>CM020054.1:2848333-4272500 GCA_009769605.1 Bucorvus abyssinicus
CTGGAAAGTTGGATAAGAAGTTTAGAATCCAATCAGAAGTGGTTAAGAGGGTATCAGTAAAATTATCACCAGAACTGGGTCAGATGGGAGTAGAACTGTTGGGGAAAGAGGAGTGTGTAGAGGCAACAGTAATAATAATAATAATAAAACATAATCAATAAGATATGAATTCAAGGTAGAATAGAAAGCAAAGACAAAAAAAATGATTAAAGAGCAAAAGGAAGTAGAGACATTTTAGTGAAAGAAACTCACACGGATGATGAATCAACAAAAGAGAACCTCAGTGGAAATAAGTTAGTCATAAGAGAAAATGACTTAATAAATGTAGGTTGATAGTTCCATAAATCTCTGAGCATCCTGAGAGTCCATGATTTTATTTAAGGAAAACAAATGTTTGTTTTGATTTGATGGAATCAATATGGAGGTTTCAGACAGTGAGAGGCCACTGGGAGTATTAGCAGCAAGAGCTCCAAATTATCCAAAGAATACCACATGCTCAGGAGTGCCAACCAGCCAATATTTGGGTAACTTGATAAGATTCTAAGCAGCAAGTCACATCAACAGAGATAGAAACTTGGCCAGTGCAACTCTTCTAACGAAAGGCAGAGCTCCCCCTTGATGGGAACCGCAACCCAGGCAGGAGTACAATGATGGCTCCAAAAGGTAACACAGACAAGGAACTAGAAATCCCACAAAGCTGAGCAGATCTAAACCAAAACACTTTAAAGTCAGCACATTCTAGTTTGCCTTTACACTGTCTGCAAAAATTATTCTCTTTATCAAACAGAGAAGTACTCTGTATTTAAATTAGCTCAGTCACTTTTAATAGGAAATGGATGTTGGAGAATGAAAAAAGCCCACACCACCACACACACCACTCCCCTCCCCCAAACCCACCCCCCTCCCCTTCTTTTTAAAGAAAAAAGTACAAAAGGATAGGGCTGGTTTGTTTGTTTTTTTTTTTTCCCCTAGCATGTCTTTTGGTTTTTAAGTGGCAATAGAGTAATTTTTGTTCTTTCTGGGTCTTTCCACTCTAATGCATTTACTAATGGTCCAGTTTGCTGTTGTTCACCTGATAATTCATCTAGGTTAATTCATCTCTATTTTAAGAATGAAATAAAATTGTAATCATGACTAATCCAAATCCTTAATTGGGTTAGAAGTCCCCAACTAGCTACTTAATGAAAGAGCTGTTTGTAACTTGTTATCTGTAATTCAACAAGTAACTTCGGGGTCTTTTGGAGGAAAACATTTAAACAACCTTTTCATTATTTCTGCATCTACCATGTCCATCACCACAAACAGACATTTTAAGTGCCAGATGCCAAAAGTTTTATACGACAGAGTACGACGCTCTTTATACCTCCGAGCCAAGCAACAAGTACGCAAGGCAAATGCCAGGCCAGTTACGCTGTACGGTATCACAAGCGGGAGTACTCCAAAGCAGAGCACTAGAGTGTTCCTGAATCATCAAGGCCATACAGTGGCACTGTCTTTATAACAGTGCACCTGAATACTTTCCCAAATCATAAACATGTCGAAACACAGGACACCTCAAAACTGCCTGCCCTTTCGCAGACTTACACTATCAACTCCCAACACCTGTAGTCATTAATAACCAGTACTGGCAGAAAAAGCAGAGCTCCACTTACTTCCCAAACGACAGCAAGATAACCACGTTACACCAATATGCCGTAAGTATTAATTTCTGTTAGTATATACTGACTACAACTTTCAGTGATTTGCATTTGCACATATGCAAATACTAAACTTATTTGAAACAAGTTAAGAGGAACATCCCATGTGAATCTTAACCTATCACTGAGGAATTCCATCCTTGTGCTGGCAGTGAAATGTCATGTCACCCGCATAAGCTGCTACTTAATAGAATTCAGACGTAATGGCAAAAGTGGACAAATTACATGGTGGTTTCTCTGAGGAGATACAAACCATATGTTTCAAAAATTAAGTGACAATTAATGGGAAGAAAAAAGGTGGAAGTTGGACAGACAGGCCTCTTTAATAGCAGGGCTTACGTTAGCAAAATGAGATATTTTCACAAGGCCTGAAGAGATTTTATGCATAAATGCCTGCAAAGGCAAGTACGGAAAAGACCTCTGGGATAAAAACCCTCAGGATTCTTATCAAGAATACTGATGTCCCAGCCCAGTACCTAAATTCATCGTGAGCCAAGGTGTGCAGCCTACCATTTGCAACAAACAGAATTCAAACATTAATTAAAAATCAGAAGCTTGCCATGCAAAACAGCTAATTCCATTTCATTCACCTTGAGTTACCTACATTAGTGATAATATGCAGTATTTTAATCGCCGCAGCCACAGAAGAACGAGCTAATTCCGCTTTTGTACTGCAAACAAGCCTTCAAATAAGAGGAGGAACTAAGGCTGAACTGAAACACACTACATACAAAGCCGTTTGAAAAGCAAAAAAGATTAAAATTTAGTGTGATGTTAAGCACAATCATAGTCCAAAACATGTAGAATTTCTAACATATTAAGGAATAGTACTTTCTCTGCGTTCTGGTAGCTTCTACTAGCATTGCAATCCACAGCAGTAGAGCATGACCAAGATGAACATTTAATTTACACAGTATGTAGTAGAAACATTAACCAGAGCCCAGATTTAATAAGATTCTTATGAACTAAGTTTAAGCACATAAATATTGCCCCCCTGCCCCAAAAGGCAGTGAGATCGCTAACATGCTAAATCAAAAGCAGGCAACTTGAAAATTTTACTGAATCAAGCACTTGTTTCTGGTTTCAGCTCCTTCTATTTTTAGTGGGATATTTGAGCCAAAAAGTCATCCAGCTGGGATGTTCAAAACTGGCAACCAAAAATGCTTTTTTCTAGTTTCACACAACTGTGTACAATTTAGCATAGAAAAAACCCACACAGTTCCCTTTAAACCCATTGTACCATTTCTGCAACTAATTTTCAGGGTAGTTACATTTATTGGAGAGGAAGTAAATCACGTGGCCTAATTTCAGCCATAGTCCAAAATAAAATATCCTCTAGAACACCGAATTTGCTTGTTATAAAAAGTTGCAAAAGCAAGAGAGGTTCATTTCAACTTTGAATTAACACGTCAGAATTCTTTAGTAGAATTTATTTAAATTAAAACTATGTTCTGATTTGGCACACCATTACCTTTTAAAATGTGTTGCTTGTTGATAACAAACCTGCATTTCTAAGTCTGTTTTCATCCAAAATCCCAGGCCCTACTAAATGATCATGCATGTTATTTATACATAAGCAACATCGCAGTCCCCAGCGAAGCAGAGCTATGGGTGGTGTGAGACACAGCAGTTGCTCAGCAGAGCACAGCATCGCAACAGGTTAGAAGTGGAAGGGAGGAGGAATATTAAGTACATTTACTTTGATTTATAAATAACCAATGGGGAAAAAAGAGAAAAAAGCCCAAAAGATTCAGTGTTGTTTGCAAAAATTTACATCACATTATTATAGAGCATTTTATCACCACATAAATGGTGGGGGTGAGGTGGCATTTGCTTCAGACATTTTAACCAGTAAGCAGTTTTCCTTCTTCCCAAAGGTCGGAGGAAGCAACTAAACCCACAGTATGCCCTGAAGCCAGTGTTATAATTGAGGGGTGTCATAAATGTTCTAGCAGCCCTTTCTTTCTTTTCCATAATCAGAGGAGTCATCTCAAGCACCCGTCACTTAGTCCCACTTGATAGGATAGAGAAGAGCTCTCAGGTGGAGGGATCTGCAGTCACAGCTGGGGATGGTACACAACAGAGGACAAGTCAGTGAATGTGACCCAGGACCCTTGGTGTCGCATGCTTTAGCAAGCCACACAACAGCACAAATCCCGCCTTCTGAACAACCACACCCAATACGGCTTCATAAATAACATCACCTCAAAGTTTTCAGCCAGAACGGTTATCTGCATTTTTCACACACAAGAGGCCAGTTTCCCAGTAAAAAGTAATTTCTAATGCAATGTTTTGTAGGAGGAAAGAAGGATTTTTTAAGTATATTGTACTAAAGAATAGTGTGATTTTTTCTCCTTTATTCTTCCAGATCTTATCAGAGAAAGCCATTCTATTTTATTCTACACTGATTTTTTACACCACCTTATGACTGTAATGTCTTCCAATGTAGCGTCAAGCAATGTCACTCACATATGGCATTTGTCATGCATTTTTTCATTCTTGCCCTAAGAAAAAACAAAACAAAAACCCCCAAAAACCCAAAACCCAACAAAACAGGGTGAACGTAAGATTGTGTTTTCTCTCGGTAAAATTTTTATTGTGCTCGAGAAATGAACCTAAAAGAACCCAGCAAAAAAGAAGCTGCCAGGAGAAGGGAGACCTTTGATTTTAATGCCACAGTTCACTGATGAGCAGTGCATAATCGATGACAGGATAGATGCCACGGTGGGATACTCTCTGTCATGGCATGCCACCTCTAATGAGAGGACTGCTTCTTTCAGTTACACTGTATTATTGACTCGGACTATAGTTTAAGAAAGATCAAATCAGCTCAATTAGGATGCTCATTTGTATTCAGGCTGCAACATCCAGAGTTCGGTTACTAGCACTTTGTTCCTGAAGATAACAAAATGTTTGTGCATAATGTATCTTCTCATCCTTTAAATTGTAAAGGTCATTGGATGGGAAGGTATTGCTTTTCTGACTGCTATTCTTCTACAGCCATTTCATTTTAATCTCCGTACATCTATCATAAGCTATTGACATAGAAAAGTGAGGTAAGAGCAGCTGCTACTTTTAATTCTCCCCTCCCACTACTTGTATCCATAGTCACAGCAACAGACATTACCTATCAGAAATAAATATGGACTCATTTACATACGTTGAAGAAATTTTCTACCCATAAAGTAATTTCCTCCAGGAGAAGTTAATTAATAGGCCTTTAAATTCAGCAGGAGTAATTTTCTTGGTTCTGTTTTGCCTGAACATAAAGGCCAATGAAAATCTATACCTGACCTGTACACGAACATATTCCTTCACATCCACATGCTATTTGGTAGGATCAGAGGAAAATCCCCAATGAAAAAACATTAGTTACATTTTTTCAGCAGGCTACTCATTTACTGTTCAGTGCAGGTGTGCAAATATTTGGGAGCAAAGAGTTGTTTCTCAGACCAAGGTAAGATTAGTAACATTTTGTTTTAAAACACCCTAAAGTGTTTCTTAAAACATTTGTCCAAGTTAGCCTATACCAAATACAATATTCTATTCACTACAAAACAAGCTGTTGCATGGTTTGGGGTGGCAGACCCGACGTTCTCAAGCATACAGTATTCGCACAGGAGTGCTGGCTGAGGGCATCTCTTATTGTCCATCAAGGGGCTGTAGGCATGAGTTCAAATAGCCCATTTCAGAGCCAGAAGTCAAATATCTGTGTATGAACTCATTTGCATTAGTCCTCCCAGGAGGACAAGCATGCAGCCTCTTACAGTGCTTCTCGTGAGCTAAACTCACATTCCCCCCGCTTTCCCAGGGTGGGACTGCTCATGTAAAACCAGTCCCGCAATAAGGTTCATCCCTATTGGTCATGCAATGGATTAAAAAGGTGATGCACACAGAAAAAGGTGATCCAGCCTACGATCTCCTACTTGACAAAGTTTTTCTCGCTCTCGTAGCCCTGGAAGCAGCTCAGAGGACAAGTGAAGCACGGAATTTATCCGGCCTCAGAAGCACAATTTTAGTCAGCCATCAGTCCACATGATTAGTAAAGCAGCAAAGCCACGAGGAAATACAGGATCCAACAATATGTTCTCAAAGAAGCAGTGCTACATGCATACAAGTGGGATGTTTCTGCAGTGAATAAAAACCTGGTGTTTTTTTGTCTTGTCTAAGTGTGAGACATTCCTTGCGAAGAAGTTTCTTTGTACAGGCGCCTCACTATTACAGTCTGCATCACTCTGTCTACTAAAAAGTCAGCCCAGAAGTCTAATTCTAAATAGTTTCTTGCGCAAGAATCCCAAATGCTTGGATATTACAGTGAAATTGGAAATAAGCAAAGTAATTGTTTACCTCTATTAGGACCATTACTTGAAAGGACAGATGTATATGCAAATCTCTGTGAAAGAGCCACCCCTTTAAACAGAAGGTTACCACTGCCTCTTAAAATTAAGCAGATCTTTACTGACATTTTCATCTCATGGCTTAGCTCTGCGGACGAAGATTTGGGAAGGGCTTTAAACGTGAGTACACCCTTCAAGCCTGCGCGGTGGATTTTTTAGGTGAGGCGCAGCGTGCGCGAGCCTGGCCCCACCCTTTACACCTGAGGTTCATCTGCCAGGGCCGAGCGAGCTTGGACGGTGACAGCGAAGTCCTCAGGTCGTAGGTTTGGTTAGAGTATCCTTCTCTTAGATGGATGGCCTTACAGGGCTAAACGAGCTCCATCTGCCCAGGTTTGGAGTTAGAGTTGTCCTTCTCCTAGGATGGTTGCCCGAAGGCTAGTGAGCCCATCCTGCCCGTGGACACACTTTGTCTGACCCTTCAGTTGAGACCTGTCCGGCTTGGGAGACCCTACCGGAGGCATATGCCACCACCAGCATAGCTCTCAACTTCGCAAGGGCACGCAAGCTCTTTCCCCACGGCAAGGGGTTGCCCGTGAAAGAGACTGACATTTTGAATTTAGGTCTATGGTTATTCAGAGTAATCACCAGAGACAATACCATTAGGAAATCATCATCTATTATGTGTTTACATCATGCAAACGTGTTATATAGCATAAAGCAGGACAACATAATGAGGCTAATTAAGAAGTTCAGTAATATCTGTAATAAAGCAAGAAATAATGCCCATTCATCTCTTTTAAATGAATTCATGAAGTATGGATCATAGCATCCAAACCAAGGATGACAGGTATTATTGGAAACACAGTAGTGGAAGCAGCTAGAAACTCTAGAACTAGATTTTCATATTTGCTGGACTTATTAAGCATCTTCTCTTCTAGGACATGCCAGAGATATTTGGGGTCTGAGGACCCTTTACATACATGAGACTTGAAATTTAAAATTCTCTCTGTTCTCCTTGGTTGTTATAATAAATAGAATATACTTTCATTTACAATATATTTACTTGACTATTTCATCTATTTTATTGTATGTATAATTTATGCACCTATTTTAAATACATTTATTTATAATATCATACAAGAGGCATCATCTACCATTGCCACTGTGGGAAAGTAGAATGGCCAGTCTGCCACTTTTCATGCAAATGCAACTGAATTTCACCACAGCCATTTATACTTTCCTGGCCTTCTCAGGAGAGAACTACATTTTCATATTGTGCCTATATAAAGTGCATCACCTTTCCAGGATATACATAAATTATGTTTCTTTCTAGCCATTTTTTTTGTTGTTGTTCCTGATTAACAGATAGGTTTTGGTAGGAACATAATAAAATATAAAATGTTTTAATTGTTTTACTGTTTGTTATTTCAAGAAGCCAATGAAATATTTAATAAATAAAACCTGCGACCAAACAATTGATCTGATACCCACACCTAACATTTCATCCTGCTTCTACACCCAATAGCTTGGGTTTGGATACAGCAGACCTTTGAAAAAGCAATGACTACTGATGTTTGACATAAAGTTTGTCATTACAATGGCAAGTCACAGCTATCATGAAAAGTACACATCCCTTTTCTTACTTGACTTAAAACCTTTTTCCAGTTTCAGCTGCTAGTTATGCCTTGTACCATAGGTTAAAATACTAAACTATACCTACACATTTGCTCACTCAGATTACAATGTTAGGGGACTGTGGTAGCTTTTAGTTTCACCCACTGGGAGCTCAGGCTGACCTGCTGTACGACACAATATGGTACACAGAATCTTTCTACTGTTTGATAAGCCCACATCCCATGGTAGGAACACAGTGTTCCTACAGAAATCATGGTTCATTTGGCTACAAATACACATTTTTTTTTTCCCCCCATAGATGCATGACTTAGCATTATACCAGTCATTCTGTTTCATTTGCAAGTGTTGCAACAGTAATTTTAAAATTGCCTGTTTTCTGCAAGATGACCACCAAGGCCCACTACCTTTTTTTATGAAATCCTATTAGAAATATCCCTATTCCCTCTCTTATTTCCAGGCTATTCAGTGATTGTTCTCCCATGAAAAACATAAAGATCATTAATCATTTAATTCTTAAAGCACTCAACAAATATTACAGTAATAACTTACAAGGCTTTATACGTGCTGTTGTATAAAGCATAATGTGCTTGCATTTTTTTCTTTCTAGTTAGACCACCACAAGCCCTTTGAGACAGATATCCATTCTCAGAGCCTGACATAATGAAGATGCTGCTCTAGCAGTATGATTAATAGTGCTGAACAAACTGCATTATTGGAATGGACCAAAGAGACAGAAACTGTACAAAAACCAAAAATATGACCAAGACAAAAAGACTGATCATTTGAAGGTACCTGTAGTGTTTTATTCCTGAATCAACTGATTCCTGCACTATCATTTAGCTTTTCCTACATACAGGAAGTACTCCAAAAAAGGATACCTTTCTGCATGTGATACTCACACATGTGAGCAGCCCTAATTCCTGATGTAGACCACAGGGAGCTGGTGCAAACTGGGACATAGCAGTGAGTGCTCTAATCCACGTAGATGGAAAATCCAGCAATAAATTTACTTAAGGATTGCAATTAGCAGCTCTTCTGTGGCTTTCTCGTGACTCGTTTCTCATGAGTCACTTCTCATTTCAGACCTCAGCATGGTGTATGACCGGTACGCCCTGGCTCCTGATCCCTGGTGATATGGTTAGCATAACCAACACCATCTCCTAAGGCAAACATCCATAAAACGTAAACATGCTGATCATGTATCACCCATCTATCTCTGCCCCTTCTCACCACTGTGGTTGTCATCAGAGTATGATAAACCCTGTCATAGAACAGACAAAAATCTGTCAGCGCTGCAGCAAGACTATTTGCCCACCATGCACTGTCGCCAGGATGTGATGACACCCATCATGGAACAGGGAAATGAAACAGCATGTGAGATACCACCTATAACATAAAGCAGCTGCAAGTCCCAGGGACTTAGACCAGAACTGCTGCTCAACGGCAGAATTTGTGATAACCCCTGTAGTCAGGGATGTCTTGACCATCATCGTCTTCCTCCAAGGAAGACACACTCATGTTCTTCGAGGTAAAGTCTGAGTTTAGATTATCATATCACACATTGATCATCAAGAATTTGACCCAACCTACAGAGGGTCCAGGTGACTAAAAGTCTAAGTAACTAAAAAATCTATACAATAAGAAATCTACACTAATTACTAGAAGTTCTCTCTAAGATACTTGCTAAAAATTCTGTGTAACAATAAGATACTGTGCTAACTACTAGAAACTGTACATAACAATAAGCTACGATAATTACTAAAATTTATGTAATAATAAAGCTTTAATTATAACTGCAACCCTGTGGCCAGCCCTCGTTCCACCAACGTTCTCTAAAAGAGCATGTTTGTCCTTGTAGCATCAGGTGATATTGGGTGAGGAGAAAAAGAAAATATCTGATGTCATGTAGGATTCCATAAATTCAATTAAACTGATTATAATCTATTTTCTCTACAGTCTTCATTAAAAAAAAAAACAAAAACACACACAACATAATAATGATGTATCTAGTTAAAAAGAAATATATAATCTCTGTATCACCTCAAGAAGTAGCAAGAGACAAGCTTAGAGGACCCAAGTAATATTCAGGTAAATAATTCGGGAAAATAGCTGGATAAAGCAGGCCCAAAAGATTGTAGGTGTGTACCTATACGTCTGATGCGTAGTATATCTTAAATGGAGTGTAAAGGTTCCCCTGAGTTAAGGGATATGCAACATCACTCACAATAAGGATAATATAAGGAAAAGGATTGCTATTAAGCCCAGAGGTGATACAAAGCTTGCTTTAGCAAATAAGTTGGAAGGAAAGAATTTATTGTTATCTAACTGAAAAAGTTATCTAAAAGCCAAGATGAGTCTAAAAGTTACATATATGGGCAGGAATAATCAGGTGCACTAACATAAAACAAGGAAGGAGTTGTTAATGGCGGTTGGCCAGAAAGCCAAAGGATCACAGGCTGAATAGGAATTAGAACTTTCATCTCATCAGGAAAAACCCAAACCTGACTTGCATGTATGAACAGGAGGATTATACCCTTTTCTCTGCTCCTCAGAACTGGCAAGGCCTCAACAATACTGCTGTACCTCACTGTGGGCATTACACCTCACGGAAGAGGTGGAACACGAACAGAACAGTTCAGGACAGAGCACTCACAACGATGTGAGTTGCAGAAAACATGGTCTGTGAGGGGCTACAGAGTGAAAGAGGCTTGCGTGGCTCCGAAGGAGAAAGGCAGTTATGTCTGTCTTAAATCTTAAGGAACTGCTGGAATAGTTATTATGTCCATGGTACCTACTGTAAGTAGTTACTAGCTTCCATTGAGGTAAGGAAAATTCAAATAAAATCCGGGGGAAAAAAGTTTAAAGTGTAAGCAGTGGTCTGTTCCTCTAGGGCAGACACTGGGAAGCTCTGCAGAATCCATCAGTGTAGTGGTGTAACTTGCTGTTTTCAGCCACATCTCGAGGGCAGTCTTGCCTCGCTTGCCCCTCATTTTGTCCCCTGCTGACAGTTTCAGTGCAAACACGCAGGCCTGGTGTCTCTGCCTTTCCATGCTGGAGACCAGGGACATGCCAATGCAAAGAAACTCACCCCAGCAAGTTCAGAGCAGCATCCCTGTGCCTTTCTCCAGGTCTCTAACAACTTAAAAGGAAAAAGGGCTTGAGAAAATTTTTAGTCCTTAGGGCCTAAAATAGCCACACAGATATCTGTGAAACTGCCCCTAATTTTTGTCTGGGGGTGTGTGCAATAAACTAGGCAGGAGCTGAGCAGAACTGTTCCTGATCTCACTTCTGGTATTCAAAATGAACTAACAATAATTGAACTTTGCATTAAAAAAAATCAAAACAGGACTTCTAAATGCACAAAAGGAGGCACACAAGGAGACTATTAACACCAGCATTGCTCTCCACCACCTCACCTCCCATATTCTCCTTTAAATTTCCTCTGCATCCATAGCTGGACATAATTTATGGCTAACTAAAGTTACTTTTTCTCTGATCAGCACTCACAACCTGCAGTGAAAAAAAATTCAGCTCAGCTCTTCCTTTTTACGTTAAATTGCCAGGAAAAAACAATAATAGAGTTATCTCTCTTCCTTGAATCAGCATTTTTCCTTCAGTTTGGATTAAAGTACCCAAATAATGCAAATGTTAAAAGCAACATAAAAAAAAGTAGCAAATGCTTCTACATAAGCTCTGAAACACATACAAAACTCACCTGAAAGATATGAAGCTTAAATTTGCTATGTACCTACAAAATGGTAACTTCTGGAGAAAAAGAAACAAAAAACCACACAACACAAAGCAAGATATTTCTGGCTGCAACTACAAGAACAGCCTGTCACTAACAGATTAATGAACAAGCTTTCTATTTGCCACATAAGAGCTTGATTCTTCTTTGAATAATATCAATAGGATGGAGAAAAGTAAATGAAGAAAAGAGATTCCCTCCTTATCAAGGGGTAAGACAAAGCAAAACACATTTGAATAGGAAATAAACTAAATACAACTCTTCCACAACATAGACGCTGCCACAGAAAGCAACCTTCTGATCGAGGAGCTTGCAAAGAAGTAAAACAAAAGGAAAATAGTTTCTTATGCAGAAAGCTTATATTATTTATTCACTTCAGATTACATGATCCCTGTGGGGACAAATGTTAGCAGGTAATTACCTATCAGATAACAAATTAAACACAGAAAGAGGAAATATTTCTGAAGATATTTATTCCCAGCAAAGTAGGAACAATTAGGTAATTGAATAACTCAAGGCTTGATATTCTCTTTCCCTGGTGTCAAAATCTCCCCTGGATTCAATTTCAGTGAGAAGACTTATGGGTAGGGGTGTAAAAGAATCCAAGTATTTTCTGCTACAACTTTGCACAGAGCATCAGCGATTCTAGAGGTTCCTAAGTTTCAAGATCTCTTCCAGTGGATTTTGCAAGCAGATGCACGTTGAGAAGAAGAAGGGTCTTGAAACAATTTTTCCTCCAAAGAATTTGCCAAAAATCAGCTCTGAAGACGTTTAGCAGTTTTAGTATGCAAAACAGCAACAAAAGTTTTCATTTCATAACTATATACCTTTAAAAATAAGCTAAGCATCCCAAGATTATGCTTACTATGAAAAGTGTCTAGAAATTCCTGGTGAATTTTGACAGACTAGTAGATATCATCAAAATTAAGCCAAGGAATAATGGGGGTGGGAGCAAAGGAGTATAAGATAGCCTTCCTAGGAAATTCTATATTGACCCTGTTAAAATTCATTTTGGAAAATTCAGGCAAAAAGTCCCTTTGCCTGTAAGCTTAAGTATTCAAAACCATTTTGAGAAGAAAAAGTGCTGCTGGCTAACTTCAAAGTGACAAGGGTGCGTACTACAACACTTCTAGTTGGCTCTACAGAACAAGAAACGTAAGGAAAGGAATGGGAGAGAGAACATGAAATACATTTTTGCAAGCCAAAACGCAGCACTGAGCAACAGCAAGATGATTCACCAGGTAATCTGCCACTGCTATACATCTTAATCCAGCTTTCCTACTGATTGTTGCAGGCCAAGAAAGCAATCCCAGGTGAGCATGAGATCCACTTCCAGTTAGCACACAGTGATTTTTCCTTTCACTTATTTGCACATATTAAAAGTGAACATTATACGGAACAGCAAGGAAACAGCTAAAGATTCTCTAACAGCCTGTTCCTGGCTGGGCTTAGACTCCGGATCTTGCCTTTCAATTTCTCACTCTAACACAGGTTACATAAAATGGAAATTTTTCAATTCTGCCACTGAACTTTAGAGAAAATGTTATTCATGGAAGGAAAACAAACAGTGGATGTTGGGAAAAACAAAGGTCGTCTTAAATATGTGCTCTTTCAAGGGAATTATGACTACATTGAGAAAGTTTTGGGTTTCATTTCTTAGTGATCTAGCTTTTCCAAACAATAACGGAGAAGAGAACTTTCCCCAGTCTACCATCAAAGAGTCGTAACTCTGTGTCTGTGCAATATTACATTTAAATTAGCTACAAGGCCAGGTTAAAGCTGTTTTCTCTGTACACATCCATTATTATTTTCCTGAAATGAATTCCTACAGTAGAATGATGCCAACACAATACTAGAGCATAGCATGACACCGCCTAAGTCCTAGGTAAGTGCCCAAAATTCATATTGGATGAGATTATTCTGCTGCATTTATGTTTGTCATGGTATAGTGTTTACATTGAAGAGCTTTAGATTAACTTTAATTAAATACTGTAATACAGAAAGATATTAACACCGTGATGCATTCATATTAACTAAGGAATTAACTCTGCTCTGGTTCCAGGCGGTTATTAGCTGCTTTTGCTGCCACAACTGCTGCTCAGTATTTAATATTCTAGACATATGTTGCTATTGTTGGCACCAAGTGAATCACTAAATCAAAGTGAAGATTTCTGCCAAATTTACCCTGTTAAATGCCGGAGTCGCAGCCCATCCTGCAGCCCACACTTCCTGGGCAGTCGGACACACAAAAGGACATCGCAAGCCTGATGAATGACATCACTTTAATAAGAAAGGTACCAAGTCAATAAAATGTCACAGAGGTAAGGCTACTGATTGAAATTTAGTACAAATCATAGACTACTAATTAATAACTACAGCTGCCTGTGGAGAGGTAACATTGCCTTTCCATGTAGATTTATTCTTTTCATTCTCATTTACCTTAGTTTTATGCTGTTTGCCGCAAGCTTAATTTTCCCCCACTTGCCACCAGGACAGGGGAGGCTGCCTTACTGCATTAGCAAATGCCAGACCTTCATCGAACACCCACAGACCTGGTGGTGGTGATCAGGCTTTTTCAGTGTCTGGAACTAGTGTTTAAGCTTGAAATAATAATTATTTAAAAAAAAAAAAATCCATGGCCCAGTTGAAGTTTTAATTCTTCTTTAAAAGAAGGATGGATGCAATTTAAGTGCAAGAAGGTTTGCTCATAGCTAAATGTGTGCCCGCAGAAAAAACACTAAAATCAAAACAACTTGCACCATATATATTAATAGAGTACACAAACAGAAATTAAAAAACTGTTAATGCTATTCTAAACACTGAAGCAGCTTTAAAACACGATATTTAAAAATAAATATCAAAATAATAATAGCTTTAGATTTCATCTAACTCTAAGACGTGAGAGAGGTTCTCCATAAAATAATATCTATTACAATATTTACAATCTTTGTTTCCAAGATTTTTTTTTCCCCATAAATTCTAAGAGTAGATAGCTATTCAACACAACCTTTCTGCTCAACATCGCTGTCTTATCTGGCATTGCCGGCAGGCAAGTAAAGTTATCCCAGTGTTTATAAAAAGAAACATGGTTTTAAGAAGATCTTTTGATAGGTCTGAGAAGAAGAAAAGCGGGCAGCGTTGTCACAAATGCACTCCCCGCTCAGTCCCGACGTGGCCAGAGGGCACACTTGGGAACGGGGTCTGCAGGGCAGAAGATATAAAATATGGGACACTGTACGAACGGTGACATGGCAAAGAAGCAGCGAGCTTTCGCCTTCGGTCCTGTACATGCAGGTAGAATCCGTGACGCAAAATTAGATAATGTCACACATTTTTTTAATACTGGCACTTCTTCTATGTCATCGCTGGCTATAAACGTTAAATGATGAATCTCCTTAGGAACTGAAGCTGCAGCTTACATTTGGGGTTTCCTTTTTTTTTTTCCCCTCTCAAAAAAAAGACGTTTCTAGGACACACAAAAAAAAAAAAAAGATTGAAACCAAATCAAGGACAATGCTGACCTAAAAGACCACTGGCACCAGGCACCCGTCCCAGAATTCTGCTACTCTGGAGGGAAATGGAGCTGCAAACACTTCATGTTCATGAGGAAGAGAAAACGAAATCCCTGCTCTTCACTTTCCACACGCACTTGCTGTCACATCAGTATCATGACTGTGACAGTAGAAGTTTTATCTTTGAATGGAAAATTTTTTAGGAAAACATGAGTGACTTAAACCAAATACCACTAACTACAAATATTGTGTCACTTTGTATTATATCACTTTGTTAGAAACAACTGATTCTTCTTTAAATCTCCTTCTTCATCAGGTACCTACAGGTATTTTTACTCTTGATGGGTGTTATGAGCCTCTGTCCTTCTGTAAAGGCATCACTACAGAGGATGCTGTAAAGACAGGGTGCAGGTATGAGTACCATAACTTTATTTTTGTCTAATAAACCCATCAGTCCTCAAGCTGAGGCAAACAAGTGCCATAGATCAAAGCTACTGATGCACGTATAATCCAAATAGCTCCTTGTATCACCAGCTGTCAGCACAGGCCACGGGCAACTACCGTACCTGCGTTCAGATGTCTCTTTTATTTAATGAGGCTTCATTTAACCTGAAAGACTATGTTATCTTCTCTAAGAGTTAATTCTAAAATTATTTTCCCTTGTTAAATCTGTTCCAAGTAATTCAGCTCTATGTTATAAACATTTTTGTTTTCTCACTCTAAAAGGAGTTACCAGAGGTAAAAAATTCTTTATAGACGGTGACCGTAGGTAATTCCAGTAGTACTTTTGTTTTGGTACTAAAAGTATAAAAAGTAGTCTTTCTTCTTCCAAATTGTTTGGGTTTGTTGCTTTTTTTTTTAATTAAAAAAAAAAAAATCACTGGACTGTGCTGTTGAGGCAGAAACAGCCACATGGAGCAAGCAGTGACTACAGTAAAATTACACCCATATGTAACGGCTGTGTTTGCTAGGAAACAGATCACAAAAAGAGCATCCCACCCAATGTGTCAGCTGCATCTCCATTTTCAACTCAGCCCTATCTCAGATACCCACGCAAACCTTCACACAAGAGACAGAAATGGGGTATGCATCAAGGATAAAGATGATACATAATATTGGTATATTATTGGTAAAGTGGCTCCATTCCCACACCCAGGGTTTTTTAAACTTCCAAGCACTTTCTGTGAGAAAACAAGGTGTTTCACAAGAAGAAATACAGGTATAAAAAACCCTTTGTTCCATACACTACCTGATGAAGAAAAAAAAAATAAGTGCTAAGGAAAACAAATGAATTTTTATACATCCAGTTTCATGCAGATTTGATTGCTCATTCTTATTGGCTGGAAACCAGACCAGTTAAATACAATCAAACACCTACACAAAGCACTAAGCTACAATTCCCTTTAAAGAGGCCATGATTGCTCTCTACAACTACCTGACAGGAGGTTGTAGAGAGGTGGGTGTTGGTCTCTTCTCCCATGTTACAAGTGACAGGACAAGAGGAAATGGTCTTAAGTTGCACCAGGGGAGATCTAGGTTAGATATCAGGAACAATTCTTTACAGAGAGGGTTGTGAAGCATTGGAACAGGCTGCCCAGGGAGGCGGTGCAGTTCTCCTCCCTGGAGATGTTTAAAAGATGTGTCGATGTGGTGCTGAAGGACATGGTTTAGGGACCCTGGCAGTGCAGGATGAACGGTTGGACTGGATGATCTTAAAGGTCTCTTCCAACCAGATGATTCTGTGATTGCAGCCCCTTCTGCACAGCCATCCCCAAAGCAGGCTGTGCCAGGGCAATGCAGGGTTTTCTTGCAGGTCTACAAGCAATTAACAGCCATGTCCATCTATCAGTGATAGGCAGTTTCAATGCCCTCTTACACAAGTAAGACTTCATAACTGTTTATGTGAATTATTCACAGCTTTTGGCAGTTATTAGCTTATGCTGGAGTTTAGGCTTTTCTGAAGTTATAATGCCAGTGTGACGCATTTCTAGGTTAATTCTTACTTATAGAGCTTAACTAGAAGCGCGTTTATTTAGGAACAAAGATGACAGACTAGATCTGACATCTAATATTTAAGAGAATCATGCTTATCTGTAACGATTTTCATTTTGAGATACCATGAGTTTAAGTCCTCTACAAAAAAGGGTTATTTTTTTTAAGCTAGTAACCAAGCCCTTCTCAGGGGTGAGGCAAATAGCAAGGAAGTATCATCACTATTTCTTCTTTCCCTCTCTCCTTTCAGTCAGTTGATTCCATGCATCTGCACCACCTTTAAATTTTGGGGGAAGAAATTTATGGAAAGTTATAAATTACAGAATCATTAAAAAAAAGTGGGTGGGGAGGCATAATAGCACTAAGCTGCTCTTTCCTTCTTACTGCACAAGGAAGCAAACTGCGTATGGAGTTAGCAAATTTCCCTGCACTTGTGACATGGCCCCATGCAGTCTTGGGGAAGATGAAAAGAGCTGACCCGAGCAAAGATGCTTCTCTCTGAAGAGGAGCACAAAATCACTTAATTTAAGCGCATGCCAGCGTAGGGAGGGGCAGTCACCAGCTGGGTGTTATGATGTACAAGCACACAATGTTTGCGTTCACAGGCTACATCTAGCAGCTCAGGTTTAGAGATGACAGATTGCCTGCCTGAGAAATGAAGTCACTCGCCTTCATCGTGGCTGTCGGATTTCTCAGGCTTCAAAGGATGTTTAAAAGTTACACAGGTATGTATAGCGTTCACAGGGAGCTCTGCAGCGCAGTCTCTTAGATGTGCACCACTGGTCCATTGGAAAATAATATTCACAAAACCAAAAGTGTGCAAGCAGAGCAAAGCAACTTGAAGAGATCAAGGTCTATGATATGATTGGTACATAAGGTCATAAGGTATCACTTCGATCTTGTAATTACATTAAAGAGACAGAGTTTGTTCACTGTTCCATTCACACTGTGTGACCAGTAAAGCCAGTAGTGATCCACTTACGAGGACAATCTATTACCATCCACTTGAAAGCTCAGTTAAACAATACTAATATTACACAAGAGCTCAGAATGAAATTATTGATAAAATACAGATCTTAATAGGAATGTTACAAAATGCTGCTGTGGGTGAAAGAAAACACCTTTTGGATACTGGTAAGAGTCCTACACTAGTATCTGTCTGTGCTTATTCCCAATACTCCACTGGAGAAGGTGGAGTAAAATGCTTACAATAAACAAATACTTTTTTAACCTAGATTTTTTTTCCTCCCACATTGAAAACAAATTGCCAGACTCCCACCACTAAATCACCCTCTACTCACATTCCAGGCAGAACATTTAGTTTGTGTGGAAAACAAACCACATCTGCCACGAAAAAAAGTTAAAGATTATTTTTTTCAAACCTCCTCGAAGAGTTACATATAAGACCTTATCACTAAAAAGAATATTAAAAGGCATTAAAATTATAAAAGGAACACTGCAATATTCTTCCAAAGGGCACACCTGTAAACACCCATTACAAGGGTACTCTAATTACTTAATTTACAACGATAATATCTTAATTCATCATCAGTAACGTTTATAATTGAAGAGACACTGCAGACACAATAATCATTAATATCACATCTGTAAGTAAGAATAGTCTGACTGAGATGAATTCTTTCTCCCAGGCTATATTTTAAGTCCACAGTACAAATTCTGTAATTTATGGATGTATCTGGTGGCCAGAACTGTGCTATTTTTAATATTTCCCTGGATGCTCCATGAGTAAGTGCTATGACATAAAAGGCTAAAGCAAAAAAAAAAAGCTACTGAGAATTCAGAATGGAAACCCTACCAAAAAAAAAAAAGTACTAAAATAGAATAAAATGAGCATTACTGCCAGATGAATCAATCCCATTAAATAGCAAGAGCTATCTGTTCTTCAAGAGTAGTCTTGATCTACACTACTGGTAATCAAGGGACCACCTAACGTTGTCTGAAAACATTCATGTTTCACCTTGTCTCCTGACCTCCTGCTGTTTAGTGGCTAGAGAGGAGGAGTAAGGAGAGAGTATTGAGGCATACAGATTCTTGTTGTCTTACAAAATTGTAATGTTATAGTTATGAGAAGAAACATTTAACATTTAGCAGCAGGAAGGAGCTGGCTCCCTCAGCAACACTGGCCAAGTCCACAGAGCCTCCAATGGTAACCCAAAAGCTGCGCATCAGGCAGTTCTTTTGCTAGGCATCTTCTCATATCTGAAGCATCGCAAATACATGAGACAGTTCTGGAATACGACACCCTTCACAGGGTGGTTTTGCCCTTCTAAGAGTTCAGCTACAGGAGCTAGGTTTGGATTTTGCATATCTACTCCCTGAACTCGGGAATTCCAAGAGAATCCCAATTCTCAAGAGATCAAATTCGTTTTAATGACAAGCTTTCATATATATAAGTAAAGGTTTATTTCAGCCCGCACCCAGAGAAATAACATATGGCAAATAGCACATTAAGCAGATCTGAAGATCTATTGCACATATTTTAAATGGCAGGTAAGAGATACAGAAACCTCATGGAAGTACTCTACAAATGTAACCTTTAATGTTAATGATTTAAGCCCATATCCACAGATGGTTTAATTCTAAGAATAATTAGGCACTTTATATCCCTACCTAGCTCAAAATGTTTGTTGACACTTCTGTAATCAAACATTCTCATCAGCCTCCAAACTGGATGAGATTTTTAAAAATTAAAAATATTCCACAGTCACCTATAGTTGTTTCAGCTGATTGGTGGTTTAGGTCCAGGATGACATTTCTGATAGCTGAAGGAAGCTGTGACTGCTGCTATCTTGCCAGCAGTCACCTTGCACAGAGAATCTCAATAAACTTGTGAGAAAATGAAATCCAAGTCATTCCACAGAAAGAGCCACACTTTTCCCTGGATTCTTTGGACTTCTTCGTACAAGCAGTTTGGGAACCCAGAGATCCCATACTGCAAGCCTTACAGCCAACATATCAACCATGCTGTTGTATGCCTAGATCACGGCCCAGTTTTTCAGCAATTTCTTTAAAGGTCTTTGACTAGTTTCATTACCGAGGAAGAAAAAAAAAAAAAAACCTTGAGAATTTTTGCAGGAGGAGAAAGCAGCTTGGCATTCAGCAACAGCACTGTCCTGTACAGCACGAAAATACAACACACCATGCATCAGCCTGGCCAGGAGAAGAGATTAAAGGAAGAGACAGCACCTCCACAAGCAGGTACAGTTCTGGATGCTAACGTGCCAGAGCGATTCCTGTTTAGTTTTATCCAATACTGACATTTTACTTTATAACAGAAATCCAGGTGTGAGCATGAGAACAGCATTTTGTCACCTGCCCTGGCACTACCCGCTGTAGATGCCAGACCTTTGAGGGAGACAGATGTTTTGCCAGGGGCAGAGACTTTCCTCCTCACCAACCCACTGTCAATGGGAGTATCTGGCCCCTTCTGATTTGAGGAAACAACCGAGTCCTCTGGGGGCACCCTGGTATGCTTGGTACCCAAGCAGCTCACCTCCTCCTCACTCTCAGATGCTTCTTTCCTCTAAATCAGAAGGTCCCCTTCTGTCTTTACCCTATCACTCCAGACATTACCTGGATTTTAGTGCCATTACACAGACCTTTCAAACAGCTTCTTTGGGACCTGGCCAAAACTGCGCTTCCATCCCTCAAAACAGGTGACTCAGATGCAGAACGGAAAAAATGAGAAACCCATTTTGAAACAGTCATCCTTCTCTCCATAAAGGAAAGCTGCTAATCAGACTAATTGCCAAATACATTGAAAGAGGGAAAGGTGTGACTGAAATCTCAACAGCTATGAATGTCAGGCTGATCACTCCATCACCCTTTTCACTGAAGACAAACTCACCACCCTGCTTTCTCTCTCCCCCCACTATCACAAATATACATACATATCTCAATAAAGAAGAGACAGAAAGCAGGAGGAACTGTAAACATCTCAGAACTTTTACAGAAATATAGTACATCGTTTACTATCTGCAATGGCAAAGAAAAAAGGCATAGCATAAAGCAGCAATATTCATTTATGAGAGAAAGTGAATGTGGAAGAAAGAAACTTCAACTGAAATACTCCTCATACCACACTTCCTTTCCAGCAGAGGATATCTTTATAGCTCTTACATACACTAAACCACAGCTCTGGTTGCATGAGAGATTGTTTATTGCACCTGAAATGGTCTCTATTACTTCAGTTGCATGACAGAACAAAATAATGAAACCCCCATACTGCCAGAGCATGGCAGTTTGTACAGCATTTTTTTCTTTCAGCACGTCAGCTTAACACTTGTTTTCCCCTCCACTATTTACTCTTACAACAGTTCCTTTTTGCTTTTATGTAATTAGAGAAAACTAAGAATAACGTTAAAAATAACAGGGATCTAGAGATGTTATTTTTGCAGAAATTCCCAAGTAGAAGGAAGTTAAAGATGAAAAATGGTGGCATGAAGGATAATATGAAAGGGATGACATACTTCTTGATATCAAGAGATAGTTGTGTCACTATGACAGTAGGAGAAAAGAAAATCATTATTATTTTTAGTTATGAAAAAATGTTATTGTAGCAGTTACTGTTCATTGTACTTAAATTCCAAGTTAGCAACTTCTTTAAATTGTTATAAAAATACTGATGCAGAAGAGATTTTTGTGATGCAAATAAATTATAAATCCTTATGTCAATAACACGATTTTAATTCTGTTAAAGAAAGCTTTTTGTTTCTCAAGTACAATTACAAATTCATAGCAAAGATTAATCTATGTCTTTTGACAGTAGAGATTTCCCCAGCTTTAGCTAAATCCATTTTGGAAGAAGACAGAGAAAACCAGACCATACAGGATACAAAATTGTTTTAGTGTTCTTTGGCTGTCTAGCTTTTTTGTTATTATTAATAATGGTTTGAGTATTAGTGCTCCAATTCTGATCAAGTAAGATGTCCCAATTCCATAAAACCATTAAGGTTTGGGGGGTTCTGGTTGTTTTTTCCTCCTTGCATTCATGATCAAAAACTTTGGTTAATAGGAAGTACATCAGAGGCAAAAGAAAGAACTGTGACCAAAAAATCCAAGTAGCCTAGATTACCACATTAATCTAGCTGTGATACAGAGCAAATACATAAGGAGACCAATTGAACCATATAAAAAGACACTAAGATCATATTTATGAATGGTGACTAAGGTCAAAACAAAGCTCTTTAAACAGTGGATTGTCACATCTAAAGACTGCACTGAGAACAGGGAGAGGAGATTTTTATCATTGCACAGTATTTTAGGAACTGTTTTCTCCAAATCGTTTAACTAAAATTATATATTTCTTCATTGATGGTTTAGGACTTTCCATGCAGAGAAACCAGAGTGGTTTTTTCCTTTTTTGAATTTAATTCAGCTGAGTTTCTGAACAAACTCAAAATATTCCAATTTTCACTTTCTGTTCAAAGTAACTTACAGCTTACATAGACCTTCTGAAATTGTATTTTCCAGAAATGAAACACCAATCTGTAGAATTTTCACCCAGCCGACACATAAAAACTGCACAAGAACTTATCTCATCATGGGAGACACATTAGGCTGTTAGCGACACTAACATCTGGCTAGTAGTGTAAGACAGTGTTAACAGTCTTAGGAAGATTTGACATTGCCCTTCAAGAACCCAGATGTGTTAGAACTACTTTCTAAATTTTACTTTGAGGCAAGTAGAAAAGAAGAGATGTCTGAAAAGAATAACTTCTATTGTTTACGGAAATAGGGAAAGTAGAATAAAAAATACTGTCTTTACATGAAACGCATGGAAACATTTTTCAACAAAGTGACATGCAAAATCCCTACTTAGAAATAAAGCATATAGTCCAAAACTACTCAGTGGAGAAAGCACATCTAAGAAATATACAAGTTAGAAAAGGACTTGCAAATTAAAAAAAACAAACCTAACAGCAGCATACTGGAATATACCTCAATATCAACTCCAGCAAAATGACATGCGTAGCAGAACCACAAAAATCAGCAGATACTTAAATGTGGAGACATCAGTGCTGGATAAGGAGATATTACCTCATTATCTGGGCTTTGAGAGCTGTGGAAATGATGTTCCAGTACTGTCTCTGCTCTTGCAAATTTCTGAACATCTCTAAAGGAAATAATTTACATTAGCCATACTGAAAAAGGCTACCGTGCAGGGAGGGAACATTAAATGAACTGGATTATTTTATCAGTGAGATCATTAAGGAGATTTGATTATGAAGTTAAAGATCCTGCATACAAAAAGACATGCTGATGCTAGACAGCTTTTAAAATGACAACTAGCAGGCAAATGGAAACTAGCCACACAGTGAAAAGGTTTGCAAGAGGAAACCTACACCATCAGAGATGCCATCTTTCAAAGCCTTCAGACTCAAAGTAACAGTGCTGAGACAAAAAAAAAAAAAAAAATTGGTGAACTTCTATAGACTTCACTGTACAAGATATCAGAACACTGGTATAACATGCTCCTGGCTTTAAAGTTACCTCTGGACATGCACAAGACATTATTTCTTATTTTTGTTTTAAGGTAGCAAGCAATGCATTTTTATGAGGTATTTAAAAATATAATCAAGCTCCAGTGCTATTACAGAATCACAGAATCCTCTGGTTGGAAGAGACCTTTAAGACCATCGAGTCCAACCGTTCACCCTGCACTGCCAGGGTCTCTAAACCATTAGTTATCTTCCTTCCCCTATAATCAGTTTAGAAAGGTGATTAGGCATTTATTGGGTCCCAGTAGCTACATTTCAGTCCTAAAGAGATATAAACTAATAGGCTCGTAGAGACCTGATATCAAAGTCAGTATCCCAGTACAGCTCTCCTAATCTACCATATTTTTAGTCAGTGTGCTGACAAAGCCACTCTATGTTAGCTTTTCTTGACTAAAGGGCATCAATTTACTCCTTCAGTAGAAACACCTGCAAGACACAGATTAGGGATCAGGATATGACCGTGTAGCAGATTTTTACTGGAATTCACCTCCTGAAAGCTATCCATGGGAACTCACCTCCCACCAAGAGATAGAGACTTGGTCTTAACACATTCTCTCTAGTTTTTACCAAGTGTACATGGCACCTCATATATTTGAGATGGGCTTATCCACCACCTGTCTTTCAAAGCCCAAGTGGAAGTCCTGTTCTAGAAAATTAAGGAGTTATATACATTGAAGATTTTATTCAGTGAAGTTAACTGGCATATGTTTAAAAAAAACCACTATGCCATTCCAAACTGAGCTACCAGAAGGGAAGCAATGTCCAATCCTTCCTCACAGCATTACCCGATTTCCTTAATTGCTTTCTTTTCCCGTTTAGCAAACTGTTTAATTCCAGAAATCGTTATCCTTTCCACTCTACTCAATTTAAGAGCCGTTTTTAGAGTTCTGGTAGTTAAACACAGTTTCTATTTTCAGATTCCCATAATAGTCCCTCACATCTTTTTATCCTTTACCCTCATAAAGGAGGCTGGCTCTCCACATTGCCCACTCAAGTTCTGTTTTGGCTGCATTCCCCTCTGCCCATCAGCACTGATTCAATACCAATCACACAGTTTGTGCTTTCTATTACCCAGCCATTCATACCTCAGGCAGATTGGAAAAATAGCTCTTTGCTTGTGTTGGCTCCTGCTCAAGTCACACTTAAAACCATGCAAGACCAAAGTTTCTGCTAAGTTTTAATTCATGTTAAAAAAAAAAAACCAGTAGATTCTGCAAAGGGATTGGCTTAATTCAGTTGTTTCACTGTTTCAAATACAGGAGAGGAAAATTAGTCACCCATGCGAGAAGAAATATTTTAAAACTAGATCATTAGTCTGTGATCACATATCATGTTATTTTATTTAAGTAAAGACATCATTATATTTTTCTTAAAGATATGCCTTTGCCTGCTACAGAGAATGCTATTTCCAATAAAAAGAAAACAATTTTTCTTAGATTTCAGACCTTTGAGGGCAGTGTCTAAACTCTTGTTTAGAGCTAGTCCTTGTGGGCTTCCAGAGCTCCAGACAGCAACAGCCTGCATTAACATTCTGTTGCTGCGGTAAGACTCTCCACAGCACAGGGCGTCCGCACTCTGACTCCTAATGATATCGCAGACCCACACTCAGGGGTCTTTTCATTGCAACAGAAGAAATATTTCTCCGTTATTCTCAGAAAGAAATCTTCAGTTGTAATCGAGCAAGCGGTCCTATCCATCCAGGTGGATGAATGAAAATTTCACATCAAAAACGTGACTAGATTGGCTTTCCGAAGCTCAGATCCAAATCAATATTTTTCAATTTCCCACTACAAAGACCAGGGTACTGTCATTTTGGTAATCATCACAGGGGATGCCTTTGTTTGTGGATTTTATCACTTTGAAAATATTCCTGGACAGAGACCAAAACCCCTCACCTGCACCCCAAACAATTCAGTGCTAACCATAGCTAAGTATGTTACTTACTGCTCAGCCAAGACCACATACAAGCTATTCTCATCTAAAGACAGACTAAACGAAGATGAGGTATGATTATGCTTTAAAAATATCATTTTCCTTGTAACTCTCCCATTGCAAATGAACTTTCCCTCTCCCTATTTTTTCTCTTAAAAACAAGTAATCTAAACTTGAAATGTGTTCAGTAGCTAATCCAATTAGTTTCCTTTTTAAGTGTCAAAGACTCCTTGCATTCTGAAGGCTTTTAATTAATACTGAGCAAGGGCTTTGTTTATCCTTCTGGATTACAGCCTCTAGCATGTCTCCGGGCTGCCTTTGTCACTGGAAAGGCAGGAAAAGTTGATGTCCTTTATTTTGTCATTATGCCTTTCCTCTTCCCAGGAATTAAGGCCCTTTGTAGTCAGTTTGCACTCACTTTAAGAAGCATTACACGTTAACACTAGGTGGAATGTTTCATAGATAAGTTCATTACCATTTATCCCTGTGAAATCCAGGTTGTTAAGTGTTGTTGTTCTTCCTTTTTGTGTGAAATGGAGGTGAAAGATGTTTTCCCTCCCTCTAATCCTCTTCTTTCTTTAATCTTTCCGTATTTAAAATTGAGAAGGATTGAAAGGTGTCTATTTTTAATTAGATGTGCATTTGCTGATTTCCTCTGCCTTGTGTTCTAGCTTTCACAGCCATGACAAGACGAAGCAGTATCTACAGACCAGAAAGAAATAACTGCTGGGTAATAGCATGGCAGTTTGTGTGGTTTATTAGTTGAGCAGTAGTGAAATAGCTCCAATACTGTCTGAGATACTAATAAATTAGAAAGAAATAGAATCAATTGTTTAAAAGATTTTTTCAAACCATGAAAAAAAAAAAAGCTCTTTAATTCTATTTTTCTTATTGTAGGAAAAGTTTCTGTTCTTACTCTTCTACAAAATACATTGCACTTACAGAAAAGCTTCCCAGCTTGTATTACAAGTTCTTGCACTATTTATACAAATGCTTTACATTCATGCAAGGCAGCGAGTCAAGCCTTGAGATGATATAAATCAGTCTCAATTTAGAACATATTTAGATTCTAAATTCTAAATCCAAACAAACAAGCAAAAAAAAATCTTGTAAAATGTTTTGCACAGCAGAATCTCTGAGCCATTGTAGGGCCAAAAGTATCAGCAAATAAAACAAAAGCTAAACCAGCCAAACACAAATCTACTTGAAGTCCTTCCTCTTCAGCAGAGTTCTGACTACTTCCAGAAACCAAGGAGCTCCCTGTCCAAAACTGTCAGCTTTACCATCATCTTCTCACAGCTGCAACTACCATGAGCATTTCATTCAAATGTCACAAAGGTAGAGGAAAGAGTCAATGGCCAAGACAGTCAACCATTTCGTGTTAAAACAAGGTCAAAAAATAATACTCTGGAGCACCAAGCTCTCAGCTTGTACTCCAGTTATATCTCTATGTAGGGAGAGAATTATGTGCAGACCTCAGCAACACCCTGGTTCCCATGGTATGGACATTTTGTTTCATGGATCAGAAGGAAAAAGCACACGCTAGACATCCAGAGGAACAAAGCATCAGGGCTTACAAGTCTTTAGGTGGAGATTCAGCATTCCATGATACTCAAAATAGCACAGTGGTCATCAGACTTTGCAATTCCTTTGAGTGAACCCAGAATATCAACTTTTTGCAGTCACAAGATCCTATCAAGAACTGATGAACAGGATTACTTTGAAAATTCTACAGACAGATGCATAAAAACTACAAAAATGCTGGAAATTTGGGTGTTAAGGCACAATGTAATTTTGCAATGTCAGATTTGATTAACCTCAACACATAAGAGAAAAAGAAAATTATATTCTGCTTCTACATACAATGAAGAATTGCAGAATAATAAAAGGTCACAATTATGGTTTCTAATGACAATCATCTTGTGGAGCAGCCATCTGACTCCATAAACTACATTCTATGTATTCCTATCCCCCATATTATAACCTTTTTTCTACAGCCAGGCATAGAGATCTCATGCATATTGCACATACATAAGCACACAACTGTTAGTGAAGTATTCCAAGTAAATCAGAAATGACCTTGCTGTCATTTAAAAAAGCCTGGCAAATACAATGCACATTTACATTCCTGGCCTTGACTGTCAAGATTATCCTTATAATTCATTCCTCCTCTGGCAGGAAACATCTCCTGATATCCTTTCTTAAAGGCAGACTTTCTTATGATAGTCCTTTTGTAAAGTCAAATTGATAGCTGTGTATTCAGACTTTAATTGTTTAGAATACTTCTAAATTCATGGGTATGTTTTATGTTAGCAGTAGAAATCTATTATTTATTAGCACAAAGAAACCGTGTATAGAGCTGAAGGTTAAAGATGATCAGCACAAACAAGAACACAAAAAAGAGAAACAGTTAAATCAGAACAACAGACAACATGAATATTTATGAGAAAAACACTCTGCAAAAAGGTGATAATTTCCTTTGATTTAATTATAGGGTGGGAGGAAAAAAAGCAACATAATGGACATAAAAAACTGTAAAGATTTGAAAAAGCTGGAAGTATGGTTTCCTCAGGAGAGGTTATTCACATTACAAGGGTTTTGTTTGGAAAGGAATACTGTGCCATGAGTACTGATTCACACCAGAGGGAAGATAGGTTAAAATTAATGTATCATCAGATGAGTGAGAAGTACCGTACACAGGTAAGAAAAACACTGGAAGCAAGTGTCATAAGATGGTCTAAAGAAACTCAGATGCACAATGAAGACATTCACATTTAATAAATATTAATCTTCGAGAGAAATGAACAACAGACTAACCTTGCAGGGGGGGAATTTAGGGACATTAACCTTGAGGGCAACTCTTCTCAGGGGGTGAAATCCATTGTGCATGAATGATACGTGTTATGCTTGTACACACTGTAAAGTGAAAGTTAATATTATTGTCATGTAATGCTTTCCAGGAACACAAGGATAAGATGAGCAAATACTTGGTATAAAGACACCTCATCACATAAAGCTCTAATAAAGCCATGGACAGAGTTGTCATAAACCAACCTAGAGAAAGAGCTATTCTTGCAGATCAGAAAAGGTGATATAGTCTCTGATTCAATCCAAGATTTTGGTTTACTGGACACATACGCAGCAAGAAAGACCATTTAAGAACTCACTCTGTCAAAAGGAACATCAGCTTGAGCCGTTCTTGTCTTTACCTGAAAAAAGTATTAAACTTGTGGTAAAATAATCTTGGTTGTTTCTCCTTTTACTTGGAGATTGGAAAAGATACAGAAAATACTGTCAGTATAAGTCTGCAAAAGGACCTTCACCCTCCGAAAAGTAAAGTAAATGTCTCTCGTCCCTTCTCCCACATTTTTCTTTCTCCATTTCAATATCTTTTCCGAGACAGAAAATGGAACTGTTGAATTCTGAGGAAGACAATCTTTCATTTTTCTTTGTGAAAGAAAACTAGAAAATACTATAAATCTTTTGAGAATGCCTCTTCTTGGCATTTTTATACTCTACTGTCAACAAAGCTGCAAGAACCACTTAAACATTTCAATGCTTCTCCCAACATAGCATCTGAACTTGAACTACCCATTATTTGACGGGAAATATTATCTGAACGACTTCAGAACAAGCTAATATGAATTGAGATGTTGCTGAAACTGTAATCCAGCAAACAGCTGGGTACCAGCTGGGGAGCTTTAGCCATTATCACCCGTCAAAGATTTATCCACGAAACTCAAGAACCCTTGGAAGACTTCAAACCTGGAGCTGGGACTTAATATCTCAATCAGAAGAGAGAATCCAGCTCCTCTGCCCATGCCTTTATTTATGCTCAAGCTCTATGATGAATACGAAGCAGCTAAAGCTGATCTGACACGAGAAAGCAAATGGGCATTTGCCCTTTAACAAAAAGTGGAAAGCAGATCTGTTTAACAGGGAAGTGACATTTTACCTAGCCTGGTTTTAGACTCAATAGCATGCATTCAGATATAACCTCATTTCATTTTCTTTAAATATAATTCAGGGTGTAGAAGTAAATTAGAAACAACAATTTTTTTTCTAACCACATATTTGTTATTATGAAAGGCATTTTGAAGTGCTTTGAACTGCCTCCAGCACAGAAGGGAGAGGGAAACGGTGTTTCTATTTTTGCATTCATGTGTTTGTATGTGCATGTACAATTTGATCACGTTAACTACATTCAGTAAAGTTTCTTTAGCTACACTAAACTAAAAAAACAAAAACCAGCACAACTGTAAGAAAAATCCAAAAGCCAGTTGCAGAATATACCTCAACAGCAGAGGATACTTAGATGAATTACATTAAAACTTAGAGTAGGCAGTAAGCAGGGACAATGCCTACATAGGATTCCTTTTTCTTTATTAATTTTTCTACTGGAAAGCATTTGTGGGGAAGAAGGGAAGGAGTTGAAGAACAGGTTTCCGCTAAAAAGGATAAAGATAACAAAGGGAAAGACAAAGGGGGGGGGGAAGGAGAAATTATAATACAGCCCAATGTGACAAAAGATGAGAAGTCACTGCAATGACTCATGCAGCCCACGACTCAATTTCAGTTCAGTTCATTGTAGGGGAGTGTTAGGAAAAAAACCCAGAAAGATTGGGGAAGCAAAAACAAGTAGGAGAGTGCTTTTGAGACAGGTTGTTCAGTTTGTTCGACCAAATTGTTTTAGAGAAAAACATTAAAACTTGCTGTCCTTAATGGCTTTCCAGATCTGACTGCACTTTGGAAGATTTGAAAGGAAGACTTTCTGGCAGTCCAAGAGTGACACAAGTTCTGCTCTGGAGGTATTCTATTTGGCACAAGATAGAAAAATTGGTTTTACTAACCTGTGTTAGGGTGGCAGAGATTAGCATATGTAAGAGCGAGGTATATTATTACTAGTACCACTAGTACCACTTCCAAGAGCTTTGATCAAATGAACAAGTCTCTGCCAGTTACCCTCCCCTGCCACCAGTCCCACAAGAGAGCCAAGTTCCAGCTTAGCACTGCATCCGTGCGTTTCAGTGAAAGTTCACAAGACACTGATCTCATCTCCTTGAGGGCTACGTTTTTCTTCCTAAATTTGCAGAGCCACCAAACACAATTTAAAGCAGAATGATTCTCTCAAAAGCATCTCATCCAGATCATCTTGTAACGAGGACTATAAAACATCACAAAGTATTTGAATGGGACACTTGGTTAAAAAGAAAAAAATCAAGTAACAGAAGAATTACATAATTCACTCTTTTAATCTTTTCATATCTTGTCATAAAAACATACCCCTTCATCTGATATGAATAAATATTATCTAAGAATGGACTGTATTATTTCTGGTTCAAATTTAATGGAGATCAATTGTATGACCTATGCCTAAACAAATGAAATGCTTGAGGAAGAATTCAATCTATAAACACTTGAAATAGTATTTTCATTTATCTGAGTGTTTCTCCTTATACTCCAGAATCAGGATCCAGGTATTCAAATAGCAGTTGTTTTTTGTTTTTTTTTTTAAAAAAAAACCCACACAAAAACCCCCATTTACAAACCTAAACTCTTTGACCATGTTATGTCTAACAACAACTATTGTTATGTTTGTTTGCTTCTCCCCCTGCTCCTTTGTCCATGACACAACACTTTTTCAGTATTACTTTCTGTTAGGAAAGTCAATCTCACTTGTACTTGTCTCATTCTAACCTCATAGGAAGGAGATGAACATTCATTAAAAAAAAGCTCACAAGGTTGTAGGGAATTTTTCTTAAAGCCGGAATAAAAGTGACAAATCCTAAAGTAATCAAGCCACATATAATTTGGCAGATTCTGTTTATTAAAAAAAACCCAAACCCTTAAAAAAAAAAATCAGCTTGTGTTACTCCTACTATCCCTGAGTCAAGTAAAGAGATATGCTTCTTCACTGAAGTGATTTTAGGTTTAAAGATCATAACAATGTTGTAACAGATAAATGAATTATCCTTTTGCTCATGAAAAATGATCCTTACTTAAAAAGAAAGATATGATGTTTTGAAAATTCCATAGTGTTATTTTAATTAAGAGATTTTTCAGCACTTTTCTTGCTTAGTTAATCTCATTCTTTCACACCACCAAAGCCACAAGACCAAGTTCCCTGTTTCGAAGTATGGCTCATGCTTCCCCCCCCCATAGATTTGTGTGTTGAAGCTATCAAGTCTCATTCACTACCTTCCAAGTTCACATATTCAGTCAGATGACTTTCCATCTGTTTCACTCTAAGGAAAGCATTACAAGAGCATCTTCCTTTTCTGATGTCCCTTTCCAGCTGTGAAGCTATTCCCAACTCAAAAGGGATATATTTCTATTACAGTTTGAAGTTTTGTTCCAGAATCCCCATTACGCCAAAGTTCTAAATAAAAGTAATTCCCACTTATATGGTAGTCTACGTGGTACCTTTGCTTTCCATTTATAGGGAATCTAAATTTTATACAGCAACATGCAACCAAAATTCACGCTACCACACACAAAAAAACCCTCAAGCAAACAACAAAAGCACCACCAAAGCAAAACCTCCAAATCAAGACACAAACCTCTATTATACAATTTGCCCCACTCCAGTTCACTAATCCACTGCTCAGATCAGAAAGCTGATGCTGTTTCTCATCTTGAATTGCTAGGAAGGCTTTCTGACTCTCAAGAATACACATATTCATGCCCAATGTATTAGTTCTCATCTCCCCCGGAAGCTGAGTCAGCAATTCAAGCATAAAACACAGTCAAAGCTTTCATAACCATCACCAGGCACCTTGTTCCATATCTGAAAAAGGAAGAATTTTCCCTGATGCGAGTGGGATACAAGTTCTTTAGCCCCTCTGGTCCTCCTACTGCAAGCTAGTTTGATATAGTTGATAACAGCAACAAAGTCACAACTGCACAATTACCATCCCTCTACTGCCCCTTCATTTGAGTAAGAATCTGTCCAACCTAGTAATTATTCCAGGAGGCTACTTAAATTCATCCCGCGTTACAACAGAAAACTCTGTTTTAAGGCTTAAGTTGCGGGGATATTTCTGTTTTAGGAGTTTATTTTGTTCTTTGAAGAGGGGAAAAACCCCCTAAGATCAAGAGGAATTCAAGCAAACTTAAAAGACACAGAGCTAGATCCACATCAGGACGGACATTAGAAAGAAAGATCAATAGAAAATGGTTACCTGGATTAAAGAAAACACTAAGTGAAATATTTCACGTGATTCTACTGAAAAACTGGTGGGTTTTTTCCTACTTCCGGTGTTGTTTTATTCTTCGCAGATTCCTAATCCTCTCATTCTATCCTTGTAATGAGTTTAGGCACAGTAACTCTAGTAATGAGCACAGACTCAGTGAAGTCAGTGATGCAGATCCTGACTTTCATACAGACCACCAACTCGTTACTTCTTGGCCTAGATCTTTGCTATTTAAACATGAGAGCTGGACAGACGGTTTGTAACTACTGCACATTGGTTGTAACAGGGTTTTTTTTTTTTACTACTGTTAGGATAAAAGTGTGAGTAATCAAATACATTTGGTTTCTATGGCATTTCTCCCAATAGAGAACCTGGTGTTTTTCAGACTTAGAGGACTGTGTATCAGAAGAGATTGGAAGAAATACAAAAACCTTCATTTATTGAAAAGGATTATCTGCTTGTATCTTATGTGATATTGCCGATATTTCCTTCATCATCATCCTCTCCATTTTGGAAGGAAAGGAACCAAGAGAACATGAATAGGACAACTTGGTAGGTAGGCTACTCAGCCCAAGATAGGAAGTCTGTCCTCACCCATCCCCACTTATTTACCTTTCCCCTCACTGCTTAGCACAATATTTTTTGATCAGTAAGGTTTACCAATTTAAAAGGTTTAAATAACACCGCTGGCCAAAAAAATATAAAGAACATGCAGTGTATTTCTTCCCAAATTAAACATACAAGTCAATAATGCTTTTCCTCAACTCTCATCTGTGCCACAACTGTGAGGAGGAAGGAGAAGAATCTCTTATTCTTTTATTTTTCTTTCCCACCCTAATTCGCAATGCTCCCCGTGCTACTTTCCGCTCCCTTTCTTTTTCTATCTTTCAGCCAAGAGCCACCGAACAGGCAACGTTAACATTTAATGCTACCAAGAACCCTTCAACTTCACAGTTCAGCAAAGCTCATGCAGAGTGGGCAAAAAACCCTGACACTTAAATATACTAGTGTATATTTAAGAGGTAGTCAGCCTACCTCAGCTTCACATTTTGATTATTAACTCTGCAACCACTGGGCTAAAAGGCTTTGTTTTCCTCAGCAAAGCTGAAACTCCAGAGATGTGAATTTGTCATACGCTTTTGAAGTTCATCGGTCCCACACCTTGAAGACGAAGGCACCATGGCCTTTCACACCCCATACAAAAATGTCGTACATTTTATTCCCTGGCAAACCTTACTGACCATTAAATCAACCCATGCAGTAACCCATATTTATTTATATTTTTTCACAATTCCACCCCTTTATGAGGGGTACTCACTGAAATGAAGCATCAGTGTCTAGAGGTTAATAGACCACGAGTGTGGAACCACCCTCCCCAAATCCCTACTCACTAACAAACGTGCTTTCTTCTACCACTCATTTTCTGTATTTCTTCCACTCTTCTTCTAGTAACCTTTTTACAACTACATTTGGCTGTTGCTGCCAAGCTGCAGACCCAGCAGTCTCTCTACTTCTCATCTATTGAGGACAGAGCAGAGCAGGCTGCCTGCCTGCCCCACACCCCAGCAACCTCAGCACAACACCCAGGCAGCCTCTCCCAGCACTGAAAAGGCAGGAATAACATGTAACAGACTAACTTCTTGCACTTAAAATACTTACATAAGGCATCAACATCCTTTCTACCTCCAAAGTTAAAACTATTCTCTCAAAAATACTGACCAAGAATAACACACTTTCATTTCGCTTTCCAGAGTGAGACAATCCCAAATTTCTCCTTGGGAGTCAGAGCACCATGCACAGTCACATACACTCCCAGCCCCATATGAGACAAAAATCAGAAACCTTCAATTACCGTGGCCACAAGCTCCAAGTATCTGAATTCCTCTTGCTCTTCAGCCTTCAGATTTGGGTTTTTACAGAGAGACTCTGACAAACACAATCCTTCCTCTCCTAAGCTTCCCCTCTGGTTTTATTACCCTGCTTAAGTAAGGGGCATGTTCTCTCCAGGTGTGCCTGTTGGCAATCACTGTGCAATCAGTAGTGATGAAAGCCACCTGCCTATATGCTCTGAGGTCTCCTCCACCTTTGCAGGGGCTTCACCTCTTGCTCCCTTGCACACCGGATGTCTAAAATTGTCTAGAAGACAAAGAATGCATAAATCATGCTGAAGACTACATGAAATGGGAGGAACATGGAAATCCAGAAATTAAGAATTTGTACACACAGTCATAAAATAGAAAGGAAAAAAACTGCTTCACATTTATTTCTCCACACCTTCAGAGTGGCTAATTAGCTAAGAGCATTACCTGGTTTCTCAGAAATTAAGCTCACCTGCAACAGCAGCCAGAGCAATGTTCAGAAAGCAAGCAAGGCATTTAAGTTTCATTTGCTGGTTTTCCAAGTCTATTGCAAATAAACTTTAAGATTAAGCTATTGTTTAATATTTCTGTATCTCATACTAAGAAAGGAACAACATATCTCTGCTTGTCTCCTCTTCCTTTTAGAATAAAAGCATGTATTATCTTACAACAGGAAGTTAAAAAATAGGAAGGATGTCTCCTCTCTTGTCTGTTCTAAAACTCCTTTTCTTTCACTCTGAATCCCTACAAAAGACCAGCATCAGTTTTCATCATTTTAAATGCAACTACACCATGTTGCAGTGTATTTAATTTAATTATTTATTGCTGCTATTGAGTACTTGTGTCTTTGTGGGAAGGCTGAAGGAAAGAGGATTTCTCTTGTCTCGCAGCTCGAATGCAGCCAACATTTCAACTAGCTTAACAATCTCAAACGAAATAAAAAAGAACAGCTGGCACTGCAAATGCTTTCCACACAGCACACGATTGACTCAGTACTACTAGCTTTTCGTATTCCAGTGATAGTTACAGTTTTAATGCCTACAAAATACATTTTTTTGAAAAAGTTCATGTGGAAAAGTCGACAAGGGAATCACTTTCCATTTCAGAAAAAAATGCTCTAAGCCGATCTCCAGAACTTGTCCCCTTTTAGTGAAGAAGAGTGGTGTGACACTATTCCCATCATATTTGCTATCAAGATTAATTGTACTATATCTAGAATGTAGCTGTCATGCAGCATGCTGTGCGGATAACAGCATGAGTTGTATTTGTAATTAATAGTGGAAATGCATGATGGTCAAGAATAACACTCTGTGTCTTGAATCATGCTGCCAGAAAAGACGTAGGGTACGCTTGCTATTTACTGGAAAACATGTCTCTCTCACTTGTTCATTCATTTACAAAATCAGAAAGATATTTTAAAAAATCTTTTTAAAATATGCTTAAATGTTCTGAGATAAAACAATCTCAAAGATTGATTCCACAATTCTGAAGCTATTCTTTACCATCTGTGTAAGCAGATGGATGTTAGATCTCTTTTATAACCCTTAGTGGAATACAGTTAATCAAGGACAGGTCAACACTTGGGATACACATCATCTTGCTTTAAAGAACCTAAAGTAGAGAAGGAACTAAAACACGCATGCACTGAAGTATAACCACATGTTGACCCTGAAACACCAAGACTATTCATGCTTTTCATGTTTATAACATGAGCAATCTTAATCACTCATTTCTAAAATCAGAATAAACATTTTTAAATGACCACAGATTTTTGTCTGGATTTTACACTTAGTCCAAAAGACCCTTGTCCAAAATTTGGAGAACCCTTCCAATATAAGAGAAGACTAGGCTGGAATAGTGGATTATGAAATACACATGTGATTAAAACATGAAAATCAGTTAATTTGGGACACAGGATTTTATCTACATGCATCTTTTGCCCAGGAGCAACCACTGAAATAGAATTCATTATGAAAATAGTAACAGAGGACACAGGAAGTCACAAAACCATTTATCAATTAGAAGGGCTTATTAAAACCGTCCTCTGGAGCACATAATTGCTTTAGGGCTTTCAGAAAAGCCTGCTAGTCCTTGGGGGCAGCTTGGAGGCACTTCACAATTCAAGACACTAAGCGACTGCCCAGATGTCTTCTAGGGAGGCTGTTCCATTGCCTAAAAACAGCGTAATGGAAAGGGGAAGGGAATGAAGACAGAAGTTCATTAGCTTTTCTTTAGACACTTTGCTGAATACAGTGAAGAATTAACCCTCAATACTCAATAACAAATGGCATAAAGGTGTACTTTGAATTAATGGAAAAGTTTACATCTACAATGTCATTCTAAGAATTATCATTTAGGGACAGAATTCAAAGCCCCTGAGACTTCCATTTCATTGGCTTGCATGAACACGCAAAGTGGCAGAAGGAAGATTCAGGCAGCTACAGGTAGGTCAGCCTTCCCTCAATCCCTGTGAAGGTGATGGAGCACCTAATCCTCCCAGAAAGCATTTCCAAACAAAGGAAGGACAAGAATGCGATTGGAGTAGTCAGCGTAGATTTACAAAGGGATTTGCTTAGGGGTGGCAGAGGAAGCCTTCCATGCTCCTGGAGTTACTTAAGATTTTTAAAAAATAAGATTAACATAAAAGTTTTCTGTGAAAGGAATTAGCGTTTACTCACACAAACACAAAAAACTGTGAGAACTCTCAGCGCTGAATTCTTACAGCCTATTACCAACTTGCAGCCTCCATTAGTGCACTTTAAAATAGGCTAGTTTCAAATACCAGACAAAATTATATTATTCCTAACAACTGAAAAGGTAGCTGTAAAGACAAGCATGTTTTTTCCCAGTGCTTCTAAAAGTTGTCCTAAAGCATCTCTTTGAAGAAAAATAAATTAACTGCACAAACTCAAAATGAATGACACAAATTTTAATTAATAACAATAATTGTAAGAGAACAATAACCAGGGGACAACCACTCTGTTCAATCTTTTTTTTCTACTGCAAACAGCATAACCAGAAGCTTTTCAGTTCAATGCAGGGAATTCTGCTTGAAACTTGAGAAAAAATGAAAAAAGGAGTGCTGAAGCTTCCCATGTCCAATTATTTGACTGTTATTTTCTCTGCTAATGGTGAAAAACATTTTTTTCTGAGTTTATCAGGTACTACAGCATCCCCTCAATTCACTGTAATAATACAGACCAAGGATACTACACACATTCATCAAAGTAAACACAGGTGACCTAAGAACGTAAGGCCATCTGTCTGCTGCAAGTTTCCACCCTGCTGTGGTCAAGACGGCCACCTGACAGTAAATCTTTAGCACATTACTTATTCCCAGTATTGACAAGACGTTTCCTGCTGAGAGTAGCTGAATGTTTGTGCATTAGTACACTCTGTCCCTTATCATTGCTACCGGATTTCCAAGTCCCCTACACCTGTAAAGGCGAACGTTGCAGACTGAGCAAATATGGAGACAAACTCTTTTTCTGGTGGAGCTTTCCAAAGATAAACACACGCTCACAGCAATGGCAGAAATGTTTCTATTCTCAAAGAAATAACAAGAAGTCATGATGGTTTCTACCAGATTGTGAATATAAGTCATGAAAGCAATATATTCAGGCAGATCTGGGCAAAATTTCTTCCTCTGCTGACATTGAGAAAATCTGATGCCTCTTACAAGCCTCGAAGGTTGTCTCACATTTCTGGTGTAACTTGCAGGTAAGGTTTTGGACATTGTCAGCACTAGTCTTGCAGGACATTATAAATTGAAAATAGAAACTATAAAATTTTTCTCTCCGCATCAAATGGATTCTACATGTACAATCCTCTGGGTGACTCCAGAGAGTTCATAGAACTGTTTACAGAAGTTCCCGCAGAAAACCCAGTGCGCAAGAAAGGCAAAAACTCCAGAGCTGAGGAAAGGCATAAATTAGCGAAAAGTTCTAAAAAAAAGCAAGAGCAACATTGTAATGCAGGATATTGTGCAGTTAGAAGATAACAGTTCGAAAGAGAGGATGCATGAAATATAGAGTCAATTTGGTACCTTCCTTCCCTTCTGATTTATGTTTTTGGTTGTAGTCCTTCTCATAAAAAATGTACTTTACCTGTACCAATACCTGAAGTTCTATGGGCCATTTTCTCCATGCTTCTTTTCCATCAATGGTTCATCAGCCCAGTTAAATCTACTACCATGAAAAACTCAAAGTGCTCATTTTTCTCATTCAGAGAAGCATCCAGAGCCTCAGTGAAGTTCCCACCCACTCCCCAGACTGTCAGCTTGCCACAAGAATCAGATTCTTGTCAACCTGCAGGTCCTGATAGGAATTTTTTATTAACAGAAACAAATTTTTTAATGAATAAAACAGAAAAGGCGTAGTGATCACCTTCCCCTTTTTACATCAGTATGGTCTCTCAATTACACTTAAAAGATCAAGCTTCTCGTGCTGAGAAGATGACTTCTCTGTGCTATGCTTCGCTGCAGGAAGTGTTAAGTATTCGGCCCTTGCTGCACCACAAAGACGATGTCTCCCTCCTTCCCTTCTGTTTATTCTGCAGTGACATACTATACTAGTGATGTTGTTATTCATTCTCCTTTTTATCCTCCAAAGCCAGCAGCGAGGATTAATTACCAAGGATGAATTGCACTGAGATTTCACAAGTATGTAAGCTATACAGTTTATAGTCTAGAAGTGGACTAGAGAAAATATTACTGAAAAAATGAAATTTCACTGAAACAGGTCAGATATCAGAGGTATCAGCTGATCCTTTAAAGAAAAACCTGCCAATCATAACAAGTGACAGCGTTATTAATTCTGATGTATACATACCTACTGTATGCTGCTACATTTTTCTGCTATTCATTCATTTTTCAGCTTTAATTCTGCTCCACCACAAGCACAGTGTCCCCAGGCACATCACATGTAAAGGCTGACACCGGACACTATGCATCTGAATTTTTCTCACTGAATGTAAAGCACTGGAGTCCCTAAGGCCATTAAGTCCGTAGCTGGAACTGTCCTCTACGTAACGGTCTCCCTGCTGTCCTGCCAGTGTGGTTTACACATTGTGATCTTGAAGATCTGTCAGTCATGAGAAATAGCAAATCTCTGCTAATGCAAACCACCCTGCGCATACTGGTCCTTTCGCGTTTATTTTATGCAACTTTGCTGCCACTCACGTGCTCAAATCTATTTACTGTTTGTGAATTTAAAGGAGCTACACCCTACAAGACCACATTGGGTGGCAATGTTGACAAATGCTCTGATGCTTCAAAACTGAAGTTAAAATATGTATTTCCAATACAGTCAAATTTAAAGCATACTGTGAACGTTCCTCCAACTTCAACATATTTTATAATGCCTGCTGAGTTCTTCCCAGTTTTGTTCTTGAAGTTCAGATTTCTACACTCTATGTTGACCAAATTCTGCCTAAGGAAGGACTAAATCAGGGTCATATTAAGGATGGGAACAATCAGTACCAAACAGTTAAAAGAGCTGAACAGTCCCAAAACAAGTAAATGTTTCAGAATATGAATAGCAAATGCAGCACTACCAGATAATTTGGAAAAGGGACCACTGTTCCTGCTAGGGGCTGGAAACTGTTGTGTCTTTTTTCTCTTTAACTTCATTCTCCATAGCAGAATCAGATTAGTGGTCTCCAGTGCATTTTACCTGTGACAGAAACCACCTGGTGAAGATGATCTCCTTATCTTAGCCAACGAAGATAATGGGAAGATAATGGGATCTCAGTCTTCTCCCCGCACCTGAAGATTCCCTGCACACCTATGCACAGATCTCACCATTTCGCTGGAGAGAGGTGTTCCCAGAGAGAAGGCAGAGAAGACACACTGCCTGCTTCCAGTGGCTCCACCTCCCCACCTCGGAAGAGGGCAAATCCCAGACCTTAGGACTGTGCTCACAGATACCGCACCAGCAGTTACTCCCCTGTTGGGGTATCCCAGGCACATTGAGAAGAGCAATACCACCCTTGTACCAAATTACTGCTCACCCATGAGCTGCAGGATGCTGTCCTAATGAATCATTATTCATTAATTTTAGAGCACAATACAAAAAGCCCTCAGCTTCCTTCCCTCACAAATCAATAGCATAAATATGCAGCCCTTACTGGCAGGAGTTGATCCCTATTGAATTCATGACCAGCATGAGAAAAAGCAACAAGCAGCACTTTTGAGTTATACCAAAAAAAAATCTCCAGCAGGAAGAATAAAGAGGGAAAAGATATCAATTCTGATAAAACAATGTAGATGACATTAAAACTCCACATAACTTTACTTAACTACATGCCTTATTATTTACTTTAAAAATAAAATGCATATATATCAATTTGCTCTTTGAGGCGGATGTTATACAAACAAGATAGAACACAAAGGCAGGGATGATGGCCCATTACACACACAGAAAGAAAAAACTGCACAACTCAACTGTGACTCATTACGGTATGGTTTGGAATATCAATTGAAGATCTCTTATTTCTGGTTCATTGCTAATCTACAGAATGTTCAGTGATTTCCCAAGCAACACTGGGATTAAGGTAGTCATTTTTATGAGTAGAAAACATCAAGGCATAACACAGAATTTCAAAAGAACTAGAAGAAATGTTTCAGCAAGCATAAAAAAATGAACAAATACACCAAAGTCACAAACAACTTGACAACTAAGTTTACACTTATTAGAAATATTTGTGGGTTGTTTTTTTTTTTAATTTCTGTTAAAAGCTGAGCCTCCTTAGTAGGTATGTGAATTAGCAACCTAGAAAATCTACACTAAAAAACCAAAATAAAACAAAACAAACCACAACCCAAAAATACAGCAATATTCTCCTGGTGAACTTCCCAGACTGTTGCTTTCATGTGCTCATGGTGGCCATTCCTCCCAACCTCTTGGTTCCTAATGTTTCTCACCACTGTGAATAGGATCCCAATGAGACTTTAAACTGTAGCTTTGACTTTATACAAAAATTTAAAACTCCCTCATCTGTCTGTAGAAAACAACTGTTTTCCTGCACTCCTTTGTATTCTCAAGTGGAATTCGTTTAAATCTTTTTTTAGCTACAATTTTTTTCTGACACAGACTTCAGGTGACATTAAAGGAGATAACCATAAAATAGTTGAACTATGAACTTAATTTGTCATCAATCAACATCTCTGATTGTGTTTCTTGCTTTAGTGCAAAGGCAATTCTAGCCATGAAAGAAATTCTGGGAAGGACTTTAAAGAATCAGACATAAGTCTGAGACATATTGACGCATTCCGCAAATCCCATTGATTACAATCAGGCATCACTCATATCACAGAGGTCAGCACCTGGGTATGGCTTTGACAGCTGGGGACTTCCTCATTCTCAGTGTAAAGAAAGGTATGAATAATGACTAGGTTTTGATCTAGTTATTAACCCTTTGTCATGGTCTGAACCCGGCCGGCACCCAACCACCACGCAGTTGCTCATCCACCCTTCCCCACTCTGAGGGATGGTCGAGAGAACTGGAAGGATAAAGTTAAGGAGACTCACAGGTTGAGATAAAAACAATTTAATAGTTGAATAAAGAATATAGAATTAAAATAATAATTAAAATAATAGAAATAATAGAAAATACAAACGAGAGGTGCACTATGCAATGCTTACCACCTGCTGACCAATGCCCAGACCGGCTAGCAATCCCAGTGGAGAGAAAATCCTGAAACCTCAATCCTGGAAGAACCCCAGCTTCCCAACCCATCCTTATCTCTATACTGAGCATGATGTTGTATGATATGGAATATTCCACTGGCTAATTTGGGTCCATTGCTCTGGCTGTGTTCCCTTCCAGCTTTATGTGTACCTGCACACTAGCAAGACGTGGGAAGTTGAGAAGTCCTTGATTTCCTAGCAACAACTGAAAACACGAGTATGTTATCAACATTCCTCTCATACCAATTCCCATATTGAGTCCAAAACACAGCATTATTCTAGCTACCAAGAAAAATTAGCTCTATCCTCGTCAAAACCAGGACTCCCTTGTGCAAGCTGAGGGGGTTTTGTCCCAGATCATGAGTTTATACTCAGAAATACTTGATTAACTTAAGAAATGACTGATCGATCCACTGAACACAAATATTTATCTTCAAGGATTTAGTCTTCTAGCCATGTTTAGAATCTGTGATTGCGCTCATCTCCAAATGGAGAACAACTTTGTGATTTGGATTTCTGTGCCCAGAAATCTAGCTAAGTGCCCTGATCCGAATTTCTAAGCATAATCTCTGCAACATGATAAGACGAATGCACCCATTCTAGAAAAACTACTGTTCAGAGATTGATTGCTCCTATTTTTACTGATCTTGTAACCTCTCAGGACTCAAAAATTCATGGAAAACATATGTAAATGGCATGTAGTTACAACCAAAAGTTTTAAAGAAAAAACAGAAGGAAAAAAGTAAAAAAAAAAAGAAAATTTGGGGTTACTTGCACTACATTTATAAAGCTTACAAATGCACATTGAATATATTTTCCTAGATACATTAAACTGTTAGTTCTACAAATAAAGTCACTTTGTATGACCTTCATTTGGATGCAAGACTTCATTTCCATATATTTCCCTTCTCTAAGCTTACCTGCTGCTACAAAATAGAAAATACTGTCCAATCATGAGCCTAATAACAATTATGATGAATGTAATTAAAATGGGAATTATCCCACAAACTTCATAAGTGATCTGCTTTATTTTCCTCTGTTGGTATGATTCAATCATTTATTTTTACTTCCACTTTAATAATGATTTTATTATTTCATATTAATTTTCTTTCAATGAATTAAATTCAAAACACCAAGGGACCTCAAAGCAAATTACCTCTTAGCTGTGTCAGGCTTTAAAGATCCAAAACAAGATATTGTTTTTCCCTTGGTGGCCTCCATAAATATACATTAGATATACTGCGAAAGGCATCTTCAAAGTTAGCTTTCTATAACTAGAAATCTTGTACCATTAATATCTTTTGTTTTGTTTTCTGGTCCCATCCCTCCCCTACGCTGAAGATATTTAGAAGACTTGGCTCTAAAATCTTTCAAGAATAAGAAATTTTTAATCTAATCTGCAATTATGTACCATGTACTTTCTATTAGTAAGTTCTCTATGTTTTCGGATTACACTTCCTTGTCTTTTTAATCTACATATACACTCCATAAACATTTCAAGATTTGAATTCAAGCAGGTAATAAAGAACTTCACAAGTGAAGTTCCCACTAAAACAAAACATCAGAGGCAGAAAACACACATCATTTGACTATAGATCGATTTAACATATTTTTTCTTCCTTTGTCAAATATATAAATATTATTTACAGCAAAGAAAAACACTGCCTTTCCTTTACAAGGGAGAGTCCTAATGACCAAGTTACTTAGGATTTTGTTTGCTTGCTCTTTTTCTGCCACCATCAGTCTCACATTGTTGACTGCCTAATGTCACAGTTCAAGCCATGACCATGCAACCCTCAGGCTCATGTGCAAAATAGGGTAGGCACTGAAAGCCCTTTCCTTAGAGCTGTAAGTCACGTTTTTAAACAGCCTCAGATTCAGAAAGGCAGAAAAAACAAAAAAGAAAAGGAAGAAGGAAATAGAAAAAGGTTTTCCATTCCTTAGGCAAGTCTATTAGCCAGTATATTAATGAGAGTAATGTACCCCTCCCCTTCTGGGGCTAAAAGAGAAATTGAATCTGTGTTTACCCTAAAGAGCGGATTTTAATTGGCATGCAGGTTCCTGACACTGGGTGGCAAAAGTGATGAAAGCAAAGGAGCGGCACAACTTCAGGCACACCACTTCCTTCAGCATTTCCAATTCTTCTGCTTTTAGGTCAGGTCTGTGTTTGCATTTCAGATCAGGTCAGACGTTGCTTTTCAAGTGAACCCCAGGATTGCCCCACTTATATTGCAGCATAGTCTTATTCACTTTGAGACTGAGCTACAGTGAAAGATGCCCAACTGATAACAATTGCTTGGTCCTTGAAGTCAGTCTAGAGTCAGACCAAAATGACAGTCCTGAAAACACAGAGAGCACTGTGCCCAAGACCTCAGCACCAGCTGTTTTGCCTTCTGTTCACTTGGCAAGCCCTACCTGCCAATGGAGGCACTGACTGAGGTATCCCCTTGCCATTCCCATCCTCCCTTGATATTCATGTGCCCCTTCTCCCATGCTTAACCTTCCCCATCTCTTCTTGCATTGAACCCATCAGCTTTGTGATTTCCATTTTCACAGTGGCAAGTAACATGCCAGTATGGCAGTGGCATGCCTGAAGTGACCCTTCAGACCACCAACCAACCAAGGATAAATCCTGTCAGAGTATCAGTTGCACACTATTATATACATCAGAATCAATCCACTGCTCACTTATGCGGATTTATACATTGGTGTTAAATTGGTGTAAACCAGAGGTGATTTTTAGGATTGACCTCAGCAGTTGTTCTTCTATCAAGATAAAATACTATCATACCACTTTGGCTTTCTGTACCTAATTTAATCACATATAATTTAACTATCACTTATGCACTTCTGTCTCACAATTCATGTTTGCAAGGTGCCTTAACATTTTCCAGTAAAGGTGCTATTAAATTATTATTACCATTTGATTTTGAATTTAATAACTTCATCTGTTTGACATACAGTGAGTTCACATCCTCTTCTCCCTTCTGGCTCCTCAACTCATAATAAAATGCATTAAAGTGCTAAAATCTCAAGAGGATAGCAAGTGATGCTGGTGTTCACAAGTCCTATTCCCATCTTTAAAGACTGAACTCTTCCCAGAAGGGCTATTCATTCTTGGACCACTGAGAGAAACGATGCTCACGTCACAAGACTCTTCTGTCCACCCGCATGCAATCAAGGTGATAATATTGGTATTTGAATAAAGGTCCTCACAAGTGAATCATCAATCACCAGTTTGAAAGAGGCAAGAGGCTACTTTTTTAGGCAAAACTCCTTACTGTGGTTTGCTGGTTACATGTCTGTATATAACCATGTTAAAAGTAGGGCAAAGCTACATCATTGAGAGTATTCCATCACGAGATAATCCATTTCTTCACTTACTTTGAGGGATGATCTATTAAGTTCTCGAAGAAAAATGGGCTACTTGACATCTCTGCAGAGAAGTATGACAAATATACGAAAGATGACCTATGGTTCCAAAGAGCTCTTGAGATAATTGATCTACAAACACACGCATTATCAGTCAGCAAAGCAAATTATAACCAGCCACTAAAGGCACCAGTGGCTCTATAAATGATTTCCTGACATTTCAGTATATTACAGAGGCAGCATATCTTTCCTTTGGGGTTCACAACACAGCGGGTCTATTTTCTTTGTAAACTCTAGATGGAGATGCACAAAAAGGAAAAAAAAAAAAGAATCTAAACAGAGCCATAAATATAATGGCAGGTTTGACTTTTGAAAATGAAAATGTCTTGCTAGGCTATTTGCTCAAAATCTAGACTATGGCAACAGTTTTCTGCAGGTTTTCCTGTCTGGTACTTACATGATTTTGTAGTACAGTACTGTATATATTTTCCTAGAAAAACAGGAAATAAAAAGCCCTGCATTTAAACTGACAAGATACGATTAAAGTAGCTTTTTCTCTCTTTGACATCTATACATACAACAGCAGTAGATTAAACCTCTGACTGTTCAGGTTGTTATTCTCCCTTCCTCTCCAAATAAGTACGAAAGCTCTCAAAATCCAGTTCCAGCCAATTGAATGGCTCAGAGCACCAACAATTCTGCACGTACTTTTTGACACACACACCACCCTCCCCCTGCTGTCATCAACTCAAGTTTATGCCAGGTAAACAGTAAAGAAAATCCAACAGATAAGTGTGTGGCTATATATGAAAAACTGATGCTTTCAGGCAAAGTCCTAGTGGACAGCTCTCTGCATAACCACAACTGTTACCTTCGCTGGCAGTTTCTGAACTATTTTCATACTTCTAGAGACACACTGAGGCACCAGCACTCAGAAGTTTGAACAGCTACTACAGCAACACTAAGTACTTATACTTCTATTTATGGCAAAGCAGTCAGAGTGCTATGATTCTGTTTTCTAACCTGTGGAATTTCAGGAATTAGTTTGAAAGCAAAATTTTTATTTATTTTGGATTTATCAGTAAAAGTTTCTTCTGTAGCTGTGACAGCTTTCCAGATGTCTCCTAAGAAGAAAAGACAACAGGATGTTTAGAAGCATCCACTAAAATTTGTTCACCAAAATGAAATGAATGATCTTATCTCCAGGCTCCCTTTCCAATACCTTGTGCTATGTATTTCCCGATGTTACTAACCAGCACACTACAAGATAAACACTGATAAAACTCCCAAAAGGAGAGCTGAATTATATTGAGCTCTGTAACAACTTTGCCTGTTTGGGTGGGATACCTCCCTCCACAAGCAGTCCACATTTCAGAATCCACTGCCTGCTTATTAATGCTATTTTTTCTTTTTTTTAAATACTAGCACTAAATAAGGACCATTCCAAAAGAATCCTTGGTGACAACTGGATGCTATAAATGGACATGTCTCTATAAACAGATAATAGCGAGGTGGCTCCTGGAATAAGATTTCTGACCTTGAGTGTCAGGAAAGGCAAAGCTGCTTCTGAATGGAAGGAATGAATACAGCTGAGTTACACTGCCAAGAGCTCAGCTGGGCAGGGGGTATCATTCTGCGTGAGGTTCTAAGGATTCCTTTTACAGAAGGCTGGCAGGATGGGTCGTGGAGGGAAAGAGAAAGACTAAAACCTGCTACCCTACGCTTGAAGCAGGGTTGCAGAACTGCCAGTTCATTAGCAAAAGGCTTACTCTTCTTTAAACACGCTTATGGTCAGCGTTCTGCTATTGCTTGTATAGTAATGCCAACAAAGCTTTTTAAAATCGAGCGGGATTCTCTCCTGGTTTATGTGTTAGTAACAGAATGATTACATAAGGTCTGAGTTGTACCGAAAGATTCAGAAATTTATGTTTGCAGTGCATTGCTGAGAATAATTTGGATCAATGATGATGCATTCACCTTTTCTGTGTGGATACTCCTGCTTCATTTCAGAAATTACTTGGACCGATAAGCAGTCAAAATATTACCTTAGATGGACGTCGTATAAGTACAGTAATCTACAACTAATGTGTAGGCAAAGAATCTATTCACTCTGAAAATGGCAACACCGCATACAGAGGTCTTTAAAGGAAACCTGCTGGAATAGCACGCGTACTTCAGAAAATGAAATAATTAGAAACAAAAAATAAACTCCCCTTTGCAGCACTGAATTAGAAGTGGGTACAACTGAACTGAAATAAGTTTCCCATCTTTTCTCTCTCTGCAACTTATCTTCGGTACTGTTGATCTGCACTTGCTTGATATCAGCAAACCTGGGACAACTTCCACACCACCTTCAGCGGCAACATTCCTTGCCCTAAGCAAAACACGACGTTTTAATCAAGTCCATGAAGCAAGATGGTAACATAACGCAGCCTTCTAAAACTCATGCCTGGGCACAACCGAGTAGCTGTGGTCAATGAAGCGAACCCTTATCACCGCTATCTAAACAGCATGCACAACAAATGCTAGGACAATTTGTCTGCTGGAATACGTGGAGGGAAAAAGTCACGGAAAATCGTGAAGATGCTCACTCTCTTCACACCTCTGGGGAATTTTGCATCCAATTTACTCTAGAATGTAAGTTTTTCTATGCACTCACCCGAAAGAAAGCATAGTATACAATCCATGGGTAGCTAGTTAAATAAGAACGCCTCATAGAAATCCACCTATAGAAGTGCTGTGTGTTTTATATGCACATCCATTTCTTCAAATTGAGGACCTAGTCACTACTGGTTTTCTTCCAGCTAAACTTTAAATAAATATTCATTGTAAAACTAATAAATCTCTGTTTATCTTCTTCTAATCTGCCAATTTTGAGTAGTTATGAAAACAAAGCTATAAGCTGAAAATAAGTTTCTAAGACACTGAAAGCCATTCCTCCTAAAGAAGCACAGAACATGCTTCTTTAAGTCATTATTTTCCTCAGGAGGACTGATTTCTTCAAGCAGTAGAATGCCTCTGTTCAAAGCATCGCTAGGTGGAAAAGCACACTGGATTCTCCATTATAGCAATACTTCCATAGGAAGTAGCAGGGAAGTTTAAAATAACAGTTTAGCTGGGGTTTTTGTTTGGTTTGGGGTTTTTTTTGTCAATTACTAGAAATCATTATAGCTTGAAATTACTTTTTATGTCTCGGAGCCTAATACATTCATCATGCCACACAAAGAGAAGCAAAGGAACCCCCGAAGTATAGGTATATATAAAAACCAGTGCATGACAGGAAGGTACCTTACTTTGTCCATGCTCCCATACATGTCTATTCTTCTACCCTAACTGCATACTTTCCATATTCAAGCATATTTGATACTTTCTGAAGTACTATGTATTTTAAGTTGTTCATCACAATTTTTCCACAGAGAGAGACTGAGAAGGGCACATAATACCGCTGGCTTGAGTTTGAAATGGGTTTGTCCTAAGGAGGTGTCAGGACAATCCCCTCCCTCTAACCTGCTACTTGATGTTGAGAATTAGGAAGCACAAAAACCCTCAACTAAAAGTAATGAGAGGTAGCTACCCAGAAGGCCTGGAAATTACACTCTTGGTACATTATATTTTTAACATAGTTATACACGTATTAGTAGTCATTTATTTTATAAACACACTCAAATACTAAAACACATACCTCAAAATAATTTTCAGCTAATATCTGTAAAAAGTGTGAGTGTAGTCAAGCAAATAGTGTAATAATTTTTACAAATGTTCTTAAAACTCTACCTGTAAATATTTAGGGTGTACTTTTAAACTGATGGTTTTTCTCTAATCTTAGGAAATTATTGTTCAAATAAAGCTGGCTGCAAGCAGTAATTCAACCAACAGCCTAAACAGATGCAAACTCAAAATGCAAGTGTGAAAAAAGAAAAATTAAATGTTTTCTGTTTTCCTCTGTCTTTTAGGATGTAATTATATTCCTGATGGACAAGAAGAAACGCAGGGGAAAAAGGATATACCAAGTACAACTATGAATTTTAAATAATATAGCTTCCTGATCTCCTCATGAAAATCTTTTGCTAGCCTCCAGAATATATATACTTTCAAAAAGAAATCATAAACCTTCCAATATTTGACTAGCAACCCACTGGATGTAGTTGCCAAGATACCAGGAAAACCCCTTGCTTCTCTCTCAGCAGTCTGTTAGACCTGCATACAGTGCCACGTGTATTCTTCTTTAATCCTGTTGTAACTGTTATCTGACCTTTCCCTTAGTACAGTTTAAGGAAAAAAGAAATGTTTGTTCATGAACAAATCTATGTATTTGATGATCTATATTCAGGTCACAAGCTGAACAGGAAAAGCTCTGTGATGAAATTTCATGCCAAACTGTACAACAGAGGGCAGGATCACACACTGTAAGCGATTCATTTTTCTTTTCAAGACCTTGCACAGAAGACAGAGATGACGATCTTCAATTTCAAAATATATGTCAATAATATCCATCAGTTTTCTATCAACATTCCAATGTTGAGGGAGGAAAATGAGACAAAAGAACAGAAAATTCTGTCATGGAACTGCAATCATAGCAATAGCCATGTGGATGTAAATTAAATAAAGTTGCTCAACACTATTCAGAGCAGTGTTACATTTTAAACATAAATTTGATTATCACCTAATTGCAGAACACACCCCTCAGAGTACTCAACTAACATCAGAGTTCCAGCAACAAGAAAGAAAGAACAGAGACAGGGAGGAAAAACGAATCAAATGAAGAATCCTTTGAAATGCACATCACTACTATGTTTCTTCATTAATGTAGCAATCTGATGTAATTAAACGCTCAAGATCCCAAATTTCCTATAAAAAGTTAGTTCTTTCTATGGCCAGTGGACAGAGTACTGTTATGATAAATAAAAAAGCGTCCAAATCGCATATGCTGTAAAGTTAAAATTAAAAAAAAAAGCCAACGTAATTCCAGCTCTTCATTTCTAGATATTGAGTGGTGAAAATGAGTTAATGTGGACTAAAGTGGAAATGCAAAGACCCCATTTCCTTGCATTTATAAGAGAAAGCATCTCTGGCAAAAACAGTGCTAAGCACTTCAGAACACTAGAGCTATCCCTAAAGGATCAGCAAGAGGTACAGCAAATTCCTCCCCCCGCCAAGTACAGATATTTCTCAAACTTTTAAACACTTCTTTTATAAAACACCCATTTTAAAGCTTTCCTCAACATCCAAGAACATGCAGGCAAAATTAACTATCAGCATCCAAAGGTTTGGTATGTTAGATAAAACCTTCTCGATAACACATTTATCACAGAGACAAGACAGACTAAATCCTACAATGTGGTTCATTACAGCTAATACAGTTTATCAAGGCTACCAGAAAGAATGGGTATGAAACAATATGGACTTCAGGAAAACTGAGTGTTTAAAAACTTTTCCAATCACATTTTAAAAAGAAAGTTTTGGATCTGTAGATTTACATGAAGAAACATCTCCGGAAAGTTTTGACTCATCTTCAGTTTTATATTTCTTTCTATTAATGCAGTATAGATTAGACATTGAAAGATTCTAGAACAAAAACAGATTATTGGCTTTGATGAATTAACTCTTCAATGATCTCAGGAAAAATTTACTATTTTTCAGAAACAAAAAATTAAGCAAATCTAATCAGTTCTTGCAAAGACCTGTGGTTTGCTGCATTTTTCTTTTGTTTTGTTGTTGTTTAATTTAAATTAATATTCTCCCTCTGCTAGTGCTCAATAGCATGCCACAAGTAAAATACTCAGACAGCTACAAATTCCTTGTCATCCTTTGTCAAGAAAACCTTGACTTAGGTAAAACTCTTTTTAAAAGTCTCATTCACCAAAACCCAAGCCTGTGATGCCTTCTGATGTACCAATTTAAGCAGACGTATCTTGGTTTTAAGATAGAAGTCTTCTACGAGTATTATTTTCCTGTCCTCTGCAAGACTTGCAAAGCAGAGGAGCGTCGTTTAGGCCAAAGCAGAGAATGACTAACCAGATTGCGTTCGATGAACCAGCATGGTTTGACCATGAAAACCCTGGGAACAAAGCTTACTCCTCTTCAAGTTTCCTGAAGAATTGCTTTGGATTTTCACAGTCTACCCGGATTCTGCCTTTCTTTTTTTAAGATAAAAGCGTTTTGTATTGATTAGTAACACCCTCAGGTAACCCACAGTGTATAAAGAGAGTATGTCACCTTGAAGTGACACCATCTGCACTGGAGGATAGTACTCATGACATTTACTCACAGGTCAAGGAAAAACGCATTCATGAAAATTCCTCCTTTGAGTAATTTCTTCCATCTCCTTCCACAGGCATAAGGTTTCACCTTCCTCCCCCACTCATCACTCTTCCTCAGCCCAAGTCACATCCTGAATGGTTACTGGCTGACCTTTTTGGTAAGTAGTTTGAAATTTGTGCTGGATTTGTTGTTATGAATGGCTGCTCTGATCAGGCATTCTTTGTTTGTAACTGATACTGTTTGTGGATAAAAGCGTGAGGGTACGTACTCAGATGTTCTAGAACTGTGTGCATGAATAAACACCTTTCAAAGAAAATGAAAAATCATTTTGCCATTTACTACTTGCTGTATGAGTGATAAAAAGCCTTTCATCATTCAGTGTGTAACTCCCGAGATGCAAGTGCAGCACTACCACAAATAAGAGGGCTTTTAGCCTCTGGTAGTATCTCAGGGTGTTGAATGCTGAGAATAAAGACACTTTGCAGATGGAATTCACTACTGTGTGCTGTCAGATCCTAGATGAATTACCAATGGTATTCAACTTAAGTACCTCTTTTTTGAAACTTTCTTTTTTTTTTTAGACCTGTTCAGAATGCATCACATTTCTTCCTCTCCATTAATTATTTTGGCTATTCTTTTCATACACCTGCAATCAAAAAGAAAGGACAGACTGCTCTCATTGGGAAGGTACTGAGATCCTTTATTTGTTTAGGAAACAAGTCTACATTTCTGACTTGAATAACTAAGATGAAACATTGGGACACCTGTATTAGATATTTATTTGGCATCTGCTACCGCTCCCATTTTTAGAACAACATTATCACAGAGGTGGGTCAGGACTCTGGGTGAGATGGCAGCACTTGACAGTGATGTTCAAAATTCGCACCTTCCATACCTATGTTGTACCTTGGTCCATATTTTAACTGCAAATTTGAATTCATGCAAATCAAGCAGTAACTTCTACAAATGATTACTTACAGTGAATTCTATGAAGTAACTTTGATGTGTGAAACTGTGAGACTTTTCAAAGTCAGGGTCCCAGGGACACTTTCCAAAAGCACTGAGATTGTTTATTCTGTTATTGTTACTCTCAAGAAATGAGAATAACGCAAATTTCTGTGTTGGCTTTCTTTAGTAATTTTGACACAATTTCCTTGGTAAATACGACTTTCCATTATTTCAGTGAGTGGATAAGCTGCACGAGTTAAAAAGAAACAGCCCTTGGCTGAAGGAATGTAACCAGCAAATAGGTCACCTAATAGCATAATTTTGATATTGTTTACTATTAAAAATGGTTTTTTTTCTATTATCTCCTCCTGAGTCATTCTAAATAGTTTCTTCTACTGCTTCAATAAAACTAGCAGCAAAGATGAGCTTGAAAAAGCAAGATTAAAAAATACACAGCTATCCGCTACCCGTCTTTGCTGAAAATCAACAGACGAGGAATCTCGGATCTCAAAGAATGCACGAACTCTGAGAGATGTGCTAATGGCAATAACTGATGCTGAGAGCAACTCTTCTGTTGTACCTTGGCAGCTGCTATTTTATGTAGAACTGCCAAAGAAAGCTTTTGTGTTGATCAAATAAAAAGTCTTCGATAACTGACTGACAGCATTTGGTGGAATGGTACTTCAGAATTCGTTTATTTCTACCCAAAAGTGAAAAGGGGAAGTATTTAAAAAATAGAAATACTAGAATGCAAATTCATAAGAATATTATTTTGAAAATGACAAAAAGAATCTTCAAGCAGTTCCAATCAAAACAACTCAACTGAAATGACATTTCTCAAGCTGAATTGCTTTATTTCACTGATCAAACTATTTCAGATGAAATTAATTTTTTTTCTATAGAAGACTATTCTGTTGCAAAAAACATGTGTTTTCAGACCCACATTCCCAGCCCTGTTTGCAGTCTACCAAACAGACTATGTCCTATATAATACATTTAACAACTCCCTCAGAGCATTTACAATAGAATGATGAAACCTGCATGTCCACAGGAGCCCACAGGTGAAGGCGGCAGGCTGACTGCTGTGCACGTGCAGACCATGACTTAATTTGATATTTGGGTCATTGCATAAAGCACAAAGCATTTTACTTGAGTTCAGACTGCCACTCCACTGCTCCCCCTGAACATTCAACATAGAATATAAGAATTTGTAGGCAAAACCTAGAAATCTTTTCCTGTTGGAAATATGTTGTTTTTCATGATAAAATCCTTTTCATGTACTCCCAGCAAGATTAATCATTGATTTTTAGTTCAACATAAGTTTTTTAAATGGCTTATTTCTACTTAACCTGTTAAATTCAAAAGCATTAGTACAGAAATTAAAAATCAAAAACCTAAACAGAAAAACTAACCTTCTAACTAATTGATATAGGGGGAATTGGGATAGAATACTAACACTTAAGGGTTAACAGGATAGCGATTCTTTAAACTAAAACAATGTATCTTAGAGTCCTGTGTAAGGGAAGCCACCTGCAATGGGGCCTCCTGAAGTCTGATAAGCACAGAGGAGTATCCTGATAAACACGAAATTTATGGCCTAAACCAGTAGAAACTGGCTCTGCAGTCCGGGAGGATGCCAGGAGACAAGAGAGCATGCACAAAAGATGGAGTTGAAAAGTTCATAGAGAGGAAGACGTCTTACTTCATCTTTGAGACCCCGGCCCACGACCACCAGGCAGTACTGCGCAGGCGCAAGAAGGAGGAGATCAAGGCGGGACATATGGAAATGACCTCTGGAACTCATTAGCATAGCGAGCGGGGAAAGATTTGAATATGTATAGGTGTTTTATGAATATGTAGTGCTTTGTAGCATATAGGTGCAAGAATCATCACCTAGGTGTGCGTGTTTTGTGGCGAAGCGATCCCCCACGCACCCGACGTCGAATAAACACACCTACTTTACAACCCCATCGGTTGTGGAGTCTTTTCCGCGCATCATAATTAAATATAAGAAAGTCCTGCTCTACCCATAATCCTCCTTCTTCAGGTTCATCTCTCTCCCATCTTCATTCAAAACTGTAGCACAAAAAATATGTCAAAGCTGGATTTGATGATAGACAGATTCAAGTCAGGGAAGAAGAGAACTCTCAAGTCAAGTGTCTTTTTTCTGACTAGTCCTTCTCTACGCCAAAGCTTTCATTTGCCTCTGTGTTTTGTTATGGTTCTTTCAACTTACGGTAGCACTAATAGCAAATAGAATTGAAACTAAGAGTTACTTTATATAAGGCTCTTTTCATTAGAGATTTTCTCCCGCAATACTTTATAAAGGAGATCTGGACAGTGCTCTATTTCGCAGTGAAGGAACCAGGGGTTTACACATCAGCTGGGAAATGAGGCAGCTTTGAAAATAAGTCTCCTGACTCAAGGTCTTAGTATCTTTGAAGTTAAACTTTAAACTGTCAACACTATTCTAATCTTGCATAATATAAGTCCTTTGTTTTGCTTTTTTTTTTAATCGCTCTTCCTGACATTTGATATAGCTCTGTACCGTGCCCGTAGATTGTATCACTTTAGATATAAATGCCTACAAATGCTCCTTTCCCTACTGCACAGCAAACAAGCTCAAACATTCATCCTGCCAGATTATACAATCATATTCAAGAGTTGTAATTTTTAATTAATCTATCTGGTGTTAACGAAACTGGACAGCTTTGTTGGCTTTGTATCTTATCTTAGATTTAGTTAGCCTAAGCCGTTAGAATCTGAAAAGATGGCTTTCTCTTCCCCAGGGAAAAATATCACTCTGTTAAATATTAAACTGATAATAATTATACAAATGCGTGACAAATTAAATAGAAAGTTTGATGTAGCATAATGACAAAGCGTAATGAAAAACACTCTGAAGTACATACCATCATATTTAATGTCTAGTAACTTTGAGAACAATATAAACTGGAGATAAAATATTTAATTTTTGAAAAATATTCTTTACAATTACTTTTGATTAAAGCATAAACTAATATAACAGGAAAATATTAGATTAAAGGACCTTAGCCACATAGGATAATTTTTCTCACAGTTTTTTTTTTTTCGCATCTTGGTTCAATGTACTTTGGATTTGCTTGGTATCAAAGAAGAGTGCATGGGTTATCTATTCTCCCGGTTTTTCCCCCCGAGTGTCTGAGGTTAACAAGTTGTTTATTGATTTTTATGTTTATGTAATGTTCTCTTATATTAAATTGGCAAATTCTGTATCCTACTGAGCAACCGAAGATGTTCGGTTTTATAAAGTCCACAGATCTCATTTCTGGCTAGGACACTTGAAATCTCCCACCCACCACAGAAAATCCCTGGTTTAGTATGAAAAATACAGATGAAGTCATATAATTTGTTTTTAATTGAAAAGCAAAATATGGAGTTATTTAGATCTCAATCTTGTAATGTATCATTCTATCACAACAGAGCTATGTTATTGTATTTTACCGAAGTCCATAATCTATGCACTATATGTATATGTATTATACAAACCTGAACTGATTTGGGATTCCATGTGGGAATATATGTGCCCACGGGTCTATGTATCATCTTTAAAGCTGGGCTGATTAGCAGACGACTTCTACTAGTCTGGGATTTTGGCTCACAAGCAAAATTTCCTCCTGTCTACCTCACTGTAGGAGTCCCTACCAACCTGTATACATTAAGTTTCTATAAAGTAAGTTTCCTCAGAGTTGTTACAATTGTTACTCTACCCCCCACTGCCCCTAACTCCCCATTCTAATGGCTTTTTATTGCCTGGAGAAAGCACGCACATTTCCACATTCATAAAAATGTTTCTTAAGGTGACAAAGGAGTTCTTCAAATCCTGATTAAAAAGTAATTGCCTGAGGCCTTGCATGGAGCAGTAATGCTGAAATCAGCATTAATTTCAAAGTTTTTAAGGACGTGAAGAGAAATAAATCCACAACTCTTACACGCTTACTGCTAAATCACACACCAGTACATTAATCCCTATCCGCAACTATGCAATCAACACAACCTACAGAAACACCATAAATATAGTATAGCAAAACTAGATGCTTCTCTTGTATTTTGTCCGAATCTTTGTGCCTCAACAGTACATCACTGGCATTAATGGATTGAAATAATTTACATGCACCAAAGACCTGGCCCTGAAATATGGAACTTTAATATTCATACTTTTATACAGACACAATGACACAAACACACAATTGTATGGTTACGTGAAGGACAATGACTATTTGCCAGCCATCTGCTAAAAAAGTAAACCAACTCAAGCTTCTTAGCTAATCCATTATTAAAAAAAGACACAGTAGTGAGTACAAAGACTGTGTCTTTTCTCATCTTTGGTCTACCAAGGCATTATCACAGCTCCCTTCCTTTATATTACAGATGAGGATAGAGACTAAAAGAGAAGCTTGAAGCGAAACAGAGATGAAGTTTCCTTCATGCAGGGCTCTCCTCATAGAAATAATCGGGTAGCCACATTATTTAGACAACACTGAAAACCGATTCCTTTCAAACCAAGAACATCAGAACTTGCCAATGCGATGACAGCTGAGATCAGTTTTGGTTAAATATTCTGACCATCTGTACTCTCTAAATGTCAAAAAGATTGAATACAGAAACATAAGGGTGAAAGACAGAAAGAAATTTGGAGGAGAAAAAAGTCTTTCTAGAGACACCACTTGCAGATTTGCTCCTGGCAGCAGCAGAGTACCTAAGGATATAGAACAGGACTGGCACCAGAAACAGGAAGAGTGGGGTTTTCTGAGGTTCAACTTCAGACACCCAGATTAGGAGATCAGTCTGCTCCTCAGATGCTAACAGAAATCTTATTTTGGGGTTCCAGGTCACCTGGAAGACTCCCTCTATCTCCCTCTTCTCATTTACCATAAAGGGATCCAACTATAATGAAGACCTCAACACTGATCTCTCAAATCCTTTTGTCTACAGGAGCTGTATCAATACCCATAGAGAGACCACAGTGGCGGTGCTGCTCTGTATGCCAACTACCATCCTCCACTGTCAAACTGAACTAGTAGGGGCGGTCCGCACTAGTAGCTGGGGTAGACTGAAAAGCATCAGCACACACATCTCCTGCCTGTCCTTGCTTTTCTCCCACCTCTTCTCGTCTAATCTAAAGCATGAACAAGAACAATGAATGCAGTGCCAGCACCAGCTATCCCCACTTTAGTGACCAAATGACAACGAAGGCAAAGTGGCCGAAGAGTTAGCAGAAACAGTCCACGCTCCCTTGGCCTTCCCCTTCCACTGTTCTACCTTGGTATTGACAACTTAAATAAGCTCAAGGTGCCACATAGCACCACAGCTTATTTCTAGATATCCTGGGCCTATTTTTGCAGTCACTCCCCATCACCTCATCTGATTTGAAGCACAGTAGCACCTACCCATGCCTATAATCAAATATAACCGAAGATAGGATACATTAGAGCAACTACAAGTCCCTGCAGCTAGGCTAATACCTCCAAGGTTATTTTATAAACACAAATGATCTTGTTTGTATGATTCTTACCCTAGATATCAATTTTCCTTTCATTCTACAGATGTGTCTCTCACCTAAACAATTACTTATCTTTCACCTTTTTGCACTTCAGCGAGAGAAATTCATGTTGTTTCAGATACCCTGTACAGATTGTGCTGCCCCTTGAGAAGGAACTCTGGGCACGTTACGCGCATTGACATTGCTGGGTTTTGCCTGGAGAAAAAGACTCTGTAGTTTGGTCCTCCTGCTGGAGGACAGCGTTGTAATCACTCAGGCAAGCTCTAGACCTTCGCAACACAGACATGTTTGGAGCAGCCCCTTTTGCCCAGTTCACAAGTGCCTCATGCTCCACTAATATTTTAAATTACCACATAAACTGTAACAAGGGAGACTTTGCAAATGGGTGAAATGATGTAGAACATTCAATTACGAAGTCTCCGCATGAGCTGGTGGGTGCCTCTCAAGGTTTCGGTTTGCCTTGCAGGACATCCCAGTCTGATGCTCATTCATGGCTCCATTCTGAGAGACATTTAGCATAATACAGAGGCAGATGCTACAGAAGGAAACGTCCTAATTGCTACAGAGCCAACAGGGGAAGGAACACATGTGTATCAGCCTGTGGGTGCATAAAGGGCAAACAGAATCTCAAGCAAGACTCATCCAGACAGCCTGGACAGAAGGAATGTAAAGTTAAAAGGGTGAAGAAATATAGCAGATAGGGAAAAAAAGCCAAACGCTTTCTTAGTAATGGTTACTGCAACATTTTCAGGCACCCACTTGCACCACATGCTCATTGTAACATAAATTGTTGCAACTCTGAAAAACCATTTTTTAAAAAAACTCCAAAAATAAGAGGTCTCACCGTGACAGTCAAAATGACAAACATACCAGGACAAATCACAATGACCTCTCCAAACCAAAGTAAAAAAAAAGTATGCTAAATTTTTGAGAATAAGCTAAAGATACACTTGCCAAGCGTAAGTAACTGCAAACTGTATGTAGCCACTGATACCTTTGGTGTGATATCCACAGCACAAGAAAAATAAAAAATTATATGGCTATTATTATTTCTCGGATGAATGAACTGAATTGGGTTGAGAAAGGCAAAACATCAGTCCAGTGGTGTGAGCATGAACAAGGACTGGATGCAGATATCCATAAGCTCACAAGAACAGCATCATTCTTGACATCTCTAAAGAAAAGGCAGTTGCAGTCTCATGCATCTGTTCTGCACAAGTAACTGGAGTTTCAGAATACTGGCAAGAAGATATCCAATACCCTCATCGAAGTTAGAGCTCACTATAATATTAAATGAGTTCAGTGTTGAATAATTTCTAAAATGCTATGATTTTCTGATATTTAAAATACAAATGTTGTTTTTAAGGAAGGATTGCACAATAAGATTAAGTTTAAAAAGTAGATTATTTCTACTTAATTTTGCCAGAAATGTTTTGTTTTGTAGTGGAAAGAATTCTCCTTTTAAATGTAAACAGATCTACCTATAACTCAATTCTAACCATAAAATTAAAAAATTATTATTCCAAGAAGAATAGGGAAGTTAGAAAGTGTTTTCTTCCTCTTTTTTGTTTTATCTGGGTAACCCAAAGCATTACTGTTTATACAGCATTAGAAAGGGACACTGGCTTCCATGCTAAAACCTAAAATGATTAAAGGTCTTCCTTACGAGGTTATCTCAGCTTTTTCATATACACTGAAGTCTACACTATTTATGGATGACAGCGTCAGCAAAAAAAGAATATAGCTTTTTTTTCCCCTTTGTAACTGAAACTCTTAGTTTATTTTACCTTTAAGGAAGATAAAAATACTGCTTTGTTTATGATTTCACTGGTTACAATTCAATCCTCTGCAAGATTATTAAAACTTTTATTTGCACGTCTGCATCCAGTTTTTTATTGCTCCTTTAACTCAAGCCAACTTCCACATAATACTCTCTTCAGTTCTGAATTTTACATTTGAATTAAATAGACGTGATTCCTTCTTAAGCACACAGGATACTCTCTAAACTAATTTATAAACATCATAGAAGTGCTTGAGGCACATGGAAGGTACAGTTAAGTCCAGGGATATAACCCTTGCAGAAAGCATTTTAACTCATATATACTGGAAGAAATTTGAATGCTTAATATTATGCAAACAGATGATTAGCAATACTCCTGAACCTGAATTAAACGATAGAGGATAGTAGATGTAAAATAACCAAAAGCAATTTCTAATACAAAGAAACATTCTACAAATTGAAAAGTTTTGAACTTCTTTGGCAGTTTTCCATCTTTTTATAAAAAAATTAAAACTCTCTGGGTGTGTTGTAAGCATGAGGCCAGCATTCAGGTAACTGAAAGGCAGCATTATATCTTGTTTCTACAGGGCCTGGAGAATAGTACAAGAAGCACCATGTAACTGACTTTAATGGAGACAAAAATTATCACAAAGTATTACTCTTGGTTTCACTCCTGAGTTGGGGGTTACTGGAGTAGCTATTGTGTAATATCCTATATGGCACCCTTAAGAAATTGTTCCTAATGCCTTCCTGCTTTGTAAAGAAGTCAGTCAGGTAAGATTACATTTTGCTAAATATCCCAAGATTAATAGTAAAAATGTATTTCTTTATGAAGTTAAATGTTAATGTTCTACTAGTTTTTGCAAAATTTCTACGCTTAGAATTGTCAATTAGTTTAATACCATCTATTAAGCCTATTAACTTAAACAAATATTACACAGTTTATAAATATTTCTTTGACCATGCAATGCCATTATATTTTATATTATTAGCTAATTAATATTGGCAGAAGTTGTATAATTATGGTGCAACTATCAGCAGCGTATGTATTCAAATGTTGGCTTGTTATTGATCTGTATTTTTCTCCAATCTCTTTGACTTGAAAAAAAGTCAAAGAAAATAATACTGCTTGAAGAAGTGCATTATATTGGTGGCATAAAATATGGGCAGCAGGCACTGACCCTTATCATTGGAGGAATCTTATTCGAGAATCTATAAGCTTTGTTCCATGTAGGTGAGAATGGGAGAAAAGATGCCCTGAAAAATTAAGGTGAAAAGAGAAGTGAGACTAGGCAAAATTAAAGTATGCTAAGAGAGTGGTAGCCCAGAAATGAGAAAACCACTCCCCAGATAAAAGAAAAAAATAAAGGAAGTTTTCTGGGTTGACAGAGAAGATGTGGGGGACCAAATCCAAGTTTAAAGGTTTCTAAATACCAGCATTTTTTTTCTAGGCAATACAAATCTCTGAAAGACATGACCAGCTTGACGGAGTACCCATGGGGTTTGCTCACATGGATGCTGTTCACTCTGTGACTGACAGCTCTGTGCAGACCAGCTCAGGGCTTTCAGATGCCCCATGCAGGGAAGGAGGCTCTGGGTGGGCTCCACACCAACATGAATTTGAACTTTCAGGCTCACTTGATGAAGTACCAAACACTTGCATCTCCCAGTGAAGCATATAGATTGAGCATGAAATCATATCTAGCCAGTAGAAATGAACAGTCATCACTTATGAGCCCAGCCTTTATTTTTCAAGAAAAGTTTTCTTAACTGATTTGCCACTTTGGACATTAAAAGTGCCTAACTCCCTTCCATTTAATTTCCACCTTTTGCTTGCTCACACTGCCAAAATGATACTGCCTGTAGTTTGTTGTTTTTTTTTTTTTCCCAACGGTTTCACTCTTACACATGTGGATGGAAAGGACAGATGATCACTATGGGAAACATTATGAGAAATAATCAGAGAGAAAAGTCCAGAAGGAAACAAGGCAGAACACATTCCCATGCACTTGTTGCTTTTTCTGTCATTTCTTGCCTTTCCAGAGCTGGAACTGAGAAACAGTCAATCAAGAAAACTATGCCACAGGAAACAAAGTACTATTGCATTTCAAAGACTGCTGCTAATATGGTGTATATTATAATAGCTCTCGCGTGATGTCAAACATGTTGCTCACTAATGAAATCACCCTCTTAGAAAGACCTTTTTTAAGAGTAGAAGGAAATGTTGAATAATGAACAACTCACATGGTGAGTTGTGTCCCAGCCAGCCAAAAGCACCAGGCAAGGGTGGACAACACATTTTTAAATCTTCTGTCTTTATTTCTACATCCTTTGCCTGAAACATGGCTGTCAAAGGGCCTTAGAGAAAGAAGACATATGTGGGATGTGTTTGATCAGATGTTTCAGGGGCCACAATGAATGCTGGGCCACCTAACATGAGAGCGTGAGCAGAACTGTTGCACTCAAGTGCTGTAGACAGCACTTGCTTTATACTAAAAATGGTCACGCTGCTGTGCCCTGTTGTGTAACAGGAATTAAGAGAAAAACATTTGGGATGAGACATAAAACCAGTATTTATGGCCATTGATGACCATAGTTAGAAAAGAAAAAGCCAAGGAATTGTTAAAGAAATAAAGCCAAGTAACACTTACACTTTCAGGAAAATTTTCATTGATATTGACTAAAAGACATGACCTTTCCTTTTTGATGTGGCAGTCACTGCAATTATCTAGGAATTCTTTACTTCCAGTCTGGATTGTTACAATTTACGGCACAGTACAGGAATGAAAGTAGTACAGCTATAGCTAACTATTTCAGGACATGCTATTTCCTCATTCATTAACCTCAACTGCTTTACTCCTCAACTGTTCCTCAGAGGACATGTCTTCCGGGCCCTTCACCATCTTTGTTGCCCTCCTTTGGACATATTCGAGTACCTTAACATCCTTTTTAAACGGTGGAGCCCAGAACAGACAGTTCTTCACCCGGCGCACCATCTACTGACTCATCTCACAGTTGGACAGCATGTCCAGAAGTATGCTGTGAGGAACAGTATCAAAAACCTTACTAAAACCCAGAAAAACTACATCCCCTGCCTTCCCTTTATCCACTAGGTGGGTGACACTATTGTAGAAGGGTGTTAAAGAAGTTAGACAGGGCTTTCCCTTTGTGAACACGTGTTGACTTGGCCTGATGATTGGATTTTCCTTTAAATGCCTTTCAATAGCACCCAGCATGACCTTCAGAATAATTTTTCCAGGTACTGACATTAGACTAACAGGTCTGTAGTTTCCCGGGGCTTCTCTCAAGCCCTTCTTGTAAACTGGAATAGCACTGACTAACCTCCAGTCAACAGGGAACTTCCCAAACTCCCTTGACTTCTGGTACATGATTGAGAGGGGTCCTGCTGTAATATCTGCTAGCTCCTTCACGGTTGAATCCCATCAGGCCCCATGAACTTAGGAACATTCAACTGATACAACTGGTCCCTTACAGGATCAGTGTCCACAAATAAAAAGTTACTGTTCCCTCAGTCGTGGTCTTCAATCTGAGGGGACTGGCCAGCCCAAGGCCTATCAGTATTATTAAAGACTGAAGCAGTAAAAGCATTTAATGCCCCCGCTTTGTCTACATCGTTATTTGTCAGGTGACCATCTTCAACAACGACAGGTCCAATATTTTCCTTGGGCCTCCTCTTGCTCTTAACATACTGAAAAAAGCCTTTCTTCTTGTCTGACACAACACTGGCCAATTTCAACTCTAGTTGAACTTTGACCCTTTATGTCTTCCCCCTGCATATGGAAACCGCGATGCTGTGTAAGCTTCCTGTGAAGCCTGACTTCACTTCCAGAGATAGTACAATTTCTTCTTCCTCTTGAGCTTCATGAAGAGTTCCATGTTCATCCAAGCTGGTCTTCTGCCCCTCTAACTTGACTTCCAATACAACAGGATTGCTTGCTCCTGTGCTTTTAAAAGATGGCTCTTACGAACTGATCAGATCTCATCGACCTCTAAGAACTCAAAAGCAGATTTCCAGGGCACTCTGCTCATTACCTCCCTAAATAGCTTAAACTTTGCTCTCTTGAGGGTAGCAACTCTGCTGACCTTTTTTCTCACTACGGCAAGACAACCACCTACCATCACATCTCCCATGAGTCCTTCTCTATTCATAAGCAACAAGTCTAGGAGGGCATCTTTCATAGTTAGCTCACTACTTGTGACACGAAACTGTCTTCCACAAACTTCAGCAATTTCCCAGACCTGCTTGTCACAGCAGAATGGTATCGCAGTTGATGTCTGGGAAGTTAAAATCTTCCATAAGAACAAGGCCTACCCATCCAGAGATTTCTCCCAGTTGCCTACAGATTAACTCAACGCTGCCATTATTCTACAATATATTTCAAACTTATTTTGGAGAGCCACCTCTCTGTGGAAAGGAGTAGGAGCTCAATACCAAAGGCTAGTGACCTAAAGGTTCTCTAGAGGGAAAACAAGGGTAATATTTGATACCACCTACAGTAATACTTAAGATAACATTTGGACAGTGACCATTCAAATAATCTCCAAAACAGCTTTTGTCTCAAAGTCAAACTCTGCTTTTTTTCACCATTAGTGAGCACTGCAACAATGAGATCCGTGACAGCCATGGAAAATACCACACCGTATGAGCAACTCCTTTAGGGAAATAGCTTTTATTTTTAAGTGATATCAAGAAGTATAAAATAGTACAGAATGTACTATTTTATAATCATGTCCCATTTAATTTGAAAGATCTCCTTTTATTCTTACAAACTGGCAAGATCGAGTTTCAAAATGTGGATATTTCTAAACTGAAAATAAAATCAGGGTCAGATTTCATTTTTTAAGGAAGAAAATACTGCAAATCATTAATAATTACACAAGACAATTTAGCCAGAGCCTGTTGCTCCAATCTCTGCTTAATTAGCCAATAATTATCAACTTCCAGAGAACAGCCATGGAACAGATGAGTTTGGTTTTTGTTTTTAAAATAACCGACAGAACAAACATACACTAATAAAGTACCTAGTCTTCTACCGAAATGCAGATACTTCAGAGTTTGCTATCACTTCGATTCTGTTTTCAACAGCGGGGACAATCTGCTTTCTGTGTGTCAGTCTGGTGTAAGATTCGTATCTCTGGCAGTAATCAGTTATTTTATAAAAACACTCAGAATTCAGCAGCATGATATTAATTAGTTTGCATTTTACAGATCACCAGTTTCTTCAGCATGATGCTGCACAAGATTTAATAACGCTGTTAAATTGAAAATGGGAGATCTGAGGAGGGGAAAAACCACGTATTTTTGTAACGTTAGAGGCCAAATGGTCTCAAATACCATTGCACTGCAGAACTGCAGAGTATTATTTACTTTTCATATTTCTAGAAAAGCTTAGAAAAAGAGTCTGAAATGTATCACTGTCTTCATCTGTTAAGCACGTGAAGACCAAAACAAGTCATTGAAATGGGAGAAAAAAGTAAAAATACATATCATATTAAAAACAACAAAAAAAAGTCTTACATGAGGAATGAGTAAAATCAATTTGCTCTCACTTATCCTGAACTGAATCACTGAATCAGCATCATTAACTGCTGTTGAACTGTATATTTATGTACATACATGCATATATACGTATGTACATACACACATAGACTGTGGAAACTGTGTGCTGCACATATATGCTCTAAGTTATTAAAATGTATGTCTCTATTGGCTCCCGCTAGTCTGCTATGTCTGCATAAGCAGCAGACTCCAGCACTCAAACTATTATTACAGATCTGTACCTAACAATTCCAAATTATGGAATCAAGATAGAAAACACAGATCACCTACAAGAAAGTGAATCAATTATTAAAGAAACTTTAAAATATATGTTTTCATCAGTGAGGTCACCTAGACTTTAGCTAAGTTCAGTGAGATACAAGACTAAGGCTCAGAGGTGTTCTGTTTGGAAACTTAGTACAGTACACACAAAATTGTATTTTTTTCCAATAAGTAAACAATCTAAAATAACTATGCGTGTGGTATTAGTCAACAGAAAAAAAATCTTCAAAATGTATAAAGAATTAACCATCACGAAACAAAGATCAGTACTAAACACTGCATTAAAAAAATTGAATGATACAGTATGAAATACAATTGATGAAATATACTGCAGTTACATTTATGTTGTGACTGACCACACTAAAAACGGAGGTCACCGAAGTAAAGTAAGAGAATTGCTACACTAGTTTAAGGACGAGCAGAAATAAAGTGTAATGAAGTGACCTTTTTTTCCTAGCTGGTCTGTAGTCTGTCATTAGACTGTCAGCGTACTTGGTGCCTGATCCTCACCATCTATTCACTAGGGCAATGCAGTGCTGAAAATAGCAAAACTCATGTAGAAAAATAGAACACTGTTTCTCCCACTTCCCACAGAAAACTTTGCATTTTCTTCAATAAGCATTCTACAGCAAAAAAGCATTCAGAGTCAAATTCCCAAGTTTTTATATACATTCCTATCTTCTCCAGAAGCAAAATGTCTGAGCTAAGACAGCCTAAGCAGATGTTACATTTATCTGAGTTTTCCCTTACATCCTCTCTGAGAACACAGACTTAATTGCTCAATATCCTGCTGCCACCAATTTGTCCTAGGTTAAGTATTTTCTAGTAGTACATATAATTATTTTGCTAATAGATGCAAATGTCTTCAGGGAAACTGTTCCTTAGCTTTAACAAGCAGAGAGTTGAAAGTAAAATAATAATTTCCGATAAAAGAATTCTGAATTATTTTAATACAAAATGTACTAGTTCTTGTGAAGATAGTATCAAATTCAGTTGAATATATCAAACTAAACCAGGGCATAAATCACCTTATATAGCTCTTTTCCATTCTAAATTTCAAATTCTATTGGTTATAGTCATTTGTTTTATTTATTGGCTTTGAATTCCATTGCTTATTCAGTTCCTTTCACAGTTTCTGCAGAAATTCTTGTGTTTCCTGAAACCTGAAAATCTTCCAGCTTCAATTAGTCGATTGTTTTGTGGGAATATAAAAGTTCAGCTAAAGATGCTGCTGGTAGCCAGCTGCTAGGATACCCTTTACTTCCATTCCCCTTTGCAACTCAAGTTAGGTAACAAATTAACAACCAGAACTCAAGACATATATTAACACAACCACGGTCGTTAGTAAACAGCCAACTATAAAACCTTTAAACACAGTAGGGTTTCTAGTTAAAAACTGACACAAAACCACACAACCCAACTCCCTCCCGTTTTCAGTGCTGGGCTGTGCCACCCGGACTGGCCCGTCCAAAGCGGCTTCAGCCAGGCTGACATGACACTACTTGGAGGTATATTTTCCGAACTCAGCAATGTGTCACTGCTCACTTCACGGACAAGGACCTAAAGAACTCACGCTGCATATTTTTTAATGTCTGAAGTCAGAGCTGGCATCCACCCAATGCTACATGTCCAGAGCTTTCGTGAAGTAAAGACTAAACGCTAAAGTAACTTTCTTCCCACACATCAGGCACTGGAATTCTGCAAGAGCATTCTTCTTCCCACTGTACACAGGCACCATCACAAACCTCCTGCTGCTTCATTGCTTCAAAATATGCAGCACAGAAACTGTGATCACAATGTATGCGAGCACACTGCGCTGACAGCTGAAGGATTTCCACATTTTCATCTACAAAATGTATGCGTGCGCACCAAAGGAGCCAGATACAATGATCTGGAGGGATGAACTGATTATCTCCCTAAATGAGAGCCCTAACAAACACCCTATGTACACACACACTTGAATATCATACTTCGTAAACTCTCAAAAGCTTTTATACTTTTCTATCCAGATTATCTTTCCTTGGCTAACAATTTGTAGAGAATAAGATCATCGAATCTTTAAAACTGATAATTAACATCTGTTTTTGACATTCTCAGCACTGAAACCTTTTTTCCTTAAATCTACGCTCCAAGCTGTAGCAGAATGTTTAAAAAAATGCCTTAGAAAAAGATACACCATGTACACAAGCAACACAAAACTGAATTCGACTCAAACATGATCTCAAAAAAATCAGCAAAAAATGTTTACAAGAATAGTTAAAGTGACATCCATATTCAGTGAATAGCACCAGGAAAATAATTCTCATTTAGAAAATATTTAATGGGTTAAAATTCATCACTCAACTCTTTCATTTACTTTCTAGTAAGCATTTTGTGGAGGATGACTTATTTTCTTGTATTTATCTATTATAGCTTTAAATCCCAAACAAAATTGATTTAGGTAGGTTTGCAATATTGAAAACAAAGTGAGCGGAGCATATGAATAAATCAAGATATCTTTAACATGACAAAGAAACATTAACGTAATCAATGCTTCTGTGTAACCTCAGCCCCAGAACCATACCCAGTGATCTATTAATAAGTAAAACCTAATATTTTCTGTTGACATAATTAAGTCTTCAGAAAAAGACGTACAGTTTTGCTGCAGAATTTACAAAAAAGTGCCTCAAAGAAAAGAACCTAGAATTTCAACCCTTGGACTTTGCTACGACATTCAGAGAAAACCAAAGGTGGCAAAAACAGCAGAACAGAAAGACAACAGACAAAACGTATTCATCGTTGTTGAGCAGGTGAGATCCGTACCACGTTATAAGGTTATTCCTGTGTTGTTTAAATGCAACAGTCACACAACTCATTTATGAAATAAAAAAAGATTGAAGTACATATCCATAAATTAAAACGTACACAGTCATATATACTTACGTTGAAATGTTAATTTCCATTAGAATAACTGAATTATATAGTATTTGTAGAGGCTTGTACCTCATTAGTACTGACTGTATGCATACATTCTTCATTAAATTAGTTTTTTCTACGAAATAGAATCAAAAGAATAGTTGTCTACCCTCCACTGAGGGCAAGTATGAGGGTAAGTTGATTGGTTCTTGCAGGTATCTTCAAGTTTTCTACACGTAAAATCTACCAACAGTAAGTCCAAAATCCTAAAACTCTAAAAAAACTAAGCTAGAATATATAAAGAGTAACTAATACCGTAAGGGGAAGATCAGAGGTAGGACTAATGTTAATAATTAAGTTAATATTATAACAATAATTAAAACATCTAAGTGAGAAATGAATAGGACAAAATGAAAACGTTTTACCTCTCTTGCTATTTACTTAATTATGAAGTCTGAGTAAAATGGAGCATTCATACAATCATTCTTGATTTTGTCTTGATTTTACAGGACCAGTACTTGATTTTAACATATTTTGTAAAAACCAAGTGAACTATAGAACTATTAAAGATATAAAATGAAATTTAGAAATATAATATTCTAAAATAATGAAAAAATTCTGAAATAAAACCCTGACAGCATTAACATGTTTTATTTTTTGTTCCAAAAAAAAAGATGGTTGAAACAAATTAATAGTAATAGACTCAGCATACAATTAAGATACTATTGCTAGAGTTGATGCAAAAATGCCTTGCACTTGAAAATCTTAACGAATTGAGAAAGTTTGTTTTTTATGGGCGACCATTTATGTAAAATCACCACTTCCCGATTACTGACTGCTGTGGTACTACCTGAACAAAACACAGTCTCGGGATTTACGCTTTTTCTTTAGAAATAATCACCTCGTCCTTCTACTGCATTACTATATTATGAAGTTTACCTTGTACAGACATAATATAAAATTTAATTTCTTAGTTTATTATTCTGATTAGCATAATGATAACATAGTCATCTTCAGAAGAGTCTGATTTCGCCCATTTTTAACATTGAAGACTTCTTTACTATAAAAAAAAAACCTTTCATAATCAGGTAAGATGCTATACAGGGAAATGAATTAATCCAAGCTATTTTTTTGGCAGGCTATATATGTATCTCCATTTTATTTCAGTCTCATGCAACAATTTCACTGTCTTCCATCTTATGCTTCTGAAGTGACCACAATTTTGCCGCAGATGGAAAGAAGTACATACAGCATTTTGCACAAACATCCTGGTGTAATATGAGCCTAAATTCCGATTCAGTTTTACCCTTGATTTTGCAGCTTAACTGATTTAAATGGAATTCTAGCAGTGTTGGGGGGAAAAAAGAAAATAAATAAATAAATCAGAGTCCCTGGAACAAATTCTGCTGTTCTTATCCAGTAGTACCAAAGGTGCTATTACTTTTAAACTGAATGAGTATGACAAGAATTAGGCCTTTTCATTCATCATGTTTTCAAGCATCACAGGGCTTGGGGGAACCGTTAGAGGAGTATCTAACACTTTCCTAGAATGTCAGAAATGTCAGCAGAGACATACCTAGACAATGACAAATGTTACATTTATGTGGTCAGAGATGAGAAACTACTGTCACTACATGAATATAGTTCCACTGCCACATTACTAAAAGGAAGGATGAATGAGTTTAATAAAGAGAGCACAAAATCTTGAGCCATCCATTGGATGGGACTCTATTCACCACACAGCCTTCCGCAGAGCAGTAGCTGAGCGTTTTTAAGTACTAAGGCTTCTCAGATGGCATTTCAAAGCGTTTCAGGACAGTTTTAATTACAGTTTAGTATTATTAAAACTTAGCATGTATGACGGGCTCATTCAGTAATATCACAGGCAAAGCAAACCAACTGTCGGATGCTTCCTGGAGAATTTGACCGTTTATAAGACTGGGAAATGTGTCATCAATGACAATGCTCAGTTTTTCAGGTCCAATTTCTGTTCCAGAAAATCAGAAATATAAACCACGTTTAGGTGAAATGTAGCACGTGATGTAACATTTTTGGTCTTTTCTACAGCATGAAACATTTAAAAGAACCTCAATAAACAGTACCGTAGGTGTGCAGAGAGGCATGAAATTTGCAGTTGTTCTGGCACTTATCTGAATGGCCTTCCAGTGTCCTTTTTCTGAGACAGCACATTTTATGACTGCTCAGAAGCTGCCTAGAACAAAAGGTTTCCATTCTCTAATATAAAAAAGAGGGGGAAAAAACCATTTAAACAAACCTTGCTTACGTCAGTGTCACGGGTCAAGATGGCGGCGGCGGGGCTGAGCCCTTTGTTCTCCCCTGCTCCTTCTCCCCGGAGCGCGGGAACGTTTTCCCGCCCCTTTTGGAACAGCACCGCCCGCCCTCTCGGTTCCCTGGCTGGGAGTCGAGATACTCAGACGCGGCTCCGCGAACGAGCGCATGAAAAGCGGAGTTTCAGACCCTCCCCCGGGCTGGCCGCGGCACTTTCGGTTCTCTGTGCCGCAGGACTGCGAAGCTTCACCAGGGAGAGGGAGAGAAAACCGCCCGCAGGTCCCTCCGTGCCCCCGGGGCAGTCACAGGCTCCTCCTGCGGAGCGGGCGGACCTTTCCGCTCTGCCCACCGCCGGCGGGGGTGGCTTTGGGCTGAGTTTAACCCGGTACGGGGTAACACCGGCTGTCAGCGCCCAGACCCTGCGCCGAGGGGACACGAACCGCTGGCGGGGGAAAAGCGACGAGGGCTCCAGCGGCTCCGCTCGGGGCTCCCGCAGCCCCGCGGGAACCCACAGGCACCCCCTGAGGGTCCGCTCCGTGCCCCGCTCCGCAGAGGGGAGAGCCGGGAGCCGCGGGGTTCTGCCCCCGGGGAACTCGGGTCTTCTCCCAGCTACCGCAGGGGAAGAAGGACCGCGTTCCTGCATGCAGGTTTGCTCCAGGGGAAGTTTTCTCGGACTGGAAACTTTGCAGGTGACGGACAATGACACCACCCCCCACCCCGCCCCGGCGGTGCGACCGCGCGGCGGGTCCTTTGTGTGTGAGCGGGAGATGGGGGTCGGGATGGGAGACTGGGTTATACCTGTAGGTGCCTGTGGATGGATTTATCAATCTCTCCCTCTCTCTTCTTCCAGTCCTATTGGTATTTAAAGGGTCGCTTTATGGTTGTGCTTGCGTTCACTGTTAAAACGCTTCTGTTTCTCACCCCCCTTAAGTTCAGCCCTGTGTGTCACATTCCTTTTCCTGTGCCTAAACAAAGCCTAACGAGCCGGTAAGTTCTTTTGTGTAGGTGTGGGTGGGTTTACCTTGCCTCCAAACCCGTGTAGTCGCGAAACCTTTTCGGATAGAAGAGCCTCATAGTTTGAACCCGCGACAGTCAGGTACCAAAGTCATCTTTTTTTTTTTTTTTTTCATTATACTACAGTCTTAGAGGTATAAGGGTTTTTAATTTATTTGATATAAATATGTAAGACCAAAACAAGACAACAGTTATTGCAGGCTTTAAACCCCCTTCTAAACAGAGAGGTATCTGTTATGTTACTAACAAGGAAATACATAAACACTGTTTGAGGGCCATAGCTCTCCACCTGCACAAACTGGACCATTATAATACTTAAGGTCTCACTGTGCTCTCCCAAAAACGGAGAGCTTTCGAATGGAAGTAACGGAAATGTGACGTGCCTTCTGCATACAGTTGTCTCTGCACTCATCTCAGAAGGCTTTTTCACTACGTAATAGATCAAACACCAGACCAGTTATGTTGAACTCCTGCCTGGAGATACAGGAAGAAAGTAGTGTGGTTTGGGATGTTTTGGTTTTACTGCAGATGATAGATACACCTAAGAACTAGGCAATTTAAACAAAACCGTGAGGTGCTTCCCTCAGTCTGCACGTCCAGCTCCTTAGAAAACCAACCCCAAAGTGAGCAAGAACCGAGAAAGAAACAGTATTAATAGCCTGCCCAGCAACACTTCGTTAGGAGTGTGTTGAAGTCAGTTGGAGTGTAAGATTTTTGCTACTCCAGATTTTCTCAGGACACCACTCTCAAAGACAGTTTGGCCTGCACGGAACTATTTCAAGAGTAAAATATGAACTCTTGCAACATCTCCCCCTCTTGTAGAAAGATATCCTAATATTTCACATTTACATAGTATTTTGCATTCTTAAAAAGCTTTTTAGACATTAACATATTCCTCCTAAAAGCAGTATTACACAGACAATGTTCTATTTTACAGCTGAGTGAACAAACATAAAGAAGATAAGCTTCTGACGTGTGCTATTTATTCTGTTTAGAAGTTTGGAGAGAAAAACCAGGAGCACTGGGAAGGAAATTCAGAGAGACAAAGAAATGTCTCCGGTACTGTGGTCTTTTTTCTCACTCTCCCTCTGGATTTTTACCTTCATATATACTCATCACTTGTGATTTCAGAGGCGCAGTTCTGTACCTTACCCAAGTGTTGTATTTGAGAAAAGCTGTAACATTGTCAGCAGTAAAGCACAGAACAGGCAAAGGCAGCAAAGAAATCCCCAGCTGTAACAGTTGGATTTGCAGGAGTGAATTCCTCATCCAACCAGGTATTCTTATGAGAGAAAAAAAAAATCTCTGTACATTGTATAGGCTAAGTTTACATGGAGGTCAGTAAAAGTTTTGATGATAGAAAAGACAACATCAGAGACTTCAGCTTCAGGCCCCAAATACTCAGTGTTGCTGTGTCCTTTTTTACTCTTCCTTCACCTGCAGAACTAATATGGATTGAAACATCTTCAGAGAATCTCAGGGGAAATCAACTACCAGTTCTTTTCCCAGTGCAAAGACATATACAGTTAACCTGCCACAAACATTCCCATAGTCCTGGAGTAGGAGAGTATGCCTAGAATTGTTGCGCAGTCAACTAAACTCTTTTCTTCTGCTTCTTATAAATAGCACGCAAGTATGTATATACGTACTGTACATAGAGATACCTGCTCTGTGCGCAATTAGTTTTTGAGGGGTAGTGATCAAACCCTTATGATTGATCCAGCAGTTCAGACCATGAGTTTTAAGAATTAACAGGTCTGAAGTATGATTTGACTAAAACTGGGTTAAACTCTGGATACTCTGGCTGATCTTTGCTTGAGACAAGGGGATGGAGCATGTCCATATACATAATTTAAACACTGCAGTATTATTTCAGAGTTGAGAACATGAATATATTAAAGTAAAAATATTTTAAAGCTGTGAATCGCACAGTCAATTGTTTTTTCCTTTTGCATAACCCACATACAGTTTTACTTATATAGCATTAAGTTTCATGTCCAAGAATACACATGAAATGTGTGGGAGTTATAGTTACAGAAGCACATAACTCTCTGTATATATAACTCTAAGGATCATAATAATTTCAATTAATATACTTTTAATTTGAATTTCCCTTGTAAAACATCTTTACAAAAGTTGAAAGCCTGCTTGCACATTGAAGTGCATTTTGGTACAAATCTTGAAATTCTAGGATCCACTGGAGTTTGTGCTGGGGGTTTTAATTGTGTTTTTCACAGAACAACCAGAAGTCAGTGACAGCCTAGCAGCAGAGTTAATTTCTTATTTTGTGTATTTTCCTGTTTATTTACAACAGCTCTGTTCCACTTCTGCATGCCTTCAAAAATGTCAGTGAATTTGAACCTTGGTAAAAATGAAAGTATCAGTCCCTACTTAAATTAGGATTATAAACCAAGAGAATGTATTACCAAATATGAAAAAAGTTCTAAAGAAAGATGAAACTATAAACAATTATACAGATACAAGGTTAGAAATTAAGATTTTAAAAAAATGAACCGGAATGCCTGTATCTTCTCTTTCGACAAAAGATTGAACAAGAATTAAAGCAAACATGAATTAAGGCAAGAATTGCATTGTTCCTCATCTCTTTTTGAAATATGTAAAAGGTGTTTCACCACAGAAAGGATTTAGGTCCACAGAATTTTTAGGTTATTAAATAAAACAGTTCTTACCTACCCCAACACATGAAAGCCGCTGTGGATTTTTAGCATGTGAAATTAATATTCTGCATGGTAGAATAATTTAAAACATGAACAAAAATTTCTCCAGACCAAATCATATTGAATTTAGGAGTAAGGGTGAGAACTTGAAAAGAAGGTCCTATAATGGACTTTTGAATTCTTTGAATAGAAGCAGGTTTTTCTGTTAGCTATATTTTAATTTGCTTTCCAGCTTATTTTCTGTCAAATTTAACACTTTCCCAGTTTCCTCCAGTGAACAAAAAGAAATTTCTTCATTAAAGTATGCATCTAAGGAATTTAATAGAAGCATACATTATTTCTCTTCCATTCTCCTATTAAAAAATAGAAATAGAAATATTTTGGATGGAGAAGGTTAAAAAAAAAAATCATTCAAGTGCATCTCTTATGTATGATTTGAGACTTCATTTGTAGTTATTGTCATGACATGACAATTTTCCACCTTATGTCAGGAGGGTGGCAGTAAAGTACTTAAATCTCTTGACAGGCTAAGATCAAATGCCTTACTTGAAGCTGATTGACAAAACAATGACAACTGTGGTAACAATATATCTCTGTAATTTCAGAACAAATGCCCATTTTTTTCCTTTTTGAGATATGACATTTCTGCTCAGACCCCCTTGACATCTCATTGCTACTGCAAAAGCTCTTGACAGATATGAAGGGGGCTAAAGAATTTAACTGGAAAACACTCCACCAGTGACAGCCTGTATTTGAGGCTCTCTGTATGAAGTATGCATAAATTCTTATCCTGCACACTTTTGAAAAGCAAGTGGTTTATTTTCTACTTAATTCAATAGCTTTGATACTTTGCACAGAGAGAAAGTAACAGCCATTCTCTGAATACTGTCACTTGAGGGTGGGAAAGGCATCTTCTCAAATTGCTGCTGATGCTGAGCGACAGAGTGCCCTTATCCTCTAGGGCTGGCAACTGCTCAAGTTCCTGCAAAGAGTTTTTCTCACTTGCTCCTCCATAAGCGCATAGGAACCCTGATAAAAGCGCCCTCCATAAGTGAACAAGAGGCACCTACTCACTCTCTGGTCCCTCCCACAATCATTTGCAAGGCACATTAAAGAATACTTATTTTCTAACTTATTTTTCTAATTCCCACTGCTTTATTCTTCATCCTTGAAATCAGCTAAGTTAACAGCAAAATCAAAACAGGCATCACACACCTGTACCTCTCTTCATGCATCCAAAGTTTATTTTCTTTAAAAAGTGCCCATCCAATTCTACTATTATTTTTTAAAACTGTTTTATCCCAAAGACTTTGCCTAGGATGTTTATGAGCATTTTACAAAAAAAATTTTCAAATTTGTTCCTAAGCCTGCCTGTATCAAACATTTTTATACAAGTTTCCTTAAAAGAATCTGTCATACCTTGAGACGTTACACAATTAAGTCCCAAAGCTACAAATGAATGTCATACAGTTACAGTAAAAATTATCCTCAATTGTTTCCATTGTGGAGAAATCCTACTAGAGTTTAATGTGATTTTTTCACAGAATCACAGAATCATTTGGCTGGAAGAAACCTTTAAGATCATCGACTCCAACTGCTCACCCTGCACGGCCAGGGTCCCTAAACCATGCCCCTCAGTGCCCCATCTGTATGTCTTTTAAATACCTCCAGGGACCTCACCACCTCCCTAGGCAGCCTGTTCCAATGCTTCACAACCCTCTCTGTAAAGAAATTCTTCCTAGTACCCAATCTAAATCTCCCCTGGCACAACTTGAGACTGTTTCCTCTAGTCCTGTCACTTGTCATATGGGAGAAGAGTCTGACACTCACCTCCCTACAACCTCGTGTCAGGTAGTTGTAGAGAGCAATAAGGTCTCCCCTCAGCCTCCTTTTCTCCAGGCTAAACAACCCTAGTTCACAGTTTTGAATTGAAGGACTGGAAGATGAACAGATCTTCACACTGTTATGTTTCATTTACAAATCTATTGTAATTTTTAAGAGCAATGCTTAAAAAACAATGATAAACAGTACAGAGTAGTGCCACTGTGTGAAGGACTGCATAACAATTTTGCACTTGTAGAAACGAAATAAATATCGATCTTTCCTAGAAAATATCGTTACCATAGAAAATATGTAACAACAGACCAGAGACTGGACCTAAATCATCCTCTCACCCTAACTGTCTTAGGGTGTGACACCTGTTTATACTACCCACTATTAAGCACATACTTGCAAGACTTTCTGAAAAGGAATGACCAGTAACTATACATATCTGCTCAGTTATTTTGTACTGTAAAAATGAAGACAGAGAGAAGCAGGAATCCTAATCCTGTTTTTATAAAACACAGAAGCCAAAACTCCTCCAGAATATGACTGTATAAAATACACAAACAATGAGAGCAGAATTTTAAATTTTCCTTTTTTTTTTTTTTTTGGGGGGGGCAGTATTGGCAAAGAAGGACTACAGTTTGACACGATTGGTTTTTTTCCTCTGAAGCTCCAAATGAAAAGTCACCTGTACCATTCCAGTTTTGCAAGGAGAGCGCATACTTTAATTACTGTCAAATCCACACGGAACTGAGAATGCTCACTTGATAGAACATTGAACATGCCCACAAGGTTGCCTAGTTAGCAGTACAGCTGTTATGAAATACCTTGGCTAGAATTTAAATAATACTGACTTATAGTGACAGGAGAGATTTGGGGTTCTCTTGACCTTTATTTGCATTCTATCAATTTCAAAATTTGGTTTTAAATTGATTCCCAACATACATCATATATTTCCTCTTGCATTTCAATTTTAATTTTAGGAAGGAGGCAGTGATCTTTATTGTGTATTATATCTTTCACAGCAAATGCAGCTTCTCATTAAGACCGTTAAATATCATCCAAGAATATCAGTGGTGCCAGAAGTCTTCTGAACTGTTTACTAAATTGGTACTGTTGTATTTGTGAGTGAAGACATTAGATGTCTCAATTCCATATCTATAATACACATCTGTAACATGTATTCTACTTATTTCTGACAGCTACCAAGGCGGATGCTGCCAATTTCAGTTACAGGTATGTAAATGCTTTTGTGAACATAGCTGCTTGTACTGTTTCCTACCTATTTTCCCCTAACAAAGAGCCAGCTTCCTTTTTCCATGTTAATTATAGCTGCACAAAGCCTCCGATGTCCACTGGAAAAAGGGAAGCTGATTTTTGAATGAGAACCTGCTTGTCCAAGCCTCCATGTTTTGGTGTAAAGTTTGAGATAACCTATTATCTTCAAATATAAAAGCCTGTATTTGCTTCTGCATGCACATCTAATTGCTGTGAAGGTGTCCAGGTTACTGGACACTGGCTTCTCAATGTCCAGCTCGTAAACAAAAATCCTTCTGAGGCTATGAGAAGAGTAAGCGAAACTATTTCAAATATGCCTTGGAGCTCTGCGCATGTTGCTCACTTCAGCCGCTGCCCAGATATCCACATTGACCATAAATGAGTTAATCCCAAAACGTGAAGCTCTACAAAAGTGTCAGTGTAGTGCTGAGGTTAATACAGCTAGAGTGCCTGAACTAATTATTAGTCCTAAACTAATAGCTCTGGATGGTACCACATTTCTACATCACCTCGCATCAGATCACTTGGAATTAGCACTGAAATTTTTTAACACAACGCTTCATGGTGGATATGGTTGAGATGGTTGAGGACCACAAGTCCCATTTTCAAAATGAATCTGCTAGAAATGGATGTTCCACAGCATTAAAATTCCTAATTGCCTAATTAAGGTGCTTGGGAAATGAGATATGAACTGAATTTTGTAGGTACCTTTGGAAAAAAATCTTTGTATCTTTATTTCCCATCCCAAATGGATGAAATAGTACATGGATGAGGCAGAAGATGAAGCAGTCAGAAAAAAACTGCTTCCCAAATAAACAGAGAAGGTTGCTAGCTTTCTTTATTTAAAACTTAATTTCAGAACAAATCAGTGAAATAAATTAATTTGAATGTATCTTACACGGCTGCTGTGTTTTATTTACAAAAGGAAATGGTGTTACTGGTGGTATATTTTAAACTGCTTTGTTGATGAAGCATTACTGTCCACTATTGCAATAATCATCCAAAGGCTTATTAGATGAGCTATTCAGAAATAGTTAAAGATAAGGTAGTCAGTGTTTTTTCTATGGGTGTTCATGCATGTTGGAATAAACAAAAATACATTTTTTTTTTCCAGGCTGTACCTCCCAATAAAAGAATAAACACATTTTTACAAACTCTGGTTTTATGCAAGGACAGGTGCTATTTGGCAGATATCTAACAGGAGTAAGTAAATTTGAACAACATGCCTGAATAGCTCATGAACAGAAACAACACAACAAAGACTTTGGATTGCCAAAAAGAAAACAGCTCACAAGAACCTCCTGATGGCAGCTGCAGATTCCAATCATTGGAGTTCACAGAAAACAGATGACTTCCAAAGATTTCCAATTTGTAGTTGTACAGCTGAAAAGTATCAGTGCCAAAAATACTTTTAACTTATTGTTTTTCCAAGCATATTGCAGAGCAAATACTGATTGGATAAAAAGATGGGGGATGAGAAGAAACTCTCTCCTTAGAAAGGAAAAGCCATACCTAGAGCATTGTTTTTGTCCTTAGATTCTTCTGATTATGTGGCTGGTATCAGTTTTCTTTAAATAAATGCAACCAGATGCTTCGCATCCTAAGCAAGCTATCTAAGCAACACAGCCTTGAAGAAATAAAAAGTTTCTTTGTCCATGCCTTGAAATGCATCACTTACATGAATCTTAGTGATGTAGAGTTTAAGGTACTGCTTGGAATAATATGTTGTGCAGTTCAGTGGCCAGCATTGTTTCTGATAAATTTTAGTTGAGGCATCAACTTATTTATGGAATAATAATTTAAACATCTATCAAACATGTTTGCAACTCACTTTACTAGATGACTGGGAACAATTTCCCTCTCTTCTATGGCTAAACAGCATGATGCACGGAGTTAAGGGAGGAAAATCAAGCAAATCAGCCAAAAAATCCCTTTCAAAGGCACATTTCAACATCTGGCAACAAGAAGAGACTTGGCTTGTACAGTAATGCCTCCATTGATGCCATCACCTGTGACACTCAAAACCAAGAATGGAATGGTAGAAACTATCCAACTACAAGTGTTAGCAGACCATGTGTAGGAATTCTGAAGACCTCAGTCAACTTTTCTCCCAATTCATGCTCTTCCACTGTAAATAATATCAGAAGTATTTCTCCTGTGAGAAAGGTTGTTTCCCTACCTACTAGGCATCTTTCTTTTCATGAACCAAGACTGTTTTAAATAATCAAATAACTAGTTTTCACTGACTCTGACAAGACATTAGAAGTCAGACAACTAATGAAAACAAATTAATAGGTAAAATTTGCTGAGGTATCAATTTCCTTAAAACAGAATAAATCTTTTCATTAAAAGGGATTAAAGATTTTAAAATATATGCAAAACACTTTTCTGAGCATGGAAGCTAACCCTTTTAAATGGAAAGACCACACTTTTAAGTGAAAAGTATCTTTAAATACAGTGTAGCTGAACTTGCTTATGCATTTGAAATCATTCTTAGTATTTCTACAGCAGCCTTACAGTCTAACACTCTGATTTTAAAGCTCAAAATCCATAAAAAAAAATTATGATGCACCTTAATGAGATTATAATATACTGCCTACATCAAGCAGCTGAGATTTAAAAAAAAAAAAAAAAACCCAAAACCTTTTAAAACAGGTAGCCTGTGAGTTAAGCATCAATCACTGTTACTTCGGAATGTGTGGAACAGCTGTTCCCTACAAGCATAGTGCAGTGAAGTGATTTATTTCTTCATACACTCCTCCATTAGATCTGCATGTCCTAAGTCTGTAACTATTGGCCTTTGATCTGGTTCTGACTTACCAGCAGGAAAAGAAGTTCACCAGTTTATTCTGTTGCTACCTTCAGCATGTGACAGGTAAGAAGTTCCTGCCTAGCTACAGATAGGAAAATAATAGCTGAGAAACCTGTTTGTTTTTTTCAAAGACTTCAGAGAAACAGGAAAGGGAGCATCTATTTGTGCCTTACTCATGACATACCAAGGGGATGTCCTGAGCTTTTACATTCTAATCTTTTATTCTTCCAGTGCTCTGGAATGCAACTACGCATGGCACAGAAATCAAAATAAGCTTGATTTGAAGGAAAAAGGAAGCAATAGTGGAAAAAAGAAACAGGCAAAAGAAGAAACAGGTAGCCCCAATTCTTTTAAAATATCTTATATTACAGAATCAGAGTTGGTAGTTCTTTTCCACGAAAAAAATTTGGATCATTAGGTTGCTTCATTAAAGGGTCAGACAGCCTTCTTATATAACTTATTTCACATTTCATGGAAATCAGTGAAAATATTTAAACTGATTTCAGCTGCCATCATCAAACTGAAAGCAATGACAGACTCTTTAAAAAGGACAGTGAATTCCCACAGTTCCAACCCAAGTAACAGAGCACCATTCTCAGCAGCTACACCCGCACCACCCTCCTCAGGGAGGAATCCTGGTCTCTCTCACACTTGAAATCCCAAAGCAACCCAGTCCACATTTGTTAACCTTCAGCATTGTATCCAGCTCATATTTAAAGAACAAACATAAGAGCATCACAGGTCAGTACCGCAAACTCTTCTTTCTTCTAAATCCATGCAGTATTTGAAAATGTGCACTTAACTAAAGAGTGACTTACGTCAGGATGCCACTGGTGGCTTTGCATTGCTTGGGGTGGGGGAAAGGAAGGAAAAGAAAAGATGACTCCTTCCCAATTAGTATTTAGTGTCAATGAACAGCACAAAATTAAACCTAAATCAGGACACTCAAGCGTAAGAGCAGGCATAAGACTACATATTTCAGATAATGAAATAGCAATAATCCATACACCTTCCTAAATCTGCATTTTTTCCTATGTAGTCCTATTTTCACATGACCCAGCAAAACATAAGAAGTAAAATAAATACAAAAGAAGTATTCCTTCAGAATATGTTCTAAAAATGAAAAGTAACCTTGTAGTACACAATATAGACAGAAAATCCCCTTTCATTTTCAGTGCCTGCTAAGAACAGAACAATGTAAGGAAACAGTACATAGAGCTAAAAAATAAGAAGAGTAATATTTTTAACATCATCTGCCTAAATATGAGTTGCAAAACAACGGAGCGAAATAAAACTCTTCTCCTATCCCATTTAGTTAATTCCACATTTTTTGTAAAAAACAAATGTACCTTTTCTTTGGTGGGAAATGTGTTTACTATGTGACACAACTTTTTTAAGAAAACAGTGTTAGGTATAATTCTTTTCTCCAAAATTCTGAAGCATCATGTGCAAAACATAAGAAATGCTTAAAAATATCTGGAAAGATTATTCTGTTAGGAAGTTTGTTCCTGTACTTTCTGCATAGCAGATAATTCCTAATTGCAAAAATGGAACACAGAAAAAGTGGTTAAAACATTGAGGAGCTTGCAGGGAATTACCACAGAGAGATGGTAATCAAAATGTCCGGTAATGAAGAGCTAAAAATGAAAAGATACCAAAGACATCTCGAAAAGAAGACAACTTCAAAACATCTACAGAACTACCAGAAGCAGTAACAAAGCAACCAAAGTAGGAGGATGAATGCATAAGGATGCACTATGGACAAGCCTATGACTTAAAAAATGTAATTCAAAGGAACAATCCAGAAGTGTTGAGGAGAGAGAGGAATAATAATTACAGGTCTTTAAGGAATAATTGTTTTCTGATTCTAAGCCCTTGCTTTCCAATGAAAACGTGCAATAGTTTTAACTGGATCTTTTAAACCCATAGAAGCTCCTAACACAGGTTAATTTAAATCCCTTTTAACTTAGGCGACATACCAATGACCCCGTGTCTAACCTAATTTAAGCAGTGGTTGAGCCACCTTAAATGCCTTTATACAGAGTGAATCCTGATTTAACTAGGTTTTTTTGAAATTCAAAACTTGTTACTTTTCAACTTGCTAACGATGCACTTGAACATCACTTGTAGTCAAATGTGACTTGCAGAAATGACAAGTTCTTACTGCATAAGGTTTCTTCTGTACGTGACTGATATCCGTTGCCTTTATGGGGCAAGTAAGATCTTACTGCTTAACAAAACACAGGCAAAGATGGTAAAAAAGAGGTAATAGCTGGATACTGTTTTCCAGCAAGCTTCACAGCAAAACCAGCAAATCATTGCAAATGAACATCTAAATTTATCTCATAACTACACATCATTAATGAAGATAAGTGGGTTGCACAGGTATCTGCAAAAGTGTCTTGTAGATCTGAAGATCTTTCATTAGCCAAAAAGGGACTCAAGTTTTGAACGGAGGTATCAGATTCTATTCCTACTCATAGAATACGCATGCTTAATATCAACTATACACAATGGTGGAACCATACTTGTTATTGTTTTAGGCATCTTTCAAAGCAAAATTCTTGTAGAAACAGAAATTACAAGCAAACTATCAAAATAAATTAATTGGACTTTTTCCAGGAAATACCTTTGAAGTGGTTTGTCTCAGAGCTTTGCCTTGACAGTCTACCACACACAGTCCTTTAGCAAACTTGACTCCTGAATTTATACGCACTCAGTGGAGGCAGGGAAGAGACCTAGAGGATAATGTACCTACCTTTCAATGTAAGGCTGCTGACTGGCAGGAATAGATGACAATAGGAGCCAAATCCCTTCTGGAATAAACTGCGGACTCCTGATGTTTTATTAGAGTACCAGAATAAGCCCACGGATAGGTGAAAAGGTTGTGATTTGCAGGAGTGTCACATCACTGTAGTACTATGCCCAAGAACCAATGAGTACTATGATGTTACTTCAACGAAAAGGCATCTGGTGGCCAGGTACAGCCCCAACCCTACTCCAGCTCTCTGGCATATGGAGAGCGAGGTCAGTTTTAAATTACTTCAAATTGTTCATTGGCTACCCAGGAACAGAGAATAGTTTGCACAGCTTAATGGTCAGGGCACTGCACAAAAGCTTCTGTTCCGTACCAACTGTCACATAGCTGTGAGAAAGACACCTTTCTTAACGCGGTGCTCATCTCCCTACTCAGCCCTACTCCATTGCCCCAACAGTACAGCTTTCCTGCGTAAGAAAACCTGCACGTAGCATCAAGGTGATGATTTCTTTGTTGTTGCTGCTGTTCTGTTAAAAATATTAACCTTGTTCTAATGAACAGCTTCAATGTTAAAGTTGTAATGTAAAGTTATAATGTTAAAACTATCAAACGAATGTTAATTTACTGAAAAGGCTGACATAACTGATTACTAATCTGGTGGTGATAAAAGCATTAAATTGTTACTGGGAATTGCTGTTCACATGCTTTCCTTTTCTGTCCAGAAAAATAATTCTCATTACCCATTATGATCTGATTCTTTAACTTAGAATATGAACTCTAAAAAGGTGGGGTTTGGTTTTTAATGCGTACCATGATGCTCCAAATAGAGCTATGACACTATCTCAAAAATACAACGTACTGAGTCAGACTGCAGAGATGAATTTGCACACTCCTACCTATCTGGCAGTGTTGCTGGATGCCCAATGGCTTACAATTAACAAGTGACACTTACAAAATGCTGCTAACACAGCCTCTACAACCAATAGCAGCTGGACCTATTGTCCACCAGTGTTACCTAAGACTTGCAATCGCTCTGTCAGGAATCTATATGGGTGTTGGACCACAAGTGAGTGCATCAGAGAGATGTCCACTAGCGTGTATGATGTGATGCTGCTGCATTTGCTGTTTATTGGTGTGTTACCTCCCTTGGAAATCCCACTTGATTCTGAACAACAGCTCAGCTATGTTTTACCATTCTTTTTTGACTAGTAAATTAATTACAGATGTTTTGGTTTACATGCCTAGGTCAAATGCATTCCCTTCTGCTTTCCTGTAATCTCCGGCTATGCAGAATGCTTCTTTCAAATTGCAGTTCCCACTTTTGTTCATTTTATATAATTTATATATATATATAAATATATATATAAAAATATATATATAAATTATATATATATAATATATATATATAATATATATATATTATATATATATAAATATAAATATATATATAAATTATATATATAAATATATATATATAAATTATATATATATAATATATATATTATATATATATATTATATATATATATTTATATATATAATTTATATAATTAATTCAATTACTTGTTCTAGCAGTGCAGATTTGGGATGCCTTAAGAAGAAAAACCTGTAATGTCTACTACTGTGAACTAATCACAATCATTCTCCCAGGTTTATTCTTCTTCACTCTAATGAGTTGATCTAATCTATTTTGCAATGTTATTTACACATAAAGGTACACATCCAACAGATGGCTGGGCAAAGCAGGAAAAGTTAAAAATAAAAATACTTTTAAAGAATATTCAAATATTTCTTAAATTGCTGCTCTTTGAAAAAGCAGAAAGTTATTTAACTGGCACCAAACAAGAAAACTGAAGCACTGACATATTAATTGAAAGAAGACTCTCATTGCCTACTTTCATCTAGGCAAGCATCTTAAAAGGGTTTGGAACGATATCAAAATCACAGCAGTAATTAACTAATTTAATGTAACATCAGTCTGACTGCTCAAACTAGAGTTTCTGGTTATATAATCACAGAACAGCAGTCAATTCTGCCTGAAACGGTGAGGTGAAATAAAACTAAAACAATCCTTTTTTGGCTAGATAATACAGTCTGCATAATGCTTGTTCTTTAATTAACAGATAATATTACTAAAGTAGAAGATTAACATAAGGTCTTCTGCTGTGAATATATACTGAGGCATACACACATTAAAGTTGTATTACCATCTCTTTGTTTGTATTATACGAATTGGTTTTAAAATTACTCCTTTTATCTTGTGGATGCCAGTACAGTAGAGGATAGCAAAAGAATAAACATAATGGAAAGATGCCAAGAGGTGGAGATGCAGTGTGCTTCCCCCAAATCAGGGACTAATTAATTCCTGTAAGCCGAGTGTCTATAAATATGTGGCAGCTACATGAAACAGCTGATTTCCTTTAATGGTGCTTCATTTGTCTAAATGTTTATTACAAACTAATAGCAATCTGGCAAGCTGACTGGCTCACATTAATGTCACTGTGTCACACTTACAGGAAAGCCATTTCATGTGAGACAAGGATCACATTTGTAGCAAAGCCATTTCACATGAAGCATAATTTACAATCCCCAGTACAGATGTGCAAGATGAAAAGGCTCTGCAGAACAATGCTGCCCATTAGAAAAAAAAAAAAAACCACAGAACCAAAATAAATGCAGAGAGATTTTTGAACACCTCCAAAAACACCCGAACACATACAATAGTAACAATGACAAGCTTCGCTGCCGTTCCCATTTCACACACCAAAAACAGAGGAAGAAGAGATTTCCCCAAAGATATTCACGCAAAATCCAAGGGAGACTTTAAAAAAAATCAAGTTTCTTGAATCAACAACCTCAAGTTCAGCAAAAGCAATTCCTCTTCTCCAGTGAGAGCTCCTTAGAAGTTTTCAAAGTTAATTTCACTTTAGGTTTATACTTCTAAAATATTTATCACTCAACCAATTACTTTTCTTAAAGAGTGGTAAAATGCATTCTGGCACTTTTGTTTAGTACAGGAAAGCAAATTAAACTCAAAAGGGTCCCACTCTGTCTTACCTCCTCTTTCATAAGGAATTAACTGTTCTGGAAAATGATCCATATGACTGGGGTATTCGTATTTAGAAATTTGTACTGCTTGTCAAAGGTCAGCTCTGATCATCTCTCTTCACACTAATGCTGCCCTCTTTCTGTGTAAATGTTATGCTTTATTCCCTGAATAAATCTTGCAGGCCATGTGTACTGCTGGTGTTTGTCTCAAGCAAACATCAATCTGACAGCCACGATTAGAATTTTTCAGTTTTGATTCCACCTTAGAAGAACTAAGATTGGACTTGTAAAAACTCAGCAGACTTGTAGAAGCAAGTGATCTGATAGTCTTCATACCACAGAAAGCCTTGCACATTTCCCAAGCACCATCTTAACCCTCTTCAGATTCTCTGCACAGAGAATAAAAGGTTTCTTAAAAAATAAACTGTTCATTAGAATCCAGAAGTACACTCAGTTTCCATGTGCAGAAATAACAGACTCTAAGGGACTGATACATTCTCTTCTGCTGGTGCTTCCATAGGAGAGCAGCATCTTTAAAAGCAAGTACAAAGCCATAAACGGAATCAGCATCTATTAGCAAAACAGCAAGAATTTTGAATATTCTGAATTATTTTAGCCGCTGTTTGCTTCATCACAGAGCACAGCAACAGTACTCACAAAACTACGCTTTGCTGCATTAAACCATGTGGATTGCGCTTTGATGACCAGCCCAAGCGACACACATAGAACTGCTTGTGCACATATGCGCTGCAGTCTTTGTGGATGGTGAAGGGGACAGACTGTGTAGGTGCATGAAGACACACACGCACACACACACGTGCGTCACATGGAGTTACCATTTTTTCAACCAGCATTTCAAGTTAGACTGTCCTAACTGAAAATGGACATGCTCCAATCAAAGAACAAGCTGCAGCTATATCTCTGAACTAGAATACTCACACAAGCAAATCCAACTTCTCAGATATGTATAGATAACAAACTCTAAGTATTTTTTTAATCTGCACATTCCAGCTGCACAGCAACAAGTATTTTCTGTTCTGGGTCACCTAATATGCAACCACGCAGATGCATAAATACCAGGCCAAGTCTTTGCAGACAGAGTTGCACTTTACGAATGCTGTTATCGAACGTATTCCTTGTATTACACATACATGAAAGCTGGTGGCTCGATATGCCAGTATGCTTTGGGACATATCAAAAATTAAGTTTTTAAGTATGCTCACATAAACTTACATATACACCATGTTTTGATCACAATATAAGCATTACACATGTAACCACTCTTGCACATATTTGTGGAGTACACTATACGAAGTGGATTAATTTAGATAATATAGCTTCTTGAATTGATACAAACCTTATTTGTGTCTTCATTAAAACATTATCAGTGCAACTACAACAGTGCCATATTAGTGTCAGCATGTATATTGCTATAACCTAGAAAAGTCCTTAGCTGTGTATGAGCAATCTCAGAGGAACCAAATATTCCATATTCATGTCTATGTGTCACCCTAATGAAGCCAAATATATTCTGAAGGGGAAACACTTACCCAAGCACAGCAAATGTGTTGTTTTCTTGAATATAGGCTTGGTTCAATATACCTTCAAGAAAGCCTGTACCAAGCTCGTTTACGCCTTTGAACTTGAGAAGTGAAACGAAGTTACATGTATTACTTTCAAAACCAAGGAGACTACAAAACACAGCAAACTTGATGCTTAATTAGCTGAGTTTCAAATTCACCATTTGAGAGTATAAAAAAAAGAAATAGCCACTTCCTCGAATGGAGAGACACTAAAGTTGAATTATTCTGCTTGAATAGCTTGATAGACTTCATCACCTTCCTTCTCATCTGTAAGAATATTCATTCTAATAAGATTTTAGCCTGGGAAAACAGATTCATGATTTACTTTTTTATAGGCCTGACCTTGTTTATAGCCTGTGCCTTTTTTCAGTTTAACCTTGTTGTTGTGGATAGCTGTAAAACAAATGCTGTACTTTTACCAGAAAGAGTGAGTTACTAATGTTAACACTATTTTCCTGTCAATGAAAAAACATTATTAACATTAATCTTGTCTCCTTGCAAAATCTTATTAAACAGAATTCTAACTTATACTGAGATAAATTGCTCCCTTTACTGTCTGAATCCTGAAATATTAATGAAGGGCATAATACATAAGTAATTTTTTATTATAGTCTGTGATCGGTACCATTGTAGAATGTGTACCAGCTGATCACCTTGCCAGATAAGTCAGTAACATTCATTACTGAATTTTTCATCCTCTAATTCAACACAGAATGTGAATTCAGCTAGTCAAAAAGCAAAAGTACAATTTTAAGTAAGGGTCTTGGTAATTTCCCCCCAACCCTGAGAATAGAAGCACACAGTAATATCAGATCAGATAATGTAAAAAAACCCAAAAACCATCACCACAAAAGTAGTTAATAAAGACCAGTTTCAGGACATCCTGTGTTCCAGTTTACCTTTTATATTTAGAATCACAGAACAATAGAATCGTTTTGCCTGGAAGAGACCTTTACTATCGTCAAGTCCAACCACTAATCCAGCACTGCCAGGTCACCACTAAATCATGTCCCTCAGCATTACATCTGTATGTCTTTTAAGTACCTTCAGGGGTTGTGACTCCACCACCTCCTGGGCAGCCTGTTCCAATCTTTCACAACCCTTTCAGTGAATAATTTTTTCTTAACACCCAACTTAAATCTCTCCCGGCACAACTTGAAGCCATTTCCTCTCATCCTATCGCTTGTTGCTTGGGAGAAGAGACCGACCCCACCTCGCTCCAACCTCCTTTCAGGTAGTGGTAGAGAGCGATAAAGTCTCCCCCAAGGCTCCTATTCACCAGACAGAAAAACCCCAGTTTCCTCAGCTGCAAATCACAAGACTTGTTCTCTAGACCCTCCACCAGCTTTGTCACCCTTCTCTGGAAACGCTCCAGCACCTCAGTGTCCTTCTTGGAGTGAGGGGCCCAAAACTGAATACAGTATTCGAGCTCCCTCCTCCTGCTGGCCACACTAGTGCTGATACAAGCCAGGATGCTGTGGACCACCTGGGCACACTGCTGGCTCATATTCAGCCAGCTGTTGACCAACACCCCCAGGTCCTTTTCTGCCAGGCAGCTTTCCAGCCACACTTCCCCAAGTCTGTAGAGTTGCATTTAGATCCTTTTCCACTTCTTTAGCAGCATAATGCAGCTTAATAGGAGGCAAAATCATATCCACTGATATAATTGCAATTACAGGCATACAATTTGTGTAATATAAAGGTGGCAAAACCAAAAGCTTCCTTAAATCACCTAAGTGTTTCAATAAGTCTGTGTGATTTACCCTCATGTCAAGTCATGAGCAAGAGGACAATGATCATGAATATACCAGCTTGTGTCGATGCTTGTGAGGACTTCCTGCCTGGGTCACCACCCACTATGGAGCAAACCACAACTAAACTGATGAGAAACAGAGATGCACTAGGGATGTCATTAGAGGAGAAGGAAATTAAATAAATAGTGGGGTTGTATTTCCAAGGCAAACACCATTCTGCAAGGTACTTCTTGTACAAACTTTAACTGTGCTAATATAACGAAAAAAATAACACCACTTGCTATTAATCATAGCAGAGAAACTTCAACAGTGTGAGAAGTCGGTTCATGGCCTACAACCCCTTAAGACTTTGACGAACCCTTGCTAGGAAGGTGTAACTGAACTTTTAAGTCATACCCACTTGTCAAGATACCTTCTACGTCCCTGCTGTGAAAGGTTCCCAGGGAACTTGAGTTTAACCTCTGGACTGGCTTGAGTAGCTCAGGCTATACTTAATCGATGGCAGGATGGCTCCCCCAGGACATCTCCCTCTGTACTTCAGACTGACAAAACTAAACACACTCCTCTGCCTAAATAACCAAGTGTGACCTACACGTACGGCTTGCTCCAGACCTATCTCTGACACCCATGGCCTTGCCACAGAGTCTTGACCAGAAGGCAATGTTGCACCACTGCCCTGATAAGCAGATGCAAGGCAGAAGGGAAGAACAAGTCCTCAGGAAACCCATTCTCCCTGATAGGGCAGCCCATTTCTGTACACCTTTCCCCATAGCAGCTATGCAGGGAAGCTAGAGCAAGATACGCAGTCAGGGACAAGGACTACCTCTTACTGGGGCACATAACCAAGGAGCTTTAGTTCTGATGCCTATTTGCTCTCAGGGTCATCAGTAACTTGCAGAAAATGCGTCAGGCAGCATCTAGACCTACATGCAGGGATGCACTGGAGACCTGATATCCTGTGTCTACAGCTGAGCTGGGACAACTAGGTTTATTTTTATGGATAAGGATGGAGATTCTGCTCAGACTGGATCAAGATGTGGCCTCAGCATCCACCCAGGCTCAAGAATTGGGTAAAGCTTCTGTGCCCAGTAATGTACACGTAACCTGGAATCTTCATGATGCTGTTCCTGCAGAGCCAAGCTGAGGTCAAGCACAAAAATGTTCTGAGAGTTTTCCTAAAGGCCAATCCCACCAATATGCTGTTGTAGGCACTTGCCTGTTTAGCATACATCCTAAACCAACCCTGTTAACACTGGTCTTAACTCAGGAATCTCTCTTTAGCTGGTACAAGAAAATCATTCTTCCAGCTCTTTTCAGTTCAATACCTCTTCCTGGCCAATATACCATGCAGAATTTGTGCTGGTTTTCCCATAGAATAAGCATTTTGCTTGCAGTGAGCTTTCAGCTGAGTAGAAAATAGGATTTCTGACTAGGAACAGAGTTCTAACCACCTATCAACACTACTATGACTCCTTGCACCTCAGAAAATAACTACAGATAGACACATACATACACACACACATCTTCAGTATCAGGTATTTGTGTGACAGCATGCATGCCACCAAACAATGCAAATATAATTAATCCTTACTCATGCACTTGCGTAGGTATGTATTTATTTCTGCAATGAGATTGAAGATAATGGGAACCTGCTGCCATGGGACACTTCATACAGCAAATTAAACTTCACTGCTTTAAGTAATGTTACATCTAATTTTTTAAATATAATATTCTATATTTCATTCCCTAGCATAAAGAAACTATATGATGTTATACAATACCTTCACTATTAGGTTATGTTCCTAAGTTTCCTCCCTTTAATTAAAAATGTATTTCACTGCTTTAGTTTAGTTCATTTTATGAATTTTCCTTAAGGTTAAGATGTAAATTAGATTTTAGCTCCTCAAATTGTATAGGAAGACAGATTTCTAATTTAAAACCCCTCTAATTACGAACTATTAAATTCTAATATTTGAGCACTTAATTATAAAACACATTTACTGATTCCCTTAAGAACCACGCTGAAACAAATTCCTAAGTAGAACTTAATTGGAAATGTAATATGATTAATTGAAAAACTAGAGATGAAATATGAAGTGGAAATGTGGCTGCTGCCACAGTTACATGCTCATGAAAGCAAATTTAATGTTATAAACAAGAAAAAACTTAATCCTCTTAAGTCACCTAATGGTGAGCGGAGTCAGAGCCGGCTCTTGACCTGACAGTTCAGCCAAACAGTCTTGCTGAATCCAATAATACTTTACGAAAAAGGATGACATGACTGTGCTCATCAGCATGATGATCATGGTGGACCATGATGGAACCTTAAAGTTCTGGAAGAAAAGCAATCGCCTTCAAGATAGTAATCAATGTCATTGCTAAATATACCAATTTTTAAGTACTTTTTCTAGATATTCTAGTCATCTTCACATGCAAGTGTTTCCAACTTACTACAACTTGTACATTTTCTAAGATTCAAAATAAAAATATCTCCACAGAGCTGGGAATAAATTGGACACCTGTGGCCACCCCAAAAACGCAAAGCAATCCATAAGAAATTAAAGAAGGAAAATTAGCCTTCCATTTTTGGCAAAGGCAATGTTAAACGTGATAATAGTTTAATGATGTTCATCTATCTCCCAGGATAGTTAATTCACAAAAATTACCATACAAATTGTTCTTCAAGAGTTTGTAATAGCGTAGAAAAAGCAAAGAAGGTTAGCCATAAGGCAGAGGACAAAACAATGGAAAAGCACATGGTACTTTGAAGGTCCTCACAGTCTTTCCCTAGATGGGAGCTCTCTAAACTGCCGAATACATGCTCTACTGTGTCACCACAGTTTCACCTACTAATACCACCTTTGACTTGTCAGGTTTGTGCTACATCACACATACATTTCCTGGCCACCCAAACTTCCTTTATATAAGCTATCTATGGCTCCAAGCTTTCCCTCTTGGGATGAGCAGAAGCAAGGAGAAGCACAAGTTCGGCAACTGGCAAGAAATTAGTCTGTACTATAGTTGGTACTAGAAGTATGTAGATAAAGACAGATATGTTCTCTCTTCAACCGTGTACTCTTTAGAATAAAGACAGCATTTTCACATGCTTTTTCTTCTCTTTCACCACCCTTCGCTTGATTTCTTTAGCTGAAGACAAATCAACTCTCTTTCTCCCTTTCATCCAGACTTTTTGCCAACAGTTTAATGAAAGTCTTAGATGTCATACCCAACCAAAAATTATACTGCATCCTATTTTAGACCTTTCAGCCAGAGCTTTTCCACTGCATGCATTTGTGACTCTGAAGTTTCAGACAGCCTAAGGGCTGTCACAAGAGGCTCTGCCTCTTGCAGAGTAAATCTTGTCTCAAACACCTTCTGGGAAACACGCGGTCCTTTCCTGAGATGAGCACAATGCCACTGGTGGAAAAGGGGGCATGCTGTCTTCTTCGACACACCTCGCAGTGCAACTTCGCCTGAAGCGGCCAGTCACGCTGACATAAAACCACTGACCTTTCTTCATTTGTCTCCATGTTTCCCCAAAGCAGTTGAGGAACTTGCACGGGGCTTTTCCCCCTCTGTGGCAGGTATAGCAAGTTACATAAGAGTATTTATAAACGCTGGCCATCCTTCTGCTATGAACCATTTAAGCTGCATCTCAGCTATCCTCCCAACAAGATCTGAACACAGCCTACCAGTAATGAGGTAAGGAGGAAAGTCTGCATAACTGTCAAATTGTGCAGTGAAGCATTAAGCTCAGTGAGAGCAAAGACTCAAATATTTACTCAACCCCTTGACCTCTGGATAGGAATTTTGTTCAGAAACAGAAAATGTGTTTCATAATTAGAAAAATGCATTTGTCATTCTGCCTACCACAACCACATTTCTGAGGCGCACTGAGAACTGCGATAACTGAGTTTGTCTACTCTATAGTCATTATTACGATACCTTTCACAAACACATTTTAAACCTTCCTGGACAATGTCTGAGAACAGAATTGCTACCTGAAGCATTCAATCAGGTGGTGACTGTATTGCATCTCTTCCGTTTGACTCTATCCCTGTGATATAGTTTTCCAATAATCAGATTAGAAGAAATAAATTTACTGCTTTTTTCATGCTGATAAAAGTTAAACTGAGTTCAACTGACAGGGCACTTCCTGTTTACATTTTATGCATCGGCACTTTTCCTTCCAGTTTCCACAAATTTTCACAATTCTTTCTAGAGAGAAAGATGAGCAAAAGTTTGGCAATTCTTTGCTAGAAATGGATTATTTTTTCTTCAAAATCTCATGCACCAGCAGGCTCAGACAACATTTGGAACAAATTGCTGGTGTGTACTACTTATCTCGTGTATCTTTCATGCTACTAGTTCCACGAGAAGGAATAATAAAATGAAGCAAAATAGTTCAGGAAATAAGCAATCCATTGATTTGATGTTAGTTCTCATAGGATGTTAGTTAAGTGTGATCTCTCTGAAGCTCAGAATTGCAAAGTACTTGCTTTTGAGAGTCATTACCAGAGAGATACTCTTGGGAGTGGCATGCAGTGACAGTGTTTACTCAGACAACTCTAGTGTTACAATTACACCTTAACTATGCAAGAGAATAATTCTATTTCACAACAATTCTAGAGTATTAATTATATTAAATACAACTGTAATTATTACAGAGTAGTGATCTATCTTCTCATAACTGTTCAATTAATTTGTGCAGACAAAAAGTTCTGCGCATTAATCTCTTTTTGAAAGGAGATTATGCTATGCCAGCTCCATTTAAATGGGCATGCATGTGTCTGGAGAGACACCTGTTAACTACAACAGAAGTACTGCTGTAGGTCTAAATGTAAAATCGGTAATATAAAAAAGTGCTATTAAGTTAAAACACCAGAAGACCAAGACCAAACTCTGTTGTCCATTTTCAAACCTCCATCCCACACTGCATTATTTAGAATGGCTGTTAAACCAACCAGAACACAGCAATGTAGTCACTGAGACTCAAGCACAACTGCACAATCATCAGAAATGGTCTCGATGCAGTGGTAGAACACTCGGCCCATTCACAAATACCTCCTGAAGAACAACAGTCTATATGAATCTAGAGGAATCTTGCTATGGCTGTACTGTAGATGGGCTGTTTTCAGCCCTCTTACTTGCTTCACATCCAGCTTGGAATTAATGACCGAGAGATGTGGGCCATTTTCAATGGGAGAGTTAGAATTCAGAGCAAAAAGGAATTACTGAAAAGTAGGCAGCTATGATCACAGAAAGGTTCAAGTAGATGAAGGGGGTTTATCTTGCTCTGTCTTTAAGGTATTCTAAATACTTAGTATTCAACACTGACCGGGCAATTGAAGCAGAAACGTAAAATACATGAACTCCATTAGAGTTTAACACAGAGCCATCTTCTCAAGAAAACAAGGAATTTCATACATATTCACAAGAAAGTGTACAAATAATTATTAAAAAACCCCCACCTTTCTTTTGCTAATATCTTGACTCTAATAACACTATGCTGATAAATAGCATTATTTGGTAATGCTGAATTCATACTTAAATGGATATATTTTCAAGAAAGACTAGATTCATTATGAAGTGTTATGATGGTATCATTTTTCTGAAAGAAGAAAAATAAAAAGATAAGAAAGCCTCAAAGAAAAACTAAACTTTAAAAAATAGAAGTCTGATTCTACATACAGCATTTTTATAAATACAAAATTCAGTTGGTAATACCTACCTATAGGTAAGCTTACAAGGACAGCAGAATGCTGTTGCCTTGTAATAGTTTTACAGAAAACACTAGCTGAATCATGGGTAAATCACATTTACCCTATTACGATGGTTTTCAAAAAAAACCATAAACGTTACCAAAAAAAGTGTCTTTTTTTTTCAGTTTGCTCCGTTTTATAAATCTCCTATGTCTGACCACAATGCGCCAGTGATTTACTCAGTAGGATTCATCAAACAGACAAAGAGCAACAGGAAACCCTAAATACAAATGCATATTATTTCACAGTCGTTCTTCCTCTGCTTGTCTAGCCCAATACTTCAGAGAAGTAAAAATACTGATTGAAATTCTCCTGTCTAGGACCCCAGCCACATCCACCACAAAACCCACATGTATGGTACGTAAATTTTGTTTAATGCAACTTAGCTTTTACCATCCTGTTTCTGAATGCTATACAGCAAAGGTTTCATAACAAAATGTAGAGCAAGCTGTGACATTTTTAAGCTATCTCTTTCTATTTGTGAAAGAAAAAAGCATGGAATTCCCAAACAAGCAAAGAAAATAAGCCACCAGAATTTTTCAGAATATTCCATCCATACAACCAAGTAAAAATTCTACTGAAATATGTCCACTTTCATGTTTAATCTTGAAAATCCCACAGCACTTCTACTCAAAATACATCCATCATTCTTTTCACCAAAAAATTTTTGGTATCCAGTAGAATAACTTCTACATGAAGAAAGTGTTTGCCTCTCTAGAACTTATCTTTAAGAACACATTGAGAAGACATCCAAAAGTACCTCTAAAGGAAAGAACACTGACAGTTTGCTACTTGAATTTCCGCAGTCAGAATTTTCTGAGGGACACTCTTTTTTGTCCAGATAACTTGCTTAGATTACGATTTACATGAGACTTACAGGAAAGAGAGTTCTCTAATCTGGAAATGTGTGTAACCACCTCTGTGTGTTGGCTATGCTTAAAAGGCTTAATCCTTCCAGAGTCTATTCCAAGAATGAACTCATTGATAACATCAGAAAGAAGACAGCCTACTTAGCTATTGCTATTAAAGGTTAACATACAGAACCACACAGGCAATTTCCACCTCATATTAATTTGTGTTCCTTATTGCCATTTAGTAATTTAACATTATAAAATGCTACAAATAATCAGCCACAGATGTTGTAACTGCTGTAGTTCTAATGGCTACCCAATCAACACAAGTCTAAAATAACAAGATTTACCTTCACCTACAAAGCTTGTGCTACAGGTACATGCATTTGAAAATGTAAGAAGACAGTAGAAAGCTTTAAACACTGAAGAATGGGGATTATGAATTGGCAGATTCAATTTTGTCTTCAACCCACACATTTTTGCTTTCATAGTTTGTGATAATCCCCTGCTTCTTGCCTCCTTTGAAGTAGCTATACAAAAATAAGAATTGCTAGATGAGAGGGAAAAGGGAAGGAAAGTAAGGGAGGAAGAATCTGCTTATTTTGAACCATCCTACAACTCCAACTTTAAAATCTTTAATTTAATAAAAGAAACAATTTTTTTCTTTCTGTGAGAAAAAAATCAACTGAACTCCTAGGGAAGATTCATTGTTACAGCACAGAAAGTCCCAGCTAGACTGGGACTTGTTATACATAAAAGTACATGATCCTACATCCTACATTCACTCTTTGTGCTCTTCTGAAAAAGAAAGAAAACAATTAAAAATAAACAAACAAACCCCAAAGCAACCTAAGAGCAGATGGAAGTAAAGCAATTCTTGGTGTCTATAGCCAATTTGCTTACACATGCTAACCATTCCCTAGTCAGAGCCTGTTATAGGGGCTCAGTGTTAAAGGGAAATTCCTATTAAAATTCTATACGTCGCTGACAATTGAGGCCCCAGCAGATGGCCCTAAAATAGATTCGTAGCTTGATTTAACATTATCTAAGCTCAACAGCAAAACTGACACCAGGACACTGTCTGCTGCCTCCCATGAAATAAAAATTATACACAGAAGTGCAATTCCTCCAGTGATCTATTTTTGTTTTGGTTTTGCCCCCATAATGGTGGTTGGTTTACTGATCTTAAAATATCTTCTGTGTTGAAAGCCCTTAACAAGAGGTTAAGATGCAACTCCGCAAAGTAAATGTGTTCTAGAAGTCGTAAAGGCGCCTTTAGGTTTCAGAATTAATGATATGAAGATCCCAATGGCTATGCAGAGCCGTGAGAGATCTTCGCTGGTGTGGGGTTTGTTCTTGTGTTTGTTTGATTGTTAAATTTTTCAAAATTCACTTCCATTTTAAAAAGCAAGGAAAAACATACTGAATACATATACAGTATCCTGTATACAGATACACACTGCAACGGGTCTGGATTCTGTCCTCTTACACATAGCCAGCATCGATACCCTTCACAATTCCACTGAAGCCCACAGGACTATTTGGATTATAAAAACCAAGTTTTAAAAATTAATGCATTAAAAAATATGAATACGGTAATGTTAAAAAAGAAACAAAGAAAACACTACCCAGCAAAGAAACCCCTACACTTACTGCTGTTATTTCCATTAGAGACAAACATGGAAGACCTCAGGTTATCATTAGCTTTCTGCTACCCCTGTGCTTTGTACTCCAAGGTTGCAAGACTTTAGGAAGGTAGTTGCTTCCACAGCAACTGTCCAAAGGCTGCCCTCTAGTACGTATCTCATCAGCTCTGATATCCCAGAGATCTCCAAAACATCAAAGCAGTTTCCTGTCACAGGCTGGTGAACATTCAAAGTCAATTAATTCAGTAGAGTACCACATTGTCAAGGATAAAAGAGATTACATTTTTGCAAGTAAAACGTAAATTAATGCAATGTTGTTACTCAGAGAAGTAAATCGTAGTTCTTTCTAGACTAGATGGGGAGAAAGTTAAAAGGAAAAAAAGGCAGCTCTTTTATGTTTCTCTGTACTCTGTGCAAAGTGCTCTGATTCTTACCTCTGTTGTACACCTAGTATCAAACTGTAATAGACTGGGTTGCCTAAATGAAACATCATTTTACAGCACTGAAGTTACAACACTGAGAACAGCAGGCAACACCAGATGCTTAACTAAGAATAAACTATATTTGAGGTCATAGTTTGGATGTTCGCAATGGAGGTTTTTTTTAATTCCATCAGGAAGGAAATAACAGAAATTTTCTTTTTACCTGTCATCCAGAAAAAGCCATATTTGATGTATTACCTACTTCACTTCAGACTTTTTACATACGTTTTCTCAGCTCTGGCAGTGTAATTTGACAGAAGCCCTATGGAAACTAATAGAGAATTTATTTTCCAGAGTGTGAAGAAAAGGACTAACTATAACACAGAATAAAAGAGATTAAGCTCCTAATCATGTAAATACATTAAAAATACATTATCTTTAGTATTAAAATAGTATTTAGTTCAAAATAAGCATAAACCTCTCAGTTATAAGACAAATTTCTCATCATTCTATTACTGGTTTCATTTCCACTGAAACCCTATATTATAGAATAGTCTATCTCCTTAAAAGGGTAAACAAAATACTTATGCTCTTTCACTTGAACCCAGAATAATCACAACTCCAGCTATCCGAGGTGTTTTACTCAAACCTAACCCTTAAGTTAGGTGCAAAACTGACACATTTGCTCATCTCTCTTTCTATGTTCTTATATGTAACTTTTTATATATATATATCCTTGTAAAGTTGAGGCTGTTCCATTAGCTAGATTGGTTTTTTTGCTACTAAAACTGTAATTAAGAAGAACTTGTAATCTAATTAGGAAGAATGAACAGATTTGAAAAGATCATGACTGAAACCAGGTACAACTTCCCATGGCAAATTTCAAATTTTCAAGTGATATGTGAAAAATATTTCTCCAAAATATTCAGCATATCATTCAGCTTAGCTTGGCATCAACAACCTCTCCATAGAGAATCACTCAGTTCAGGGTGGTCCAGGTGGTACAACTGCAGTAAAGCTTAAGGCTTGTGTCTAGGACTCTCTAGGGTGGCTTGTGAATGCTACTCAGAGAAACGAAGAAGCTCAGTAGTAGAACAGCAGCCTGCTTTCAGCAGGTCACCAAATACACTAACATCAGCTAAGGACTTCAGTGCATTCAAAGGGAGTGTTGGATGACTTAAAACAATATGAGTGGAAAAGAGGATTAACTGCTACACAGAGGAACACTAGAAAGAACAAGCATCTTTCTGCTGCTCCTCATTCCTATCGCATTTATTCATTTCTCCTTCTAGCTACTTTTAGTTGCAAAGTTGCTTGGCTTTTTATTAAAAAAAAAGCAATATAGCAAAAGGAAAAAGGAACAAGAAAAAGCTACCTCATATGTGTTTACCTGAGCAGACACTCATTTATAATTTATAAACGCATGAAGCTGGACCCTCTTGCATTTAACCAGATCTTAAAACATTGAACTTGGAAGCATTTATTTTTATTTCAGTCCATGTGAGAAGGAATTCAGACAGCATTCTACTTAAAAAATTAATTCAAGAATTTTTCTAAGACTTTGCACTTTAGCAGGTATCTTGATACTCATGATATTGTGACAAATTATATATAACTAATAGAATGTCAGAGAGAGAAAAAGATATTTAAGCAGACATTAAACTAAAAATTCATTATCGTTTTATCATCTGTGCATTAGGAAACAATCTCTAGTGAAATATAGGTGGTTTATCTGTCAGTATGCTCATTGCTTCCATCTCTAAATAGGTATTCTATGCAAAATGCAGAGGATATTTTCCATCAAGTAACTTAAAAACACTGATGGATTTGGGGGCAACTTACAATAACACGTTTACTTTCAGCAGCCACCTATATGCCACTCTCCAATGCAAAGAAAAGTAGAAGTACTATGTGGACATCTTTTTTTTATAAAAGACTGAAAATTATTTCCCCATAAATCTTTCCTGACACTTGAATAGGAATTAGGGGAAAACATTTCTGCAGACAAGGAATGTTTCCTTAAGAAACCATCCCTAAATATTATTCACAAGGAGAAAAAATAACCCTGGCAAACGACACAAAACTTTCTCTAAAAGATGACTGTAGCACTTCCCTCACAGTCTACCCTTCCACCTTGCTTTGGATTCCACAGGACCATTTTTCCTCCTGCAAGGAGGAAATTCAGTTACCAGGTCAGTGAATTAGAACTCTCAGTCTGCATTCAGTCATGAGGAGATCCGAATGCCACAGGAAAGAGAGGTGAAAGTCTACTGGCTCAGTAAGGGCAAGAAGGACACAGCTTCTGAGGGTTGGTGCTGGTGGCAGCTCATTATATACCCGTGAGCAGAACAATTACCTCCCTTATCTTTGACTACCCTTTGTAAAATCAGACTATACTAAAATTTATTATATGCCCATACAGGCTGTTGAGGGCAAATCCGAATAAATGCTGTGTGCTCAGAATGAAAATTTGATTAAACTAATGCCAATATGTTTTAGATGTGGCTTAGATTGTGTTTCCATAAAGTACTTTTGTACATGCCTAATGCACATTAAGCCCGTCTTAAATGCTTAGCAAGTATTGGCCCTGTGTGGGAATGGGCTTTGGATTATACTTTTTGAGCAGAAAAGGGAAAAGTTGCTTCATATACAAACTGGATTTATAGATATCTAGAGGAGCAGACTGCTTTAGAACTGCATAGTCTGAGAGTTTCAGAAGCCAAGATCAATGTCTGCACTTCTGAGAATAGTTATCTTAATTTACAGCAAGTATTCACAGAACGACACTTTCAACATGCAGCATTCTTTAAAAAAGAAAGAAAAAGCGACATATCACATTGCACTTCCAATATACTGCAGTTCAGCTGAGCACATCTCACTTGGCAAATGTAACCCATCACTAGCCTTGACAAGAAATTAATGCCAGAGGATTACTCTTTCGTGAAGTGGTGCTGCTGGTAGGAACCGTGGGTCTGTGGCAACTTTCCTTCCTCTTTAAATTGATGTAGGAGAGTGCTGCAGACAAAGTCAATTCTCCCACTCGGCTGAGCAGACATTATGATTCACAGGGCCAGCATCACTCTAAATGAACTCTGATCCAGCAGTGATACTGGCAGATTTACAGCATATATTTGTCTCTCATCCATGTGCTTTGTGCTATAATGTAAATGAATGAAAAAGTAGGTCTATTCCTCAGAGAGAAAAAATTAACCTATCTCTGAGCAGCATTTTAAGAAACAGAAGTTCTCTCTGATTTCTCTCTTTAGGGTGAAAAGTGATTTTAAATAACAAAAAAAGCCTTTAGATCTTAAAAAAAAAAAATAAAAAGAGAGAGGAAGCGTTTAAGATCATGACATTAATAGAGAGGCTGGACTTTGTTGTCTTCCAGCCTCATAAATTTCACAACTAACTGCAAATTGAGTCCAAAAGCTCTGTGAACAGCTCTTGTCATTTCAGCTTCAACAGCCAAGTTCTGAGAACAAAGAGAAGCTTAGAAAAAACAAAATTATAGGTGTGTCAATCATGGATCTTATCAACATTCAAAGAAGTGCCTGCCTTGATGACAGTGTCTTCCCAAACTTCCTCTGAAAACAGTATACTTTACTCAAATCTGAAACTACTGAAAAGTACTGTCAAAATTTCCAACCTCATTAACAAAAAATTTGAAACTGAAGTAATTTTAATATCTCCAGTTAGAATATTGTAGATTTACAGCAGTATCTCTGACAACAGAATCTGACTTGATATGTAGTGTGCAACAAATGAACAGACAATTGAAGGCTCAAATATAAAAATTTAAATGTGTATTTTTTCCAAAATCACTGTGAAATGCAAAAACATTTTTGCAGTCTAAAGCAGATGAACCATTACCATTCTTAGACTTCTTTTCCTTCTGAATAGGTTTTTAATCCCAAATAGATTGTGAATATAATTTTGGTTTTGCTAATTTCTGTATGATAATTAAACCAACCTCCTAACACCAATACCTTATATCACTGAAATCAAAGCCTTATATGTCTTATTGCTCCAGGGTGTTCATACGCCCATGTTGTTTGTGTACCAAATAGCTAAAATTGTTTCCTTACTGTGCTTGAAAGTGTGAAATCAAAGCATTTGTTAGTTCTGTAGGGTGGGAATAAATGGATAACAGAAGACTGTGTGGAGAGGGTAAAACCTCGCTGAACACCCACTTCTCTTCCAAGAAACTCAGTGGGTAACAAAGAGGGATTGCACGCAAAAGCTGAGAACTTCATCAACTGCGTAGTTAAAGTTTATGGTGCTGAGCCCCAAACACTTATAAACCCCTGTCTACTTCCCATTAGTCAAGGAAGTCTGGAGTGTGAGTTGCAAGCTGACATCCCCATCCATGCTGAATTTCGACAAATCACGAGCTGTTATCAACACCAGCAGGAACCCAATACTGAGTCAACAGCCGGCTCCAGATTAGCATCTTTCCTTAGAAAGATTAGACTTTATTTTATGCTTCAAAATCTTGTTTAAGCTGCAAAAGGGAATGGAGTTGAGAATTACGAACCTCTCCTGCCACTCACTAAATCAGTCCTAATAGGATTTTGCTACCTGTGCAACAGAGAAAAGGAAAGGGAGGGACAGAGGTTGGAATCAGAGTATCTGTCAAGCCACAGCAGCGACACGTGTTATCTCTGCTTTCCAGCTTGGCGCTCTGTGTCACAGTAACCCCACCAGAAGAAATCTGGTCAAAAAGATGAACTCATATGGGGAAAAAGGAAGATGCAACAAAGCACTGGCTACTTTTGCTCTGTTCTGACATGATTTGGGAATGGGAGTGTTCAGGCTCAACTTTCAGAGCTCAGGTGGAAATGAATCCAAGAATAATTCATCTAGAAAGATTAAATGCTGAGGGGATAAGACAATTCCCATGTTTTCTAAGCCAGACGTTCCCTTTGGATTCGCAGTTACTTCCCTCCATTTTGAAATATTCAGCCTTTGGACTGAAAGATTGTATCTCATGACACTATCTTCTCTAGGGAGAGTCTGAAAGGAAGAAGTACCTCAGTTCAGGTGTTTCATATATTTAACAGCAGGAGAGCTCTTATTGTATTAAGCGGGTTGAGATCGTAAGCAATAAGAAAAATTTTTCTCTGTTACTAGTTTGCTTCCAGGCATCTGTTTCAGACCCTCCTCAAATCCTTACTGGTACGAATAAGGATGGCAGATCAATGTTTCCCAAGCCAGCACCAAACTCTAGCTCCTCTTTCCAGAAGAGGAAAAGTAGCAAATACAAAACAATTTGATTAAATAACCTGCCATACTACTACACAGCTAATATGTAGCTCAATAATATTAGCTACATAATAATATGTAGCCCTCCAAATGCTATGCTCAGAATTAACAGAACATGCAACAGTTTATGCTGAAAGGGATCTAATTACCAAAGAACAGGAAACGTAAACCCTCGTTACATCATTTAGCCTAACACATTAAACTAAAATTTAGTGATTTCTAACAGATGAGGATTGGGCCACTTTGGAATCTCAAAGCCCTCAGGAGGAAAAATTAAAGACTGAAATTAGTGACATCCTCTCCTCTACAGTTCAATGGCAAACAGGGCTTTACCACTGTAGTTCTGTATCACACTTTAACTACTAACAAACATCTGAACACCCCTATCTCAACAAGGGGAAAAGTTTAACCAGACTGACAATCTGACAGTGTATTGGCCATTACAACTACAGCATCAACTGGGGGTACCTTGTGCATTTCCAAACGCTGACTCTCTTTAGCCTTTGCCTTCAGTACACCACAAAAACAAGTTGCTAGCTCCTGAACCGCTTTTTAGATATACTCAATACTAGCTAATTTTTAGAATTAAGACATTCACAAATATTTTTAAATCATACACAAAATGTATTCGAGAGACAACCTATATAATTAAATTGTTTTCTATTTTAAGGATAAAGCACAAAATCTTCACAGAAATTAATACCTTTTGTTATGGAACTAAATATACATTAAGATTTTCAAAGAGGCTAAAGTTGGGCACCTAAAATAATTTTTAGGTATATAAATTATTTTTCTAGATAGGCTGAAATGTTAGAAAAGTGCAGAAAAGATTTCACTACAGAGATTGACCAAGTTGAATTGAAATACCTTCAGAGCTCTTCTCCTCATACTATGCTGCAGAGACTGGTAAGTGCAAGCTTGCAATACGTACATGGGAAAAAAAATTCCGGAGTTTATGGTTATGTCAAATCAACTCTATTTGCTCAGCAGGAAGGTCTGTTCCCCACTATGGTTTAAACAGAAATCAAAACAGTAGAGCTAGATCTTCAGAGGCTTAGCCCAAAATGTTACCACTTGATTACTTTTGGGGGAGCAGTTCCGCATGCCCTCAGTCTAAAAGAGTTACAGTTAGTAGTTCACAACCCAAAGCAGCTGACACTTTTTTTTTTAATTTATTTTACGGACTTATGGGTTTACAATGGACTTGCCAGTCAAGATTGTAATTTTATCACAAGATACTCTTCTTGGGTTGCCCAGAGCATCTCCTTCAGCGTAATCACTTTTGAACCACCATCAGTTCTGCAGTGACTGACTAGAAACCGATTTCAGTCTCTGGTAGTTGGGATGTTCTGATCTTGTTGGGAAACCTTGTCTGTTAGGAACAGCTGTGATTTTAGATATGAGAAGAATTTTGAGATATGGCTGGAAACAGTATGAATTTAGAACTCTCATTAATATCATAAATACACTCAAAATAAAAAAAAAATCCTGTTTTCACTGATAGTCAAGTGAAGCACAATAAAAGTCTAAAACTTCTTGGTCAAATGAGAAACAAATAAGAGGGAGGACAAAAACTGTATTGTCAAACATTTGACAGTCCATAATTCGATATTAAGGTCTAAGCTTCCCTGTAGATTGGTATCTCCCCTTACCACACTGCTTAAATTGTTGCTGTTGTTTGATATATTGATTTGGCAAATTTTCTGTGAAAAAAAAATCTATGTACTTTTATATTATTTTTCCATGCGTATGTACTTGCTGGAGTTAATTGTTTTCATAGTGCTTTATTTTGGATCTGTGACTATAACAGTGTACCTAACACACCAGTGGTTTAGGGTACTGCTGAGCATAGCCTCCACAGCAATGTGGTCTCCGCTTTCTCCCACTCCACCCACCCCCACCAAGAAGGCTGTGGGTGGGCAGGAAGTTGGGAGGGGTCAGGGCCGGGACAGCTGACCCCAACTGACCAAAGGGATGTCCCACACCATTGTGCTCAACAATAAAAGCTCAAGGAGAGGAGTAGGAAGGGGGGATGTTTGCAGTTATAGCATTTGTGCTACACGTGCTGACGCCTGGCTTCCCCAGAAGAGGCTGGACATCTGTCTGCCAACAGAATGCAGTGAGCAAATTCCTCTTTCTGCTTTGCTTGCTTGTGCAGCTTCTGCTCCACCTATTAAACTGATGCTATCTCAAGCCATGATTCTTCTTGCCATCTTCCTACTTTCTCCATGTCCCGCAGGAGGGCAGAGCACGCAAGCAGTCATGCAGGTCCCTGGCTTCTGGCTGGGGAAGCCCACCACAGAGCTTTACTACCAAACATGCTTTAAAACAAAAGCATCCTCTGGTAAAAACAAAACTGCCAAAAAGAACAGGGGCAAACATAACCAGCCTTAGCAATGACATAATAAGGAGACTTATCCTTAGGAACTAAGGCAGCTCTTCTGAGTTTGTTGCAATCTAGAAAACTTCTGGAGGTTTCCTAGTCTCTACTACCCCTGCAGACTCATGCTGTTTAACTGTAGATACTAAATTAACAGCACTGAATATATAAGAAGATACAGATGAAACCTACCAGATAGCTGAAGGTTTACAAAAGTAAGAAACTAACTAAAGGATGATGCGTAAGCAAGCTAAGTATTGACGTGCAGGAAAGCAGAACTCCTCATGGCTAAGTCTTATATAATGCTTCTATTTAATGGCTTTAGCACAAAAAGTAGACTTGCTACGATGAAAACGGATGATGGCATGAAGTTGGGAGACATCAATACAAAAGAGGACCAGAATATTATCCAGGAAAAATTAGGTGGCTTTGAGGTTTGTAATTGAAATGGGATGAAGTGTAATAGAACAAGGGCAAGGGGCTATTAACATGAATCCATGATATAGAATGAGAGTACATCAGCTAAAAATGATAAAAAGGCTCAGCTGTATTTATTGATCACAGGTTGACTATAAATCACTGGCGTGATGCAGCTGTGAAAAAGGCAAATGAAATTTTAAGATGCATCAGAAGAAGTGTTTTGATAGCAGCAGACAGCTATTAAAGACTTTTTACAAAACCCTTTGCGTGGGAGACGCTTCATCTGAAACATGTCATCAGATTCCAATTATCCACATTGGAAAAAAAAAAAAAAAATGAACTCACACCAGTATAAATGGGGACACAATCTCTAAGGATGACCAGAGAAACAAATTGCCAATGTCATAAAAGAAGAGATAGGAAGAAAACTGGCTTGCTTAGCCCAACAGAGTAAGTTTGGAAATGTAGCATGGTTATTCTTTAGAAGTGCATTGTTAGATAATCCCAAAAAAGGGGAAGAAAACAGAAGACAAACATCAACACAGGAACAGAAGCTTGTAAAGCAGTCATGAGTAAATCGAAGCTGAAAACCTGAAGATAGCTGCTATTGAATAGCGATGTGAGGCTCTGGAACAGCCCTTCTAGAGGATAGCAGGAAGGCAGCACAACCAGTTTCCTAACGCAAATTGCCAGACACATTTAGATTTTTTTCCACGTACTTCTCTGTGACAGCAGAGTACTATTTGATTGTCACTTAGGTTCTTCCCACTCCTTCTTCTAAGCAGTGCTTGGCTCTCACTTCCAGTTGGCCTACTAGGTCATGTCATGATCCGAAATATTATTCCCAGTCTGAATCTATAGGATTATACAGGAATATGGGATTTGTACATGTCCCTAACCCTCTCAAAGAAAATAACTGATTTATTTTCTTATCTGCATTTCACCACTAAACCTTACTATAATTGTTTCCAAAAAGCAACATAAAAGAAAGGTTGATTTTTAAAATCACCCTTGGAGAGGAAAGGAAAATTTTCACGAGAATATCAGCCATCGGAATAATCTCCCCAGGAAAGTGGTAGAATCCCCAACAGTGGACACTTTTATGATTCAGCTGGACAGCGTGCTAGGCCATCTTGTCTAGACCATGCTTTTGCCAAGAAAGGTTGGACCAGATGATCCTTGGGGTCCCTTCCAACCTGGTATCCTATGATTAAAATAAATATATAATAAATTGTGTATAGCTACCAAGTAAATTTAGCAGCGTGCTTTTTTGACAAAAAGGAGAGGGAAGAAGAAGGGAAATTAGCATGGGAACTCATTTCAGGAAAACTATTATTATTAACTGAAAATAACCATAAACTATTAGGAGTCATTTTGCTAAGACAAATCTAACAAGCATGATTCCACTCCTGCAGAAATACAGAGACCATTTATTTAGTTACAGCTGCGTGATAGGCAAGTTGCACATGAGTTTTCTAACACATTAGAAAAAAAAAAAAGAAAAATCAGGAGAGCAAATTCCTCAGCTTGACTTTGTTCCTGTCAATCTGATTAAACATTCCTATCTCTGACAAAAAATACTCTGCATTTGACAGAGCTGGTGCAAAAGATGAGAGCCTGAAGCATGTAATTAAGGTTAGCACTACGTATTTCCAGCTCCTATTATCAGTTTAGAAGACAGCTGTTAGCACAAAGCAAATTTTTATTTAAAGGTATGATAAGGGAAAAGCTAGAAGAGCCCACGTGCATTTCATACTGGACTCAGTAAGAACTAGATGTCGTTGCACGAGCCCACGTGCATTTCATACTGGACTCAGTAAGAACTAGATGTCGTTGCACCTGAATATTTGAAAAGATATAACCTTCCCCCCACAACAACCAGCCCACAAACCAGTCCATGATGGTAGTAAAGGAGTAAATGACCTCCTGGAACATAGAAATTGTGGGTTTGCACTAACCAGGAAAAATATGGTGCATTTGCACTGGATGATTTTCATCCTTTTCCTCAGAGAACTTCAGTGCATTCTACCAAAACTATCAGATTTATAATCACTAGATACAACATAGCTGATACAGTAAAATCTTATAGCGGGCAACAAATTAATTGAGCAGTAATTTCAGCAGTTTGCTACAAATTATGCATTAGATGTATTCTCAATCGTCATTAATTCCAATTCAACGGACGGGTGGTAAAAGTGACATAAAAATAATAAAGCACATAAAACACAGAGACAAACTCTGATCCTTAATGATCCTAAATTGCAGAGCAACATCATAATAATGTATTGAAAATTGAAATCAGAAATGCCTACATTGTTTACCAGCCTTAAGAGGTACCAGAGCTTTACAGTTATACACAAATTAAAATTTAAAAACAACATAAATTTCAATCCTTCTAGATACCACCAACCCATGAGAATGAAAAATGTTGCAAGAAAGTGTCACCACAAGAGAAAAAAAGGTTGCAGATCCCTTTTCCAACCTTCAGAAGACCAACACGTAATCTGTCCTTATCCTTAGGAGAGTCTCACATAACCAATGGTTTACGACATGACATAAGAAAAGCTTAAAAAGAGTCACTGCTTAGTACCTGACCTAAGCTGTCATGGTATTCAAGGATTTGAGGTAGGCAAGGTTGATCAAGTAGAATAAGCTGAGAAAATTTGCACAAATTATTTGATTCAGCTTGTCTTTCCTGCTAACACTGTGATAAATTCACATTGAAAACCTTGCAGATAAAAAGTACAACTTTTCCCTGACAAATTAAATTGAGGAATGAAATCAAGCAACAGAACTGCACTAAGCTTCTGTCAGCTGTTTGCTGCACGCTACAAACTGAGTATGTAAATATATGTCAACTTGTTCCTATAACTTTGAGCATTTTGAGTAAACAAGAGAAACAGATAGTACATCTACATTATAATTTGACTTTTGATCAGGAGTGTGCTTTTGCAGCCAATTTCCTTATCTTCCTCCCTTCCCATAACGTTGCTTTAAACTGTGAAGCCTCTCAGGGAGCTGAACGGGATTGCTTTTGAATGAACCAGCATGGGAAGGTGCGCTCCCTGAATATGCCTGAAGCATCCGATTCTGTAATCAAGAGTGCTCTCTGGGATCAGGCCAGAGCTGACCCGAAGTACAACTCCCCGAATATATACACATACTATGTCCTGAGAGCCTACTGATTTGCTCTGCAAATCCGCTCCTGTTGGACAGTGCCGCTTGCTAATGTAAATACAAAATAAATAAAGCAGAGTCAGATCAGGGAGAAATAAGACCTCAGGTTATAAATCATCGCACAGTGCGGGGATGCAGAATTGGAAACATTTGTGATTGAGAATTTGTGAAGGCCTCAGTAGGTCTGTGTTAATCTCCAATAACTCTCCTAGAAGTACAGAGAATACAACTACAATATACAAAAAAAAGCACTCAGAACTTTGCCATTTGTAAAAACAATTATTTGGTACAGATTCAGAAGGGGAAGAGGTCCAAAACCAGACGGAGGTCCAAACCAGATTTCAGTTTACCTCGCTACAGAAGTCAAGTCTACAGCACAACTGAACAAAGTTACACTCTTGATTGATGTTCAAGAAAGCATGTCTGAAAATACAAAAATCTGCAAACTCTGAATTGTGTTTTTATTGTACAGTTCACTATTCCAGAAACACTCTCTCAATTGAGAAAAACAGCTATGAACATTTTCTCCTCATGAAACAAAAGTAAAAATTATGTTTTATAACTTGACAACCCAACTTTTATATTTGAAAACAGTAACCCCAATGCCTTTCAACTACTCAATACTTCAGCAGGAAATAAGCAGAACCGAATATGAATCGCACGCTACAACTACACCTGCGAAATTACATGGAACTGGAATGTATAACCACATTTTCTGAACAAAGAAAATGACATAGTTCAGCTGTTTTTTCCAGGGCTGGGAAAAAAAAACAAAACCAAAAACGCACAACCTTTAAAAAGTGAAATTAATTTCAAATCTATATACATCTGTATAGAATGGAGAATCTGATAGATTTATCACCCTCTTTTCTCTCTGTTCAATCATGACTTTACAACCAACGAACCTTCCAAATGAGTTTCGGACTTAACTTTGTGTTTAAAAGGTGAATTTATTACACAAGACTCCACTTTCAGCGACAAAAGACAAGCACCTGCATCTCAGACGGAGGAAACAATGCCTTGCCAAAAAGAGACACTTAGGACAAATCATGAGATACATTTAAGAAAACCTGTTACTCTCATCTACATTTATACTGGGAAATCAAAGCTAAAATCTCTGACTCTTCCCTCAAATTCTTGTCATTCAGAGAGAACATAAGGCCAAAACTGATTTCATTTTACGTACGTTTGTAACGCGACCCTTAGTCACCACACATCTCTGGAAGGGTAACTCAAAAACAGTAAAACCCAACCTCTTCTGAAGAAGCCATGATGAGTAGAGATTGTTTCATATGCAACTTCAATCACCATTTAAAGATGTGAAATAATCTTACTGGAGTACAGAGTACAAAATTCAGTAAGAAAAAGTGTTCTCTTAAGTCACTAGATGTTTCATGCAGATATTGTTCTTACTGCCTTGTAATCCTGAATATCATAATGTTGACAGAAAATGCAAAAAAAAAAAAAGAAAAAAAGCTACAGGCTGAGAACACCCTTCTTTGAGTCTGTTATACAAAGAAGAGAGTTAGAGTGACTAACATACAGCATTTTTTTACAGTTCCTGTTTAGAGCGCACCTGAGGTTTGTCTGTCACTCAAGCTGTAACTGATTTGTAATTGTTGACTGTTGCACAGTTGCAAAAGAGATCATCTTTTTAAAGTTCCTTTTCTTCCCATCATTCTCAGTTCACATTTTCTGCCACTTGAGTTGCATGTCCTATACTATGCAGTAGAACTAAATCTCAATGCGAAAATATGCCAAATTACAAAGCTAAAACTTTCCTTGCACTTCTTTTCTGCTGTAATCATGAAAATGGTGGGCAAACACAAACACGAAGGGCTATTCATCTATTCAAATCAAAGCCCTTGGTATGCAAACACATTCTTAGGCAAAGCACAGCACAAACAATTCAAAGACAGGGATCCTCCAAAGAGGAGATAAAAAAGGATTCTGGCGAATTTAAAAATCCAGAGTTGTTTATTCAAAATAGTTCAGTCATTCTGCATTCTGCTCCGTGTTCTGAAGCTGATATTAAGCATACATCGTAAATGAACCTGAAGACATTTTCATAGTAGCTTGCTAAAGAAACAGATGTAAATCTGACAAAAATCAAGGGAGGGAAGAATGGGCCTGGAGAGGGGTAGAATAACCTGCTAAAGAAAGTTACAGAAAACATCCAATCTATCACACTATCAGCAGGGAGACTGTCAGCAGCCCGAAAAATGAAAAGAAAAAAATTCAATGCTTAAGACTTCTGAATAGCTTTTTAATGCTGCTATAGTATTTTTAGGCTTAAATATAATGGGAACAGATAAAGCACATTGTGGTTCATGCTGTTGCCCATATGTAGGCTAGGCAGGTATGAGCCAGGTCCAAGACTTGCAGACTTTGTCATCCCCCCGTATTGCAGGGTTTTCAGGTGCTCCTCAGGACCTTCTGTCCAATTCACACTGAGATTAATTAGTGCTTCCACAGGGACAGACTATTGTTTACAGGTAACTCCAGTATTTCTGAGGACAAACAAGGCCACATTAAGGCAGGCAGATTAGACTGTCTAGGTGCCTGATTTCCTAGAGCTGTTTGCTTAGTTCACAGTTTTCCTCTTTTAGTCCTCTAAATAACAGAGATTCAGACATACATTCAGACCAATCATCTTGGCTTTCTGTGTCTAGACAGTCTGCGAAGAGGTTTTGATTCATCGCATCCTCCAAGTATTTCCCATCCCAATGACCAAAGCAATGAATCTCTGGTATTCTGTAGCAGTCATCACACTTCCAGAGCAAGCTCACAGGTAGTCAATCAATTACGCACATGTGCAGCAGTTCTCTGACAGAAGTAGCTACCTGACAGTTATTGGAAACGAGTTAACTGGCCAGTTATTTGACTCCAGTGTAATGGGAGACAACTGGAGCTACTGTTCCAAATGAGAAATACTGGAAAGATGGCTGAACTGTTCTTTTCTGTCCACACGCTATTTCTGGATGATAAAGAGGACCTGATCGGTAACCGTAAGAAGTGCACAACAGCTTTCATTACTACACACAATCAAGTTCAGTATAAAACTCAGCTCTGGGCTGTACACTAAGAGTTCTGCTTCCTTTGGCAGTTCACAGGAAATAGAGAGATGTTAGTCAACTTGCACTCCAATGCATCATCTTTAATAGATAGGCTGGGACCATGAGTGACTGACCTTCTGCACACATGTCCTTGGGACTCTATACTTCCTTAGTACAGAGTAGCAAATGATATTACTTTTGGTATATGACTACACACAGTTAAAATCACCGCCACCTCCAAGACCACAAAAATACCAGTGTCATCCTGGATACCTCAGAAAATGCGGGCAACATGCTCCTATGGCTCAGTCTAGGTCTGCTTCTGAGAACACAACTGATGGAAGAACTTCCCAGAGTATCAATAGAATTACAGAATAGAATTATAGAATAGTTTGGGTTGGAAGGGACCTTTAAAGGTCATCCAGTCCCATCCTGTCCCCATACCCCCCAACTCCTCCAGTAAGCAAGCATATCTTCAACTAGTTGATCAGGTTGCTCAGAGCCTCACTGAACCTGCCCTTGAATGTTTCCAGGGATGGGGCATCTACCACCTCCCTGCGCAACCTGTTCCACTGCTTTACAACCCTCGTAAAAAATTTCTTCCTTATCTCTAGCTTGGGTCTACCTTCTTTTAGCTTTAAATCATTACCCCTTGCCTTATCATTACAGGCCCTACTAAAAATTCTGTCCCCATCTCTCTTTTAAGTCTCCTTTAAGTACTGAAAGGCTGCAATAAGGTCTCCCTAGAGCCTTCTCCAGGCTGAACAACCCCAACTCTCTCATCCTTTCCTCACAGGTGAGGTGTTCCACCCTGTCACGAAAAGGGGGGGGGGGGGTGGCCCAGGAGAATAGACAAAGAAACTTCCTGGCCCAGAAGGGGGGTTTCCCAAACCCTTTACAATTTGTCCAGTCCACTAGTTCCCCAAGAAAGACAGACTCCTGTCACCCAACCTGCCCACCCCACTCCTGTCAGGGAGAAGGGGAACCTCCTCGGGTTCTTTACAACTTGGCCAGCCTGCCAGGCACGCTGACAGCGTCACTGGAACCAAAGTCCCTTTTGGCAGCCCACAGGATTGGAGGATATTCGCTGAACCTATTCAGGGACCCTCGCTAGCAGTTACACAAAGACAAATCCCTTCAGTATTAAAATCAACAATAATAATTTATTGTGCAGATTCGTGACTAAATGCAGGTTCGAATGATACCGGTGATAGGGTATTGACTGCGAAATGGATTTAGAGCAAACACTAAACACACACACACATACAAACCTAAACACACAAGTGAACCTAAACACTAGTGATTATTAATAGCTAGCCTGATGTTAATATTCAAGTGCGCAGAACACAGAGCTCTTACCCTATAGGCATCCCTATGGGGGGGGAGAAGATAGGTTCGGCCCATCGACCGATACCAAAGTTTCGATGGTGGTCTTCTGTTCCCCAAAATCCCCCTTCTATTCGCCACTTTTTATATTGTTTCTATACCTTTAGGTGGAGCTTGAGTGACTTTAGTCATACATTCTTTTTATTCTGATTGGATTAAAAATCTCTCGCTTCACATTTAAAGGTACAGGCGTTAAAATACAGAGCGCATGCCCAGTGGGGAGCGGTCGCACCTTGGAGGCGGGTAGCCTTTGGGATGGAGGTGTGTTTTGGTATTATAAAGACATTATAATGAGCAAAGTTCACCTAGAGGACACGATTTCACCATTTTTGCTGGCACGGCAGTAGCGATCCATCTTTCCCGATAGCAGCTATGCGGTGTATTGTAGCAGCCCATCGTTATCCTGATAACGGAGAAGGGCTGCACCACCTCCGTGTTGCCCCGTTCTCCGTTTCAGAGATACGGTACATTCTGCCCAGTCAGGGTGGGCCTTATCCATGGCAACCGCATTCCATTCCTGGGATCAGCAAACTGCTTCTTAGCAGCTTCACGGCTACCTTTCGTGTCAAGGTGTAAGCTAAAATCTGGGGAACAGGGTTTCCCTCATCTTCCCATTATCTGTCGTTTTCCCACACACCCCTTTGATCATTTTTGTGGCCCTCCTCTGGACCTACTCCAACAAGTTCATGTCTAATATTTTAAGGTAATGCACAAATTTGAATCACCAAAAGGAACAAGAAGAGGAGCTGTGTAATAACACCTTAAGGGACAAATTCACTGTCCCTGAGAAGAAAGGTGGGGGACTGAGCAGACTGCATCTTCTCCTCCTACTATGCCAGGGGACACCTCTGCAGTCCCACAGTCAGTATTCAGTATCTTTAAAAGACTATTACCACTAAAATAAAGAAATTATGAATTTGTGCCTCCATATTTTGCTTATGAAAAATGCCAAGTCCTCATCTTATTAGTGTCAATGTAAAATTATAATAATATCATTGATTAAAGTGGAATTTTCTGGATTAAAATGAGCCTAAGAGTATAATTTGTACCAGTTATCTTGATCAGTGGATTGCACACCATGCGTGCAACCTATTGAACCACAGTTATCAAATTCTTGAATTTTCAGAAGCATCCTCTGAATAATCTGATTATGAAGAACAGTTTAAACTGCAGTAATGTGATCTATGGATCAGTCTATGATTTACTCTTGCAAAAAATTCAGTTTTATTGTTCTCCTTTATATAAAACTACTAGTAAGTTTGTTGGCGATCAGTTCATGTTGTTGAACTATGAACATCAGAACAAAACACAGGCTGAAATTGCTACATGCCCAGAATAGAGGGACAGCAGGTAAACTAGACCACTTCACTTCCTGCCTCAAAATTCAAAGCACTATTAAGCCATCAGGTAACAGAAAATACATTTTTATGACCTATTTCAATTTTCACATTGAAAGTTATTATCTTAGAAGCTCACTGTTCCACCAACAGTGATAACACAGCTTGCCTGGGAGATAAAGCTGAAGAGATGCAAGTTAACAAATATTTTCTGCAGATGGAAATCTGAACAGGTAACAACTAAATACCGTTCCACACCAGCAGACAGTGTTTTCTTTCCATTTTTGTTTGCTTTCTTCATCAGTTTCTATAACCTGTATACATACACAATTATTTAGTAAAAATTATTTAGCAAAACAACAGACTCTCCACCAATATTAGATCATGACAATAATATTAACACTAAAATGATGAAATAATCTGTCTGGGAGACATTCCCATCCTTCTTACAGCCTGGGTAAATGGCAGAATTTTAAGACAGAGGGTAGGAAATAGAGAAGAACTGGCTATTTTTGACAGAGTTACAAAAAAAGGCAAGGAATGAAAGCAGGAACTCAATTTAAGATGCTGTCAGGCATCAATGAACAAAGTGAGATGTGGGGTTTGAAAGAAATTACTCAAAAGAGAGAGAAAAAAACTGAAGACAAAACAAGGAAAGAAACACACCGTGTGTTTAGTATAGTTTTTGAGACAGTTTTCCCCTCAAGGAAAGCATGTGCAAAATGGAAGAAAATTAGGATCTGTAAGACAGAATGTATAGCAACCTTCAATTATCATTATTGAAAGCATTATTATTTGTCTAGAGAGATGATAGACTTTGATTGTGTAATTAGCATTACTCTGTGTTAGGATGCTTTGGATGCTCCCCAATGTATACCTGAGAAACAAGATGACCTGCGAGGCACACAAGCAACACTGTGCATCCCATGTAAACCACCTAGAGAGGAACCCACTTTCAAGTGCTCATTTCAGTGTTTATTTACATCTCCTTTGAATGCAAATGAGTTATATTGGTCTCATTCATCATTACATAAAAAGGGAACATTTTTTGGGGAAAAAAAAATTAATTCAGGTTGGAGACAAACAATTTCTGAGTCTACTATGTCAGACAAAATTGAAACACGTGTCACTGATGAATAACCACAGCAATCTGACGAGTGCCCAGTAAGAGAATTTTGACCACTCTTCCAATCACATGAAACGTAACACACCCAGGTGCCAAAAGCAGTTGATCAGATATAATCCTAATGTCATCCGCTCTGTGTTTTTGGCAGGAGCACTGCTGAAGAGCTACCTTAAGCACATTCCTAAGGAATGCAATAATGAGTAACATTAGGAATTCTGAAGACATCACAACCACACTCAAAGAGTTCGCTCAGAGAACTACCACAACCTCAGTGCCACATGAGAATGGCCAGACCATGACATCTCAGTGGAGGAATAAAGCAACAAGCTTTTCCATTTCTAAGCTGACTTCAAGTTAGTCATGCACATATTCATGTATTATTTCATTCATCACAGAGGAGTGAAAAAATAGAGAAAAAGATCACAGATGATTGAAATTTTTCTCACCTTCAATAAGGCCACAGTTTACTCCACCTAAAACAGTACTTCCTTTTACAGCTGCATTTTGAATGTAGGTTTAGGTTTACACAGCCAAAAGCATGTTAAAAGAATGCGATTTTGAAGCTGTAGAGTCAAACTCATCAGAAGTCAAGCGCCATCATTGTTACGGTATTCTACTCAACCATGAATACACCTCACTTGTGAACACACATTATGCAGTTTCTGAGTGACTGAGTTTCGCCTCCCTCCCAGGAACCTTGTGTCATTAAGTACATGTGAGTAAAAAAGACAAAAAAGGCATTAATGATCACATGGTCAATATTTGCTGCAAACGGTTAAAACCCATGGCGAAGCTGTTAACTCTGTTCATTTGTCTTGAACTTTCTCTGACACTTTTCAGAACAGAGGAGTGCTTCACAAAACTTAATTATCTCTAAAATGGACAGCAAAATGAAAGATGACATCACTCCATTTTGCAGATAGTTGACTGAAGCATAGACTACGGAAAAAAATCCTATTAATCTTCACACCCAACTTACTAATTTTAGCAAATGATTTTTCAGAAGGTGATTGCTATATGGTACTTAATCCATTCAAACTAGCATTCCCACTGGCTGCATTCACAAGTGCTCAGCATTTCTGCATGATATTTCTACAGAAATTTCAGGCTGTTACTCTGAAAAATGAGAAGTGCATTTTATTAACCACTTGTAAGAAGTATGGCTTGAGTAACTACCTAATATTACAAAGGAGCGTAAAGGGAAGAAGAAAATCCTGAGGGCAATAATTAGACCCAGTACTAATCCACCATCTTATCCACTGCATAATGACTTTCTGAAAAGACAGAACAATAGAATCATAGAATCATTTTGGTTGGAAGAGACCTTTAAGATCATTAAGTCCAACCATTAACTAGCACTGCCAAGTCACCACAAAATCATATTCCTCAGCAGCACATCTGTATGTCTTCTAAATACCTCCAGGGACTGTGACTCCACCACCTCCCTGGGCAGCCTGTTCCAATCCTCCACAACACTTTCAGTGAAAAAATTTTTCCTAATGCCTAACCTAAACTTCCCCTGGTAAAACTTGAAGCCATTTCCTCTTGTCCCATCCTTTTTACTTGGAAGAAGACACCAACTCCCACCTCGCTACAATCTCCTTTCAGGTAGGTGTAGAGAGCGACAAGGTCTCCCAAGGCTACTTTTCTCCCAACTAAACAACCCCAGTTCCCTCAGCCGCTCCTCATAAGACTTGTGCTCCAGACCCTCCACCAGCTTCATTGCCTTTCTCTGACCATACTCCAGCACCTCAATGTCCTCTTTGTAGTGAGGGGCCCAAAACTGGACACAGCACTCAAGGTGTGGCCTCACCAGTGCCGAGTACAGAGGGACAATGTACTTCTCCTGCTGGCCACACTATTGCTGATACAAGCCAGGATGCTGTTGGCCTTCTTGGCCACTTGGGCACACTAATGGCTCATATTCAGTCGGCTGTTGACCAGCACCCCCAGGTCCTTTTCTGCTGTGCAGCTTTCCAGATACTCTTGCCCAAAGCTGTAGCATTGCAGGGGGCTGTTGTGACCCAAGAGCAGGACCTGGCATTTGGCTTTGTTGAACCATATACCATTGGCCATCGATGGAGCCTCTGCAGACCCCTCTGAAAACACCCCCTACCTTCAAGCAGATCAACACACCCATCTAACTTGGTGTCATCTGCAAACTTACTGAGGGTGCACTCGATCCCCTCACCCAGATCATTGACAAAGATGCTGAGAACAGGCCTCAATACTGAGCCCTGGGGAACACCGCCGGTGACCAGCCGCCAGCTGGATCTAACACCATTCACCACCACTCTCTGGGCCTGGCCATCCAGCCAGCTTTTTACCCAGTGAAGAGCACCCCCATCCAAGGTATGAGCAGCCAGTTACAGGCTTAATTTGCTACTTCTGCTTTCTCTAAGTTTTAAATGCCCCCTTGAATTACAGCTCCTAGCTAACAAAGTTAAAGAAATAAATAAGGTGTGCAGTAGACATTTTAAATACTGACTCCTTTAAAATCTAAGGGAAAAAATTCTCTTTGAAAAAGCATTTGACATTTCTGATTTATGTTAGTTCTTCCTATCTCTAATAACACCATTTGTAAGAAGTCTGCATTAAAGGATTACTGGAGCACATAACTGGAGGATGAGTTAATTAAGTTGTTTTGTTTTAATAAAATATGCTAGTCAAAGAATCTCGTATTTACCTGCTTAAACACCTTTAGATAAAAGAAAAAAGGCTGTCAAAAGAAAAGCCAATAATAAATGAAAAAAGTGAGAAAGACAGCATGTTCTGAAAGAAAACAATGGAAAATTTCTAAGCACCTATGACAGTTTTATCCAGGAGAGAACTGTCTTTCCTTTCATGTCAAAGAACGGGACCAAAGGCAGTCTACAATTCGAGTCAAATCAAACCAGCATAAGCAACAACAAAGAGTTGAGCCAGAGTCTTTAGCGCAGCTAGAAATTACAAAACTGCAGCCCCTAACCATCACTACACAAGCAAGTTTTACTCAGAAGAAAATGCAGAAAGCCCAGTATTATAAAGGGATGAATTCAGAAGGGTTAAAGACAGAGTGAAGTCTTGGTTGTCATGCAGACAAGATAAATAGGATACATCAAGCTACAGTCTGCAAACACACTGCGTGGAAGATGCAAAGTGAGATACTTACTCAAGACTATTGACAAGTGTCTTACCTCCTGAAGCTATGGGGTACATGAGGGACATTATGGGAATGCCATTATGACTATACAAGCAATGTGCACATTAAACTTAGAGGGTGCCTGTCAACGAATTTGCTCTCAGGCTGGGAATGTCGCTGTGCCATGCTCTTTCCTCCTCTCACTCCACCCCTGCCAGTAGTACTTAAGCACTCGGTAACAGCCTAACGTTGCATTCCATATTCTTTATCAGCACCTCACCTCTCAGATAATAGCAACACTGAAAGAGCCAAGTGACGAACTAACCTTTTTCCAAAAAGTCAAGACGAAAAAATCCTTCATTTAGTCCATTTCCTGCTCTAGCTTCTGTACAGGGTAAAACTAATAACACCAAAAGGATCTGAAGAATAACCCAAATACTACGGGTTTTCACTTGGCAAAGTGCGTACATTTCAAAAAGGAAGCTATGCTTTAGTTCAGCCTTGTGCTATGACAGTAATCAGTGCCCCCATCAACCTTCCAGAGCACTTCTTTCACTAAAACGGAAGGCAAGCGTGAGCAGAGACTGCAGGCAATGTACGATCCTTTATGCAGATTTACAATTTTCTACTCAGCACATTGATTGTATACTTTATTTCCCAAAGAAACCTGAAATAGGAAGAAATGTGCTAAGAAACAAAGGACAGAGAAATGTCTGTAGTACACATTTTCTTCAGCCATCTCAGGTGAGATCGAAAAAAAACCCTTCTGAAACAAAAAACCCCAACATTCTGCTGCTAGTTAAACTGGGGGAATTCTTTTCTTTAAATTATCCTAATGATTTCCACATAGAATTTGTTGAGCAGGCAGCTCAAGTGGATGGATATTTAAGAAAAGATGCGTAGTGATCAATTGAAATGACAACCACATTTAACATTATCAAGAATTACCTTAAAAACCATTTACCACAGTCACCTTTTGCATCTGGCTGTCTAGTGGTGCTTTTAATGAAAGAGACAAGCATAACTTAACTAATTACTTAGAGATATTGAAATCAGTCATGTCAGTGACTTCTTAGCACACATTTTCTTGGACCTTCAGCTTTTTTCCTTTAAAGTGGAAAAAATTAGAGTTAGGCAGCTTTCAAAGTTATGAAATATGTGGTCATATTGTGACAAATTACACCACTCAAAAATGAAAGTAATTCTAATTAAAAATCCATCTTATTTGGAAGAGCAACTTTCCATCACGTAAAAATTGGAGATTCCAGGGAGCACTGTTGTGGTTGAGTTAGAAAGCATTAGTCAACACATTGATTAGTTTAAACCATAAAATGGATGCTCCTGTTGTACCATCATTGCTCTCACTGGAGCAAGAGGAGCGGATTTCACATTGTTGTTGCTCCTCCCAAATGTCCTCCTGATGTAAGTCCAAAAGTCTTCTACGGTTCCTTGTCTGCACTTCAATAGAGAAAAAAGCAAGTACTCTATTTGCTGATTCAAGCATCACCTTCTTCCCACTTTTATCTGGACCTCGCTCTTAGATGCCAGATGACATAGGAGTATACAAATCACAGAACCAGAGCATGCTCAAGGCTGGAAGAGGCCTCTGAAGATACTCTACTCCACTGCCCTTGCTCAAAGCAGGATCAGCTGGAACAGGTTACTCAGGGCTGCATCGTCAGGTTTTGAAGATCTCCAAGGATGGAGATTCCAAAACCTCCCTGGGCAACTTGTGCCAGCGTATGATCACCCACACAGCAAAACCAGTTTTTCCTTGTGTTTAAACAGAATTTCCTGCATTCCAGTTTGTGCTCTCTTGGTCTTTCATTGGATACCACGGGGAATAGTGTGGCTCTGTCTTCTTTGCACTCTCCCATCAGGTATTTATTATACACGCTGATAAGATCACCACCATAGATTCGTAGTGAACAGTCGCAGCTCTCTCAGCCTTTCCTCAGTTAAGATACGCTCCAGTTCTTATTCACCACAGCGGCCCTTTGCTGAACTTGCCCCAGTATACCCATGACTTTCTTGCACTGGTGAGCCCACCACTGGACACATCATTTCAGACACAGTATCATCGGCACTGAGTGGAGAGGAAAGATGTCCTTCTTTGACCTACTGGCAATGCTCTTTCTACTGCATCCATGGGTACCATTGGCCTTCTTTGCTGCAAGGGCACATGGCTGTTCAGCTTATTGTCCACCACAACCACTAGGGTCTCCTACAAAGCTGCTTTCCAGTTGTTGATCCCCCAGCATGTACTGCTGCATGGAGCTAGTCCTCTGCAGGTACAGGACTTGACATTTCCCATTACTGAATATCATCAGGTTCCTACCAGACCATTTCTGCAACCTGTCAAGCACAATCATCTGGTGTACCATCCGCTCCTCCACAGGTTGCTGAAGACACATTCTGGCCCATCATCTAAGTCATTAATGAAGCTGTTAAACAAAATTGGGCCCAGTACCAAGCCCTGAGGAATATCAAGTAATACTCAAGGAATAAATACCACATGCTTTTGCATGTATTGCTTATCTAGATGATATGCTTATAATTTTAAGATGCACAAAATACCTGAGTCACCCAAAAAGGTTTAGAAAATGTGCATGGAAATAATACAGTAAGAATAGTAGTGGAGATAAACAAGGAGATACATTGATCCAGTTTTGCTTGAAAAGCCTAAAAGCCTAGTTTATCACCACCATTAACGCAAAGAAATACGGACTAAGATATTACTTGATGATGATAGCTTATTTTGTTTCCATTGTGCATATTAATATGTAGCAGTTCCAAAGGCATTACCAAAAGACGTTTCTTCATTTATTTTAAAGAGCAATTGTTCAGGGATAAGTTCTCCAATTCTAGGTAACTTATTTCTGAATCACTGTCTGCCTTCAGGACAGAGCTGTGCTAGGAAACACACACCTTTTCAATTGCCAACCCCAACTACAGAGTAGCTACTAAATTCTTCCTACGTATGCTTTTGTGTACTTTCCCATCTTATGAATCTACATTTCCCTTTCAATTAGGTTTATTCATTGCATAGTGTCCTGCTCCAAAGATGCCGCAGAGATGTTTATCCTTCAGCTGACTGTGACAGCAGACCTTCAGCCTCAGCCCACAAAACAGCTTTCTGTATGTTCACAAGAGCACACTCCAGCTAGTTCCATTCAAAAATCCAAGCACAACCTATAAGTGTAAACACTTAAGTTTTCCCAGGTAGTGATTTATCTTTATAAAAATATGAACCCCCACTGCTGCTTTTCTACAATTGTTGGGTCATGTTATTGACTACATATTTTTTCTATTCCAAAGGACCGGACATTTGTCCTTGACGATCTTTTTGGAAAAACAAAATTTAGCCTTTCAATTTTCAAGAATTCTGAGAAATTGTGTTCCATTACCAATGACATGTTCTTTTGAAATTCTGAAGCAGGTAACAATGGCAGTCATTATAAATTTCATTTTACAATGCTAACTTTACACTTCAGTGTCTTCTTTCAGGAAAATAATGGATTTGATTGTTTGAAAAATCTTATACTTTATGGTTGATGCTGATTCTGAATATCAATGCAGCTGTGAGCAGCAAACAAAAATCATATGTGAAAATTAGGTGTTTTTCTTCTTGCATGTAGCGAGCTTTTATTATACCAGCAGATAAAATGATTTAAGAAATTTACATTCAAATGGGTAGCTTAGCTTTCCAGATGCCCAGATCTGACCAAAACTGCCATCAAGTGGCATCAGGTTTGTCTATGCTATATATCATATTATATATGATTCTTAGCAAAAAAACAAACAGATAAGATACCATACTCATCAAAACAGTTTGTATATTAGTTCAAATAATTTAGCTTGAGCTGTCTGTATTCTGAAATGTTATTTTTAAGAATTGTTACTGGCAAAAAAATTATCCAGAACAATAATAATAAAATACATTCCCAAAAGTAACAAGAAATTAATTCAGACTTTGTGGCATTTGCTGTTTAAAGGGAGCACTGAAAAAAGCACTAGACCACTGTAGATAAACTAAAATAATGGCAAGGATAATTTTCTCTCTGCCTAATAGTATCAAAGTTCACAGATTTTCCAAGTTCCTTAGAATCCATTTTCCTCATAAAATGAGGGAATCTTACAGATCACTGTCCTAAAACATGCTGAGCCTATAAAGTCTCCAAGTAAAACTGGGAGTTCAGCACCTTACAGGAGGCTCTCAAGTGGTTTCGTACAAGGCAATATTGCTCATGTTCCTGACCCCATCGGTCAGTATTTACCACTACCACCTCTCACTCTCATTGTGAGCGGAACAAAATCTAGCCAACAATTCATCAGTTCAAAGTACTGCACTTAGCGTTTTATAGTATTACACATATGTCCAAAGACAGCTGGCAATTTTCTAAAGTAAAGCTTGGGGCTCAGAGGTATTAATACAAAAGAGAAGAACATGGGGGAAAAATATTCGTGGCCTGAAAAGTGTAATATGGGTTAGCACCATATACATTTTCTGACCTCTTAAGTATGTTGAAGTGAGAGAGAAAATCTGACCACCATGATGATGTGCATCAGATCTTTCCCATGTCTCAAAACAAAGATAATCATTCACTTTTTAAAAAGATCTTGACAGGAAACAATGCTTCTAAAACCAAATCAAACCCTCACTCTTAATCAGTATTTTTCTTCTAGCAAAGTTAACAAACAACTCTGCATCCATTGATAAAGCCACTTTCTAAAATTGAAGCGAATAAACAGCTATTAATACCCCAGGGAGAAGTAGCTGGAGAAGTATGCATTTAGGCAGAACTGCAAGGAGTGATTCAGTGGTGGGCCAGTGGTTTTGGTCAAACTTTCACTGCATAAATTCTACTGCAAAAATGTAACAACTGATATAAATTAAATTCAACTTTATAACTGAGACCAACTTCTAGATTGAAGCAACAGAGCCCAAATACTACAGGTTATCTAATTAAATACCCAGAATACTTCCAGCTATGAAGAAAACACACAGGAAAAAGAAATTAAGAGTTTCATATGACACAGATCAGATTGTAAAGTGCTTGCCAAAACAGGTCCCAAACACACACGAAAGAGCACCACCAGTCTTAAACCTAAGCCTAACACTGTAGACAGCCTCATCTATTTGGATTCTTTGAAGCCACTTCTAAAGGAGGTTGTCACAAAGTACAGGGTCTTATATACTTAAAAAAAAGGCAAAAGCTGAAGAAAATAATTTATTTTTTCTTTTTTTCACAGATGGGGATTAGAGATACAGGAGATTAAACAGTCTGCATAAGATACCAGAGTGATGCACTGAAAGCATAGCACTGAGCTGCAGTCCAGTGAATAGCATTGTCAGGATGTTCTTACATTACCAACACATTACAAATATTAATATGAAAATGCCAGACGAATACAGACAACCAAAAGCTGGCAAACTGAATCTACTGCAAAAAATGCATAAAAATATAAAATTATGGATAGCAGTAAAGCCTTCAGTAAAATAAAACTGACTAGACCTGAGCAGAGGGTCAGATTTTAAGCACAGGTAGATGGTACCTCACTGAATAGTTAGATGAACATGAACTAGTATTAGATAGAGAAAACACACAGCACCCTATATAATAGGAAGTAGACCTACCAAGATTTACTATTTAGAAAGGAAATTAATCCAAAGGCATCCATTAAGCACCACGATGAAGGAGAAAAACAATGCATATAAGATCACCATTAGCTAAGGCCAAAATCTGAAATCCAAATTAACTAACACCAGCTACCACAATAAATGAGATACTTCAAGTCAATGATAGCTACCAGCCCGAAACACTGAAACGTACCAGACAGGTATCTCACAGCTGGAATTACAATTATCTATTTTTCCCTGCTGTCATTTTGAGTATGCATTCTCGGTACTGAACATAGTTTTGAGCAAAATAATACATTTTTTCAGACCTTCTTCCTAGCCTTCTTTCTATCCTGAAAGTCACTCTGCCAGATAGTAAACACTCTACAGTGAGAGTGGGGATGAGTAAGTGTGCGTAATCGACTCTGACTCTGTGCAGTTGCAGAACACAAATAAGAAACGTGAAGTTTCTTTGCCAGCGGCATCGTACTGATGGCTTTAGCTTTGATTTGGTATTCATTTTTCACAATACGTGCAACCTTGATGCAACGGCAGGTTAACTACCCATGCTTCTTTTTAAACGGAGTATTCAGTCACACAGTACACCAGCGTCTTCACAAAGGACAGACAGACGGCTTCAATCAAAGCTTCTCATTGAATCTCAAAACAACAGAGAAGCAGATACATGCAGCAGAGGCTTTCGACTCCTCTATGTTCCCGTATATATTTCCCCATACAAATTAATTATGTGAGCACTTCCTTTTCTCCTCTTCTCCATTAAGAAGTTTACTTCTATGTTCCTTCTGCCAGCCTTATAAACCAGTGCTGCCTTTGATCAGGGCATGCTCCAAAATTTCCTCTCCATCCTCATATGCATTCTGCAAAGCTCAGCAAGTCCCGGAATAAAGAATGACAAAGGACACCTTAACGCACAATGCACTGCTCAGCACAGTGCTGAGTAGTATGCAGTAAATGCTTGGAAATCCTAAAACCTTAGCCAGGGTGCAACAACAGCAGTGTAATGTGGCCACAGAGGTATCAAGTCGGTGATGCTTAACAAAGCAAACTCTCTGAATCTTGGTTAAAATGGATTTCCTATGCCAAATAACCACACAGTAAGCACATCTCTTTTAGCAGCTAACTACATTTAAGTAAAATAAGCCAGAAGACTTTCTCGTCCTATGTCCCAGTTAAAAAAAAAGTATGTTGTAGAGAAGAAGCAGTAGATAGCACTGACCACCTCTCATGACCAGGAGCAACAGATGCATCTTCTACAAAAGGAGGAAGGCACAGCTTTGGGGAAAAGGAGGAAACACTAGCTGTGTAAAAGAAGTTCTCACATGTTAATTACACAAATCTGAATAGAGATCAGTGAATGGCCATCAAAAATAGTGCTGATTATCAGTTGTTAATCATGCCAGCCTCATTTAAGTGGGTTAAAATTTTCACTTCTGAACCACAGAATTCTGTAAAATGAGAATAATGAACTACACCTTTTTGTGGAATAAAAGGAATATCCAAAATGAAGATCCTCTCCTGCAAAATGTTTTGTCTTTTCATGCACATTCCACACATTTTTATAACTTTCCCAATAACTGTGACTTGAAAAAAAGAGAAAAAAGTAAAATGCCAAAAGAAACCATACTATATTGCTGAACAACTTAATTCCAAAGATTTTAATTTTAGGACAAGTGCAATAAATGCATGAAATTATTATTATTTATTAACACCAGAAAAAAAAAAAAAAACAGGTATTAGTGTAAAATTTTAGAGATAAAAAAATTCCTTTATTAATTAATTATCCAAACCACCAGTTCTATCCATTCTTTATCTCCCTGGCTGTAATTATGCTTTGCATCACCTTCAAAGAATATTAGCTTTATTCCATTAATACATTGATCACTTTCATCATCAAGCACAACAGCTTAATAGATAAAACCTTTCTTCAACATCGTTTAAGTATGTTCATACCAAAAGCTGTCTTTAATGTTCTCCTCTACAGTAATGTCTCAACAGTACCTTTTGATAAATGACAGCTTCAGATATCATGGGGTTGAACAGTATCTTTTGGACTACATTTATTTTTTAAACAAAATCCTACAGTTCTAAATGTGCTGAAAACTAAAAGATTTAATGGTTAAAATACACTAGATAGATATTTTTCCTTCTCCTTTCCAAATGAACTCCAGAGGTCTGGAAAAAAAGGTAAAGGCCATGTCTAAACCATCATTGAGAGATATCTACAGTAACATGCAATTCATGAAATGAAAGCATTGGGAAGCTCAGTAACTGCAAGCTAGCTCATGGAAAGCCGAGACTTACTAGAACAGGTTCAGTGCCAAGGAAATGCAGCCTTTCAGATCCCAGATGATCAGTAGTGCCTTGTACGAGCAGTTGTGGTCAACATGAGGTCAAAGATCTTTACTGCATCAAAGCGATCAAAGCATCTCCAATGCGAAACAACTTCTTCACTGCCTCTATTTATCTTCCCTACCGCACAATATTTTGCCAAGCAGAAGAACATTCTATTCAGGTAGAAGCTTGATTAATCAGTTCCTTTTTTTTTTTTTTTCCAGGTCACTAGAGAGATTTGTTTTATCTCAGCTTGCTGGCCAAACTGCAGAAGAATAATCATATTATGAGGCATGCGTATTTAATTTCAGAAACATGTATAAAAAAGTTTAAAAATATTATTTACAAAGTATTCTTCCTCCTCTTCAGTAAATGTATTCCTTCACGGATGCTCTTTCTGCACTGCAGTTTTTATTTATGAATGTAAAGGTATATTCTTTAAATAATGATAGTCATGTCATATCTTTCATGTAGGTATGATCAAAAAGAGCTTCTCTCAAGACTGACTCTTTCAGAAATTCAGACAATTTGTCTGATTTTGCCTTCCACATTTGTTTTCTTCTCAAACACCCTCTAATGGCTTCTTATTGTTAACTTACTTAGTGAAAACATTTTAACCAATCTTTCAGATGCAACTTATAGCCTCATTCCATGTTACTTTGATAGTGAGCTTCTTGCTATTAATGGGACAACTTGAACTCCTACTGCATCTATTATATAGTTGGCATGCAACCGAATGGTGTAATTCATTCAGACAGGGTATCACCAATTCCGCAGCACTTGGAACTGTAAAACATAATTAAAATCAAACACAAGTATTGGAAGATCAGCCTTTTCAACCTAACCCAAGTCTAGTAAATTGTAGAGGTAACAACTGCTACTGAATACCATAAACTAAAAGACGTTTTCTGGTTAGGTTGACTGAGACAGCAACATTACAGGAGTCACAATTAATAGCGACAAAGCACACCACACAGCAGGGATTGTCAGAGCATTGTACATCAACGCTCGCTTTGTCTGGCAACCAGTGACACTGACTGTAATACTGCAGAGTCCTCACCAGTGTAAAACGTATTCTTTGATCAGGTAGCACGTCCATCACTGCGCAGCCATCAGCAGCAGGCTGGGCGCTTCTGCCACGGGTGATCATTCAGGTAAAGCTTACGTGTTGGCCGACCGAGGGTGCAGCGCACGCCGCGCCCCTGTGCTGACTCCAATCGGTACATCAGGCGGATCCTCATTAGGGACAATTAGAATCAGGCTGAAGGTTCATTTCACTTTTCCCTGCAATGTAGTACCGTTAGGCAGAACAAACTGCCCAAATGTTGGCTGTGATTTTTAACAGTTCCTTCTGATGGCCTTTCCAAGTTTGCCTTTCCAGGCAAATGTTCTACCTGCCTCAAAAATTCTGGCCTTAGTTTATGCCAAAAATGGTATCATTTATTCACAGCCCAAATTTGTATGTGAGACACAACTTGGTGAGCCAGCACATTGTTATTTCTGTACTAACCATATTGAGCCAAATTGTGTTGTGTTTTTTTTTTCCCCTTTGACACTAACATCTGAAAAGCTTTAAACCCTGAAACACGCAGACATTTTGATAACGGGACTCTGTGCTGGTCTAACTCCTTTTATCAGAAAATTTTATTCTAAAATGTCTTTAGAAAAACTAATTAATTTTTTCTTATGTCTAAATTATGGAAAAACTTACAGCTAAACATCCAATAATGTGAAATGAATTTGCTTGAAAAAATAACTCAATATTTAAGTATTTCAGAGCTACTCACACACTTTCTAGTTTACAAACCATACTCCTGAGCCTGTAGAGGGTTAAGCATATCTCCAGCAGTATATCCATGGGTGAAACCTGTCACTTTTTTCAAAAAGTTGATTTTTTTTTCATGTTTAGGCCACTAATCTAAGTGACTAACTTCTACTGATTCATACATGATCAGGTGTTTGCACAGACTAGGGCTAATTACTGGAAATGTAAAATTAAATTACTATAACCAAGATGAGAATAATGATTGAGAAGGTATGTGGGCATTCAGCTTCCCATCCAACATGGCAGTTGCAAATTTATCCAATTTGAGTTGAATATGTAACCTAGCATGTGCTGCATTATATCCACAACAATAAAGAACTCAAAAATAAATTTAGATGTTAAAATTTCAATAGAACCTGTAATGAGTATTCCTGTGATTACTGCAAATTAAAATATTGTTTCATCTAAACAATTAGAAGTGAATTTATGACATGGGCTTTAATGAAGCATTAACTTCTTTCAAATTTATTTTGCAATCTTACCATACTCATGTTTAGTCACCATACATTAAAAAGAAAAAAAAAGTGAGAGAAAACAAATTTTGTTGCATACTCTTAAACAGATCTTACAACCCCTAAATATTCTAGGAAGTAATTAAGAAAGGAAGCTTGTCTCTCAAGTAATTGAGAATTATGCCAGAAAGATAGGATGCTGCTATCCACAACCTCACAAAATTTCATAATGAGAACTCAAAGAGCCACTGGTATTTTTAAATCTCAAGAGGGTGGAAGACTTGCTGAATGTTCTAATAAGGAACATGTTCACAGCATGGAATTGCAGCATCTCCAATTAAAGAATGAAAAATCAATAAACTATGAAAAGAAAGTGTGTGAAGAAGCTTCCTAAAAATGCTTTGACATGCAGCCATTTATTCCAAAAGTTGACGAAAAATAAAATTGGTGATAAGGCCATGGATTTATTTTGGTCATACTTGTTAAGAACACAAAATACTTCTACCATACTATTCTACTGTACTCCATACTCCATAGTGTTAGTTGGAAACAGTTTTACAATTCTAATGCCATCAGCTAGAAGGCATTAAGACCATTAGTAGCCAATTTTATTACTACTGGTTTTATCAGGTATTATTACAACACCTCAAATAATAAAACATAGTTGTCCACTATACTACAATTAATACAATACCAAACTGATTACAACCAGGATGCAGTGGTAATACACGGGTTCGTGAGTTTCCTGAGGAGTCCATTAAGGATTTGTAAAAACTATTTGTTTTCAGTGAAGTTCACTATCCAGAAGATTTACAAATCCACATATTTACAAATTGATTGATCCATTCAAAAAATTATCCCAACCGCCTCCGAAAAGGTAACTTTATGGACTGAATTCTAAGGTATTTTCAGATTTGATTAATTCATCCCTATTTCCTGATACTTCCTTTGGAATCTCTGTTCCTTCTAGCACAAAATTTTCTCACTTCACCCCCAGGTGTCTGAACCAACGGTAGTGCATGGAGCTTGCTGCAGAAAATGAACTCTTCTCGCTCTTCATTTTTTCTAATCAACTCTCTCCTGCTCATTGTGAATGTTTTCTGTTAACGTAATGGTAAACAGCACCTAAAGTATAGCACTGCCCTTGTATATGACACACCAACTTGCCATCTTAAGCAGCTTTTCGTAAGAAAACTCTCATCTAGCAAAGCAACCAGTCATTCATCTTGCCAATCACAGTGTCAGACCTGAACAAATCAGACTTAACATTTTCATTATCACACTCCCACTATGTTTTCCTCAAGGCTAAGGAGTTATTAAATTGTATCAATATTTTCATCCATGCTCTGACTAAAATAATTCAACTGTGTGGTGTCACAGCTTCCATCAAAATGGGAGGAAATTTAATATTCAAGTGTTTAAAATGGAATCTGTGATGATCTATTAATGAACATATTTTATGCTTATGTCTCTACTTTGAAAGTATAATCTTAGCAACTATGTTTGTTAGTGGTTTTGGCGTATCACTACCTACAGTAGCCATATCTATAGTGTGCGAGACCTTCAAATCCCTCTTTCAAGAGAGAGGTTTGACCTCCTAGTACTAAAATAAAAGTCTTGATTGATAAAAAAATATAGCATTAAACAAAGAGGAATTCTTCTTTGAATTTAGGATATTTATCCTGTACTGCATTATTTTCCATTGAAAGATTCCCTCTTAATTAAAACTCATGTGGCTTTATAGAGGATAATCTTGTCCCTCATGAAGACCATGCAAGTTCTGTCACTGATTCCAATATGACATCCAACGTGCAGTCCCTTTGGACACTGAAGTTTGTATTAGTTATAAGTTTGAGATGCATGAAGCTTCGTTATATCCGCAGAAATGGAAAAGCTGAAAAAACCTCACCCTGGTCTATAGTTCCTCATATACATTTCTCCAATTCACATCAAGGAACTTACGCCTTATGTCTGTTTGCACAGCAAATAACTAAACAATATGAATGTACTGCACGCTTTGGAAAATTATATACCAATAGAGTATCCACAATGCCAACAACAACATCTGAATGGGATGGTCAGAAATTAGCTCAGTATGTTATATTTCCTAGCCACATTTGCTATTTCTGACTGAAATCTTCACTGTGATAGATATTTTGTTTTATTAGTATGCCTTCAATGGTAAGCAAGCAAATTAATTATTTAAACTTGACTGCAAAATGATCATGAATTTCTCTTTCATCTTTGAAGCTTTCAAACATGAGGTAGAAGCGCCATCAAATTTAGGCAACCTCATTACTTCAGATTATATCCTTCGGAACAAATCTGTCTTCAGAAAAGGATTACGTTTACACATAAAATCAATTAATTCAGGAATTGGGATCTATTACATCTTCTCTCTTTAAGGAACTGCATATTATTGGATTAATTTTGTTATTCACTAGTATCTGTAGAACATCTGATGCCTGCAGTTCTAAAATGCTACCCTTATTTTCAGGACAGTTACTCTTTTCCCTAGGCAAATCTGCAGCATTTGTAAAAAAGCTTTTACTTAACTGTTTGCCATACAGACAGTAATATTACAGATTTTAAAAATCTTAACAGTCGATGAAAACTGATTCTAGCCTTCTGCCTAAAAGCAATGATTGTACAGTAAGAGTTTCAAATGCAAGATAACAGTCTTGCTTTCAAACACTGAAGAGTTGATGCTCCTCTTCTGTTTAATGAAATAACTAAAAACCCAGAGAAGCAGCATCAGGACCTTATTCACAGCAGTTTCTGGCTGCAGATATTCTCTGGCACAGAGACTTCAGAGCGTGAGGGAATTCACATTCTCTTACTGGTTCACTTAGGTGGTTACCGAGCTATCTACTGGGAATCCAGGCACTATTCCTGTATAAGATGAAGTTCCCATTAAAGAGAAAAGCCCTAGAGTTCTCTTACATCTAATACCCAAAAGGGACTTAGCAGTGGGCACAGTCTTCAGAGGAAATGAAGGGTCTGGGAAAAGAAATAAAATCTCTTCTATAGGGTCTACATGATATTTAAATGCAGTAGAGCTTTCAGACAGGAGAATTATAGAATGGATTCACCCCAACCCTAAACAGACACTGCCACTTCATGCTATATATTAGATGTGATCATGTGTGTACATAGTCATTTCCCTGTCTGTCCTAAACAAGCCTTGTAGGGTTAACACCATGAGTGAACTAGAACTACTCCCAGTTTACATTTACAAAATAAATTTTAAAAGGGCCATCATCACCAAATCACAGAATGGTAGGGGTTGGAAGGGACCTCTGGGATCAAACAGTATCCAAGACAACAACGTCTATCAGAAGGTATATATCAAAGTTCCTTCCTTGAGCTTGGGCTTTATGATTTCTGGATTTCATTCCTATCGCACAGTCTAATTATGCAATTAGCCCTTGTAAGACACAGGCTATGACATAATCTCAGATGTAACACAGACATAACCATTAACATTTCTAGCTGTCCTGAGTAACATTTCTTATCAGCAACTACTTTTCACGGTCTGTAGCCAAACGACCAGAAGTAATGTGAAGGCAGGTAGAAAGAGATCGTGATATGTGCAGTTTTATGCTAAAACTTGAACTCATGCTTATTTTGGAAGCCCATATTTATATTTTTCTTCAGATACATCTAGCAGCCTGCCCTTGGGAAGTTGCTACTTGTGTCAGAATAAGACAGGAAAAATAGCATTGTTAGAGCAGCAAGTGATGCTTATTTCCAAGGGTTATTAATACAAAATATGTCTTGCTCGTGAGCAGGTAAAGCACAAGACTCAACAACTAGCTAGCACCACTACAGTAGACCGTAAATGCGATTGCAAGGCTTGGTTCTGCGATGTTGTAAGAGGGCCGGCACCCTCAATCACTAATGGATAGTTACATGTGTGCCCGTATCATCTGTTTTAGCTTCACAGACTGGACTTTATTACAGACACCTTCTGTCACTACAGCAGATCACTGCCAATCTAAACCCCTGATACTGCAGTGAGCATCCAACCCCTCCTGCAACGCAACTGTTCAAGTTCCCCTCGTTCAGTTTTTCTTCCAGACTGAAGGAAGCAGGCCATGCTGGAAGGCAGCCATACTATTTGAGTTGTAGGGGTGCACATCTGTAGTTCCAATCTTTCCATCCAAACTTACTATAACAAAGTTTAAAAGTATAAAAGTATTAAAGCAAATGCAATAAAGACTGGGAATATCAGTCTGGCATGGCATCTGTGTAATTTATCAGACTACTTAAAATGGTGAGCTACTGTATTTCAGTTTCAATACACTATTTTTCCGGGGAGATGGTGGATTCTGATAAATGAAAAATGAAACAGTTTAGTGCAGTTCTGTAATTATTATTTAAATATTCAGAAGTTTACACATGCAGACTCCAAGCCCATGAATACTCACAAATCTTAAGATTAGAAACTGCAAGTTGTCTTATTGGTACAGAGAGAAACACATACCTAAAGATAATTTTAGGCTGGTATCATACTTCCTGCTTCTGGGTAGTGTAGGCTGACCTAACTAATTTAATGCTGTAGTCTCCATGGACAAAATCTGTGTTCAATCTCGAAGGATTCCAAATGTATATAAATAATAGGAAGCAGATTCTATCTGGGATTTTTTTTTAAATAAAAATGGACTCCAAAACAAGGTTACAATTTACAAATAATTGTTTAGAAGCAGTACTCCTGATTCTCAGATTCTTGTGTCTGAAGAATATAACAAGGAAGAGACATCTATAAGAAGTCAACAGGGTGAAAATCTGAAACTTATTCCTCCTAAAGGACCCAAAGCCAAAGAGTCTGGAAAAGTGTTGCTTAATTTGGTGCATCATTTGTAACAGACGAGCTTTATGTAACCTCAACCTTTACACAGTGTAGCAATTGACTGCAACTGGCTTATACCATGATATCCCACCAGAGGGATAAAGGACGTAAATTTTATCTGACACAGGAAAAGGAATTGAACACCTGCTTTGTCCTCCCCCTATGCATTCCTTGAACAGAGAAGGGAGAAGAGGCAAGAAGAGAGAAGAGGCAGAGGCAAGAAGAGAGAAGAGGCAGAGGCAAGAAGAGAGAAGAGGCAGAGGCAAGAAGAGAGAAGAGGCAGAGGCAAGAAGAGAGAAGAGGCAGAGGCAAGAAGAGAGAAGAGGCAGAGGCAAGAAGAGAGAAGAGGCAGAGGCAAGAAGAGAGAAGAAGAATGTGAGGTTGCAATAAGATATCATGGGCTGATGACTCTTCTAACTGCCCTTTTTTTTTTTTGTTTTCATCTTTCCTCAGTTCTTCATAAATATATGTATTATTGTTAAGGTTCCTTAGTTTCACACATTGTGCCTCAGCAACTATCAGAAACATTTTAATTATAATTTCAAAATATTTTGGCCATTTTTCGTCAATGTTGAAACTGGCAGGCTCCATTTATATAAAATAAAACCAAATCACACCATGGAATTTGCTGTGGCAAAAGTGTATCTCCAGCTCTCTTGCTTGTGATGACAATCTTTAAAACATGATTTGAAATTAAATCAGAGATTAATTTTGAAAGATGAGCATCTGTCCCATTAATAACAAACCCAGAAACTAAACAAGTAATATCATTAACTACATGAAACTGCTGCCAAAAAGATGTTGGAAGTTTAAGATAATCACTGAAGACCCCTGATGTAATAATGCCTAAAGGTCCAAATGAACTTCGCTAATAAACAGGTTCTAGTTTTACCTCCCAGGATTGTCTAGTTATGTAGAATTCACAGTCAAAAATGAACAGCTCACCAGGGAAAAAAGAAAATAAATACATAAAATAATCCATCACAATAATGGCCACAAACATAGAAATGCCAAATTATTGCCTGGACTACAGACTGCTCCTTTTTGTAATTACATTCATGTTAAGCAAGCTATTTACAGGATTAAGTAAAGCTGACAGAATCTGCACTCCATTGCCTCGGAGAATGACATCCAAAACCATTATATGAAGTCTTGGAGTTATATTTCATGCTTCATTCTGCAATATAAGGAATAAAGAAGTATAAAGGATATATTCTGTTTCATAAGGAATAGGCAAAGAAGGAGAGGCAGTGGAGTAGCCCTGTACGTTAGGGAGTGTTTTGATTGTCTAAAGCTTAACGATGGTGACATCAGGGTTGAGCATTTACAGGTAACTATTGGGGGAAGGCCAGTAAGGTAGATATCACGGGTGTGGGTGGGAGTCTGTTACAGATTGCCGAGCCAAGATGAAGAGGGAGATGAAATATTCTATGAGCAGCTGGGAGAAGTTCCACAATCGTCCACACTTGTTCTCGTGAAGGGACTTCAACTTACTAGATGTCTGTTGGAAATACAATACAACAGAGACAAAACAGTCTAGGAGGTTCCTGGAGAGTGTGGAAGACAACTTCCTGATAACTTTCTGGTGAGTGAGCCAACTAGGGAAGGTACACTGTTGGACCTGTTGTTTGTGACCAGAGAGGGACTTGTGGGTGATTTGATGGTTGGAGGCTGTCTTGGGCTTAGCAACTACAAAACTATAGTTCTCAATTCTTGAGGAAATAAGGAGGGTAGCCAGCAGAACTGCTACCTTGGACTTCCTGAGGGCAGACTTTAGCCTGTTTAGGAGACTGGTTGACAGAGTCCCTTGAAAGGCAGTCCTGAGGGCAAAGGAGTCCAGGGAGGCTGGACATTCTTCAAGAAGGAAATCTTGAAGACAGAGGAGCAGGCTGTCTCCACGTGCCAAAAGACGAGCAGGGGGGTGAGAAAACCAGCCTGGCTGAACAGACAGCTCTGGATTGAACTCAGGGAAAAAAAGAGGGTTTATGTCCTTTGAAAGAAGGGGCAGGGAACTCCGTATGACTACGAGGATGCTGTGAGGTTATGCAATGAGAAAATTAGAAGGGCCAAAGCCCAACCAGAACATAATCTGGCTACTGCCATAAAAGACAATAAAAAATGTTTCTACAAATAACTTAGCAACAAAAGGAGAGCTAAGGAGAATCTCCATCCTTTATTGGATGTGGAGAGAAAAAGTCTTATGAGGGATGACTAAGGGAACTGGAGTTGTTCAGTCTGGAGAAAAGGAAGCTCAGACAAGACCTTATTACTCTCTACAACTACCTGAAAGGATGTTGTAGCAATGTGGGGTTTGGTTTCTTTTCCCAAGTAACAGCACAAGAGAAAATGGCCTCAAGTTGCACCAGGGGAGGTTTAGATCAGACATCAGGAAACATTTATTCACCGAAAGAGTTGTGAAGCATTGGAACAGGCTGCTCAGGGAAGTGGTGGAGTCGTCACCTCTGGAGGTATTTAAAGGATGCGTAGATGTTGTGCTGGGAGACATGGTTTAGAGGTGGACTTGGCAGTACTAGGTAAATGTTTAGACTTTATGTTTTTCTAACCTAAACATTTCTATGATTCTGTAATAAATAACTGCTATTGGAACATTATCTCAAAATAAGTGTAAATTGTAGTTGCATCTACTCTGAGTTATGTATGTATTAATAACCATGGTGTTACTAAGGAGTGCAAATGGTGAATCTGTTCCAAAGTCATTTGGGTATTTTTGAAAATTCTACCCAGTAACTGTAATGACATTCAAAACGCTCTGATCTAAGTTCAGTAATGAAATTGCATTGACAGATTTTTTTGCCCAGTCCTTATCAGTCAGGTAACAAACAAGATTAATGCTTTTTCAATATTTATGAGGCAGGAAGAAAAAGGAACTGTGCTCACAGAGAATGTATCACTTCTTTTAAAGAACTTAATGTTCCTTGATTTCGGCAAGAGGAATTTGACAAGCCTGACAAGGAAGGAAAGCAGGTGGGCAGGAAATCTTGATTCACGGCTCTGTCAATTCATCCTCAACAACCTTGTTATGTGGCTGAATAAGCGACAGTTCGGGATATTTTAAATAAACACCCCCATTAACTGTTGAATACTATTTTTCTATTCTACAGCAAAATCGTTACAACTCCTGTGAAATTGTCAGCTTTTTCCACCTGCTATCAGAAAACGCAAAAAGTCAAGCTCTAGCAATTCCTGAAGCAGTTGTAACTTTTTTTCTTGTTTTTTTTTTTGCAGCACATAGACACGCTGCAGTGTTAGGACGTGGCACTGTAACAGAGCAATGGCTATCCACCATTGTATGGTGTCACTGCTCTGCACTCCAGGTGCACTCTGGTGACCAACACAAAATGCAGCAGAGAATGCAGATGCTGTCTCAGAAACAGAACTTTCTATTCATTGAGCTAAATGATGGTCTCTGTTGACTGCCACTAATTTCTTGCAGGTTGGCATTTACATGAAAAGAATGAACCAAGGAAGAAAAAAAAGAAAAAAAAAACGACTTTACCAATACAAATCCAAAACAACCTTACAGAGTGCAACTAACTACATGACATTACAGTCTCCATAAGCAAACATAAGCAGAAGTAAGTGAACTCAAACCAGTAGCCTCCAGTCACAAGGAAACACCTCCATTCAATAAACTCCTGGGAGGAAAAAAAACCAGAAAATAATCCCAAATGCCTCCCTCACTTTCCCACTCTCAACACCACCAAAACCAAAACTCTTCCACTTCAGGTCAAGTCTATAATCACTGAAGCTTCTTTCTAAACTGCTTTCAGTATAATTCAATACACCAGATATGAGGCATTAAGATAAAACTTACAGCGTATTCAGTCTGGTCATTAAATACTCCTAACACTAAGACTTTAGTGAATGGGAGGGGGAAAAAAAATAAATAAAAGATTGACTTTGTTTGGTTTGAGGGGAGGGAAGGTGGTGGAGTTTGGCAGATGAGCAGAGGTAACCTTTCACATATTCCAGCCGGTATTCCCAGCAGAGTGAATACAGTACCCAAAGGCATTGACAATGAGTTTTATTTTCTTGGGCAGGTACATGTACATACATTAGGTACTTCCAACAGATCTGCACCGCAGCTAGGAAGATCACTGAAGCTAAAGAAGCTACCTGAAATATTTCTTCATACTGCTATTTTCGCTACAGGTGAATTGTATCAACATGGATAAGGGCCATCACAAGGTTCATAAAATCCAATCCTGAAGTGAGCTCATGAGGTTTACAAGCCTCATTCTAATCTCCTTCATTCTTTCTGTTCAGCATATTTTAAAAATAATTTAAAAATTTGACTTAAATTCTTTAAACATATGACCAATTTGAAATGCTAGCTTTAAGAGAAATTAAGAGAAATTTGGTTTATTATGTATAAGTAATATTTATGACTGCTCTACTTAGCTCTATTTCTATGCTTCTTTCCTGAATTTTCCTGCACCCTTCCTAGAGAAATCTTGCCAGTGTTTTCAAAACTGATTGGGTCAAGCTCAGTGATAAAACCAGAGGTAGGTAATGCTTATCTTGGCAGATGCAGCCATATCAGAGCAAATTTGAACACTCTAAAGTGCTTAACAGGATTACTATTGCCACTGCTGAGCACAGCAACTTTTCTATCATCCCATCTACCCTGAGCATCAGCCAGTCATTGTACAAAATGTTGGTGTGATGATGGGAATAAGCAGAATGAAACAGAACAATCTACATTTTCTTCACTTCATGGAAACAGGTATTTTACTAGAATGACTGCATTGGCCACGTTTACATAGCAGCATTACTAGTTTATCCTCCATTTCTACTTGTCTCTATCTTATAATTCCTTTTTTTTTTTTACTCAACAGTGATATAGGCTATTGTTTCCATCAGTATTTCTCAGCTTTGAAAAGTTAAATCTACTTAAGTAGGAAGTGCAAAGAGCCATTAAACAGTCACAGATGAGATCTTACACTTCTACTCCACACCTCCACTGCAATGCTGCATCCATGCAAGCAATGGCACTGATCTTGGCTCTGAAATGGTGCTGATGTCAGACTGGGTTTTGATCACTCTGTGTCCCTTTAGCCTGACTTGACACAATCTTCTCTTTCCTCCAACTCAAAACTTCTGCCTGATTCGAATCTTGGGATGGAGAACACTTTCTCCCCATTCTCCTGCTTGTAAGGATACATCTAAACAATAACATGTAGAAATAGCTTCCTGAACATAGGTTCACCATCTGAGAATAGGATGCCAGCATCACCCTGCTCTGTTTTCCGTGACAAATGAATAAGCATCATTACAAAAAATTTTCAAAGTATAAAGGGGAAGGTTAGATTCTTTGCATTCTCAGCACTCTTCTAGGAGATATAAGCAATTAGTATAAAGACTGGAAGTGCATGCAAGCAGGCCATTAATTACACAGTTCTGATACAATTAATGCCATCTTTCTGAACTAGTCGCCTCTGACTTAATTTTGACTTACTCTTAGAAAGCTATCATGTCAGATTTCAGACTTCACAATATAGAACACTAGCTTAATATATGTACAGTGAAAATATTAAAGAGCACTAAAAATAAATGGGGAAAGCTGTATTTGTTATTACTTGGCAACACTCTCTAAAGGAAATGCAAATGTGTTTAATACATACAGCGTAATATTTCAGAATTTTTTGAGGTGCTATAGCGTAAGTTTCAATGCCAATAACTGAGACCAAATAAAGCAACTTGACTAAGGACACCTTATCCTAAACGCTAACAATCCCCTCCCCTAAGATTACAGTAAAGAAATATGTTTTTAATATAAGTGTCCATTCTATTGGACAAATCAGCTTTGCTACTGTACTAGCACCATCATATTAAGAACTTTCATGAACTACTTTGATTTTAAGCAGAATATCAAGTATTCTTTTAATTTGTCCATGTTATAAGAGCTTCCAGGGAGAAAACTCAACAGCTTAATTCTGTGCAAAGTTTTCCAGGTAAAGTTCTTCTGCCAGCCATACATCCAGCACTCCTGACTATCTTAGCTCTGACCATTCTCCTTACGTCAAGTTTATCATCTATCTGAATCCCTGCTTCAAACTGTTATGCCACTTAGGATGCAGTCACAGGATTGTCTCAGTCTTGGATAAAATCCCCTTTGTAGATTTTTCACTTATCAACCAAAATTTCGTGGGCAGACAGGAATGTGGTTCTATTCTTTTCTGAAAAATACCAATGGTACCCCAGCGATCAAGCACCTTTTCAGTTTTCAGACCAAACATTCCTTACAAAAAGTATTTGCGAGAAAAAGAAGCGTCTAAATAAGTGAAGAAACAGTACATGTAGCATACAAAGGTGTGAACAATCTTTGAAACAGGCATCCTGTCCTATGTAAGTTTTCTATTGACCTGTCTGCAGCCTGTATAGTTTACACTTCATCCTCAACCATCTAATCACATCATTTGCCTAAGTTCTCCTTGTACAAACATCTTAGAATGATTTATTTTTAATCCCTGATTTATTCACAAAAAAGGCTCTTAGACTCTGAATAAAAGACCCAGAAATCTAATATTTTCTCTCACCATAAAACTGCTAATTTCCCACTTTCCCCCCTTGCAATCACTTCTCTGTTGTTTCCCATGATCTGCTATAATACATTGCAACAATCCAAGAATATAAATACTTAATTCTAGGATGGAATAAACTCATCCTACTGATCAAAAAGCAGGGGTGCTCAGAATTAAATCTACCTTTTTGAAAATCTATGTAAATTTTATTTCGAAATAAAATTTATTTTATTTCGATGTAAAGTCAGGACAACTAACAGTGCATACAATCTGCTTGAATATAAGGCAAAATGTAAGAAATACTTCTAATTTGCTTTTAGATGTTGAAGACAAAAGCATAAAGTATTTTTTGGCCAAATATTCTAATAAAGTAGATTCTGATTCAGCTTGGTTAATGGAGAGCTTCACTTGGGCAACAGGGAAAAAAGCATTTCCCAACTCCTGGTGTCAAAGCATCCAGAGTACTTGAACAATCCTGATAAACAGTGTCAGGATGACTCTTTCCCTTCTTGCTTCTGCAGAAAGATGCTAGTAGAAAGTTATGTTGCCTGACAACTCCTTTTTCATCATCAGGCAAGAAAAGTGCCTGTAAGTTGCCTTTCAGAAGAGGTGTGGATAGCAGAGATGTTGCTTATCCCATTCTCTTCCTTTTTTCCCATTGGAGACCAGACAACCGATACATGTATACAAGCACATTAGCTCTTTGTTAGCCGATCTGCCTTGCAAAAGAAGCCACAATAAAAGGGGATAATAATAAAAATGAATATTATGTTTATATAGTGAAATATAATAAACAAGTGAATAAATTAGTGAAATAAAAGCCTTATTTTGCTACTCCTAAGTTTGGATGAAGCTTTGCATTAGCATTCAAAAGTGATAAGGGTAAGATTGGGTCGAAGAACCAAACTTACAAATTCCATTCACCTTCACCGGACTGCCATTCCTACACCTTGTAAGTACTTGGAAATATGCAAGGTATATGTTGTTTTATGAAAGTATAACAAAATTCTGATTTAATTTAGGTGCTGATAAAAGGCTGATACAGACTGAAAATGTTTTAGTAAACTTTCAGTCTCAAAACTGACTCAGAGAGGCTCTTCTATGAGCACGTCTTGTGCATGTGCTATGCCAACAGGAACTCACTCATCTCTGATAAGTGGTTTCACTAACAGATGCTACTTCAAATAATTTCCATATTTCATTTTTTTTTTTATTTCTTTGAAAAAATACTGGATAAATGATGGGTTTTTATCCTTTTCCATATTTATGGTTTTTCCAATATTTCTTTGCGTCACCTGACAAATACCAACGTCAACTGTCATCATTCATAAAGAGATTTTCTGGCACTGTTCATATGTCACATGGTTCTCAGACTTGAAATATTCAGAAGATATCACAATGAAAGCAACCATTCTCACAAATATTTAGCTCGGTGATATTTTCACTCTCTAAATTCAAGGAGGTGAAAAGGAAGCAGTTAAAACAGCACAGCGGAGGAAGACCTGTTACAAAGCATTTACAACATTTATGAAAGATCCTTAGCAAGCTTCACCCAGAGCTCTAAAAACATTAAAAACGTTAATGCAATGTTTATCAATGTACTTCTAAGGTGACACATATGTTATCCTGTATATAAAGCACAGGGACTAGGGAAGACAACTATTCCTAGAATGCTCAGTATCAGAGCTACACAAGAGACAGCGAAAGTATCTGTGGACAAAGTGCAACAGCAAATGAGAAATTACATGGGACTTAGAAACCAGTGTCTGAATGAACATGCAGGCTAAGCATGCTTCAGGACACTGTACTTCACCTCTTGCTTTTGAGACAAATACATAAAATGATCACACAAAGTAAAAGATAAAAATGGTGAAATCCACAAAATACGGAACTATGGAAACTCTCAGCAGAGCCACAGCAAGCGTAGCAATACTGGTAATTCTTTTTGACCTGCTGCTAGACAAACCAATCACTTGACAAGAAAGAAAAATCATGATATGTAAAACATATTGTATGTTAAATTTCACATGTTTAAGTGAGAAAACACATAAAACCTCCCTGCAAAATCTACCTTCTCTTTGGACACTGCTGTCTGAAGATTTTTCCTTCACAAAATGTGTTATTAATAACATAAGCATGCCCACAGGCTCTAACAGTGAACTACTGAGTTAAAATGCCAGCATTAGCAGGGTAGTTTTGGCAAAATTTAACATATCATTCCACATGGAAAAAAAAACATTGATGATAGCACAGAATGATTCAAGCCAGTAGTAAATGGTGCAGAATGAGCCAGCAGCTGAAAGGAATTCAGAGCAACAACAGCGAGGGCAATGCAACTGATCCTTTCCTACATTTCTTTTTTAATAAAAGAATGAAGTATTTATGTGAAGAACAGCCTCTATTTTCCCCCGATTACAGATTTAATGTAGCAATTATCAGATGAAAATTTTATGCCCTGTGTTATGCATAAGGTCAAACTAAGTTAAAATGATAGTTTCTTGCTCTTAACATTTATAAATCAGTTTGAATGGATGTTTTGGTGATTAACTTACCAGACTTTTATTTCTACTGCAGAAAGAAGGGTAATCTAAAATCTCAATTAGACATTCTAGAAGTATCAATAATATGCTCAGTAAACATTATTAAGAGGCAACATGTAGGACATTACAGAGATGGTAACAGTTTTCTTAATTCAATTTATGTATAGACATTCGGTGTAAGGAAATCTCCTTTTTCCTGAACTGGAAATCAAAAAAATCTTGTAACATTCAAGTTACACAAACCAAATAAAACAATATATGTTCACAATTAGATATTACTCGTAATTATCTAATATTTTCTAAGTGTCAGGGAGATGGAGCTACACAAATAAATATAGAGCCAGACCAAGAAACGTTTTGTTGGAAAAGAGAAGATTAACCTCACGTGTTTACACAACGTCACATCCTCAGACACTTTGTCAAAATTCTGTGGATAAACCACCAGAAAAATCTTTCCATCTCAGGAAGTCCAATGTGCTCCACAGAGGTGCAGTTCCAGCTCCCTCTCCTTTCTGCTGCTGCTTCAGAGGCTAGCAAAGAGGTGCAGAAACAGACAGAGCCAGCAATGTCTGGGCATAAACCTGTTTCTAACCAACCCTCACCATCTTTAGAAGCCAGCAACATGTCAGTTTGTCCACGGAACTTCATAAATTTGCTATTGAAAAAAACACATCACATTGGGCATAGGAATGTTAAAGAATTGTCAAAATTATTTTCCTTCTAAAATTCAAAACGATTGCTTAGCTGCATAAAAACTTCCAATGCAAATAAAACCTGTAATAGGTTTACTCTGTCCAGAGGAGAAAAGCTAAAAATAAAATAAGTTAAAAAAAGAAAACACTTGCTATATAGTTCTAAAAATAGATATATTTGGGGTTTGGATGTTTCTTTTTAAACTGTAAAATTATAGTCTCATGACAGCATCCCGGGGAAGTTCCGATCACTAAGCATGAGCACAGCCTCTTTCCAGCTTTTAAGTTTCTCACTGAGTTGAACTGCCGTAGGGAAATGCAGCGCGTGCTAAGCAGGTGCCAGGCAAAAGTTCCCTAATGTTCTTCTGCTCTCCTGAATTATTAGCTTGGCTTTCTCCTTTTTTCTGACAGCTAGCATGGTGATCATGAAGCTGTAAGTATTCCATACCAGGTTTCCTCAGACAAGTCGTGGTTACTGGACTGATTTATCATGTTCAGTCCGAGAGATGCCCAAGAGCCAGCAGCAGGAATGAAAGCAATTACAACAGAAGGCTGGCGCTGCTTACAGAACAGGAGGCGTGTGTCTTAAAGGGCTATAAAAGAAGCGTCGAACCACTGTCAGATTTTCTTTCCTTGCCATATACACACCTTAGTAGCAAAACTGACCAATGCTGGTAACATGCAAAATGTTTACAGCGATTTTAAAGTAGAATCGGATACAAAAGCACAAGTGAAGCTTCACAGCACCACAGATTTGGAAGGGACTGCAGTGAGGAAAAAGAAATCCAAATAGGATGATTTCCTCTCAAATTTCCTACTTCGGTATTTTCGAAATTTTAGACTTCAACAATATTAGAACAACAAAATCCTGCAGGAAACAGATGGGAAAATCTTCACGGTTACCGAGTCATATTATGATGCTTAAGGAAGGTGGTTTGCTAGTCTGGAGACAATGACATGTTCCTTAAAGAACAGGGATCTCAAGATTTCCTAGGAATTCATGCAGAGCTGTTCATATCAAACACCAAGCTGTCAGCCAAAATCTGCAGGAGGTGCCTTGGCTGGAATTCACTCCCACCAAGTTCTCAGACACAGAAGCAATACAACACACTTTCACTTGGGAAATGATAGTAACAGCCACAAGCTCTAACTGCTTTCAGTAACCCAGTGCTTGAGAGAAACTTGGGATTATTTACACCAGTCACAGAAGTTATATCACTTTTAAGGTGTAGTGAACATCCTAGACCATGCGCTAGCTCTTTGAGAGGCTGAAAGAAAGAATCCTCCTCCACTTACTGATATTTAGCCATTGTCTTTTTCCTTTTTTCTTCAAGAAAGTTCAGAATTAAACCTTCAGTTCAGAAGAGTAAAGTAACTTTTGTTTGATAGTCTAGGATTTAAAACCACGCATCAAAATTGTGGATTTTATCTATTTTTCCATTTGCAATTATACATTTAAAAAATAATTTCTTCTACAGATGCATGTTTCATCTGCAGATGCATGAAAATCTGAAAAAAAAAATGCTTTCAGCTTTACTTAAGACTAGCGTAAAAAAAACTTTGATATTTAAAGTCCAGAAAACGAAAAGCACCTGATGATTTCTAAGCACATGGAACAAACTGGAGAACTGTGTTTGCCATGCAAACTGCCACAAAGGTAGAAGTTACATAATTTAACAGTTTTCAAGAAGAGAGATAGAGGATTGATGTAATTTCATACACTTTTCCATTCTAAATTTCTAGGAATCTATTCAAATACCTATATATGCAGAAGTAATTGAGCCTAGGAAGACCATTCATAGAGGCCAAACCTCATAATACACAACACAAAATTGACATTAATCTTTCATTCTGCAAACTCATCTCTCTTACATCTTGCTCCACACCAAAAGCCTGAGAGCATGAGGAGACAAGCACTGCAGCATGCTTCCACTTCCAAACACCTCAGTCAGTTTTAGAACCGCAAATACACATTTTTAAATATTGATGAATAAGAAATATATAGAAAATAATGGAGAGTTACAGATAATAAGGAAGACAGTGTGATTTCCTGCTTAAGCAGGAAACCGCAAAGCAAGAAGCCTCATTATTTGACTATGTCAGAATAGTCTCCAGTCTCCCTTTTCTCACCTGTAGAAGTGTGTAACATTAAATTATATCAAGTACTTCTAACACCTCAGATGAAAAGCAAAGAAGTGCAGAATATCATTAAAGAGAACTATTCTTGACTTGGGGTTTACAAAAAGATTGTTCTATTATTTTTCTTATTAGACTCATCTTTTTAGAACACACATAATTGCATTGCTCCGTGTGATTTGACTGTGTGTAGGAGTAGTGCCTGGAATAGGCTAGAGGCCTGTTTTTAACGTACTTATAACGTACTCACAGTGCACAAGTTGCTTGGTGAAGAAAGACAGCAACAAATCTTGGTTTCTGAACCTTTTCTTTTGCCCGCTAACCTCCTACTGGATAGACCAAGTGACTGCATATGCCTTTAGGAAACCACACTGTGACTTGGTAACTATTTACCATAATTCTATTTGCTGCTGACATGGGCAATCATGGTGGGTTGCATTTCAGTGGGAAAAGCAATGTTTTCCCTGCTTTCAAGACACAAAAATGGCACAACTGCCACTCACCTAGCTTCAGGTAGCTCAAAGTCTCTACACACCATATAGGAGTGTTACGGGAGTAGAACTGGGTTCAGTGCTATTTTCACCACCTTGCAATAAAGAGCACTAGTGAGACCGGTAACCACAGAAGAACAGAAGGCATACCAAAAGACAGAATGATTTACAGTATTTTCTTAAGTAATGAAGTTTAACAGCAGTAGAAGAATTCTTTAAGAAAATTAGTCATCAGGTTAGGTTAAAGCCAACATAAGTTTTGTTTTATTACGATGGCTCACAGCAGTAGTGTCAGCTACTGGTAGTCTGCAAAAATGACCTTGATACCAAGTTCAGAACACCCCATTACACATGCAGAAGAAGCCAATTCAGGGATATTACATTTTAAATGATCACACTTAACCTGGGACTGTACTAGCTGCTTCTTCAAATGGACCCATTATGACAACCTTGAAAGAAGGTATTCACACTAATAAGCTTTTTATTATGTAATTCAGCACAATTTATGTTTCTGTGTTGTCCTTCATACAAGTATATAAAAAACAAAAAAAAAATCTTTGTAGTCAACAGTAAGTTGAAATGAAGACAACAGCAGGCAAACACAATAAGGCAAAGTGACTGTCCCATGAGGAAAAATGATTGTGTTCTAAGTAGACAGCAACAAGGAGAAATGGGGAAAAGCCCAGACTACATTTGATGAGATATTAGAACACAGATTAATAATGAAGTGTGAGTTTGGAAAACCTTATATTAGTCCAAGACAGTCAGGGAGTCAATCACGGAGTCAAAAAGGTTAATGATGATAAAAAAAAGCAAAACTGGAAAGGAGAAAATGTCTTTTTTTCTTTCCTTTACACTTGTGTAATAGACACTAGTGATAATCCAGAAGTTGAACTGAGACTCTTTTCTCATTTAGTAGCTTCCTAAGTGGAAGGAGGGATAATCAAAATGACAGCTAAACATAGTTACTCCTTCAAGGAAAAAAAAACAACCCAACAAACAATCCAAAACCAAACCAAAACAAACTGTATCAAACTACGCAGGCATATTATTATATTACACAGCCCAGTATTATTCTCTCTCTAAGTATTCTCAGAGGAATGATTGATGGCTGCTATGAAGTTGTGCATTCCAAGAGTGAGACGTGACCCAATAAAATGACGTAAACTCCAAGCTGATAATGGGGAGACAACTTGTTCTTTAACTTATAGAACACGGAATCCAAAGAACACCGAGCCTTATAACAGCAACATTTAAGAGATATCACTGAGGACTTAACCTACTTCCAATGTCCAATTCTGAACAAATCCATTTCTAACCCTAACTAATGATACAAGTTCTTATGTTGAAGCCTTCAGACAATATTTGCAGTAAAAGTCATGGCTGTGATTTCATGTTTGAGTCTGCCTAGCATGCCCACTGCTAGAAACTTATGCCTTGCAAGAGAGAACACACTTACACAATCTAAGACCCTGGCTCTCTGATGGCGCTGCGTGCAGAAAACCTGCAGAAGGAAAAGAAAGAAAAACCTGCAGAAGGAAAAGAAAGCAAAACCTGCAGAAGGAAAAGAAAGCAAAACCTGCAGAAGGAAAAGAAAGCAAAACCTGCAGAAGGAAAAGAAAGCAAAACCTGCAGAAGGAAAAGAAAGCAAAACCTGCAGAAACCCTATAAAAGAAGGGGCTCAAGTCACAAGTGAAAGGAGTGGAAAAGTTGGCAAATTAAGTTTATAAACTTCTCCTATCACCTCAAGATCCATGCTTGCACTTTCTCATAGGAAATTGTGTGTTTTATTAAATGTACCTATCATCCAGCTTCAATATCTAACTTCATAGTAATACAAATTATGTCTGCACTAGTTAGCAATCCTATGCACCAGTTTAAGGTGCAAGCTCCTGCGATCAGACTATAATAACTTGTACCAGTTTATCCTTGAATTATAGTTATTTCTGAAACAAGTTACCTTTTCCACATTCTTCCTGGCTACAGAAGGAAATGTAACAGTCATCTTTGTGCAACGCCATTTGTAAGAGAAATTTATGCTCCAGATTTGCATGTTAAGTGCCTTACTGGTAAAAGCAGCTCTCAAAGACAGCATGTTTATGCTTCCATTTGTGCTTAAATTTGAATGCTAAAGCAAAGCCAAGTGAAAAAACCAGATGATTCTAGTTCTTTTTATCTTAAGTCAGCTATGGATTGCTTATTTTAGTTATTGACTAAGCCTCCTTTCCGGGGGAAAAAACAACTATTAGCATCCGCAGGTTCTGCCTGGCTATTTTTTTCGCTTGGGCTGTCTCTTCTACAGTTTGTACTCAGGACTAGGTACACTTCTAAAAATCATAACATTTAATGTGCTGACTACTGTCCCTGCAACACCCCAAAATCATATCTCATGAAGTGTATCTAGTGAGTCATATGTTTTACTATGTTTGATTTGTATGACCTCTGTCTTCTGAGTATGCTTTGTAAATGGAAGAGTCTCACCACTAAAAACCCTCATTTGTCACAGTTTGAGATTTTGCTGGTATAACTTGAAGGCATATTCTGTCATATATTGCCAGGTTACTCTAATATGAACTAAACCTCAAGAGATTTTAGTCTTGAAACATAAATATTTATACACCCACATGCATATGGCCAGCAGGATTGTGCTCCACGTCACACGAATATCCATGTTTTGACCCAAAGCCCATCCTACACACTTCCACCATAACACTATCCTGCCCTCTTTTTCCGAAGTCCCATTACAGTTTTATCTTTAAATTTCCTGTTCTCACAGTTGCAGAAAGGATCTTGAAAATGGGGTCTTAGAAAGCTACAAGTTCCCCGGCACTAAACCAAATGTAAATATCACACTTCAAAAGAATGAAATTTTACATTATATTTATATTATTTATATTTGGATGTACTTAGATATTTAATGTATTTACAATATATTAGATAAACACAAAAAGCTACACAAAATCTGACACAAAATCTTTTACCTCTTGGCTTACACCAGTGTAAAAGACGCAACGACTTTTGTCTTTCATTCACTCTCACTCACAACAACTATCTCATGATCCAAATGGCCTCGTTTCTTATCTAACAGACTTTCCGCAGCCCATCACGGGGGCTCTGGGCCGTCAGAGCACGGGGCCATGGGCAGCGGAGGCAGGAGCAGCAGCAGGAGCCCTGGGAAGGGCAAAGCAGCCACCAGCAGGAATCTGAGGGGCGAGGGAAGGAGATGTTTGCTCACTACACCTTCTAGCAAAAGTTCGCTTCAACCACCTCCTGCAGCCCCAGCTCTGGGCACGTGGCCTGCTGAAGAACGGCCCCTGTAAGCGCCTTGCTTAAACCTCCGGCCTTGTAATTCTTTCGGCAGTTATCCCCGAGATGGCTTAATAATCTTATTGTTATTTCCTATCAAAATACGGAGGAAAATTAGAACCCAAAGCTTTTCGAAAAGCGCTACACACTCTAATAGCCCCTTCTGGCGGATCTGTGCAGGGGGTTCTCTGCAAGAATCATCCGAAAATCTTCGCAGAGTCCAACTGTTGTCCCAGCGCGTACACCACGACCCTACCGAGGCTAAAAGTAAAAAAGAAGAAAAAGCTGATTACCTCCTGAGTAAATACAAAGTTGTACCGGCGGCAGAGGCTGGCGGGTGGCGCAGGGTCTCCAAGGGGAGCGCAGAGCAGAGCCCGCGGCCGCTCCCGCCTCCAGCGGCCCCTCAGCCACGGGCGGGCTCCGCGGAAAAGCGCGGGAAGGGCGGGACGGTGCCCCGCGGTGAGGGACAGAGTGAGGCACAGCCCTGCGAGCCCCCGCGGCAGGGCGGGAGGAGGCGCTCCCGCCACCCCGGCGGGCGGGCGGAGATCTGACCTGCGGAGCGAGCTGCGGCCGGCGCAGAGCCCACCTGGGGGGCAAGCACAGAGCAGCGCCCCGAGCGGGCGTCCGGCGGCCTCTCCGAACCGCTTCTTTGTCCAAATCACAGACGTCCCATCCAGCGCACAGCTCTTCAGCTCCGAAGTGAACCAATGCACACCTGAGGCTGAGACGCCTGCAGTTCCTGTTTTGTTTTCTCCTCGGGCTGCCCCCTCCTCAGCCCTTCCCGCTCCCCTTCGGCACCGCTCCCCTGTGCCCGGGGCTCAGCGGAGCCAACGCCGCCACCAGCTGCCACCCGTTAAGTCCACCTGCTGGATCGTTACGGGAAGGGTGTGGAGGGGTTTGTCCACAGCTATGGCAACTAATTAAAAATATATAGAGAGAGAAATAATCCTGTGAGTGGCCCTGCTGTGACACATGCACAAATTAAACAAAAGAATAAAGGAGAGTCAAAGCAGATGATGATGATGATGGTGGTGGTGACTGGCACTGAGGCTCACTGTCTCCTCTTTGCACCCCTTTGGGTGATAGCCCATTGTGGCAAGAGGCTTCCGTCTCATCCGTCTGCACCCTGGTTACAGCAAATCACTAAAAGGCTTCAAAAGCAGCTCAAAAGATGCTCAGTTCTCCTCAGCTGGAAGCTCAGAGAAAGTGAGGATGGAGAAATCTGTGACAGCAACACAAAAAACGCTGATAAATCACACGCAAGATGTTTTCCTTTAGCACTACATCAAGCACACGTCTGTCTCCAGTGGAAGGAAATACACTTCATTTTTCCCCACTAAGTGTTTCCAAGCAATTGTTTGTCAGAGAGGGATTAAAATTGTTCAAATATTTTCATAAAAATGTTTTATATTTAGATCCCACCTTTTGATTATGTTCTATTGAGAAAATTCTCAAAGCAAAACCTGGTTTTGACACTGATTTCAATATTCAATTTAAAAAATTCAGATTCTGTTTTTTAAAACAAATTCATTATTTATTTTGTATTTTGTTGGTTTATATTTTCTTGCTTTATACCACTTCCCAACATCTCAATATAGCTTGTGTGCATAACTAGAAAATAATGTAATCTGGAAAGTGGAAAGCATTTCAAACAGCTCTAAATCCAATTAAAATTTAAAAAATAACAGAATATGTCTACCAGACACATGTGATTACTACCAGAATGCCATAATGTGAAAAAATAAATTAAACCCCCTTCCAAAAGTTTAGTAATTACTGTCTCAATTCAGATGAAATTACAAAAATATTTTTTCTCCAGTTTTTTAAAAACTTAAGTTTTTTTCTCCCCTCAAACTTTGCATTTTTGGGAGCTACTGTTCTGTTTGAAACAAACCTGTTTAATAATAAATTTGGAATTTTGTCACTAGGTACGAAGAACTGGTATTTCTTTGATGAGCTTAGGAAGCCTCATTTAACAGAATCTTTTCAGACGAGACCATACATTATATTTGCCAAGAATAAGTGGAAGCCAGAAATTAATAATAAATACATCCCTTAATTACAGAGCTTTTGGAGTCAGAATACTCCAATTTGGAACAGTGGGTCAATCTCATCTTACCCTTAAAGCATTCGCTTTGCAGAAAACATCACTATCAGAAAATCATAATTTATGGTTAACAGTGACAAGGACCTGAAAATGAATGAAAAAATAAAAATAATTCCACAAATTTTCACCACAGCTCTAACGGTTGTTTTATTACACTGCCAAATTACTGGGTTTTTAATTTTTTTCTTTCCCCCTGAAGAACCTAAAGCTTTTTCTAGAAGAGAGAATTGAGCTTTACCTGGCTTAACCTTCCTACTCCACTGCAAGCATAGCCTGCAACATCAGTGCTGCGTGACGAACCGGTCAGGAGAGAAAGCCCTGCTCTTGGTACACCTCCAGTACAGCCCTGCCTTAAGCCACCCTCCAGAAGAGGCTGGGATGATCACTGGCTAACTGAGGGACTTCCAGTTGGAGCTGCGGATAACCAGCTACACATCTTCAATTAACGCTTCACCCTGAAGGCACGAACCTATCCTACGATCCACCAACTCTCTTGAAAAAGTGTGTGAGGTTTACCCCAAATCCAATAGTTCAGGTATAAATCGAGCCCTGGGTTAAGTTCTGAACTCTGCTCCACCAAAATTACCGAGCCCCGTGGGGCTCTGCCTGCAGCCAGCCTCAGGACTCAGCTGCCCACCCCAAACAGACGGCCAGCGAGGGCCTTCCTCTTCCAGTCTGCAGAGGAAGACTCCTGTGCTGGGAGGGTGGCTGCTGCTGCTGAGCTGGTGCCACAGCCGAGGCGGAGGGATGAGGTGAACCCATGCTGCTGGTGGGCTCACGAGCTGCAGCCAGCCTGCCACAGCACAGCAGGGAGCAGAGCCAGGCTGACATCTCCAGCCCAGCAGGGCTCAGGTGCTCCAGCCGCAGCTGACAGTTATAAACATAGGATTGATGCAACTGGAGGCTAAACCCTTAAATGCAGTTGGTTAGATATAACCCTGAACTGGCCAGAGCCTTGAGAAGGGTCTGCTTCGGCTTCTCCACAGAGAAAACTATTTTCTGCTCATTTTCAGAATTTACCAGTAATGAAGGAGACATTTTTCTGGTGTAGACATGGCTAAACAAGTGCAGTATACTACCAGAGACTTTGTTTCATAACTCAAATTTTAAATGTTTAAAAAAATCTGTAAGTTTGTGACTGAAATGACTGTTATTAGACTTTAAATTAATACATGCATTACAACCCTACTGCTGAGTGTGCTGCCTGGGGGTGATCACAGGTCGTTTTGTCACTGCCTAAAACTGGAAATAGAAGATGCCATTATCTAAGCCAGTTCCAATCAGATTTATACAACAGTATTCTGTTAGTATAGCTACTCATCCAATGTAAATATTTAAATCCTGTGACTCAAATCCTTCAATTTAAATCCTTTTAAAAATTATATTTTACGAAGTCAAAATAGCATGAAGCATTTCTGTCTCCTCACCTCTCTTCCTACTCTAAAAACTATCACTTCAACAAATACATTTCCAGAATAGCACGAACAAGAGATTTTAAACTACTTGTTAAAGACCTGCTGGTAACTTCAAGTTGTTTCCTGGCTTCCATGAAGACAGAACTGTAACGATTTGAAGTATTCAGTATCTTATTGTAATTATAAAAGTAGGATGGCGATTGCAAGCCTCATTTAAGCAATGCCATTGACATAATTCCTGGATATTTTTAGCTTTTCCTCTGAGACTGTGTATTTTAAGTACTATTAAATATTAAAAATAAATGGGTTTTGATTTAATAATGGCCAGTAGAAAGTTTGACACATCTTTAAAGAATTACTCCAATTATTCTATCCAAACAATCACTTCTCAAACCAAAACCCTATATCCAACTAACCCATTTTGCTCTCTTATTGTTTCTGCGAAGAAAAGCAGACATTTGCCATTCTCAAAGGAAAACAACATCCTTCATGATAAACTGTCCTTTCTTCTACCACTACTAACTAACCAGCAGCAACTTAGATTAGCTGTATTTTAAGCCAAAATCTTAAGGGAAACCCTAGCTCTAAAACTAATTTTCAAAACAATGAAGATAAAATACTCCACATAAAATACTATGAAGCTTTTGGTTTTTTCCCCTCCACATGAAGCATGTCACATAAAGCAACAAGTATTGTGAGAATTCTAGCACTAGGTGTATCTCTGCACTACAGCCACAGGAATGATATGGTCATACAGGTAACGGAGCTAGTTTTAAAACACCAAGCAGCAGTAACCTAGTTGTGACAGCACACAGCTCAGTTAGGGATGGATCATTTACCCTTCCAACACAGTACTTGTGCAGCTGCTCTGGAAGTGTGAGGGGTAAGTGATGGCAGATGCAGCCTAACTTCTAACATCTGCATGGTAAACTGAAACTTTTATCAAGGAATCTCTCAAGAGCCCAATAGAATATGGGTTTTTGAGGCTGTTCGGAGCAGATGAAATTCTGATAACGATGTAATGAAAGTGCATCCATATCACCAATTTTTTCAAGGCATATTCAGTCCAAGTAAAATCAGAGGATAGGCTAGAAGACAGAAAGTTGCTTTAAACTCCCACTGAACTGGTGATATTTTGAGAAAAAGAATTAATCCCAGTATTCACTATAAGAGTTGTCAACATAACTTCACTTGTTGCATGTTACTGAAATATTTGTTAGACACTGGTTCAACATGTGTGCCTGTACAGTCTTCTAATGATAGCAAAACATTTCTGTCACCTATGAAGAAAGTCTGCTGTGATAGAAATGTGGCAGCACATTGTAAAACTTTCTGTACTGACGTTAGGGTTATCATTGTAATAGATTTGATGATTTCTACAACCAAATTGACCCTAATTTTGAACACTATGATATTATGATTGCTGATAGGATGAAATCAGATTTTTTAGCAGTTCAAACACAACTGAATATTTGAAGATGTTGCTTTAAGCAAGATTAATGGTGGAAAACTACTGTTGTGAGCAGATCTTCTAGACACATGGTTATTTTTCCAGTAGTCTCTGCAGACTAGACTATGAAGCTGTGCAAAGCTTTTTTGGGAGACGCTACCAAAGAATCTTGTTGCAGAAACTCGACTTCCTTTTCTTCAAACTGGAGAATATATCAGAGGCAGATCAATCAGTTGGGAGAAGAGGATGAGTAGTGTTACCCATCATTCTTCAATAAGGCAAGCCCAAGAAAAGCAATTAATCATCTTTACTGAAGCACAGCTAAATCCATTTCTAGTTGCAGATGGATTTACCTGAATGCATCCAGAAAGGTATCTCAGAAAAAAACTAGAAGTGTGCAGGAAAATCCTAATAATTGGCTTAATGGAAGACTTACGGTCTTACCATGCTAATGTTATTGTATCAGTAGACCTACATTGATTTTTATCACCTCAGGATTTGGTTCTCACTGTTTTCAGTCCCCGACTTGCCTGTTAAAAATATTAATATAGAGAAAAATCAATGGTTTTGTGGATGCCGTACTGCTACTAAGAAAGGAAAATTCCAATCTTCTCAATCTGAAATTTATAGCACCCATTAAGAAAGTGTACTTTCCATAATTACAGCTGGAGGAGGAGGCTTGCTGTACATCATGACGCCAGTATATCACATGGTGAAACCAGTATAACGAGCTATTGCAGATTTAATCATGGGGGACCTTTCCATTCCCTTTCCATTTCTTTTCCATCAAAACCTGTACGAATCACTGTTCAACTGTTTGCTCTCAGTTTTAGTGAGGATGATCCATCACTGAAGGAACGTGTTAAACATACTCAAATTTCAACAAAAGTACTCTGGTCGAACTCAGTAAAAATATGTAGAATGCATTAGAGATTTAGTGCACCGTAGGCTTATTTTTGATGAAGATTTGTCTTGCTATATGCTTGAAGTCTCCACTGGTGTACTAAAAATATTGGACCATGTCATGGAACATAGGTCAAAATCACACGCTAAGGCACAATTTAGAGCACTGCACTTACAACGTGGCTGCAGGTTACTCCGCGAGTTTCTTCTCTTTGTCTGCCTGGCCTGCCTGTAGGATTGGCACCTGTGGGAATTTGATTGCCAGTAAAGATAGAGTGTGGACACACAGTCTGGAGCCCTAGAATGTTGCAGTAAATGAAACCTCTGTCCTCAACTTGTGCTGCATTAGCCTTTGATTTAGAAGAAACTAGACTAATAAATTTGAAAACCTGCAATCTCTAATGCCTCATCAGTTCTGCTACAGGTAGTGGTAGGGCTAGTTCCAGCACCTCTTCACCTCTTCTGCCCCTTCGGGAAGGCGTTAGGTCTGCAATGACTGCCTGTGGATGCCAGTGCACTTGGAACTGAAGTACTGGGACATGGCGTGGAAGCACCAGAGAGTAGTGCCGTTAAGTTTAGAACCTGGTAGAATTCCCAATGGCGACAGACAGCAGGCACTAGTGTAGTCTCATCCAGTGAGAGTCACTAATGACCTTAAAGGATAGTAGCAAGTATCCAGAGACCACCACAGCCACAATTCCCACTTTTCCTGCTGTCAGATCCCTTTCTCACTTACAAACTCTGTATAAACATACTCAGAAGACCAACTGTAAAAGACAAGAAGCCTCCTGTACTTGTGTCAAATACAAATAATTTTGTTTATCAGCTATTGGAATAAAGTTAACATGACCTACTCTGAGCTTTTCATTTCAACTCAAGAGGTAAAACTTCTGTGTGAACTCTACTCATGGTGTATTACCCTATTATATATACATGGAATACAGTATATAATGCTTTGTAACAGTATGTAGTTCATATTTTAACCTTTTTGATATCTGAACGATTCAGAACTGATACGACATGTGCATGTGATCACAAAGAGAAATATTATTTTTAAAAACAAATTACATGTAATCCTCAATTTCCACTTTATAGTGTGATTTAGAAACTTGGAAATACCAGATCTGCTGTGAAGTGTAACCCTCTTCTATGTTCCAGATACTGCAGTACCTGAAGAACATTAAATTTACTTTTGGAAAAAAAGGAGGGGAAGAGTCCTGATTAGGTACAGGGAGCAGTTCTGGTAAACTCTTTTTAACAGTTTCCCTGCAGATACAGAGTGCTTGCCAGGGAACACATCTCTGCTATGATATTGCCCATAATATTTCAGTGGTGCCCCTTTGTAAAAGCACAACTCTTGCCTCATTCAAGGGGAGGAGTGAAGCTGCAGCCACGATACAAATACCTAACCTGATTATAAACTAGGAATCTGCTGGTGGCAGCTTGTGTGCTGGTACACAGTATTCTTACTGGCTGAGAAGAGCAGAGGCTTGTTGGCAGGCAGAGTGCAACCAGATTAGGGTTAAGATGGTTCCAAACACTCCTGTTGCCCTATCCTGACTTTGCCATGCCTTCTACCATGCAGACTTCCAATAACTTTTGTAGTTTTTAGGTGAGCGCAATTAAACAGAGAATTTAAGAAGTCAGATAGGAAATGTTACAATAGTAATAAATTAATTCATACATATAATAATTTAAGGATTATTTTTAGTTATTAACACCACACTGCTGAAGTTAATGAAGAAGACTTTTCATTTTGCAATTTTTGATGTTCTGTGTTGCTGTGTGTCACCTTTGAGGGGTCTATGGCATTATCTAGTGCAACGCTGTCCAGCCCCAGCAAATGCGGGAGCTATACGTTAATCTTGGAATATTCCTTTCCCTCTCCATTCTCCTTCCCTGTGGAAGTAGCTTGCACCATCGTGCAAGCCTACATGTCCTAGAAGTATAACCCCTCTTTTCATGTAGTCCCAGAGGCAGGCGTGGGTTCTGTGTGGCTTGCAACCACAGGAAGAAAGAATTGCTGCCTGCATATCAAGTTTGTGTTTCCAGTGGGTAGAATGGGAACAACCCACAGGACACATTGGGCTCTTGTTTGGACCACAGTGACCTGTGTGTATGGGTATTCCTGCCAATAACATAAAACAGAAGGAGATGCCACTACTAAGTACATAAGCTGATAAAATAATTTGCTAAGACTTAAGTGTGTCTCTACATATGCAATTATGTTTGAGTACAGTGATACTTGGACAGGACCTTCCATTTCCAAACAAATATATTCTATTGCACCTGTAACACATGATGACTTCATCGAATCTCCTTTGTATACAAGTTGCCAAATGATTTTTTTTTCCCAAATGCCCTTTGTTATTCTCTGTGAAAATAATTATATTTTCAGAAGCTGTTAATTTGCAAAAAGGCATAAAGTGTTGCAGGAATAGATTTCCTGGCACTGATAATACATGAGGTTTGTTTACTTTGGACAATAAATGAAAGAAACAAGTTATATTACCTTGCCAGGATGTCATGCTGTTAGACTTTTATTTGCAAAGAAAGAATTTCTCAGAATTAGTGGAAAAAAATAACTATTTCAGCTTCCATGCCGTTATCCACCCTAATCTAACATATTGGAAACCAGAAACAAGAAAGTATATGTATATGAAAGAGGGTGTCTCTGTATGTGAGAAACTGGATAAGCACTCTTGCAACTCTTTGGAAACCACAGAAAGAGCTCATAGGCCCACTACAAAAATATGTGTGTCTGTGTGTATATAAATGCAAATATTGGCCATAACTACTGTTAGCAAGGCAGATAAAAGATAAGACCACCAATCAAGCCTGAACACTTCTTGCTATATAGTTCTTTTTGGTAGAATATGTTGCCTATCCTTGCACAATAAAAGAATGACAATACTACTCAAACTGCATTTAAAAAGCTATAAAGAAACAAATTGCATTTTAAATGACCATTAAGAAACATTTCAGATTGCAAGATCAATTCTGCAGCTGAGAAGAGGAATGAAATCCTGCCACCAGACCCATCCAAAATTGAACTACGAAATGGGCTGGAAAATATACTGCTGAACCCTTTGCCAATAGGAAAACATACTAAATCAATGACAGAATATTTAGATAATTAAATTTTTATAACCTGAGGTAAGAAAAAAAAAGTGATTTGTCATAAACAATGAGCAGTGCATGCCAATATTTTGATGAAATAATCAAAAGCAAAATATCAGTGTTCCTGCCTGGATTCTTCATTTTCCTCTGTGTATCCATCCCTAAGAAATGATCTCTCACTTTGCTGTCAGTACGAGACGAATCTGTATCTCATATGTACAGAAGATTTGCTCAGAATTTTTGTCAGTTAATGTCTTTTCTATTGAAAAACACCAGTTCAGAAGTAATACATATCAGGAGAATTTAGCTACAGTTATAATTTGGCATAAGAGAAAAATTAATTGACATAAGATGAAGCACTGTCACAATACTTGTGGAATGAAATATTTCTAATTAGCATTCTAAAATAAAAAATAATATTTTATAAACAGCTTTCAAATTCAAAAGTTTTGAAGTCTTAACTTAATACCTTAATGTTGGTAAAAGGAAATGTTAAGGTGATTTTTAAAAAAAAAAACATTTCAGTGAAATGTATTTCATTCCACTTTTTAAACAGGGAAAAAAATGTTATATTTTCTATGAAACAAAGAATGAACTTCTCTTTTTTTTTTTCTGGTACATATGTATATTTATGAATATTTATGTATATCAAATCTATATATGCTGCGTTCTACTTTAAGCAAATTGGCAAGGATGTGATCAAAATGTGTAAAACAACAAATTCCTGGATGAAAACAAACATATATATTTTTATATATATTTGTTCACATACTATATATAGCCATGGATTATAACAAAACTCACAAAGATTTATTTACCCTTGAATTATCAAAAAAGGTGTGAGTGGGTCAACAGATCCAGAAGATACTAACTGCAAACAGATAAGGAGCTGGACCACCTTACCTCCACTTTCTTAAAAAACCTAGGCTGAGAGCTAGATCTTGGTTTGGCTGGGATAAATTCCTTGTTGAAGTCAAAATGAGTTGAAATCAGAGAGACTAGAAAGACGAATGAAATACTGGTGATACTATTAAAATCAAGCTCAGTTATCAATGCCATTTTCCCACTCACAGCAAAAGATCTAACTCCTAATTTAGACAAATGTTTTCAGTCAGGCTGGATTCTAGAACAAAAAAGCCTGCGACTGAAGTCTTGCAAAATACTTAAATATGTGCTTCATTGAAGTGATGCCATTGTCTTCAATTTGCTTACATTATGTGTGGAAAAAATGTACTGCATCACAAGGGCAGCATGAACAATAAGAAGGGATGAGAATAAGATAACAATCAAAGCAGTTTTAAAATGTGTGTCTGTCGGGCACACATTTGAAGTCCTATTAGCAAAAATTGGTTACAGGTATCTCCTATGCATCAAATAAAAAAACGTGACCAGCTGCCAACTGGTGAATGGAGTCAAATCCAGTTGGTGGTCAGTCACCAGTGGTGTCCGCCAGGGCTGGGTGTTAGAGCCCTTTCTCCTCAACATCTTTATCAATGATCTGGGTGAGGTGATCGAGTGCACCCTCAGCAAGTTTGCAGATGACACCAAGTTGGGTGGCTGTGTCGATCTGCTTGAAGGTCAGGAGGCTCTACAGAGGGGTCTGGACAGGCTGGATCGATGGGCTGAGGTCAGTGGTATGAGGGTCAACAAGGCCAAGGGCTGGGTCCTGCACTTGGGCCACAACAACCCCCTGCAACGTTACAGGCTTGGGCTGGAAAGCTGCCCAGCAGAGAAGGACCTGGGGGTGCTGGTCGACAGCCGATTGAAGATGAGCCAGCAGTGTGCCCAGGTGGCCAAGAAGGCCAACGGCATCCTGGCTTGTACCAGCACTAGTGTGGCCAGCAGGAGGAGGGAAGTGATTGTCCCCCTGTACTAGGTGCTGGTGAGGGCACACCTTGAGTGCTGTGTCCAGTTTTGGGCCCCTCACTTCAAGAAGGACATTGAGGTGCTGGAGCGGGTTCAGAGAAGGGCAGGAAAGCTGGTGAAGGGTCTGGAGAGCAAGTGTTATGAGGAGCATCTGAGGGAACTGGGGTTGTTCAGTCTGGAGAAAATAAGGCTGAGGGGAGACCTTATCGCTCTCTACACCTACCTGACAGGAGGTTGTAGCGAGGTGGGGGTTGGTCTCTTCATCCAAGTAAAAAGGATGGGACAAGAGGAAATGGCCTCAAGTTGCACCAGGGGAGGTTTAGGTTAGGCATTAGGAAAAATTTTTTCACTGAAAGAGTTGTGGAGGATTGGAACAGGCTGCCCAGGGAGGTGGTGGAGTTCCCATCCCTGGAGGTGTTTAAAAGACATGTGGATAGGGCACTGAGGGACATGGTTTAGGGACCCTGGCAGTGTACAGTGAACAGCTGGACTCGATGATCTTAAAGATGATTCTATGAAATACAGATATGAATAAGAATTCTTCCTTTTCAGAATGCCTGGTCAGATACGCCCTTCTCAGGATGCAACAGCTGATGTTAAATGACTAAAGTGTTTTCAAATACATGCACATCTTGTAAAACATATTAAAGAGCATAAGGTCTACGTATTCTGTCACTGCTTTTAGGTTGCCTGTTCCACATACACATTAGACTGTATTAGAAATACTCGTACCAAGAATGAAAAGGGGGTTTATTATTTGCTGCAGTGTCTACTTCAAAGTTAGAAAAGCATTGTTCTACATTAAACATTAAAAGCTTAGAAAGACTTTAAGGAATCTGTAAAACTGTTCCAAATTAGAATATCATCATCCATCAGTAATCTCTTCACAAATAAAATACATTTATTACTTGTTTCATATTCATAAATACCATTGGCTTAATTAAAATGTTTGAAAAGTACAAAGCACAGATTTTTTTCCACAACTAAGCTTGAATTAAACATGCAAATGTCTCCCAGCCATGACTTATGGTGAATAATTGACTGAAAGAGAAAAAAAATGGGCAATAATTTACATCTTATCTGTTTTTCCCTATCAAAAAATCAATAGAAGCCAGGTGGAGAACAGAATGTTAAAAGTTCCAAATTCCCAGGATTTTCTAAGTTTGCATAATAAATGTGACAAGCCTCCTGCAGCATTCTTTTTATCACATTAGTTTCACCAACCAGTTTATCTGAGTGCATTGTTCACATAGAAAAACTTCTCATTTGTTTATAATTGCCTAATCAACTGAAACTTAATTGCATTATGCTGGAAGGACCTTTGATGAAGGTTTAGAAATCTGCATAAACATTAATAATTGTAAGCTGTAATTATTAAGAATTAAACTTCAAAAGAGTGAAGAAGCTGGTTTTGGTTTGCTCTGTACAGACTCTGCAGTATAATTCCACCACCTCTTCCCTCTTCTGTTCATATATTTTTCAGTGAAAAGCGGTAGGCACGGAGCCTTTATTAGAAGGAGTAGTTTAGAAACATCCAATAAGCATAAGCACCTTTTCTGACATTTAAATTTCCCATATCTAAAAAAACCCCTGATGGTTAAGTTAATATTCGAAATAAAATGTTTTGTAATTCAAATTCAGTCCAATGTACAGCGAACTTGCTATAATCAGATTTCATTAATAAAGTATTTTTTAAAAATTGTCATATTTCTCCGTGCAGCCTTGCTGCCAGTGTGGATGGAATTGTGAATCTTTTGAAGGCAGCCGAGTCACGAGAACAAAAAGCTGAAACAAATGAGTTAGGAAATCACACGCAGCAGCGCAGAAAGAGAGAAATAATACTGGATGAAATCTGCATTATCTGTCTCAGATAGGAACCACACAGAACTGTGCATGGAGGGGAAAAAAACCAGCAAGTCCCAGGGTAAGAAACGTCTTTTGTGCCTACCAAGACATGGAAAGTATCACATAAAAAATGTGTGGCATTATGGTCTCTGTCTTCTGCAGAGCTACACCAGAAGTGCTAACCAGGAATAACGTTGAACATATTTCCAAAGCCTAGGAGGGTATTTGTACAGATTTCTACTTCATTAACTCTTCCCTTTCTCCTTCTCCCCTTACCCCACAGTTGGGGGGAATTCAGACATCAAGGTGTGAACAGTTTCTACAGTTCTCACTGGGAGGTGGTGGATTTACTGACCTGCAAATCACAGAATCACAGATCGGTTTGGTTGGAAGAGACCTTTAAGATCATCAAGACCAACCGTTAACCCAGCACTGCCAAGTCACCATTAAACCATGTCCCTCAGCACCACGTCTGCATGAGCTCGAAATACCTCCAGGCAGCCTGTTCCAGTGCTTTGCAACCCTTTCTGTAAAAAAATTTTTCCTAATATCCAACCTAAACCTCCCCTGGTGCAACTTGAGGCCCTTTTAAGTAGAGGAGTGTATATAAGAAACATTTAATTGATTTTTTGTGTGTGTGTGTATTCCTAAACTCATCAAAACACAGGGGGAAAAGTAAAGGAACTTCAGCATTTATGTTTATATGTGGTTTCTACATAAAATGTATTTTGTCAGATGTTCTCTGGTCATGAAATGTGAATTGACACCACTGAGCAAACCCCGTAGGGCGTAGATTAATTTATATCCCTTCTATGGTCTAGCACGTGAGAGCTCTGGTACGCTACTTGCTCTATGAACTCAAACCAAAGAAATAGTTACATCTCTTCTATTTCAAGACCCTACACACTGTGAACTCAGCAAGAGACAAACAGCAAACACCGTCAAACAGAACAACAAGCAAATAGGTCAGCACAGCGGTGCAGAGCAGCCCGAGCACCGCACAGTTGTTAGCGAGCGTAATGGGAAGCAAAGTTCGGAAAAGTATTCAAAGGCAGAAAATGAGATGGTGTGATAAAGGCGCCTCACAAGGAGGAGACACGGCAGAAGATAACTTGGTTTGGGGCAAGGGGAATGAAAAGGACAGATGAGGGAAGCTGATAACTTCTGTTTGGATAGGGAGAAGGGGATGAGACAGAGGAGTACAGAGCAGATGATGAGATAGGGTGAAACACTGGGGGTGGATAATAATCAAAAAAAGAGACTGCAGCTAAGAGAAAATTTGCAGAGTGTGCCATACCTCCAGCTAGTGTAGGTTAATTTTATTGGAGTCAGCAGGACTAAGCTGATTTATAAAAAACAGAGAAATAAAACTCTATTTCCCGCATAGAAATCACTCCTATTATTGTATCATTTTTCTAAGGTAGATATTGACTTTTAAACAATCCCACCAAGTCTAAAAGTAATGCTCTTGATAAAAAAATAATCCCAAATAATGAAAAGAACTGACAAAAAAATCTCGAGCGGTATTTATAAAAAGCACCTGTATCTACAATAAGATAAGGAAAAGAGAGATTTACCTGGAATTTATTTCTGGCCTCCGCCATTATATAGCTAATACAGGTGCAGTACAAAGATTATTATTTAAACTGACTGTAACCCTTTAATTTAAAGGAGAATAATACGGTAATTGCATGTAGGATTGAAAATGTCAAAATAATTTGAAGAGATCAACTGAGCATAAATTCACCTAATGCATTCACCTAATGCATGCCTATCAAGTAACAGGTCTGTATGATATAAGAAAACCCAAAGAACTTCAACAGTAAGTGATGGGGAACAAAAACAGAAACCCAGATACTACAATTTAAAAGCAATTGATTAAACTGAAAGGGGATGTTTGCCTGCCTGATTGTTGTTCATCCCATCAAAGTTTACAGCCAAGTTTTAATCAATCAAACATGACTGGTAACCAGAAATAAAGACATAAAAGCGTTAGGACTGAGCAGTACTCCGGATATTTAGGACTGAGATTTGAATTTTCAAATTTATACACTGCTTGAATCAGCATTTAGATAAGGTATATTTATAAAGTCATACCCCAGTATGATTATACTGTACATGAAAAAGTATCCCAACATTTAATTCATAACTGTAATCTTCTACCTTTTGGCAAATTCCAGTATCAAAATCCTCCACAAAACTTCCGCACAGCACTTAACATTTACAGGTGCAGTCTTTTACATCAATTATACCCTTGCACCACATTTCTCCATATTCTTCCCTTAACGTGCACTTAGCATATTGTGTGTCTCTTCAAAGACTCTAGCATCATCACCCCGAGCAACCACAAAACGCAGTACACACTTGTGAAGGCAAAATTTGCCCATCATGATCTGAAAACTTCTCCATCTCATTGTGTAATATGCAACTGAAGATCAGGTTTTCAAGGTACAGTTAGTGGTTTTGCCTTCTGTAGTACCACAGAAATTATCTAAAATGCTTCAGGGACATGTGAAACAAAATTAATTGAACTCTGCATGAAGAAAGACTGATTGCAGAAGGTATACTGCCGAGCAAAGTGTGTCTTAACATGGCATGTTGGAGAGCTATGGATTTGATGGGTGGGCTGTTCAGTGGATAAGGAATTGTTTAGCTGGCCGCATCCAGAGGGTAGTGGTCAATGGCTTGATGTCTAGATGGAGATCGGTGACAAGTGGTGTCTCTCAGGGGTCCGTACTGGGGCTACTGCTGTTTAATATCTTCATCAATGACATAGACAGTAGGACTGAGTGCACTCTCAGCAAGTTTGCAGATGACACCAAGCTGAGTGGTGCAGCTGACATGACAGAGGGACAAGATGCTATCCAGAGGGACCTCGACAAGCTGGAGAAGTGGGCCTACGTGAACGTCACGAGGTTCAACAAGGCCAAGTGTAAGGTCCTGCACTTGGGTTAGGGCAAGCCCTGGTATCAAACTACAGGCTGGGGGATAAGCATATCAAGAGCAGCCCTGTGGAGGACTTAGGGGTACTGGTGGATGAAAATGTGAACATTAGCAAACAATGCACACTCACAGCCCAGAAAACCAACCACAAACCAGGCTGCATCAAAACAAGTGCGGCCAGCAGGTCAAAGGAGGTGATCCTGTCCCTCTGCTCCACTCTGGTGAGACCTCACTTTGAGTACTGCATTGAGCTCTAGAATCTTCAGCACAAGAAAGGCATGGACCTGTTGGAGAGGGTCCAGAAGAGCGCCACAAAAATGATGAGAGTGCTGGAGCACCTCTTCTATGAGAACAGGCTGAGAGAGTTGGGTTTGTTCAGCCTGGAGAAGAGAAGGCTCCAGGGAGACCTTACTGCGGTATTTCAGTACTTAAAGGAGGCTTATAAGGAGGATGGGGTCTTTTTTGCAAGACCTGTTGTGACAGGAAAAGTGGTAATGGTTTTAAATTAAATGGGGACATTTAGACTAGATATAAAGAAGACATTTTTACAATGAGAGTGGTGAAATACTGGCACAGTTTTCCCAGAGAGGTGGTAGAAGCCCCATCCCTGGAAACATTCCAGGTCAGGTTGGATGGGGCCCTGGCCAACCTGATCTAGATGAAGACGTCCCTGCTAACTGCAGGGAGGATTGGACTAGATAACTTTTGAAGGTCCTTCCAACCCAAAGCATTCTGATTCTATGAGTATTTGTTCCTCCTTGCCAAAAAGGCACCTGTCTTTCTTCAGCCATTAACTCCAGTTCCTAGTTTATTAATGTAGCACAGCTCAATGCTTTTCTAGAGCATGAAAGTAAGATCCAAGTGAAGCAGTACAGGTTTATCTTTTGTATTTTATGTATCTAAAAATATTCACTTCCTTTTATTTTAAAAGACTGTTTCACAGAGTGGAATTCCAATTAAAAGCTGCTTACCCATCAGTCTCTGACTCATCACTACTTGCCACCAATCCAATTTCCTTTGCAAATAATAACTTGAAGTCAGTAGCTTTTGTTCTCTGTCCATCAGTATGTTTCTAAATTCATTTTTGGGTCTTTGTGATGCTATTCAACTCTTGAATCAAGGAGCCATGCAGATCCATAAATTAACAGAATACACTACTTCTGGGTGCTAAAAGACTGTGATATGGAGGAAAAGAAGTTGTCAATAAACTATCCATCTCCCTGCATAGATTACAGAAGTCAGAGGACATATTAAAAACCTCACACCTGATTTGTGACCAAACTGCTTTATCACTCCAACTCCAGCTGTCTCAGGCAGAATGGTAAGCTTCCTCGTCCTTCCAAAATGCAAGAACTTTCCAAAATACCAAGAATAAAACAGCAGGTGGAAAAGAAAGCGGTGCATCAAGTCACTGGGAAAAAAATACTGCAACTGCCTAAATGCTTTTCTGAACTTTCAAATGATCGTTAGTTTTTTAACACAGAAATAAAGATCTCCTTCCAATCCTTGCAGGTTTAGAGTGTAAGATCTTTCTCATGCAGTTGTGCATGGCCACTGCAGTTTAACACACTTTAGAAGGAGCTGGGCTGTATATTCGGGTTACTCACACTGTTACCGTACATTTAGGAAAAAGAGGCTGAAGCCTATTTTTTCCAAGCTATCTTCCTGTCAAAGTGGTTCATTCTCATTGAGATTGAGAGCTATCAATAAGTTCCACCCATTCAGAGTTTTTATGGAGAGACTGTGTTAACATGTAAAACAATATACAACGTACTAGATCATCCAGAGTAAGGCATGATCCGCTCTGAAACTTTTCAGTGAACCAGCAGAGAGAAATGAAATGAGGAGTTCACAGTTAGACTTTCAAGTATGCAAAATTATACCCAGCCCAACAAAGAGATGCTTGCATCTCTAAGTAAAACCACACATCAATTTGGATTTACAGTCAGCCTTCACCTAGAGAAGGAGTAAGTAGATCACATTTTGGAGGGGGGGCAGAGGGGAGGGAAGGATTAAAACTGTCTTCAGATTTGTAGGCTTCAGAGGAAAAACTCGCTGCAAGAAGTCAAATGTTACACCAGAAAAAGTACACTCTGATGAAGGATACTCAAAGGGGAGTTTTGTTTAGGATGCAGCTGAAGGCATAATAATGGCACCATCTGCTTCCGTGCCTGCCATCATGTTAGAAGATCACAGTTAGCTGAAGGAGAAAGAGGGTTTCCTCCCTTCTTAAAGTAATTTAAGTACATTTTTCTTTCAGTTCTTTGCCCGTACGTTATCAAATTGCAATACATTGTGTTGTCAGTTTACAGCGTAATTAATTCTTCTCCTTGCGCATTATTTTACCCTGGCTGGAGCTTAAATCATCTAACGTGACTAGATAACCACAGGGTATTCCTCACCGAACGGTGTGGCAAAGGTAGGATAAGGAAACACTAAGCAAGATGAGATTCTTTTTATATGCTTCGTATAGTTTGGCGTCTAAATGAAAGTAGGATTTAATACTGAATGAGTTACAGGAGGCATAACAGACGCTTTAGGCAAAATAATTTAGAAACACATCTACTTAAAAGAGGAAGTTGCAATAAAACATTTCCACACCATTAACTGTAGGTTGTGCACATATTATGTAAAGAACCCATGATGAAGAAATGTTTGCTGTAATAAAACTGCAAATTCCAGATTGCAGCCAGGGAGCACTGACAGACTGTAGGACTCTAGAAACCGAACATGCTTCAAAGCTATGTTTCAAATTCCTGAAGCTGAATTTAAGAGGTTTTCGAGGCAGCAGAAATGACTTTGCAGTAAACCTAACAGTGCATGCCCATTTTGTACACAAGGGAGGGGAGAACTCAGCACAGCAAAGCTGGAATGGCTCAGAGCCCAAAAAGCAGGACTACAGGAGATGCAGCCTGTTAATGAGAGGGAGACAGGGTTTTCCTCAAGAACAGGAGTAACTGCGCATCCCGTGCATCCTGTTTTGAAATTTATATGAGTTCAAAATTATATAAATGTATAAACAACTGTCAAATGTTTTGAACTTTACAGAGTTTTGGAAAGTGCTGTGCTGAAGCCGATGAGAGAGGAGCAGAGCCTCTAATAGCTTTGAGACAGCCCTGGTGAGGTTTTCAACAACGTCTGCAGATCAGTGCTTGTCCAATTAAATCCCAGGCAACTCAAAGAGTAAACCTTGCTGCAAGAGGTGATACCTTGAGCTAATTATAACCTAGGGTAATACACTTCTAAACTTTCCTGAAACTTGAAACTGGGGAAAATAAAAAGGAAAAAAAAGTAAAAAAAAAAAAGAGTGATCTAAACCTTATGTGACTGTACCACTCTTTTTGAGTGACTGATCCATTTTGCCAACTGAAGCTCATTTAAGAGAGGATACGAGCAGCACTGATTCAAAGGGGAAGCGAGCAAGAGTAAACAAGGCATCTGTCATTAATTTCCTGTAGTTGGTACTGCTTCCCATTCTATATTTTTGTCTTGGCATTATTTTCTTCATGCATCCCCCCAGTAACTGGAATAATAAAGGGTCTGTGAAGGGGAGATAGGGAGTTGGCATAAAGGTGCCAAATACAGGCAGTTCAGGATGTAGTCTTTCTTTTAGGGCATATGGAGGGTTATAATTCTAGATGACATTTACAGCATTGTTGTCTTAACTATTTAGGCTATTATAGCACACATTCTCATCTAAGCTGCACCCACACTGGCCCATAAAGATGACAGCTGTGACCAGAAACAAGACTGAGAGCGTTCTCACAAACTCTTCATCCCAACACCCGATCGCTTCTGCTGCTGACAGCTCTATGACTAGAAAAAAATCCATACAGTAGAAAATTGAAATTAACCCTTACTCAAAAGCCAAGAAATACACAATGATCGATAATAATTTTACCTGCTGCACAATTATCATTGATTTTATCACATATAGGGACAATTCATAGTAGAATTAGTTGTGCAGAATAAAAATTGAACCACAGAATCCCTTAATCCCAGAAAGTAATGGTTGGTAGCTCCCATTACACTTTACACTTGCTTGACTAAAAATCATTGCACTGTAGTGTATGGACTCTCCTATTGCTTACAAAGTCACCACTTATGAAGTATACTAAAAGTAAGTTGCTGGGAACATCATACAACTGCGTAGTGTAAAGACACTGTTTGGAGTTCTTTTTCTTAAAAAGATCCTAAAAAAAAATAGAAGCACAACATTTTCACTGAAGAGAAGTTAACAAATCCTGGTTTAGTGTGCAGGCTGGAATCAGTATGGGAATATTGATTTAATGTTTATTCCTGAAAAGAAAACACTGACGGGAGGAAAATAAGCAATCAGAAGCATTCTGTACCGAGAAACTTTCAGGCTGTATAGATATACTCAGGATTTCCTGTTGCTCTTTTCATTTTGTTCACAGAGACAGAGACTTCATCCAAAGTCTTGTGACTTTTACCTGCCAGTCACAAAACTTACATAATTATTTGACACATTTTAATGCAAATCTGAGACTTCTATTAATTACTCTGACTTGCTGCTGACATTGTGTTGATGAGCTCTTTATTCTTACCCTGTCCTCATTTTTAAGGAACAAATTGCTAGGAGTTTACTGTATTCATTACTGTTATGATTTTAATGGTGGGGCAAGTAAATTATTTAAAACATCAGGAAAATCAAATAATAGTGCTTATTCCATCTTTAAAATTTCTTTTTCTTGTAGCCTATCAGCTAATTGTTGCTTCTTAGTTAATGGTTGTCCAGTTAAGATGATTAACTCCTTCCTAGACACATTTTGCCAACTTAGAATCATGTAATGTTTTGGGTTCACATAATGTTCGTGTAATCATGTAATGTTCAAAGGTCATTTAGTCCAGCTCCTGGCAGTGAGCAGGGACATCTTCAATTGGATTGGGTAGCCCAGAACCCCAGGGTCCAACCTGACCTTGAACGTTTCCAGGGATGGAGCTTCTACCGCCTCTCTGGGCAACCTCTGCCAGTGCTTCACCACCCTCATTGTAAAAAACTTCTTCCTTATATCGAGTCTAAGTCTCCCCTCTTTCAGTTTAAAACCATCACCCCTCGTCCTGTCGCAACAGGCCCTGCTAAAAAGATTGTCCCCATCTTTCCTATAGGTCCCCTTTATGTACTGAAACGCTGCAATAAGTTCTCCCCCGAGCCTGCTCTTCTCCAGGCTGAACAACCCCAACTCTTTCCACCTTCCTTTATAGCAGAGGTGCTCCATCCTTCTGATCAGTTTTGTGGCCCTCCTCTGAACCCTCTCCAACAGGTTCATGTCTTGTGATGAGGTCTCCAGAGCTGGATGCAGTACTCCAGGTGACGTCTCACCAGAGTAGAGGGACAGGACCTCGACCTGCTGGCCACACCCTCCTTGAGAATGTTCAGTATAAGGATATTCTAGTGTAGTCCTCTGAAACTCAACTTCAGAGTCAGTAATAAGCAAAATACGTGGTCCGTGTTATTTTTATTACGCTTTGAAGTATTTCTCTGTTACTGCTCCAGACATCGTTATCTGGATATTAATACCTTAATTGCCCAGAGACACAGGCATTTTTACTATTGCTTTTTAAATGTTTATTAAGGGCAGTTAATTAATAAAGACTTTACTCAAGAAAGTACAGTCATTCACCTCTCTTCAAAGTAGAGCAAAGTAGAAACATATGGCCATGTTTTTTTCTTGAAAGAATATCCTCCCTCAACATTTTTCTACTGGAAATGTTGTTTTAAGAGAAAAGAATAGCAGGGGAGAGACGTTTACTTTCTAGAGATATTCACTCATCCTATTCATCTTATTCTTTCTTTTACAAAGAAGGTAATTATCTTTTTGCTTTTTTGTTTGTGTGTTTGAGACATTTTTACAAAACCTCAAAGATTAAGTTCTGACTTTATTGTAAGTTGAAAGGGTGGTAAAATACAGGTAATTTTAAGATCTGGGATGCCTAATGTAATCTTTCTGTGAAGAAAATCCGGCAGGTTTTTTTCACAAATACATTTGCTTGGCCTGAAATCTAACAAGGGCCTGCAATACAGCTGGGAGGCAACGGCAATATATTACATGGCACTGTTTGACGAGTGGGACTGACAAATAATCTAGTACCAGCTGCTGAAACAAAAGACTCAAGGGGAAGAGAAAAGAGTATTTTTGATACACCACAGTGCAGGGAGTTTCTGGTTTTGTCTGCCATGAGTCTGATTTTTGCTTTTCAAAGTGTTGTTAGCCTATATCACTTTTGCTCCCTCATCTCTATAGTGTGGTCTTGTTTACTCAGTTTTCATTATGGATAGAAATAAACAGGCTATAACCTATGCACGTATTTCAAACACCATATTTCTTTGTTCATCACATGTAATTGGTCAGTACATTTCAATATAAGCCACAACTAAATGGCTAAGGTCTTAGGTCCTGAGTCTGTAGCCTGATCGGATTCAGATGCAAATTTAAAATATTCCAAGTCAGGCGTTTCAAATCACAGGTTAAAAGAAACAAGAATGTCAGGATAAGGATCTGAAGAACAGGTTTGTTTAGAGACAAGATGCAGAAAATTTTGGCAGTAAAAACTGCATTAGATATACTTAAATCTCTTATTGCAGAGTTCGGTAGGAAGATCTCTCCTTCAGCTTCTCTTGATTAGCCTGCACTTTCTCAGAAAAGGGCGGCCAACTAAATTATTAATAAAGACCCCCCTGAGTTACATCTGTAGTACCATGCACGCTTCTGGGCGTGTGACCACGTGACTACTAGACTAGTGAGTGATCAAAGGAACAGGCAGCCCATCACACTGTCTATAATCTAACACAACATAGGATGAGAGAGGATATCACTACTTTTTAAAACACCTCAGGGACAGGAAGGGATTATTCTTTGTGCTGAGCATTAAGCAAACGAAGAACACAAGGACAGCTCTGCTCCAGGAGCTTATAGTATATACCTGCTACTAGGTTATTTGCAAGGCTAACCAAGGTCCTGCTGCGCTTTTCCTTGACTGAGCCGGCACCTCTGCGTTAGCCTCTGGGGTAGAGATACTTTCTTTGGAGGCATGCCGTTTGCAGTACAGAGTGACTGTGGTGATCTGGAGAGATACATTTCCTCAGCGTTAGTTAACATACGCTAATGGTACTTCACAGAGCAATTATTAAATTACTTTGTTCTACTGTAATGACCAGTGATTAAACTTTCATTAGGCTGACATTACACGCTTTATTTATTGGGCTCCTCTACTTATTAAATTATTGGGGGGGGGGGAGGGATCTTAATAGAAGCAAATTTGTGCAATTATATGTCAAGCTCAAAAACTGCCTCCCACCATGAAATTAGGCAAAACATATGAAAATTAGTTAGGTTTTCAATGCTTAATATTTACATTGTCCACATCGGCTAAAAACAAAGGTTGCATAGTTTACTAAAATACCTGCATGCCACCCAAAGAAAAGCACACACACAGCTGGCTCATCAGGGGCTGAGATACAGTGTAGGAATAGCGAACTTGAAAATAAACTTACCATTTTTAGCTGACATTGTAGAGAGACTGGAAAAGATCACATCTCTGTAACAGTATGCATGCACTACAGTAGCATGCTACACAGACAGAGAGCACATTGGGTACAAACTGATGTATGTACCTAATACACCAATCTGGAGGAAACCACTGGAAGGAAATTCTCATACAGGAAGTACTGCCTGGTATCCACAGCTCTGCTGAGAGATGTAATATTTACCAATTAACCCTAAAAATGAAATGCATTTAGTTCAGCAAATTGTTGTGGAGCTTTAGGTAACAAACGTACTCACAAATGCCACTGCAGTCTATATCCAGGGGCAGATGCTTACTCAAAATCCCTTGAAGTAAAGGGCAATATAGCATGTAAAAATGTAGGGATCACGTTCTCCTGTTCCTTCATCCGTGTCAATTGTTTTGGCCATTGCAATGTTGACTACGCCTCTGCAGAATTTGCATGACACGCTTATGGCATTCCTTCGTGGACAATCTTCATCTGGAAATTAGTTTGTGCATTAGTAATAAAGCCATTGTTTTGTGGAAGCCCACAACTCCAAATTAATCAAAGCAGCTCTGGCTGCCAAGGAACTCAGGAGACCATTAATATTAAGTCTAGAATTTTTAAACTTTGTTTAAACTTGGTTTATTTTGCTGCAACAAAATGCACTGTGTAAGGTATCTTTAACTTTGAAGCAGAGTATGTCAGTATGTTGTGATAACAAAAAAATCACATGAAGGTGTTGGCTTGTGGGAGTTTATGCTTTTAATCTGTATTCTGTAAATATACTATGTTTTGAACCAAAAAGCTCATGATTGGTCATAAAATCTCTGCTACTGTACCTCTGTAACTGTTACTGAAAACTTCTCAATTTTTTCTGAAGACAACACCCTTTCAAATGCTGTTTAAATTTTCAAAAAGTAGCTGTATGTCTGTTTAAAGATCTTATTGCTCCTTCACCTTACGAACACCTCGGGTCATCATGTGCTTCAACTCTATTCCAGTAGACATCCTAGTACCACCATTTCAAGGAAAAGGAGAAGAAATAGCCAGCCAACTCTAAGTCCTGTACAGAGCTGATTTCTGGAAGGCTGGAGAACTTCAGTAAGTAACTTGCAAGCACAGCAGGCTATGGGGGTTTTAGCCTGTTAGCCACTTACCAAGGAAACAAGCGAATAGGCATTGTAAAATAATAAATTAGAATGCAAAGAGTAAGAGTGCTTTGGAAAAAAAAGGAAGCCAAAGAGAGCATTAAATTATTTTCTAGAGTAAAGCTCTGAAATTAAAAGGAATGTTCCTGATTTTCAGGTTCTGGATTTGGCAAACAGGAGGTGAGCTGTTAGGAGCCCTGTAAAGATACAAGAACTGGAAAATAAGTACAGTATTAAATAGGCCGGATAGGCCAAGTATAACTATGAATGGTACAATTAATCCACATAATAGGTCATCACAGTGCAACCTCTCTAGAATACGCTCATAAACTACGGAGTACTGACTCCGCGTGTTCCTTACTGTGTATATGCACAACTTTAGAATAACGACACAGTTAAACAGATTTTGTCCTTAATTGCAATTCACTCTGTAGCTGGAAGACTGAGCACGGCATATTCATGGCCTTTTTGAAATGGCAGAATGGTTTTTGCTCCATTAAACATATTTTCCATATGCCCAAGCACTTCTTATTTAGCAAAGTAACATAAATATCTGACACACCCACACACACAAAAAAAGAAAAAAAAAAAAAAAGGCAAGCATTGCAGAAGGCAAAACCAAGCAAAATAACTTCACGGTGGTGGTGGAAAGGAAAATAGGTCTTAATTGTAAGGATCCTCACAGTACTCTAAAGGATTTTTAAACCAGGAAGAAAATTCCTCTATGTCATTCAACTGTGTTACAGGCTTTTGACATTTCTTTGATGAGGAGGAACACTTGAAAGTGTCTTTGTGGCATCTCTTTCTTAATAAAATGAAATACTTTTTGCCGTCATGTTCTTGTAGGGCCATGACTCTTATCCCTTCTTTGTTTTTCTTACCCCTTCCAGAATATTTCTTGACACTTCCATTTTTAATATCAGCATAAATTAAAAAGATTCAGGGTGCAGTAATTGCAGTTTCAAGTACTCTCCAGGAAAAGCATGACAGAGTTTCCTGAAAAAAAGAAATGTACTTTTATTCTAAAATCCCTGAAGTTTTATTGAATTTTTCATGGTGAGATGGTGTGATTGGTTTTGCACTGACCTCCTTTTTTCCAGCACACTCTTCGATCTAGACATGCAGGTGACCGAGCAAATGTACAAGGATAAGTTTTAAGTTCCAGACTTTAATATACACGATATTTTTAAATGCAGCTTGAACAGAGTAATTCTGGGACAATCTCAACAATGTAGCACATTCTTCTCAGCCAAACCAAAGAACTAATTCCACTCTCCATTCCTGCTACCCAAGTACTAAAACTCCAGCTATTACCAATATGAAGATCTTCAAACACCAGGTGCCTTAAAATGATTGGCTCTGTGCACAGCGGAGAGCAATGGATATAGTTTACCTTGACTTCAGAAAAGTTTTCAACTTAATCTCCCATAGTATCCTAGTAGCCAAACTTAGGTGACACGTACTGTTTGGATGGACTACAGAATAGGTGGTACCACTGACTGGGCAACTGAGCTCAAAGAATCATAGAGTAGCTTGAGTTGGAAGGGACCTTTAAAGGTCATCTAGTCCAACCCCCCTGCAATGAGCAGGGACATCAAATTCAGGTTATAAATATTAGTCTTCAGGAGTCAGTAGTACTCAACAATATTTTACGTCTTCATCAATGACCTGCACAACAGGAGACTTGGAACCTCAGCAAGTTGTGGATGACACCAAATTGAGGGGAGTGGTTCATATGCTGGAGGGTTTGGGCTGCTATCCAGAGGGATCCTAATAAACTGGAAAAATGGACTAGCATGAACCTCATGAAGTCTGACAAATGTAAATGCAAACTTCTGCACCTGTGATGGAATAAATTTGTGACTTAGTACAGACTGCAGACTGGTTGGGTAGGTAGCAGCTATGCAGAACACGATCTAGGAGGTCCTAGGCTGAACATGGGTCAGCAGAGTGCCCTTACAAGTGATTACGACTACCTATGTACTGGGCTGCATTAGAAAAAAACACAGTAAGTCATGTGATATGATTTCCCTTTATTTGGCATTTGTGAGGCTGTATCTGGAGCCCTTTATCCATTTTCAGATCTTGTAGCACGTCAACAGACTCAGAATCCAGTGGAGTGCAATTAGAATGGTTAGGGGCTGAGGCCTGTAGTAGTTGACGAGTAACAAAGATAATTAACTGGTTTTGTTTAGCCCGGAGAAGACTGAGGGAGAGATCCAATTGCAGCCACTCTGAAGTGTGATTACAGAGAAGATAGAAGCAGATGTGTACAATGAAAGCATTATTAGTTATAGTCAAAAGTTGCAGCAGGGGAAGTTCTGCTTGGAAATAAGAAAAAAAATAGTAATAATGAGAGAGGTGCAACACTGGAACAAGTTGCTCAGAGAGGTTGTGGAAACTTTATCCTTGAGATTTTCAAACCACAACTGGACAAACAACCCTGAGCAAAACACTCTGAAGTTGTACCTGTGTTGAGCGGGCGTTAGGACTACGCGACCTCCAACCCAGATCTTTCTGATTCTAGACTCCTGTTGTTACCTTGTGGGAATAATGCCCATCATTTCATAGCTCCTGATCCTTCTGGAAGCAGCCCCAATGGACTTCTATATGGCAGGACAGACTTTTCCTTAAGCCATAAATATTGCAGTGTTACAGTTGTTTACTGTCCCTTTGGTGAGAGTCCCTGTCTGATGCTAGAATATACAACTGGTGAGTTCAGTGGACCTAAATACGTGGTTTGCATGCTACAAGTGAGAGAACAGACCAGGAAATCAAAGAAACTAGTGGAGTCATGATGCTTAGCCAAATGCTTAATCTGTTGAGGAAGAGGGATCAGTTAAAATGAGTTGCTGAGCCACTCCACTCTCCTTCCAGTTGGACAACAGGAATAAGAAACCTCTGGAAGAGGAAGAGCCTTCCCCATGGAATCCCCGTCATTCCTTCTTCTGCCTTTTCCACCTATAGCTTCACCATTAGTCCAAGAGATCTTTCACCCCAGGAGACAGAGTGGGGAAATGCTGTGAGATAGTCTTTTCTTTCAAGATAGAAGTGGAAGGATGACAGATTTTGAAAGATTTAGCAGCCCATCATCACTAGTCCTCATCTCCATCAGGCCAGATAATAAATGGAAATGAAATAAACTCTAATGAAGCTTCCACTTTCTTCCATCTCAGAGCTGGCTGCCTGAAGGATGTTCAGACATCTGTGAGCAAAGAGCTATGAGGTCCCAGGTTTCTGGGCTCACTTCCTCCTTTACAAGGACCATTACACTGATCTGAGTGGTTCATTTGTTTTTCTTGTCATTTAAAGCCTTATATAAAGCAGGTTATCATTACAAAAGGGGGTCACTCATGTCCTAAATTATGTTCTAATCATTTAATATAATGTCAACTTAATGCTTGCAAAAGTGGTTAAGACTTAAGGGTTTTTTTTTTTTTCCTTCCATAAATGTTGTTACCCAGGTAGTCTAGACAAGAAAGTTAATTGTCCAGGAAGGTGCTTAGATTGGCCTAAATACACTGGTTCTTCAAGTGCGAAAATGAGCTCATCTCCAGGGAATGCATTTAAACCCCATGACTTCAATGTCTGTGATAGTTATACTTCCTGGGAAAACTATGTACAACAGACGTTTAGAGATAAACTAGCAACATCACAAACTACCCTGTTTGTACAGAAGGTGACTGCTTTGATTGAAGAGCATGCAATATTGACGTTTACAGATGATAGTAATAATAATACTTCAACAAATGTGCAAAAGATCTGATAAGGTCATTTTATAGAGCCCAGGTTCTCTGCCAATCTCTGCTCATATATACTCTATGGCTTTCTTCTTATTATGAAGATAGCTTTGTTTCCATATCTGAAAGCAAAACTATGCTTGGAAAATTCAAGAGGAACCTTTCCGTTCAAGCATTTGCTTCAGGCTTAACAGATGAAAATCTCCTCTGTAGGTGGAAATATATTTTTACAAGGAATTGTTTATTTGGATAAGTACAATTCAACTAAACTAAAATAGCAATAACATTCAATAACTGAATGCATTCTTGACATTGTTTTCAGCAGGAAACAGGTGAATAATTGACATGGATGAAAACCTGACACAGAAAATAGCTGTGAGCAGACAATAAAGAACTGAAGAGTTAAAATTTTAAAGACTGAATTAACAGTAGTTTGAGTTTCAAAGGGGTATTTCTATTCTTAAGGTAAATTCTAAAATCTTTGTGCCAATACCACACATTTAAAAATTCTAGGAAGATTAGTTTTGAATAGGTGTTTAAAAATAAGAAAAGACTCAACAGTCTTTTTTTTTTTTTTTTTGGTATTTCTGTGTACGTGACAGACTGTCAACATTGAATTTGGGAATTCAGTTGCCCAAAGATTGTGTCCTTACCATTTCAGATACTTCTAGCTCCAGCTGGCTCTCTAGAAACACATGGATCTACTACGACTCCTATGCCCTATTTGTCAGCCCCATCCATATGGACCAGAAACCCTGATGCACTTGGTGCTGTGGTAAATGGACAGCTATTTAAGCAATCAAAAAAGTTCCCAAGTATGTAGCATAAAAAACCACTTTGGAATAGAAGTTTGTATTTTTTAGCCTGAAGAAAGGGATAAAACCAATCTCTCTCCCACGAAATCTTATGACTGTGCTCCTAAAAAACCTGTGTATGTAAGTTTGTTCTAACAAACATCACAATTGGGTACATTTATAAAAATCTTTCTTATCCTACAGGATTTGTGAAATTGAGAGTGGAGAAAAATTGTTTATACTTGGCTTCTTCACATGTTCCAGATGAGATATCGAAACTAAACTATTGATTTCATATGTTATTCTAGCTAGATTAATTTTTCTTTTGTTTTGGCCATTGCAACATCGATCTGGTACTAGGTGTTCAGGAATGCAAAAGAAGGAGGTTCCCACTGCTTTTCACGCATCCTCCTCTAAGCTTACAGATACAGATAGCTGCAATGTTTCCAATCATCAGTATTAGCGTTGTGTAACTCAGATGGAGTGCTTCAGAGAGAAGCAAAATAAAGAGAAAACCGTGGGGGATTGTGACACGCTATTACTACCAGGTTTTACCAGTGACGGCACTAGTTCGGGTCTCTACAAGAACTAGAAATGGTTCTGTGTTTAAATCCAGACCTGCATTAAGAATTTGTTCTTGTGTGTCTGTTTCATAACCACTGTTATGCTAGCTTGAAAATGTGTATGTGTTGTGTTATTCCAGACTTAGTTGGGAAAGGCAATTGTCCAATATAAGCTGTAACGGGAATTTTTACATGAAGTTTGGTTGTTTTAATAAGATGTATTCTGAAACCAGGAGTTCTGCACTGAGTTTAGCTAAACTAATTCAGGTTTCCCCAGTTATGGGCTTTCCTCTTTCGTTTATTTTTAATTCTGTTTAATAATTGCAATTCTGAAACCTTATTAAAAGAGTGCTACAAACCTGTTCTATTTAATTTCTGAAGGATAAAACAAGCTTATTCATTACCATCCTCTTTTGGGGCTTGAATACTTCCCAAGTTACTTAAAACACATTTATGAAAGCAGTATACGTGTGAACAAAATCTTAATAAAGAAATCATACATTTTGCTTATTTTCATATGCCAAAGGGGTTTGATAGAGGCTTCTAGCTATCTGATTTGTTCCCTCCCTCAGAGCTGTTAAGTGCCTGCTGCCTGAACAGCCCTTACAACCAACCAGCCCCATCATCTGCATTTTCTCTGCTCTTCTTCCAATATTTTCACCTAAAAGAAGTAGGGCATCCTCTCCGTGATCATACTTGAGAGGGAAGCGTGGAGGACTCCAAATCAGGCCTGCAGGCTGGCTGGAAGGCAGACAGCTGTTTGCCTGAAACCTCGCAGAAAGAAGGACTGTACCTGCAGCCTGGAGATCTCACCCTGCTGTGTCAGGGCTGCTCAGCCATCCCAGAAGACAGCAACGTGACATTTCTATCATCCTTACCCTATCTGCACATGAGGTGTAGTTAAAGATGAGTCTCCAGCCTTAGCTTCACATTGAACAGATTTCATGGTTTGTTTTAGTCATACTCTGAAATATTGCTCACTTGAATTTAATAGAACTTGCTTGCACATCTATTTCATTCCTAAAGAATTCTTTCATATCATGTTGGGTTATTAAGTTAATAGACTGCTTCCTCACAGCTAGTGCCAATTGCTGGAAAAGGACTGGCTGAAGCCCAAGGGGCTCTCGCATGTGATGTGCAGTTGGTTGGGCAACACAGGTCAGCAATGAGAGACGAGGCAAGTGGTAGTGAGAGATAACATATGTTTCGTGAGCGTCGTCAGAAAGAAGGTGAAGCCCTGTGCTTTCAACATGTGGTGAGTGTTATCACACATTAACACAAGCCTTGATATATCTTACAGTGATTAAAAAGCATATAAATAAAGAAGCATCTATTTATTAGTGGATAATTCACTAATGAAAAGCTGAGGAACTGAAACTTCTTCAAGAAGTGTTTTCCCTTGAGCTGCAGGAGAAACTGAGAAACATTTAGGCTTCGTATTTTCATATCACGTGTATATCATTTTCTCCTCTATACGCTTCAGATTTTTATGCTGCTGCATTTATGGCTTTGGAGTGAAAAAAGCACTATGCATTAACACGCAGATGTTAAAAATTCTATTTTCAAGCTACAATACAGAATAAATAATATACTCTACATAAAGAATTTTTAAGTTATTTTAAAATAGTTTGTATAGTAGCAGCTGAGTTATTCTTAAATGAGCTCAGATGAGAAAAAGACCCAGTCTGTAGCTACCCAAACATTCCTCCTTAAGCCTTCTGTTGCTCAAAAAAAAGCAAATTTTGAAGATGAACAACTGTAACTGTCACTAACTTTCATCTACTTACACAAGCATGCTTGTACTCTGAAAAGTTTGGCAAAGATGAAGAAAAAACCAAGACATTATTCTAATGTTCATGCATTTAAATACGGCATTCCAGTCAAGCATTTTTGTAATTCTTTCCTGTATCTAAGTTAATGTGTTTTACATACTTTACACATATGGAATCAAGATTACCCACTGAAAGCATCTTTTCTCCCCCTACCTGTAAACCCCAAGTCTCAGCACGTTCTCACAAAAGCACTGTCGTATTTTGAATATTCTTCTGAGAGAGTAAGGTATGTGAGAGATCATCCAATGAGGATGTGTATGGGGAAACAATCCCTGGGCCAAGTTTAGCAGCTTAGCCTGAGTTGGTAAAAACCAGGAGTTAGTGACAGAGGCCCAAAGACACATCACAAATACATTCTTTGTGAAATGCTGCAATCATCGAAAACATGAAATATAACAGGAAGGAAAAAACCATAGTTGTAAACTCCAGCAGTGTTGGAACAGTAAGATGAAGAGATATCTGAACTAAATTTCTGTCCTGCTGTAAGTTAAATCGTGTAGCCACACCATTCCCATGACATTCCGCATTCATTGGCTGAAACGGTCTGTTTAACAAACAGACTTGAGTAAAAATGGTAATGGTCCACATCAGAGACATATATTCCACCAAACGCTAAATTAAAGCAAGTTATGTAGCATTTCATCACTCCAAACTATTTTCACCTAAACTTGTTTTGCCAATAAGTAATTGGGAGATAAAGCACATGATGAACACCCACCACGATGTATGCACGTCCGTTAGTCTGACAGCTGGCACAGAGAACAAAGAGCGGATGCACACTGACCTATTTTCTACTGGCAATACATTAACAAAGCCAAACAGCTGTGGTTGCTCATTGCACAGCAATATGCAAATTATTTTTCCTCATGCCTACAAATGCACTTGATATTTTAGACACTGCCCAGAACACGCACTTTAAAAACTCCACGCCTGGTGCTCAGTGGTGAACATCAGTATTGCACGCTGCTGCCTTAGGCTTCCTGAGTGAGGGAGGAGACTCAGGTTCCAGGGGAGCTGCCGCTCCATTGTGCTCCAGCTGCTCTGTTTCTGAGTTACGGTCTAGCACAGTTCTTCTGATTTACAACCCCTTGTCCTGCCTTTTAAGTCTTGAAATTGCAGAGGCATTGATGAGCCTTCCACTTTATTCAGATTCTCACTTTTTTTGCTGTTGTGAATCTTAAACCCTGTGTAACAACTCGGAACTATCACAAAAGCCAGATCTCCCTCACCCCTTTATCATCATAACTCATGGGAGTATAGAAAAATCTAGTTGGCATTGGAGCTAGGAATCCTGAGAGGCTTTCTGACATCAGATGATGTCTTCATGTTTCAAAGCAATCAGGCTTGAAAACAAGGCCTCGATCTAAAGTTTCTCCCTGGAAACATAAGTGTGTTTTATGGAATCTGAGTGTTTAAAGTTCCAGAGGTTACAGTTTGGTCATCAAATGGGCGTCCTATTCTGAAGGCTAAAATAGTTTACAGAAATAGTACATCTAATCATTGTAACCACTGCTCAAGACCTCAATGGTAATATATTTTATAGCTGTATTTACATGTGCACATAGAACCACAAATTTAGATTGAAACATCTATTCAGTTCTTTTACATGTAGTCCTTTACTGGCAATTCTTCTACTTACAGAACATCCAAACAATGAGGGATTTTTCTGGGCAACTGTTTTTTCCCTACAATTTCTAAAAAGTAATCAAAGACCTCCACAGCAATCTTTTATGCCAAAGAATATCTACATCTCAGGTAATTCTCCTTTGTTTAAGCAGGTAGTTATTTGTAACTGTTGCTCTGTGGCAGATTACTCTGTGACTTATAGCACCTAATAAAATGCAGCAATTAGTACATGTGAAATAATTCATTCTCCTCACCCTCCCCCCAAAAAAATCAAAATGAGATAGCAAAGTTACTTCACTGACACAACACCTTTTCCTTCAGTAAACCATGCAGTATATCCCACAACCCCTATTTAGATTTAAGCAGTCAAAATCTCATCATCTGTGCAAGTTGCCCGTAATTGTTGTCTTGGAGTCTTTCACAGGTCTGAATCTGCACCATTTTGTTCATTGTAAAACATTTTCACATGCAAGCAGTTGATACACAATGGTGTATGTAAAATGATACTACATAAATCTTTTTTTAAATACCTTTTTGACCGATAGACAACATGCACAAAATGAAAAGAAAAAGCAGCAGTCTCTAGGAAGCGTGGAAGTCTCCAATGAGGTTTTATAGCATTCAGATCCCAAGGTTCTTCCAGTTTTATCTGTACCACAGAGGTTCTTAGAGTAACAAATTCAAATGAACGTGCTTTAGCCTGCTATCCTTAGAGCCACACATGGCATTACCTGTCACACCTTTAAGAAATCTCACTGCAGCAATCGCTTTTGATCCTTTCTCCTTGCTAGTTCCGATATCACTACTCTTTCATTCCTTCTTTCTTTTCTTCCCCAAAAGAAAGCTCAAGAACTCTCTGATCTGTGATTGCACAATGTTCAGGACAACTGCGTTTATTTTACACAGGTAAAGTTTTACAGTGACCTCTGTGACTCTGATATAATGGCATCATCTTGCCAGGTAATAATTTGTGCTAAATGTGATGGGTGAAGATATGGAGAATATTTTTTTCCTTACAAAAGTGTATAGGTGCAGAACAACTCCCCACAGAGAGTTTCTAAAAGAGCCACAAAAAGCAAAATAATGTGCACTAAATTGTTTGAAAATATGAAAGCATATAGATCAACTGAAAGGCATATTGAGAATAGATGAAGAAATACTGTAGAGCAGGAACAATGTATACCCCTGCTCCTTCTCCTGCAAGTCAGCCTTTTAAATATCCTAGTGATTGTGGAAAAGACGACAAGCCCAAAGGTCTAATAGATTAACTCTACTGTGACTTACATGATGCAGAAACAGACAACAAAGAAAATAAAACAGATTTATGCTAGGCTGCTTCGATGGATGACCTCTGAAGAGCTCATGTTATAGCCTTCTCCTCCTCACTATCTGACAAGCAATAACAATGGAGAAATACTGTAATAAGGATTTCTCCCACACACCCATTATTATTAAACAGAAACAATTCTGTGGGAGAAAGCATGGGCAAATAAGTCACAATGCACTTACATTTACTCTTAGATGTAGGTGTTTTGGCAATGCATACATATAACAGCCTACGAAGTCTGTTGCTGTGTAACTAAAAAACCTCAAAGCTTCTGAAAAGAGGTTTTGTCATTGTCATTGCCATTTCAGGTATTTATATACAGCAGCCCTTGAAACTTCTTTAAGACTTAAGTAATCTGCAGCTTCATTTTATAGATACTGAATAAGACAGACAGTGTGACCTTGGCAAAACTGGAGCTCTCTGTGTGGTACAGCCTGTAAACAGATCTCAAAGTCACCCACAACTTCAGTCTAGCACCATCTTCGTCACTGGACCTACATTTTCTCTCCTATTAAACTTAGTTCCCGCTTACCAAAAGGCAATTAAAAATACCAACATTACCTTATCGGCAGGATATCATTGTCTCTCCCAGCACTGAGAAGTTGTTGACTATGCTTATAGTAGGAAAGAAAATTCTCCAGGAGCTATTCTCTTGCATTGAGGCCACTGCACAGCACAGCTGGTATCTACACACCTCAAATACCTTACCTCTTCGAAATACTTCGGTGGCATCCCGTCTGCTTCTTGGGAGGGGTAGGTGGCCTGTGCCCATGACCACGATGATGATTAAACACTGTGGGCAATCATACGCCCTGACCTAGACCCCTTTAGCTTGTTGATATTGATGCTGCCTGTGACACAGATCCAGACAGATGTGCACAGCAGAGCCTGGAGGCCACTCACCATTACTATTGTTAACGATACACTGTGTTTTGACAGGTAATTGCTTCTACTTAGGCCTAAGGGTTGCATAATTAATTCAGCAGATCAAATTACGTTGGACTTGGTTGACTTAACCTGCCATAAGTGACATTGCTAAAAAAAAGCAAAGCAAAACAAAAAGATAAAGAGGCAACAAAACAAACATAAGCCTCTTTGAAGTGCTTATTAATATCTTAGCCATGTAGATTGTAATTGAGGAAAACTATTTGCTGTCCTTGTGGCAGAGATTAATTATTAATTCTGTATATACGCAGCTCAGCTACGACAAGGAGTAAGATCACTTGATAATGTCACAGCAAACCTGCTCCAGAATACCTGAATAATACATCTGCCTTCTTAACTCCACGTACCCTGGATAATTTCACTGTGCCAACATATACTCAGGGTATTTTTTCCCTCATCATCGTGTCAGAATTGTTATCCTCAGGGATTATTAGTCAGTCACTGGGAACACATTTGGCTATTTCCTAAACAGAACACCAGTAACTCTTTCCCCTAAACAAGACACTTGTAGACACCAGTCACCAGAAGGATTGTTCTCTTTCATAGAAGTTAATGGAACGGAGCTCAGACTTTTTTCTAGTTATTTGCATTTTGCAGAGTTTTTCTGCTGAAAAAATCTTGAAGATGTTTTTACAAGTGGTATTTTGGAGCTCACTTAGGTTAGCTATGAGTTTATAGATTTTCATACTTATCATACATGTAAAGCATTCAATGTCAAATGGTGGATAGTATCGAAAGGTTCTGAATAATATGGGAGAACGTGATTGATGAACAGCAAGGAGTCATTCTTCCAGCAGCATCTTTTCTTTCAATTAATACCACTTTCCCACTCATTCCATGGATTTAAAAAAATCTGCTGGGCTCTTAGTTTCAGTGATATCTTGGGACAGTAAGCTCCATAAATCTAATATGTTGCATGATTAGTTCCTTTCCTCAGTTTTAAAATGTATTGCCTTTCAATTTCCATGACTATCTCCTTGTTCTTATGTGATAAGTAGTAAATAGGAGCCACCATTTATCTTGTCAGCATAGTCCATTATTTTGCATCTCACATGCCTTCTCCTTGTCTTCTCTCTCAAAATATGATAACTATTTAGTTCAATCTCTCTTCCCACAAAGCTATCTCTCTGTCATTTACCATTCCGGCACCTGCCATGAAATCCACTCTACTTCTGCTAGGTCCTTCTCTCCTAGCCTCTTTTCATCTTTAATTTACATGGTAATATAAGAAATGATTTATGTAAAAGCATTATAAGACCTTAGTTAACACTTAGGTGAAAGGCCTGTATTTATCTCGAATCTGGCATTTTGCAAGAACAACCATACCACTCCTTCCTAATTACATTACCTTGTACATTCAATTTATTCAAGATACTTAACATTAACAGATGCAATAAGCTTATGGTGCTGTAGTAGGTCGCTGGCCATCAGCCAGTTAATATCCCAAGAAGCATCAATCCTTCACTGGCAAACTAAAAGCAAAATGAACAGCTTTATTTCTAGATAACAATCTTCTTCCCAGCCCTGTTTATTCTATGGCCCTCTAATGTAATAACTGCAACTGCATTATTTTGCCAAAGCACGGCAACAGTTTTAGTCCAGACCATAAAGGAACACATAGTAAGACATCAGATCTAAATCCCCCCCACTGCTATTATATCCAGAACCTGAGCTCATATTCAGCTTTTGCTCTGGACCCTCCCACTGAAATGTCCATGCCCACATTCTGAGTCAAGGAAAAAAAAATTACTAATGCCCTCTTCAGCTTCCAGACTTCTCATGTTTTTAACCTGTTCTTCCAAAAATCACAGACTCACAGTTATTTACAAAGGCAGGTGTCTGTTTATGCAGGCCAGATGCTAGATTTATTTTTCCCTCAAATGAAGTCACCCAAGTGCCAGCTAAATATAAGACCCATTTGGCAGCTTCATCCAATAATCCACATCAGGTCTGCTGGAGTTTAACCTCAGATATGCCGGGATAGCATTTTTGAAAGAGCTATATGCAACACCACCGGGAATTCTGCTGTAAAGAGTAGAGATTCAAAGAGCTGAAAGCTCTTTTGGCACATTATATCGAGATGCTACTCATACCTGCAGGAACTCTTACTTGATGACTATATTCTTCATTCAACATTATTATTCTCCTTCAACTAACCTGGCCTAATACAGGATTAGCCAGTTTTGGTTAAATCTGAGAGGTTTTCATTGTAAAGTGGCATTTTAGGTACTAGTGTGGGGAGGGAATAATACATCAGGTTCAGCAAAGCATTCAAGATGCTAATCAAGATGAAGCACTGCAATTAATTTCCAAGGTCAACTTTTTTAATCCTAAAGAATTTTCTTTTCACAATTTGTAGCTTAAGGAATCTGAAAACCAAGCTGAAATACTATTTTTTAAATTGACATGACTCCTGTTTTCAATGGTTTTTTTTTTCAGGGAAATTTTTAAGCCTGTATATACACACACATGCTCATGTGTGGACTCGTAAATATTTCATTCTAATTCAGTGTGTTAGTAGATTTTTTTAATGTGGGATTTTAAATTCAACACATTTTGAGTACTCATGCAAATTTATTGAAGCTAAATATTGTATTATACTGGGATTTAGTTACTTTACACTATGCAAGTTAGCTCAATTTTTATTATATAGGAATTTCTTAGTAACTATTAATATACTCTCCTACTCTGCTTAAGAATTCATACAATCACGAAATAAAGGTTTCAAAGACTGTACACCATTCACAGTGACTTTTGTGAATACTTATAAACTCACGTATCTGGTCACCTTTCTTCAGGTAAGAGAACTTACTATTCAAAGCATTTTCATTATTTTAGATAACCTGTTCAACAAATACTTGAAATACGGGTAGAGCTGCTGTTTATGTTAAGCTTTGGCTTTGACACTGCAGAACACTTATAAACAGGACATGCACACGTATCCACACAGACAGCTTGAAAGGTGGACAGCTGTTGCATTTCTGTAAAGAAAAGGATGGGAATAGAGACATCTCTTGTTAGGTTTTTAAATTGCTGAGTAAATCAGTATTAAGAATCCTCTAAATATGCAGGTGTATTAAATAACTTATTAAATAAAACTCCACCTAAGGAATCTGTACAATGAATGTTTCAACCATTTTCTCTCTATTCATAGAGGGGAAAACAGCCAAAACTCTTGTTTATACTGTGCAGTAAAATGTAAAGCATTTTTTCTCCTCACTGTGACTTTTTCAACTGCAAATGTTGTAATTTGTCATCAGCTTCAAATGACAAATTAAAAACCAGTAATACTGGAGTTCATGTCATTGGCTGCCACTTGTATAAACCCCTGCTTTGTTGTAGACCTCCACAGAAGGTTCCTTGCTGGTATAGAGCAAGTTCTACATTTAAGTGTATTTTATGTTCTAGATAACATGGTCTCAGCCAGTCTGAGGAGGGGAATGGACACCTCTCTTCACTGGCAGAGCTATGGGCCATCTGCCAAGTCTGCACAATTTCCTCCAGTTAGACTGGGTCTCAGTGTCTGACTGGCAAACATTTCTTCCCAAGAAATGTATCACATGAGAAGAACCGAATAGCGGTTAGTCAACATGACTTCATTGCCAGGATTTGGTAACTGTCTTCCAACCATGCAAAGTTCTACTTGGGCTCCTATAGCAACTCTCCCTAGCAGAGCATCTACCTGCATCCCCTTCCTGCATCCATCAGCAGCGCTTACATTGTGAGTATGGATCACCCCAGCTTTAGATCTCGGTAATTAGTTTTCTTCTTTATTCCCTTCTCCCTTCCCTTGTACATATTCCTTTTTCACCCTGGACACTACAAAGAATTTGCTGTTTACCTCTTCCTACCGCAAGCAGCCCTTTGAAATCAATTCTGTAATTATGCAAGTTGCATCTTTTTTTAAGATCACAGGCTTCAGCTCAATGTTTGAAGGCAAGCACAATGTTACCACGCACTCCTGAGCAAATGGGCTGCGATTTCCACCGAGGCCTGTACTAATGCTAAATAATCATAGGTTCTGTCTAGAAAATCAGTTTTCTGACATGATGTAAGCTGTAATTATCACAGGTATGCTCATGACCATGCACCTCAAGGCATCTAGATAAATAGATAAATAAAATAAGCATCTAAAAGAAGAGTAGATGAATGGCAGGCAGGAGAATTGAGTATAGGTTGAGAGCAAATAAAAATTCTGAAGCATGCTTCCACTATTTCCTACCCTATGAAGAAGAAAAAATTTTCCACCTTAATTAATAATGGGACATGGCATAGAAAAATGAGTTTATGAAAAGTTAAAATGAGAAACCTGCAGGAAAAAAATCACTTTGCCGTTTCAGAAGTTATATTTGTTCCCTGCACTCTGGCTGCTTGGTACTTGCCTAGCCTCTGGGACAGGCCTAAGACTGCACTTGTCAGCGGGTGGGAAGGCAGGGAAATGGGGCAGCCCCACGACGCCACACAGCTACCAGCCAGAGCAAGGCTGTTGGAAAGCCAGCAAAGCAGGCTTTGTTGTTTCATTTCAGAGTTTCTCTTCACTGGAAAATTACCTAACACTAGTAACCAACACATCCCGAGTCAGAAAATACATTTAGTGAAATTCAGACCCCATAAAAGGCAAGGAAATTCTGCAGGGATTTCACGTCTCTTGCCCGTACTCGGTGGTGTTTATACAGCTTATGTTATAGCTACTCCTGGTTAGCTGCGAACATTCATGGCTACCTGCTAAAATACACCAGATTATGACTTTCCATGCACCGCATGCTTTTCAGTTTGCAAGGAAGATTGTCACTTCGAAGGCTATTTCAAATGTACGGGAGAACACCTCTTAAAGACATATTTGAAAACTATGTACACAAATCCTATAAAAGCAGCTAGTGAAATGATGCTGCTATTTGGCTGATTTCCCCCACTTGTTACACTAGGCATTTTCTGCATTAGCTTTACACATTATGTAGACAGTTTGTCATCATCACTCAGAGACATTTAGCCCATTTTCTGTGATGTTTTTGAAAGATGTTCAATTCCCAAGAGGAGGATGATTAAATGATGCAAAGTGATACAAAGGATATTTAATAGATCTAAACTGAAGCTGTATCTACAAGTTTGACGCCCTGATACCTGAGCACCGTGCTGCTAAACAACATTTACTTCTACTGTCTGCCTCTATTATCTCCTCCTGTTCTGCTAATTAGACATAAATCTATTAAAACAAACCTATTTCTTTACATAGTTAATCATGTTTAAAGGAAGATGATAATTTGTATAAGATTAATATGCAGTTTTTCTTTCCATTTTAGGCATTTTTTCAGATGATAAAAACTTTTATCTTACTGCAATTTGTAACTGTGTGTCAAAAGAAGATGTATTCTTGAAAGCTTCCTTTGAATTTCTAAGTGGCAAATAGGGAGATTGAGATCCTAATTCTCCGTGCAATATTTGAAGCTATTCCTGTTTGGTTGCATGGAGCAACAGGATTGTTTTTATCTTGTAATAAAGTTCACAGAAGGATGGAGAAATCGTGTGTTATTCTATACCTGCATTGAAAATCAAAGGACCACCTTCACACTGCCTAGTGCTCACCTGATTAAAGGGGACTGCGTTTTTTGGTTTGATCTGTTCATCTTATCTCTGACTTGATCAACTATTTTCAGTGATATCCTTTTTCTACCTTAACATTTTGATGATCACAAACCCCTCTCCTTTGCTGGATTATTTGTGTTATACCCCATAGGATTTACCGTGGCAGGCTGGGCATATCTGCGGTAATCAGCTGGCTTTGCCTTAACCGAAGAAATAGATTACAGCCCTGCAACCAGCTGCCGCAGTACGTGTAGCACCTGTCCTGAAATCCCAGAGGTTCCACAACCAGTAGCGAGTACGCAGGTATATATATTCTACAAACATCCTAATTGTGCATTCAACTGATGTACGGCTGCGTGTGTTAATGCCCATCTATCAAAGAACTGTTCCAGGGCTTGCTTCCAAATTTCATCCCTGCTCAGGCATCGCTAAGGACCTGCGCTGTTTCCCTGCAACACTGCACACACGTACCAAGAGCGCTTGCACGCTGATGAATTACGGGACCCACAGTGTGGAAGCTGATGGCACAGCTAAAATCAGCATTTCCTCTTTGCCCCACAGTGGTAAGGTGGTTTGAGTTACAATAGGTTTTGGAAGGGTTTTTCCCTATTTGTTAACTTTTAAAATTTTTTACATTTATTTTTTTAAACCAGACTTCCGAATAGCTTTCCATCTTTTTTTGTCTGCTTTCAGTATCTAGAGATCAGAGTGGCTTATATCCAGGTCACATGCAGGACACAACGAAGTGTCCTCCTCATGAACGTTACTAGCATCTATTAAGGGTTACGTACATTCTCATGGGACAGGAATAATTTGCTGGTGGTAAAAGTTGGAAGGAATCCAGGAAAAGTATATATGGTTTTTCATGCTCGTTACTATGCAGAGTAAATGGTAGAGGGTAATTACATGACACTGTACACATCAAGTCTAAGGCATTTCAGTGGCATAGAAATTATTAATAATACCTTCATATTGTTGGACAATTTCTCAGTATTATACACATGCTAACAAAACCAAGTCTTTTTAACTCCATTTGAAGTAAATATATATAGCTTAAAGATAAGAAACTGGGACATGTCAGTCACACTCTCCTATTATTCTGGATTATATAAAACTTGATTCTCTTTCCCCCGTCTTACACCTTGAACAAGACAGGTATAAAGCATCTGGTTTAAAAAAAAAAGCTAAGTAATTCGAGGAAGGGGTTTATTTTCTTATTTTGTATCCATTGATGGGAAGATGACTTTGACAAGTCAAGGAAACAAAAAAGCATAAATGTTACTTACTCTTCCCACTACCACTAGGAAAAGCTTGTGAGGTGTTAATAGCTCCTAGTTAATTGACTATCATTTACTGCTGAATCAAACCTGCAATAGTCCTGCTGTCCAGAACATCTTGCCAGCCAATGTCGGTAAAACTGTACAATCCCAAGCAGCCAGTGTTTAATAAAAGATCAGATGATCTCTGTTCTGCCAGGTTCTGGGATGTCAGACTCTTCAACCTCTGGCCCCAAAGGTATCGCTGCAACAATTTTAATTACTGATAATTTCCTGGTGCTCAAGAGAAACACATATCCACTTGGATTATTGGTTCAATAAAAATAAAAGACAACCTCATTTGCAAAACTGATATAACGGAGAATTCCTCCTTAAGAGAAATCCCTCTGACTATGATTCCAAATCTCCATCCGCAGGAATTCTAAAGGTACCTTCCTGCAGGCATGACTGACCTGGACATTTCAGGTAGCAAGGATTTCAGGTCACCTTTCTTTGCTGACGATTACCACATCCAGTTTTAGTCCTTAATCCTGAAAAAGTTACACTTACTGGCATTTCACTCTTCGTCTGTTACTTACTGAGCTATTTCAAAGGCTCATAGCAGAGTTGGGTGGGCTATTTGTACAGATATTTGTGAAATTTGGGACAGTCAAAATTATAAGTGATTTCAGGCCAAATTTTAAAAATAGTTTTGTCATAATAAATGGAAAAAAATCCCAAACCCTAAAACTCCACAACATTCCCATTTTGGACTGATTCAACATTTATAGAAGGTTATTCTGCCTATCTTTGTATAGATGACTTTACATTGTTAACCTGAAGAGGACAAGGAACTTACATCTTCTTAAAACCCTATGAATCAGGGTATTTTGGGGAATGGTAGAGGGAGAAGAGAGAGGAATGAAAGGTTGATTTTTTTCCTTTCAGTCTTGTAATTTAAATCACCCAGAATTGGGTGAAACAATCCCATTCCTCCTTGAAGAAATAAATTAATTTTTAAAAAGCAACAACTTCAGCAGGACAGTCTCTAAGAAATGCGTATGTGCATTCTCTGTTGAAGACTCATTTGCCTCCTAAAATAAGTCTCCTAAGATATACGGGGGTGGTCTTGAGCTTATTCCTAAAGCAGGCATATATAGATTTTAAATCTGTTTTCTACACCCCAGCTGAATATTCAAATCACCAGGCCAAGGACAGGAAGGGAACACAATCTCCTTCTCTCCTATTTTGTGAAGGCCACCCATTCTCAAAAGCATGGTTCAGCTGAACTAAAAATAACACTAACTCTTAGCTGTATCGCCCTAGCTGGGAGTGCTTGCCTTTCAGTGGGGATGACAGACTCGATTTTGATTTTTCTGTAAGTTCACACAAATCTTGGATTTCCAGGTAAAGTCTTTCTGTTGCACTATTCTAAGTGAACGTATATGTGGGCAACACTCAGGCCCTGTATCCCTGTTTCTTCTTCTAAAGAGAGAAGCACGATGTGGATGGTAAACAGGGGGGGGGGGGCAACAAAGCAACGCGTATTCTTGTCAACATGTTAGTGTTGGGAAGCTCTATCAGGCAAAAAATAAATTAAACATGACTGTAACAAAAAGCTATTTAGAGTTTTTTTATTATTTATACTAGCTTTTATGACATTTGACACCTAGAGGCTTCAAAATGCCAAGAAAGGTAAATATCTGCACGAACTGATTTGAGCATGTGATGGTCCCCTCTCAGGCTCATTCAATACATAGGATAAAAATGAATGAGGCAGAAGATATTTTTGATGCCCGATATTCTTCAACATGCAATTAAATCATGTCTTTGTGAAAGCTGTTACAATAACGTACATAGATAATTTATACAAGGATGGATTTAATTAGATTTCAGAATCTTTAATAAAGTCTAGCAACTAGGAGGATGGGGTAAAAGCCAGTGCAGTGTAACCACAAGCTAATCCCCTGTGAAACACAGTTTTAGGAGCACTCTCCAATTACTGCACAAACTTAATTAAGTTCCTACAAAAACCGGTCTCTCTAGCTTGAAACTCCGTTTTCAAAACATGTTTTGTTGTATTATTTAAAGAATTATAGGAAGTATAAATAAAACCTCTGTATAGAAGCACTGAGACAACAGCTGCATTTTGCCATTCTTAAAAGCTCCAGGAATCACACGAAAGAGATAGAGCAGATTTTATTTATTTATTTATTCCATGTATTAATGAAAAAGCATTTGCTCAATCAATCACACTGTAGTTCAGATCTTCTAACTGGTGCTATAAAGAATGGACTAGAAGAATTGAGTAGAGAGGGACCTGCATCAACCACCTAGTCCAACTGCCTGACCACTTCAGGGCTGACCAAAGTTCAAGCATGGTTATTAAGGGCATTGTCCGAATGCCTCTTAAACACTGACAGGCATGGGGCATCGACCACCCCTCTAGGAAACCTGTTCCAGGGTTTGACCACCCTCTTGGTACAGAAATGCTTCGTAAAGTCCAGTCTGAACCTCTCCTGGTGCAGCTTTGAGCTATTCCCATGCATCCTATCACTGATACCAGGGAAAAGAGCTCAGCACCTCCCTCTCCACTTCTCCTCCTCAGGAAGCTGTAGAATGCAGTGAGGGTCCAGATCCCTCTGCAAGAACCAATAAAGTATTTTTCTCTTTTATTAAGGGTTTTTCATAGGTATAATCTTAATAATTTTAGATAGAAGTGTGAAACCATTACTTTGTCATTTGTATGGGGATAATTGTGTTTAGGGTATCATATTATTACTAATATTACAAGGAAATACTTCCCCCTACCCTCGGACACATTGTAGAAAATGAGGACTTCTAGAAGGACTTTCTTCCTGCAATATTTAGATAAAACCTATTCTTCAAACATCTAACATCTTCAAACAAACAAAAAAATTCCTTTGCTATTTACTTTGAACAAAGGAGAATTTCAGAAATACACATGGCAAAAGCAACTGTCAGGAGGCAGAGGTTGATTCAGACAAAGGGAAACATTCATCCTCTCAAATATTATTAATCCAGCTCCTCTTAGAAGGTCTTACTTGTGGAAGAAATCGCTGCAGTCTAGCTGCTGTTTTGCTGTTTGACCAGAAAATAAGGGATTTTAATGATCGTACAAGACTTTGAAGAAAAAGAATTTCAGCCAACACCTACAGTCCTTTTTGTTCCACAGCACTCTGCTATATTCTCATCTTTAGGGAAGAAAAAACCACCACACCACGTCATAACCACCTTTCAGTACAAATAATAGCTAGGGCAATAACATCTCAAAAAAAAAAATGAAGAGAACCTATTTCATTTAGGTCTGAAAATCAAAAATTAGTCATTCAATTCACCTCAAAATACTTAAATTGGTAATACTCTGGGAAAAGTTACTATCGGCAATTTCTGTGGGGAAAGAAGACAGTTGTGTTAAATTAGCCCACAAAATAGCCTGTTATTTTAAGTACTGCATGATCCTTGCTCACATAAAACTTTAAATAAGTTCATCTTGAGTTGTATAGTAAAAAATGTTTTTGAGAAAGATAGTTACAGTTCATGCTCAGTAAGAAAACTGTTACCAGTGACAGCTTTTTGAAAGCTATGAATACCAAACAGAACGGGAAAATCTTTAGTGTTTTAAGAACAGTGCAAGTAAGCATAGAAGTGGTGCCTGAACCAGAGCTTAACTGCTACACGTCCAAGTTCATTCTAATCAATTAACATGGCTAAGCCTGGCTTTGATGCCGACTGTTGCTTTTAGGGCATTAACAGAACTCAGTCAATTTAAAAGACTAACACTGTTTACAGTTAATATCTGACGATTTAGAATCTCGTTTAAGATTTCTTATCTGAATTTTATCTGTTTTTATAAATCTACTTTAACAACAGACACCAGTGATATTAATGAAATGAAAATATTTTGCAGTGAATGCTGCCTCTGAAATTATCTCTGAGCATGCTTTCAATCTGAAGGCAAGTCACATACAAAGTTTCCCTCATAAGCACACATGGCACTCACCTTAAAACCTCTCAACAGAAGGTTTATTGAGAGTTAAATCACTATGTTTGAGCGACATTAACTAAAGAATAATAAACTACTTCCTAGGAAGATGTGATTATTGCAAAGAAAAATCCTATTGCAATGAAATATTGTTAGTCCTCGCTAACTGTTTGTTTTAAAGTAATCTAAATGCTGTGTTTAATATCAATATCAAGATTCTTTTCAGTAATTATCAAGTTGCAATCTGACCGAATCCTGACTTCTGCCTGACTGGTTGCTTTTTTGATATTGTGCTACTGGATGTGGAAGACAGACCTCCAATAAAGCAGAGCACGTAAATCACTAGGTACTTTCTCATTTTCACCAGTATAATTGGGAAATATATTTTTAATTTAATATAGTTTGCATCTCCACAGCTCATGCACCTATCAAACAGTACTCTACAGTCAAGTTCTGCTTTGCTGAACGTGGCAATACGTCTACTGAAACACTGGCCTATACAAATGAAAATAACATTTTTGTTTCACTCCTTTTTGGTGCAGAAAATCTAGTGTGTAGTACCAATGCAGAGCTCAGAACTGCCTAAAACTCAGTAAAGGTGGTCTCAGCAGAAATCCTTCAGCTGTGTCAGCCTGGTTTAAACCATCTGGTTTCTTCTCTCTATCTCCACACCTTCACTCATGCTTACGAAATCTACCTGCCAGCTATGTTTCAAGACTACCCTTTCAGGGCAACACAGATTCTCTTTTAAGTACTCCAAACCTAGCTTACACACAGTCATCCAGCTCTCCTTGGTTTTATTCAGAAAAATCAAATGATAAAGAGAATTCATCCTCTATGAAGAACCTTGTTCCCTCGAGCGTGTTTGATGCTCACCTTCCCCACAAATGCAGAGATCGCGACTTTAGAAGTTTATAGATTTACAGACATTCCTCGGTATCGCCATGCCACAATCACACTTGACACCTGCACTTGGAAAGCCAGCAAGTGATTAATCTGCTCGTTATCACTGCCAGGAGAATTGCATCTCTTTTGGAATTATGCCTCCATAAAAAGCAACCTAAACAACAAACACAAGTTATCAGCAGTCTTTCTAATTCTTGATTAAACGTTTCTGCAGGCTAACAAAGTGAATGCAGATGCAGAAGTTTCAACTTAACGAATCAGATGTGTCAAGGCCTTCTTTCAAATTTCCTGCTTTGAGCGATTGTTTGATGCATTCATCCTTTTCTTGGTAAGGAGAAAAAGAAGTATAAGAGACATCCTACAATCCACCTGCTAAACAGATTTACTCAAACGATTTGCTAAACTTTACACAAAATTAAGTTGCCAAAGCCAGTGACTCTTTTGCCCTGAGATTTTATTTGCTGTTTAATCTTCATGGGCTTTTGAGAGAATCTTTAACAACAACGTTGTTAAGAAACAGTTGAACATTAATGTCACCGTTAACACCCACTTCCTAGCTTTATTTACACCTTAAGTTTGTCTTTCAACTATGAACTGCTATAGCAGCTGTAATTTAGCAAATCTCAATTACATTTTATACGATGGCAACAGAATAAGAAACACTGGCCATCAGAATTTTGAAGTATTTTTTCTTATTTAGCATCAGCGTGGGGACTCAAGGACTCATAATCAGAATTGCATTTTGCTGGACTTTCTATAGAAAAAAAATGACTACTACATGAAATGAAACACATGAGATATGTCATTTTCAAGCTAAAATAATCTTAACCTCTCATTCCTCTTGCCTGATGTGAACTACTACATGAATTTGGAGTGTTATCATAACTTCAGACTCAACATTGTTAGTTTAAATTTAAGAAGGAGGCAAGTGTTTCTTGAGTCCTTCATCAGTCAAACTCACCATGAAAAAAAAGAAAATATCACGATTTTGTCCTCATTTGGCTACTTTACCCTAGCAGAGGCTACTCTGTCATTGTGATTCAGAACCACCTGGAATAGAACTTCCTGGAATTTCTAGGATCTGTCTCCTATTTTTAAACAAACAATCTAAACCAGATCAAAATCCACAGTTTTACTTAGTTTTTTAAAGAGGAAAGGCTATTGTCCTATACTGACACTTCTACCAAATTATCCTCTGTCCCTTCAAACTGGAGACCTTTCATACAGTGTAAGGGCACTTCTTGAGTGTGTTACTGTCTTAAACTCCCCTGATTCTAGAGACGTCTGATGCTGTAACACCTGGTCCTTAACTGAACTCTCTCGTACGTGATCACTTTGTCACCACATTAGAAACCCACATCATCTCAGGGGACATCAAGTGTTACACCTAAAGACAATCCACAAATTTGTCGACAGAACACATAAATAGAGGAACATTACCTTCATCCAAATAATTATTGACAAAAAATATTAATCAAGCCATCAGACAGACAAGGTGTGCAGAAAAACCAGCTAGTTTAAGCTCAGGAAGCTTTATTCTTCGTCCGCCCAATGATGAAAGGTCTTACTAAAAAGAGCTCACACTTTACCCTGTAAGCTTTCATTGGGAGGAAAAAAAAAAAAATCCATAAATATTCAGCAAGATGTTTTTATTCACCTGACAAGATCTCTCACGGGGTGACCAGCTGAAGATGTCTTTTTTTACAGTAGGAGTTACTCGACTTCCCACGTAACAGAGAAGCCTACTATAGAAGTTACAAGCGAAGCAGTAAGTTGAGAAGTCCCTCGGGGAAATGAAAGATTGGCACATAATTCAAGAGTCATCTCTATTTAACAGTCTCTCAGTGCACAGTTAATAGTTTGATATCCAAAGTGATTAGTGATCAATTTATTCCAGTTTCAGTTAACACCACACAGCTAGGCTCTGCACTTCTCTTTTGAGTTGTGTTCATATTGCCAAATGGGCTTGTCTCAGGAAAAAGTTAGCATTACCCATGTTATACAACAGGTCTCTAAGTCATTAATGTAACTTGTCATTACTACTTCCCTCTTTCGTTTATGTTCCAGAGTTGGCAATACTATAGATTTTTATTTAAAGACCATTCTTTTTGGTAAAACTGAAGGTTCATGGGAATCCGCATATTAATAGCAAGGCAGTTAGTTAAAATAAAAGGTTATCCAGTTCCATATGTCTTTGCAAATTTTTTAAATGAGCATAAATGATCTCTAGTATGTCTACTAATAATTGATTAGATTTCCAGTTGGCTTCAGTTTTCTTCCATAACACTGGTCTATTTATGGTACAAAGTTGAAAGGAAGACACCAAACTTCACAACTTCACAACAAAGAGCATATAAGTTTCCAAAAATTCTCTAGAATTTTTTTCCAGGATCACAAAGCATTGTTTTGTAGGACATGTAATGGGAATCTTGCTATATCTAAGATCATTCATAACCATACTTTGAAACAATCAAGTCTCCACAGTTGACGTGGCAGCAAATAAACTGGGCAAGTACAGTTTTGAGCACAGGAAAGGCTGGTAAAATTTTGGGGAGATTTTCCGAGAGGAGATACGTGGAACAGACAGACAGAAAAAATTGGGTAGCAAGAGAACAATTGATCACACTAGCCTCCTTCAGAGCTTACAAAATGGCCATTCACCTCCAGGAAAGAAACCAGTAAATGGCTCATCCATTCCCATTAAAACAGACATGAGAAATGTAGCTTGTCAGGGTTTATGCAAGCATAAAAACTGACCTTCTAAAAGCAAAGCCTGCTTACAGACTCGTCATTAGTTGCTAAGCAGTAGCATGAATAGACTGCATATTACATGGTCTATAACCAACTCTCAGATGGAAGGGGGTTTTTGTATATTTAAGTTTTGGGTTACCTTGTAGGCGATATAATTGCATAGATATTAAGGAAGAAATTACATCCCCTGAATAGATAATTCTCTAAGGTTCCCCAGCTAAATAGGATTCAGCAAGATAATTCCCATTAGTACAGCTCTGGAAGATATATATACTCTCACTTTCTCCATGCAGTATTATTCTAATTATGTTGCTTAAAAGGAAAATGTATGTCAAAGAAGGTATCTATAAGCTACTCATACTTCATAACAGCTGATATTATCACTGTGCGTGCAATCAAGTTTTACACTGAGGTAAACAATTGGCTCAGGAGGTAGGTAAAAGGGTGTGTAACTTTCTACCGGTAGCTTACCATCGTTAAATGCAGATGGCAAATCATTCCTCTTGGACAACTGACAGTTTGTCCAACTTTAGATCATTTCATCCTATTTTCTAACAGGCAGATGTTGGCAGCATGAAGATCATTATTAAAAATCAGTGCTAGATATTATCTTTTGGCAGTCTTAGCATAGAAATCAAGGACTACCTAGAAAGGGATATTTATTCCTTTCATTCTCATTGCTGTCAGGTAAAAACAGGAGTGAAACAGTTTTTGAAGCAAAAGGGAGAAATTCTTTTGTACTGAACTACAAATATATAGTCTGTGTCTTCAAGACAAAAATCCAGCTCCCGTTGTATGCAATTAAATCACAGGCAATGCTTAAAAACTGGCATATTGTGTTCCATATTATTGCATGCATGGGGTATATGGTATCTGCTGTTTAGATTTCCTGCAGGATTTTGCATCATTCCCCAAAATAGACCCCATGGCAATAAATTCTCCAGAGATAAAAGAATAAATTTTGCAGTTGGCAAGTTAAAAATTCATTTTTTTATTTTCTGAACGCTGGCACTTTCAATCAGAAGGTGGGAGGTCAAGTAACATCACTATTCTGACTAGCAGAGCTGTTCATTCGCTGTCATTCTTTCTATTGTTATAGCTTCGAACTCTGTGACAACGGCTTAATTTGTACACGGACAGGATGCTGATCACGTTAACAATTCCTGCATTAGAAGTGCTGCATCAAGGACAAATGCAAACCACTATTAATTGTTTACTAAATACTGAATGCTCTCCACTAACAATAAAAAGCAAAGCACAGAGAGGTCCGCTGCTTTTGTATTCTGGGGGGTATTCTTGCTTGGGCTGAGGGTTGTCGCAATGAGTTTGCTATCGCTGCATGCCATCCAAGAGCAAGCAGCAGATTCATAGCAAACCTGAATGAAAAAAGACTACGGAGAAAAAGATAAACAACCCAAGACTAATGGCTTGTAGCGTTAATATCAGAAGTATTTAAAAAACAGTTGGGGAAAGAAACCCGCACCTCTTAAGCTCTACGGTACTTTGATGATTTTATAGCTTGCTCATATTTGTGCCTTATAATTCCTATCACAGAATATTTGCATGAACATAACCTATTGAATAAGTTCGTTTTCATATAAACCACTGAATTACAGAATGGCTACAGGCAAGGTTTTATTACACACTTTCAGATTAGCAGAGTGCATGAAAACCATCAGATACTTGTTATTTTTGTAATCGTCTCTATAGCAATTTAGGTAACATCATGTTTGGACTCCTATGTATCTTCCTGATTAAAACACCTTTGGATTTATATGTCCTTTCTGTTACATAAAATGTCTGCAGTTATTCAAAAAACCATGACATTAGTAGCATAATTTCCAAATAACATCTTATAACCTTATCTTTACAACCTGTTAACAAGGTCAGCTGTTCTGCATGTGAGTCCAGAATATCAGCCTCAGCCTCCTGTTGCATAGTCTCCAATGTGCCATTTAACCGTGATATTTAAAATAAGATTACTCAAAAGCCATGCGAGGACTCATAAAAATTCTTTCCAAATGTGTATCCTTTGCAGGTGTTAAATAAGCACTAGCCATAGGTCACAGTGTTATTAATGGTATCAAACTACAAAGGCAAATAGTTCACTGCCCATATTTAGGTTAAGATTACGTCCTGTCTTTTTCTAATCCTTACATCCTTCCTGTCTGATTTAGGCACTTGCGTGACTTTTTCAAAAGCTGCAAGGATGATCAAGTCAAGCGTGCTGGATTGTACTCTGCCTACAGAAATTATTAGGATAAAAATAGAGGATAGGAATTGGGTATGGAGGTTTCACAAACCATGCTCCTGAAAACATTAATTGTGCTTCTCACTGAGAACTGTGAAAGATCCTTATATTTGGAAAAAATCCCTTCTTAATTCTTCAATGACTTCAAAATTGAAACAAATATTTGCATGGAAATCAGTCACTTGTCCCTATGACTGTCATGCCTATAAGACAAAATCCAAGATTTCTTCAGCTGAAGCCTCAGCAAAGTTAACTAATTTTCTAATTCAGCATAGAAATAAAATATGATAACATCTGTACCACTTCAGGGGGTTTGTGGCAAGCAGGAAAGTCATTTATCAAATTAGGAAAATGTATGTTAGAGATACAAATATGCAGAAAGTCACGTTAACAAAAAAATTAACCCAAAAACCAGTTTTCTTTAAAATAATAATTAAAAAGATAAAAAGCCCATCCTTTTTCATATTCCTAAAGAATTTTAATCTTTTTTCTACCCATTTGTTACCAAGGATATTTTAGCAAAAACACATGTGCCTTCATGTTTCACAAGTTATTGGAGAAACAGAAGAGTTAATTTTGATCAAAACATTTTGAAGATGTTCCAGAAAGCTGAATCGCGATGATAGTGTCTACATAAGAGATTAACTAGAGTAATTTATTAGAATTGTGTAATAGATTTGGTTTGAAACACACATTTGAGTTGCAAGACAGAATTTTACAAGTAAAAATTTAATTAAATTTCATCTCAAAGATTGCTTTAAAATTTTAAAAGTGAAAATGGATACCTAGAATTCCTCTCCAATTAGGGAGAAAAAAGTTCCCTTAGAGAAAGAAAAAGCATTGACACTATTTCTATGGTGGTAGTTCAGGTCAAGGCAGAAGAGCACAGGCTCAAGTCTTTCAGAACTAAACCCACTTTAAACCTGGATGTGTATTTCATACATTTGCTGTGTGCAAGGCAGTCAGGACCTGTCTCCATATGGTACCGGTGTGATGAAGCTTCACTCTAGTATGTTATCCAAGTCTCTGTGCTCTTCACTACTGAGGTAACCTTGTAATGAGAAAAGATCTCCTCTTAATAATGGCCAACAAAGGAGTAGTCACATGCTCTTCCGCTTACCCAGGGAGATTTTGCTACGTAAAATTGCAGAAATTTCTTCAAAATAAAATAAACCAAAACAAAATCAACAAAACATCCTATCCCCTAGGAGAGGGCAGTGAGCGAAAGGCAGGGAGAGTTTTTTAGCTTCTGGTCAGTGGCAACCCACCATACCTTCCTTCTTTTCTATTACAGCTTTTATTTTTGGAGCTAGCACCAATCTAGCAATGCATTTACACATGGGCTTATCCCTAAGCCAAACATACGCCCCTCAGTAAACCCCATGTCAACAGTCATCCATATTCCCTTCCTTGTCCCACAACAAAAAAGACTGTGGCCATATTAAAATACACTTACACAAGAAAATTACTATAGGAAAAAACCCCAGAGAGTTAGAGTAGTTAAAATAAACATTATTTTCTCCTTCATTCCTAAATAAGATGTCTTCTGTAATTAAAACATTTTCACTTCGTTGTTATATTCAGGAAAAAAAAAATCAAATCGTTAAAATCCAATCATTTCAGGACAGCATATGTTTTTAATTTAAAATTAACGTGAGGCATTGCCTTTTTTCTTCCTACAGTTTTACCCCAATGATTCTTCCATATTAGCTGCCGTTTCCAGGGAAATCAGCAAATGAAGACAGGAAGACGCGCTGATTGCCAGGGCTATCCAGGAAAATGCAACCCCAAGTGACCATCTGCAGACCTTTCTCAGCACCACAACCCCAGGAGCTGCTTCAGCTGCTGCCAGCGTGCCACCCCACCAGCACTGCTTCTGCAGAGAGGCAAACAGCTCATCACTGCTCTTTCTAGCACCAGAACTAATGCAAAGTTTGCACCTCTCAGGGGCTGAGCAGGCATGAATATGCTTATCCAAATAATCAAATTACTCATCTGTTAGGCCTACCCCAACCATGAAGATTTTATTCCTGTTTACTTTCTGGAGAGCTTCAGCAGCCCTTTCTTCACTGCGCACAGTTCGGTTTTGTCATTTTCAGTTATCAGTAATATATTCTAATAAATCTATCCAACCTCGTTTGTGCCTCCCTTTCACTTCTATCTCTACCGAAGTGTCTCCCTACCCTGAGCTTCCTCCTCCACCCCCAGCACCCCTGCATCTCTTGTTGCCCTCAACTAGAATTAGTATGGAAGAAGTGCCATAAAACTTAACTCTGCTCCCTGAGCTCTCTGCATCCTGACAGCCGGTAGCTGAGTGCCATGCAGGGGTGTTCACCAGGAGGTGTGTCAGTCACATCACTCTCTCGACTTTCCCAAAACCCAGCCTGAAACACTGAGTCATTGTTCTGGGAATGCTGCATGAACAGCATTGCCTTCAGGATATTCAAGAAAGCAAAACACATTTCTAGCTATGGAGAACCGGAGAAAAATGGAGACTAAGACTCTTCTCTCCCCAAACTTTAAATGCTCTTTTTTGGACCTCTGCCCAGTTTCAGAATATATTGAACATTCATCTGCAAAGTCAGGCTTGCTGTATATGAATTGGGTATCCGAAATTCTTTATGTCCTGTTGAGAAGAAAACTCCAGGCCAGAAGAATTCAGAGTAAGGATAAAGTTCTAATCCTTGAGACTGACCTCTAAAAAATCCTTTGTATTTCTTATTTTAAAAAAGCAGAAGCAAATTCTAGAGATTATCCCCTGCCTACGGATAAGATTTGAATGGTTGCAAACAGTATGTTGTACATACTATCAAGTCAGATATTTTCAGTTATCTTCATAACTGCCAAAATTAATCTTAAAGTTTTGTGCTTGTACTTTTTTTTTTCCTACCAGATAGCTCTTTACTAACTGGCTATCTTAGGATGCTGAAACACTCCTCAGAGGACACAAATTACATTGTCAACCAGGCACTACGGCAAATGCATATCCTCCTTTTTACAATAAAACTGAGCAATACGGTGTGGCCATTGTGTTAATATTTAAATTAGACCAATGAATAACCTGACAGTACTAACTTCTTTCTCCTGGTAGTAAACGAGGTTTAGAACCAGGATCCAGACTATTACATACAGTGAACAGAGGTGCACTGCCGCAGGCGGTCAAAACACTCATCGGAAAACACTGATTCTGTACAAATAACACTGCGGTAGCAATATCTGGTGCTCTGTAGAGATTAAAAGATTTTCTCCCACTCCTGCCCTCCCTTCCCACTTGTTTCCAAAAGTTCACATCAACACTCTCTAAAAGAAGGTTGTTTGCTAAGTCTTACAAAGGCTTTTTGAACCTAAATGTAAATAAGTACTTCAAGGGCCTCAGAAATACTACCATACTCCCAATAGGTTCTTGAAGACATAAATTCTTAGTCCTAGAGAGCGAGATGTATTTAGGGTCTTTTAACTGAGGTATAATTTCCTTGGGGATGATATATCACAGAGAAATTATTCAAGCCTCATAACTTAAATAGCTTAACTCAAAGCTGGAAAATATGGGCTGTGGGATACATGAACTTTTCCCACAGGCCCTTCACTGACCCAGGGGAATCCTCACAGGACTGCTGCTCAAGTGCAGCTAGAGCTCAGCTGTCCATGGTTCTCCTCCAGAGCTACACTCCACCAATAGATGCCGTGTGGAGTCAAAGCTTTTCCCTTGTCCATGCTGGAACAGTATCCTGCTGTTAACAAAAAGAAATTCCCACTTCCTTCAGAACCCTCCAGCAACCGTTTCTCAAAAAGTTAAAAGGAAACATGTGACGAGTTTTAATGTGTGAATGTCTATTCCCAAGAAGGATCTTCTTATTTTTTCCCTGGGAAAAATACCAGGTTTCTTGTTTACTTCTGTGCAGGCAAGTGAAAGCTAGTCAGAAGACAGGTCTAGGACCCAATCTTCTCTACTGAGTTCTAAACCTTAGAAAATACATATGCTTTCTTAGCCACTTTATCTTTTGTCTTCCCTCCCTTAATTAAGTAGCAGTGGGAAAGCTTCTTCTGGGGAACTTCAGTCAATGTATTTTGTGTACTGGAAGATTCACAAGAAAACTCAGTTTCAACTAGGGGGACAAAACTGTCCGTATGCTGTATAATTTGAAAGGAATTAGAATAGATATTTGAGACATGAACAGCCAAATGTGGACATCTGTAGAACAGTTTCTTTCTCTTCTACAGTTCCATTTTATTTCTGTTTTTTTCTCAAAATAACCTTCTGATAACTCCTTTGAAAGTTATTCTACCAGAAGGCCATTGAAATATCTTGTCACTGCAAATACCATTTTCAATTACAAATTTTTGAGGACTAAACTAAATAAATACTTGAATATGAGCATCATTTTGTCTAAATTTCTTCCATAGTATCTTCAACGAAGACCTAAATTACTTAATGCTATTGAAACTCTTTCTCAAGAGTCAGCAATACCAAAGCCCAGGTCCTCAACCAGTTCAAGTTTGAGAAATACATCCCACTACCAAAAGAAAAACTCCTTCCTTTCTTACTGTAAACCCAGTATAGTATTCCTCTCTGATCACTGTCCTGAACTCCTGAGACTTCTGGGTACTTATTAAGGAATATATGACACAGTTAATCTAAGGCATGGCAATACTCATTTTTGTCCGTCTGCGATGAAGGCGGAGCGCTGCGGCGTTGACCAAAGGACTGTCCAAAGAGAACTAGGCAGCACCTCCGTTTGTGCTTGTTTACCTAATCCCTAGTTAGCATATTGCCACTGGAGGAAAGATATCTGTCCATTAAATATTTGACTCTGACATGAACAGGCTCTACTATGTGCAGTATAATTTGAAAGGTTTGTACTTTTCAGGTCCATGGCATGTCCTCGGTATACCACTGTAGGGTATACTGCAGGCCTTGCAGACTAAACCAGAAAAATCTCACGGCAGAGTGAACACCCAAAGAAAAACACTCATTTATCAAAGGTAAATAGACACATTTCAAAAGTAAAAAATACTGACTGAAATTCAGCTGTTGCATTGGACTAGCAGAAGCCAGGATTTACCTTCTTGCAACCAATCTCAAGCCTCCGGCTGGGCTGAACCCAAGCACACACGAGCTGAACGCTGGGGAAGCAGCTTCCCTTGGTTGTGATTTCAAATGCCCTGGGTAAAGATAGTCAATAAAAATACCTTGAAGCTACCGCCACTGTATGTTTCAAAGCTTGTAAGCTATTGGTACAGGTTTTATAGATATCTTTATATGTGAAACACGGAGTATCTCTCTGGTATTTTCTCCAGAAATAAAATTAGCGTTAAATGTTTGACTTGCACATTGTTCCAAAGAGGAGGCTGCTAAAGGTGCTATAACATCAGCAGTTCCATCCATCGCTGTGAGCTATGTGTACAGCACTACTCTGTGGCAGGAGGAACGTTCAGTTTGTCCTCAAGAGTTCCCAATTCAGCGGGTATAACATTAAAACAACTAACTTTAAGACAACATCGTGTCATAATTAAAGAATATTGTAATAGCAGTAAGCTTGCCAAAGGAAGGAAAATATAATTGAAATATTTTTGAACCGAACATTTCAGATAAGCAGCATACTGACAATAAAGGTCTCCTTCCTGAGGGAAAACGCCTCACTACAATTTCAAAAGCACGTGAAATATTCATAATACTGCCTTGAAAACCAGTATTTACATGAACAGTAACAGAATATAAATGCTGCATTAATGAACCTAGGTAGTGCTACCAACTCTGCAAATACCACAGATGTAAATTCAAGAAAAATATCGCTAAACAAAAGCGTGCTACCAAAATGCTAAAATACAAGGGTATGGAGGAAAACTTAATAGGAAAGAGCTTTTTATTTGCATACGGAAACTTTTAAATCATATTTCGGCTCCATATTTTGGCTTTTCACACATACCACTTCCTAAGTATTTGAGCAATAGGAAATGTTCAGCTTCAGTGTCCTACAGTTTATCTTAAGCCGTTATTACCAAGAACATGCAGATTAAATGTCCTTACTTGTTTGTCTTTCTGTGCTTGTAGTTAAAGCATATAATTACCAATTTATTTGTGCTTGTACTTGACATTTAAAGCCAAAGCAGCTCCGGCAGTAACTTCCATAACATTTGGAAGATTTACCTACACATCTCCCATCCTTCTTCTCATATATCATAGCCTTCTATATATCACAGCCTACTACTTTCCCTCCACAGCCCAAAGCCATGCCTCTTTCAACCAAGAGACAAACTTTCCTGATCCTGCCTGATGGGCATGGTTCGTGCATGAACTAGTTCATATGTAGTTTATCATTAATTCTTTCTCTTTTTCTGTTTTGTTGAGCTTTTCAACAGTAAAAAACACTCCAGGAGACAGACTTAGCTGAAAGCTAGGTTTACCAAAGTGAGCACATCTGGAATTTTCCACCCCGGAAATAAAGTATTCTACTTCAACATTCAACCTCGGCAATTAAGGATCCTCAGTTTGTGTGCTTCTAGACCTAGTTAGTCATTCACTACAGTTTTATAGAATTAAAATATCACTTTCATGTTGTTACCACAGTCACTACAAATGCAGAAAGAGTGACTATTTTTCATTAATTAGTCTGTTTCTTTAAAGAGAGTTCACTTGATTGTGATGCAACCTATCCAGCCAATTTGACAGCTCATCTACATTCATGTCATCCCAAATTAAACTCCAACTATACTGTTATACCAATGATTTAAGTGGATATATGCTGTAATTCACCAGGCAGCCATACAGGATTTGACTGCTGTAGCCTGCAGGAATTAATACAAATTGGTCTTAGGCTATGCTGAGTGAGGAAAACCTTGTTGGTCCCTTGCCCTGAGAAGAACACTCTTTGCTGTCACATATAAACTGAAGCTGTGGAAAATTGCTCCTTCCTTTCTAAGCCTCCTGCTGAAACATGAATAATTCTTATTCCTCTCTCTCTAAATGCTTCCCAGCATCTTCCTGTGCTGTAGCTCTTGCCCTTCAAGCCCAGGGTAGCAAGACATGCTGTTCTCTCCTTCCACTCTCTGTCCAACTCACTGCAGAATTCACTTGGTTTTATCATAGGCTAACAAACAGATAGTCTGTCCACGGAATATAAGGTAGCTTTTTATCCAGAAATCAGAAAAAAAAAAGTCATAAAGCTTCTCCTGACTTGGCTTCATAGCTTAATCTCAGTCCTGCCTCAAAACATATGGGCTTCTCTGTCAGTCTGGGCTCTTGGCTGAAGCTGATTGCCCTCAGTTGCTCTGTCTGCCCCTATTGTGAGACTGGCCCTAATGCCAAGTCACTGTCCCTGCTTGCCCCGGTGTCTCACTTGGCTCCCAGCTTGCCTTCCCTTATGGAGCGGTGCCCAACAGTGCTGCTCCCTGGTAGTCCCCAGGCTAATAGCCATAACAGGTGATCAGAGATATTCTATGAATATAGAAGTTCAACGAAAATCCTGAGCAGGATGTTTCTACTGGTAGGAAAGCCACTGTACTTTCTCTCCTTGAAAACGTAAGCCCTTATTAAACAGTCACAGAGATCTGGTAAAAGTCTCACTGGAATTCTTGGAAATAGAGGAAAAGGATCAGAGGCAGTAGGAGCTCCCCACTTAGCAGCGGGGGCCAGGGGGGAAGTAGCAGGACATTGTGGAGCAGCTGTTTTGGAAGAGGAACAGTTGACTGTGTGCTCAGATTGACACAGTCATCAGTCTTGCACAAGCACCTTTAAATTTACACAGTGTGGGATTAAAAAATTTTGCTTCTTGAAATATTCATGACAATCATAGTCATAACCTCTTCACCACCTCCCTCTTCTTCAGTTATTCCTCTTGCTTTAAAGGAAAGAGAATGGTACAGTTGATAAATGCCGTTCCCTAAGTGATCTTACAGTATCACGTTCTATTTAATAGTTTATAGAATAAAACTATTAATACACAAAGTCTTGCTGCATTAAAAGCTAGCATGACAGAAATTCTACTGATGAGAGTCCTGCGACCATCCTGCTGAATTCTGTGATGAGCAGCTGTATCCCAGTAAACAGAAGAAAATATTAACGGAGAACAGGAGGAGAAAGAGATCTCTGGCTGAACACTGTCCTTGCCTTTTCCAAGGAGACTGAAATATCTTTTTTGGTAAGTATTTAACATTGCAGCTTGCACTTTCTGCTACTTAAGGAGTACAGAAAGAAATAATTCAAGTCATGCTAACATACTGATGCAAATGCAAACCTAGTCTAATAAGGTATTAGAATAATATCAACATAAATAATAGCTTCTGTGTAGCCCATAACAATGATAGGTAATTTCATTTTAATTAAATGTCAGTGTGAAAATTCTCTTTGAATTTATCTTACTAATTCTTCTGACCATAAGGGAAAAAAAGGAAGAAAGTGGCTCAACAGTTGTTTTAATATTCTATTGTAATGCAAGATAATCAAACCTGCTGGCTTTCTGATTAGCACTGACTTCTTTTGGCATTAAAAATCCAAGGTCGACTCTTCTCACACAAGACAGTGTTATCAGCATTGTGTAATAGGGCCCATATAAAACACAGAGTCACTGCTTACCAAAATACCCGAGTCCCTCCTAGCTCTCCTATCAGAAGGGGATGGAGATATGCAATTGGATATCATCAGTACCCGAGAAAGAATTCAGTTCATATCTCCTCACTAAGCTTTTTAGCAGCCTTGTTTATACTTTCATGAGAAGGATGGGGAAGAAGAACCCAACTGCACTCCAGCAGAGAAAGTCAATGAGGCAGAAAAATAATATCCCAGTACAAATCTGTGAGGAGAACAAAGCCCAGGTTAACCACGCAAGCCACCTCACACAACCAATCTGTAGTTTCAGTCTTGGTCTGCGCTACGGCATTTTCAGGGAGATGGTTCTTTCCACTCTAAGTACCAGAGAAGTCTGCCAGCCATTCCTTTGGCCATCTTTCTCTCATATATTCACGCATGTGGATTACACAAGACAACAAATTCAGGAAAAATTAGAGCAAGAGGCTGCAGAAGAATACAGTAGAAATGCAAGCAAGACAAAGCCAGAAGAAATCCTCATCTTCCATCAAAACCTTTCAAAGTATCCTGGCTTCTGCACCAGGTTGCTCTCACAACCATCTTCCATACCAATAAGTACCTTGTTGTGGGAGCAGTGTAATGCAACATCAAAGTACAAGCAATGGGGACTGAGCTATAAAAAAGGTATAACACATAAAAAGACATAACGCTTGGCAATCTGACCTCAGCATCAAGGGATAACTTTCAAAGCTCTTCTTAGTGCCCTAACCTTTTTTTCAAAGACAGTGCGAATTATACAGTAAGTCTTCTTTTTTTCTTTTAGAGCTATTTTCCAGGATTAAAACTTACTCATTTACTTAAAAAAGAAAAAACCCACAACCCCCCAACAACAACCTCCCCCCACCTTAGTAAACACATACATTTTCAAGAACAGAAATGGATTTGAAGGTATAAGCTGTTGGTTCAACAAAATGTTGATTTGATAATGTAGTTCCAAAGGAGTATTTAAACTTCTGAAATTCTGCATTTTTCATTAAAACATTGTGTCTGAAATAATACTGTTGAATGAAAATGTTGACCAGAAGACAGTCTCTATAGTGCTCATATGGTTCTTTCTTTAATTTGTTTCACCATTGCTAGTCATCAAGTTAATAACTTATTAAAGAAACACTTAATATATCATTAGTAGTTTCTCAAGACCTAGAAGATAAGTCTTAATTTTGTCAACAGCTGACTTCTGTGAAAAACATTTCAAAGGCATTTTTTCTACAGAGATCATTAACATTTAAACTTACTAATTTTGAACAAAAATAACGTTAAAAGTATGAAAAAGTTTAATGAAAAGATTATTTGGAAGAATCTAGCAGATATACATATAGAATATGCCTTAAGCAAAAAATTGATCTAGAACCTATACAGATTACATAAGGGATTAAAGTTATGAATTAGGAGGAAAAAATTAGCAATGTGTGTTCTGAGAAAAAAGTTTTTCATGTGTATAAGAACCCGCACAAGGTCAGACCAAACACCATCTAGCTTTGTTATCTCTCATGCCACCAGTGAAACGGTATCCTACTAGGGAGGATTGGAGCAGAAAGGTAAAGGAGGTGGTGATTGTTTTCCCAACTGCCAGTGCATTCCGATATCTAACTCTGTGTCTCTACAAGATTCTCAAGATGGTAAAATTAAGAACAAATTAAGACAATGAGAACTACCTATAGGGACTTTCTCTTTCCTGTGCAGAAAATAGACTGTTTAAGATGCAGGCTGCCAGCCTCAATTTTTCAGTAACCGGCTTCATCTGAAAAGGCCTTCGTTCTTCATTCAGAGAAGCTGCTACTTGAAATATAAACTATTTCTGCTATACACACACGTACGAAGATGAGTACTGAACATGTTTAAAACAAAATCAAAACCAAGGAAAGCTTTATAATATGCAAAATAAAGGATTGCGGAGCAGAAAACATTTCTGCAGGGGGGAAGAAAAAATATCACAAAAACATCTGGAAAAAACCACTGTTACAGATGGACTGGTTGTCTTTTTAAGACCTTATTTTCAGATTCTCACAGATGAACCAGCATTAAAATGTTAATGTTGGTAGTCTAACTGCACTGAGGGAAAAGCTAATGAAGGGTGGTTGTATTTGGCTCTCCAGACTGCTGCAACTTGTTACAAGACAGCTTCTTTGGGCATAAAGTTTCAGCCCATTATCTCAAATATTCATTATCATTAGAATTCTATTTTCTTTTTAAAAACGCTCAGCTGAAACAAAGTCAGATGTCTCTGAAAAAAATGTTTGTTGCTTTGACAGATCTTTTAAAATGTACTACCTCATAACTACTACCTGCTGGACCTTGAATTTTTAACGCTATTAAAAATCTATTTATTATATTTTAAAAATATATATTTCATATATTAAAAATATTTAATGTGTAACCTACCATTTTAGGTATATGATACACCCTTTGCCTTCATTGAAATTTACTTCTATTTAATTAAAAGGAGGTCCTTCTTCTACTATAGTAATTATGGGGAAAAAAAACCCTCATCTTATCTGACTTCATTTAAAATACTCAATAATATATTATAACCTATGATGTACTGCACTTCTGTTTTAAAGATAGATACGGGTCTACTCAAAGTAGCTCGAATCACTTTCCTTTATCCCCCAAGCATTACCCTGCACTGGTTGCTAATGACAGCTCCGGACTGATCTGGAAATTCCAGCACAGCCAGGTATGCGTCGCCAAGACTGGAGAAACAGCCAAAGAGCAGAATACCGATACATAACCAGCTCAAGCAGAGTGTTCAGGTAAGACTGACACAAAACAAGCAGCAGAACCAAGTCCTGGAGACTCACTCTGGCCTCTGCCATAGGGGACATCTTCCTTTTAGTGCTGCTGACATTTCAAAGGAGGTCCTGAGGCATTTGACCCCCAAGGGAGTAAACAGGTAAATTATACACAGCTTTTTTTGCCATAGTTTATCAGATTCTCACAAAATCAGACCCAACCTGTCATTCTTAGCCATAACACCGCAGTCACTATTTATAATACTTTGATACACGAATTTTGAAACTAAAGGGAGACACAAAACAAGATTCAGGAATGGAATATCAAGGTCTTTAGTAAACCCTCCATAAAGACTCCACTGTATGAATGTACTTTATACTGCTTTCGCAGAAGTGATCTTATATCTGCTATACATACGTACATAAATATATAGAAACATATATATACACACACATTCACAAATGTCAAGATACATAGATACAACATGACATCTTGGCTCTAAAGTTTAACTCATTTCTGATGTATACAAAATGTATTTTTCTATTAGAACACAGAGTCAAGGGACTGTGCAGATTTTTTTTTTTTTTTTTTTGGCAGAAATAAATAGCTTATTAGAACCATTTAATAAAAGTACAGGAGCTTTATTTAGCTAGTTAACTTTCCACCGCGACTTTCAGGCATAGTCCAGCACATATTAACAACCTTATCCGCCAGCACTGCCTGAAAGGGATGAATTTGTCAACTGTACCTTCTCACATGTCAGGAGCAATCACCTGCACCTAGAGACACCGGTGCAATACGACAGACAGTGGGCTCAGGCCTCCTCCTCGCTGAGCACCCTCATTACTCACTGTGAGGTGCAACTTCCAAATTTCCCAGCATTGCATGAATACTTTTTCCAAAGCACTGGAAAGGTTATGGCCCAAATCTTAATCGCAATACCCAAGCCTCACAAATGCTGGGTCAGACATCGTTTTGCTGCTGTATTTCTTTTGATAACAGCTGCAAGCTACAAGCAAGGATCCTACTGTTATGGATGAACAAAACATCCTCAATGGCACCTGGTCAACGGGTTTTAGAGAGGCTTTGGTCTAGTTATCAAGCAGGAGACAATTAAAATAGTATGACTGAGGAACTTCCTTTGCCTGCAGCTGTCTGCAGGATCTGACACAAGGCTTGTGGAATCACATAGGCTCTGAGGAAGACAGGGAAAGCAGCAGGGCTGATAAAGCCTCCCTCGTGTGGAGGTCCACCCGCACCGTTTACAGCCTGCTTTTCAGCTGACCTGTTTGCTCAAGGGAGAAGCGGTGTTAATACAAGTATATCTCCAGCATCCAAGCTAGCTCAGTAACCTTCCCACGGCACTGCTGCGTGCTGTGCTAATACGTACCATCCCTCGGCAATTCCTCCTGCTAGACAGACGTGTTTGGAAAACGAGGATAGCCAAAATGTGAAATATTCGGCTACTGTAATGCAGGGTCAATACACGTAACTTAGGGTGCCTCAAACCACAGGAAAGAGCCCTTGAGCTTGTTTCTAAATGCCACAAGATAATTCCTTTAAAAGTAATAAATGAAACTACAGATGCTCAAAAAATATTCCCTAGGAATTTTTCTTGATATTTTTGAGTCTAGGAGGACTACTTCAAAAGCATTGCTAAAGATTCAAGAAAGCACCCTAACAGCCTATGTTCTGACTATACACTGCGGTGCCGATGTGAATAGTTTAACCTACTTTTTAACACTGAGAACATCACAAAATCTTTATTTTGAGAAACTAGTGAAGTCTGTAGATAGAGTAAAAATTAATTTGTTTTAGTAGATGTCCAGAGATTATTAATGAAAAAAATGTTGCTTGAGTAAAATATCCCAACATCAGTCTAAAGAGTAACTATTCATTTATATTAATTAAAGTATCAACATTTAAAACCTATTCAGAGATGGGGTATCCTTCAACATATTCCAAGGTACTTCTCAAGGTTTTTAAATAGACATAACATTCATGGATAACAGTAATTAACATAAAAATACATCAAAGTTTGTGGAATTAAAGCATCTTGCAGCTTAGCTGCTGTATCCCAATTACACATGCTAGGTTTGGGATGAGGAAGGAGCTCTCCACAGGCCAGATGCACCCAAGAATACTGCAACTGTGGCTTTTGTCTGTCCTGTGAGGTATGTCTCACTTCCAAGGACAACTGGAGCACATTCCTTTATGCAGCTTAATGCTGGCAGATGGATCTCCTCCTCTGACAACATCCCTGATTTCTTTTGTGTCATGATTTTTAATGAACTAAAAATTGCAAGTTTTCAGGGCATTGTGAGATGTGTGATATTCATAAATGAAATGGGCTCTTCTCACCATCACCACTGTTGCAGAATTACCTGCAGCCGGAGAGGGAGGGAGGCCACAGGGGCCTGATGATCCCATTAGTGCTTTCTCAATACACCTTGTTAGGAAAACTGAACCCACCTCCTGTGCTCCGAATTGACCAAGGAAACTGAGGGGCAGTAACTTCACTCATGGTTTCTTAATGGACTGCACTGATGATTAGGTTGGAAGTGAAAAAGGAGCCACGCTCTCTCTTTTACTTCTGTGCAATGAGAGCTTTACAAAGCAGTGACAGCTCTGCTAAATTGGATTTAGAACTGTGTTATTTCATTTGGCAACGAAACAAAGTCACGGGCAAAGCGAGCCTTTGAAATGCACTGTAACAGGTTCCTCAGCCGGTTTCTTATGTAATTAGACCTCTTGATACAAGCAATCAAGTGGAACTGGGCTTGCCCGAAGTGTAGCATACCCACCTGCTTTTCCCATCTATTTGTACAAAGGGAGCTTTGATAGTGCCTTCTCCTACCGAGTCTATTTTCAGACAACTGGCAGCGGGCTCTCTGGCTACTTGGACAAATGGATAGACAAAGAGGCAGTTCTCCTTTGCACTGTATTTGGTATAATGACATGCTTAGGTCAATACTAGGTACCAACCCTCACCAGGACAGAGCAATGAGCTGCTTTCCTTCAAACCACTTAGAGGAAATGCTCACAAAAAGATACAAGTAATATCTGACTGAAAGTCTGCAAAATTCTGTAAGACCTCATGGACCACTGTCACCTTCCAGGAATGAACAAGTACCCTTTACCATGCTGACTAAAAGAGAAGTCAGAGTGTTTGGGATCATTGTCACTGAAATTATTCCTCAATGTTAGCACTCGTCACTGAAATGTGAAACTATTAGTTTCTGCTGGCTGAGACACTCAGATAATGCAGATGCATAAAGGTAACCAGAAATAAAACTTCTTATGCATTAAAACATAGTCAGCATCCAAACTGAGGAGCACTTAGATGAAGAAATTTTCCAGGAACAGGAATAAGATCAGGATTTTTTTTTTTCACTTGAGGTAACCACAGTACTATGCCATGTCTATAAAGTAAAATATATTTGACAACTTCAAAAAAATATATTAATTATAGACGCTATGTTGCTTATTATCTGAACCTCCAAATTAATTATAAACCTCGGTTCCCACTATCTCAAAAGGACACTGAGATGTATTGGTAACTTGCAGAAACTTCCCCAGGTGGTTTCTTCAAATGGAAGTTTGCTCAACTTACCTTTCTTATTTATAGACCTACCTATCAAACACTAAAACAACCCAAGATGACCATTTCTAATCCAGCTAAGAATGGTACAACACAATTGCTTTGAAAAACCTGCTGACTTCAAGCATAAATCTGCTGTCAGTGAACATTTCAATTTACAGAATATGCCTCTGCAGAGAATCAGTCTGCTAGATTGTTTCATTCTACAAAAAGTTTCTCATTTTCAGCAATTATTGTGGGTGTAAAATATGCTGCCTTGTTACCTAGGTCCATTTTTTAATGGGCAAATATAAATAAATATCAATATAATAATATAAATATAAATATATATATATAATATATATAAATAATATAAATATATATAATAAATATAATATAAATAAATATTCTGAAAGACATCTATTTCCCAGTTTCTTAAGGAATAATTTCTTAGATGTGCTCCAGCTGTCTAGTTAGTTACATCATCCCTTTCTATTATCCATGTTTCCCTCATAATTTTGTTTGTCAGACTTTTGATGAAAGGGAAGCTCTCCTCTCTCTATATATATACACACTATGTATAGTTTTGACTCTTTTTTTTTTTTGGCCATTAGTTTAATTTGCTCTCTAAATAAAAAGAAGCAAAGTTAAAGTAGGTGTCAAAATATGATCCAGTGTTGACTAAAGAGATGCATGTAAATTCTGAAATCATAAAGCCCTTAAGTGCTAATATTGTTCAGCTTTGCAAGCAGTACAATTTAATTAAATTTCACTCTTAAACAGTTGCATTTACAAGGTGTCATTTAAAAAGATTAATTAACATAATTAGATCTTAAAACTGCTACTAATTCAAAAGTAAGGTTTGGTTTTTGTGGGTGTTTTTTTTTTTGTGAGACACACTTCAAGGGCAGATAACTAGCAGTAAAATTAGAAACATTAACAACTCCACCTCCTCTTTCTGAATTTCATGAGAAATAAAAAAAGAAAATAAACACCACCTATGATAAGTTTCTTTACTTCCCTGGCAAAACCAAAATTCATATGCCAAAGCCATGCCTTGTGGATACAGTACTGTGGAGGGGCGTTAAAGGAACTCCAGTCCAAGTTCAATACTACTCTGCATTTGCAGCATTCGGGGTACTATGATAAATAACTTTGTTAAATACCTTTTATCTTGATGCTTTTTAAGTCAGGAGAGGCACCAGCCTTCAGACAAGGAGAACAAACCCCCAACGTGTCATCCTGCAGACTTAGAGCCTTCTGCAGACAGCGTCTCTCGGTGCCTTGGGCTGCTCGTCCCCCCATCCTGGTGAGGGCAAACAACACAGCAAACGAACTGCTTTTGCAAAGGAGGGGCTGAAATTAAGGAGCAGAAGCTAAGAAGCAACTCTTTTGCCCAGGACTGTTGTCACTGTGACTCTCCCCTTACTGTGAAATAGGGAGTAAAGAACCAGGTGAGGGTAATGATGAAGAAGGGCTGTACCAATCTAATGACTGAAGTCCTGCAGCCAGAGCAGTGCCTCTAATAGGCCAGTACTGCCTGAAAGACCACCTGCACTATGGCTAGACACAGCTGAAGGGAAGCAAGGCTGCCTCTGTGATGGGCATTGAGCTGCTGCCTCTTTCTCCCGCCCCGCTTTAACCAATCTTTGTACAGATGACTGAGATTAAGCTTAATAGTATATGGCACCTGAAGTACTGAATCTGATTTCCTACTGGTATGAAAGAGAAGCAGCCTGGGATGTGAACACTAAAGCCAGCCGGAGAGCGGCTGCACCTATCCTTCTCTTGCCCTTTTTCCACCAGATAAGGAAAGATTAATAAGCCTGTGATACCTGCGTGTGGATGACAGAGCTGAATTGTTTCTCCCAAGCTATTCTCTGAGACTAATCCAAGCAATTATGCAAATTCTGGGGGAAAATTACACACTCTTTAGTTGATTTTATGAGTTCCATCTTGGGAAGATCCAGAAGCTCTCTCAGACCCATGGGTATTCTTTATCTTCCTGTGAAAGGGGAGAGTGCAAATAACATTTCATGGATTCAGGTTTGCTGTCTATTCAGTTATTTGTGATAAACAATATCTGAAGTTCCTGTAAGGTTCTAATTTAATTAATCCCATTAATTAGATGTAAATGCTCTTCCTGAGATACAGAGAGTGGCGTTACCTCGACGAATAGTTGCTTCCTAGATATCCACTAGAAAAACAACAACTGGACTAAAAGTGAATGCTAACTGGGAAATGTATTGCTGAGCATATATAACGTGATTAAAATGAATATCACATTTTAAAGAATACAACCTTCTCCTTCTTTGAACTGCATGCCTACTGAAGGGAAGGAACCCATGAAAATTTCAAGTAGTAGTTTTAAAAAATCCAAATTCAGCTTGCGCACTTTTTAAAAAAAAGCCAGTTTTGTAGAGGTTTTTAAGTCTTACTTTTTGCAGCTGTGCAACAGTGAAATGCAATTAAAGAGAAGTAGCAGAGGAAGAACTGAAGTCTACCACGAGGAAAATTATCATCACCAGCGTCTTTTCGCAAGGCTATGAGGCAAATATTCTCATTTGTGCCTTGTACAGCACTCAGTGCATGCTTTCCAATAAATAAAAATGAAATTTCTATCCAATACTCTTCATGAAGCTATTTCATAACTCAGCTCTGTTAGCTCAAACATATCTTCACACATGCCCCCAATTTTAAAATCAGAATTCATAAACAATATTTATTTTAACAGCTGCAAAAATTAAAGTAAAACTCAGCTAACCATGAAAAAGTAAGTTTTGTATGTTCAGATTAAATTTAATTCTTGGGCTTTTGAAAATGTTGTCTAATTTGGTGCATAATGAAACCATGAAAGTTTCAATTCAACTCATTAACATAAAAGTTTAGTTTGTCTCTTAATAGAAATCTTTCAGAAATGTAAATCCTTTTTATAGTAATAACATGAGAGGGCATTCTTTCTGGAAATGGAGAGACGCAGAAATTGAAAAAACAATGCACATTGAGAATCAGTTTTAACTGAACGTGGCTGATGATAGGATCATTGCCAATAAGCATTTCTGCATGCACTGAGGCAAATTTCAAGAAAAGCACTAACAAATAAAACATGCCAAACAATTGCTAATACAATCCAGCAGCAGACCATAAAATTGCATGAGGTAGATATAGACAGTATTTCAGGAGCTGGAAAAAGGAGTGTTATCTGGGAAGAAGGAACATGCATCAGTCAGTCTGGATGATACTCAGAAGTGCTTGCACCAAAACTTGGTATTGTTTTATACCTGGTGGTAAAAGTTAACTTTTTCTCAGCAGCTTTCATTCCTATAGTGGCTGTAGTAAATAGTCCTTGAGAAATCCATTTCACTACTCTTATCCATGTGTTTTCAAGTAAATTGATTCAAAATAATCTGCAATTATGTTCTCAGCCATGACAGCAAACCAACAAATTGAGAAAGGTTGCCTGAGTCTAAACACACAAACATGTCTTTCTCCCAGAGCAAACCATGTAAATGCATGATTTTTATAGGGTGCAATGAAAATAAGTATTGGGCTCAAAACCTATTTTTGCTATCTTCTTTAACACCATTTAAAAGTATATATTTTTTAGTCTTAGCAAAATTTGAGATTTTTCTCTTAAATAAATTCTACTTCAAAGTTCTCTACAGCCCTACAGTAGAATGCTAAAATGACGTGAGAACCTAGGAGTCCCTCATATCATCATCATTATTATTACTACTAGTAGTATTATTATTTCTTATACATAAACTTACTCTATATAGTAGTTTGATATTCTCAAGACCATGAAATTGTAGTTCTTGGAATAAGCAAACTGATGCAATACTTTCAATACTCAAGAGATCTCTCCTTTTCAAAGGCTTCTGTTCCAAGACTAACCCAATATACCAGAAAAATAATAAAGACAAATGCTAGTGTGGAGTCATGACTGGAAATAGTAATAACAAAAATTGCAAAATGTTGAATTTTTCCTGACCATGTTAATCATGTTATTTGGTCCATTATACTTTGAATTATGTCAGTGGGGTGAAATTGTACATTCTATTGAAGTACAGGGAAAAATAAATTAATAAGTCATATACATTCTCTATATACAGAAGGAAAATATATACCTAAATCGAATGTATCTTCCTATTTTCCAAAATTTTCAAGGGCTCAACATGTTTTGCAGACAATACAAGTTCAAGAAAAATTACTAAATAAGTTCACAAGAACAACATTAAAAATATTCGCCATTATTGCTCTGCTAGCCCTGCAGAATTTTAGTGTGCTTGAACAAGAAAGAATCTAGAGAAATTTCATTAGAGGCGGCAAAGTTGGTGAAGTAATAGGAGAGCTGTGTAAAGAGACAACAGTTTTTAGTGGCTTCATCACTTGCTTTCTGCCTGAATTTTGGCATCCCATTTCACAGCTGCTGCCTCCTAGGATAGACCCACCGACAGGATTTAGGCTACCCACATCCATAAGCCTAAATTCTCTTTGCCTCCAAAAACAGATGCCTGCAGCAAGTTTCCTCATTGCCTGTTCTCCCTGAATAGTGCCTGGGCATTACCTAGAAAATTGGTAGCTGATGGGAACAAAGAGCATGACGGGAAACACGCTAACAAATAAAGAGTGTGGATGGTCACAGGCCAGTGCATTAACATCTCTCCCAGCTTTATTTCCATTACTAAAATAGTTGCAGGAGTTAATTTTATGAGCTCTGCATCCATATTTTGTTGCATTTTAACCCTGCAGTAAGCAAGGACATCTTCAACTAGATCAGGCTGCCCCAGAGCCCCATCCAACCTGGTGTTAGAACCACAGTAACAAAAAACCACAATAAAATACCCTTCAAGAATTCTGACTTGGGGCTGGATTTAGCATTATAATTGAGTAAACATGGCTTTTGCGGTGTCAGCTATCGGAAAGTTCCTTATTCAGGGGGAGGGCAAGAAAACTTAGTCTCTCTCCCTAAAAACCTACTTTGCATGTAGTTTTCAGCAAGAGAATGGTAAGTACTCAAACAAAAGAGGTGTTACCACAGTAATACACCCTCTCCTTCCTCCCACAATTATCTCTTCCTCAAAATAAATAGATCTATGGAGCTGGAAAAAAAAATTACTGCTGCTCATCTCAGAACTTTAAAATGTCCATATCTTAAGTGCTGGTATTTGAAAACATCATTTTTGTAGATAGGGGCTGGAGAGAGGTGCTGAGATGGTAGATACGAGTAATACTGGCCAGGACACCTGCTGTCTCTTAGAGCTGTCAAAATGCAGCAACCGCTAGTAAAATCGGTAAGACATGCAAGTGCGATATAGAGGGGAAAAGGTGGAGATGGACGGGGTTTCCTTGCTCTGCTGACTCAGGGAGGGTTTGGAGTAGAGGTCTCAGCCTGCATAGAGAAAGTAGGGAACCACATTAATTTCTCTTTATTTATACTCCTGTCTAGAAGATTTCCTCAGTATATTATCATTATATTGCTGTCATGAAGACTTTGTGATAACCCTCATGAGAAGAAAGATGTTGGCTTCATCATCTTCTCCTTAGTTTAGACATCTCGTGGTACTACAAAGATGGCTGGGATGGGGATATTACTCAGAATAATCAAATTTACATTCGTTCACTTTAAAGGGCTCCTTTAGCCATAACAATCACACAGAAGTTAATCCTTTTTTTAGATTTATTATTTTTGATTTGAAGACTTCACCTGTTAGTCACAAGAGATGGGACCAAAAATTACTAAAACTCAGGTATCGAAGTTCTGAACCTCAGCATTTTTCATAACATAGTTCTCTGTCACTTGAAATGTTTCCTGAAGAGTAGACACATAAGAGATTCCTTCCTTGGCAGAAGTGAGAAAGCTTGAGGGCTGGAGGAAATGGGAGGCAGGGGAGACAAATTTTGTCACTTAGCAAGGTCTGGCTTGAATCTTTACACAAAAGTGCTTGAAATAATTCTAGAATGGTTTATTAATATCACAGAGATACATTAATTTCTCCCCCACGGCAGGTTTGACAGCAGCTCTTCAGTGTTGAAACTCAACAGCTGAGGTTGAAAACCTCCCTGTCTTTATTTTCTCCACTGACACAAGCAGTGACTATCATAGAGCAAATAGCAAGAAAGGTAAGAGAATAAATTTTAAAGAAAATAGAGTAAGATTTTTTTTAAAACTCAGTAATTAATGTAGTAAGACCATCTGGATGTCCTAATCAGAATTCCATTTTTATTAACAAAAGCTGTTCTGCAAATATACATACATTTGTTTCTTTCATTTCTCATCTGCTTCAATTATTGTGCAAGATCAGTGGTCTCATCAGTGAATACTGCGGTGCAGAAGGATGAACAGTAACCCCTAATTATCTAGGGGGGTTCTATTTGGGACCCCCAAGATGTTGAAGCCAGGAGACTACGTCTTGTAAAATTATGTTAGATATGCAACCAAGTGAAACAGTGAGAAACCATTTATTAAGGGGAATGACACTTGCACAATCTATCTAGAAACCAGGGAAAATACATCAACTACTCTAATCTTCTAAGAGATAAGCAGACATTTAAAAAGTTAAGTGGACATACTATATTTGTGCAATAGTGTTGATGTATTAGTATTATTGTATTAAATTATTGCCACTCAGATACAGATTTACACGAATGAGTACATATCCTTAGCTCAATTCTGCAATTTACAATGCATAACCTGTCTTCTGCATCAGCCCCAGAGGTATTAAGCTTGCCCATGCATTTTAAATGTAGGTCAGAGTGGCAGCTAGAGTGTTTCTCCAAAGAGAATATTCTCTCATATTTGTCTCAAGAAGCTCCTCTGAAGAGAAAATTTTATTCAGTATTTTCCCTTCTAAAATTGTAGATTTCTAGCAGTAAGATTTGTTCTATCTACATGAAACAATTATTTTTGGTCTAGTTGATTTTAAATGCATTTCCTAGCATTCCTGAATTCACTAAAACTCAGTCTCAGCCACGTTGTCAATTTAAGGACTCGGCTAGCTGGCTGGCAACAGAGGGAAGCAGGGCTGCCTCTTCCAGGCTACTAAGCTTTGTAAGTTAACCGAGAATCGCTATATGGCCCCAGCACAGCAAGAGGAGCCACTTTTCTGAACACGGTGAATATTTGAGCTGTAACCAACCTCACCAGCTTCTGGGAAACGGCACACACGTAAGGAGCCCTAACTCACAGCTTGGGGAAGGGGGTGGTTCAGCTGCAGAGCTCTTTCAGCATCCTCAAAAAGGGCAAAAATGTGGTTCTTGGAAGCTGATTTCAGCATAGCTGAGAGGGGTTTTCTAAATCAAACGTGCATAAGTGAACTCAACTGCTTTTCAGAAACTATATTAATTTGTGTTTAAAAGTTCCTCTGGAATGAACCAAAAAATAACATGATCTAAATCCTTCCTCACATCCGAGAAGCTGATAAATGATGTAAATATTTCCCCTCTTTCCACTAACTCCTGTTTCGAGGAGCTATGCACTGCTCATTCCCAGAAGCATTGATCAACAAGATTTGGCTTTCTGAAGTTTGGCTCTAACATTATCAATTTTGATGTGATTTCTAGAAACGCTCTGTCTTAGAGAAGCACTATTAATAGTCTGTTCAGGATTTTTATTTGTCTCTTCAGTCAGTAAAAAGTCAACAGTTTTAGAGGGTTACAAGGAGGAAGAATATTGAATGCATTCCTTCACATGCTGCTGGCTGTAAAACGTGTATCTGAAATCAAGAAGATGCTTTCTACTCCTTCTCTTTCAACCTGGATGACATTATTCCTGATTTACACTTGTAAGTAAAGAAAAACAGACTTTGTACATGAAGTACTGACAAATTCTTCACGTGAATTGACTTAATTCAGGATGGTTTAGGGCAATAAATAAGAGAGGCTGTGTGTTCACAGGGAACCATTCTTGTTTAAAATGAATAGATTGTATAACATCTTCAACTAGATTAAGGAAAATATAATAATAGTAATGATTTTTGGTTTTTTGCTTTAAATACAGCAATGGGGGAAAGTCAAACCCATATTGTGTGAAAATTGTCATTGGAAGTGGTTTTTTTAATTATTTCCATATTTATAATTCACTTTCTATGAATCAGCAGTCAGGATTCCTAATGTTTTTTTTTCTCTTTTAATTGTTTAAAACAACTTTAATTCTGTTTTTCTACTTTAATAAATGGAAAACATTGCAAAATATGGAAGAAGAGCCAAATAAGACCATAACAAACATAAATATAATAATTCTTACACAATTTTTCATTTTTCAAATGGCTTCATGAATTATGGAAAATACCAGTCTAACAGGGCTGTTGATTATGTTTCCTTGTACGAAAACCGAGTCATTGCATAAATGTCAGATGTGTACTTAGTATGAGAAAAACCAGACGATTGCTTGTGCCTGTAAAACTCATGACACTCTGTATGTCAAATAAACTCATTTGCTTTTATTGATGTTTTGTCACTAACTAGCTATGCTCAAATATACCTTACCTTAGAATACAGCTCCAAGAACAAACGCAACCAACCCTTCAGCAGGGAGACTGATGCAATTTTTTCTAAATTGGGAAATGAACACATTGAAATACAATTAACCTGATTAATTCCCAATATTGGATAATTCCTGGTATTGGTGGCCTCATCTGACTTTCATTTCACCCTCCCACTTTTCTCCTACCTACCAGAAGCAACTCGAGGAGGAAATCACTTGAAGTTTTAAATTGCTACCCAGAGACGGGTGCTTGGAATCCAGTAAAAATGACCGATGCCCTTTAAAGAGAAGGTCAATATTTTATGTCTGTACTTAGCAGTTCATAATAATTAAATGAGCCTTATTTCAAGATGCTGGTTTAATGAGAATGTGCAAATTAACTGTCAGTTAGAATGACATTCTCTCAGTGTTTTTATTACATCGACTCTTTACTGCTTGATATTTCTATTGTAAATTAACATTGAAGGTATATTTTCAAGAAAAGTTGATACGCTTTAACTTCATAAACTTCAGGATGAAGATATTTTGGTAAAAAAACAACTAGATTTTATTCATCTTATACTTCACTCCTTTAAGGAGCATCTTTATTCTCATGGTGGTCCAACTGGCTATACCTACTTCATATACATACACAGATCTTCAGCCAGGCTAGATCCATACAATTCCATTATCTGAAAGGGAACAAGGGAACTAAAAATACTCCAAAATCCAAAACTCACATGTGCTTCTCCTATTTTGTCTTCTCTTGTAGAGAATGTGAATTTTAAGAGTAACAGGGTATATTAGATGGTACAGCTCCCATTTGCTTTAATCAGGTTCAAAATTTCATCCTTCACAATTATGCCTACTCGCATACACACAAAACAGACTTAAACTTTTTGTAATACTGTTCATATCTATCAAGTAGCTAACATCTATAGAACTATCAATATTTCTTTTTATACCTTTGGGAATTCCGCAATTTGATTTATCTTTTGGATTGCTTGAAATAATAGTTTAGCATCATAGTTCGTAAGATGACCTTCTCGGTTCATACTGCACATTTCACATTTAAGAGGAAGCATTAAGTAAAACCCTCTTGATCTGTACTGTATGCAATATCAGTAACAGAAAAAAGAAACTATGGCTTATATAGCACTAATATCTTTAATAGCCTGATGATAAATACCACATTAAGTTGTGATTCAGAGCAAAAGAAAATGGAGTTTTCCAAGGCTGAGTACAAAGAAGTGCCTATACTATAGTTACTGCATCAAATCAAAAGAGTTTTCTTCCCCTTTGTTGTTTTATGTTATTTACAGCAATTCATCCCTTAAAAAATGTAATTAAAATGTATTTGTGAACTACAAATAAATAGGCTTTCTACTCACATGCCTCAGACTCAAAGCCCCTCAATCACCATAACATCTCAAATTAATATTTCTCAGTCTCTTATTGCCTTCTCTTTGGTAAAGCAGTGCATCACGCCTTTTAGTAAAAATAAATGGATTCTAAATCTTTCATGGCATTGCTAATGTAATGAAAGGACAAGGAAATAAATTGTCATGTTTCTTGTCATTTTTCTAGCAAAGCCTTTGAAATAAACTTGTTCAGTGTAGACAGGGTAATGATGAAAAGCATATAATGAAAACTTCAGCACTTTGACAGGTTTTCAAATACTCGTGTGGAAGCAAGAAAGGCAACTTCTACTCTGCCAATGCTGGCAAGATCAAAAGACATATTAAGAGTGAATGGAGCAGCAGCACAAAAAAAGAAGAGACAGTATGTTAGGAAATAAGGGAGGAGGCTGTTGCCCTGATCTGTGCCACGCGTGCAGAAACAGATTGCCAACCATGTAATCAAACCTGCAGCACATTCTGAATAAAAATTCCAGTGATTACAGAAACGTGCTTCACCCGATGTTGAGGTGGGCCGGAGTATTTTCTGCAAATGGCACTTTGATTTAAAACAGAAATCATAAAGCAGAGTCTTTCTTTTTTCCCCTCCTCTCCTGTAAACAATGGCACTAAGTGAACTGTAGGTTCACCTATGGGTGAATTATTCTGTTCTGGAGCCCCAGTGAGACTAGCTATAGTACAGACCTAAATCAATGCTGCGAACTTGACAATCTATAAGACAGGCTGATATCTTCAGGGGAAAAACATGTCCTAATTTGAATAAATCCGATTCCCTTGCTTCCCCTGCCCCTTCACCCTCCAAAAAAAGCAGGGTGGATCACGTGGGTTTTAAGAGCCCAAGACAACAGGAACACAGGTAGAATGCAAAAATTTATAACGGGACAAAAAAGGAAAACCATAAGGAATGTTTTGATGGAAGTAGGAGCTGGCTTCACTGTTGATCAAATGTTTTCTACTTGGTTTTACGTAGATTTTGTATAAAATTCTCAGAGGACAAGAGTCAATAGTCACTGGTTGCAGCCAGAAAAACTCTGCCTGGGTAAACTCTGCCTGGTAAAAATATTTCACAAAGAGAGCAGCTAGGCACTGGAACAGTTTTCCCAGAAAGATTTAGTTTTAATTGGTTTAGTCTGTGGTTTTGAATATTTCAAAATTCAATGGGACAAGACCCTGAGCAACCTCCTGTAACTTTGAAGTTGTCCCTTCTTGGAATAGGAGGTTGGACTAGAAGACATTTAGAGGTCCCTTCTACCCGGAACTGTTGTGCGATTTTTGTGATTCTCTGATCCTGTTTTTCAGTTCACTATATTCAATGATTTTGTCCTACCTGATATTTCTAAACAAAGCATTTGTTTTTTTCTAAATCTCTACTCAAAGGCTTGTTAATCTGTCAACTGCGTGTAACTGCTATTTCTCTATGAGTCTTTCATTATTCGGCCAAAACATTAAGAATGTTCTTGTACCTTTCTACCCACTGAATTTTAGTTCCCTTTTCTTTAAATCCATTAGTCCATTACCATTCACAGGTGTTATTTTCTACTCTGCATCTACATCTCAATATTTTTTATATGAAGTGTTTTGACACTTTCATTCAGTCATGGTGAAGTTCATTTTGTAGTATTTTTATCTTGATGTAACTTTATATAACATCCCCTGTGAATGTATAATTGTTCTCCTGGGACTGCAGTTTCACAGAATGTAGCAATATAGAAAACATAATTTTCTATAGGGAAACCTTTTGTTTTCCTTCACTCATGTTTTGAACCTATAGTAACGCTTATAAAAACAGCAAGTACATTGCACAGGATTTAATTTTTGCATGCTTGGGAAAATGCTTCCTAGCCAATATCCTGGACCCACTAACATAAAGAGGTTTTCCACAGGATTCCATTCTTGCGTTGAGATGGTCATACCTGACACAGCAGTAAACTAGCTCTATTTTATCATTTGCCTGCATCATTACAAGTGACATGAAGACCAAACTGCATCCTATAAAAATCTTTCAATACAGAAAGGCTTTTCTATGTATCTGTCTTGTTTTGAGGCATATAATGTCCCTCCTAGCTCCTTTCTTGGCTTTCTGAAGACAGTGTTCTTCAGAGAACTCTTCTTAAAAATGAAGACATTGATTAGTGGGAAGCAGTTTTCTTGGGTCTTTTGAATGGATTAATTTATTTCCTTCGGTCATCTAAGAAGCATCATTACATGAGGACATATCAATAAAATCAGTGCAATTTGGGCTTGCAGTTTTGCATGGCTTAAACATTTCTTTATTCTTTTGACCGTTACTGCCCTTACTGACTAAGTTTCCCATGTTCTTACAGACACTAAATTCCCAGAAAATAGTAAATTCAGGTCACATTGTTTTCTGTTTTCCTGTATGATTTTTTTCTCAACCAAGCATTTATATTGATTTATTTCAGACTTTTACTGATTAACATATTAAGTGCTGCCTCTTAACAGTTTTGGCCATGAGAAAGTATTGTTACAGCTTTTCTAATATGCTGAAACATAGCGTTTTACCCTGGCATAAAAATGTGAAAAGAGATCACAGAAAGCAATTAGTTTTGTTGGAAGTACAAGTGTCAATTGCTGAAAAAGTCAGAAATTCAGTTTAATGTCAGTAGAGCTTCCCTGGAAAAAGTTAGGAATGGAATCCTCCTCACATTGTGTTATCCACTCAAGCTCTTTCTTCCTAGTAATTAAAAACTAGCATATGTTATTTCTGCTCTTTATCTAAAACGCGAGAAACTTTTTCACAAAAATTGAAATCAATATTGCTCACAAATGTGAGACTCAAACTCAAATTCTCAGCATTTCTTGTGAAGTATCAAGTAATCTAAATTTCAACTCAGTTTGACTTAGGGGGAAAATATGTTTTCTGCTTAATTCCCTCATAAACCCTTCTATTTTCAGTAACATTAATATCCCATAGTTAGAGATGAGACAACCTTGACATCTGCCCTGGTAGTAAAGCAGCATCAGAAGAAAGAAAATGGAAGACTTAGGACATTGTAAAGAAGAATATGGCGAAAACTCAAAGAGAGCTTCACACTTTGAGAAGCAAGTTTTAATTTTTGTGCATAAAAGGAAAATTTGTCTTCACAGCTGAGAGTACTGCAGTTGCTGATTTCTTAGTAGGAGCATCCCGCAACTGATTGGAATTGGTTCAATTTTTTTTTTTCCTTCCAGACTACTTTGAAAGCTATGTAAAAAGCAGTGGCTTCGCACCGCTTGCTTATACATATAGCATTATTATCATTTTTTCAAACAGTTGACTTCTGAACTAGTTTTGGTTGATTGCAGTTTCAATTCATACTGGACAGATAGTACAGATGGGAAATTTAACACTGGTTATTCTTGTAGAGGTGAGAATGCCCTGGCCACCTCTGGTGGAGGAGATCTGAGGTTTTGCTTTCCAATTAGTATTTCATTAGCAATTTCTGTGCTTTCATACCAATTTGCACACAAACAGATGTCATTCATAATTTCGGAAAATCACAAGCCTACAAACAGTTGCATAGCAAGAACCTCACCCAGACAATTACAAGCAAAGTGCACAAGGATGATGTATTGTATTGACAAAAGACAAGCATGTTAAGCTTCAAAAGACCTACATATCCTATTTATCTGAACTTACACAGTGAGGAAGTGTCCGATTCCTGAGCTTTATTAGTAGCCAAAGTCATCTGATTTGTTTGCCACATGAGTCAAGAGTGGTTGTCTTTCTAATGACCTGAGGAGAGATTCAGCTTTAGGTCCTAAGAAAGAAGCTTCTCAATAAGGTATCAAAGTGCAAGTTTTTAATATCTCTATTACTCATCTGAAGTCTAGGGCTCAAAAAGAAACTTATTTACCTTGATCAAGGAACAACCTGGTTTTCGTGATACTGCAAGTTACTCGGCGAGGCTAATTCCACCAACTGCTGAATGTTCCAGTTTCTTCACTGAGGCCCTGGGCTACATTTGCTGAACTTGATTACTAGCATTTCTTGTCACTAAGAGTAGCCTTGCAGGATTTTGAACTGCTTTTACTTGAGCTAAACACAGTTCCAGAAAATGGATTAAGAAATAATATCTGTGATTCATTGCTCGTGTTTATTTGCATAATGGCATGAAAATGGGAGGCAGCTTTGCAAGAGGCTATTTGGTTTCAATTTAAATGAAAGTGCTTTAACACAACAGTTAAAATAAGTTGTTTCCATTTTTCCAGTTGATTATTTTGAAGATGGAGTTCTATGCATATGTAAAAAACCCCCAGTAAGCTTGCTTCTTTATGTCAAATATGGATTAACACCAGAAGTATGAAGGATACATCACTGTTCTAAGAGGTTTTCTTTCTTGTCTGAGAATTTACTAAAAGACAGAGTTCCATTTCTGCAGCTTGTGTGATTTGCCACAAAACATAATTGTTTTACTGATTAATTCTAATCTAGGAAACACTGAGGGTTTATGCCATGTTTTTTGCCTGACTAGTTTGCCAGAAAACTGAGAATCTTCTCAGCTTCAGGAAAACAAGGCTTTGCTTCATAAAGCAGTGCCCTAAGACATCCTCCAAGGACCTGAATGTTTAGACTCAAGGGATGCTCATACTGTGTGTTGTGACATATTGGAAAAAAAGCCTAAGCTAGCTTTGGCAGCCTAGCTTCAGTAGTTTGGAGTTTCATATAAGTTAATTGCTTCATCCAGAATTTTAACCAAACCCACAGTAAGGTCCATACTGCTGTAAAGTTGTTTCTGGAGGCAAAATTAGCTCATTTCCATTTACTTCAGCTATCACTGTGCCACACGAGCACAGTGTAGCTCTGATTCTGTGCCACAGCAGCTCTCTGCCAACCCGCCCCCCCTTCTTTTATAAGGTTTTGTGATCCCTAGGGGAACTGCACCAGACTCAAGCTGTAGACTGAAGGCCACTCCTGAATGTAGCAAAAAACCTTCCAAATGCATAACAACAACTTATATCAATATCAGAAGATCTATAACATAACTAATTCTGGTTTCACAAAGACATGGTATTTCTACAGAGGGTTAGCAATGTCATTCTGGCATCAACTAGGCACCTTTTGGATTTAAACAATCACTACTGATGAGAGATCATGTTATTCTGGCAAAGGTTATACGACTCATTATCATACTCCCCAGTTTCTTTCTTGCAAATAGTTTTGCTTGCCTTCAGCATCCTGGCTGGGATCTTTTCCCACCACCAAATGTATTAAGGAGAGTTCCAGCTTTATGGGATTCCTGAGTTTCTCCAAGATCTCCACTTACAACCATTTGTTTCATTTGCCTTTTCTGCCCCCCTTCACTATCAGCATCAGATTTCTTTTGGGGATGGATAGTGAAAATGCAGAGACTGGAGCATTTAACAATGATACTTGTCAGGTACAAAACAAACACGTAATCCAACAGAGGAGGAACCAACTTTCACAGAAAAAAAGAAGACACCAGGATCTCTGACAACAGCTTCTTTTCCCACCCAGAACATTAACTGTCTCTTAGAATGCCATGCACCTTTGGGAAGGAGAAGGTCTGGGATGTCAGCAGAGCCTAGCCACATGGTCTCATCTTTTGTAATGTTACACTAAAGTGAAAATAATTCCAGTCACATACAAGCTACCCATCCCTTGATGAGATTATGCCTACAGTGATCACGTGAGAGATCAGTGAGTGGAAAGATTATCTTTCAGTTGTTTGCTCTCTGTATTTATTTTCATAAAGGTCCCAATAAGCTCATGCATTAGTTTTTTTGGTATCCCATATAAAGACCTACTAAATTGCAGAATTAATTCTCTTCACGCACATAAAAGTTTGCCTAATGTTGATCTTGTTGCTTGTACTAAATGAGTGAAATAAACACAATATGCTATGCTATTGCTGCAAGACTAACAGTTTAGCCAAATTCTTACAGAAATCATAACTATTTCCTATGCTGGCCCAAAAAAGGTTTAGTTTTCATTGAATATTGGTATTCTCTTAAGAATTTCTCTTTAAGAAGTGTAATTCTTATCTTCTATGTTATAACCTGTGGTCAACCCTCCTGTGACCCCAGAAGGAAAGTCTGCATGACCTAACGGTTCTGATGGACAACATACTTGAGAGTTAGTATAGACCATGTGCCTGCACTGATTTGCAGTAAAAACACCTGAATACACGCAACACTTTTCTATAGGACGTCTCACAAATGTTCTGCTCGTTTTAAATGAAAACCACCCAAGAGTTTCAGCAAATTTTTTTTCCCCAAATCCATTTAGCAGTATTCTTTAAAAAAAATGGAGTTTGAGTGAAAGATGAGCTTTCAGCTTTTCCATATAACCAGAGGTTTTGGATAGTGGCCAAGGCTACGGGAGACAAGATCAAGTTGGTATTTCACGTGGGATCAGGCAGAGCTTTTCATCCCATGCCATTCATTCCTAAAATCATATCTTTCTCAGCCCAGGCCCACACCCTAATCACGAGGCTGTAGAGTCTTTGCTGCTCATTAAACAGAGCTTTGAAACATTTTTGGCACAACAAAAGAAAGCATCAACAAAAATTTTCAGTAAGTTCCACATCGCTTTTTTGCAGAAGATGCGATTAAACTTTGAAAAGCCAAATCTATCATTTTTCCAACCACAGAGAAAATACTGTTCAGATTTTGACCGAGGGTTGCTGCAAATTTCTAGCTTGTTTGAAACTTGGTCAACAATGCACCCTTACAATGACTCATTGTAGTCTGCAGAAGGAAAACAGACAGCCCACTGGAAATCTAGCTAAATTAAAGTTTCTATCAACAGTGAATGATCCTGTTTCAAAACAGTGAAGAAACATTTAAATTCAGTGCTTAAACTTACTGCGCTGTATTCTTCTATATTCCTGATGTATTTTTGCTGTTGTTTTGAAACATTCATTCTTTGAGAAAGTTTCAGTAGGGAGGAAAAGCTAAAGGATATTTCAAAGAGCATGCTGAAGAGGGAAAGGAGATAGCCATTTGTTCCCTCAAGAAGCATTACCAACACCAGCAATATTAAAATTAAAAGAAAATTCCACAGATACATTTCTGTTGCTTTGTTCTTATTGCTATAATTGTTTTGTTTAATGCCTCTAAGTAGAGGAAAGATTTTTTGCAAGAACAGGAAGTTCTAAGCATGAGAAATAACCCCCACACAATCCATATTAAGTCATTGGGGGTTCACAGATGCAGAGGACAGTTCTGCTTATCATCCTGCAGAATCAGGACTTACTCCTTCCTCTCTTTTATTCTAACTGACAGAAATGTTTCATCAGATGGGTTGGTTCTATTGAGGATTTGGAGACAGTTGGCATAACTTTTCTTCCTAGTTACATACTCTGCCATCTGACCATCTGAAACAATAGGACTCTAAATTTCTTCATTTATCCTACGTGTAGGTGTCACGATTAGAACACCTCTTCAGACTCCATAGGACTATACCACCTAATAGACTTTTTTATCAAATGTGTTAGTAAAAACATGGAAACTTATGCAACATTTATCCATCTTAGTCAATGGTTATTTTGAAAGTGTCCAGATAAGTCCTGGTCAAAACTAAAGTTATCGTAAGGAATTATCAACATACATTGCAGCTGACAGTATGGGAAAGGAAGTATAGCATTTTATTTTGCTTGCATTTCTTTCAAACACACTTAACCTGGAAGCTAAGCTGGATACCCAAAGTAATGTTGTTTGATCAGTTAACATTCACCAAAACTCTTCCTTGTCAGTAACTCAGCAACCTGTACGACAAAGGATGACCCAAATGCAAACTTTGATTTCCTTGATTCCTTTTCCTCTAAGCAAACAATGCAGAATTGCAGTCCCTATTTTGATCTTTAAGAACTACTGGTTTTCCCAATTATCCGCAGGTACTGGAAGAATTTCTTAACTTTTATTTTGGAATAACACACAGACAAGTTCAAAAGTATTTTCTGAAAAATTCCCACATATGCGGAACTGTAAGCATGCAGATTTGTTACACTGGTGTCCTTAGGGTTCCCATAAAGGCTAGAAGATACTTTTGCACATGAGCAGAAAAATCAAACTACACTAAGACCTTGACATTCAATTACTTCACCTGCTTTTCCTAAAAAATTCTACTCGTACTTCAAAAAAGAAAATTATGTGAATAGTACAATCTGACTAAGATCTAAATATAAAAAAGAAAAGATTTTGTAAAAAAAAAAAAAAGAAGTTAAAAATAGTGGAATCAGGAATTAGAGGTTTATCCTGCCTCCAAATTTAGTTATACAGGATATGTGATTTGATAATGAAAATCATTAACCAATGGGTAATATTCCAATATTCAAAAATTATGCGCAACCAAAAAGTACATTCTGCAGTAGAACAGAATTGCATCACTGTTGACTGTCATGTACACTTTTCTATTAATTATTGAAACACAGATAACATGAACCACGGAGGGAGAAAGGAGTCTTACATTACCTTCCCAACACAAAAACAGGAAAGGAAAAAACAGATCACACACTGATTTCATTTCAGTTGTGATTTTTGTTTAGTGTCTTGCAAATGTTTTAAAGGATCTCTGTCAAAATTCATTATTAATCAACTTTTTTATTACAGCTTTACTACAGGACTATGGTCAAATTAATTGCTATTGCTTCAAACTAATAATAAACAAAAAAGTCAAGAAAATGGCCAACATACAGTATTATTCATCATTAACTAAGCACATGGCTGCACACATTATATTGGCTGTGTTTCCCCCCTCCTCTGAATTTTGGAGTAGTAAATCCTACACACATAAACCACATACTACCACCACCAACAGGCTAAAACCAACGGGTTACAGCAGCTCTGTGCGGGCTGTCCTTGGAGCTGTGACAAGCCTATGGGATTTTAGGACTTGGAGTCAATACCAGAGGCTTTGAAGTAAATCTGGATTGGCTGGACAGACTGCAGCAGGCTCTGGAGGATTCCTGGGAATTTACTGAGCATTCACTTACAGCCATTTTGTCCTACTGCACTCATATGTGCAATCAGGTTACTGATTGTAATAAAGGAAAAATTTCTTTTTAACAGCTGTTTTGTGGTTTTATCATCATTAGTACCCCGGGCTATCTTAAATTACGGAGATCTGTCTTGCAGTCTAAGACTTAAAATTTCTTAGTACACTTTACAACCACAACACTTCATTTAGCAAAAGGTTTGATCTTGAACTCTGGATTTCTGCGCTGAGTAATCATTAAAACCATATATTGTGAAGATGTCAGTTTTCTCATTGATGAATTTTAATTTGTTTCCATCAAGGAGTCCCCAGATTGTCTTGTTTAATACATATACCACATCGCCATTTTTAGGGAAGCTATTTTCTACTACTTCTATTAAACATTTATAAGAATAGCAATCTATTGAATTTGTGTTTCCTTTACGTAAGAACAGATGCAGAAAGGGAAATAATTCACACTCGTTAGCCAGTGGCACTGCACGGCAAATCTCCATCTTCTCACAGCCACGGCATAACCATAATCCATTATTAGAACACAATACGTGAAAATAGCAAAACTTATAAAAAATTAAGACCTTCAGTCCATAAAGTCCAACCCAGATCTAAGGTCCAAAGCCTTGAAAAAATGAAGAATGAGTAGAAAAGTTTTGCTTTACTCTATCTCCAGTGACAGCAATAGCTATTCTTCAATACAGATTTTATCTATGAAGGATAAAACCGGACCAAGATTACTTACTGCCTGCGGCACTGCTCTCAAAGACTACCATCAGTGAGGGCAGAACAAGAGCACCTTAAAGTTAAAACATTTAACCAGATAATCAAACTGCACCAATGAAATCCCTTTACTTCAGCTACTTCTACAAAATTCCACAAACACTTCAAAAAGGAAATTAATAATTTAATGAGAATGAGAGCTAAACCTAAGAAAAAGGAAAGAAAAGTTAGAAAAAGTAGAACCAGCAGTTACAGGTTTACCCTACAACAATAAACCAAGGAAATCTTACTGTTTGCTTATTATTTCAGTTTTATTTGGTTTTGGGAAGAACTCTTGCTACTAGCATGTGCTAAGGGTTTCTTAGCAATTTCTAGATCCAGTAGGTACGATATTTCATCCCTCTCCATTGCAGACTGGTTTTGCCTAAGACCAGAAAAGGTGTTCTCCATCCTTTGTGAAAAAGTGCCAGAAGATTTAAAAACAAACAAACAAGGTGGTTTGGACGCTTCAATGAATCTGCAGTTCCATATAGAAAATTTTAATTACTGTGTAAAACCTGGCAAAACATGTTTCCAGAACAGGCGATGGTAAAGTTGCACCTGTCAACATTTATTATATTTGGCATTCTCAGAAGGAAACAGGCACAAATTGGATAAGCAGTTTGTCAAAGTGTATCTGTGAAAAGACTTGTCTGATAGAAGAATTTGTTCAGCTTAGCTGTAAATACTGCAGATCGCTAGAAGAGGCAAAGAACTGGATTCTTAAGTTACCTGAAAAGATTAATCCATTTATATGAACTTTTGTTTCAACCCGTAATACAAAGTACACAGAACATTAGTTGCGAGAGTACCACGCTATCTATTGAAAATGTGTCCCCAGATATCCAGTAATGCTTTGCAGAAGAAAACCCTACCGTATGTTAAAGCACCTGATTGCAAGACACAAGAGACTCTAGCACTAGATCACGACCTTACTGTTTATGAAGCCTCCCGTGATAACATGCCCTCTCTCCTCAGAGTCTGCTGAACCCACTGTGAACTTTGCTCAGTGCAACAAGCCGCAGCCCGCTGTGAACGATGAGCAGAACATACTTCATTCACAACACAAGTTTTAATCTGTCACTTTTAAACACTCCATACGAATTTTGGTTTTTTCCCCTCCTCTTTAAATTGGAAAGGCAAGCTGTCTTATTTTTCCCCTACAACTTCTCCATGATTCCATTTGGTGTTTATTTAATATTTATGCAGCTATGTCACACATGATTTGCATCAGTGTCTGCTGAACTGTTATATGGCTCATTGACATTATCAAACTGAGCAGATTTTTCTGTTATCCTAGAACACACAGGCATGAGACACAATATGTGTTTGTAAGGGCCAGATCTGGCTGTAGAAGTCGTGTGAGGTCAACAGGATGTTCACAGACACAGTAAAAGAAAATTATTCTAAGAGAGTTATTTTAAAATGTTTTACTGGATAATAAAAAGATACTGAAGGAAAAATATTTTATCAGCCTGAATGTTAACTGTGGAATATCTGGTACTGTATTAATTTTTCCTTAGAGAATTAATAACTATAATCCACTTCAGTATTTAGCTAGTTTAACTTTTAATGAAGAACAAGTCACACAGTGAAAAGATTTTTGCTCTGAGAACATCATTACCCTATCTTGGAGGTTGCATTTGGTTGAGAAACTATTTGCTAAACAAACCGATTCCTAACATTGTTCTGTTTTTACACAAGCGTGAGTGGTTGCAACATCTTGCTGCTGGCTAAAGTTGCTATTCTCCAGGTGTATTAATGCTTTGGGTAGTTTACAATATTGTCAATGGTGCCTGGTGATTTTGCCTCCCCAGTTTCAGCTATGAGGTGACATGACTTTCATGGCATATTAGGACATTCCTGAAAATCTGCTCTTTAGAGTGTCTAAACAAGCAAAAAAAAAAGCAGCATCTCAAATCACCTACCACTTTGAAAATTCTTAGCCATTACACATTGCTGATTTAGTATTTTTTAATATGCAATCAAAGAGAATCCTTTTTAAAGTAGTAACCATTAAATTAGAGAAGATCCTTTGAAAACACATGGTATTACTGGAACATGGAGTTTGCCTTGTTCAGAACATAGGTAACACCCATCTAGAATATAAATTTTCTTATTTTCTCAAAACATAATGGAATTCCACAGATACAGGCTTGCAGCTCCCATTGGAGTTGACAAATATCTGACTTTAGCCTGAGGGTAGCAATGCATTTTACACGTTGACAGCAGTCACAGGGATACTAACAGAAAGGAAAGCAGTTCTGAAACTTGGCACACACCGTTCAACTTTGATAACGGAGAGTTATCGGGAACAGGTCACTGTTGACCTGTGTATCTTGAAGTCTTCCCTCAAAAACACATCATACCATTTTCAGGTAGTAGGTACCAACGAGCAAGAGAAAGGCAGCTGATCATTCATCTTCACAGTCAGTGATTCATGTTAGTAAATCTGGAATTTGTGAGGAAAAAAAGACTCTGCTTTACCCTTCTCTAACCTAGCCTGATCTTCATTTTTATATTCTTTATTTTTCACAACATCCCACTAATCCCCACCTTTATCTCATTACTCCTTTTCCTTGTACAGCACTTTGAAGAAAAACCTTGGAATCTGGAAGTTTCCACTTATTCCAGCATTTCTGGGGCGAGCATTTGCATCTGTAGGACACTGAGGAGCCTGGAGCACCTGGATGCATCCTGGGGTGGCACAGAAGCACACTTTGCTCATGCTGGAGTGGAGGAAGGTTACAGTGCTAGGTGCCCACCTACGTCCTAGCTCTTCATCTCCTTCTCCCTGCCACCGTACCCCTCACATGCCAGTGCAACCCTGACACCATACACCAGGTATGCTACTGTAGCTGCACTCCCCGTTACACCCTAACCAGGTCCATCTCAGCATAAACAGTTTTAATACAAAAGTCTTCCTAATCAAAATGATTTTTATGGATCCAAAGAGGCTATCTATCGTCACCTTACCCTGACTCAGCAGTCACTGGCACAGCATGCAGTCTATAAGTCAGAAGATAAAGATGCTATAAAACAAAGATGTTATTACATTTGAGAACTTGCTGTTTTGTACCTCTGGCAACTTGACTTCTGCTTCAAAAGCCTGACCTTGCATACTTGGAGGCAATGATATTTCAGCCGCCTTGACTTCACTGGCAGCAAGCAAGATCAAGCTTTCATGAAGGTTGCTGTGTGCCAGAGCCACATCGCTTAATAAATGTATTAGAGATAATCTGACAGTCAATAGATTTCTGGTGTCACAACGCAGCTAAAAGAAAAGTTGTAGTGTGAACTATGTAAACCTGTTTATTGGACATACCTTCTCTTAAAAAAATTTTTGTAAAACAATTACTATTTTTCAAAGAGTGCTGTTCTTATCTTGTTTGATTAAGTTAGAGAGCAAAGAAGTCAAATCAATGCCCAAAGCAGAAGACCAGAAACATGCACAGGGATTTATCAGTGCTGTAAGAAGTAATTTTAAATGCTTTTAAGAACGTTTCTCTACAGTATTGAGAGTTCACGAGAGTGGGGAAACAACATTTTCAAAGGCAATATTTTCTAAAAAGATACCTTTTATGTGCACATAAACATCTATTCCAAAATAGAAACCTGTATGTCAGCACAAGCTGGTACTAACATCACTGAATTAGAAAAAACAAACAAAAAAGCCCCCAAAACCCAAACCACAACAAAAACCACAGCAAAGATCACCCAAAACCCACTTTCTCCCTCTCTTGATTTCAGGCTAAGTGATGTGACTTTATGAAAAATCTTCACACAGTTCAGCTGAAACTTGTTCAGCACAAAGGTTTGGTCCAGTACAACACAGAACATTTTCAGAACTACTTAGCTGTACGCAAGTGAGTAGTGCAACTAAAGACGGCAGGAATCTGTATCCACTTGAGTCTTTTACTGGATTATATACGTTATCCATGCATAAAAAACGTTAAAATAGTGTATTTGCTGTCATCAGTATGAACAAACATTGTAACATCACCTTGGCATTTGCAAGTATAAAATGTGCCGGGATACCAAAAAGGAAAAAGCTACTAGTTAGGTGAAGCGATATTTATCTGCAGCTTCATGAGTGAAGAAACATGGACTCAATTGTACAATTGCAACTCCAGCATTTTACCTTCTTCCTGGCAAATTTTGGCAGGTTTTGTTTTCTTCACGGATTTATTACAGTGAGTACAATGTGATTCCACTAAGCAAACATGCTTACTCCAAAACATTTCTAGTGTCAGACCTTCCCTCTCCAGATGTATTTAGCACTTGCAATATTGAATTATGGTCTGCATTAAGGACTAGTGTACTTTCTTTATCCATAAAATAGGGTGGAATAACATAGCCTTCCTCTCCAGTGTCCCTCTTAATGGGCTTCTATTTTAATATATTTAAAAAACCTAAGATGATGATTCATTTTTTCCATGTACAACACATTCAGTATGAATTCTTTTCTGAAAGTGCCAAGATGTTTAATGGAAATTCTAAATTAGCACTATTATATATCAACATGGTAAAGCTCAACACAGACACCTCGAGACTCACCCTACACTTCTCTGCAGATGTTTCTTATTACGGCTTGAGAATTTTCAGATTTCCAAGGAAAATTGTCTGTTTTGCCTGGAACGTGTTTTTTTTCTGGCAGCTCCTTTAGTGCTATTATCAGTAAACAGCTGAAATTCCAGTTTATTCATTCCAGTGATACATCTAGAAGTAGGTTTGTAACGGCATTCTGTCCTTGCAGTGTAAGACATTTTTCAGGGAAGCCAGGTGCAAAGGATAGTTTTGGTAGTAGCTTTGATTTTGGACTGCCACATGTCTAAAGGTCACTGAAGATATGCCTGAAATATATCGATACATCAGATCAGTTTGAGGTCATTCATTCCCATTGGACTTTGTGCTGTGCAGTTGCATGATGTTTCTAATACATTATTTGAATTGTAGTGCCTAGAAACTCGAGCATGCCCAGGCCCCATACATTATCTCTAGATTTATCGTATTTGGTATGAAAGCCTTTACCACATTTGATGGCTTTCTGTTACGCTGCTGTTCTCTCACACTGAAAGACAATCTCCTGTTGCATGACACCATTTTCTTACACATGGGGGGATAAGTCAAGAAAATTTTTTTAAATTTTATTTTTCAAGTACCTTGCTGCGCCTTACTTCAGCAAAATTAACAAAATATGTTTTTCAGCATTTTTGCACCCTGTTCTCACTGAACAATAGCAAAATCTTCCTTCTCTGAAATGCTGTGTTTCTTCATCAACAGCTATTGGTATGCTGTTTGAGTAGCAGCTAGCTTTACAGACTCACAGAATCATCCGGTTGGAAGAGACCTTTAAGATCAAGTCCAACCGTTCCCCCTGCACTGCCAGGGTCCCTAAGCCATGTCCCTCAGCACCACATCTACACATCTTTTGAACACCTCCAGGGATGGGGACTGCACCGCCTCCCTGGGCAGCCTGTTCCAATGCTGCACAACCCTCTCTGGAAAGACGTTTTTCCCAATACCTAAGCTAGATCTCCCCTTGCAACTTAAGGCAATTTCCTCTCCTCCTGTCATTCATAACATGGGAGAAAAGACCAACCCCCACCTTACTACAACCTCCTTTCAGGTAGTTGTAGAGAGCAATCAGACCTCCCCTGAGCCTCCTTTTCTCCAGACTAAACAACCCCAGTTCCCTCAGATGCTCCTCATAACACTTGCTCTCCAGACCCTTCACCAGCTTCATTGCTCTTCTCTGGACACACTCCAGCACCTCAATGTCCTTCTTGAAGTGAGGGGCCCAAAACTGGACACAGCACTCAAGACGTGACCTCACCAGCACCGAGTACAGGGGGACAATCACTTCCCTCCTCCTGCTGGCCACACTAGTGCTGGCACCAGCCAGGATGCTGTTGGCCTTCTTGGCCACCTGGGCACACTGCTGGCTCATCTTCAATCGGCTGTCGACCAGCACCCCCAGGTCCTTTTCCGCTGGGCAGTTTCCAGCCACTCTTCCCCAAGCCTGTAACTTTGCAGGGGGTTGTTGTGGCCCAAGTGCAGGACCTGGCACTTGGCCTTGTTGAGAGTCATACAACTCGCCTCAGCCCAAAGATCCAGCCTGTCCAGATCACAGTATCTGCTATCAGATTATTTTTAATTTTTTTCCCTATTTTGGATGGTTATTTCTATTGCCTTGCCCTTCACTGCTGCAATTAAAAAGCCCCAACATCTACAGCACATCTCAGATGACACATACCTGTCTGCAGTCACTTCAAAGGAACTGTATCATAAATGGAAGTCAGAGCAGAGCTTATGTATATACACCACGCAAGAAAACCAAATTCCAAATCACAATCCTTTCAAGCATCCAATACTGCAATATGTTCGATTAAACATGTGAGAGCATTAGCATTTCATCACTAATGTTGTCAGAGCCTTTCATGGGATACAGCCTAGAAGAGTTTCTGTGCAGCAACCATACAAACAGAGTTGGTGAAATAATTATTGGAAGCTGCTGATCTTGAAATTGCAAGCCAGGGAACAGGAAGAAGCAGAATGATTTATTGTCTTTATTAATAGTGACAGGGATATTGTTTTAATGCATCTTATCTTTATCCTAACCTTGGGATGTAGTGCAGTAGTCACAGGGAGCATTCAGTGTAACTGTATCATAAAATGTGTATTATATTAGTGACATGTAAGGTCAAGTACTAAAGATGCATAGTACAATAATATAGCCAATATTTCAGAAGACAAGTTAATGTATGCCCTTTATTTTGGTATACACTCTTTCATAAAACCAATTTTCATGTTCATCTGCATGATGAATTGCATGTTCTGAGAGTATTCTGACAACATTTAAGTGCAATTCTTCTTATTTTGGGGGAATTAGGGAAAGATTTGATTACTTTATTTAAAAATATAACTCCTGACTGGAAGCACTACCATTCATAAGCTATGTTAAATTATTATTTATCTAAAAATGTGTTGTGATAAAAGATTCTATGTTTATTTCTCAAGGAATGCATATTTATTACAAATTATTTCTCCAAAAAAATAATTATTACTGATTTGCTCTGTGAAATATATGTCTTAGCAGAACAGAGTGCCTCACTCTTTAATAGATGGCAGCTTTGCACATGTTGTTCTGAAAAAATAACAAAACCACAATTCATTCAGCTTCCTGGACCAGATTTCTTCAAGACATTTCTTGCCTATATTCTGCACCATGTCATGGTAAAATTAGGTCAAGATGAGGGTTTTTTGCTCTAGGTAGCAGAAAATCTCATTATTTTTCTATTAGAAATATATAAAAAAAAAATCCACACAGTACCAGTAAACAGGGTAAAGAAACAGGATGTAGAAGTTGTTTAAAGGCTTCCAAAAAAAGTGATTTTTCTTTCACCAGTCAGAAGAGGGATGGAATCTCAAGGTCCAGCATTGTGTTTTTCTCCCTCCAATAATTATGAACAGCTCTAGCCTATAGATTTACAGGGTCCTGAGAGGTGGGGGCTAGTTGTGGTGTTGGGGATTTTGTTTGTTTTCCCCCTCTTTAATGTGCACAAAAGCAAAACTAAGTTATTTGTAATTTCTTCATTTTGAGATTTCAGTTGTTTGTGTCAAGCTAAAAGGAAATTCCAAAAGTAATCCAGATAAACAGATTGAGATGAGAAGTTTTGATGACCTCTGTGCAAAGAATTAATCAATGTACCATGTACCACCACATTCAATTGCACAGTGGACAAGACAAGCGTGCATTAGTATAATGCACAAAGTGATACAGTTCTGTTCAATGGTTTAATACATGGTGTGACCCCCAGGTAAAGTTACTAACTCTGTAAAGACTAAGGGAGCTTTGTTCACTCGACTTCTTCCTGAGCTACGTGACACCAGTCTAAGTAAACAGTAACATAGGTGGATGAACTTGCACTGCCACTGCACAATACAAAGCTGCTTTGACAGTGAAGACTGGTATTGCTGAGTGCTAGGAATAAGCACAGTTATTTTATGATTCTGCATTCACTTTGTATTTATGCATATATTATTACCATTGATCCAACCAGGATCCAAAACCAAATGGTTTGAGTTATTGCTTGCCTCTACATTAGCAGTTCAGGTATAGGAAGGAAGCGCACACTGGGGCAGTAAGGAATAGTCCTGGGGGTTCTTCTGAGACTGGCACATGGCAGGCATGCCTTGGGCACCCTCTGAACAGCAGTGCCCTACCTGCACCCATAGTCACCAGCACCACAGATAGGAAACAGCACTGCCAGCTCCCTGCAGCTTTTTCCCATGGCAAGCACATGGTTTTCTACTTCTCTGAAGAAAGTTTTATCCAATCTCTCTCGCATGTGCAAATGAAGTACAAACTAAGAGAAGGCTCACTATGACAGCTTATTTTACCCAACACTGAAAGACAAACAGCAATAACTTCTTTAATAATTATGTGAACACAGCAAGATCGAGGACTCACTATATCTAAGATTCAAGTATGAAACTGAACTCTCAGTTCTCAGACATGCTGACTATCTGCCTTTCACTTCAGATGTCCAGCTTGTGGAGTGTGAGTGACCTCCCAGAGACATCCTGAAGAGCAGAGTGAAGGAGAACTTGTGGGTCAAGAGGAATTATACACATCTGAAAAACTACAGAGTCCTCAAAATAATTAACATCCTCTACTGAATGATGCCACAGAAATCACAATCCTGAGTTCTTAAGCCTAGAATAAAAATATTTTAATAACTCAAATGAAAAAATTAAGTGTTAACTTCCTAGAATAAATGCAATTCTTTCCTACTACTACAGAATTTATACTGGGATTAGAATTATACTACTGGTTTTTGTCCCTCAGTTCTCTTTTAATTTAATAACTATTTGGAGCAAATAAAACATGATGTTAACAAATTAGGGAACAGGAAAGATTATGCCCCAGTGCCAAGTTCATTTGAATGAACATGTGTATTTAGAGTGCACAGGCACAGACTAGACAAATCTCAAATATATCAGTTTGGTAGCTAGATTTGCTTTGTTCTGTTTCTCCTAGGGTTGGCTTCCCCCCATTTAAGGGACACTGCTTCTGCAACACAAAAAGGAATCCAGGAAAACAACATCCAACTTCCTAGGGAACAAATACCTGCATAGCAACTCTACTGGGCAGCCTACTTAACTAAGTATTTATTTCTCAGAGAACATAAAGTCTAAAAATTGTTACTCACAAGAATAAATGAGGCACCAAAGGACTATTTGAGATTTGGATCAAATTCATGGCCAAGTCACTTTGGGTGAAACACTGAGGTGGTAAGTGAGAGCTTTCCTGTTTTCCATAGAAATTCTGAACACCCTTTTTATGTTCCGAAACAATTACACAAGCTATCTATTTCTAAATCTCTCCTTACAGAGCAGATGGGAGAGGACTTAGTTCCTTGCTCTGCCAGACCACTCCACGTTCAGGTCCTGTGAGACGGGTTTGTACATTGGCCAATACATCGGGCTGCCTGCTTTCATATAGCTGGGAAGATAATGTGGAAAAGGAGACCCTCCTTTTTCACTTCTCCCCTCCCCATAGATGATTCCCCAGTAACAGAGGACCTGGGCCACTCCACAGCACCCAGGAGCATATGAGTCACTCATTTTGTCAGCAAAGACTAGGCAATCTGAGGCAGAAGAAACACCTTATGTATTTTGCAGCGTGAGCCTGTTCCATGGGGTAAGTGGTATTCATGATCCCAACCTACATGGAATGTCTGTGCAATACTTTAAGACCAAGAACTTGCAGCTGCAGGACCTAAGCAAGGAATGACTGGAAGTGTGAAGAAGATACAGCATTTTGAAAGTAAGTTGGTATGCTGAGAGCCACTCCTTATTGTCTGATTTTCTATTGCATTTATTTGCTCACATGTCTGGTTACACCAAAAGAGAGAGAAGCAATATTAGTCTAGATTATAACATTTTCAGGAGGGGGAATGTTTCCTCACTAACAGAAAGTACAGTGCCAAGCTGAATAAACATCTAACCTCTATCAGGGACTCTAAAATACTCTAGGTTACCTGGAATAATTGAGACTATAATTGTTAATTCAAAGAATTATAATAAAAATAATGATCCTCAGAAGTTACTGGCACTAAGCATCCTTTGGTGCTTACTTTACATCAGTCGTGCATAGCACTAGTCGTCAATTATTAATGCTGTGATAGTAACCCTAAAAGGTCATAACTGTTAGGATGTTCTTACTGTTCTGAGTAACCTGGAAATAAGGTCAAAGAAAATACCTGATCATATGGCTCTGAAATACGTACAGATATAATAAAGGATGGGACAAACCCTCCTCAACCTACATATTAGCCTCATTTTCAGCCAGGGGAAATAAGTCATATATATCACATTAGTCAACTCCAAAACACATTGAAACTAACTCCTTACTCATTATCTTTAAAAGAGCCATGCTAAAGCATAAGCTATGAAGACAATGATCAAACAAGAAGTACCGATAAGGCAGACACTAGAAAGAGTGAAACGTGAACAGTTGCGCAACTTACTCCAAACGAGGAAAGCAGATGGCAGAGTAACACACATGTCAGTATTGAGAAAGCTTTTGTTCATGTGGGACATGATCCGAAAGAGCTCCAGTGCCACAAGACAGCAAACCATGCCTAGCTGACAGGAGCAAGTGCAAGTTCTGAAGGGGGGATTTCACCCCCACCCCAAGACAAACACAAAGAATCCCCCCCAAGCCCTAGCAACATAGGCAGGCAGAAATATTTAAAATAGGCCAAAGATTGGGGAAATCTCTCTAGGAATATGAACACCTACTGGTTGAAGCGAGACATTAAAGAGAAGAACAAAGTAAACACTATACCATGACATGTACCTTTTTTTCTGATCATAGAACCTTTTATTTCATTTTATCTAACTTCAGCACTGCCTTGGATTTTGCTCTTCTTTTTATCTATAACACAACAAAATCTCTTCCTCAATATATGAAACTTTCAGTGGGTTCTTAAATTTTTTATTTTTTGAAAGAAGCAAAATCTTTTGCAATACAGCTTGTAAAAACAGCATTAAAACTATCTTATTATAAATAATAATAGTATAAATATAAAACTATACTACTATAGCTACTTGAGTATACAGCCATAGTTAAGTGCGTCATTATGCAGTTCCAATTTCTTCGCTGTCCTACCGTCCTTCATACAACAATATTTATTCTGTACATTGGGAAAGACCTCAGCAATGGGTGTCTTTGTGGGCTGTTGACTGCAGAAGTGGTTCTCAGAACCCAGCTTTTGTGTGTCCAATCTTAACTGCCTATAAATCTAACCCTATATATCTATATAACTATAATTAAGACAGTTTATAGATTTATAGATATCAAGTTGAGGTGCTATTGTATTGCTGTAATCAGCAAGCCTTCCACCTCTTGCAGTTATTTCATGTTGAGTTCCATTTCCATATCCAGATGGTTACTTCTTGAATGTAAAAATCTTTTACATATTCTGTTTGACTTATTGAAGAGCTCCTCTGTTCCAACAAGTTGCCAGAAAATGAAATTCCATCTTCCTTCAGAAAAAGGAAACATGATATGTGCACTACATTGCTGCCACTCACTATTTTCTTTAACTTCTTAAAGAAAACTTGCCCTTGACTGTTAATTGCATTTCCATTAATAAACAGTCACACCTCACTATTATTCCTGTTAGCCATTAGCTGAAGTGATCAGAAATGAAGACCAACATCTTAACAACACACGGCCAAATTAGCTGATAAGGAAAGTAATTTTGACTTTGTTGTATGGATTGGATGATACAAGTGTGATTGAATTCTGATGTTGGTTAGTTGCTGTCTGTTCAAATTATTTGCAGTGGCAGCATAAAAGCTCATTTGAAGATGGCAATAGTTTAGCTTAGGGAAGAAAAGAGCTGGAATGAGGCATGGCCTTGCTAGACCGAGACCCTAAAACTGTGTGTCTCTGTCTTTTATATGTATTTTAGAGAAATGAAACCTTCAAAAATCCACTCTAACTATAGGCAACACAAAGAATGAACTCAAGACTGCAAACAGTCTGAACAATAAAAAAACCCACAGGAGAATGAGTTTCTCTACTAAAAAAAAAAATTACTGGACTGTTAAGAAAGGGCAGGAGTTTCCAAATGCACATATACACATTTCATTTTCAACAACAGGCAACAAAAATTGAGTAAAGGAATTTGGCATCCCCCGTTTCCTCCCCTCAAACAGGGAGGGAGCATCCATAGCCATGATGCTTTCCCTGGTACTCCTCAAGTTGTGGATGCTGCTACTCCAAACAACTGAAGGACAGTAAGACTCCTAGATGGCTTATGTGGCTTTAATACCATGAACAGACCTAAACTTTGATTCAGTTTATACCCAAACAGGATTCATGAGGTAAGTTATATGAACTGGCCAAGTCCTACCTTAAGCTCATACTACAAGGGAAGTTGTTAGAAACTGTTTGAGAAAAAGAATGAAGCGTGACTTTCCAGCAGTTTACTGCTTACTTAAGAGTTCATTGCTTCATTCCTTGAAGATTAATGAGATTAACATTGTTTCCTTTCTTAAAAAAGCTGTTTACTTTCCAAGTAATCATTCTTTCCATCAATACCAATAGCAGAAGGTTTTCCCTCAAGGAAAGAAAACCAAAACAAATCTTAATTAATTTGTATGTTCCCTTAAATGATTTGAGTTTTCTTCATATACATATTTCATATCAGGACCAATTTTTCCATCAGAATTTGGGCATTCTAAATAAATACCTTTTATTTCCACTTGCAAGGACAGCTACTAAGAATCACCTTCTTCTTAAAGTTATCTCTCTTTAGCAGCGAGACCTTCATAATTTGGAATTATTTTTCCTTTGTTAATCATCAATCCTACAAATTCTATCCAATATCAATTCTGGTTTTGGCAAGTCTTTTCTGGCCCAGTATGTATGGTTTAATTTCAAGTGTAGCCTCCTTTTACCTTCAAATACTAACACAAATGAAAATACAAACGTGTATCTATATCGGTGTGTATCGTAAGTTAAGAGTTTCAAACATGCTGAAGATTTTAAATAATCTGTAAAGTCAAGATATTTGCTAGGCATAGTACTTTTACCAGCGTCCCAGTGGTGTTTGAAAGAGCTTTTGTCATATATGATGTTAGGTTATACTGAGGATTTTTTTTTCACTAGAGAATCTAAACACATTTTATAGGGGAGAAGAATATAAGGATCAATCTTTTCACCATGGATCACTCTCTACTCATTACTTGGAATAATGAAGCAGAAATAATGTACCTGGTTAAAGGTATCCCTATTTTCTGTTAACAGCTAATTTCAGTATTGGTCTGGGGTGGGCAGAAGTCATTGGTTTTTTGTATAAATTGTACTGACAGCTGTCCCCAAGCCTTAATTCTCCACGTTCTACTCTGAGCATCATATTCTTCCCAAGGTCTTTACTGGCATTGTAACCTCTTCACGCAGAGTATTTATTCAAATTAATTTCCACCATATTCCTAGATTTCAACTTTTTTAAAAAGCTTACATTCCTGCTTTTTCTTTGCTTTCAACATGCTAGCCTTGAAGTGATGAGAGCCAGAGGACAATAGTACTCCACTCTTTGTTTTGCCCTAATCAAAAGTTAAACAACTGAAGTTCCAAGTTTATGGAAATTCTTCAAGGGAATCAGTTTCTCGTTTTCTCAGAGATTAAGCACAAAGTAAATTAAAAAAAAATTAGAATAATACCAAATTTGCCCCTTAAAAAACACATTAGCTCCCACATCATTACTATTTTAAAAGTAGAATAAGGAAAAATAAAATAACTGCCACAGAGTAAATGCTGCCTAAAGTAAATGGGAGATTCAGACTATCTCCTTAAGCTTGTTATCTTTAATTTTCGGTTTTGCACATAGCCATTATTGTCTTATTAGCTATCCACATCATGGCAGTGAAGTCCCACCTGTCATTCTAACCAGACTTTGGGGGTAAGCAGCAGCAACTCAAAGATACTCAAGACATGTGAGTATGTAAAATTCCTGGGCATGCAGATACTTCAAAAAAAATAAAGAGCAATCCCATACCAGAAATCTAGCTGCTGATCAGTCCTTTCCTTGAAGGAGTTAAAATTAAACGCACAGTTCTGCAAGTGCCTGATGCTTTTGTACAATAGTATCTACAACACTGATTTGTCACCTGTGTGGGCTGAACATGATAAATTGCTTGCTTGCTAAAACTCAAGACTACTGACAAGGAATTTGGCCTCAGGACATTGTTTATTTCATACAAAAGCTTTAGAAGGCCTTTTTATGTGCTTTGTCAATCAAAAATGTGCCAGGAAATCACTGTGCTGAATACTAATGAAGAGACTAATCCTTTGCAAGGAACATGTGCAGCATCCCCCAATTACATACCTACTACCTAAGAGTCACTTGAACTTGAGCTCCTAAATCACATATCTTTGTCATCTAGGGCCCAACCCTTCCATTTCTCAGGAAAAAATCCCCTTTTATGTCAATAGCAGGTTTGTGTCCGGAAGGATCAAGATGAGATCTCCAGTAATATTTAGCCTTATCTATTATTTTCGTTGCAGTATCTGTTATCTAATAGTAAAGGTCACATAAGACTTTCACACCTGTTTGGACTATGTTCATGATAAATTCCAACATAGATAAGCAGCACAAAAGGCTTGCAATAATCCTGCCATGGAAAAGCAGTTGTGTGCATCTGAAAAAGTTATTATGAAGATCCATAAAGCAGGAAAACTATGCAATAATCAGCAGGAGAGGAGAAAAGATGTAAAAGGTATTGATGTGTGGTCTTCAAAGCATCCTGCAAAAATCTCAAGATACCAGAGATCAGGATACATAAGAGAAAGCAGGGAGAACCTGTACCGCTAAAGCCTCTAATACTGTCTAAGTCTTTGGATTAAAATAACTCCATTTAAGGAAACTGAAGGAGTGTAGATTGAGCTTTAATTAAGGTATTTTCTTTTTTGTTTTTGTAATTTTCAAAAGCTTAGTCAAAGCAGTAACTGCTAAGCATCTCAGATAATTAGATTTCTAATATTTCCCTTAACCACAGAAGAGAGGAGCATCCTTCAGAACATGGAGGGGCCTGACTACTTATGGTTAAGCAGAAAAGATCAGTAGGAAGGTTGAAATTGTGAAGAAAATGAAACATTACAAGTAAAAATACATAATGGAAAGCAGGTGTTGACCACAACAAGTGGTTTAAAACAAGACTGAGTTTGTTGGGGAATCCAGCTTATTACCTGTTTCTACAATGTGCGTAAGAAACATATACAAGACAACAGATCTACTGGAGGAAATACAGCGTTTAAGCTGTTATTCAGTCCGTGGAGCTGGGTAACTGGAAAGCAGGTCATTCTGGGCAGGATGGTACAGGAAAGAGGAAAGATAAAGTTACATTGCTGTCTTGATAGGGAGGCAAACACTCCACAGACAGGACAAAAATCTTTATTATGATCTATGACTGAAGAAGATCCTGTTATATTAAAAGAAGTCAATGGACAGGGTGATATGTCTTAGCTGAGATAGCTCTTTAACACACCACAGTAGAGCCTGGCATTACGAATCTCATGCCTCAGGAACACTTACATTAATAGTGTGAAATGTCAAATAGCTCTCTGCCAGGTGTGAACCATTAGGTCTGCGATTTGGTGCACTCTGATACATCCATTTGATGCAGGGTGCAAATGTAATCAACTTTGATTATGATGTGCTGCTGTGGGCACTTTGGAAAAGGCTGATTTATTTTTAGACGACTGCATCTCTTGAACCATTAGAGCTCTCTTGCTGAAAATCATTTTGTGTAACTAGTACTGGAGGGCCATTGATACATAACTATCATGTGCTGTTTCTACATAGGAGGACTAAACCAGGCAGTATTGATGTGCTTTAATTTTTGAGGGCTCCACTTGAATAGCTTTTATAGTTGTATTGGGTGCATAATTTATTAATTTACATACTGCATCTGACCATTTACTGTATCTTAAAAAAGGAAGGAAAATTAATGTAAAATGTTATAGACCAAATGAATTCCTGCATAGATCCACTGATAACAAAGTTTTACTAGCAATTTGCTTTGCTTTATTTTGGAAGGACCTTGCAAATTTTTAATAGCTTAATACCTTCTTGGAGGATTACATAACCAAACCTCTCTGCTAAGTAACTAGCTCATTAAAACTCACTAATGGACTGCACACCAAGTTGTGAACAGAAGGTCTCCCAGGGTGTTGCAGAGTGTGCTCAAATTACTCTCTGCCAGCTACTGCAGGCTCCCCATGTAGTAGCCTACGAGCTGGATCACAGGAGAAAGGCAAGCTGACAGTTCTGAAATCACTATGAGACACCAATCTTTCTGCTTGGATATAAGCTGCCTATGGCCATGAGCTCATCCCACATGCTCAGCTTTCAGGGCAGACCTGTTCTTAGAAAAAAACATGGTGGAGACCTGTCACTATCTGTCTTTGAGCCCTCCCTGTCTGCCATGCAGCAGAATCACAGAGCACCATCATGTAGGGAAGGAAAAATATTTGCTCTGGGAGTTGAAGGTCACTGTAAAACATTTAAAGATCTATAAGAATGAGTTCACCAAAACAATCTGAGGCTAACTTTCCATCTCGCTGCACTCTTCTATAGCCAACATTTCAGATAAAGACATAATAGTATATTAAAACTAGGTAAAAGCTCATGCGATTTATGATTCATGAACCAATAAAGGAATCCATGCTTTCTGCCAAACCAGAGATAATCATGAAACATGCCCATCTTACCTGAAGAACTTAAAAAGTAGCAAAGGATTTTTCAACATGAGAAAATTAAGATCATCCTTCTCCCGCAAAGAATGAAGCATTAATAGAACAGATTTCAGTAGCATTTTGTACTTCTGTAAAATATTCAGCCCTTCCAGGTGACTCTTGCTGAGCACTGAGATACATTTGGGAAATGACACTGCTAACTCTTATCAGATTGGTTTTATCCTTTCCTTTTTTTACTGTTTCCTTATAGCCAGCTTGACTTTTCTATTCTCACAGTGAGACTAGCAATGGCTTTGTCAAGGGCTGTGATGAAACACCAAGCTAAAGGCACATGCCCCGAGACCTCTCAGGAGAAAACATACCTGAATATGGGAACAAAAATTGGTATGATGGATCTTCAGAGCTATCCAAGAACATTTTCTTATACGCACCGATAAAAATTTCTCTGAGCCTGGTTTCTTCCTTCTATGAGGAGGATGCTATTGAAGACTGCTTCCTCTTAAATAGGTACCTGTGGAGAGACTGCTGTCTAACAACTATTTTCCCATTTCTAAACTTCCTTGTCTTTGTTGCATCTAGCTCACCCCCCAGAGGATTTCCCTAAATTTCAGGGGGAAAAAGTGATAACTGAGTTTTTGAACAGGTTTCAGATGGTCAGTGTGTTTATAATCCTTAAATCTCACTTTTAAAAAACCAATTAAATAGCCACCCTTGGGTACTTATTCTTACTTTGGTAGACATTAATTCCTTCTAGATCAACTCTGTGGACAGCGTCTTTAGGATTCATTAAAATTGTCCACTGTTCTTTTTCAAGTCAGCTCACACTTTGAAGTAACCCCATACACTGTTTCAAACAGCGGAAGCAGTTTACTGGTATGAAAAATAAAACCATTTAAACACTTATTTTGCCTCCTTACAATTCAGTGATCTGTATACCACCAAGAAAGAAGACTGGTCTTCACCCTGTGTAAAGGGAAACCAGTGCCCCAGTCAACCTCAGTCTAGGAGAGGAGGCAGACTAATTGGAGAGCTGGTGCTTCTGAATAAAACAGTATCCAGCTGACAGCATCATCCTACAGCTCAGTGTTCCAAGCTATTATTCATTTTAATAGTTTCAGAGTTCCAGAGGTTCCAAATTTTCAACCTAATCCTGATTCCTAACACGTTACAGAGATATAACAAGAGAGATATTTTTTTCTTTTTTAACACATGACAATTCACTTCCACCTGGTGAAGCCCTATGCTTTTCTTGGAAAGCTGTAACTGCAAGAATCCTGGATTTATCTGCTTTGATGGCCAACAAACAGCAGCTTCTTCAGCCAGACAAAAGCATGTTTACAGCCCCACATTAACCACTGCTGCAGCTGGCTGCCTGGTTCTGTGTCTATGCTGGCCCAATGCCATAGGGCTTGTCCAAAAGAGTTGAATCCAAGATGTAGATCTCTCATTATTCAACAATGAAAATATGGCACTTAAGAAATTTAGATCAGAAGCAGTACAAATGGCTTGTTGGTTGTGTAACACTGAGTCAGTTTGGCTCACAGGCCAGGGAACAAAAAGGGGAAGGTCATGGCAGGGTGGGGGAGAGGACAGTTAGGCTCCTTTACAGTGTCTTCTTGTGAAAACAGGGCTGAAAACACTGGAGGGGGAGGAGAAAGGAGGAAGGGTAAATGCTACCATAGGTTTTTGTCCTCCTGAAGCTGTATAATTTTCATTTTCGCACAATTCTAAATGCTGCCTTAGTTTAAAGTTTTATGACTTAGAAGAACAGAGAGATGCAACAAAAGAAAAAAAAAGCCAAGTGTCCTCCATTGCCAGTTCTCTTAAAGTTCAGCATGTCAACTTGTATTAAAACACAATCTCAAACATCCCCTCCTAAATATGTAACAATATATAGATTAAATAGCACAACAGTTATCAGAGAATCATACTAAGTTGTGAATAATTTTCCCCATGTAATTTGGAAAATAAGAACTTGTAAACCAAATTAATCATGATCTCCTGCTAAAATCTGCTCTGGTACTTACAAGCAGCACAGATTTCCAGTTGTGTAGCATTAAGAGTTGGCATGTGATCCAGATATTGTAGATCAATCACATACACAACAGGCAGTACCTTGCTCATCTCAATTAAGAATTAAAACCTTATTAATTGCTTTGAGATCTTTCTCCTTAGTATTTACAAACTTCATTTTTTAGACTAATCTACACTCAAGCTTGAGCCCTCTTTGATCCAGGTTCTCCCCTACTTCCTGACACAGATGAACAGTCACTGGCAAGCAAGTTAACAGCACTCAAGTTATTGCTCATAGCTAAAGCCATTGCGCCTGGCAATGTGTCTCTGCATAACCTTCCACTATTAAGAAACCAAATGTTTTACTTAAAACATCACCAACAACCCCCAATTTAGGTCTGCAACTGCACCACACTAAAAGTCAGTGATAGCAGTTTTCTAAATCTAACTAATAAAGAACAGTCAAAAACTATTGCTAGTGGTAGTCTATCTCTAAGCATAATTCCTAAATTAAGTATATATCTTTTTCAAACAGGGGAAGGTACAACTTACTGTCACCGAACAGGTCAGAACCTGGATTTGACAGAGCTCAAGTTATAAATCAGTTCCTGTGAAAGATGTCAATTAACTTTCTGCAGAATACTGAGAACTGGTAAAGCAACCGAAGTGCTATGAAACCTGAGCACAGTCAAAACTCCACTGTTTCCCATATGCGATATTAAGGGCAACGTTAAAGGCCCATCAGTCTTTTACATTACTGAATATTCCTGCTGTCCTCAATGCACTTAGAGTGCAGGCGCCCAGTCCCAGACCCATGCAGTTCAAAAGGAGATTTGAAACCATCTAGTTCAGCCTCACAAACCCGCAGCCCCCTTTGTTAGATTGTATCTTAAATGATATAACAGTACCATGAAGATTTAAAGATTGAAATACCAAGAATTCAGACGCTTTCTAGAATAACATACTGGGATCAGATCAAAAATTGAGTTGCCTAACTATCAGCTCACAAGTTTTGTAGCCTGCCTTTTTCCTTTATTTCTTTTATTGTTTTTCTTGCCACCTTCTCTCATGCTGCCACCAATAAAGTAGGGCTACAGTCTACAGAATTAGTGCATTTGTGGGAAACGCTTCAGGAAAGCAGTGGTGGGAAAAAGCAGAAAGTCCCCCCCTAGGCTCAGGAATACCTGTCCTAATAAAATAACCAAATGGCACTCGTACAGAAGCACAGTGCAGTAATGCTGGTCCCACCCTGGTGTCCAGTCACTGAAACCGCATCGCAGATGCAAATGGAAAGGCCTACTGCCTCTGACATACTAGCAGGGGGAGAGAGGAGCCAGGACCCACAGAGAGCTTCTTGACAAGATTAAGAAGAAAGATTCTGTCAACACAAGACTCATCCTTCACTCACGAGAATTTTGTTGCACACCCCCAACTCTATTCAGTGTCAAAAACAAATTCTCTGGGACCAACTACCCAAATCTCACTCTGGGGCAGTTCAGAATGGCCTTGCCCTATGTCAGATGAATTCGCTCACACACACGTACATATACAGCCCCTTAAGTTCCATGAGTGTTATTAGTGCTACTTCCCTGCTTGGAACCAGGTTTAAAAGCTCTGCTAGAGCAAGGTTAGACTGCTGAGCATTTTATGAGGTAATTCAGTGTACAAGCAACATACATAAGAGGACCTATCTGAACATCACATCCAGCAGCCTAAATATTCGGTTCAGAGTTCATAAGCTCCTGACAGCAGAGTTATGGTCCTTGTTTCATATACTTCTGTACATTATAAAGGACCATTAACAGTTACAGTGCTATATAAATGATAAATGATGACAGAGAACACTAACTGCCCATATTTATGCCAACATATTTTGTCAGGATGAACAAGAATGATAACTTTAAAAAATAATAACACTGAATGTATGTAATTATAATGAGCTATTCACGATCAAAAACATGTCCTTATTAAAATCTGTCATTTAAACCCATATTTATTGTTCCCTCCTAGGAAAATATTTACAGTTCTTGACAGTTAATTCCCCATTTATATATTACCAAGCTGTGTGACCACTCCAAAGCCTGTAGTTAAATATGAGCAGCAGAACTCTCTATTGAAATATTTGGCAATTCCAGTGAACACACAAATAACAGGTGGATATGAAAACAATATAGTTACTTTTTCCTTTCTAACCTTCACAGTCCAGAATTCAGAAGATGCACAGAAAAGATGAGACCATGGCTTAAGCACAAGACAGAAATCAAAATAACTTTTTCCCATCATCTGCCAAGGACTTTCCATTCAACTTACAGCAAACTACTTAATGAGAAAATGAAAATAACGCTATTACCCTATCTTTTTTTTAAAATTTACTTTACTGCAAATATGAGGCACTCTGCCCACACCATAGAAATACCAGGAAATTATACACTGGCAATTCATTCTACCATTACTAGTTTCCATTTTCACCTTAATTTCTTAATGCCACCACTACAGGTCTGGTAATGCAAAGTGAAAAGGGATAGAACCAAGAAAAAAGGGAAGCTGTGATAAAGCACAGCAGCTGCAAAGGTAACACAGTGGTCTAGCTGGTACAGATGACATATTATTAATTTACTAAAAGAACTGAACTTAGAATGGAAATAAGAAATCATCTATCATCCTTGCATCATTCATCAGCTGTGCGTTACCCTAAATAGTGGCTTGCTAATTTTAGTTAATTTTTGTAAGGCTTCTGCCCAGAAGGGCTCAGCTCAATGACAGCACCTGGTTTTCAGCTAGGTTCTCCTTTTTAATCAGTTCTACCAGCTAGTTTAAAATAAGGGAAAAGGAGGTCAAGTGACCCAACCAAGAGCAGACTGTAAAGTAGCAGCTCCATGTGAACATGAAGCCAAGACCTCTGTGGCTTGCTGTGTTCAGTCTAACCCCCACTTGCTCCAGAGCATTTCTAGGTGGCACAGGGAGCTCTCCTATTCCTTTCCCAGTTATTACCTCAACAGACTACTATTTTGCATTCTTGATGGTATGCTGAGCTGAAATGAGATCATAATCAAAATGAGAATCATACCTGCTCCCATACTCTTAGTTCCTCATCCTCTGCCTTAAGAATATTCTGACCTTCCAGGGTTCAGACACCCACCTTCATCAACTCCCACAAAGAAGCAAAAGAAAAAATAAAAATTTCCAGAAGTAGTATTTCATAAGCTGAAAAACCTTGTTGTTTTAGACCTACTGTTAACACTAATGCCATTGTCTCATAACTTTTAATCCACCGCTTCATGATACAGTATACATGGTAGGATTCCTAGACACACAAAGCCTTGAGCTGGCCTTGCAGGGAGTGCCCCAAAGCAGAACAAAAGGCTTTTAAAATCAGATATAGCGTGGTTTTATTGAAATTAAAATCAGGTTATTTCATACTTTAAGTACAAACTTGAAGTGACTACATGAAATCACACCAAAATGAAGACTAAGAAACAATTGCTTGCCTGCCCAGTGAGTCCTTGCAGATCCATCTGTGCTTTCAGGCTTGATTTGAGTTGACTTACCAACTTTGTGAGCAGCAAAGTCCACCCACATTCCACTTCTCATATGAACAGGACCCTTCCAACTCAGCCACCTTTGCCACTTCCCCCAAAGCCCTAAAGAACCCAAATAAAAACCCTTCCAAAACCAGCTGACCTACCCCACCCACCCACCTTAAAGGCCAACAGCACAGATGCTAACAACCTGCCTGGGACTGTGCTCTGTGGGCTGCTAGAGAAACACAGAGTGTTTGAGGCTGCCCCTGCCTGAAAGTATTTGCAATTCTAATTTACGTTTCTAAAAGTATTAAAAAATTTTCATGTGCAGATTGATTGGGGCATTTATTCTAACTTTAATCTATTTGTGATAAAAGTGAATTTATCTACGCTGTTAATTATTCATTTTGTATCTATATGACTTTGTGGAGATGTATCTCCTGTGTAGAAAACCTAACATTAACTTTACATGAACCTTAATCACAACTTGAAGATAAACACTACTTATTTTCTGTTTTCAAATATGCTTTAGCTACATTTCAGCATATTTAAAGCCCCACCATTAACAGAACTGATCTAAAAGTACATTGGAAGAGGAGTTATATTTCATTAATATAATTAAAATGTGTACTAATAGTAGAATACATAATAAAGTGCATCTCAATTGCGTCTAAATAATACCCATAATATATCTGGTCACATATGGCTGTCCTTAGCAGAGTTCAAAATACTCTTGTCACTCCGGCAAAGTGAGTGACTGATCATTTTTATGTACTTTATCATCTATGACAGTATACTTCTTATAATTCAAAATGCAGAAACTAGTCTATGACAGTGCCTCAGTGTCTGCTGCTTAATATTCAGCACTGACACGGTCAAACTGAATGGTAGTTTAGAGGTAACTTGTGCTTCACGGCTTTTGTTGTTGCATTCAAAACGCTACACTTTTTTCCCCCTCTTCAATAAGCACTCTGATTACTGTACTAAAAATGGCAAATGTGCAATGTCATTGTATTCCACATCAAATTAAACCCCTACAGACTCTAGCTGCTTTCTTAATAAAAATAGGAAAACAAAAAAATTGTGTCAGAAAACGGTAGAAAAAAAAATCTGAGCTACTGGTCTTACCAAGTACGACTGAAATAAGCAAATCTTTCCATGATACTTCACACATCCGAGTTCTTTTTGAACACTTAGCTAGCTCCAGACTAATTCATTTGTTTTATTTAATGCTTTTTACATGCTCAAAGACTGTGGAGACTTTGATAACTGAAAACAGGCTGATACGTATACACGTATTTAAGATGTTTGAAAGGGTACATGGAAGATCAAGTGCCATGGTGTGATAAAAGGTTTGCGTTTTCTCTTTAGGACTCTGGCGCAGCAGCTTGCTCAAAGCACCCCCTTCTGGTAGAAATCTGTACATTGGGTGCAGATGAGGTAAACTGTTCATCTGCAGTTTATGTATAGACACGGAACCTGACTGCAATGCTCTTTGGCAGGCTCGGCTTTCTCTGAATTCCGAAAGCTATGGGGGAAATGTAAATGTCATCATATGTCCATATTCGATTATCAGATGGATTTCAGATACTTTTGATCTTTTGCTGGCTGATAGAATCTCACATGAATATAAATCTTGTTTAAAAAAAGGCAATAAAATACTGTATTTCACAAGAACTGTAACTACTCGTACTTCAAAAAAAAAAGTACTGGGCATTTTTTCTAGGAAATGTACCTCACTGACAGAAGAAAATAATTTTGCTTGTATTTAGAACTCATCTTTCAGTGAAATTTAGATTGTTAGCATCTTTCTAAAGCATTTCTTCTGTAAAAATAGAAGCAGTATATTGCTTAATGTACCCTAAAGATGAAAATATTGTGCAGTCTCTACACTAGTGACGAATATGATTAGGTTATAATGAGCATTCCTACTACCAAATTTCTTCTGCTTAAATTTTACTTTGATTCTGACCTTACAGTAATTTTAAATAATTGCCAAAACTCTTACTTTTTTCCTAATGGAAACCTATTTTTGTGTTTTTCAAAAAACAGCTACTTGTACCGCAAGGGCTATTTACATTCGCTGTAACTATTTCCACGTACATGTGGTCTGTTGCATTCAAAATACAGAAGATCAGAGCCTAATTCAGCTTCTAGTGAATTCTGGAAGAGTAGGAAAGAGCCTGATGAATATTTTTTTTTTCTTAGGTCTCTTGACAGAAGCCTTCAACAACAGAGAAAAAATAAGACCCACACAAACCAGTGCTGCTACCTACAGTGCCAATCAGCACCAAGGTATGATGACACCCGCTTTCTAGAAGGAACCTTTAGCAGTCCTGCATTTCCTGACCATGGACAGCTGGGTGTCACCGCACAAAGGAGCCATTCAAGAAATGCATGAAGGTTGAGGCAACTGACGGCCAGAGAAGGGAATAAAGGATACAAGAGCCACTTTCATCTGCTTTGGACCTGGGAAAATGATTTTGCAGCTGATGGGTTATTTCTGAGGCTATGCGAAGGAGACATACTCAGGACCCGTTCCGGAGCCTTCTGAGGTTAGGGGAAGACATTTCTTTATTTCAGCAAGTTTTGGATGAGACGCTTGGTTTCGCTGTGCTGCCGATACATTCACCAACTACTGGTATTCTCATGTGTGTCCCTGGACTGGCAGGCACAGGAAAACGCCCTGTGGTGTTTACTATAAAATGGATCGGAATAATGCTGTAGAGCAAATGCAGAATGTCTTAACTGTGAGAAGCGGCTATTGAAAATGCACAGATATAATTTGTCGGTTAGCGACATGGAGGGTTATGTGCATTTAAAGAAGTATATAAACATGAGCGAGACTTAAGTGCCTTTAAAAAAGACATTTTCTTCAGAAATATCTCAAATCCTACCACTCTTCTCCGCTCACTCTAAAAATACCTAGTCACCTTGAGGCTTTCCAAAGTGCATGTAATCAGGTAAATGAGGAAATCTGCACTGAAGGGCAAATAGTCTGCTTGCAAGGGGATGTTATGCACCAGGATGTTTTAAAGTTGTTGTTTTTGAGAGAAAATAATGTTTTCTACAGGCTGTATTCAGTGCAGCATCAATAGAAGCCTCTGATTATGCCATTTGCATTAGACTTTCCTCTATATGTAAATGTAATCAAGCTGCATTGTATATGGCTAGATTATTGTTAATTAGTGTTTGCTGAACATTTTTCTAATACATCAACTCAAGTGAACTTTAAAGATTGTGAAGTTATTAGACATTTTTTAGCACACTGAACTCAACCAAGGAAGAACGCTCAAAGTAATAATTAGCAAAACACTATCTAAAAATCTTGCCCTTGGATAAGGTAGCCTGTCATAGTAGAAGCGTTTAGCAAACAGAAATACTGAAACCAAATGTTACTGCTGAATGAAGTTTCCGTATTTCCAAACAGTAAAAACCCACCTAACAAACAGGTCTGTATTTGAGCAGTCTGCTCTCACTCATTGCTGGTGAGCATTTTCAGGAGGAACTCCTGCATTCAAACACAATGCTTTTACTTCCAGATCTGAAAGGTCATTCTTCCCTTTGAAACACACCCTAGCATCTATTGTTCCAATCTTAGAAGAGCTTTCTGCAATGTGGTCTCCATAGGGGCCAGGCACTGATACAGAAATCAATGTGACTGCCTTCTCATCTTTGACACCGACCTGCTCGGAAGCTTACATAAATCGGGTCACATCTGCGACAGTTTCTGCCACAACCTCTTCCTTGAAGTGTATTCTTTAAAAGCTCAGTGGGTGTACGGGGTGGAGCAGAAGAGGCTAGAGATGAGCTCAGCTCCTATTTATGTCTCCTCCTTCACCTGGCAGGCCTGTCTGTCCCAATGGGACAGGCACGTGCACACATTGCCACAGTCCTAGAAAGCCAGTGGGAGCGGCAACAGATGTAGAGCAAAGCAAGGGGCGGATTATGTCCTGTAACTGCGATTCTTCTCTGGTGAGGAAGTTATTTTCAGCACCATGATCTTTTTGGGTGGATGGCGTCTGAGGGAAGTGCTGTACCACTGCCATAAATACTGAGCTCCCTAACCCTAGAACAATTTATGTTATCCTTGTCTTGAGGTGTCAAGATTTCTTTTTACTAATTCTGTTACCGCTCAGAAGCTTGGGGCTGACCTTGAACTTTGCTAGGAGAAAAGCAATGCACAGGTATACCAAAAAAACCCAAGGCATGCTAGCACGGGGGGAACATTTTTCTTTCCCTTAATTTTTACAGCATAGGAAACCAGGGAACTCTGGTTACTGAATACGTGACACAGTGAGTCATGTATCAAATACAGAATAATAATGATGATAACGGTAATGAAAATGCATGTCTCAGCTTAGATCCCCAAGCAGTAAAACTTGGAAGTATCTGTATGATACCACTGAAGTAATATACCTGATTAACTACCATGTTGCTCTGGGGTCACAAACAGCTCAAAAATTTAGGACAGAAATAGCCGAAATGTTAGATGAAGCTGTCATGCGTTATATCACACACAGGGGAATCTCAGAATCCCTTTGGCCCTCAAGTCCTGGAGCTTCTGTGTTGTTCAGCTCCTGGTGTCGGATGAAAGATGATGCCAGCTGTAATCCCTCACAGCCTTTCACATGATCTAAGGCAGCCTGCCCATGGAAGCAGGAACTGTACCTGAGGTGAAAGATAATCGCTAGGTCCTAAGCTGTTAGGTAAGAGCTGTTGGATCTCCTGCAGACTGGTAGCTGTCCTACTCACCTCATTTTGGGGTTGTAAGTTCTAGCTCCCATTCTGGGTTTGTGATGTTATAATTTGTCATACAAAGATTAGTGGTGCTATAAAGAGGGCTTGACCCCAAAGACAAGTAACTAAGGTGTCTCCATGAGAACAGATTCTGTCTTAAGTCTTTCTTCTGAGTACAAGCACAAGGAAGATTTAATATCCCAGATGAGTGTGGTGACCACTAAGTTATTTTTTATTCCTGCCTAAAATTCTCACATTTCCAGAAATTTCTTTGTTTTGACCTCAAACAATTCTGAAGCCATCAATACTTCGCAAACCATAATGTTTGATTTCTAACAAGTCTTGACATGAATAATTGCCTCACGGCTCAGATTATCTAATTTGGACATTGTTTAGTGAAAAGCAAAATGCACTTTGAGGAACCATCTTCAAACAGGAGCCGGGCTTTTATTTCTATGGTTTTGGCTGGCAGAAACAACTACTAAGTTGCACTGCCTTTCCACTGAAATCATACTAGACTTCACTGTGTGCAAAACCACCTCCCAAGTGCCCCAGTTTAATTATCACTTCCTGCCTCCCAGCTGTCCCTGCTCCTATCCTTACTCCGTCTCAGCAGGACTTCTCTCTTGTCATGGGAAACTATTGTAGTCAGTCCTTTCCACACCGGATCTTGCCTCACATCTCCAGTTTGAAAAGTAACTCTGCTACCCATCTGAGATGGATAAAAAGTGCAAACCAGCAACGCTTCAAGGACTGAAGTTTTTCATGGAACTTTTTATACATTACCCCTGAAACATTCTGTGAAGAAAATTATCTTCTCTCACTTTTCTGTCCGTCTGCCTTTGACTATTTGCAGAATGTTTTGTAACCTTTCCATAGCACACAAAGACTGATCTTTTCGAGTCAGCTAATGATGTGATTCTTTCTGGTGTTGGTGGCACTGGGATGAAAGAGACCAAGTTCACCTTAAAAGTTGAGAGCAAAAAATGCAGTTTTTTAAATGTATATTTAACTCTTGTCTCAGTTGTTTTCAGCCATCCATGCAGAATTCCTTTGCTCCATAAAAGGCCCTAGCTCAGTAAGCCAGCGTGTATAAGGCCTTAACTAAAAGTTTCAAAGTGTCGGTGACTTCCTTGCATTAGGTAAAATCATAATTTCGTTTCATAGCCATGAAAGCACAGCTAAAAATTGATGAGAAAATTTAAGAAACTATTACAATCTGTTTTAATTATTCAAATAATGACATGCAGTATTCTTCACAGGCTCTCTTCCTTTCTAACTTCAGGGCAATTTCTGAACCGAAGTGGAAACTGAGCTCTTGTAGTCTCTTCTATTGTTTTAACTCTTGCTTCTGTAAGCATTGCTGCATTATTTCTGGTGAAAATTGAACCTCTTCTTACAGCACCTCCAGCTACAAAGTACACGCTTTGCAGGTCTTCTTCAGGCATCCCCTTTCTAGGTGCTGACCTTCTGTTCTAGTTTTTGCTAAGAATGAAGAGAAAATTTCTAAACTCAAGGATAGCTAAGCGTTGCAGTAGACTTCCTCAAGACCCCTCTGAACCTCTATTACTGAAGGTTTTAAGAAAAAAGTTTAAAACGTATCAGGAATTATGTAGTCCTAGTGCAGCTACAAGGAACAGCTGGCTTCTTGGGCACTGTACCAGTCAGTCCTAATTTTTAAACTATTTTCTTGCAGCAAAATCTGAATCCCTACGCGCATTATATGTTTGTCATACATCCCTTACTCCCTGTATGTCCCTGTAAGCTGAAATAAGTGACTTCAAGGACTCAAATCTCCCTTTTGTGCACTTTGTTCCATCCCTTTGCTGTTCCCAAACGCATTAGACCTAACATTTTCTCTCTGCACCAACACTACTTCTTATTGCCTTTTTTTTTTGTTTAATTTGTCCTTTCTCTAGAAAATTAACCATTATTACCACTTAAACATTAGCAGTCTTGTGAATTGTTTTTATATCCTGTTTTCTGACTGCTAGGTTCACGTCCCTCTTTTTAAGCACACTTTGCCTGTGCTTCTTCTTTCTTTGAGTCTGTCCATCTAGCTAGAAATTGCCTTTTATGTCGTCCTGTAAGTAACTGCATTTTCCTTGAGCATTACACAACACAGCTGAGCACATATTTAGTTTTCAATAGACTTAAATGTCCTTCAGTCAAAATAAGCAAACATTCAACCTTAATTAAATAGAAATTATCTTGAACAATGGTTTGAGCATGTCTATAAGCATTATGAAAAATCTGAACCATAGGATTTAACTTTTATTTTCCATAAAGATTTGGAAAAAAACTTGATGCACTAAGCTTGAAATAGAATGCTACAGTATTTTGTAAGGTTCCATTCACACATCTAACCATAGTACTTTAATGCCATTGTTCAGAGGCATCCACCTAGGGCTCAAAGACTTGAGACCTAGTGGAGAGCTGCTCTTTTGTAGCAGCAGCTGGATGTCTCCATGCATCTCAAATCACAGTAGACACTCTTCCTAGGCAGTTTCACTCGCAGGATCTTTAGTTGCATTTTCAAAGTGTATTTATGCACTCCAATCAGTGTCCTGATGATTGATTAAAAAAGCCAAGAAATAGAATCCTGCCTCTGGTTTCAAACACCTTCAAAAATCAGAAAGGTCTCAACTGTAGTGTTGATTTAGGCCAACAGCTGGGCCAGAAGCACTGTATCACATATTCATTCATTAAATCAAAATGCATCCTTTATTTGTCTTGTAATAGAAACAACCATGCTGAAGTGATACAAAGATGCCTATAACCTTGGCTGAATTCAGCAGCAGACACCATTACGGAACCACGCAGGTAACACAAAAAGCAAGCACATCTCTTCCACAGATTAATATTGATTGCTCTATTTTGCCCAGTAGTATTTTTTTCCGTCTCTTACACAGAAGTATGTGCCAGATGGCCCACACTTGGCTGTGCTGAAGGAAATAGATGGCAAAACAGGAAAGACATGGGCCTATCAGAAGATCCCAAGCTATTACTTTGAATAATTCCTCTGCAAATGTATCAGCTATAAAAACCTCTCAAACAATTTTGAACACTTTTTTCAGTTAAAGTGAAAGTAAGGTTCTCTTTACCTTTCCAGGCTGAAGGCTTCTCTCTACTCCACGATCAAATCAAATTGCCGCTTGACAACCACTACAGGTAAAGAAGCTGTATGGACATGCCGATTAGGGAATAAGAGTTCTTTTTCCTGATTTTGTTTAACCAATTTTAATCTTAATTTTAATCCTACAGTGGATTATAAGGATTCTTCTGGAACAGATCATGGATGCGAAATCTATACTGAATTAAGAATTCAGAATTACTTTTGAATAACTATTTCAGTACTTCTCTAAGAGCAGCCAAACCTTTCCATTTTTAACCTTTCTAAAATGTCTTATAAAAGTATTCACATTCTTGGAAAAAAATCCTTCTGGGCAAAAGTTTTATGGTTCAGAATATTTGAATAAAAATAAAAAGAATTTGAAGTCACAGAAATGTGAAATCTTTATATGACTTAAATAAAAATTATTGCTTAGAATGGATTTATGGTTAAGTGAAAGTATAAAGGACTATTTGGGTTTGTGTTTTGATAATACAAATTTTTACTATTTTAGTGTTAAATAATCTTCCATTGCTTTCCTCTAAATTGGAATCAATTTAGTAGAACTTTGGAAAACAGCTAGTGTGCTTTTTATAGAGTACTAAAGAGGCAATAGATTTAGTGAGGTTATGTATGCCCAAACTGTATCCACTTACAGAAACAAATGTTAAAGAATGTGGTCATATATATGCAAAAATTTCGGCATATTCTGCTCGCAAATTCTGTATTTTATTTGACAAAATGCTTTTAAGCACAAATTTTCTTAAATTCTTGCTCTCAGTTACATTTTTCTGCAAGAAAAATTACCTTTCACTGATGTTGGAAAGGTAATTGTGCCTCTTAGAGCCTAAGGGGTCTGCTCTCTTCTCTACTCTGATATAGCTCTGATCCACATGAATGAAAATTATGCACGCACAGGGCGAGAAGAATTGAACTCTCTTCTGCTGTGCCATGGTGAAGAACGTGCCAGGACATGGTATCTATGTATTCCTCCTCCTGCTCCCCTTGCAGGCTAAAGGGAGCTTCCAAATGTCCTCCTTTCACCTGCAGACCCTCAATGGCCTTCACTCTCATGAAAGAGTGGGCAGGAGGTTTTGTTTTGTTTGTTTGTTTGTTTTTTAAATTGTTATGTATTTAATAGAAAATCAAGGTAATAAGCCAATGCTGAGATGTTCTGCTACCACTTCTTTTATTATTGGAATAGAAACTATGATAATCTTTGCCAAAATGCACAAATGTAGCCATTTCTGTTCCATTTCCATTTCAGGAAAAGGAAGCAAAGCATATGAGAAAACAGTTGAAAAGCTGAAAGTCTCTTCATATTAATCTGAGTGCAGGCCTAACTTGAAGAGAAATTGAGTAAATAGAAAAAAAAGTTGAAAAGAAAACACATACATATATATCCTTAGTTTAGTTAGTGCTCAGGGGAGCATGGTGCTTTTATAGAATTCTAAAGAAATAATATGTCATAAAAGCAACCTAATTTGTCATTAAGTTCTGAAACCAACAACAGTACTAACAGGGAATAATAGGTAACAGTAGTTACAGTCATACACAGGGTATCGTGATTCCATCCACACCCATTGACTGTAGTTTGGATCTAAGGCAAGAATATGAACGATAGTGTGCGGTTTCTCTCTAATGGAGATGCTTCTGCCAAGCAACTCCAAAACAAAACTGAAGGAACCCAGTGTAAAGCAGAGAATGATAGACTACAAGAATTACAGAAAGATGAAGCTCAGCATAATCTGAAGTGATCTTAGCTGTTGGAATCCAAATTGTTGTGCATACCAGTTTACTTTTTGTTGTCTTTTTTACTGTGTAAACTGAAATGCACCCAACAAAAAGCCTAGAATGTCACTTTTCGTACATAATATTTTTTGTAAGATCTAATATGGAATGTGTTTTCTGACTCGAGACACTGTTAAATGTTAGAACACAAATCTAGGCAAGTAAAAAATTACATGAAAAACTGAGCAATAAAAATGGACTCCTACTTTTCATACCAGAACAACTAGCAAGCTCTCGTTGACTTAGCAATTAATCAACTATTCAGCACTCACAGCTAATTTTTAGAACCCTAATACACCCATTTTAAAAGAAAATGAGCTAAATTGACATGGTTCTTGCTTCTGTTTTTAATGTAAATTTCAATGATTTCAAGTTAACACCTTTTCCTCTCAATGACAATAAGTTGTTTCTCTGAAACTATGAATCTTTGATCGTCAAACTCTAGTCAAAGCTATCAGAAAACTCCCTATACAATACATTAACGCCTATGGCCAAGGCAGGAGAAATTACTGCTAGCCCAGCATTTGTGTGCTCAAACTGAACCCAGTATTTACTGAAAACGAGAGGAAGTAGGCAGAGGGTGTCTTTGGTAAATACCATAGCCAGCTTTGTCCAGAGTGGCTGTTGATATTGGGATGCCCAGCCTGAAGTATCCTAAGGCTGGTCCAAACATGACAGGCAGTCGTTTCTTTATGTCTTTTAAGCTATCATAGGCTGGACACCAGCACGTTGGGGTCTCAAAATTAACAGACAAATTCTTCACCCCTTTCTGGGATAAAGTCATAAACAAATTTATTATCAGGAAGGTAAATAGCTGAGTACTTAATGTCTGTGTTTTAAGAACTTCCAATATACCTGCTCAGTAAAAGCAAGTTCAGATGTCTGTATGCTATGCTGAAATCTACAATGCCAGGTCGGATTGATTGATTGATTGTTTTTTTAGAATAGTTTGCCTTGGAAGGGACCTTTAAAGGTCAACTTCTAGGCAGTTCTTAACAGCCGGTTCCATCAGACTCGGCATGGCAGCAGTGTGGAGGAATGAGCTCTCCCACAAACCATCCAGCCCTAAAAAGGCTGGCCTCCTGCCCTGCACTAAATCAACTTCTTAGATTATTTCTTTAAGGGACACTTCTATATCAAAATGAATATTGTGAGTATGTATGAGAATGCACATGAAACGATTAAGTCTAGAAAACAAAAATGAAATTTCACTGCAATAACTCCAAGTCCAAACTGTATTTCTTCTAATTGCTCATTTTGGGGTTTTATTAGAGATTCACATTGAACAGGTAAGACACTGATGTTTGATATTATTAGAAACTCTCTACGGATGTTAAATACAATTTGTACCTGAAGAAGTAAAAATTATTCCAGCTAGCTAGTTGCACTACTTGAATTAGTTTGACATTAATCAGAGCACTATTATTCATTAGTTACAGATTCCTAGGCTGCAATTGATTTCACATTTTTTTCCTATGGCGAAGTCTTCAAAGACATTTCATAAAGAGCTCCATAAATTACTTGGTGAAGAAAAAGCAGACCTTTCTGACAGAAAATTAATCAGCACACAGCAAGTTACTGACTGGGTGAGAGGATTATCTGTAACCACCTAGCAAAAAAGTGATTAAAATTGGAACAGTTTTCCATAAGAAAATGCTGATTTGATGAAAAGCAGAACATTCTGCATATTTGCATCATCAAAAATCTAATATAAAAAAAAAAGGCAGAAAACTTCCTCTGAACTTTAACCAGATAACTTTTTAATTGTCATTTTATCAATGTTATTAATTGCAGTGGTCAAAAAAGTATTTTCAAAATGTTACTGGGAATATAGTAGTAGTGATATTTCACATAGCAGTGATACTTCTATAATGCGGGGAAGGAAAAGGAAGGAAGAAGAAACCCTGCACACCACAATTCCACTCTTTTTCTCCTTTATGTTAAATGTTGTTTTGATGTATTAGCAGATAGTGCACTATTTTGAACGCTGATTATAACATAATAGTAGTTGAAAAAGTGAAAATATCATGCCAGTTTAATCTTCTCAAAACAAAATGTCAAAAATTTTCTTTTACAAGTAAAATTTCACTGCAATTTTTTGTTACTATTTAATTTTTTTTTTAATTATTATTTTTATAAAATAGGAATTTCAGGCACTATCTCCAAGATCAGATCACCCCTCTTATGTAGCATGTCAAACCCACGTAAAATTTCAGCCCACCATGATATCTTGCTCCTTTTGCTTCAAGATAAGCACATGTCCTGCTGCTTCACATTACACCGATGTCGGCATTAGTGTAGCTGGGCCACAGAATGTGCATCTTGTACTTTATCCACCAATGTACAAAAGCCACTGTGTATCAATCAGCACCAAAACCTATCAAAATTTCCTACATTCAGAATAACACTTTTTTCTCAGCATGTCTAGTCTGCAACCTCAAACACATTCTAATTATTACTGTTCCAAGGCGCCTGGGATAAAGCTGTAAAAATAATGAAATAAAATATAAATTCTATCACAACATATGAAAAGCTCAAGCTGATGAAAGTTACTTAGTTCTTACAATTTTTGTAATGGATTTCTTGAAGTTCAATTTCTTTGAGATAAGTTCCTCAAACCTCAGACAGACATGTATTAGAAGCTGAAATACAAACTGCACAGATCTCCAAGGTTTGCAAATTGGACTGAAAACGCTGTGGAAACAGATTTCTATTCCGAGTATTTTAAGCTGCTGGGAACAACTCAGGATTAAAGATGCAAAATGTAAACAAAGAAATAACCTTATTTTTGTAAGTAAAAAATATGTTAATGTGGCTTGTATTTTTTGTATTAAGATTCAAGAGAGACAGATGATGAGTTTTTGGTCCGTCAAACCGAGCTGACTCAGTCTTTCTGCTTCTTGTTATTTCTGAGTTGCAGGGACATATTTATTTACCCCGGTACTTCTTTGACATCCCAGAACATTAACACGCTTCAAGAAATTTCTAGGACAATGAAAATAAGGAGTTGAATTCTGTGGGTTTTATCGGTTTGTTGTTGTTGTTGATTTAAGAGAGATTTGCCTTAGGTGCTCCTATTACTGATCTAAATATTGAGTTACTAGTTTATGATTAATTTTCAATAACGTTCTTTTTACAATAACCCACTAATTATGTTACACCTTCACGTGTCACAAAAACATGTAAAACTGACAAGCAGGACTTTGGGCAATCATAATATTTAACTTGATAAACAGTTAAAAAAAAAATCCAGAAAGAGTTACAATAAACTCTGTCAGGAGAATTCTAACTTCTCTAGTACCCTTCTGAGCACAAAAAAGCACTTTTCCCCACCACATCAACAGACGGCTAACTGGCATGTTAATGAGAACCATCAAGACCTAATAAGGCAGCTTCGTTAACATGATTATCACCTTATTAATAATTCACAGGTTGGTAGAAGTACAGTGCTTACGGGATTCTAATGCATCATTTTAAACATGAAGAGAATATTATTGAATAGTCATTAAGACGATCTCTGCTGAAGTAAAATTTGTGGCACATATATTTGTATTTTCTTAATAAAGAGCCTACATCCTCTAATGTAGAAACAGTACTTAATATAATGTCTTGCTATTATGCAAGAATCTGTAAGTAGGCTTTCAGGCCATTTGGAACTAGATCCAGAAACGGTCTTAAGTATCTCAGCTTGAGCAAAATGCATATGTTTACAACTAAGGAGACAATTCACTCCACTCCAAAAAAACTAAAATAAAAACAACTTTCTGTATTTCACATTAAAGTGTGATCTGATAAAAAGTACCATCAATTTTAGAAGAGGGATTGAAACTCAGGACCTCTACCCTGAAGGATCCCTTCAGTGCTTGAACACACAATCAGATTCTTTCTGGTTTATCGTCACCAAATCTTACACTCTGTTCTACACAGGGCACGGCTTCAGCCAAGAGAGGAAAGAATTCAGACATTCAATTAAGCCAGAAGAATATGGTAAAAAAGACAAAGTGTGGGTCCGAACCCCTTTTAACTTGGGGGGGGAAAAAGCCACATCTCGTTTAAATTAATCTCATTAGATTTTAAATCTAAAATTTTTCACACTCATGCTACACATGCAGGTGGTGAGATCTATCATTACAAACTGAAATTTATGGCTTTATTTATAATGCCCTAGTGATGTTTTGATGCCAAACCTGTTGAAGGTTTATGGTAACAACCTCATGGACTCCACCAGGCTTTGAATCAGGCCCATGCGCTGTCATCTGGGAGATGCGTGTGAGAAATGATTAAGAGATTATCTCATTTGGAGATCATCTAGAAATCTCAAAATGACACTTATCTCATTAAGAAATCGAAGAATTTTGCAATCCTTTGCTACAGAATGTAAATACAAAGTTATCTCTCCCTCTTAGTGTTCTTTCTGATTGGTGACTGTTGTGACCAATTGTGACCAACTGCTGTGAGCAACTATAAGCAACAAGTTTACAACCTCTCTTAAAAAATCACTTTGAACGGGTTGTCAATGTGGAAACCATGATTATATGTGGGCATAGCTGGCCACAAGGTCTGCCAGGGGAATCGATTATTAACTTCTTATGCCCTGATTCTGTTTCCAGACCAAGTTCATGGCATTACCGTGGTGGTAACAAATTCGCCATCTGATGACTGTTTGGGACTGACCTTACACGTGAACTGCATACCTCTCCTCGGTTTAGGAGAATTCTCCATGGAGAAAAAGAGACAAATGCCAAACTGTGCCTTGTTAAGCAGTAAGCAGAATAAGATGAATGGGCCTGAAGACAGAAAGGACCCCCAAGAGGCTAACTGGTCATGCCAGAAAACGGGCCAAAACCAGCCTCAAGGAAGCATAGGTTCATGTCACTGCTGGTTTGCAAGACTCCAGTCTTTTAAACTGGTCTTTACTGGCTGATCTTTGTGTTGCATGTCAGTTTTCAAGATACGGGCCTATGTTGTATGTCATGGACACTTAATGCTAGATAAATCTTAATATTGACATAAAATCAAACAGAAATAAAAGTTCTTAACTTTTCAAACGTCATGTGTTTTAGAAATGAAATTATGTCAAGCAGTTGCACGGGACATGACCTTTGATGACCTAAAATCTTGTGTATTCTGAATGGCACAATTCCCATTGGTTTTAGATCTGGACATGACTACCAAAGCTATGAAAAGCCATAAAGCAGTTGTGGCAGAGAAGGAAGAGAAAGAGAAGACCACTTTTCAGCATGAAATCCTATTACAATGATATACCAAAAAAAAAAAAAAAAAGGCGGTATCTAAATGTGACGTATTTACTCCTTCTGCAGAGAAACAGTTTACTTGAGCAATGTGTCTACATTTAAGTGATACATGGTGTTTTATTTGCAATCTTCTTTGAAATATGGTGTCATCGCTGCTGTGATGTCAAACTTGACCATTCCCAGTACACATGGATAAAAATAGTAAGATAAAGCTAAAATTACACACCTGAAACTTTAATGCTGAACTTGAATTAACCAGAAAAAAAGTATTTCAAGCATGCAGAAGAAGTTAAAGATTTTTCTTGCTTGTTTGTTTTGATCAGAATATTAAGCCTATGTTAAAATCATCAACTCTAGATGCTTAGTTAGGTGCCTAAATCAGTAGTCTAGCTACCTTAGGTTTCCGATATAGTCAGTGGAAAAAAGATAAGAAATTCAGGAGACCAATTCAGACATCATGTGGAAAGATAAACTGGAAGAATTTCCACACTTTTTATGAAATTATTCTACCACCCCACCGGACCTTTAACCTGGACGTCTGAGTTTCTTAAGTTTGTTCATCAGCAGTTAAATTTAATGAATGAATTAATAAATTAATAATCAGTTAAATTAATTATCATTGTTAGACAAAGTAGCGTAGAGCATGAAGAGAACATTGTTTTGCTCCATATTGACTAAATTTTAATAGGTTTGGCTTTGGAAAACCAGATGTTGCTGTTACTGCTATCATTTCATTTGATACAGCTGTAATGTCAGAATTTGTAAAAGTACAGGTAAAATGAAAATCAGAAACTGAAAAAACAAAGAATTTCAGATATTCCTGAAAGTCCAATTTGACACACTGAGATAAAGGGCACTTAAACCAGACTTTGATTGCAAGCCACCACTTTGAATAAGTAGTGATGCTGGTGAAGACATCTAGGTCAGTTATTATTTCAACCTGTTACAAGTTGAATGTGGTATTTTTATGTAGTATGTGTCTGAATGCATTTATTTACATAAATTTATTGCAAATATATTTTTGGTTTTTTATTTGAATGGGAAGTTACAATTGCAAAGATGACATTAATTACTGTCGGATGTCTTTTAAAAAAGGAAACTGCCTTGGCCATCAGTGATGGAAGACAAAGTATTAACATAAATATGGATCACACTTATTAATCCCTCTTTGAATGGTATTCATGAAAAAGTGGTAATTGCTAAGTAGGATATTAAAAATATCAAATGAATAAAGCAACTTATTAGATGTTTCAAACATTTTAATCAAATGCTACCTGTATTTGATATAAAAACCCCATCAATAATTTAGCTGCTGTTCACATGGAAAATATATTAATTTTTAATAGAGCGATCACTGTTGCTTCATAAATTCACAGTTCCTTAAATATTAGGCTGAAACTGTTCTACTTAGCCATGCAGCTGCTAGCTGCTGATTATTTTCAAGAACTATATTATCCTAGCAGTATTTCCTTCAGGGAGCACCTGAGGTAAAATAAATCAATTTTCCTAAACTATCTTTGGAGCTCTAACAAACAGAAATAGGGCAGAATTGTCTTGAATATCTTTGTCTACTCTTACTTTGTCTTTAGCAGCTCATCAACAGCACTGGAGACACTGGCATAAACTCAGAACACAAACTGGAAGGAATCAGCATGGAAACCTGATTTATAAGCCATATTATGAATTGCACTACTGCACATTTTTGTGTTCCACCTTGTTTCCAGGTAGAAAAGACCACTTCTCCAGGGAGGCAAAAATCAGATGGTTGTGCAGAAGTGAGGACTCTTAAAGCTCCTTTATCCCATTTTAATATAGAATTTCAGTCCTCATGTACACATACTCCCAGCTACATTATTAATAAGGAACACCCTCCAAGTTTCCTTTATGTTTCATGAGAGTGGGATGACAAGAGAATTTGTAGATGTCTAACAGGAATAGTTCTAGCACTAACCAATACGCTTCCTACTTCACAGGTCGAGTGTGGCATGCATTCCAATTGTTAATTTGAACAATCTGGTGTACTATTACTAAAAGGACAGGTAAGCAGTTGGACTCAGACCACTTTAAGCATTTTCACAGCCAGTGGTGGGCAAGTCCTTCATCACTCTAATGGCAGTCGGCATTTTCGTAGATGAATCTTTTGCTTCCTTTCTTGCAAACTTTCAGGGACTCCAGGGTAGCTCAGCTGTGTTCCTTTCCTAGTCCCATTTGATACGGAGCTCGCACATGGGGAAACTCCTCATCTCAGGCTTCAGGCCCACTTCCAGTGAACCGTGTCACAGGCATTACATTCTTTAGGTCCTACCTGACTGGGTCCCTTGCCTCTGCCCTCCTGTTTTGTATCCACAAAGCCTCCTAAGATTCCTTAACCTCTATGGACAACCTTTTTCAATATTTTCCTATCCTCACTGTGACATTTTTTGTAGTATTTTCTTTTCCTGTATTTTTGCAGAATTTTGATTGTCGCAACTTGAGATTTTTGCCTCTTTTCCTACTGCTGGAAAGAGCCTGGCTCCATCTTCTTTGCACTCTACCATTAGGTAGTTGAATACAATAGGAATATCTACCTCTCCTTAGCTTTCTGTACTAAAGGCTATGCAAAAGCATTTTCAGAGCCCCTCTATCTATCTCTACATCATGTGCATTCAGACATCAGACATCTTGGTGGTTTTCTGCTGGACTAGCTCCAGGATGTCAATGTCTTTCTTGTACTACGAAGCCCAAAGCTGCACTCAGTATCCTCCAGATATTTTTCAGTATTGCAGAATCACAAATCACAGAATCATCTGGTTGGAAGAGACCTTTAAGATCATCAAGTCCAACCGCTCACCCTGCACTGCCAGGGTCCCTAAACCATGTCCCTCAGCACCACAGCTACACGTCTTTTAAACACGTCCAGGGATGGGGACTGCACCACCTCCCTGGGCAGCCTGTTCCAATGCTCTACAACTCTCTCTGTATTCTTCCCTCCAAGATCAGAGCTCATGCTTTCAGAGCTGAAGCACATTATATGTGCTTCACATGCAGAGACATGTGAAACAGAGGGCAAGTGCTCTATAAAAACCACCAGTCAGTCAGTTTACTCAATAGAGGTAGACAACATTTTTTAAAGACAGGAAAGATCAGAACTGTAAATAAGTAATTAGACTGTGACTGAGGCAATGATGACCATTCAAGAGAATACTAGTGGATGCCTAGCATACGTGTGAATCACGTCTGACTTTTAAACCCTTGCTGTTAGGTGATGTTGTCAGAGGTTAAGGCTGGGCAGGCCACTAGACAAATTATAGATGCTCTCTATTACCACCCCACCCTCCTTCCCCCTCTTCCCAAAAGGGGACAGAGAAAAGGAGTAAGAGAGAAAGACTTACAGATTGGAAAAGAAAATTAAAACTGCTTTAACAAGACATGGCGAATATAATTCCTAAGAATATGAAACATATCTCCTCCAATGTGTTCTCACCTCTGTCTACAAAGCAAGCTGGAAATAGAAAATCAGGTAGACATTAAAGTATAAAAATGACTCCCACAAACATACAAATGGAAAAAGTCCTCCAAACATTTGCTAAATACAATTTGTTTTTTTATGGCACAAACCTATAGTTTTAAAAACAATTTCTTCTTAAATTACATGTAAGATTCAGATCAACATCAAAAGTCAATTGGGAAAATAAAATGCTTTCATCAATCAGCTTCCTGAAAAATGATAGCTAATTTGCATGGCAACGCAACAGATGCTGTGCCAATGTTTGCAACATTTTGCTATCCTACCTCCTAAAGTGGCCGCTTCAAAGTGGTGAAGAATCACCAGGATCATGGTAAAGGACAGACAATGATAAAGCTTCTTACTGTCGAGGGGTTTTGGGATGGGGACACATCTTCAAAGCATCTGAATCAAAATCTAAGAGAGATTTAGCTGATTGAGGAATAAGCAATAAGGTTTGGTGCATTTTTTATCCAATTGTGGCCAAACACTTCAATTTATGAAGGCTACAATGGTTTTATTTTTCTCTGAATTATATCACTGTATTCCCCACATTTACATTTCACCAGAGAAAAATGCTTTTCTCCTCCTGAAAGCTATGAATTGTCTTCAGATAGAGGAAGATGGAGATCTCCTTTCTCTGTCTGAGAAGAGCTGAGTGGGGCAGCAGCATAGCAGAGCTTGTTCTTGGACAAATTTCCATAGCCCCTGGGAATGTACTGTAAAGAATTTCAGTAAACAATTATGCTTGCACAAACAGATTCAAGCTGCTACAAATCACTTCACTTCTTGTTCTAACAAAACTAACTTACCCACTACATGCTTTTGGCAGACTGTGGCAGTAAGAGAGAGGGAGAGACAGCTGTATTGCAGTTTCATTGTCCTTAAAGCTTTAACAGTTTCCAACGCTGTGGCACCAGAATGACTGCGTACTTCATACCACACCTCATTACAATTTTTTCCAGAGGTTTTGTAGTAAACACAACACATGAACACATGGAAAGATGGATGGGTCAAAATTCAGAATGGGAGTGGTCTTGAGACATCCGTGACTCTCTCACTTACATATGTTGAGGTAGGGTAGTAAACTCTAGAGGACAAGAAGTTTGACTATGGCTCAAGCGATGTCATCACTAAAACAAAAAGCACTACATATTATTTCACTTTTGGGAACACCATTGATAAAAGCTATTTAATACATATATACATTATAATACTAAGTAGAATAGAATATGTAGTAGATACATAAAGTGTAACTAAAAAAAGAGCATGAGCAAAGAGAGGATGAGCTTCCTTCCAGTCTGAGGGTAAGTGTTTCACAATTAAAGAAAGAAAAAAACACAGCGAAGTTTTCAATACCAATTTACTGAAGGTCATTTTCAAAATGCTTGAAGCTTCAGTTTTAGGAGGTTCTTTCCAAAAGTGTCAAAGGTCTTAAAGACTTTCAAAGAAACCTATAGGTGATAGGTGTCAAAATCTCATTTCCACCAGATTTATAAGCCTAATACCAGCACTATTTCTCTACTATCCTGGACAGTGAGGAGCACAAGTCACACTGAAAGTCAACAAAACATATACATTTTTGTGCTATGCCTTACATTTTAGTACCTCTTTGACTATATTTTCTTCCTTAACAGAATCACCCACAAGAAATGCGACTTTCTTAAGGACTGATGAACTTTTAAATCATTGGTAATACTTGAACTGAACAACATAATTGTCTGTCAACATAATTGGAGAAGGGGGAGGTATTAAACAGGAGTGTAACAAAATCTCAGTAGCATCAAAATATGAAATTGTAATCTCTTCTGTCCCTAATCTATTCTCCTCTTTCTACTATTTAGCACCCTTCTTTTTCTTATCAGTGTGCTCTGCAAGAAAATTACTTAATGTCTTATGTCACTACAGTGGCTTGAAACACCTAAATAATTTTTAGCCATAGCATAAAGAATTTAATTAATTTACCTAGAATTGGAAAAAAAATTCGATAGGACTGATACCACTTCAGCACCATAAATAGGATGAAACAGACCCAGGGATGTGCATATAAAGCTGTTGAGAATAGTACTAGTCCTTTACCTGTATAACGTTAGCTAACAGAGAAGATCTTCACGGTTGGCTTTGTCTTATCCCAGTTTGTGCCGAATACATTACAATCCTCTTACATTTGCCATAAATTTACTTGGAAAGTAATATGTGTCCATATTTACTATTCAATTTCAGGTATCACAGGATTTTGCTGTCAGGCAAAGCGAGTTAATGTTGAATAATAACATTAACAGGAAGCAAAGAAAGGTTTGGACAGACAGCTGGTATTTTTATAATCCTATAGACTATATATTACTGGAAAAAAACAGACAGGTCTATGAGTACATACACTTTTTCTGAAGTCTGAAAGAGAAGCTACAGCTATAAGATCAACAGTTCAGTTTTAAACCATCCATTAAAATTACTCTTTTAGTTTTGCACCTAAAAGTTCAGCTTTTTAAGTGGTTGCTTTCCCAAGAAAAACACTTCAGCTCCTTCTTTCAAACACTTCAGAAAGTGGAAGAAAAGCTGCACGACAGTCACAAAAGAGTGTTTGGGTCAAAAATGATATTGTCTAGAAAGATGATACTAAAAGGACAGTGGGAGCCAATCCACTTGACTTACTGCCTCATATGCCTTTTGCAAATTAAGTACCTCCTTAAACTCCATTCACTCCTTTGCAGCATGTGCACAGAAAGCCTTAAATAGTGTAAGAAGCTATTATGATTAAGTAATGCATAGATTTGATCCTTCACTCCTTAGAAATGGAGGTAATTTCTTATTTACACAAGAATGGATGATTTTGCTGGTACTGCTTACTTGAGTAATGATTATTGCTTTGAGCACAATGTCTCTACATTATTACTAGTTTCCTAATCATAGAATGCTATCATTCAGCTATAAATTATTATAAATTAATTTCACACATACTAGTTGTAGTTTAGTGCAGTTTTCCTAAAGATAGATGGGATGTGGTTTTAGAAAGAAGGAATATAATGCAAGTAATATTTTCTGTTAGGCCTTAGAAGTGTGAAAGTAGGTCAAGTCCCATGCCACAAGAAATACCTTGGAAACTGCTTTAATCGTATGCTGGAATATGGGGGGGGGGGGGGGGGGGGGGGGCGGGGAAGTTTGGTTTCAACAAAATAAATGTTTCACATTGTAACTTCTTCACATAGTGGTTTTTATTTTGTTGGTTTTTAATGCAAGCACTATCTTTTGGGTGTCAATTGATGCAATGGTCTTGAATCTAAGGGCACAAATAATTGTTTTATTAAGTACAGCCCTTTTGCTGTATTTAATTAGCAGTTCTAATCATAAGTACTTTGAAAAAAACAAGCAATGTAGTAATTATTTTTTTATCCCACTTTGATTCTTTCCCCCGCTCTACTGTTGCTATGGCCTAGCTTTAGTGGAAACTAGAGAAAGGATGAAAACAAAAAAGATGTCTTACAGTTCTCTAGATCAAAGATTAACCATGAAAAGGATTAGAAGACTAACTCAGAAGTGCTTTGGATCATACTTGGAGATGATGGATTCAACTTCCTTGCAATCTAATAGGCTGATGTCTTGATTCTCCTGACGAAAATGTACACCCACTACCTTTCTCACTTCGCTCTTTCCTCCAGGTCCATTTGTTTACCAGCCGAGTCAGTCCATCTATTCCGCATCACTGGAACCTGTCTTCCTGTCTGCCAGCATAGCAACCCCAGCAAACAGGCCTCAAGCATATCTGTATCCTTTCCCGTCCAACTCAGTGACAAGGGGAACTGACAGTTAAGAGACAAGTGGATGCTCATTTTGCCTTGTCTTTATTATTGCTTCTTTCCTTCATTTAAGGAGACCTAGATGTCCCATCAAAGACACTCTTCTGCAGTTTAGCATCGAGCACCCCACCAAGTCACTTGACTCTGGAGAACAGTCTTTATGACAAGAGGGCAGAGCCAGCCTCTGAGGTGTACATAAGGTCTCCCCATGGATGACGAGTGTCTGTTTTCCTAATTGCATAAACAAACTTAAGTCTCTTAAATCCACTGAACCCATGCTGACAATCTTAGTAGCATCTTTTGCCCAACCAGACAGGTCTTGCAAACCCCCATGCTTTAGAGCATGGTCTTCACAGTGATTTCACTGGAGTCAATAGACCTCATCTCACTCAGAGCTACTGTTCAAACTGGCTTCCAGAAATTCATATATTTTAACAGACTGACTGATTTTTTTGTCCAATTTAAAATATTAGGTCCTGAATTTCATCAATAGAGTAAATCACTATTCTTCAAATCAGATACAACATATTTAATCTATAAAATCTGTTTTGTCTCAACTACACCGCAGTTAGCATTCCATGCGAGGAAAAAAACCCCAACCTCTCCAAAGCAGAGTATTGTTTAGAATATGGTCTTGAATAAACTGTTTTTTCTTTCTGACAAGACATTCATAATATGATCAAAAATATTTCCCTGCACTGCGAAAATATTCTAAGCCATATAGAACGGAGGCATTGCAAGGAGCTGATAATAAATGTCTATGGTTTAAAGTATCTAAATGAGCCTGGTATATCTTTCATCAAGTAATTTATTTGCTAGAACCAACTAATCTTAATGCATGGTGGAACATACACTTTAGTTAAATATCAGAATGAGGCAGGGAATATATCAAGTATTGTTTTTCTGAGATGACAACCTAACAAAGTACAGTGTTAAGGGTTGATCCTGGGCAGCGGCCAAGTACCCACACAGCTGCTCACCGATTCCCTTTTCCCGCAGGACAGGCAGAAAACAAAAGGAAGATAGGAAGACGCAAGGATCAAGATAACAACAGCTTAACAGGTGAAGCACAAGCTGTGCACTCAGCATCCTTAACAGTTACTTTGGAAGACAAACACCATAACCATGAATGTCCCCACTTCCTCCTCGTGCCTCTTCCCAGTCTCTTACCCACCCCCAGCCTACTCACTGGGGATGGTGGTGTAGAGTGGGAAAAAGAAAAAGCCTTGACCCCATGCAAGCTCTGCTCAATGATAAACAATCCACTGGTGCGTTATCAACACTGTTTAAGTCACGAACCCGAAACACAGAACCATTTAGTCTGCTGTGAAGAATATTAACGCCACCCCAGACAGACCCAGTACATACAGACATGCTGCAGAAGAGTACATTTACTTCTTAAAGCAGCATCAAAGCATTAATTGTGTTAGCGACATAAAATAGTGGGCACTCTCAAGTCAATCAAGCAGTTGCTGTCATATTCAACACTCATTCACTACGCATCCAAACTTCCTCCATTGCAAAATAGTTGGATGAGATTGTGAACATCTTTTAAATCGAATGTTATCTATCAACAGTAAGAAGATTGTCCATTTTGATTCTGTGCTATATATAAGGAATCAAGAAATATTTGTTATAATTTAAAAAGAAGGAAAAAAAATCCCAGCTCATCATCATCATCATAAAGATGGACATCAAAATATGGTATTGATGTCAGCATGCTGAAGATAAAAGGGAAATATTACAACAATGGAAAATGAACCCAAGCCTTCCCATACAGAGTTAGAACCTCTTCGGCTACAAAGAAAGAAATTATCTGGTGCCAAAGTGCAGTTTAGGATATGCTTTTTAATTTCTTTTCTCTGAAAACTTTTTGAAAGGGGATTAAAACAATTTATTTAATTTGTGACAAACTGTTTATCTGAAGAGCCATAATTGTTTATCTGAAGAGCCAGGGGTTGGGGATGAGAAAACTAATGAGAAAAATTAATGATTCAGGTAAGATTAACTTCCTAGTTTGATTACAGCCTAATTTTAAATGAAATTACTTCTAAAGTTTATCTGATAAGGTGGTATTGAAAGCTGGTGTTCTGGAAAGTAATATTTTTATTTCTACACTATTTTATCAACAGGGACTTAATTTTATATACTTTGAAGCTGTAATCATCAGGTCTAATTTAGTAGAAATTTGACAAAAAGAACAAAATTCCATGATGCTCAGCAATTAAGAGGAGTGGGGAGTTAAGAGTGAGATTGGCTTAGAATTCTACTATTTTTAATTAAAATTTTGTGATCCAGAAAACAGTACAGTTGTAGCTATGTATTATCATATCAATAGGGTTCTAATTTTCTATGCTTGTTTACTAAATTATCTGTTGAATGCAAAATAGTGGTTTGATTAATTTTCTGACTTATTTCTTGTACAAAAACTGATCTGAAGCATAATGTCCCTCTTATTATTTGAAAGAGAAGCTTCTTTTCATGTATTTGTTGTAAAAAATAAGTATCCAGATGAAAATTAACTACTAACTGCCTGGGGAAAAGTGTTGTTTGTTCTACAGATTGCTAGAAAGTGACTCACTAAGAGAAATTTTTACACAGATTTAAAAAAAAAACCAAAACAAAACCAATGAAACTGTGACATACTGGTACTCAAAGATGGCTTGAGAACTTAACAGCCCCACATGCAGTAAAAAAAACCAAAATAGAAAACATGGGTTTTAATTTGGTTACACCTTCATGAGATCATGCAGCAGGAACCCAGAGAGCCATGGTGTAAACCCCGACCCTTTCATTTGCCTCTGTCTGCAGTTAGAACACGACAGTACAACACCCATGGGAACAGGCATATTTCCTTACTGCATATGAAAGTACGAACACCATACCTGAGAAAACATCTTCAGGTTAGGTATTCAAACCTACTTCTAATTCTGTTTTATTGCATCCTGGTTTGTGAGGACATCCTCTGGAAAGAACTTAAGCAATGGATGCTTGCCAAAAGGAGGTGGCTGAGGTTAGCTGACCCGCTTCCCCAAATCCCTGGTTGCATTCACTTACAGCTAACAATCCCCTACTTAGTATCAGTCAATGCATAACCAGTCCCTGATCAAATGAGCTCATCCTAAGGGTTCTGATTAGTTTTGATATCAGCTCTGACCTTTATGAAAGGAAGCTAAAAACTCCCCCATGTATTCTCAATTTCCTTCTCAGTCTGTGTCGGCTGGCTAACTCCCTGGCAAAGCTTTCACTGAAACATTTCAGAACATTTTATGATCACTTCTGGAGAAAGGTCTTAGGTCTGCCCTGAAGCTCTTAGCAAACAGCTTAAGAATTCCCAATTCTTTGCAGCAAGGTCTTCAGAGCATCAACCCATGCACTTGCACAGAACAAGTCCTTGCACTTCCAATACAGGTTAGCTGCCCCAGTGTGGCTAGGACCCAGTCAGGAGCCTCAAAGAGAAATGAGCAGCCTCTTGTGGACCAAATGAAGAGTATTACCCTGATGATTCAAGCTGCAGTTCTCATGAACTGTTGCCTTGCTCCTGGAAAGTGAATTAACAGCAAAATCAGTAAAGTAACCCAGTGGACTTTAATCTGAGGAGTGGGAGGTTCATGTATATTCTATATGCATCTGAATGGTAGCAATCAATCAGGTGTACCTCTTAAGTCCTTACTGATCTTATGAGCAATCACACAATTCAGCAACAATCTGAGTTATTCATATTGTGATCCTGGCTCCCCGTGAAGGCATTGTGTTCCCTTCAAATTAAAACTGACCCTAATGTATTTTATCCCATTCTTTAACTGACTTCTAGATTACTTTTCTGCAAGCGGACATGGACATTTACTGCCCAGTGGGCACTTCAAATGGATGTTTTATTTACCATATACACCAACCCTGAGCTGGCTGCTCACCACAGCACAGCAGTGAAGCTATGGGGCGGTTAATGGTTTCACAGTACGGGCCATATCGTGCTGATGCATCTGCTTGCCGTGATGGTCTCCAAAGTTTTGTTTTTTAAAAGTTGGTAACGTTTTGGCAGCAGAAGGGATTTTCAGAAATGATGCCTATCAAAGATGCTCATAGCGAGTTACTTGTTTAGCAATGAACTATAAAACTTAACACAAAGTACGGTAAGTAGTATTTGACATATGGATGTGCAATATCTTTGTGATGTAGCCATATATCCTATGGTATTAATAAACACTGAAAATATATTTAGGAATCATATACAAATCATACCAGATACTAAAAAATGTGGACTTTTCAGTGTGACCAGTGTTGCTAAACCATCCCTTGAACCCTGTTACAAGTTCTAATGCTTCGAGATACCTGGTCTTCTGGAGATAATGCTCCAACTATATGTTACTGGTATCATCAATCATCTGTTATGATTCTGTCAAGTATAACATTAATTTAAATTACAAAGATATGGACAGACAATCCATTACAGAACACAAGTAGTTCTGACTTCCAGATCAATGACTGAAATATCTTTAACTGAACATGTATTAATATCTATTAAAAATAATGTTAGATGCATATTACTCTGCTGATTTTACGAACTGGAAGAGCAGATGCTTTAATGAACACTAGAGGGTAAATAACTTACAGTTTGTTTTTTTGGAGAAAGATATCGACTAGCAGCTCAAATTATCTAAGTAGTGTGATAGCCAGCTTTTAAAGACCTGAAGACATTCTGACACAAAATTATCACACTCTAAATTATCCATTCTTTACAGATTGAATTTCTAGTCCATAAATTTCATTGGATACTAGTCTAGTTTTGTAAGCTTCACAATTGTTTAAAATCATCTGATGTCAGCCAAAAAGTCACACTTAAACAATCAAAGAAAACTTAAAATTAACTGACAGCTCTAACTTCTATATGCCATTCAAATGACATGCATTTTATGACTTAATTTGCTGCCGTTTTTGAAAACTTTAACCAGGGAATTAAGACAGACAGATTTTCTGCATTCTAAAATTCATCACTCAGTACCAATTAGATACATTAGTATCTGTACCTCTGATTTGAAAAGAATGTAACCTTTGGAACTAAAACCCCTTAAGAACTAACTTCTGAACGGTTCATCCTGTCTAGAAATAAACTTGATAACTAAAAGAAACCACAATACTTGTTTAGGAGAATTATGCAGAAGTCAATAAACTCCTAAATATCCGAACTCCTGCTCTCCCTATTCCTATGGCCAGACAATGAAGCACACTGTGTTGTTCCAGCTGCACCTCTAGTTCCCTGAAATCATCAACAAAAATACGTTTAACAATTCAGCCTTGAGTAAGGTTGCTGGTGTTTGTTTATTTTTCATTATGTCCCTAGAAGTCACAGTCTGTTATTTCCATGTTATCTCCGCCCCCCCCCCCCCCCCATCTTAGCTAAGTTTATGAGAGCAAGGTTCCTTATTATTTCTAGCACAAAATTACTCCAGTTACAGAAGTTACACTAGCTGAGGTGTTATTCCCAGAAACGCAGGCTTTACGTAAGAAGTCCATTTGGCAGCCCTACTGATTTTGTGTATTAAATTCAATTTAAATGAATCTGGAACAATAGAAAGCTTGTATTTGAAGAGTCAATCTGTGGCTGAATCGGGTTCCCTCTTTGAAAGCACTTGTGGTGCCTTTCTACAAAAGTCAGATTTCATTAAGTTCTCCTTAACAATCTAAGGGATATTTTACCATATACAATGTGGCTAGAGTATTTTAACATGGTTTATGAAAAATTACCACTGCGGAAGAGAAATTGGAGATCCAGCAGTTAAAACACATCAGCTGTGTTAGAAACATTGTTTTATGCACACCACTTGCTCTCTTCTTATTAAAGGCATATATAACATGTGGCCAGATCTACATTTGAAACTCATTCTTACAAATTGTTTGAATATTTATTCCATTTATATCTACAAAAGTGGTCAAAACACATAATGTGCAATAAAAACTGCAGGGAATCAGAACAGCTCCAGGTTCTCCATCTTCACCCACAGCCTCTGGACAGTTTTAGGCAAGCTCCCCTCCCTGCAAGATTTTTATACACCCCAGCTGCAAATCTCATGTGTTGCAAATGTGACTGCTAGTCCATTAAATCTTCCCCTGAAAAATATCAAGAACATTATACAGAAGGAAGTTTAGATTCTTGCCCTTAAGGTCTCCACATCCCTTCTATCATAAAATAGTAGGCAAAATGTATTCATATATTTTCAACTCTTTATGGGTCAGTCTCAGATATTAGAATGGTTTTGCCCTCTGGATTATATGGGAAGATGTTTGGTTTTCCTCTCTTGCTCCTCTGCCAGAATCAAAATGATAAGAAGTTCCTGGAATATGATATTATTTTCATCTAATTTAGTTGAAATGTCTGCTTGGGGCAGAGGAAGAAGGAAAGAAACAAAACAAAACTTTGTAAGTGTTAAAACACCAGTGCTGAAAAGTAACTAGTCCTCATTAAAACGGACACCAGAAAATCTTTCCTTTGATATACGCAGTTTGTGTTATTAGAAGCATTTACATCTTTATTGTCTGAATTCCTATGAGATCCTTCAAAACTGTCGGTTCATTTCTTTCTGTAATCAGAGCTATTAAATCATAGCATGGCATACACTGATTTGTAAGTACAAATAACAGGCTATGCTTTTAAACAGTATTTTTCTTCTTGGGAAGCAGAGTACTGTCTTAGATGTATGAACTGTGATAAAATGCCAATCATGCTGCTGAAAGTCTATTGAAAATTCTCAGAAATTCTCACCACTGTGCTTATCTTTGTGCCTCCGCGTAAATGAGACATTTGTCAATAGATTCTTTTCACTCCTACAAGCAGTCTTGGAACAATTGTTGCAGTTTTTCATAATTATGATACAATTTTATTTATAGTTCAGTTGATAGTTCAGTCTTATTTTCTTTGCTTTTACGTTTATCTCCTATTATTCAGTTACTCATGTACTTTTCATGTAGCTGCTACTTTCAACCACACCGTCTTACAACATTTTAGGGGATGCATTCCTATAGAAACATTATACAGCCCGTATGATACCGTGAATCTTAAGCAATTCAAAGGGACACTGCATGTGCACCCACATCAGCAAAAAAAAAAAAAAATGGCCAAACTGATCCTGATGCAGGGTTTTGAGGGGTATGTGCAGGGCCATGTCTGACCTAGAAAGACTGACCTCACTCCACTAAATTTTGAATCTTATTCATGTTTGAAATGTCAGTATTTACTTCCATCTCTAGGTTTTTCTAGTTTGACTCCAACTTCCTTTTACAGACTTGTTCAGAAAAATTAAAGGGAATTTTTAGGCAATAACTTTGTGGACAGAATCTTCACTAATTAGACTTTTTTTCTCAATATGTCTGTTTTTTGTGATATGACAGTAATTGCAAGTGTCCGTGTTTCAGAATGTCAAAATTGGCTCACCTGGTCTTCAACAATATTTCACAGAATCACACAGAATCACACAGAATCACAGAATCATCTGGTTGGAAGAGACCTTTAAGATCATCAAGTTCACCCTGCCCTGCCAGGGTCCCTAAACCATGTCCCTCAGCACCACACCCACATGGCTTTTAAACACTTCCAGGGATGGGGACTGCACCACCTCCCTGGGGCAGCCTGTTCCAATGCTTCACAACCCTCTCTGGAAAGAAGTTTTTCCTGATATCTAACCTAGATCTCCCCTGGCAGAACTTAAGGCAATTTCCTCTTGTCCTGTCACTTGTCATATGGGAGAAGAGACCAACTTCCACCTCTCTACAACCTCCTGTCAGGTAGTTGTAGAGAGTACTGAGGTCTCCGTGAGCCTCCTCTTCTCCAGACTAAACAACCCCAGTTCCCTCAGCCTCTCCTCATCAGACTTGCTCTCCAGACCCTTCACCAGCTTCATTGCCCTTTTCTGAAAAGTCTTGAGGCAGCGTCCTTCTTGAAGTGAGGGGAACAAAACTGACTCAGCAACTCAGGACTCAACAACTGTATAAATCAGATACATGCTCCCAAGTGAAGTATTCAGGTAAATTGTTATATCCAAAAGTCTGTCTTCACTGAGACTTGGGTTAGATCTTGATTCACTAGACAGGGTCACTTAGAATGAGACACATAGTATAGTGAATTGTCTGCTATATTTCTAAGTCAATATCCAAGGTCTATCCTTCGAGAATCTAGCAGAAAGCTTCCTCTCTAGGCACTTTCAAGCACAATGATTCTAGTCTTTCACTTGATTTTACCCACAGAAATATTGACTTTTCTAAGAGTGAAATATGGTCAGTAAAAAAAAAAAAAATGGTCCTTATTATGAACTGCTCATGTTCCAGGGGAAAATAGTGAGAACTAGCAAATTAATTTTCTTTCTGCACGATAATTTCTCTTCTCTCAGCTCAATACAGCCTATAGACATGGTCAACATTAATATATAAGGTCAATCTACTCTGGAGTTTCATCAGAAAGATTCCTTGATATTATAGAAGATTTTGCTGTGTGAGATGACCATCACTGTCTTGCACTTATGAGACAGGAAGAGTTCTGCCCTTTACAAAAAACCCTCAATATATACACACATGGCATCACAACATGATGAAAACGACATAGTTTCAGCTACCACATTTCAGATCCAATATAAAACCAAAAGCAATTTCTTTTCCTAGTGAGGAGAAAAATAAAATTAACCCCCATCTCTGAATATGCTTCACGATGGATGTAACACTTCTGCTGGTATTTCAGGAAAGGTAAATCTTCAGCAACCAAACAGGAGTGATTTTTTAGTTCAGAATGTAATATTCTCTATGACAAAAATTCTGAACTAAATACAGAGAAAGAGGTGAGTGAAGACTAGGAGGACCATTTCTATGGAACCTGACTTAATGATATAGCAATTAAATTCAGTAATCAGGGACATATGCCTACCAGCCCTAAAATCCAAATGAATCTTCCCTTCTGGCTTGAAGCAATAGTAGGGACCAGGCCAGAATTGGTTATAAAAGATTATATTACTTCCTTATGCCTGAAACCAACAACTATCTTCTTCTAGCCTCTTTAAGGCCATATGTTCTGCTGCTGTCTAGCATTCCTAGAAGGTAGATTTAGATTGGTTATAAGGAATTTTTTATAATGAGGAGAGTGGTGAGACACTGGAACAGGTTACCCAGAGAAGTTGTGGGTGCCCAATCTCTGGAAACATTCAAGGTCAGGTTGTACAGGGCTCTGAGCAACCTGATTGAGTGAAAGACGTCCCTGCTCATGTCAGGGGGGCTGGATTAGATGATCTTTAAAGGTCCTTTCCAACCCAAACCTTTTTATGATTCCTTCCAAACCAGCAGCCAAAGGGGTTGGTTGATAAATGCATTGACAGCAAATGTAGCATCCTTCAGTAGCAGCAGAGGGAGGAAGCAAGGAGATAAGGAGAATAAGCAGGATCTTGTCCACCAGTCAGGTTTTAAAATTCACAGCTTCTATGCCTATATGTGTCCACACAACAGAGAAAACTAACTTCAATGGTCCATAATCTGGATGGGACAAGTGGCTTTTCTGCAGACAGAGGGAAAGCAGAAGGCTGAAAATAAGTTAACATAACTACCACCGTTTAACTCACAGCACAGTGAACTGATAGTTCCTAGGAATTTACAAGCACTATACAAAATAACTTCAAAGGAAAAAGGAAAAATAACATGCTTCATTACTATGCTCGGAGAAACATCAATCAGATTTCATATAACTATCAGAGGAGGATAATTACTATCTATCTTTAACATTGCCAGCAGTCTGAATTGCTTAATTTCTTATCAACTTCTCCTTTCTCTATTTCTTCGTACTATTATCCTACTTATTATCTTAAGACTGTCAATTAAAATTCGATGACAAGATAAAATCTTGCTATTTCAGTTAGATACAACAGTATACAATATTATTGCATCTGGTTACAAAACAAATCTCAAAGTGACTTTTAAACAAACAAAAAATTACATTTTAATGCTGATATTACGTGCATTTAGTCCAGCAGTGACCACTTAAATTAGCAGCTTAGTCAAGAGGAAAGATCAGCATTACTGATCTCATCAATCCTGTAATGGCACAGAGCATAAACTGAACATAAATGTGAGTCAGACATAAGCAAATAGTACAGACACTCTGCAAGTCCATAACAGTCTTCCATCATTCCTACATCTTTCTTGGAAACACTATCCCCCCAAACCAGAAACATTTGTCAGACATTAAAAGTAGTAAGTTGCAAAGGAGAAATGGCTGAAAGCTCTTCAAGATCAATAAAAATGAAAATGGGGACTCAGAGAAATTAGGGTCCTGTTGCTATTTTGTAATATACAAGTTATTATCCAAGTACTTGTCACCAAATGCTGTTTGGATCCAGAATTTTGACTATGCACACACTTCAATGTGTCCTTTACCAGTGATAGTTTTCCTTTACACCTCGCAACAAGAAGGACCAGCACCAGTGTTTTTATAGTTCTTGGTCTGTGAGGGTTTGGCTGACCTACCTAACCTCATACTGACTGACTGACCCACCAACTGAGCAGGGGCAGGGAACCAGAGCTGCTTTTGCAACCGGGGGAAACTATTTGTCAGTGCATTGACCATCACATCTTCTGCTCTTTTCCTTCACTTCACATCTATATCACCCATAAAATTTAGAGATTCACAGGTAATTTCATACAAGTCAGTGATGGTTTTATCATCAACCGACAGGAAAAGGATCACGTTCTCACTGACATTCATTCACTGCTGAGGCACATTTAGAACACTTGGCAGGATGACAGGACTGGTCTTCATGGCTCAGTATAAAGCGATTAATAGTGAGTGAGACTAAGACAATCTGAGAAACTGCTATGCACTGAAAATGTATTTTCATTTTGCTAACATAGAGGGAAACACGTCACTTCCAAGAGGAGAGAAATACAGTCACTTTATGGCAGTCAAACATCTGCAGTGCCTAAAGCAGCCACAGTGCCCTTCTACAACAGCATGAGTACTGAAAGACATCCTACTGTATTCTGAAAACTTTTAACGTAATTCACAGAGAACCCATTAGAAAAGGCTTGCACATCTGAAGGGATAACATGGGACACTGTGACCACCCCATTCTTGTTCCCCATATTTTTCAAGCAAATCGGATCTCACAAGCCTGGGAACCTTTCATTAATGAAGTAATGGCTGGTACCAAGTTTGGGCAGTGGAAAAATAACAAAATGGTAAAGGACCGGCGGGCTCAAGGGAAAGCTGAAACTTGAGTATTACTTTACCTGTACAAATTGATCCTCTGCCTCTTATGTCACATTTTCTTTCTTTCTTCCACTGGCATATTCCACCCTGCTGTCTTTTACCATTTAGAAACAAAAAAGGGCTATTTAAAGTGTAATTACTGATGACTTCTGAAGGATGTGTCTAATGAAAATAGGCCTTTATTTTTGCATGTTCTCAGCTTCACTGAGTAGATCTTTGTTCTGGAGTTAATTGACTCTTTCTGAGCACCACTTTGATTTTTTGATCTGCTTGATGTTGTTTCAGCTTCTATTTGTTCAATGACCTGCTGACAAATAGGAAAGGAAGGAAAACTAGAGCAGAATCTCTGTAGTTTTCCTGATGGAGAAAAGCAGGCACGTTCCCTCTTCAGTCACACAGAGGGCAACATGCGGAAAGCCTGTTCATATCACCTCCCAGAACATAAGGGTTTCAAAGAAGATTACCTTTGTGGAATGGGGAATGGAGAAGGGGAAAGAAGAGCATTATAGTCACCATAATACAGGAACTGAGATTCTGGAACCATTTCCTTAATTTAGAAAGAAAGGGTTATGTTTCAGGGGAAAAAAAACCTCTAAGACAAAATCAAGTTGAATTTTTCCTTGGGTTTTTTTTTATTATTATTATTATTATCTTTTTTCATTTTGGATTTTATTAATTTATTCAGAAACCCCCCCAAATAATTTTTACTTCATAAGGTTTTTTTTTTCCTGTAAAAGACTCAAGTGTCTCATTCTGAAAATATAAATAAGAGACATTTCTACCTTTCTTCATTTTTTCCATTTAAAGTCAAATGCTAAGTAAATACTTTCAATTTTTTTCCTTCGCTTTTGTCTTATAACTTTCCCAACAATCATTTCTATATTTGTATTCTAGAACTAATTTATTTTACATAACCTGGCTTTCATTAACGATGCATTCCGGATGCTCAATGAACACTACTTCATTTCATTCTTTCTAAGGGCAGGGTTTTTAAATGGGCTATGGGAACACTCCTGCAGTATCTTAAAAGTACTACCTAAATCACAAGAGGACATGGCTCCATTTAACTGCAACAGCTTCCTCAGGAGCTGATAACATGGGGGGCTGAGAGGAAAAATTTCCCTGAAGCTCTTCTTAGCTTGGAAAACCGCCCAGCTTGCATCAGATTAGCATAAAACACTGCACACCTGGCAGAGCATGTCCCTGCATCTCTCTGTGCATTCCTCTGCTCTGAAAACAAATTACTTAAAGCAAACAGCACTTTTTATTTTTATATTGTTCCAAGCTCCATTTAACAAAATAGAACTTAATATTTCTTTTAAAAAGTTCTAAACTTCTCCTTTTTAGTCACTAAGTCATGAATAATGAACAGTGTTCTCTGATTTAATGCTAAGGGCTGTGTTAAGAAATTATTCATACTTTTTGCCATTTTGATCCCTGATGACCACTACATCACCCTGTGAGAGCAGTGGAACTAATGGTGCAGTAGGTAACACTCGACACGAATAAGGACGGCAAAACCTCGGTCCCTTTTGTGTTACAACACATAAGGTGTCATTTGGAGGGGCAGCTATGATCTAGTCAGGGACTAGAATGCAATTCTGACAGGCATTGTACAAGCACTCATTATCTTCTGGAAGAAACAGATGTTTGGCTGAAGAATAAAGGCGTATTTAAGATGGTTGGTTGAGTGATTCTATACCAAAAATACTGAGTGCCTGTCATTTCTCCATTCCACGCGACCAACCGGAAACTCAGCACTATGCAGTAGGAAAGAAGAAAACATATGAAAGAGAAAAGAAAACCATCATGAATTTCTAAAGGGTCAGGAAAAGTTGTTCATACACAAGTTTTAAAGAGTGGACCACCCTCTAAATTTACTGATGAGTTTTGTGTAACTGATGTACAGCTACTCTTCTGAAACACATTGCTCCCTGGTTAAAACCCCCAAAAGTAGCATCACTGAGTTGCTTCATAGAATCTGCTGCTTGATTCACATAGAAAAATTCGAAAGATGATGGAATTCATGGATGCAATTTATGATGCAGCACCTTGCTTCCAACTGCCTGTAATTTGGTCAGGTAAGGGTAATAATCATCTTTTCAAAGGAAAAGTGGGCCAGCAGAAGGCAGATGATGTAAGATATAACTTCTGTTAAACACTTGGTACACATTTGGTTGGCTGTTGTGTCAATGTAAATTTTTTTGTGGTTTACCTCTCGTAGCATTTTAAAAGGGTTGAATATAGAAGTTGTATAATCTAGGACACTGTTCTGTTTGGATATATTTTTAGCTGAAGTGGACAGTCTTTGTTCATATATTCTACTGTGCAATAACAGCAAACTCATAGTTTGCTAAAATACCTTGTGCTTTAAAATGTTATACTTTACAAAAGAACTGTAGCTCATTTCTACACATATGTCTACACAGGTCTATTCATGATAGTTTGCCAGTAACTTGTCAACATTTCCATATTGCTTGATCTGCCTTCTTTATTAACAAAAAATGCTATTCTGGTTCATATATATATATATAAATATATATGAATTTCAGTTAAATAGGACAATTACAGAGGAGACTCCCAGAAAGCTCAAGAAAGCTTTCTGAAGATAATAAAAATGAAGTGCACAGACCTTTGGTGTCAGCCACAAAATTATGTCTGTGTTCATCTACACAAGATATGGCCACATAAAATAACTTTGTGGTCAATGTTAATCCTCAAAGAAAAGATGACTGATATAAGTGAGGTGCTAAAATATTTCGCAGTACTCGCAATATTTCCTGTTGTAAAGGTCCAACTACCGTCATTCAGTTAAACACCTTGGCATGGTTAAATATTAGAAGTTTAAATTACCTCAAAAGAACTTGAAGTCTTTCAGCTGTGAGGACTGCTTTTTTCACCACAAATAGTTTTATATGGAAAACCAGAATGATTCCTTTTGAAGAGCCAGTGGAGGTAAATAGCGGGTATCCGGAATACAACCGAGAAATCTCAGTTAAACTGCACTAAAATCTCATCTCTGATACACTCAAATAACTCTAATGGAACTTGCAGGAATTAGGCGTGATTACTGGTGCTGTACATCAGTATGAGAGAAGGTAAGATCTATAAAAAGGTTTTGATAATAAAATTACTGCAGGTATTTAATTATACAAAAAAAAAAAAAAGAAAGAAAGAAAGAAAGAAAGAAAGAAAGAAAGAAAAAAAAGAGGATAACATCTTTATGGTCTAAAAAGAATGGGCCGATACATTGGCCCATCCAGTTAAGTCATTGGAGTGTAACAATCATATGTTGTATTTCATTCTGTGCAAACTGGACTGTTCTGCAGTGATGAGACACTTTCATACAGACATCGCACCAGGTCGCCTCTCGCAGCAATACCCTGGGGCTTCTCTCATCCGCTGCAGTGAGCAGCAGTCCTTCACAACCACGCTCCAGACGTCAACAACAGCTGCCATACCTCTTCCCCAACACAAGCAGCACCCTAGACCTTACCATAGACTTACTAGACCTGGAACTGGTGCCAGGACACTGAGTCCTCACATAGACCTTCTTCAACTCCAAATTCACAGAATGCTTTTTGCTTAGAGAAATGACTCCTTTAAATTTCTTTTCTTCCTCCTATACACAGTGGATTCCAAACACAGAAGACCTTGTTTTCTGCATGCCTGACTGACTCTAAATGCATTTGAATTTAACATTATTAAGTGTTCGCTATGTACATTATGAAGTAAACTCACATTTGTTCTGAAGATCTGACAGGGCAGAATTATAAAACTGTGGACCAGTCTCAGTGGAAGAATTTGAAAGCAACCTCTACCTGTGCATGACTACTATTCCCCGGTGAACATTTACATGTGTAAGACAGGGAAAGAGTATACTACCTATATTCAACTAACCCAGGGTATTTAAAAATTAGTTATAATAAATATATTGCAAATATCACACTATGTTCCAAATTCATCGTTGGATGAGAAACATGTACCACATGCCTTTTTTCCAGATTCTGATTTTGTTGCCAAATTAAAATTAACGTTAGAGGACTTACTAAGTCATTGTCCCCCCCTGAAGGAACATCACTTGTCCAATATGGAGTTGCAAGTCCCTGCGAGATTCTGCCAACTACTCAAAAGGAACCTTCATTACATCTGTTACCAAGAATACACCAAAACACACCCAGACAACTTTGTTGTCTGTACGCATGTGTACATGGAAAGACTATTTGCTCACTCATTTCAGAAACTCTCTTTCAAAGACATTAATTTATATATTTTTTAATTAGGTGCATCTACTTCCAGGCTAGTAAAAATAACTATTTTAAAATAAAATATTTTAACATGTAGTTATATGCATACAATATTTTAGTTTATAGGTCAGAATTAAAACTGCTAATAATCATAAATATGTATCTGAAATTTAGGGTCATTAACACCAACCATATAGTGAACAGTACTTCTGTTACACTATCATTCGATAATAAGAATAGCAGCTGAATAGTCATTTGTAGTCTTTTACATTGGTTCTAATATGTATATAACCATATATATGGTTGTTTGTCAACAGAAGTTAGTAAAATATTTATCATTATCAAAGACTTATTCAGGAATGTTTGGATATGTTCAGGGGTTTATTTTAAAGCACTTGTTTAAATGCTTAGTAAAATACAGATGACCTGCTGAGTGGATAGAGTCTTGCTAGTTTTCTAGATCCTTTTCCAAATAAACATTTTCTGCATATATGTTTCTATTATTAATGACATATTTTTGTTGCTGCTTGATGTAGGTACAAATCCATTATTAAGTATATTTAGTAGCAGGAGTAGCTAGACGTCTTCAGGATTTAAGGGTTCAAACAGGAAAATCCTGACGGTGAATGGGAATTGTGTAAAACACTTTAGCAAATGCTTGATACCACCTCTGGTGATTGAGGCAGCTGCCTGAGGACTGGAGGGAAGCAAATGTCACTCCTATCTTGAAGAAGGGCAAGAAGGACAACCCAAGAACTACAAGCCTGTCAGCCTCACCTTGGTTCCTGGGAAGGTGATGGAGCAGCTGATCCTGGAAGCGATTTCCAAGGCACATTAAGGACCAGAAAATCATTAGGAATAGTCAGCATGGCTTCACCAAGGAGAAGTCATACTTGACCAACTTCACAATTTCCTATGATGAAATGACTGGTGTGGTAGATGAGAGGAGAGCTCTTAACAATTGGCTACCCGGACTTTGGTAAGGCCTTTGACACTGTCTCCCCTAAGATCCCCATAGAAAAGTTCATGAAGTACGGGCTGTATGAGCAGACAGTGGATTAAAAACTGGCTGAACGGCCAGGCCCAGAGAGCGGGACAAGGTCTAGTTGGAGCAGTGTACTCTTGGGGTTAGTACTGGGTCCAGTCCTGTTCAACATCTTTGTTAATGATCTGGATGATGTGCACCCTCAGCAAGTTTGCTGAGGATGCAAAACTGTGAGGAGTGGCTGATACACCAGAGGGTTGTACTGTCATTCAGAGGGACAACAACAGGCTGGACAAAAGGGCTGACGGGAACCTGTCAGGCAATGGGCACACACTGAAACACAGGAGGTTCCATCTGAACATCAGGGAAAACCTTTTGACTGTGAGGCTGACCAAGACCTGGCACATGCTGCCCAGGGAGGTTGTGGAGTATCTCCTTGGAGAGGAGAGAGAACCAGGGAGGTTGTTCAATACCTGGGGCCCTCTGGACATGGTCTTGGGACTCCTGCTCTAGGTGACCCTGCTTGAGCAAGGCAAGATGACCTTCAGCAGTCCCTTACAACCTCAACCGTTCTGGGATTCTGTATATAGAAAAACTATAAGCAAAGTGATACAAGGCTTAATTTATCTATGCACAGAAATCATAAGGAAAATATAAAAGAATGAAAAAAAGGTTAGGGGTTTTTTTTTTTTTTGAAAGAAGATGTGAGAGAACGCGGGGAGCAAAAGGATTCACACCAAAAGACTGCTACATATGAATGGTGGAATTGCCAAGCCTTTAGAAAAGACAAAAACATACAGTGTTTGGAAAACAAACAAGACTGCATAGTCAGATCCCAGAGTGGCCACAAAACAATTTACATTCCAATAAAAACTGAGGAAGATGTTAAACAGAAGCTAACAAGGCTAGACAGTTTCAAACCAGCAGGGCAACATTTACCTCAGAAGGTCTCTGAGCATTGTTATTGCTGATTTTCAGTAACCTTTGGAACACCAAGGACATTCCAAAAGACTGAAAGAAAGTAAAGCATGCAGATACTGAAGAAGATGACCCCGGTAATTACAAGCCGCTCCAACTAACATTGCTGCTAGATGATATAATAGAACCTGATTAATAAAAATTTAAAGGAGGTAAATGTAATTAGTGCAAATCAACATGGGTTTATAAAAATTAGTTCTTGTCAAAGTATCCTGATGTTTTGAAGCCTGGTTTGTTTTTTTTTTTAATAAGATGACAAATTTGGATCACATCAAATTTGCATACATATGCATTTATATCTGTTTCTGCATGCACTGTAAAAGTATGCATTTCAAATTCTGAAGGCATTGGACTGGCAGTGTACACTATTTTAACCAAGATACAGAATTATTACAAATGTGACAGACTTAATATCTCAAAATGTAACTGTAGCAAAGGAAATGAGAGATTTCTAGTGAGAACCAGTGGAAATCTGATTTTCTGCCCTTCTTTATTTACCATCTTTATTATTTCAACTGCAGAAAAATTCATACTCTTTGAAGCTCAAAATGACTTGAAATTGAAGTTTACACGTGTCACAAGCTTGAGACATCTTGGTCAGCTGGTATAAGCTGGTATAAGGAAGCAGTAGGCATTTTAATGTGGCCTTGTGCAAAGTCACAAACCCAGGATAAAGAACATAGTTCCAGACCCAGACATTCCATGCCGGCAGGAAATGCAGCAAAAGCTTGACAGGTATGTTAGTCAGAAACAGAAGACAAAATACCACCCTGATACATGAGATAGGGCATTTGGTGACAACAATTTGGTGACATGCAGAAAGCCAAAGTACTCAATAACATTTTTCCTCAAGTTTTCACAGGCTATTGCTTTTCCCATATCTCTCAAGCCCCTGAATCTTAGGTAGGGACTGGGGGAATGAAGTCCCAGGAGAAGATCAAGTTCAAGACCATCTGAGGAACCTGAACATACACAATTCCATGGGACCTGATGAGATGCATCCCAGGGTCCCAAGGGGACTGGCTGATGTAGTTGCTAAGCTGCTTTCCAACACTTGACTGAAAAGACATGACCGTCAAGCAAAGTCCTCAGTGACTGGAAAACGGGAAACACTGGATCCATTTTTAAATAGTGTATGAATGAATAACCTGAGAACTACCAACCAGTCAGCCTCACCTCTGTGCCTGGGAAGATCATAGAGCAGATTCTCCTAGAACCTATTTCAAAGCATATGGATGACAGGAAGGTGATTAGAGAAAGCCAACATGGCTTCACCAAGGGAAAATCATGACTAACATGGTGGCTTTCTACAATGGAGTGACTGCACTGGTGGGTAAGGGAAGAGCTATTGATGTCATCTACCTGGACTTCTGCAAGGCCATTGACATGGTCCCACACAACACCCTTGCTCTAAGTTGGAGACATGTGAGTTTGATGGATGGACTGTTAGATGGATAAGGATTGACTGGATAGCCATGCCCAAAGAGTCGCACTCAATGGCTCAATATCCCAAGGCAGATCAGTAATGAGCTGTGTTCCGGGATCTGTACTGCGGCAGCTCCTGTTGAATATCTTTCTTAAGACAGTAGAGCACACCCTTAACAACTCTGTGGATTACACCAAGCTGAGTGGTGCAGTTGATATGCCTGAGGGAAGGGATGTCATCCAGATGGATCTGGACAGGCTTGAGGAATAGTCCCATGTGAACTTCACGAAGTTCAGGTATGAGCTGGCAATGCGCAGTTGCAGCCCAGAAAGACAATTGTATCCTGGGCTGCATAAAAAGAAGCATGGCCAGCAGGTCCAGGAAGGTGATTCTCCCCCTCTACTCTCCTGAGGGGGTTCCCAGCACAAGATAGACATCGACCTGTTAGAGCAGGTCCAGAGGAGGGCCACAAAAAAGGTCAGCGGGCTTCTCCATTTTGTAAAGAAAGGCTGGGGGGGGGGGGGGGGGGGGGGGGGGGGCGGGCGCATGTAGGGGTGTGGTTATCCTGAGGAAAAGAAGGCTCCGGGGAGACCTCACTGCTGCCTTTCCATACTTAAAGGGGGCTTACAAGAAAGATGGAGAAAGTCTTTTACTGGGTCATATAGTGACAGGTCAGGGGTAATCATTTTAAACTAGAAGAGGATAGATTTAGATTAGACAGAATGAAATTCTGGAAAAGGTTGCCCAGAGAATCTGTGGCTGTCCCACCCCTGCAAGTGTTCAAGGTTAGGTTGGATGGGGCTTTGAGCAACCTGATCTAGTGGAAGATGTCCCTGCCCATGGCACGGGGGGTTAGTCTATATGATCTTTAAAGGTCCCTTCCAACCCAAACCATTCTGTGGTTTGTTGATTCTATGATTCTATGATGTGTAAAGCAGATAAAAGTAGCATACAACCTACAGTATCACCGTAGCTAGGTTCAGTGATCCTTTTTGGCCTTGTAAGCCATGAATTTTCTGGAGAACAGGAGGCTCAGAGGGGACCTCATCACTCTCTATGACTACCTGAAAGGTAGGTTGTAGCAAAGTTGGGGTTGGTCTCTTCTCCCATGTAAGCAGTGACTGGATGAGAGGAAATGGCCTCCAGTTGCACTAGGGGATTTAGGTTGGATATTAGAAAAATTTCTTAACAGAGAGGGTTGTGAAGCATTGGAACAGGCTGCCCAGGGAGGTGGTGCAGTCCCCATCCCTGGAAGTGTTTAAAAGATGTGTAGCTGTGGTGCTGAGGGACATGGTTTAGGGACCCTGGCAGTGCAGGGTGAGTGGTTGGACTTGATGATCTTAAAGGTCTCTTCCAATCAGATGATTCTGTGATTCTGTGATTCTGTGCATATGTAGGTTTGAGACCATTATTCACTCACAGCATTCTTTTGATGCAATTTTTTCCACCTGTATAATATATGTGCACTGTACTGCCCTAATGTCTGAAAGTGCATTTTACGCATAATTATAAACAGTATAAAGGTATTCTTTATAATGATATTGTAATAATTGTTTTTGGAAAAACAGGAATCCTAACTTCATTCATAATATCTGATTTTCAGATTTAACATGCCACGATTATGGCACAGCAATTAAGCGGTGAAGGAATTTCAATTGAGTTATTACCTGTGTACCTAGCTTTCACATACGGATGAATTAATCAGGAATCAATGAAGACAATCTCCCTTAGTTTCAGGCTCAGTAAATTACTCGATACAGTGATGAATCAATGAAAATCCAAGAGGGGTCAGTGGAGTCAGTTTATTGTTGGAGAAAAGGGTGGGTAGAGAGCAGAGAGAATGATTAATAAAATGAGAAAGAAGGTATATGAGAAATGACAAATAAATAAAGAGCAGAAGAAAATGGTTGTGTAGTCTGGCAGTGTTTGTTTTTGGAAGAAGGTTGGAACTGTAATGGATACCATCTCTTATCTATAGGGAATTCTGCTATCATTTCTAACAGCTTGGCCATACCGGGGAAGAAGCGGGTAGGACATTCATCATATAACTGACGGTATGCCCAGCAGCATAATTTTTTTGGATGTAAAACCAAAGGAAAGCACATTAGAGAGTACAGCTTGCTGAAGCTTGGAAGCATGTAGCCAGGAGTGCCTGCCCTGTGCAGAATTTGCTTTCATCTCCATTTCTCACGCAAGTTCACTCTTCTCCTAATGCAATGCTAATGCTGTGGACAGGACAAGCTACTCACTCTGACTCCATTCCTCAGCAGAAAGAAAACATGTTATTGTCATCATATGGGAAACAACCTCTCCTCAGTGCCCCTCCCCCCTTTTTTTTCCATGGTCCAGAACAATGGTGAGAGGCCATTAGTTTGCATTTTCAATTATTTTAATTGTTTTAAAATTAATTTACTTTCCTTATTTTTCACTTTCCTCATATTTTTAAAGATATTTGAATTTTTATATGTATTCAAGGAAAAGAAAAGAACATGTACAAGCCCTTTTTATAGCTCACTGGCAATTTGCGCAGAGACTAGAAAACTTAATAAGGCATCTGTGTTTGAAAACTGGGTCAGCAGGGTGTACATTAAAGATTTTTGTTTTCTTGTACGTTGGTTTGGTTTTAACACGTAGGGCATTTCCGCTACCATAGTCTTGCTACTATTCCCATAAATGTAACTGGGAGCAAAATCCCATCTCAATTTAACTGCATTTCAAACTGTGTTTCAAGAATTTTAGACCACTGACATTTAAACTCAGTATGTAAGACATGAAAACCTACACTATATTGCAATTCCCTGCCCCGCCATTTTGCATCCCATTGCATTAGGTCCATATACTTTTAAGTTTCCATTCATTATGGCAGTAATTTGTCCTTTTCTTCTCTGACTTTCTGCTACCCTTTATGGAAACGGACCCTTGCAGTCTCCTCAGCTCACCCGCTGACCTTCTCCTGTATTCCTTCCCTCTATATTCCAAGTTTTCATTGGCTTCACTGTAAATATCAGTGTAAGCGTACAAGAATATTGAGCAATCAACCAATCAGAGACATAGCCAAGGCTTTATCACCATTTGGGCGATAAAATAATGGACAGTGGCACCCTCCAGATTTGATGCAAAAAATGCTTAAAGGCAGATAATTCCTACACTGTAGAAACAGGGAAAGCAGAGAGAACTGTAGCATGTGCACGGCTGATTTCCCTGAGCAAAGGTTACAAAATATTAAATGGGATAGCAGTTTTACAAAATCAAAACAGAACATTTGTGTTACATTTAGACAGATATCTAAACAGGTCATGAAATTTCCACAAGAAAATGTTATTTCCCTTTAAACTGTGACTTCAAATGTTATAAAGAAATTGAATATTTATTAAAATAATATTTTAATTTAATTTTTTTAAAAAATATATTATTAAAAAATATATTATTAATAATAAATTAAAATTTATTATTAAATAATAAAAGTTCATTTCTTTGTCAGATGGAAAATTCTTTGGCTAGAACAGTTCAAACACTCCCTGGCTACTAGAAAGTATTTTTAGCTGCTTATTTGATTTACGCATTTAAAGTTGTAACCCAACCTGAGCTTTTACTGATACAAATGCAAAACCAGCCTCAAAGTTCCTGGCTATGTTGAGTGGATCTTAGTCATTGATTTATTTAAAATGCATTTTTGGAGTGTGCACACAGCTGAAAATAAAATATTTGATAAATATTTTAAATGTTGATAAATATTAACATCAATTTATGAACTGTAAGTGTAAATAAATCTTTCAGTCTCTCAGTGAGCTTAGCACGACCACTTAAGCTAAATGTCTGAAAGAACCACCTCTACAGGAGATTGTAAAGCCAAAAAATCTCTAGACTTTTTTGGGCAGAGAAAAGAGGTAAATGTGAACATCAATACCCTCTCCTGCTCTGAATTATCAGTTGTTCAAGCTTAAGGAACAAATAGGAAATGGCTGGCTACTACAGCAGTGCATGAATTCTGAGACAATTTCTCAGGCAGGAAAGGTCTCAACTTTCTAAAGTTGCTTGTAAAATTGCAGAGCTATCAAAACATTGATGTGCTCAAGTTCTTTGTAAATGGCAAACATCAGTCTTGGGAATGCTTTTATCAAATCTATGATATCTTCAAAGCTGGAACTGCAAGTGGCTCGAAAGAATGGATTACTGATTACAGCAATTACCTACACCACCAAATTTAGAGATTTAACATGTTCTGCAATTGGCTGGTGGTCTCAGACGACCCACCTATGCAATTCCAACAAAGCAGCTGAATAATTGAAGTGTAATACAGATAAAATCAATGTTAGTTCAAAGGCTGAAGTCTGAAGAACCTTTTAATTGTTTCTAGTACCTCATACCAATGGACTGAATCATGAACTTCTCACTGACAAAAAATGTTACCACACAGTTCTTAAAATCAGTGGCACATCTTCATTTCCTTCAGTGGGAGGAGACTCAAGCTACCAGGCTGCACAATTTGTTCCACAAATCTTCCTAACCTTTCAAAGAAGGATCCCATGTTCATGTGAATTTTGGAAATCACGCCCTGATCAAATTCTCTGAAACAACACCTCAGCCTAGGCCATATTGACCACCATCAGTGGTCCACCCTGGCCTCCAATCGGGAGATTTGGAGACACACCATACATAACGCTGCTGTCTCCTTTGAGAGCACGCGTAGAATCAGGCTCGAGGAGAAAAGACAGCGCAGAAAGAACCGTGCCTCGACTATACCACCCAAGGAGACCCTCCGGTGTGCTCTTTGCAACCGGTCTTGCCTATCCCGCATTGGCCTTTTCAGCCATCAACGCGCCTGCAATAAGCGTGGGCAAAGCCCTTCCCAAATCTTCGTCCGCGAAGCCAAGCCATGATGATTCTTTAAAATTCTGAAGACTAACAAAATGAAAAAGTCCAGGTTTCATCTGATGAAGACTGATGTTGCTTCTCTAACATTTTCTGTCTGAAGTGACTGAAACACATTTGCAAGTCCGTGCACTTTTGTAGACTTAGCATGATTGGTATTTATGAAATACAGATATGGGCGGTGGCGCACCTCAAGATTTAACTGTTTATCTTATGTTTGAGTCAACCTATGAGTCAAACTGCTCAGAGGTAGATCAGCTCTGGCATATGTAGAAAAAGAAAACATTTCTACATTCGTCATAGTTTGTGCATAGTTTGTTACTGCCCCAAGCATTAAGAGTATTACAAAGTCTTAAATATTGCTATAATTACCAATCATTGAACATGAGATCTGATGCTTTATAAGATTTAGAGATCCAAGATGAAATTCCTAAAGAACTCCTACTGGCAAGAACTCCTACTGGAAAATCTACTGTCTGTCACATATCCATAGTGATTTGAGTTATCCAAGTAGATCTACAGTTTATAACGTCTGATTAATACATTTTGTATAAAGAATTTCCTGTCACAACTGCAGCAACTGCAATAATCTTTCAAATGTGTTAAAAGTACCTGAGTACAAAAGTGAGAGATAATCAGAAAATATTTCTCAACTCCTTGCAAAAGAAATAGCCAATGCCCACAGAGACAAGTTTTCAATTCATAGTCTTTAAGTTCACTTTCAAACTTCCTTGCAGGCTGGACCACCTACCAAAGCACTTTTTGTGTCTTATTCCATATTATTGCCTCAGAGTTTAAAAAATTAAATGAACTAAAAGCACAAGCAAAGCAAAAAGAACCCAAGTAAAAACAGTTTTTAAAACATTAACTCAATGACATTTGCAATTCATTCAATGCCCACTGACCGCATCAAACTTTGAATCAGATTTTGTGTACATAGACGAATGTCTGCAATCAGGCTGTGTGCAATGTTGCATACACAGAAGTTAAGGACTCTTTGAAACTTTGGCTTTCCATCACCCACGCAGGCTCTAACTGCTGTCACCAATTTGGAAATGACAGCAGACTATTTATTACCAATTCGTTCACATGTATGGTAACGTATCGCTCTAGGAAAAGCATACTCATTTAAAAAGTCACCCTGAGTAACTCAGTTTAATATTGTTAATTAATACTCACTTAACAAACTGTTGTTTGCTTGTTGAATGTTAATTTTATTATATAGTGATGATGTACAGCACCTTAAATAACAGTGCTGTTATATAATGATGGATATCAGTCTAATTTGTAGCTAAAGTATTCTAAAAGAAGGAAAAAAAAAGCATCTGTTTAAAGTTATGAAATCCTATGATCTTAAAGGAAATAGGGCTTCAGTTTAAAAGTTTAGTATATTTGCAAGTGCTTTGACCCTCAGGGGTAAGAAAAATGATTTAACATTAAACCTACATGAAAATGTTTTGGTATACTTGAAACTAAATTCTGTGGGAACTCTGAGTTTACATCCAGACAGCAGAACCTAAACTAAGAAGCGTTAATCAGACCTAACAGAAACACAACTGGAATTGACCAGATTTCATAAAATACCACTATGTCTCAAAAATTATTTGAAGAGAACTATTCCCGAATATGAGTCTAGTAGAATATACGACATCCCCAGTACCCAACATTCAAGCACCATGAATGAGATGGATAGATTCTGTAATTCTATATAGTCCAGAACTCCTGAAAAGAAGTTTCTTGTACAATGCCTTGCTCTCTCAAAAGAGACATTGCATGTTTTAAACACCTTTTTCACTCACCCAGGCTATGAAGGGAAGTCTGGGTGCCAGTCCAAGCTAAAAGATGCTTATATACAATTCTTAGTGATTTACTTTACCTGCCCCTCATTTGATTTCTGCATCGATTATTGTAATATGGGGTTAAACTTCAAATTTAGCAGTAGATTGGGACCTACTGCAGAAGCATGAGAAGTATCACTACCAGAAGTTTTAGTAGTTCTGTACTGATCAGATTTGCATTGCACAAAAAAAGAGACACAACCAAAAACAAAACCTAGCTGTGAAAGACAGTTACTTTTTAAGTGAGTTGCTTTCATAGAGAAGCAGATCCTACAGTGAATCTCTTTAGCTTTCTCATTAAGAAGACAAGGTCACTGCTTTGTGTGGTTTTTTCACAAAACACAAGTGAAAGTTAGTCTACCCATAGTCATATTCTTATCATTCCATCTTTAAGCCAGGTAAAAGACTACAAAACATAATATTTGTATTTACCATGTTACTTTTTATCTTGTGATGACCTCTCCTGGTTGAGCTGTTCATTAGCCTTGATTCCCGAAGTTAAGAGTGTTTGATCCTTCTATGCTTATTTCAAAAAAATTGCAGGAATATGAAGAATTTATTGCCACGGTATGAAAAACGTGACTATGAATAAAACGTACAGTAATATCTGAGTATTAGTGTCTGTGATGCTGTACCACAGTCTGTGTTTATTTTACAAGACGGGCTTTCAACACCCCACTTCATCTTGAGACAAAACTGAATGAGATTCAAAGCTTTCAACATGATCGCTTCTGTATCAGTATTAGAGAGACATCATTTTAATGCAGAGATAGATTTACTGACGTTGCAAAGTAAACGAACATCTGAGATGCAATATATTCACATAAGTGATGTCCAGTGCTATTCGTTCTGAAAACTGTATCTTTTTCTATGTCAGCACAAGCAGACTGTAAGATAATATTGAATAGAAAGCTCATATATAGGGATTCATAATTCACTGTACACCATGAATCTTGCATGCTTCCTAAAAGATACTGTGAAGAATAAATTTGGTGTTGTTAATTACTTCAAAGTCAAAACACAAAGTAGCAATGGAGAAGAAAAATGTGGTTGAAAATCAGTTTTACAACAAAGTTGCATCTCACACAATTTTTAAGTCTTTCAAAAGTATTCCCAATATGATGTTCAAAATGAACTGATGAGGGGGGAAAAAAAAATTAAAACCTAATTGCATTCTTTTCTCAAAGGAGGACAAAATTCCCCAACACCATTCACAATCAGTTGTACACAGTGACAAACAACCCCACGAAATACAGCCCCGTGACCAGTTTGTACACCAAAGCATGCAACAGAAGCACCAGTTAAGTGGTGCACCAAAACACTGTGACACAGCACTTGAGTTCCTGCTGTGGCATCACTTCCCAAGCACCCAAACGTCTTTACAAGAATTTTAAGCATGTACTGCAATGTGAACACTCCTTCTGTAATTTTAAGGCTGACGTGTACTTCTAGCTCTATTTCTGTTTCCAGTAAACAAATCTAGCTCAATTTCACTTTAAGAAGTGAGTCACAAATGAAAAGCTATAAGGAGTGTAGTGTATAAGCTCTTGAAAGGTAAATCAATATGAAGAAATCTTTGACTATCTAAAAAAACCTGTCAAGATGAGAATGTATATGAATAAATTATAATTAAGATTATATATGTCCTGTAGTCATAGAATTTCTGGTTATAGTGATGTTACCACAACCATTAACTTTTCAACTAACTTCTTTCAAAAGTTAGATTTGTTTGTTGGGCAATCAGATAACCTACTCTAGGTTATTTTCAAGTTAAACCACAGCCATTAGTTACTAAATGAGAAAAAAATAAAAAGGTTCAGAAATCCTATTACAGGGATAATTATGGGGAACTTTGCTTTCCAAGAATGGATTTCTGACAACTTAAATCGTGTTTTTTTTTTCCTTTGTATATTCTTATTACGACAGGAATGCCTGAGAGATGACCATGAAGAAATAATATTCAGAAGAAAAATTAGATAGCAGGTCAAAACTAAGCAGTAAACCTGAGGATCAATATTTCTCCTAAATCAAAGGTAGAAAAATAACTGAACATCCTATAGCCTCTGAGACCTCGATACAACACAGACGCTGCTGTACATTTTCTGTTGACATGCAAATAAATGTCTAAGCAAATCCTGGAACAATAACATAGTTTTATTTTTCACTAGGTATCAGATGATAACAGATAGAATCCCACTGAGGAAGTACAGCAGTGCTCCAGATCCCTAATCATCGCATTGTTCATTCCTGCTCCCACAGAAACAAATAAATAAATATAATGATCCACATGGATTTCTATGCAGTATATACATTACATCCTAAGACAATTCCCTGCTTGGTCAGTAGAATTGACCCCCGTTCACACACACAGAATCCCAGCACATCTATCTGCAACATCTCAGGACATTTCTTTCCTCTATAAACAGCAGAGGAAGTCAACAGTAGTGTCTATTTTTGTCGATTCTATAAAAATGCACTGCTTCATTTCAGCGTGCATTTCAAAAACACTTTGCAAATGGCAAATGCTTTGCATGGTCTGAGGAGAAACAACTAAATACTTAACACTGACATCTACCTGCAAATGTTTTGCTGGAAACTACAGTTCAGTGCAGTGCTAAAGATTTGATCTAACAGCCATTGAAATCGGTGAGTACGCGGTCATTTTCACACCGACAGCAGAGCTGGGTCCTGCATAGGTGCTCTGCACTTCTGCGCTATGAAGTTTAGCATTTCAGCAGATGCTTGATCATTCCATTACTATTTCTGCCTCCCTAGGGGGGCAATTGCTGGTCTTCTCTAAAAATACCTTTGCTCATTTTATTACAGGGAAGCAAAACTTCACTCTCAAGAAAAGCTGTCCTGGCTCAGTTCCCTCTCATCAACTCACCATCATTCTTTCCTCTTCAAATGAAACAAAATTTTCTCTTGCTGCTCCTTGATAAAACACTAGTTGTGGAAACTGCTCACATCTCCTCTTTTCCCTCACATAACTGTGGAAATGAAGTGCTTTCAAATGCAAATTGCATACCTTCTGAGGAAGGTGGGGGGAAAAACCCCAAAACAAAACTGAAACAAAACAAACAAACAGAAAACACTTCCAAACTTTGAACAGCTTCTGTCTGATTCATTTCCCTCTCTGACTCCATTGCAGAACCAAGACTGTATCATAGAGCAGGTCTTTCAACTTTCCACACCAGCTACCACTGAAATCATCTACACTAAGGAAGATCTGATGGGGAGCATTGCAAACAGTATCAAACCTCAGTGCACACATACACGCACAAATACACAGAAAATCAAACGCAAGATTCACCAGCAGAGAAAAAAAAATCAACCTCCCAGAGTTGTGAGAATTCCCCTCTGGCTTATTGCAGAGCAGATATTGTGCATGCTTCTTAGAAAAGGGTACTTACGAGATGCAGGCAGAGCAGTCCTGGCTCTGCAGCTTATGCTGCTGAAAATCCAGAGGAAGAGAGCTGCCCTGCAGCCAGCTCGGGTAACCACAACCATCCTTCACTCTGGCTCCCTGTACTCCAAATGCCAGCCGCAGAAGACCTGCTTTTCTCCACTTTGGCCCCTTCTCTCTCTCTCTTCTCTTTCTCGGAGGAGGTGGTGAGGAGGTAAAGGGGGCAGGGCTTTACCTTGGGGTAGAAGCCAACCCCCCTCTTCGTCTGCTCTGTCTGGGTTTGCAGCAGCAGGATAAGACCCGGTACTTTTCTTTCCCTTATTTCTCTGTGTTTGTCTGTGTGTGTGTCTATGCCTCCTTCTTAGAGGAAGGGGGGAAAAAATCCCCAAAGCCACTAAGTATCAAATAACAAGGATTGTAGAAGAGAAAAAGAAAAATTAAAAAAAAATCCCAAAAAAGACGTGGAGGGAGGGAGGGAGGGAAAGGTAGATGGGGATGATGGAAAAGGAGAAAGGCTGAAAAAGCTGTTGGTGCTGCTAATGCTGCTGTTGATGCTACCACTGCAGCTGATCCCTTCTTCCTGCACAGAGTAGCGCTGCTGAGAGAAGCTTGCAATAACCTCCCAGCTCAGATATATATACACAGTGTACACGCACACACAGCCGGGGAGCCAAACACACTCACAGAGAAGCAGGGAGAGAGAGGGAGGGAGAGACACTCCCGCAGCAGACAAGCAGGCTCAGAGCCTCTCTCATGAATTCATCATCTTCCAGCAGGAGGAAACGCTGCCACCAGCAACAGCAACCTCTCCCAACACGAAAAAAAAAAAAAGCAGCAGAAGGGAAAATCCTCTCCCTAGCGCTCTCCTCCCCTTCCCTCCTCTTCCTCCAGCTCCTCCCTCTTCCTCTGCGCCCCTTCGGCCTCCGGGACCCTGTTCGTCCTCCCCTGCCTAGTGCAGAGTCGGATTCGAGGGACCGCGGCGGGGGTCGGGGTCGGGGGCCGGGGGCTGGGACCGAAGCTGGGGCGGAGATCGAGGCCGAGGCCGAGGCCAGGGCCGGGGATCAGGGCCGGGGCTGGGGCCGGGGCTCAAGGCCGAGCAGGGGTGGGGATCGGGGCCGAGCCGGGACCGGAGCCGAGCAGCGAGGAGGCTGCGCCGATGCCGCTGTCCGCGGTGCTGACGCTGGCCGCAGAGGCTCGGTACGGCGCCGCCCGGCGCCCCTGCCCGCCCCCGGGGCGCAGTGATAGCGCCCTCGGCCGACTCCTGCCTCCCTCCCGCCGCTTCCCCGCACACCGAGATGTTTGCGGCTCCCCGAGCTCCAGGCTGCCGGGATCCGAGCCAGGCGGACAGCAGGCAAGTCCTCCAAGCGGTCCTAGTTCTAGGGGGATGCGCACCATCCCGCCTGCAGAGAGCTAGGGCTGCAGGAGCTGCTAATGCAGATGTTTTCATTCGGTAATTAATTCTCAGTCCGAGAGCGAGCCAGGAAGCAAGCTGTATTAAAGTATCATTACGGTTTTCACCTACAAGAGATGACTGAGGCAATCTGTCCATATCCTAGCCTTATGGTTTAGGGATTTCAAGAGTCTGACTGCTCTCTTCCATCCCTGTCCATCCCTCCAGCCATTGCCCTTAAACAGACTGAACCAAAAGTTATTGCTCACCAGATATGGTAAAATAATGAGGGTGGGGAGTTACCATGGATTATTTATTCTACAATCAATGAGGCAAGGAAAAATGAAAACAATTATTTCTCAGGTGTTACATAGAGAAGACTGAGAAACAGAGAGGTATAATTTCTTTAGAGGAGTCCCAAAGCAGGGATAAATTATTTTCAGTGACTAATACACATGCTGTTAACAAGTATCTGCTGTTATTTAGTGAATGTGATGAAGTAGTTAATGCTGTACGTAAAATGAGATTTTTCAAAAAGGCTTTAGGATATTAGGATCCTGAATCCTATTGCCTTTCAAAGGGAGTAGAGTGCCTAGCTTTTAGGTCACTTTGAAAATTCACCCGTAGGTAATATGTGATAGTCCAGGAGAGCTGTGGCCTAGAGGTTCGAGCGCAGCACAGGACAAAGCTTAAGTGCCAGACCTGGGAAAAAGTGTTTCTGTAATCTTGTCCAACTGACCTAACTTTTCCTCCTTGAACCTTTCCCTCCCTTGCCTTATCCATATCTAGCATTAATACATTCCTTTTAAAAATGCTTTCATAGAAATAATGCCAGTAACTCTGTAGCAAATGTGGAATGAAAAAGTGCGCTATGAATGCTAAGTGTTATTATACTTACTTCTGTTTTTGAGGTAAGTATAAACAGTATAAGGTAAGTATATGAAGTAAGTGTAAAAGAGACTTTGTTAACCTCTTCTCTGCATCATCCTGAGCCCTCTGTCATGCCCTCTCCATTTCTTATACTCACAGACACTCTTTGACGTTCAGTAATCATTAGGATACGTGAGTTTTTGGGGAAGTAACTAAGAACCAAATATTAATTAGTGCCATTAAATGAGTTCAAAATTGCCTCTTTCTGTAACTTCTTTCTTGTTAATATCTTCTATTCTTCTCCTGCTCTATATCCCACAATTTTTCAAATTTGTAAACCTACATTTTCTGTTCTATAGCTACAGCGGAAGCGATAGTGCAGATACACTATCAGAAACTGACTGCATATTTACACAGAAAAAAAAAAACCTGACTATGACATGCAAAAAATTCTGAGATCTTTCATTCTGAGATCTTGCAACCCTTCCAGTATTCATTCACTCATATAACCTTGTATTATTCACCTGAGTAAGTAATAAAAATAAAAATAAAAGCTCAGCAGATCATTTTGCAAACTACATTTCTGCTTCTTCAGGTCCTTCCAACAAACACAACAAAAGCAATATACTTGCACATCACCTATTTATACTTTTATACATATATACTTGCATATCACCCATTTCATTAAGTCCTCCACTGGACAAAAACCTGACTTGATCTGAGTTGCTTAAACTTCACCCTTCCTTAGTATATGCTAATTGAGGTTTTCAAAAACATACTCAAATTGTTCACAAGTAGACATACAATTAAAAAAAAATTATAAAGGGTAGAGCAAGTAATTCAAAACAGGAAGATTCAGCAGGTTGATTGATGAATATCTCAATAACGGTGATAGTAGAAAGTTTCCTTGTGGTTTGAGATGGAAGAAATGGCACAGGTTATTGCATTTTTCCCACTCTGGAATAGGACCAGTCCTTAAAAACTACAAAAAATATTTGTATCAACAGCAATGAGTTGTGCAAGGGTAATGCAATTATTTTTAATATAACCACAACTGAGGCTGCAAAATCATTAACTTTGACTGATTCTGTCACACAAAAATCATTACAAAGATCTTCAGGCATTTTTTAGTCCTATAAAATAAGCTAAGCATCATATATATTCTCTTCTGGTTTGGTTTTCGGGGGTTTTTTTCTGGAAGATGTTTTGAGATATTACTTTACACGATTCCACAAATCCAAGTTGAATATATTAACCTTTGAAATGAAAACATGGTCAAATTGTGTTAGGGTACAAAATGAAGTTATTAAATACTTCCCTCTTCTACCCTTCCTCTTAAAATTTCCTTTCCAGGGTGTAAATGTGAAATGTGAGGACATTTTAAAGCAAGCAGTGAGACACTGCTGCAGTCTGAGCAGGGCAACCACAAGCTTTAGCACTCCCATCCTGCAACCGGTAAGTGCCTGCAACTTGGGTCAATAGGGACCTGTACTTCACACACTATAGGTTAGGAAAGTGTCCCAGCAGACTGGGACAGACACACCAGACAAGATGTGCAGAAGCAAGATCCTCCAGCAAAGCTACTCCCATTAAAAAAAATTGATCCTTCCTTATTTTTCAAATCAACACTCCTAGAGCCTTAAAAGCTGGGGAGATACCTCAGTCTACTGGTGAAACCTCCGTGGCAATTAGTAAGACACTAAAAGTGGTAGAAGACTCTAGTTAATACAGCTGTACACAAATTTTATTGAGCTTAATGGAAATTATACTCACATATTGATGAATGAATAGATCATTCTGAATTTAGTAGGGCTGTCTAAATGGAATGCATCCTGGACAAAGGTATATTTACAGTCTGTGAATGTCACGACGAAAAACACAATGTCAGAAAGCTAGAAAGGATTATTAAGAATTTCAAACACTTGTAGGATCACATGACATCCAATAAGGTGATCAGCTGGGGCCACAGAAGCAAATGAGCCAAGCTGAAAAAGAGCATGAAACTTCCAAATTTATAGTGAAAAGTAAAAGCCATGCTTCTTTTTTTCCCTAACAAACTACCATTTAACATAGTTTTCCCCTTTTATATTTTTGGTTGCTGATGACAACTTGCATGGCAGGGCTTTAAAAATTATCCATAGCAGAATCTCCATCCAAGTCTCTAGGATGGTAGTTACAATGATTTCACATGGGAAATATAGATGCAATGTATTTAAAATTATAACCAAACAAGACTTTATGATTATATGCATAGAATTAAATACCATATAATGGACAGCTCTACTATTGAGGGAAGTCTTGGGTTTATTAAGAACAATATGGGGTTTTCTGCTGGGACTATATATAAACATGGGTCTTTCTCTAAGGGAGAAATAGGGCACATGAAAATTGTGATCATCTGCCTGTGAGAAGCCGTAAAGACCTGAAGAAAATATTTATTTTCTAGAAAAGTAAGGAAAGAAAGTTTTCCCTAACCTCCGTAATGTAGATAAAAAGGAAGACAAGGGTACAGTGGCATAAAAGAGTCATTATCCTCTTGCTTCATGCAGCTAAAAATACAGCATTATTGAAGTGAATGTATGGTGGCTTGACCATTGTTTTTTTGTTGTAGTTGTACTAAAACAGACAAGGAAATAAAAACCTGGAAATGTACATACAGGTAATCATAGCAAAATATGGTTCTAGTTCTTTCTTTACTTGCTTCATAACAAGTGTGGTTTTAAAAAAAGGAATATTAAACTCTCAAAATGCTCAGTATGTCACTATTAAAAATTACGACCCCAAACTCTCATTCATGCAGACATTAAAAGAAATTGAAGATGCTCAGAAGTTTTCAGCTTCATGCGCCTCCATCTTCTGTAGTCTAAACATGTGCTCAAGACAGCATCTACCTTTAGAAATTTGTTTTGGGATACCTTGGTTTATATATATCTACACCACGTAATGAAAACTCTTGACAATCAAAACAAATAAAAAATCATGCCATATGTCTCAGACATATTCTAGACTTGAATCTGCATTTTATAGAAATGCAAATAGAACTGAGTTCTATTCTTACTGTGCATCATTACTAAAACAACCAAACAGAAACAGTGGTTACCTGTCAGAAATGCAACTGTTCTACACTAATCACCAGTCTTATTTTGAGCTCATTTCTGGTTTAATGCTCCTTGAAGAAATGGAAGAATCTTTTTATATACAAATATAATTTAATTACTGCTCATCCACTTGAACAGTCCAAAGTAATTCTCTCCTCTAAGACACAGTATTCTTCTACACATTCATGTCTTTCTTTTTCTTCTGAGTTTGCCTTCAAACCCCACCTTAAGAGTGTTTCTCTCCTCCTCTCATTTAAACACCACCTATTATTTGGATGGGTTTTATATTGCAAGATAATTTTACATTTCTACTATCCCTAAAGTCTATTAATGAAAAAAGGAAACATTTGAGAATCACTGAGACAAATGATTTTAATATGGTGTCTATTTTATTACTCTTTTCTTCCAAGCTGGAAATGTTATATCCATGAACATACCGATTTTGAGAACTTGACTGTTTCAGAAAGTTAATGGGGCAGCCTGTGGCTGCTACGAATGCAACCAGCCCAAGTGGAAGCTCAACTGGATCTTGTATGTCATGTGCGTAAAATGTGCAGGATGAGATTTTCTTTGCATAAGGAGTACGGGGTCAGTAATAGCCATCTGAATACAGTGGTCATGTGAGGATTTTGCCAAGTTCATCACCTGAAAAGATTTCACTGAAAAATATCTACACAATTTTTGAAACATGTATTAAGTCCTTGAAAGACTGACTCCATGATGAATCTATTTCTATTTCATTCTGGAATAAGGACCAGAGTTTTTGATTCAGTAACCTTAAAAGTTTTTTTTCTCTCAGTTTATTTATTTATTGATTTATTTATTTAGATCACATGGGGCCTTCTTTCTTAGTAATGTTATATATTGCTATTGTCAATAACAGTATTATTTTATACCGACTTTCTATTTTTATATATTATTTAGATTTTGCTAAATGGCTAATACAGTAAATGGCATTTTCTAAATCCTAGTCTAGTCTTGTGTGCTTTGGATGAGTAAGGTGGAATTTTAGTACCACTGAAACCACAGGGAGCCTTGCTAGTGAATCAAATGGAAATAGGATTTTATCCCTTATATTTATACCTGATATTTATTCATCTGAGGAAGTCCTGTCTGTACAGAGGCAGACACTGTGCCTCTTGTGTACAACAGCGAAGTTTCTAATTATTTTCCAAGCATTTACAATAAACTTGCATTGTATTTAAGTATCAACCTATACAACAGATTTTATTGAGAATGTATTTTTAAAGTACATTTGAATGTACATTTAAAGTAATGAACTTTCTTAATTCAGTTTAGACCATTTCATAGACAATTCATGGATGCACAGGAGGTCTATATTGAAAAAAATGCACGCAAAGTGAATTATAGTAGTATGGTCAAAAGCTACTGCAATTATGTTGGAAGTATTTCTAGTCACCTTTAAAGAAGAAATAGAAATAAATCTGGAACAATTCTGCTATTTGTGGTGGGAAAAAGCATCCTTTCACTACTGCACAGCCTGTAAGGTAAATGCTAGAGAAGAGACTGTAAGCTCTTCTTACGCCTGGATGAGGAGACTCCATGTGACTCGAAGGCTTTTGCAAGACAAGTACACAGCAACACTTTGGTGAATACAGTGAATAATTCCACAGCAAAGTAATATTAGGGAAGAACTGATGTATTTTTAGCCATATTTTAATGCAAATTAGCAGCTGGAAACATAGGAAAGAGCCAGCATAATATGACAAGATTTCTTTCTTTAAACTGACAGTGTTTTACAGCCCTCATCTTGGGAACTTGTTTGGTAAAGGTTTTGGAATAATTCACAAGTAGTAGCTTTAAACCACTGTTTTACATTAAATAATTTGTGCTGCCAAGGATATAGCCTCATTATCTACTCAATACATATTTAACAGATTGGAAGAGGTTAGAAGAGTAATGCACTGAAGTTACTGAAGCATTTAAGCATTTTGAGTAAATATATATTTGCCTCTCTGTTATATTGTCCGCATCATTCAGTCTCAATTACCACACTAATAAACCATAGTCCTCTTCATCTCTTACTACAGATAGCATATGGATTCATGACAATAGAAGTACTTTAAGATACTACCACTCGCTCTATCTTATAATATTAGGAGTATCCAGAGTCCTCTTGAACCACGTTATAAATTCTTTCATACAATTGATTGTGGTAAGGCACTTGGTGTTACAGTTAAACGTAAAGCTCCAGTAAGTCTCCATTATGACTTCAGGACTGCCTTTTATTAAGTGACTACGGTGCTCCTAGTACAGAGCAGGTTGTCAATCACAACTGGAGCTTCTGCATACTACCTGAATATGATTAGAGTTAAAAGATAAATACGTATTGTTTTGCCTGTCTGCACACCTGCCTGTCAGATAATTTCCTATGCACCTCCTGTGTTTCTCTTTTTGTTTATTTTCCTTTCTGCTAGGTTTCTAATTTCTCACAAAGACATCCTGGCATTAAGAACACCAGCTGCACAAAGATTGACAACCTGACAACTTTCTTTAAAACTGAAAGCATTAGATGAGCTTTATGCTACCTTTAGGAAGTCACTTGCCATGGCTATGCAGGCACAGTAACTTCTTGGGCTTCAGCAGAGTTTCTGAGCCACACAAGAGCTCCAGCCAAGCCCGACCAGATGACATCAGCCCACAGCTCACAATGGAGCTACTGTATAGCATACCTTGAAGAATGTTCCCATTCACCAGTTGGAGGTTTTCATTAAAGCCACTAACCCTCCTACTACTTTAAACAGAAAAATACAGTATAAATTTTTGGTGAACTAGGGAAGTTGGGTGCTAACTGGTATCATGGTCTGAAAACCACTATTTATCTTATCGTCACTCTGATATAAATTCCGTGCTGTAGTAGTTACATCCTGAAAAAGAGGTGGCTTATTCATTCCTTGTTCAGAGTAGTCCCACTGCAGTTAATTTGATGCTCTTCCAGGGGACACAATCAGCAGGCTGTAGTAGCAAATATTAAAATAATATATGACTGTACATCGTAAGTGTACACACAAATATTGTTGAGTACAAATGATTGCTCTTGACATCCAGGTAGCCATTTTGAAAGTAAGGATGAGACCGAGAACGAAATTCCTTGTTTCCACAGAATCAGGAAAAAATTGAGTAGTAGTAACAAGGGAATGAACTCAAAGTATGAATTACAGGGCTGCACCGTGATCTTTTTTGCTGTTCTTCCTGTTGCACTGACATACCAAAAGCAGATAGGAAGACTTGATAAGAGTCGCACAATGTGAAGAGCTCTCTGATGTATGAATGCTGCATCTGTGACCACCCTTAATGACGTGCAGCCTCTCATCAGATCTGATAGTGCAGAGGCCTTTCGTAAAGTTCACTTCAGCTTAATCTGTAAGGAGCCACGTTCTGGTTTTAACATTTCTAGATTTTAATCTGTACCTTGCAAAACATCCTGGGTTTATTGCCTGGAGTTAGGAAACATCTAATCAAAGACGTGATTTTAAAGTCTTTTCTGCAATCAATAGCTCATCACAATGACCTATCACACGCCCACATACCACACAGGTATATACCACTGCAGGTAGACTGTCAGTACAGACATGAAACTATGAGAGATGATTAATAAAGCTCTATGTGATTACTCTTGCAACAACCATCACAACGCACTCCGAGTTTGCCATCACATCTGCTGTCACATGAAAAGATTTTTGTATGTTTCTTCTAGTTTGGAGAATAGAAATCTCCCTAACTGGGTAAAATATATATTTACTCAAAACAAACAAACAAACAAACAAACAAACAAACAAACCAAAAAACCAAACAAAAAAACCCAAACTCAAAAGTGATCTCAAATGAGAGACCACAGAACTATGAAGAAGCCTGTGGGTAAGCTGCCTTATTTACATGTCAGGGGCTTCAGTACCAGCCCACCATACAGTTCTACTGTCTCTTGGAGAGCAGATATTTATGTGTATGTATCACCCACTTACACAAGCAAATTATGTGAGTATTTAATACGGAATAGAATCACAGAATCATAGAATGCTTTGAGTTGGAAGGAACCTTCAGAGGTCACCTAGTCCAAACCACCCCCCCTCAGTGTGCAGGAACATCTTCAGCTAGATCAGGTTGCCCAGGGCCCTGTCCAACCTGACCTTGAATGTATCCAAGAATGGGGCTTCTACTACCTCTCTGGGCAACCTGCTCCAGTGTTTCACCACCCTCACTGGAAAAAATTTCTTCCCTATATCTAGTCTAAATCTCCCCTCTTTTAGCTTAAAACCAGACCCTGTAGGGTCTCCATTATTCTTACAAGTTCCCTTTAAGTATTGAAAGGCCACAGCAAGGTCTCCCCAGAGCCTTCTCTTCTCCAGGGTGAATAACCCCAACTCTCTCAGCCTGTTCTCATAGCAGAGAACCTCCTGATCATTTTTGTGGCGCTCTGCTGGACTTGCTCCAATAGGTCCATGTCTTTCTTGTGCTGAGGACTCCAGAGCTGATGCAGTACTCCAGGTGAGGTCTCAACAGAGCAGGACAGAGCAGAGCAGCAGACCCATCTCCCTTGACCTGCTGGACATGCTGCTTTTGATGTAGCCCAGAACACGGTCAGTTTTCTGGGCTGCAAATGCACATTGCTGGCTCATGTCCAGCTTTTAATCCATCAGTAACCCCAAATCCTTCTCCACCGGGCTGCGCTCAATCACATCATCCCCCAGTGTGTATTGATACTGAGGATTGACCTGACCCAGGTGCAAGGACCTTGTACTTGGCCTTGTTGAACCTCATGAGGTTCACACGGGCCCAATTCTCCAGATAGATGACATCCCTCCCCCCAGGTGTGTCATGTACACATGAAGTAAAATACAAATATCTATTACAAAATGACAAGCTTATTATTAAAATTTATTCTGGATAATATTCATCCATAAGAAAATGAGACTGCAAGAGGCCACCCAAGTCATAATAGTCGCCCAGATTTATATTCCAAAATAAAGACCCTTTTTTTCTCAAGCACAAATCCTTTCCACAGTATTTATGAAACACAGGAGGACTTGGAGATACTCTCTGTGAGGTATGGCCACATAAAAATCACTTAGCTTTCAGACCCTTTTTAACCTTTTTGAAAGTATCAGACATGAAAAAATACATTTCTATGATAAAAGACTTGTAATTCTTGATTTTATCTCATTTTTAAATTAAAAATTATAAAGAAGTCACATTAGGTAGACCAAAGTCCTACTACTACAATAGTGGGTGAGTTTTTAGCTATAAATGCATTGGTAATAAAAGGTCCTTAGACTAATATATGTTACTCAATGTGGCATGTAATGAATGAACAATAATTTATTCTCCACAGCATATAAGGATTTCAAAGCATCATACAAATACTGAATTAAGCTTCCCAACAAGGAAAGTAAATATTATATTCATGTATAGAACAAGCACAGAAATCAATGCACAGGGTCCAAAATCACCCATATTCCAACTGCTGTAAACAAGATCCACTAGCTCTGAGACCAAAATCAAATTTTTAAAGCCAGGTGGATAAATCAGCAAAAGCCCTAAAGAATCAAAGAACCATGATGACTGTAGCTAACAAGCTAATGTCTTTTGCTATTGATAGAGCTATAGGTGAACTAGATGAAACAAGTAGCAGAAACGTTTGTAATTCACAGAGTACGTACACCTTTGTTGTGCATCATTCAAAAGCGATACAGAGCTACCTTGCAGAAATTTCTGCGTTTTGTAGAAACGATTTGAGTGCTGAGAGGTATTTAATAGCACCACTTGTCACTTTTGAACAGTGAAAGATCTTCAGTATCCCAGTCAAAAACCTTGAAATGTGCTGAAGTCTATATAGCTGTACTCTGTGCAAGAGAAAGACGAAGAGTAGGTTATTTTATTTCCACTTTAAAATGACCTTGAATGTCTCTGGTAAATGTTGAGAACCAAAAATAATGCAATCTCTCTAAGAACCAAAAGGAATGCAATCTAATTATAAGTGCTGCTGTGATAAAAGCACTGAATCCTGCAGCGTTTCCAACTTCATGATGAAGTAAGATCTCATTGTTCTACCCACGGACATGCCTGCCAACGTGGGAGAGTTTTACATGCAAATGAAAGACTGAAAGACTATTCTCTACTCACGAACCTTACTGCAGCTAGTGATTTACTTGCTTGCTGCTTCTACCTCTAGCAAAGACCACTTTATCTTAGAGTTGTAACATATGTCAGTGCCATTCTGAAAAGCTGTAAATACAGCATAACCTGTTTTCTAGGCACTCTCCATCTATGCGGCTGCTTCTCCATCAGCTTGTGGACTGCCTGCTTAGAGGCTGTCTAGCAAAATACTAAACCCCTGGGCATGTACAGGCACAGAGGATACCATCAGTTTCAGGACATCTCAGTCACGCTTCCTACAAACAAGCTACCCGCAAATCTGGCAGGTCTGATAATGTGGGTGGCTTCAGAAACACCTATAGCATTTAGACATTTGACGTTTAGACATTCTGACAACCCAGATTGAAAAAATTTGTTCTTCCTAGAAAAAGTGCATCTTTTGTTCATGAATCTTCTGTTCAGCCTAGTTGAACTTGGTTTTATTTCAGACCTTAATTGCTCTAACATTCGCTCCGCTGCTCAGCCAGCAGTCTATGGGATTACAAGTAAATGGTTGGAAGAAAAAAAAGGATAGCATGTTTCTCCTTCACAAAGGAAGGATTCATCTGAACATGGACAACTACTTTTGAACTTGTCACTTCATGTCTCCCTTTACAGTTGACAGAGAGCTAGTCAGGATTGTCAGTGTCATCTAGGATAAGATTCATGTTACCCTAAACTAGAAGGTGCACATGATCATATGAGTCAAGCACCACTAAAGTGCCTATTTCCTTTTCTTTAACAACAGGAAGATCCTTGAGTACCTGGCACTGCTTTGGACAGCAAAACATGAGCGAGATGAAGCTCCACCCTTGTGTCTGCTCAAGTACTCTGTGCTGGCTTACTCATATTGAAGACATAAGAGTAACCACATAGAGAATCGTGGAATCACATTGGGAATTGTGAAGCATCTTGCTATACAGGATGCTTTAGGTGCCTTTTCTTTGCAAGCATGGTCCAGCTTTGAAATTTGTTAGTTAACACCAAGCCTAGATTTTTGCAGTTAGCTAGAAATTACAATAATAATAATAAAGGGCAAGGAAAAAACACCAAACACCACAAAACAAAGAAAACTTCATAAACTAAATAACAGCTAGAAAGAAAGAATATGATCATCAGACAAATCAAAGAAAATACTGCATTTAGCAGTAAAAATATTAGACATTGTACAGTTTTGCAGCTGATACAAGAAACTAAAAGAGGGAGTCAGTTGTGATAGTTATTTTTCTTTGTTTGCTTTTCTGTCAAGCTATTTCTCTTTTTTTTATTATTGTAGAAGGTCTGGAATTTCTTATTGATTCTAATCACAATGACAGCAATTTGAGAACCATCAAAGTACAGTGATTCCTGTAAATTAATGCAAATACTGTTGGACAAAAGCATTCATATAGTCATGTTGATATGACTAGGTCCCAGCCATACTAGGAGATTTTTAACTGCCGTAACATCTTGCAAATTATCTACATTAAAAAAAAAAAAAGGCAACACCCCTCTCCTTTTTTTTTAAGACAAACATCTTTTCAAGGAGATTCTGTGTGCTCTGCTAGAAGATTGAGAGAAAAGTTTAATTGTAACCCCTCTTTTGCTTCCAAAATTGAAACAAAAGAAAAATTCCTTTGTCCTTGCTGCTTCTTTCAGAAACCCAAATGTTCTGCTATGCCAATCTGTGTGCCAGGCTGCTCATCTTTCTCTCCTCAAGGGGTCTTCCAACATTTCCATTTATTTTCTCATTAACTCTCAATGTAAAACACAAAATAACTGGTGATACTGGATCTTTGGCTCTGAGTGATTGCTGAACAAGAAATACAGCATTTAGCTTTCCTAACAAGACCTTAAAGTCAACCCATGCCGGCTGTCCTTCAGACACCTGTGAACGTTTCCAGTGCAAATCAGTTGTCATAGCCTGAAAATTCTCACCAGAGAGCAACGACATGCTGTATATGAACAAACCTCTTACTGTGCAAAATTACTGCACAAAATTATTACTTCATACTCTGGTCAGAAGTACATTACAATACTAAAATTAACTGTGACCATTATCTTGATATGTGCTCACATGAAAAATGTTAAAAGTGTTCTGTTTTACATGATAAAATAAAAATTTAGCTTAGTGGATCACTAAAACGTTAAATATTACAGCTTCCACAACACACCCACTTCTGTTCTACCCATCCTTACTTACACAAATGTTCCGTGACATACATTTTTTTAAAAATTAAGATAGTTCTAGAAGCGTATGCTGGTTCTCCTGATTCCTAGTGCAATTCAACTCGCTCTCAGTGAAGTTCTCATCAAATTGTACAAGTAAAAGAACACTCTTCAAAAGAAGACTTATTTTTATTGTGTATGATTTATAAGACATGGGCATACGTTTTGCCTGCTTGCTTTTCAGAGGACAACAAATCTGAAATATCTACTGTTTCATGGTCCTGAGTAATCTGTATGCAAAAGTGCTGGAAAGTATTTGCTTCTTTTTACATTAACAGTATCCAAGTAGTAAAAGATTTTGTCACCCAGTCCTATGAGCCATGTACAGTACCTTCAAGTAGCACTGCTGACTTCAGTCAGTCCGTGAAGAGGGTCCTGACTCGGAATAAGGGTATTGGCATCTAATTTCAACCAGTAGGAAATGTGACTCTCCATTAGAGATGGTTCAGTTTCCTCTTACCAAAAAAAAATCACTCAAAATTAATTAATTTCAGTAGGGAAAATTATAATCTAGCTTGTGTTATTAACAGGTTTGCTGAGAAAGAAAGCCAATAAAAATATGCTGCTAATGAAACTTTTAGATCTTCAGATGTAACTCTCCAATTACTTGTCACTACTTTAACACACAGTAGCAGTGATTTGTTCTGTCAGGGTAAGCATTGGCACTTAGTAAGAATGCACAGAGAGCCACTTCATTTATGTAGGAAACTCACTGCTGCATCAAAGAAGGTACACAGCATTGTGGCACTATAGAGTCAAAATGTTCGACATGCTCTCTACCTCTTGTAGCATCTTTTTCTCTATGGCTATTAAAGCACCAAATAACTCATGCATATAATAATAATAAAAAAACCCAAACCCACCTGAAATATCAGAGAAATTTCTCCCAGGACATATCTAGCATACGAATTACTGTGAAAGGAAATAGTAAAATTGCAAAGGCTGTCCACCAGGTGGCATGTGAGCCATATAGTGTTAAGAGTAGCAATATTGTAAATGCACACAATTTTGTCTTGCGCAAGAAAGTGAACCTATCAGATTGGTCTGGGGCCAAATAAACATCTATAGTTATCCAGAGTAATTCACAAGCAATCTTTATTTTCTAGTAAAACCGTTTTCACTAGTTAAGCTCCCTCAAAGTGTTCAATAATAAGTAAATCTCCTTACAGAACTATTGGTCATTATGGTTTAAGCATTAAATTTCACTGAAACATGTTTTTCTTTGTGATAATTGTAGTATCGCATGCATCAGAACTTTTACAATTGAACAAGTAGAATTTTAAGGACAGAGATGTTTGACAGATACAGTGACAGAAGGCCAAAGTACAGAAAGCAAAGCTTCGTAAGTGCTCTATAGCTTGGATCATAACTGATCATAAGTTGAAAATCACAAATTGATAAAAGATATCCCTGGATTTACCTACTCTCATCAAGATGGGAAGGACTGATACCTTCTCACAGTCATGATTATTTCACAGTCATGATCACACAGGTAGGTAGTTGCCTACATGGTTCTCTGGAGAACCGTAGACATTAAAAACAATAGAAGAAAATCTTAGGGTCTTGCTTGCTAATACAGTGTAGCAATGGGAGGGAAAGAGAAGAGCCAGAAATGTGTCCCTAGCCAGTTTTCTGTAGGCTGCCAGAAATATTTCAAGGGCATCCAAGAAGTTCATTGCTGCAATAGCAGTCTTGAATTCATCATCTTTTTCAAGATTTCTGCTGCTTTTGTTTTTTTTCCTATCTACTTTCAAGTTATTTCTGTAAACGTCCACCTCAGAAATCTGCACTTATTGTATTTAACATACATGTGAAAGAATCTCTCCCAAAGACAGCTTGTCATTGATTTTAATGTTCACTCAACTAAGAAATCTTACTGTTCTTCATCAGTTCTCTACAACACAGCTTCGAGCCACTACTGGTAACAAAAAATTAACAGAGATCTTGGGCTGATATTTTTGCAAATTAATGAAAAATTTCTGTGTTTTTTTTTTTCCCAAGTAAAACCAATGTGCTTTTGAATGAGTGGATTTTATGAAATCATATGGTCTGAAATAAATAACAGAAAATGAATACTAAAACTGCAGAAAACGAGAAATTGCGGTTTTGCACTACCATTGTTGTAATATTTAGGTAGCCAAGAAGCCTATGGCCTCTCTTTGCTGCATAAACCAGCGTGTAACTGACAATTATCTCCCCCGTATAAAAGGGCATTAAAATCACACTTGAAATCTTAGAGCCTACTTGAGCTTGCCTTCTCTAGTTCCCTTTGCTCAATTATATATCAAAACCCCAATCTTCAATTACAAGAATGAGTTAAGGAGAAGAAAGATCCCTAGTTTCCTACAGTCACTGAACCTGTCACAAACTGTTACTCTCAGGCCTGACTCTTGCTTTTGTCTCTTTGAAGTTAAACGAAGATGGTAAATATCCTTGATAAAAAACATTGAGTACTTCCTTATTTCTTGTTGCATCTCAATTCCTTCTTGTGCACTTCTGTTGACTCCTGTTTTAGCATATGATGAAAACATTAACAAAATGAACTCACTAATTTACTTGGTGTGTTTGATTAGTATAACTAGGCGATATTATACCATTGACTGTTAGCTATTCTCAGCTGCCCTTCTTACTATCACTGGGTTTTCACAAAACAAAATCATCCCGATCTAGTCTTCCTAATGTGAGAAGGATAAAAAAACATGCAATCAAAATAAGAAGTCCAGTAAATTTTCAAAAATGACTAGACTTGTTCCTCCTCAGTCTGTGCAGTGGAAATGATACCTTGAAAACAGCAACCCTACTCCTTCTGTTGTTTCCATCATTTGTAAAATGGCTACATTAGCTGTCCCACAGGAATGAGGAGTACGGGCTCTTTTGGAAATATCAACTACTGAATATCAATCTTACTGAGAAGACTAATGCTTGTCACATTATTTCAAAAGAATAAAACAACACACCAATTCATTTTCTTCTCAGGAGAAAGGCAGGTGTTACTTTAAAAACACAAAAAGAAAAAAGAAAACCAGTACTAGATTACAAGGAGAACTCTGATGGGAGCACAGGTTTTTTGCTGTATTTTTTTCACTGTCTTCCATTCACTTCTCCATCCCCACCTTAATGCTATGACAGGGAGCATGGATGTTCAGTAGTTGTGGATTCCAAGGATAAAACTTTCTGCTTGGCATCACAGAATGTGCAATGTTCCTGACCTCTCAAAAACAGGTAAAAGGAAAATCTTTGTGTTTACACTAGGGATACTTTAAGCAAAGAGATCACTATTACTTCAGTTAGAGGTTTACAAAAGCACAGAAGGCAGTCAGGAGACCTGATGCTATAGATGATCAAAAGGATGAGAAGTTTGTTGAGTTTATTTCAAGCACAAACATAAAGCATATATTTTTCTCTGCTACAGAATGAAAAAATAGTGTGAGGAGGAGGTTAAGCAGGAGTTACAGCTGATGGAATTCCAGGAGGGCTACACACACTTATTCACTTATCTTTCAAACCCAAGGCTGTCACACTCCAAGTTGGGCACATCACACCTAAGGTGGGCCAGATGATTTTTCTAATAATTGCATAAGTAGTAAGGTAAAAAAATAGGTATGGGCTGAAATGATGTTAAAGTTGAGCACCAAACTTTACATTGGATGCAATCACAAAACACACTAATAATCAATATGAAAGAAAATTGATTCCAAATGAAATAAAAAGAACCCAGAAAAGAAAAGGATACTTTTGTGTCAAGATGAGAGCAAACTACCCAAGAGAACAAAAATAAGCTGGATAAGTGGCTCTAAACGTGAATGTGATGGTTATACCAGCACACTCCCCCAGCCCCCCACCTTTTTATTTTTTCAATTCCATAAAGTGTTTGGGCTTGCCAACACCTTCTTTTGTTCTTCTACTGTCCCAATTGCATGATGCTTTCACAGGCTAATGTACACAGGAACTGCCAGAAGAATAATTATGCTCGGTATTTTGCTTTCTTGCTTTTTGAATTTATGAGGAAAAGAAGCAATCATGACTTTTTTATCTGGGTGAGCAATTAATTTCCATGTGTATGTGGTGTGATACACATGAACTCTTCCAGGTCTCCATAGGAAACTGCTGGCCTGGTGCCTCTGAAGGCTAAACTCTGACACATCCCAGCTGTGGGCTAACGAATGGCTTTGGCACTTAACAAAAGGGTTTCTTTCAATGGAAAATTTATTACTGTCTTTTCTGTTAAGCACAACAAAAAGTCATAATAAGGAACAATGAACAAAATATTAATTAGAAAATGCTGCATACAGCACACTCGAAGTGTTATTCAACAGCAGCAATCTCTTCATCTGGTTATGAAAAATATGAAATAATAAAAAATTAGTTATTAATATGAAACAAAGAAGGAAAACAATGTCATTAATATATAAAAAAAATCAGCAGATAACACACTGGTCAAATCCTGAAAAGTAAGGGGAAATTTGCTATAATTTCCACTGATATACCCTTAAGTCATCAGGAATTAGTGATAACATTCTGCCCCAGCTTTGCAATTGGAGTTGTAGAGATGAATTTTTGGATAGCACGACTCTTAGGTGCATTGTGATCTAAGCTGCAAGTTTCTCCTTCCTTAAAATGGGAAAGGTTCATAACTGAGACCTTCAAGATAGTCCTCTAAGAGGTTTCACACCAGTGAAAGCTAATTCCTGTCTGCAGGGGAGGAGTGGAGAACCTAGAAATCTTGCTTCTTTCCTTTTCCACAAGTAGAACAAAGGCATCTGGTATAAACCCAGTTCTCCTCTGGTTGAGATGTACTTGTGCAGTGAATAGTTCCTGCACAGACTTCTATACCAAAGACCAAAAGCCAAATACCAAAACTGTTTTGGGGAACTTGGAATGGAACAGTCAAACACTGATGATTGTATGCCTTAACCAGGTACTATTTTTTTTAACAGTACATCATGGGATCAGTTTGAACGTGGTAAGACAGGACCCGCAGTTCTCTTAATGACTCTAAATTCCATATGTATGTAAAAAACAAGCATGTGCTCTTTCTTTAATGAACACATTCAGTAGATTTCAATGCATATCTAAGCGTAAAGTTCAGCCTATATGTTCACCTTTTGCAGAATCAAGACCATAGCTTTCTAAATCTCAGTAAGAAAGTACAGCAACCAATTGTTTATTACAACATACAGGCACCTAGAGAGTAATTACAGAAGATTTAATTAAGAAAAAAGATTCATGCCTAGAATTTTGATACGGACTGTTTAAATAAGTAGAATGAACAAAACTTGGCAATGGCAATGAAAATGTAAATCAGTTACCATTTATTCTGGACATATAAAGAGATACGCTTTGATATCAAAAGTCAGAGAAGAAAGTTAACAACCAAAAAGTGGCACATGGTTAAAGTGATAGCTTATGAAAGTCAGTAGTTTCTTAAAATAAAGTCTTGCAGAAACACTGCAGAGAGAGTTGCAGGGGAAAATGGCACATTTCCAGTGTCACTTTTACAATAGCTAATCCAGCTTAATTAGTGATGCACAGTAATTGCCATTTTAAGTGTGACGTTACATTGTGTGCAAAACACATTAGTATTAGCAGGACAGATTAAGTAAAAGTAATTGTATCTTAAACACAATAAGTATTTTTTGAGTATTGTAATTCTAGATGGTATGCTATAGAATGGAGAGGAACGCAATCGAATGGAATGGAATGCTTGAAAGATCTTCAAGAAACATATCACGGATGAAGGTCAAAGGAGGAAAAGATCTATTGAAGTGCAAGGAAAAAGATGGTTAAGAAGATACAACAATTCAGGATGTCTTTCTAAGAAGACCTCATCATAAGCAGGGTAGCAAATGTCCCTACTGGTAAGGAACGCTGAGGAAATCCTGCATGCTCTCTATGTCTCTGGCAAGTTCATGCAGAGGGAAACAAAAGCCTTTCCTTCATCTTGGGCATCCCCACACCCAAATGAAGCTATAGGGTATAATTTAGGCCCTTATTTACATAGTCTGGATGTCCAGATGAACTTTGGCACCGACGTACAAAATGACAAGAGTAGTACCTTCCTTATTCTGTCAGGACACAGAATACTAAATCCTAAAGGAAAAAGAGACTTTACACCATTTTAGATAAAATCTGAATATCTTCCCTGTGTTATTTCCCACAGGCAAATAACAAGGAGGTAAATAACTCTCAGAAAGGATAAAATCACAAATGAGCTGTGAAAGTCCTCCCCATGGCTAAAGCAAGTTTTGCAACACATCTAAACATGGCCAGTGGGTATGTTTGACAGAGGAGCTGCACAGCTCGGTTCCAGTGACACAAGGTGATGTGACAGCGATAGCAGCAATAGGCTATTTTCCCAGTTTTGAAAATACTTTTAAGAATACCCCATGATACTACACACATCCTCTTCTTTTTCTTCTATTGTGTGTGGTCAGTACCAGTCCTCATTCTTCAAGATCTCACTCTTTAGGAAACAGGGACTGCTTGGCTTGTATCCCTGCTGCTACTTTCCATGGCTCTATGGCTTTCCTTTGCCTGACTGCAAAGGATGTTTTTTCAAGATAAACTGAAGAATGCATCAGTCTGCTCCTGGTTACACATGTGCATTGCGTTAATGCTTGTAAGCACTGCATCTGAAATAGATTCAGGAAAATAAAATGAAAATCCTGTTCAATTAGAACCATTGCGATCAATCTTCTTGAAAGTGTTTTTGAAGTTCAAAAACCCCTGGCATTGCAGGCAAATAACGGTCCTATTGTTATTCAGCTCTTGGTGAGCGCAGGGAATGGAGTGGAGTGGAATGGAATGGTCATGCTGTGTTTGATGCACTGCAGGATGGGGTTTGCTCTCTTGGCTGTCGGAACACACACTGCTGACTCTTGTTGAGTCTATGGTCAGCCAGCACCCCTAGATTCCTTTCTGCAGGGCTGCTCTCTAGCCACTACTCTCCCAATTTACACTGGTGCCTGGTGTTACTTGGTCCTAGGTGCAGAACCTGGCATTTGCTTTTCTTTAATTTCATGCCATTGATGACTACCCAATGGTCTCATATATCCAGACCCCTCTGTAAGGTCTCTTGTCCCTGAAGAGAGTCAACAGCACCTCCCAGTTTTGTACCATCAGAAAACTTACTAATGGTGCATTCAACTCCTGCCTCCAGAACATTGATACAAATGTTGAACAGAGTTGGCTCTAGAATTGAGCTCTGTGGAACACTGCTGGTGACTGGTCACCAGCCAGATGTAGCCCCATTTGCTACAATCCTTTGAACCTTGCCGTTTAGCCAGTTCTTTACACAATGGACTAAGTGCTCATCTCACAGCTGGACAGCTTGTGCAGAACGGTTCTGGAAGGGACAGTATGAACAGTGTGGATCATCAGGATTTACTAAAATCTAGAAAAACTATATCCATTGCCTTCCCTTCATCCACTAAGCTGGTGACCTTATCATAGAAGGACTTCTCATAGAATATTTTGGGTTGTAAGGGACCTTTAAAGGTCAGCTAGTCCAACCACCCTGCAGTGAGCAGGGACATCTTTAGCTAGATCAGGTTGCTCTGAACACCGTCCAACCTGACCTTGAATGTTTCCAGAGATGAGGCTGCGAGCACGAATTGCTGTCTCATGTCCACTTTTCATCCACAAGTACCCCCAAGTCCTCTGCAAGGCTACTCTCAATAACATCATCCCCCAGCCTGTATTGATACCAGGGGTTGCCCCAACTCAGGTGCAGGACTTTGTACTTGGCCTTGTTGAACCTCATGAGGTTCACAAGGGCCCAATTCCAGAGCCTTACTGACGTGAGATTAACAGGTCTGTAGTTTCCTAGGGCTTCCCTCAAGCCCTTCTTGTAAATTGGAATAATGGTTAGCTTCCAGTCAGAAGGAACATCCCCAGACTCCCAAGACCTCTGGTACATGATTGAGAGGAGTCCTGGTGTATCACCCACTAGCTTCTTCAGCACTTTGACATGAAACCCATCAGACCCCATGGATTTACAAATACTCAACTGATAAAACTGGTCTCTTACAGTGTCGGTGTCTATAAATGAAAAGTCATTGTTCCTGCAGTTGTGGTCCTCCAACTCAGGTGACCAGGCAGCCAGTTTTATTAAAAACTGAGGCAAAAAAATCATTGAGTGCTTCCGCTTTTTCTTCATCCCTATTTGTCAGGTGACCATCTTCAACAAGTATGGGTCCAATATTTTCCTTGGACATCTTCTTGCTATTGACATACTGAAAAAAGCCTTTCTTCTTTTCTGACACAACACTGGCCAGTTTCAACTCTAGCTGAGCTTTGGCCTTTTGTGTCTTCTCCCTTCATATGGAAACCATGGTGCTGTAAGCTTCCTGTGGAGCCTGACCTCCCTTCCAGAGATCGCACCATTTCATTTTTCCTCCTGAGTTCCAAGTGGAGTTCTGTGTTCAGCCAAGTTGGTCTTCTGCCCCATTTGCTTGACTTTCAACACAACAGGATTGCTTGTTCCTGTGCTTTTAAAAGGTGTTTTTTAAAAATTGATCGACAGTCATTGGCCCCTGACCCCTCAAAAGCAGATTCCCAGGGGACTAACTAGCTCCCTCAGTAGCTTAAAATTTCCTTTCTTGAAATCCAGGATAGCAACTCTGCTGACCTTTTGTCTCATTACACCAAAACCTCTAAACTCAACCATTTCATGATTACTGTGTCCAAGACAGCCACCTACCATCATATCTCCAAGTCCTTCTGTATTCACAAACAAGTCTAGGAGGGCATCTTTTCTAGCTGGCTCACTGATTACTTGTGATAAGAAATTATCTTCCACAAATTTCAGAAATTATAGGTCACTTATTCATAGCAGTAGGTTTATTTTTAATTCCATCCTGTGTTTAAACTATTTATAATGACATATAGTATAAATTCCAAACCTTATCAGGTGAGACATTATCAGGTGGATCATCTACATTCCCAATCTTTTTTTTCATTCTACACAAATAAAAACATTTTCTGTAACATGTTCTTTCTGCAGGTTCAGCAGCAAATATTTAATGCAGATTCAAATTCCAATATTACTCTCTGTTGATCTGCTTTTCACTGAATTTTCCATTCATCAGCTGTTCCTATAGCTCCTTCCAATGGGAATGTAGTAGTATTATATAGAAAGAAACTTCAAAAGCATTAGAACTCTTAAAGGTCTCATTCTACACGATCAAACAGAAGTTGACTCTTCACTGTCCTTGGTATGCCTCTATTCCTTCTGGTTCAAAATCCTCATGCCAAGCTCAGGGTTTAAAGAGAAGACACCTAGGAACACTAGTTTAAAATGTTCCCATAAAAATTATATGTACTTTCCAAAATCTGCCCAGCCTTACAGCCCTATGCAGGTGAGAAGCAAACTGTACAAGTGAACTGAAGTCTACTAGCAATATGTTTGTCTTCTCAGTTATCCTCTGAAGGTCTCTTACCAGTAAACTATAGGAGTGTACTGTTCCTCAGATGAAATGCTGAAAGATACTGCCCTACAGCCTCTTCAGAAAAAAAAAAAAAAATCTCTCAGGAGCTTGAGGACTAAAGTTGAGTTCTATTTTAGAGCAGGAATTTGGACTTCTGTTACTTGCTTCTGAGCAGATTTCTCATGAACAGCTATATGTTCTCTCTGGTTGAGTGAATATTTATGTGTTTTCTGCAGAATGAAAGAGCAGAAATGGGAGAGGAAATAATATGAATACTGTATAGCCCAAGAGATGACTAAAGTATTCTTCTGGAAGACGAGAGACTTCCGTTAAAAATCTCTTTCTGAAATCAGTGAGAGAGTGGACATGAACTTGGGAAAGAGTTTGGTTTTGACTATTAAACTGCAAAATCAATTACTGAAACGGATTCAGTTCTAATTTTGAATGCCTTCCCTAGTTAATAATTGTTACCTTCTGTCTGCTCTTCACGGAATGTCTCCTGGTGAAATATGTTTCCCTTTTAACAATCAATCTCATTTTGTTCTTATTCTGAGCAGGTAGTTCTCTGGTTCTTTTGTGAGTGGAAGAGAAGCTGCTCCCAAACCAAGAGAAATGCCCTAAATTCAAGCATAAACACAGTGGGATGTGTGAGAGAAGAAGTTTCACAGCTGAAGATCTAAACAACCAGTCCATGGGGAGAGCTTACCATTCTTACTGTGCTTGAAACGACTTGAAATGACTTTAGACACAAGTTTAAATTGGGAGAGCAGTGGCTGGAGAGCAGCCCTGCAGAAAGGAGTCTAGGGGTGCTGGCTGACCATAGACTCAACAAGAGTCAGCAGTGTGTGTCCCAACAGCCAAGAGAGCAAACCACATCCTGCAGTGCATCAAACACAGCATGACCAGCCAGTCAAAAGAGGTGATTATCCCACTGTATTTAGTGCTGGTGTGGCCTCACCTTGAGTATTGTGTGCTGTTCCAGGCCCCACAAACTAAAAAGGATGTTAAGTTACCTGAATGTGTCCAGAGGAGGACACCAAAGCTGGGGAAGGGGCTGGCAGGCGTGTCCTCTGAGGAGCAGCTGAGGACTTTGGGTTTGTCCTGTTTGGAGGGAAGGAGGCTGAGGGAAGATTTCACTGTTCTGTCCAGCTTCCTGAAGAGAGGAAGTGGAGAAGGAGGTGCTGATCTCTTCTCCCTGGGATCCAGTGCCAGCACACGTGGGAATGTCTCAAAGCTGCATCCATCAGGGGATGTTTGGAATGTGAGGAAACATTGCTTTACTGAGAGGATGGTCAAACCCTGGAACAGGCTTCCTGGAAAGGTGTTTAAGAGGCATTTGGACAACACCCTTAATGCCATGCTTTAATTTTTTGTCATCCCTGGTCAGACATTTGGTCTAGATGATCATTGTAGTTCCCTTCCAACTCCTCTCTTCCTCCTTCTCTTCTCCTTCTTTCTCTTCTCTTCTCCTTCTCTTCTCTTCTCTTCTCTTCTCTTCTCTTCTCTTCTCTTCTCTTCTCTTCTCTTCTCTTCTCTTCTCTTCTCTTCTCTCTTCTCTTCTCTTCTCTTCTCTTCTCTTCTCTTCTCTTCTCTTCTCTTCTCTTCTCTTCTCTTCTCTTCTCTTCTCTTCTCTTCTCTTCCTCTTCTCTTCTCTTCTCTTCTCTTCTCTTCTCTTCTCTTCTCTTCTCTTCTCTTCTCTTCTCTTCTCTTCTCTTCTCTTCTCTTCTGGTTATAATTATATTCTAACCTATAAAGTTTACAATTCTTATTTATAGTTGGAAATAGATTTTGTTGCTGACTATGAAGTGGTTAACGCTGAGCTGTGATATTGTACTATGCTGGGACACTTTACCGAGTCTATCAGTAGTACATAAGATTTACTGATATTGTTAGAAGTATTCGTAAAAGTAAAAAAGCAATTTAAAAATTTTAGCAAGGAAAAGATTACCACAGACTTAAGAATTCTGAAACTAAAACAGACTTCACTGCTTGATACAAGAAGAAACCCCCTTAGGCAGATTCATGTAATTTAACTCACCACATCCATTATCTGTACAAGAGTTTGATCTCAAGATTGGTGAATGAAATTTGAAACATTTACACTACACGGCAACTAAAAGAGCAAATCTGGCACTTTATTAACTGCCAGACACTTCTGTGCTTAATAAAAATATAATAAAGTTAATTTATCAAAGTACTCACCAAAACAAACCCCAAAGAAACTCTAAATACTTATAAAATTACTAGGTTTTGTGCAAAAATAATTTTAAAACTAGTGCAACAAGTTTTTTGATCTTCTGAATCCAGCTTACTAAATGCAAAAGCTATCAAATACTGCTCTGTTAAAAAAATGCAAACTATAATGTCTAGTACAAGATCATGAATAACAGGAACTAATTTTGAAATGGTAACACTGAACTCAATATATTAGAGATACTCAGCCTCAACATGTATTTCTTGCATTTAATTTTGCAGACAAACAAACACGTAGTTTGCTAAATATTTCAAAACTTCCAGTCTTGGCCCTCAGGCACTTCAGCAGATTTTGAAAAACAGGTCACAGTTTTCAAATACGGATGCCTAAATATAGAGATTTATACTTAGTCTCACAGATAAATTATATTTTTAATGCTGGTATTTCTTTTATTTCAACAGAGATGGAAAATCAGTTCAGTACCTAAAAACCAATGTATTTTATAGTTTTTAAAGATGAAGAGATTGTCTCATCTTTGCAGATACTAATCGGTAGTGCATTATGAGGCATTTTAATTCAGATCCATCTGACCTTAATAAAAATCAAGATACTACAGGATCATAACTCCCTCCCTGTTCTACTGAACAGCAATTCTGTGATAGTCTTACAGCAGCTACCTGAAACACTATTTGCGCTTTAATTCACCTCACAGATTCTGCATAGCTCAAGGGCTCCTTTCTTCAGGACATGAATCCAAAGATAACAGAAGTCAACAGAAACCTTCTCCTTCGCTTAAACAAACAGATGTGAATTCCTAACAGTGTTTCTTTTCCCCTTTTTGCTATTTGCCTATCAACATTTTTTACTGTAACCATTTATAACACTTATAAGTAAGCACCGTACAGTCTCCACACTCTGCTCTGAGATCTAGTCTACATGACAAATGTATTATCAAAACAAGTATTGTCATAAATTAGAATGATCGGATTTTATGAAATTATGAGCCACACTATTCCTGTTAATTACAAATGTTTAGAAAATAAGGACAAAAAAATTAGATATTATATACTAATTAAATATATTAATTATATAGTATATATTATTGCTGTATATTATATCTTCAAAATTAATAAAAATTAAACATGCATATTGTTTTTTTCTCTGATAAAACTGCTAATAATTAAAAAGGACATGAGAAAAGTTGAATGGTCAAAACACATCTATGTGCTCCAATAACCACTAAACAGTAAGGATGTAGCGGCATAGGCTTCCCTTGAACTTGTCAAACAACCTGCATACATCTCCAAGGAGAACTGTGAACTATTGACTCTAAACGTTAAGTCATCTGTTACAGAATCACACAATCATTTTGGTAGAAAGAGACCTTTAAGATCATCAAGACCAACCATTAACCCAGTGCTGCCAAATCACCACTCAAGCATGTCCCTCAGCACCACACCTACACGTCTTTTAAACACTTATGATGACTCCCACACTTCCCTGGGCAGCATGTTCCAATACGTCACAACCCTTTCTGTAAAGAAATTTTTCATAATATCCAACCTGAAACTCTCTCTGTGCATCTTGAGGGCTTTCCTCCTTAGAGAGGCCGTGGCCATCTGCCAGGTGGAAACCATCGCTCCCTGGTCAGAGTGGGCAAAGCCCTCAGTGTGCCCTTCTGCGCGAACTGCCACCTTGCACTCCCTAAGGGCTTCTTCGATAGGCATGGGTGCGTTGCCCTGGCAGTGTCCAGGCCTCATCAGCCTCTGGCGAGAAAGCTTCTGGCTCCTGGCAGGTCTCTCTGCTCCCCTGGCATTTCCCTTCCAAAGGAAAACCTCAGAAACCCCCCTGTACACCAAGATCTACTGCTCTGCTGTGGGCCAGGCTGGCTCTGGAGCAGCTCCCCTCGTCGACTGGCTGTTAGTTCCGGATACAGCATGTTTAAATCCAATATATGCAATATACTCTGTAAAAACGCTGTGAAAAATACAACAAAGGGTGAAGTCTTGTAAATGACTTGACTTCAGATATGAGGGGGTAACTGAACTGTAATGCTAGGAAGAAAGTAGTCATTTAGATTTTGTTGAACCCTGCTGAGTACACCCATTTAGATAGATAGCTCATTTCACTAACTTAGCTGCCTTTTGATGGAAACGCAGGGTCCTGCACTCATACATTAGATTTTGTATTTGCTGGCCCTCCTTACTTTCTACTGCAATAGCATGGCAGACCTACTCGTGCCCACAGCCCCTAGACACGGTGACAGATTAAATTCTCCAAAATCAGCTTCTACAAAACAATTGTGTAGCTTACTTTTGCAAGGGTATGTCTTCGTTAGAAGCAAAAGATTAAAAACAACAAAGTTAGTGCATATACCAGGTCACCTAAACGTTATCCTTGCCTTGGAAGTTTTAGCAAGTCCCTTTGATTAGTGCTCATTCCTGTGCACAGTGGCCAAATCTCTCACCCTCTTTGTATCTGAAAACTGGTGTAAAGCTGAACAAAACCAGCCCATGGTCTTTAAAATCTAAAAACTTCTGCCAAGGCCTTCATACAATCCACACCTGTAACAACTGCACGTCCCACGGGAAGCTGAGCTCTGCCAGAAGCTGAGGGTAATGGAATAATACGTGTTAATCAAATCCAGACCAGAGAGTGATTTTCTCTCTCTCCTTCCCCCTTCCAAGACTCACAAATTGCATTTCAGGTACTGCTGGCAAGACTGTCAGCAGTTTCCCATTTAGAAGAAAAGATGTCTGCTCACACGCAAGGCAGTCTGCCGTGCGTTCGCTAGAAAAATCAGTTGCGAAAAATGATGTTGCAGATAAGAAACATTAAGAATGACTCCACAATGTAATTACAGCTTCTCTTGTGTAATGTTTCTTCAAAAAGACCAGAGAAATCAGTATTTCTCACAGCAAGAGAAATCTCTTTCCTCCTTTTTATTATTTTGTCTCAGAAATCTGTAACATATTCATACTCCTATGGTAATACTAATACGCAGTTTATGGGCCTGATTATTACCTCAGCTGTGTTTCCCATGGACTGCAACCCATAGGAAGGTAAGAAAGCCCTTGGGTCGTTAGCTAACTGGGCATTTCATGCGTCAGAGGGCATGGGCACCAGACATGCAATGGAGAAGGGCAGCTTAGGTTAGGAGCCAGGACACAGGTTCCTATGATAATGCTCGTAACTGGGTACAAGGGTTGAGCATGCTTATCAACGTGCATTATCTTTCTTTTTTCTATCTTCACATTGACCTGGCTTCAAAACAGTATATTGAGTTTTTCAGAGAGGTAGCATATATGACACAGCCACATCTGAGAGAAAAAGCGAAGAAATAAAGACAACCGGGTAAATGACAGATGAGTGCTCTCAGACAGAATTGACCAAAACTTGTCAAAAAGAAAAACGTTTCACAGAAATACACTTATTTTGAAGGGAATTTTATCACTCCAGAATGAAATGTCTACTCCAAATGAGAGAAAGAGACTCTTACCAAGAATTCAGACATTTGTCATGGTGGTGCAGTGATCTACACTATTTCTGGATGTGGAGACGTTACACAGGGCAAGAGTTGTTAGGGTAAAGGGGCCACTAACTGCTGCTCTTACCACAAAACCACGGCCTGTACAGAAACACGAAGTGCAGTGCGGCTTGTACTGAATAAACACTTAATTGAGACGCAACGTTCTGCATTCCTCGTGCCTACCTCGGAAATCTCCCCCTTTTATGAATGAAATGCACGTGATCTGTCAGGAGCAATAACCTCTTGGACTCTCAAGGCTGGTTAGCACAGCTTCACAGAGCATGAACCTGGCAAATGGTAGTCAGGTAAAAAGTCATTATTGCTTTTAGCAAAGCGAGCTGGGAACCGAGAACAATGGCAAGACGTTCGCTGCTGAAAGTACATCTTTTATTGCTGCTGACAAGTGCTACACCTTACACTGCTGGGCCAGACAAGACCTGCACAGCGCATATAGAAGAAGACAGAAACACGAGCAGCATTGCTATGAAACTGAGTATAACGGTGGAATATTCCTATTATTCCACTGACACTGTAAAGACTAGCAGCTGCAATACATTTCTCCAAAATAATCAAACCAAATGTATTATTCTCTACACACTACCAACCAGAAATACAGTAATATTTCCGAGGATATACATAAGTAAAAATTTCCAATTTTTTTTTATTCCATTAAAGTAGAAATATCACAGCAATAAAAATATCCATGTAGTGATAACTTAATTAGTATTTTCAGTTCTCAGAAAAGAGAACTAGTAACTCAAATCAATACATTTTCAGTTAATTGTTACTGCTGTGCAACAAAGAATAAATTTATGCACATTTACAAGGTGAGGTGAATTTTGGAGGCTTATCTTTCAAATGAAGTACTTTTTTGATCAAAAGCATCTCATAACTGCTGTTTGCAGCTTTTATCTCACTTTTATCTGCTGGAAAAGCTTGCATGTTTTGCACACCAATATGAGAGAACTGAAATACAAAACATATAAAAATCTCATAGTGCTGTTGCTCCATTAATGTTTTGTATATTAAGCAGCAGCAACACCAGTAATGAAACTTCTGTACTACCATGATGGCAATTGAAGGGAATCTTTTAGTAACTAAAAGACCAACACATTTTACTGTGGCTAATGTTCTCAGAACACAATGTTCTGAGGTGAAAATGTATGTATTTTCGAGAAGTTGTCATTAGTGGAAAGCAAAGTGATATCAACATAAAGAAAATATATTTTATAAAAAAAATTAGCCTCTTGAGTTTTTTAAATTCCCTTAAAAAAAAAAAAAAGGAAATTTTATTTCATTTGTAACCCACCACTGGGTTTTTACATGACTGTTGTGTTGACAAAATTTGATCAAAAAGATGAAACATGACCATCTCTTTAGCAAAGAGGCCATGTGTCTTTAACTGCTTGTGGATTAATTAAAAAAAAAAAAGGAAATAGGTATTTTTCAAAAGAGCTTTCAATCATTCTTTTTAAAAAAAGAGAAAAATTTAAGACCAATATTTTCTTTCATTCATTCCTTGTGTAACATGTTACCATGTCCCTGCTAATGAATCAATAGTTCATTGTTTCTTTTCTACTCCTTAAATCACTTTAAACTGTGACCTCTGTCCTTGTCTAACATAATATAGGGAGCAAAAGTGCAAAGACTGGTACATCCCTCATAGGGCAGGAGAAGCAAGATATAGTGTGAGAATCAGATTGTCATGATGATGCTCATTTTGAGGGACTGTGCATTTCCACAGTGCTCCAGAGAGCAGCCTCCATCTTCATTCAGTGAATGACGCTCTCAGGAGTTCCTGAGCTTCCAGTGACATACAAACCTTGTACAGGCATAGTCACCAAGTTGCTGTCATCACGGAAACTCTGCAATTCATGTTCTTTACACTTTAGTCTTAAAGTACTTTTCTCTACAAACGATTTACCCTACTGACCATTTCATATGACTAACCATATATTCTTGTTTGGAAAGCACAGTTTTCATTCAATTTAATTACCTTCCCCCACGGCTTGCATGGGAAAGGTCCATGGTAAGCTATTAAATAGGAGCAGCTACTAAACAAGGCCAGCTGCTATTAAAATCTACATAGGAAAGGTGAAGCTACTAAATTAGGGTCATTACTGTTCGAGAGTGTTTCTAAATGAAGACATATGGGTAAGCTTTCACATGTCTAGTGTGTTTTGCTATATATAATGTTTTAAAAATCATATGAGGGACTCAGAGGAAAGAAACAGGAAGACCCACCAGGTCAATACCTGGCTCCGAGCCTGGTGGCACCGACAGGACTTTGGGTTTTTTGATCATGGGTTGATATACACCACACCAGGCTTGTTGGCATCAGATGGGGTACACCTGTCTGAAAGGGGGAAGAGGATCCTTGTACAGGTGCTGTCAGGGCTCATTGAAAGAGCTTTAAACTAGATTTGAAGGGGGAAAGGGCTAAAATCAGGCTTACTGGAACTAAGCTTAAGAGCTGCATATCAGCAGAAGTGGGATGGTGAGCTAGCGAGCACCTTAGGTTCACCGCACCGGTGGAGACAGAGGGCAGTGAGTATAGTGATACTATAGTCTCAAGCGATACTGGTGTGCTAGGAATCAAGGCAGTGTCTGGAAATGGTCAGGTGGGAATTAGGCCTTCTCCCCCTAAAAAAGAGGTGATGGGATCAATAGCCCACCCTAAGTGCATCTACACCAATGCCCGCAGCATGGGCAACGAACAGGAGGAGCTGGAAGCCACTGTGCAGCAGGAAAACTATGATATAGTTGCTATCACGGAGACATGGTGGGATGACACGCACAACTGGAGTGCTGTGCTGGATGGGTACAACCTCTACAGGAGGGACAGGCCAGGAAGAGGAGGAGGGGGAGTGGCCCTGGATGTTAGGGAGGTTTTTGATTGTCTTGAGCATAATGATGGTGACATCAGGGTTGAGCATTTATGGGTAACAGTCAGGGGGAAGGCCAACACAGCAGATACCATGGTGGGAATCTGCTACAGGCCACCCAACCAGGATGAAGTGGTAAATGAAATATTCTACAAGCAGCTGGGAGAAGCCTCACAATCACTGCCACTTGTTCTTGTCGGTGACTTCAATTTAACAGATGTCTGCTGGAAATACAACACAGCAGTGAAGAAACCGTCCAGGAGGTTCCTAGAGTATGTGGAAGACAATTTCCCCACACAGCTGGTAAGGCAGCCAACCAAAGAAGACTCCCTACTGGATCTATTGTTCACAGAGAAGGACTTGTGGGTGACGTGAAGGCTGGAGGCTGTCTCGGCCACAGCAATCATGAGATAATAGAGTTTTCTATTCTTGATGCAGTAGGGAGGGGGGGTCAGTTCTACTCCAGACTTCCGGAGGGCAGACTTTGACCTTTTTTGGAAACTAGTTGGCAGGGTCCCTTGAGATGCAGTCCTGAAGGGCATAGGCGTCCAGGAAGGCTGGACATTCCGCAAGAAGGAAATCCTCAAAGCTCAGGAGCCAGCTGTCCTGGTGAGTCATAAGGTGAGCCAGCAGGGTAGAAGACCAACTTGTCTGAATAGAGAGCTCTGGCTGGAGCTCAGGAAGAAAAGGAAAGTCTATGGCCTGTGGAAGAAGGGGCAGGCCAATCAAGAAGACTATAAGGTTCTTGTGAGGCTGTGCAGGGAGAAGATTAGAAAGGCTAAAGCCCAGTTTGAACTTAGGACTAGAGGAAATGGCCTCAAGTTGTGCCAGGGAAGGTTTAGGTTGGATATTCAGAAAAATTTCTTCACCGAAAGGGTTGTGAAGCATTGGAACAGGCTGCCCAGGGAAGTGGTGGAGTCCTCATCTCTGAAAGTGTTTAAAAGACAAGTAGATGTGGTGCTGAGGGACATGGTTTAGGGACCCTGGCAGTGCAGCGTGAACAGTTGGACTCGATGATCTTAAAAGTCCCTTCCAACCAGATGATTCTGTGATACTGTGATTCTCTGTGTTTCCATGTCTTAACTGTTACAGCACTGTCATATTAAACCAATTTCTATAAATATGAAATGCGTTCTTTTGAAAGTTTTGGTCCATTAGGAATTCATGTGAGCACTTGATTCTGCAAGAAGTTCTGAAGTTTGTAATGAATTTCAAAATCTCTTCTATATTTCAAAGAAAAAATCTCTTTAAAAAAATTACTAAAGACTTCTGTATATTGTGTTGTGAATTGCACTCAGAAGAAGAACCCAAGTCCCTAGTTAATTGCTGGGGCTGACTCATGCCCAATCTTCTTAGGCTGGCGCACTCTAGAACAAAATTAATTTCTTTGCTTTCTATAGCACTTGGCCTGTATCTTCTCCAAACCACACTTTACTCCTTGTAGTCACGAGACGTAATTCTGTGTTTGTTTTTTCTCATTTCACAGTAGCAAAATAAATATTCTTGCAGCCCACCAAAACAGTGTTTGTACAGCATGATGCCACATCTGCGTGTGATATCTTCAGGAGCAAGGCACGAGGTAGTTGAAGGGAAAGGTCTCCAAATACAGTGTTTGTGATAGTCAGGGGAGCCAAACTTGGCATAATCCATATCCCTGATGGATTTGTTTGGAAGAGGCCCTCAAGCAGAGTATGCCATCATCTGTGATCACGTATTCTCTTTGAGAGAAGAAATTGAGTCGCCTTAGAAGACAGTTCAGAAATGAATTAGCCTGTATGCAAAGTGTGAAATGAGCTGAGTAGGGTCTGGGAACGGAATAAAGGACAAACGAAACTGCCCGTGTAGGCACCTCCTAAAATGATGGAATATGACTTCTCCTTGTAGAGTAGAAAAATTCTTTTTGTACTGCTCATAGAGAACAATATTCTCAGTATAAAACACAGTTTTGGGGGACTATCGCTTTTCTAATTGTTAGCACATCCCAAAATTTCCATTATTTTCCTGAAATGCTGTGGTACAGACAGTTTAGTTCCCTTGAGCACTTCCTTCATACTGTAATGATTTTCTACACCAGGATAATGTAACAGAAGTAATCACAAAATACTAATCCAAGCTGAAATTCACCAAATTATTGGTCTTGATTTCAGCGGATTTTGAATGACAATTCACAAGTGACCAAGAGGTGACACCAGAGTTTTGAAGCACAGAAGACCTGTCATACAAGTAGCTATGTTTTTTCTAAACCTCTCACTTCAAGCATTCACATCCCAAAGCTACTTTTTCTGTGGTCCACATTGCATTTGGTGCTGTACTAACACAAAATGAGATGATCTAAAGAGGTAGATGGTCTTTGCAACCAGCACTATTTCACATGCATTTAATTATTATAAAAATCTCATTAACATAATAATGAAGCATATTTATTTTAGAATATTAATCTTTCTTTCCTTGATCATATGCAAAGTGTTTTTTACATGTAGATCTTTGTGGTAAGACCCAGAGTCAGCCAGAGCTTTGATGCAGTTTATTGAAAATTTTTTCTTTATAATGAGTATCCTGAAAGATAGCTCAATCTGGCTTTATTAGACTATAAACTGTAATACTTCTTAAATGGGGACAGTCGTTTAAGGCAGACAGCACAGATGAAAAAATCTCTTCTTTCTCAGTTTCCTTGCTTCCAGGTTTGCCTGTAGTACTACAGCAGGTTTCTGAGATGCAGCAAGCTTTGTATTGTCTATCTCTGCCACCGCAGAGGTCTGCCTGGCTGCTCCCTTCTCCTCTCAATGGTGCCTTCATAGTTGCAGGCTGCCAACACATTGCTGCGTCTCTATATCTGTGTGCCCTATGCTGCAACTTATTCAGTCTCCGTTTCTGCAAAGGAAGGCTTGTTTGGTCCTCTGCAGCAACAACCTGCCACCTCCTGCCAGGAGGATCTACCTTATCTGATCACTCATATTTAAAAAAACCCTCAAACCAACTAACAAAAAATAAACGGACAGATGTCAAATATCACGATCTCAATGACTTTCCTCTTTTTTTGAGAAAACTGAACTTTAATATAGGACAGTATCTTTCACAGAATTTATCTGTCAAATGCTTTCAAAAATAGATGACAATAATTTTCCTAGGGACATATTTATAAAATTTTTAAAAATTATTGATTTTTGAAAATCAGTTTAAGCTGATTGAAGTTCGTTTGTCAGAATTTTCTGAATTAGGCCATCTTAAACTGTATCTAGCTTAAGATGTCTTTCTGGTACCTTGAGTCAGATGTTTCCACTTGAATATTGCCAAAAAGTTGTCACACATCTTTAGGTTGCTTAGCGGTTTAAAAGAGAAAGCAAGGAAGGATGAAGCTACCACTAGTGAGCTGCCTACTAAAGTCTTTCAGTTTCTCTTAACCTACAGAAATTTCTGCAAATTTAGTGATCCTTACAAAGCCTGGCTGACACTGCTGGGAGCTACAGCACTTCTGACAGATATCAGGGCAGACCTGCTCCTAGGAACATAAGGAATCCTTGCTGTTTCAATAGTCTGCAAGGGATACAGATAAAACTCCTGAAGAGTCAATGACTCTATTCAACTCTGACATGTGCCATACTGAATATTTTCTTAACACCTCTGTATATTTTTGCCAAAGTAAATATATATCAGATTTTCCTAACATTTGTGTACTATACACACGTTATCCTATTGACATTCTACAAGTACTAGGAGGCACAATGAAAGTTTCTGTATGTATGAATATTCCAAATAAAATCCCTCACAATTTCCTTAAGTGATTTTTTCTTCTTAACAAAGTTAGCTCAGAATATTCTCCAGCTTTAAGAAAAAGACAACATTGAAAAAAAAAAAAGGAACTAAAATGGCCTTACAAAGGAGACAGACTATTAAGAATAAGTAAACAACTATTAAGTAGAGATTAAACAATCTTACCTTTTCCAGACCAGTAACTCATGTTTTCACTGTACTGAATTAGTTTAGCACTTCAGAAACACAACATTAAAATAATTTGATTGAAATGTATGCCTCCTTCGAGACTTTCTGCCTTCCTTCAGACTTCAACAAAAATCAGAAAATCAAACCCTGGTATTTGGTAACACTTCTGCTATGTCCGAGCATTATTTTGCTACGATAATCCACCAAAAACTAAAAAAGTCCCCAAGGATTTTAAATGTGAAGTGATTGCTGACGCTTTAACAGATGAGCTACATTTAAGGGCAAAAGATCCAAGTCCTGTGGAAAGCAACAAACATTCTTATACTAGAAGGAACAATATAGTTTACAGATCAAATTTATAATGGTGTTGATGAGTTTTGGGGATCACGATGAGTTTTGTTGATGAGTTGGTGGGTGATCTCCCACTCTGAAAGGAAAGCTAAGATCCGATATCCAGTATATTTATTTCTAACATTTTTCTTTACTCAGCTGGTTTTTCAACTTATCAGAGCATACTGAGTTGTGCCAACTATGCATGTTTAGTAACAAGATGACCTTCTAGCAGCTCATAATGAATTTAAGGGCAGTTTTAATATGAATATCAAAGGGAGTTTAAAAGTCATGTTTATAATCGTTCGGTAAGGCCATAGACTTCATTATCATAATGCTATAGCACAGATCCAAATCAATTTTAGTTACGCTTCTAATATAATCTCAGGCTTGCAACCGCCACTTCAATTATTTTTCCTGCACTAATCTCATCTAAAACTTCTCGTTTTGTCCCTGCTAGCCCCTCCCTTTCAACCAGAACAGATGCTTCTGCAAGTAGAAGGTGGCCATGGAGCTTGCTGAAGAGCCACGACATTTCCTCTAGAATTACAACACGCGTCCTCCGGGCAGGGACAAAGATAACACTAAGCTGCTGTACAAACTCCACTATGGATTTGTTAAGTGGTCTGCTTTTGGGCAGGAGGGATTTTTTGTTTTGTTTGCTTTGTGTTTTTTTAATGGACAGCTGCCAAATCTATGGAAAATAATCCACTTCATTAATATGAAACCTTCCCTTAAAACTACTTAATTTTAGCAAAATAATATATCATATAGGCTAAAAGACAACTTCCTTAGCATGGGCCTTACTCGTTGTAAAGAAGTGTTTTGCATTTCAAACATGGTGAAGAGGACAAGATCTTTTCTGGAGTATCTTTAACCAGCTGATAAAGAGGGAAAAAAGAGAGCTCTTCCATTATATGGGACTACACTGACAGTTAAAAGCAGTTAATTTCGAAAGCTTTCTGAATGAATTATTCGTTCATTGTTTGATGTCTTAGAAAATGCATCTTGTGTCTGTTCTCAGCAGAGCTAAGAATTTAAATCATTTTAGGAGATGTTGAACAACACTCAGGCTGAAGCACTATATCTAGGATAATTCAACTTTGAATTATCATTTTTCCAAGAAATGTGCTTACGCAATGATTTGCTATTGCTTTTAGAACCTACTGAAAAATGGCAGTTTGACAGAAATAGCCATAAAGCAACTCCATTTGCTAAATGATGCAGCATTATCAAAATGTGCACCTACAATCATGGACCAAGTTACACAAATCTTACATTAGTGTATCAGGATAGTGGCACAACATACACGCGAGTTTATAGGCAAACAAAACAAAGTTTTCCCTAGCCTAGGGCTTTGTTTCAGTTCACTGAACAAAGCAGCTCAAAGCAATTGCAGTCTTTTTCTTGGAAATTGTTTCAGACCCTCCTTGGAGGTTTCTGCTTCACAGGCATTCCAAATTATAACAAAAGAAAGTGGGCTATTTGCCCAAAGTTTGAGACAATGCCATTTAACAGCACCAATGGGCTATTTCAGGTAACTTCTCATACTAGGAAAGGGCAGCCAGGTTTGTTTGAAATACTATGTTCAAGAATTACCTTCTTCCTCCAGCTTCTGGAGAACAGACAGCTGGAATCTGTCCTGAATCAGCCTTATAAGTTACCATTGAGGCAGCTTCACCTCACACTGTGAATAGTGTCTTAAGCTGAAAAAGCAGTAAAAAATGTCACAAGCCATAGATCTATTCTTTTTTTTTTCTACTGGCCCACAATGTCTGCCTCTCACCAGTGCTGAAAGTCTAAACCGAAGCCAACCCAGGGCTCTTTTCCCTCAGATTCTTAGATGCCCACTGTTACTCCCATCAATAGAATTCTTTGTAAAAATTATTGTCTGTAAAGAATTTGATCTCAATGAGTAATGCAAACCATTTTTCCCAATATTTTAAACTACACAGCATCTCCTCGCTCCTTCTAGCCATCATCTCCTCATGGCACACTGGTATATTGAAAATGAGAAGAGTTTTGAGTATATTCTATGCCCTGGGGTCATGTTCACCATCTTTGCTCTAGTCTAATAGAACCTGAGACTAATGTCAAAACTCCAACCTTTAGATAAACAAAACCCAAGCTGGTATTTGTTTTGTCCTTATAGCTACAGAAAATTATTATTTTAAATACAAACATTTAGAGTTTCTGTCTCAGGAATCATAAGTAAATGCAAAATTATGGCACCAAGCAAGCAATGCACATGCTGAACAGCGAGTCATGCAAACAGTGGAAAGTATGTGATCAGACACACTCACCCTTTAACAGCCTATTTGGCCAGTGTGAAAATCTAATGGAGAGTGGAGACTGACAGTAGATTATTGTGGCCTGAATGAAGTCACGCTGCTGCTGAGTCCCGCCATGCCGAATGTGCTAGAGCTTCAGTACGAACTGGAGTCAAAAGCAGCCAAGCAGTGCACCACAATTGATATTGCTAATGCATTTTTTGCAATCCCTTTGGCAGTGGAGTGCAGGCTACAGTTTGCTTTCACTTGGCGGGGTCTCCAGTATGCATGGAACTGACTGCCCCAGGGGTGGAAACACTGTCCCACCATTTGCCATGGACTGATTCAGACTGCACTGGAAAGGGTGAAACTCCAGAACACCTGCAATACATTGACGACTTGATCATATGGGGCAACACACCAGAAGAAGTTTTTAAGAAAGGGAAGAAAATAGCTCAAATCCTTCTGAAGGCTGGTTTTGCCATAAAATGAAGTAAGGAGATCCATTTTTTATAAATAAAATGACAAGATGGACGTCATCAGATTCCAATGGATGTGATCAACACAGCTATGACTCTGCCAACTAGTAAAAAGGAAACACAGGCTTTCTTAGGTAGTGTGTGTTTATGGAGGATGCACATCCCAGACTACAGTCTGATTGTCAGCCCTGTCTAACGAGTGACCGGTAAGAACAACTATTTTTAGTGGGGCCCTGAGCAACAACAAGCCCTTGGACAAATTAAATGGGAGTTTGTTCATGCAGTAGCCCTTGGGCCAGCCCGGACAGGACAAGATGTTAAAAATGTGCTCTAGACCGCAGATGGGGAGAATGGCCCTAGCTGGAGCCTTTGGCAGAAAGCACCCAGGGAGACCCAAGGCCAACCCCCAGGGTTTTGGAGTCAGAGATACAAAGGATCCAAGTCCCACTACACTCCAACTGAAACCGAGATACTGGCAGCATATGAAGGAGTTTGAGCTGCCTCAGAAGTGGTCAGTACTGAAGCACAGCTCTTCTTAGCACTCTGGCTGCTGGTGCAGGGCTGATTGTTCAAAGGGAGGGTCTCCTCTGCACATCATGCAACTGATGCCACGTGGAGTAAGTGGGTTGCGCTGATCATACACTGGGCTCAAACAGGGAGCCTTAGATGCCCAGGAAATCTGGAAGCGATCACACACTGGCCAGTTAACGCTGTTAACACTAGAGGATCTGCCAATTGAGCTGGTCCTGTCCAATCAAAATTCACATGCACTGTAGAAAGGGATAAAGTCCCCATAGTGCACATGAAGAATATATTAGGGAAGGCAGTTTGGGTTAGTCCTGCTTCAGACAAAGGCAAACATCCATGGGATTGCTTTTGCTCAAGGACCTAGGTGCACTTGGTGAGTGATGTGAGAGGATGGAGAAGTCTAATTCAGTATTAGGTGAGAACAGTCAGTGAATTAAATTGTGTGATGTTAATTGCTAAATAACTCTGCCACTGTATGTTGTCACTACCACAGCTCTAGTGTGTCATATCAACAGTGTTATGGTAAGAATCACTCAAATCAACGAGGGCTGATGAAACTGAGCAACGGGCAGCAGTGAAGGAACTTGAACTGGCTTCAGCAGCTGATGCCTAGCAACTTCTTAAAGATAACATCTTCAACCTGCAGACCTTGAGCATGGGCCATGCCAGATGCACCAGCCTTGAGCTCTGGATGCAGCATGCAACAATCCAATACAATCTCACCTTCCCTGAAAGACTGTTACAACAGATGGAGCCCGAAAGTCATGGGTTAAATTAACTTAATGGACACGTTAGAAGGACGGATCATAGACTAGAGGGAGTGATATCTGTGCATATGTGTATATATATGGAGGACAGGAATAGTAGTGGTAAATAGTTGGAAATTGTAGGATCCGGATACGACATACGTTGTATGGAATAGGGGTGGATAATGTCCTGGGTTTGGCTAGGATAGGGTTAATTTTCAGAAGAAACTGGGAGGGGCCACAGCCAAGATAGCCAAACCAAATGAGCCAATGACATATTCGATACCATACTGATATCACGCCCAGTATATGTAAGCGGGGAGCTGGCCAAGGGAAGAGCACACAGTCCAAGCAGGTGACCAGCTGGCTGGGTGGCAAGTTATGGGTGGTGAGATATTGCTTTATGTATTATTTCATTAGTATTATTGTTACTGTTGTTTCTTCTCTCTTTGTGTTGTTCTACTAAACTCTCCTTATCTCAACCCATGGCGTTTTACCTTTTTCTCCTGATTGTCCTTCCCATCCTGTGGTGGGGAGGGGAGTGAGTGAGCATGGTGCTCAGTTGCAGGCTGGACCTAAATGACAGTATGTTTTAATAGTTTGCAAGGTGTTTACCTTCACATATTATCATAACCTGAAAGAATAATTTCTGCTGGATATATTAAGAGACATAAGAGAAGATCTGTCTTATGCAAATCAATCCTTGTACAAATAAATTCAGGCCTAGACCCTTCTGAATGATAGTCGGCCAATCATCTTGTCTAGTGACTAGTTCATCAGTTTTCTATAGTGCATTTGGTTTTGTTTTAGATTTTGATTGTTTTATATTTTGTCTCTCTACATCACATATCATTTTCTCTTTCCATAATGAATACTTATTCCTTCTTTAAAGGATGCTGGGTACCACTGGTGATGAAGGTTTAATTGCATCATGTAGTGTTGAAAACATTTCAACAACATAATTACTCCTAATTGAAGCTGCTTCTGCCATTTATCTTAGCTTGAAGTATTTTTATTAGACAAGTGCCATGTTGTGGTTCATTTCTTCTCTGGCGGTCTAGCGTTGCCATTGTGCTGGGCTGAAGTACTACTGACAGATCTCCTTGCAGCCTTTGCTGTGATGCTGTGCATAGGCTGCTTGAACATATCGCAGAGTTCAAAGACAGTCATAAAGTTCCGTCACTGACTGCTTCACATAATCATGAGGAGATGGCATGAAGCCATTCTGGGGAGATGAGAGGTGGAGAAGCCGCAAAGGCAGACCTGGTGGAACAAGTATTTTTAAATGCAGAAGTAGAGACTGGTACCACTGGTGCCAGACTCTGGCATCTCAGCAGGCAGAACAGGTACAGGTCCAAAGTTATGGCAGAAACTGTCGCCTAGTGAAAATTCAAGTTTGGTCCAAACAAAAAGGGCTGGGCTAACGTAAATTGGCCAAGGATTAAATAAAGGTCAGTTCTGAGTTATACCGAGCCGTAACAGGAATGAAAGATGTTTAACAGACCAAAGGATTGGATTAACACTTTTTCACTCCATGTCACTACTTCTTAACAGAGTTGATTCACAACTGATTTATATATTTGTGTAACAAGTGACAATGATTAGACATATGCAAATAAGCTTTCGTAAGATACACTTTTTTGGTTGCTTTGGACCCACTTAACAGACTAAACAATAGGGTTGATATTTTCCATCTGAGTTATAAACTTAATTTCTACTTCACAAGGATAAAAAAGGATTCTACACTTTTTCAAAGCCATGCATTGAAAGCAATAGATCAGCAGTTAAAGAGCACAGCACAATGATTTAAAGGTTGACTGGGATTCCAAATTGTATTCCGTGTTGTATTATACATTAAAAAAGCTAATTATAACTAAAACCTAACTGATGCCAGAGGAGGACTAGGACTGTTTATAAACTGCTGGAATTGAATTATCACCAAGAAATCAGTGTTGTGAGATGAGAAAAATCATTATGCAATATCTGTGTGCTATCAAATGTGTGAAATCTGAACCTTTTTGGAGTTCAGACCCTTTAATTTCAGCAACCTAGTAATTTACCTTTCAGCATTAGACACCATTACTGAATGACAAAGACTAATAGATGTTGGAACATACTGCAGTACTGCAGCAAAGGCTGCTTTCAGACATTTGGACTGTGTATGCAACCACTCTGCCCTATCTTCCCAGAGCTCATTTAATAGTTTGGCATTTAAACTATCACAGTGATTTATTCCAGTATTAAAACATACCTTTCTTTGACAAAACACTCCTGATTTTAGCACCTTCTTTGACTCCCTGTCTCTGAGATCATTAGTGACGCAGGCATAAGGTCACTCCTATAAACCTTTAACAAAAATACCTCCTTTTTCTAATTCAACTCCATGGCAATTGACACATTTTCAATCAATATCTTCCCTTCTTCAAATTCTTATAGTAATGTCTGTCTTCTTTATTTTCAATTTTTTATGTTTCACTGCTCTTCCAAATTTCAGTTACCACTGTTCCTTACAATACATTTTTATGGGCTAGTTGCATTATTCCTTTACATGCTTCCAACACATCAAGCCTGGACTGTGGAATTTCCCACTGCTGCTTCATTTCAAAGAATATTCCAGACTTTCCTTTGCATACATACTTTTCACGCACTTTGGTAAGAAATCTGCATTTTTCATTTGGTTTATTTTTTAATTTTCCCAAGAGTCCCTCCTAAGTTCAAAGTGTGCCACACTATTTAGCAACACAAAATTCAATAAAAAATTGAGAAGTCTAGTATGCATTTTACATCACAGAGATAGTGGAGTTAAGAACAAGTTTAACCTTTGGCAAGATCTGGGCCCTCTTCAGAATCTCAGCCCATTAGACTTAATAAAGCCAGCTATGGAAGGCTGAGTAATCCTGTGCTCAAACTGAAAAGGACTTCACTTTGCGAATAATCAGAAGAGTTATTTCTGAAGACAAAATATACCTTAACAGAGAACACAGCAAACTAGCTCAAAGAAAGTGAAGCCGATTGTTTTACACTTCATTCACCCCTGAATCTGCAAACAGGTAAACTCTAATAAAATATTCTAATTTTCCTGAAACATCTACATGGTGGAAACACAACAAAATTATTCTGCTTAAATTCCTTTAAAACCCAGGCAACTTTCCACATATTATTGACAAAGAGACATTCCCATACACATTATAGTAAAAGTGATTGTGAATCCATGTCTATGGACAATCCATAACTACATAATCCATAACTATGGACAATCAAAGTGCTTTGGGAGGGAACTCAGAAAAAAAAAAAATCATTCATTAAGAAAGCAGATAACTATACAAAAAGGGCACCTCTATCAGCTGACAGTTCTTAAAAGGACATTGCTTGTCTTTTCACACAGCTCAGAACCTGAAATCTGATTTCTTGGACATCTTCATGATGACTCTGGAGTTTTCTCCTCAGAAGAACCAACCCCAGTCTGATCAGGTTTTGTGGAAAGCTGCTTCAGCTCTTTAACTCCTGTCCTTACTTGAATCTTTGCTATTCTGACGGTGAAAAAACCCAAAAGTCAGACACAGTTACTCAACTTATGCTGAAGATCTGATATAGCACTAAAACTGCTAAAAGCCCTGTGCCCCTACAGGTCAGATTAGACCAAAAAAAAAAAAAAAAAAGGGATAACAATGATTTTGATTTGAAATTCCATCTGAAACTTTCCAAGCGTTGCCTTGAACTTTGCCTATGCATATTTCTCGTATGCAAAATGGAACCATTCTTTTTCAATTTGTCCTTTTCCATTTGTTCAATTTATTAGAATTTTATGTATTTCTATTTTGTGATTTTTTTTTTTATTTATTTAATAGGTTAAGCTATTTCAGTTCTCCTGTGCTTGCTACAGATTTTTCTTCTAAATTGCCAGTTTTCCTGCAATACAAAATTGCTTAAATTCATTTTAGTATGGTGCTAGGATCACTTTTCCCCCATTACTGCATATATTGTAAATAGGAAGAAAATGCCTTGTTACTGCAGGCAATGTGTAAAGTCTCTCTGTTTGCATTTTGAATGTTAGCTCTTTGTCAAATACCAGACTAAGAAAAAAAAAAAAAAAGTCTTCCAAGGAAACAAGACGTATATTAATATTGCACCAACCAAAAAAAGGCATGAAATTTCATCACTCTTGAACTACTACATGTTTGGCTCGATTAAAACTTTCATCAAGTTCACCCAATAAATAAGACATAACTGGATTGCAGAATGCAACACTCGAAAACTCTGAAAATGGAAGATGCTATAGGAAAACTGTTTGTTAAAACCTCAGTTCATTTTTTAATACGTGGCACAAGATTGCTTTAAAAAGGACACCTGAAAGACTGTATTTAACTCCTTCTATTATCTTTTTTTTTCTGTAGACAGCTACAAGTACAACAAAAGACAGCTTAAACTTTGGTCTTCCCATACTTCTTTTGCAATACCAAGCAAAAGCCGCCACTCAAAGCACTGTGTTGCCCAAAGTAGTGAGATATGAAATGTGCAGTTTAGTATGACCGGGAGTATCAGGGGAGAAATGTGCGGGATTCAGGGAAAAACACTCACAGACGTACACCTGCTCATGCTTATACCAGTCCAGGGTGCCTTACTGACCACAGCAAAGTGTCCTTTTAGAGTTGGGAACTTGAGGCAGATAGCATCACACAGCTTCGACTTGGCATGTACTTCAAGACAAATCCTCACAGCCGCCCCTGTCCCCTACCTTTTAGAGCTTCTGCACCACCAGGCTAAGACTTTGTTGAAGGCTTTAGGGCTCCCAGACAGCACAGCTGCACTGTCACACCCAGCTGCGCTTGGCCGGTCTATCCTCCTAAGTATCCTCCTAAGTATTCTGGTTGTTGTATTCAAATTGTTGTATTTGAACTCTCTATCTTTTGCTCTTTCCTGTCTCATCCCACCCCTTGGCAAGGTGTCACTTATTTTTCCTCATTCACGCTGCGGTCTACAGGAATTGTGGCATGCAGCATCTTTTGCTGTTCTTCACTGTATTTAGTAAACAGAACAAACATTTCTGCACAAAACCTATTGGAATACGCTCAACATGAGGGACTCAGTACACTGGTTGAATTTAAAAGTCAGAAGAATTGAACATATGTATGAGAAATGTAAACGGACTTCAGAGAGGCAGAAAGCATCCCAGGCAGACCCTGACACTTTCAGTACAGTCCAGTACAACCATTCAGTATCATTTTAGAAGGAAAAAGAAAGTAATAATGATTCCCTAAACTCCACACTGGGAGGAAGTGGAGGTGCAAGAAAGTACTCAAAGTAGAAGTTAACAGAATTGGAAGTGCTAGCACTTTGTTTCGTAAGAGGCAAAACACTTTTAGCAGTTTTCTATCAATTCTCTTTCCTCTTCCAGATTATCTTGCAGATTTTGTTTTTATTCACCAAAAGCCTGCTGTGTTATCTTCATGTTTCTAAAGCAGAAAATCTATGAAGAGGGAAAACACAGCTACATCCACACTTTCAACATTCATGTTCCCTCTGCCTGCTGTGGAGATGGGACACTGATGCAGCTTCATCAGACACTGACTTTTCGCTCAATGGTGGATGGTCATTTAGGAATGACTGTTAATTCCAAATAATTTCTAGCCCAGTTCAGCATAATCACTTCCTTTGTACACATGTTGTAAGTGCTGTGTTGCTCCTCTCTCTCACACAAAAGAAACATGACCCGTAGGAAATTCATACCTTTAGGAAGCAGAGCAGCCCACCATCCTCTGCCTTTCTCACCGCTTCATTCTGCTGGGCAGCTGTACCTTGATGAGCTGCTGTGTTGTGGTCCTGGAAAGAGGACAACTCTGGAATCCAGGAGTTAATTCTGCTTTGATGTTCCTTGAGTATGGATAGTTTGTTCCCCTGTAAAAAAAGAAAGATTCCAGGAAGAGCTTAGTTTTCTACTACAACAAAGAGCCTGAAATAGATCACAGTTTCATACATAATTTCCATTAAATCTGATTATAGATACAAGTGATAAGGCTTATATATGTCACAAAAAATCACCAAAAGCAAGTTAACCAATAGTCCCACAACCACAACAACGTGGTGACAGAAAAGCGAGTTACATAGCCTGGGTTTACAGGCTAAGTCACAGACTGCACAGACACCAATCTGTGCGTACATGTCTCAATAGCGAAAGACATGTGATTTGACCAGCTTTTTTGGATATTGAAGAACAAAGCAAACAATGTAGGTGTTTATAAATGTATCTATTTGACACATGCAGGTACATTGACTACACATACACACATTTTCATATATAGAATTGTAGAGTAATTTAGGTAGAAAGGGGGCATCTGGGGTCCTGGGCTCTTTGAACACTGCTCGAAGCACAGTTAACCTCAGAGTCAGATGAGGCTTCTCAAGGCCATGTCTAGTGGAGATACATACAATAAAGCTTGTTTGCAAAATTCATAGCCAACTATTCACTGAAGATGTGTGCTTTTTTCTCCCAGAAGTTGCTTTTTTCCTTCATACTAGAGGGAAATATAATGCATCTGATCCCTATAGTGATGACTTCTATAGAGGGTAAATGAACAGATTTTCCATCACAAACCTCAAGCAGTGGAGTTTAACATGAAAAAGATAAACATGAATTGATTCTAGTGTATTTTGTTTCTGGTTGCTCTTGCTTCTACCTCATAGCTGGATGAGTAAGGACTGCAATGAAAATGAGGGAAAATATGTAGATACTAGGGAGGAAAATCTATGGAGAGAGACAACCTATTTCTTCAGACCTTAAAAATTTACTTTGAATTTTGACACAAATCTATCAGCTGAGACAAGGCATCATTTTCCTTCATCTTCTGTTTTCCCTGATCCTCTTGACACAAACCACGTCATTTTTAAAATGGAAAAAAAAAACAAAACCAAAAACCTCTATGACTGAACAACTTATTTAGTATTTGGCTAAAAAAGTGTGAATGCATATTAAGGAGCTTACAAATCTGAGAGCTCACCCATTTAAAAACCTTGGAAGTGACATTCAAGGAGAATATATAACAAACAAAAAACTGTGTCAAAGACCAGGAAAGACAATATCGACATGCACGTGGAATAAACAGTGTCTGCAGACCCATCAAGACCTCCTTCAGTAATATTGGCTCTTTTTTTTTTTTTTTCAATTTGGAAAAAAATAAAGAAAAAGAAATTTTATCTGTAAATGGCCTCACTCCTTCATTCACTTAGTATAAGCATTTTAACAAAGGATCACACAAATTTTCATGTGGACTATATTTATTACTTCTCAAAAACACTTCTGTTCCTTCATAAGTCAGTTTTCTCTTGAAAATCATCCACTTAGAGAAATCAGAATGTACAATAGCATTTTTGGAATAAATTATTTCACTTTCATGGCAACTTCTCTTCTTTATACCCCAAGCACCTGTTTGGAAGTTACAGAGGGAATGAATATTTTTTGCTTAGTTCACGTGACTTTCTGAGGCTTCATTCACTCCAATCCAGACAACAGAAGAAGCCATGGTAGAACCACCTTACATGGAGATGTACCTAGTGGTAGACTAAACCTCTGGACTCGAAAGACCTTGAGATGATTTCTCCAGGAATTATACAGGTAAATTTTCTACCAAAGATATTCTAAAATCCAGAAGGTTAAGGTTGAAAACATCTAATATCTTGAGAGGCCCTTACTATAGGGAAATTTTAATGACTTTATAGCCTATTCTTAAGCAAGGAATTACTTTTTATATCACTACAGATCTCCCACAATCATTTGATCCTCTTGGCACCTGAATGGTAAAATCTGCTGACCAGCCACTCAGAGCACTTTTGGAAGTTCAAGACCTATCCGGGCATAGGTTTTATGCTCAGATTTACCGCTGACAACAAATTCCCCGATTCCAGTCATGAGAGAACACTTCAAAAGCAACAGTTTTCATTGCAATAGTTCATTACACTGTTTTGTATCCTGTATAAAAGCCATACCCTGCTCCCAAAACAAAAACTACAGTGAAAAAAAAAAAGTTAAGCAGACTTTCAAACTTCAGCTCTTCCAGGTTTTACATGAGTGATTGTGGAAACTTGCTTCTAAATTAACTTGCCCATTTCAAGTGCCAAAAATGAATATAAATTATACAGAGGATATTAATAATATTTACATTCAGCCTTCTCAAAATGAAGCCAAAGAAAGAAAACATGTTGATCTAATAACATAGATATGATCATCACCATTCTGTACAAATATTGGAAACATCATGTTTTAGTCCTCTTTGTTGATTGAAAACCAAACAAATAAACAGTTATATTATCCCTCAGACCATATTATTAAACAGTAGTGCATGAACTGAAACAAGTCAAACTCTATTCCTCATTTTAAAGGGGTAGTTTTCTTATTGAATATCACATAGTGGTGATAAAGCAGCAGTCACACAAGTTAAAAAGATGCAGAGACAACCAGAAGACTGTCAGAAATAGAGCAAAATTGTTTTGACCTATGGCAGTTACTGTTATGTTGATCAAGACTGTTCATTTCAATTGCATTTTTGGCTAGATTTTTTAAATACTCTGCTATTTCAAGAGTGATTGATATAAGTTGCAGCACAAGGAAAGGCACAAGAAAAAACATGTGAGTCTGATGGTTCAATGGCCATACGTCCTCGGATTCTCTTAGAGAAGAATTAAATTTCTCTCTTGTAACTGGGAAATGTATTTGCTCTCAGAGAAGTTCTAGTGCAATGGTGGAATGATTGACATGAATTCATGATGAAGCAGTGCAGTACATACGCTATTCCTATAGACACTATGTGTTTCCCCCACCCTGGGAAACACATAGGAGCTGCAGAGCTATGTTCTCATTGAGTTTACAGAAATGGGATGTGGTAGGTTCCACTGGAGCTCTCCAATGCTTGCCTTTAAAAATGTATTAGTAATAACAAATATTTGTTTTACCGACAAGAAATGGACTTAACATTTTTTAATTAAAAATTGAATGAGGGTTTGTGGTTTTAAATAAAACATCATCTATTGGGTGTGACAAATAGGAACTTCAGAAGTAAAACAATGTATCTAAGTTAATACAGAAAAATTAAAAGTAATTCATACAGAAGTACTGCAAATTCCATTTTCCATTATTACAAAAGTATGAAACACCTTGATACATTATTACTGTATCAAGGTACCCTTCCAAATGAACTATTTCCTTGTGTTCATTTATACAGAAAACGCTTGAGTAATGGACCTGATGTTGTGTGCCTGATTGACAAAGGCACTCAGAAAGCTTTGACAGTTCAGTAGTTTAATACATATATTCTAGCTTAAAAGTGGCAGCTTCTGTAAAGCTTAGATAGTCAAAGAAATATCTTCATGCCAATCTTTTCAGTGAAAGGAAAGGCTCAGGTAGGATTGGACATGCCAATTGGATCAAGATCTGGCTACGTGAGTAGCGGCACGGGCAGAGCTTTGGCCTCTGTGATCATGGGATCCTCTTTGAGGAAGGACGACTTTGACAAAATAGGGCAAGAGATTTTTTTGCAAACAGGCTTGCTAACCTGGTGAGGAGAACTGTAAGTAGGTATGCTGGGAAGGAGGTGTCATAACCTAAAGAGAAGGCATGGTATAGGGAAGGCAAGCATTAGGGCATCACAGGACAAGGGAACTTCTTCCTTGAGAAAGGGAGACCACAGGGGTGCAAATGCCCACACCCTGGGAAACACAGGAGCTGCAGAGCTGTGTCCTCATTGAGTTTATAGAGATGTGATGTGGTAGGTCCCTCTGGAGCACTCCAGCGGATGGATGCACATCTTTTTCAGGAAAGACAGGCTGGGAAGGTGGGGAGGAAGGGTTCTGCTGTACACAAAAGAATGGTTAGAGCGCACAGAGCTATCACCACTGAGGAGGTGGTGAGGTGCACTCCCACAGACTATGAAAGAGGAACTGGGACTCTGAGGAACTGGTAGAGTTAAGGGCAGACCTTTGTAAGACCTTTGTAACCTTAAAAGTGTCAAAAAAGCATTCCTACTATGACACAGTCTAATTTTTTTCCCTAGCTTTTAGAAATTAATCTTATTTCCATCACATGCTTTTATATATTCACATGATTTTATCATAAAAGTGCCCCCTGAGACTAAAGATTACAGGTTTTGACACAGTCATTCTATGACCCTGGCCAAGATAGTTAAAGATTCCCATATAGACCCTCTTTCTGAACAGCACTTCTCTTCCAGACTTTGTCTGTTGTACCTATTCATATTAATAGCTGAGAAGGCAACAGGTCAGTTCATTTTGCCTTTGCTGAGAAAGCTGGAAATGCTTTCACATTTGAAGACTGTGGGATTGTGCCTTTCCTTCCTTATCTCCACCCCTCTGGAAGGCGACTGACTATGTCACCTCCGTAACTCATACATTGTTTTGCGACTATTGATTTCTAGCCTTCTCCTAACTGCGTCACATAAGTTATACCTTCATCAGCTGTATTACATTTAAACACCCCTTGTACTCCCCAAGCAGCAAATTTTCTCCAAGAACCTTTTGCTAATATACCAAACTCTTCCTTGTTAAACTAGATGGGGCTTGTTGGCTCATCGTCGGACATTTTAAACTTCCTTAGGGATGTGTCTACACTCAAAAGTTCTTCTGCCTTTGTCTACCAGTCTACAAAGCAGTGCAACTTTCCAAGGGTGGATGTCACTGTGTACTGCTGTAAGCATCTGTAAGCGAGTAGCTCAGGTAAAAGATGGAGAATAAGCCACATCAGAATAAGGTACCTTTAAAGTAGTTTGCCTGCATCCTCACTGGAGTTTCTTTGGGTGCAATTAATATAGTCATATAAAACAAAATAGATACTACCTGAAAACTGTACGTTTATTACCTGGTTCCTTTCATTTTGGAGGTTCTTGCTATTCTCATACTTTTCTGTTGTCTCTTTTTTCCCCACTCAGGGCTGTTTAATCTAAGGGATCTTAAGCATTGCTGGATGTTATCTCTTTATGTTCATCTTGGTCAATGACAAGGTCCAATATCATGAGACACCTAGGGTGTACGAGGCATATTGCTGTGGACCACTTGAACAATTCCATTTACCACACTCCAGCCTTGTGTTACCACAGCTCAGCCTACCCGTGGTAGTGAGAAATTGCTGAAATAAGAGCAATCCACTTCTGCTTTGAAGCAACAAATTGGAGATCAGCTTAAATCATTACAGAAGGAGTGATAGTCTGCTGAAGGAGTACCAGATTTTAAACTCTTTGAACTCGGTCTGCAAGATCTCATAAGACTATGTCTATAATTGGTTTGTTTTTCATTGGCCTTCTCACCTGCTCTATCCTGTAATGATGAATTTTCACTTCATTTACTCTGCTTGGTCTTTTGCAAGTTTCACAACACGCATTATTAGATCAATCCTGCACACAATTCTCTCACTTGCCTCATACTAACATACGTTGTGAGTATCCTTTATGTGGATCACGTATTTGGGGTTAGCTCTACCAGTTATATAAGATAGAGATTTTGCTCCCTGTTCTAGCAATTCTAAACCACAAATACACCATCACTTGTTTAAAACTGTTAACAGGAATTTCAGATTATTGTATTACTGCCCAGAAGCTGGTGTAAGTCTCCTTGAAATCCATCCAAGCAATATGTGTTTTCAGATCATGTCTTCATCTTCATCTAGGCAACTAACAAGTTAAAAATATTTTATTCAGAGGGAGTTTTTATTTTTTGAGCCTATATTAATAATATATCGAAGAGGGAGATAAGGGAGCTCCTAGATGCCGGGTTGTTCCTCCTTTTTCAGAAACAGTGTACTGCCTACCCAGGAATATTTTTAAACTTCCAAAGAATTTACAAAACTCATCTGCAAATTCACTCATCTTGGACTTCCCTTTCTATTAAAAAAATTCTCTCAGGGAATTACCACTACCTGATGTTGCTTCTATTTTGTCAGATTGTCTCTCGCATCTCTCTTTCCTAGGAATGGCTGGAACTAAACATTTTTCTACTCTTCTTAATTGAAGAAAATGTTCTTAAATGTTCTTTTGTCCCTTTTTTACTCCAAATACATTAAATTGTGGGACATTTTTCCTCTCTCTCTCTTTTTTTTTTTTTTTTTTGTTGTAAGAGAAGAAAAGAAAAAGAGTTCCAGCTTTTCATATCAGGAATTAAAAAATGCTTTAAAAATGCAATTTTAAGATATTACGTTAGCAAGGCTGTCATAAACAAAGGATTATTGAAGAACAAGTTCATGAAATCTTCATAGCCAGATTTTTAGGACAGTGTAAGGGAACACAGAGTGGATAAGGATGCAGAGCTTAGAGGACACTTAATCCTTCCCATCTACATTGTCCAAAGACAAGCAACGCCATGCACTGGGTGGCAGAATCTATCCAGATCCATTTTGCACTTAGATGTTGTGGGAACGTGTGGGTTGGAAGTGTGGGCACCCCTTTCAGGTGAACCTTTGACTGTAAATGTGAGTGGTCAATGCAAAGGGTTCCAGAGCAATCAAACAGAACTTTTGAAAAGTAACTCTTCGCATCAGTCAATATAATAATGAACAAAATACTGATTCTAAATTCTCCTGGAGAATCCAATAGATTCATTCCTTACCAATGTTGTAATTACATTTCTTTAAAGACTGTACATAGAGCTTATCATAATTATTTCTTATATGTTGAATGATGAAAAACTGAGAACTCTAGTGCTCTGTTTGTTAATTGGTAATAGTTTCCTCCTTAAAGTTGCTTCCCATAGAGACTCTATTTTACCCAGAGTTTGCAGACAGATAGAAATGTAAAGATGAATTTAATTCACAATGAGCCAGTAAATTGAATGCTAACTTCTACTTGCTGCTACCAGTGCACTCACAGAAGAGGTCATCTAAACTTGTTCCGAACTTTTAGGCTACATTGACATTAATTTTTGTTTTGAAACAAAGAAAGACAAGACAACCATCCTATCTCCTAACAGACATTAAGGATCCTGGCTTTTTTCTCTGGGAATGACAGAAAAACATAAAGGGGTTTAACATCCATACATTTTACTGAAAAGCCATGAACACCTCTTTGAAATCAGAACTAATATAAGGAAAAAAAAAACCTAAGAGAGCATTGAGAAAGGAACATACTGATTTCGGTTAGGCTGGATGTGCACATGGAAAAGCCCAGTTGCAGTGCCAAGAACACAGAAGGCAGGAGACGTCCATCCATCTATGGTGTTTCTTGCCTGTGCTTATACCTTCCGACAAACTTTTTAATTACATTGTCTCCTGCTGTTTTTCTCATCTGCTTTATTCAGTGCATTGATGGCCGAACACAATAAAGTACTCAGAGATCTATCCTCACAACACTCCTGTGAAACATTATCATTCCTACTATTCCTACTGAAAAACAGAGGTCTAGAAAAGTAGGTGACTTGGTCCGTGAAAGAGTCAATGACAAGCAGAGGAACTGAGCTTCCTTAGGATAATGTACCCAATAGCGTAAGACACAAAGGTCTTTAAAGCCTAATGTTACAACTGGTTTACTTCATGTTCTTCTGTTCAGCTCAGCATTTTGGTAAGACAAATTTTTCCACATTGTAACCAATACTATGACTTTGAAAAAAGTATTGGAGCAATATTTCCTCTTGTTGTAGAAAATAAATGCTAAAACAAGCCTCAATTTAATATAACTTTTGTAGTCATTTAACTGTTTACTGATACTTATTTTCGAAAAGACAGCTCCCAAACTTTTGCAATCATGCCACTCTACCAGAAAAAATTTTTTATCATTCACCCTCCATATATATTTATATAGATTCATTTATAAACCATATAAAGTTACTACTGTACTAATATATCATGTATGTTACAAAACATAAACAAAAATAGAAATAAAAATGAATGAGATAAAGATGAATTAAACTCTATGTAGAGGGTTTTTTAATTTAAAAAATTATGTTTAAAAAATATTTTTTCACATTGCAATAGATTGTCTTGTGCAGCCCCTGAGACACACGCACTCCGCTTTGGAGGTCACTGCTCTAAGTAGCCATTTCAGTCAGTGCTTGAATGTCAGCACTGAATCAGACTTATGCAGGGCTATGAAAGTTGCCCGATCTACTTGTTATTTAGGTTTTCTTTTCCTACCTTTGCATCCAAACTCTTTTCAAAAGGGATCACTAGAACGCTGCTGGCTGCCTATAGGAAAAAAAGACAGTACGTATGGAGTAAGCATCTGTATATCTAATTGCAGTTTTTAGATTGGATATCCGAGTCCACATTAAAAAGCAGTTCTGGTACGATCAAGTCTATCTTGTCAGGAAGGTGAAGGATGGTTTGGTTGTAGCATACTACTCACACACAACCTTGTAAGTCAGTCCTTTGAGAGGCATCAGTAAGGGGAAAAATAAAGCTCAGACACAAAGACTGAGAACAAAACAGGGAAAGAGAAGGTATGTCTAAAAGAGAGAAGCATAAGCTTTTAATTTAATACTTACGGGATTTTTTTTTTTTTTTTTATCTAGACAAGCAACAGTACCTAACAAATATTAAAGGCAAGAATACAGGGGAGTGAAACCAGAACATTTTGGGAGGTAAAAGGGCTGGGGAGCTTGTATTCTCCAAGCAGTCAAAGGATAAAATTGTGTTCCTGGGAAGTGAGGAGAAGATGGGATGGATACTCTACAAGCTGTAAAGCATTCCAGGCAGGACTCCAGAATCTACAGGTTCATCTCCTGCTGATTAAGCATTTAAAATCTCATTCCTTGTTAAGACGGACACAGGTGACATTTGCTTCACCTCTACTATGAGAAATCAAAGTGCCCTTTGAACATCTACACAGTAAGTCAGGGCCAAGTTCTGAGCTACGCTGAATACTTTCTGTTCCATACAATAGGATACAAATTACGTCTCAGATGAGCACTGAGTTGAATCAGCCATTGCCATCATTCCTTACATAATGAGTTGATATGCAATTTTATATTGCAATACAGTACTCACTAAGTTTCCCTGCCATGAAGCAGTAGAGGGCAGGGAATGAAGAGGACAGTCCTTGTACAATCTGCAATTCAGCTTTTACTGCAAGGGCAAAAAACTTGAAGCGTTTACCAGGACCACAGCTGAGATCGAAAACATGGAGCAATACAAAAAATAAAACTACCAATATGCTATACATTTTTTAATGCAATAAAAACTGTGTAGTGCAACATAAAATAAAAAGCTAAGGGTTGAGGAAGTATCTCTGCTTCTCTCTTGAAGGATGTATCTTCAAGGAGTCCTTAATTAGGCAGGATCTAAATAAAAAAATAACCAGTTCAAGATGATTGATTTGTATAGATTGTGGATTTTTTTAATATATTGATTTAATTAGACACCATTGAACCATATTTAGAAGATAAGTGAAAGCCTCTAAAGACTTATTTATTGACACCATATGGCAGTTCTTAAAAGTGATATTTAAATTATGCATAATGAGCCACATTAAAAAAAAGAGGATGAGCCATAAAAAGAAGTCCCAAACAAAAAAAGATGCTATTGTTGAAGGATTTAAGTTCTAATATGAGAGTTTAGAATCTCAGAGAGGAGGTGCCCTACAGCTAACTGACAATATTTGGGGTAGTGTTCATATTATATGATGTAGCTGCAAAAAATAAATTTTTGTGATGGATTAAAAAACTATGGTAGGAATAGTCAGGGAAGAGGAGTCAGGAGTCAGACATGAGAAACTGAAAGAGAATGGCAAGTCAGAAAAACATGCTGCTCACCTTTTCACTACAGTAAATGCATCTCTCACTCTAAAAGTATCTGCTCGGACATCAACTTGCAGTTACCTATTTTAATACATGATACCCGACTACAATTTTCATGAAGTAAACCCTGTACCTAGTGTATGTGTAGTGATTCCTACACCACCACTGAGGTGTTCCTTTAGTGTGAATATGGTTTCATTTTTGCTAAATTTTTCTTATGTGTTTCTCTCAATATATTAATAGCTCAAAATATCTATTAAAAAGTTGAACCAGAAGTATGTATTACATTAAAAAAAAATGCAAACTCAAGTGCTTAAAAGTAGAAAACTAAAATTATGGCTTCAGTCTGAGGTCCCTGTGCTGATGGTGATATCTCACTGGATGACATTCTGTTCTTCCTGAACCATTCTGAGAAGTCCAGGGGAAATATTTTTTCCTCAGCTAATTTTTCCACAGAACCTGTACCTTTTTAAGTAGCTCATTCTTCACCTGTCTACCTTTGACACAAGCAATTTCCTCTTTGCTGCCTGGGTACCAGCTGGAAAAGCACTGACAGTCCAGGCCACAGACTCCCTAATCTGAGTGCATAATTTTTATGATATAGGAGCTACTGCGGCAGAACTTGTTAAAGAATTCCTGTCGCGACACCTCTGGCTGGCTGGAGGGCGCTTAATGTCTCCTCATTTTTGCAAACAAATATCATGGCAGTTGTGGCATCACACTGTGGATGACATACCTGAACTCATCTACGTTCAGAAACAAAAGGTGAGGCTACACTTTAGATCCTCATCAGCTCACTAAAGAGGCAGCTGCAGAGGAGTGGGGACAAAGAGCAATGACTGCTGAAGGGACTGGAATGTGTCAAACTGGTATTACTACATCTGTATCACAAAACTCGGTATTAATTTTTAATGGCAATTCCTGACAAACCAGCTCAATTACAGGCAAAGACCTGCTCAGCCCCTGAAGTCTTGGACTGAAGATGGTCACTCTGAGGAAAGCAGTGGATGTGGATAACCCATTTTCCAAGCAAAAGCTGGGATGGATTGGAGCAGGTGGGCTCTGATGGAACTGAGCTGCTACTCTATTGAGCACGTAGCTACTGCTAGGTGAATTTTCATCGAAAAAGCACACCCTCATTCCTGACTCAAGGGTCACTCTTTCCCATTCTTTGCCTCAAACAAACCCCTCCAAAGCGGAGTGTAATCCAGCTCTCCAACAAACAAGAGCAACACATGTGTTTAACACAGTACCATGGATCTTCTCCCTTTCCCCAGGGCCATAAACAAATAAACCAGTCTAGCTAAAAATACCTAGAATAATTCTTGGCTCATGGTTATTTTCAATCCGAACAGTTTAAACGCAGCAGAATTACAACGAAGAGAAAGTGTCAACCAGGTTTTACTAAAGCCAAAGTTATATGGGCCTTTTGCAATATGAAATAGTAAAAAAATAAATCTTAAAAATCACAAAAGCTGGCTTGAGATTGCAAATGGGGAAGAGAGAGGTTCCAATGCAGAAGACCATGAGAGATAATTAAGATGACACTCATACTAGCTAGATGAAGGTGCAATCACGGACCCTAATACTGGATCATAGAATATCTTGCAAAACATACCGAGTTAAAATCTCTGTACTTGGATCTTAGACGTAGGAAGGTTCATCAAATCAAGTCATGCTAAAAAAATGATGTGAAAGGCAGAGCTGCTGGTGCCCCAGTTGTCCCATTTGCCTGATATTTCTCACATTTCTGAAAACACTTAAGAGATCTCAGTCCTAACAGCAGAGATAAAATTGTCAGAAAAATGGCTTGTCAACCAGGCTGATTCTGTGAGAGTTCCCTTTGCTGATCCTGTGAAAGTGTCTACAAATCTGGATAACTTCAGATCTTTGAGAAATAAAATAACAGAAAGTTTGTCCATGTTCAGAATATGTTTTTGTTGTGCTTTAGTAGATGAAGTCCAAAGTAGATCTTCCATCACTAGTGAAGATGCTTGACTTTATCAGTGTTCTCAGGTCTGATCAGGATATAATAAATATGCAAGAATCTCCTTCACAGAGAAATTACATATTTCCAGCCCAGCGTACAAACAGGGTCTAGCTATGCCCTGTACCAGATACTTAATCTAGGGCTGATTTCAAAAGCAGGGTTGAGTACAAGATCTCAGCTTCTAATTCAGAGAGTGCAATGGGTGGATCAGCAAAAGGAAATAGACTGGAACAAAGACTGCACAGAAGCTGATTCACAGGGAAGAGAGGCTAAGACTAGGAATTAAAGAGTAGAGAAGGGATCCTGAGATTTAGTTGGCAGAGGACAAAATAGAGAAAGTAGAATTACCAACCCTGGGGTTGGTAATCAGATCAGAATGGCATAGACTGGGTCACAGGACTGGTGTGCGAGGGGAAGAAATAAATATTTGTAAAAATTATGACAGTGTGAAGGAAGTACATAGAAAACTGTGCACGAAGAGTCATGGAAGGGCTGAGGAAAGAAAAGCAAAACGGAAATATGAGAAGGAAGGAGATGATGAGATGGATAGGATGAGAATTCAGGGAGGAGACTTTGACAGAAACGCTGCAATCCAGAAGGCCCATGTGGGAAAAAAAGGAAAGGGTATTGAGACACATAAGGATCTGGCTGAAGGGATGGGGGAAAAATAGACTATGGCGCCATACCATAAAAGCCTATTTCATAAATAACCTCAACAAGGTGGAAAGATTAAGACAAATAGGAAACCTAAATTAATTCTGGCATTGCCTTCTTTATGAATAAGTGACTTTATGGTTTTAAAAGCCATCTTTTAACACCATTTCCAGGTGTGCCTGTGAGTGTAAGAGTAGTAAGTAAAAACAAGAACAAATAAAGACTAACCAGTTTGTGTGTTTCAGCTCTTCCTACCTAAGATAAGAAAAAGACTAAATCTTAAGCTATGTAAGTACATTATAATTTTCTTTTAATCTTATGCTGCTACTTTTTAAATACCATTTTTACTCATAATTATTTATTCCAATAGATATGCTGCGCAATGTTTCTGTATACAGTAAATCAAATGACTGAATGGTTTTCTTTTACTACAGGCCGAATCCCAAAGATGCTTTCCCTTGCCATAGTCCATTATAAACTTAAAAGCATCTTAAATGAAAAACGGATTCCTTTCATGAACATACATAGCGTGATGAGTTGCCAACATAATAAATTATCTCTCTTTATATACCTCACATAGTTATCACAAATAACTTTTTTTTCCTTATTTTTCAGCTGGCAGTAGATTGGTAAGATGTCTCACTTAGAATCTTTTGGATCTCCTCCAATGATCTGAGATCCCTTAGGATATCTGGTACAGATTGATTTATTATAATAAATATTATGCCATTTATGCCTCTGAATAGCTCATGCTTTAACAGTGTGTTTGTTTCAGCAAATGATTAATAACAAAACGGGTTCTACTGTACACTTATTGCCTACATACACACAGCTATTGGAATGATATAGCGTTATGAGTTCTTACGGCTAACCAGGGGCAAAAAGCATTCTTCTTTTCTACTTCTATAGCTACGCCCACAGATAACACCGAGTGCTGAAAGCAAACTGAAAAAATTGCAAAAATCTAAAGACCAACCAGAAGGCAGAGGATAGAGCACTGAGCAGACAAACTTTTTCAGTTTTAAATTACTAAGAATTTTCACCCACTATTTCCCATTCCTCCATTCATTTTCCAAAAATGAAAACTTCACCTGAAGCTTTTCAGATGATTCCTCCATTTGACAAACACTCCTCTTGATGTTATATAACCAAGTGAAACTTTTTTGTAGTATAGACATTTTTGCTTTATAGGTGATTTCTTTAAAAATATATACAAATTCTAATGAAACATGTCTTCCTACATTATACAGATAATAGAGACAAATTAATTATCTGTAATACAGAAGTGTTGCACAAATAAGTAGCTAAAAGAAGTCAGAGAATATTTACATTCCTTTCTCCAAAAAGTCACCTTTTCAATTGTATTGATTTTAACTGTAGTGATTACTTCTTCATTGCAGGAAATACCTCAAAACAGAGTTTTCTGTGCTAAGGTGTAAAGAAAAGGCACTTCAGAAGTACCCTGAGGATCTAGCTCAGCTGTTCTCAAAGTCTGGCTATTAGTATTCCAGTTTGTTGATAGGTCCAACATGCCTAAGAAATGGGGCAAAAATTTGTCCTTTTTAGCCACAACCAAGGTCTGTTTATCCAGTCTTATGGACTGAGAACATGCCTCACAAGCCATACATCCGCAATAACCACAGACAGCCACTGCCCTGAAAAGTCTACAGTCCAAAGAGGTGAAAAGAAAGTGAACAAATGTGCAAGGTACAAGTAACTGAACAAGCACAACTGACTGTGGGTTTATCAGATGGTTTTCAAAGGATTGCTGTCTCTAGTCCACAAAATACAGCTATGCACGTTACAGAAGAAAAAGGTAGCATGGACAGTTTAGCAGCATCCTCTTGCATAGACATTACTAAAAGCCACTCAATCTGCTAGGAGAGGTACTCAAAAAGAAAAGGCCTAGATAAATGTCATGCACTGATTTTATATGGAAATATAAGATACAGACTCCTTATTTAAGACAATAGATCCACTAACTTATTTGGGATTACTTGTGAAGGACAGAACAGCAATAGGTAGTGCTGCCTCAGGTAGAACCTGGAGAACATTCTGATGATGGGGTTTTTTCATGGGAAATTCCGGTTTGTCAAAGTTTAACTTGGATTCTCAGGATCATCCTGATTCAATGTGTCTCCACATTCAATGAAGCAGGGGTAGAGAGAAAAACTTCCTAACAGAGTCACTGAAGTGAGATGCCTACAGTTATGCAGCAAGAATATAACCTCTACATACAGCTTTATTCTTACAACTAAACAGTTGTTAATAAATGGCTGTTGTATTCCATGAAGAGTTATTGAAATGTGCAAATATTTTTCTTCTTGGCACATCAGACTGAGTTTGATATCTACAATCTTTATTCTAAACCACTCCTGGTGCAATGCTGGCAAATCTTTCTTCCAGGAATTTCATCTTAGTACAACATCCTGATTTCTAGAAAATCAGCTGTGAATTCTCTGCAGAAAAGCTTATAAAAATTCATAAAGGGGGCACTGACAACCAGCAATCTACTGGTGGCAAAGGGGAATATGTCTTTGGTTTTTTCAGGGAACAGAAGGAAAGTCTCAGGCTCAGTCTGATGTGCCAAGAAGAAAAATATTTGCACATTTCTGTAACTCTTCACAGAATGTAACAGCCATTTGTTAAGAAGTTTTAGTTTGTGTTTTGTGTGTGTACACATGCACACACAGACCATATATATGCATGTATATACACAGATTCACATTGGCATTGAATATGCATGTAGATAGATACACATGAAGTATCATCATACATTGTATAAAATATTGATTTTACCAGTTATAACACAGTTCTCTGAACTAAAACTGACATAGTTTTAAAATTAGAAATGCTCCATCCACTTCCCCCTTGAAAATTATTGTTGAATCTGACTCTTTAAAGGCAGATCTACATGTGTTTGGGTTACTTAGAATTCCCTTCAATGAAAAAGGTTTTGGTCAGTCATCTAAATCGCTCTGATTAGTCGGTGTCTACAGGCTTTCACCAAAATGAAACAGATGATTAGTCTAAACAACTGCTGTTAAAGTATGCACTTTAAGGTAAGATAAAGTTACTCTATATTAAGCAGGAAGGTAGAGAAAATACTTTTTGCTCCACTTGTATATTAGGTCCACTATTACAAGTCTCACAAAGAACTAATCCATATCAAACTTCCTTATCCTCTCTCCTCCTATACAACATACATTTTTTAAAGGCTGTGAATTTTAAATGGGTCAGCTCTTTAAAGAGAAAGAATGAGTACTAAAGTTTGACACTACCTATTAAAAATTAGTGGTGAGAACATTGCCGAAAATCATACACATGTTCCACTGGTACTTCTTTGAAGGTATTGTCTTCCTCTTCAGAACCTCAGTGTCATTAATTTTGAGTAATTTCTTCTGTTATGAGAGCAGTGAAAACTTCGAAAACAGTATGACCAAAGCTGCAAAGAGTTCAGAAGAATAGATGGTGCATGGGAGCTAGCTCAATAACATAACCTGGCTAGATGCTAGACCAATGCCTTGGACAGCCAGATCCCAGCAAAACTGAGCAACAATTGAACTTTAAGGCTGCAATAAAGCATTACTACATGACATAACCATCATGGTTTTCAACATGGCCCCCTCCCACATGGTTATGGGATACAAAAGCTTTCATTAAAGGATGAATCCTCAGAGACAAACTTTCCCTCTCAGAACACTCACACTTCATTATCACACAGACATCTCTCACGGGAGATAGAGCCTGCCTGTTCGTGCACATGCAACCCCCTCCATTCCATCCTGCCACACAATTACATGTATTTGACTGTGTGAGAAACCCCTGCAACCCATCAAACACATGGTCTAAATCTGTTCAAGTTCTACACACTTAACAAGTAGCTCTCCTGTTTAGTTATTTTTGTTGATACGGAGCTTCTAGCTTCTCAGTTCACAGTAGCTGTAGGGATAAAACCATAGATACGTAACATGGCTAAAAATTATATTCTGCACCCTAGCACAAAACTCTCAGTATTTTTTGCAAAAGATGTCATAAGTAAGTTCACTAACTAAATCAGAACACAATGAAACACATCCAAATCAGTATGAATTTATTGAGAAGGTGCTGGATTCAAGGGAGCCTGATAGCTCCTTTGCTTTCTTCACACCATAAAAAACCCATAGATCTAGCTTCCTAGAAATGTTATGAAATCCATCTAGATTTTCCCAAAACAAGGACTGTATTATGATGCCTTTAATGTATTGTATCAGCAAGTTTTAATACTGCCTACATCGGAGGAAAAGTAAAAGGTATTTATCAAGTCACTACTAAAATAAAGCACACAGTAGATGTATTTTCCATCTGCTAATTCTCAAGTAGCTAAAAGCAGGTTTCTGTGTATCTTCTTATTCAATGTGCAGCATCAAAGTCTCATAATGTAGTGAACTGAGGTGAAGAAAAACATAGCGCCTCAATTTTGTACACAGTAAAGTATGTGGATTTACCTGTCCAGGAGAACCCAGAACACTGTTTGAGTTGGGAACTACTTTAAACCACCTTACTGCAGGAGAAATTAGAGCAATCAGCAAGAGAAATATGTTCCCTTTAATAAAACCTGCTCCAGTAAACCAATATTCTCAAACGACAGTGGTAGCTGGCAGGTATGTAGAGAGAAAGTGCTGGAGGCTGCGAGAGGGAAAGCATACTTTCCCTCTTCACACTGAACACTCCAAATCACACTTTCAGTCAGCTTTTCCAACGTAACTTAAATGAAGTGGATCCTATCAATGAGTTTTACCTGAATTAGATCTTGCTTCTGAAGTCTAAATGAACGGTGTTGGAGAGCTGAGGAGAGGGCAGTCTAAATAACTTCCTCAGTCTGGCACTAAGTAACTTCAGCACTTTGCAGATTTGTTTTCTTTAATTTGAAAACCAACGTCTAAAATATTCCCCCAAACAGTAGAGGAGCGGGGTATGCGTGACTTACTTTCAAGACACAAAGCAGAGGATGCAAAAGGAAGTAACAACTCCTGTCACGGTTTGTGCTCTTGTTTTTATTCTTGTGTCAATTTAAGCATAAATGTTTAAGTTTTCAAAGCTAAATAAGCCGTTTATATACTGTATTCTCCTTAGTTCTGAGTGACACTGTATGACTAGATGTCCCAAGCAGCTTTGAAAAAGCTCACATACTGTAATTTCAATTCTGACAGCATTTTTACTCTGGATCCATAATATTAAAATGCAATCAGAATGTGATCCTTCCACAAGAGTTTTGTTTACACAATATTGTACCCTGGCTAGGAATAACCTGATATTTTATGACAGAATAACCTGATATTTTATATACTTATATTTTTCATAGTTTCCATGATTTGGGAGCTTCCCCCATGAGACTGCAGGCAGAACTATTAATCAGCACCAAACAAATAATGGATTTTTTTTTTTTTTAAAGGGAAATTCTTTAAGTGCCCACTTGATTTATTTGTTCCTTACGGTTATATGCAGTTACAACAAATTGTTGGTAGTTTTCATCGTTCTTATTATTGTATACAGACTATCTGAAAATGCTCCCATTGAAGCTAAAAAGAGTATGCCACTTATTTCAATCAAATCATGTTTAGGCATAAACATAGCAGAAAGATTTAATATTGAAAATATATATTGAGACTTCGGACTCATCATCAGTATATACTGCGCAGTGCTATTACTAAACATTACTTTTGTGCCTGAAGGAGCTTGTGAAAATGAAGTTGCATGGTATCAGGACTAGCCCTAAGAATTTTGCCAAAAACTCTGTCACCGTAATTTTGAATATCATAGGCAGCATTCTGACATGATTCGACCTGCAGCTTTTCTTTAGAGGGAGCATACCAAAATAGCTTTCATTTTGAGTGTAACCAGGATGGAATTAACTTCCTTCACAGCAGCCCGTTACGGTGCTGTGTTCTGGATTGGTGACTAAACCAGTGACGATACCACACCAGTGTTCTGGCTATTGCTGAGCAGCACTTGCACAGCGTTAAAACTTTCTGTTTCTCACTCTCTCCACAGTGCAGCGAGTAGGCTGGGGGTGGGCAAGAAATGGGGAGGGGACACAGCTGACTCAAACTGACCAGAGAGATATTCCATATCAGATAACATCCTCAGCAGTAAAAGAAAAATGGGGTGTGAGGGGTTGCCTTCCAAGGTGGCCGTGGCTGTTGTTTGGTGAGAGGCTGCACATCTCTCTGTGTGCTGTGGTGAGTGATTGCCTTTGAATCGCCTGTGGGTTTTTTCCTTTCTTCCCTTATGACACTGTCTTCACTTTGACCCACGAATTTGCTCTTCCTATTCTCTTCTCCATCGTGCTGGGTGGAGTGGGGGACAGTGAGCAAGGGTGTGTGCGTCTGCATAGTTGCTGGCTGCAGTCAAGCCATCACAGCTTCACACCTTGCAAATTATGTTTGATTACTCCATAAATAGAAACAACTATTATTTTTTTAATCGAAAAAAATGTTTAAGTGAGATAAAATTGGGGGGGGGGGGGGGGGGGAAGTATGTCATTGTTTCCTTCCTGCCCACTGCAAGTATTTTGTGCTTTCCTTAGACTTGTTCTCAGTCACCAATGTTTTAGGGGCTTCCTGCCTGCAACAACCTCTACAAAGTCCTCTCTGAGTCCTTAGGAAAAGTATCATCTTTCAACTTCTTGTGAGATTTGACTTAGCACTAACTCAGTGGATTTTAACTCAAAATCTCTGCTTTACCATGGGCTGCCTGCATTTAGTGTTTCACAGGGTACATCTGAACTGCTAAAACAAATGGAATGGACTCCATCGTTGTCTTCCTGATTAAAGTTACTTCATTGCTGAGTTTTCAGCCATCCCAACTATCTCTCTCCAGAACAACAGGTACTCTCCAGGCTCAGCCTGAGGAATATATACTCCAGAAACCACTACTAAAAGGTAATACAGACACTTACACCTCTTTTGGCTCTTCACTATCCTATAACGGTACCCCAAAAGGTTTCACAGACCTTATACAACACATAACCTGTAATTTCATGGTAAAAATATACCACTGGTGAGTTGCAACAATCCTAAAACCATCAGGACATTTTGAATTGCAAACATCCCATCGTGCCCCCAGCCCCGCACACTCACAATTCTGACTTGGGGACAGTTGGCCAAATTCAGTATGGTGTGAATAATTGTAGTGTGAATAAATCTATTCTAGAAGGAGGCAGACGTTAGCTGTATGAATGCTGGTCTGAGCATGCAGTGCTGAAGGTAGTGAGAGCTCTAGGACTCTCTTTTCTTCAGTAGCACAGACAAACCCTTATAGACTGTCTGCCTAATCCACCTTTGCTTCAGAAGGTGCAAGTCTTAATTTCTTTAGCAAAGTACAGTAAAGATTCCACAATCAACTACAAACAAACAAGTAGAAGAGATTCCATCTGTCACATCCAGATGTACAATAGAAATACATTTCATAGCAAAAGAAAACAATAGATTTAAAAACCTGTTATCATGTGGGGGGAAAGGGAGTGGTTTTTAAAAAACTGTTTGAGGGAAGAATTCTTTTGGACAAAAAAACCCCCACCAAACCATAAGCTGTTGGTTTCTTCTACAGATTCTATTTATAGTAGTGTTATTTGAAATTTATTGTAATTGTACGAAGTGGTATGAACAGCAAAGAAAGCATTTTATTTCAGCAGTCTTAGGTTATTATACGAAATGAAACCTTAGAAGAGAAGATACTGATCACCACACATTATTCTCTTCTTTACTTTCCTGTCTTTCTCCAGGGTCAGTATGGGGTCATTTTAAAAAAAAAAAAAAAAAAAAAGACACATATATTGTCTTAAAATTCTTCCCCGGGTATTTTAATAGCTAGTTTACTGTTTCTGGCTCATGTAACATAAAGATGGCACTGAATATTCCAGCCCAGCAGACTATGGAGGCGAGGCAAAACTGTAAGTAGGTGAGTACTTCAGTCAAGGGTTTTAGGTAAAGCATCACTAGAAGACTAGTACCTTGCATGAGTCATCTCACTGGTTCTGTTTATTGTATTGACACAGTGAAATATTACCACTGTGTAGGGACTTCAAGTTTGTGGTTATGGAAGAAAGAAGGTTTTATAGCAAATGTTGGCTTGGAGCCCATATTTGTGATTAATAGGTTATAACTTGTGATCATATTTGGGGGGATTTAAACAAATACAAAGAAGTATAGTTAAACTCTGAAAGAGCTGCAACTTTAAATAAATTTTGTTATACTCCTGCCCTCTGTTCCTCTGTTTATCTTCCATAAAATTATACTCTTCCACTATGTGAGATTTATTATTATGTATCACCTATTCAGAAGTCGTTGAATCAGGGTGCTTTTATTACAGACAAAGGGGTGATTCCTTCATTCTGCACATAAACAAGCACCGTGTTCAGCAAAGCACTGCATTCTGTACCATCCCTAGCAGGATTTCTGCAGATTATTTTTAAATTGCATCCAAAGCTTCTAGAGTCAAACAGGCATCTTACTAACCAAACAGAGAGCTTTACAGAATTGTTTTGGTTGGAAGAGACCTTTAAGATCATCGAGTGTGTGTTTACATGCATAAAGAATTAATTCTATTACTGCTTAAGAACCTCAACAGAAAAATGTGCAGAGTTGCATGGAGGTGGGTGGGTAACATGGTAGAGCACACTCTTTACCCAATACAAAGCTGTCCTTCACGGAAGGCCCAGCATGCTGCAGCCCTTGTTGGTTGAGTAAGGAAAAATTCGTGACTAACCACCTGGATCCACAATTCTAATCCACATAGTATTACTGCTGGTGAATGGATAGAGCAGCAGCAGATCCGAAACTCTGAAAAGTGGCAATAATAACAATGCAGTGGGTGGACAAGTAGTTCACATTTTGGGTGGCACATACTTGCCTCAAACTGTTTTGAAAGATTCACAGAAGTAATATGAGCTGGAGCATAAGATCATAAAATAAGGTTTGACAGCCAGCATTTCACTTGCCTTTTTCCCAAGCCTTCTGGAAGAAGAATTACATCAGGAAATTGTAGTCATTAGCAGGGCAGCCTTATACTTAATAGACATTTGGACTTTTCTACTCTATAATTGCCATTCTAGCCAGTAAGGGTGGGCCATATTTCATCAATTTCATATTGTTACGAAGAGGAAATCACCTGCTAATGAGTATAAAAGAGAAAGATGATACAAATTAGAGGAAAATTAAGGTCATCTTGTTTAAAAAGTTGAAGGGAGAAGAGCTAAAGAGAACACTTCTGCAGCCTTAACATTATGGGTCAAGCAAGGAGCTGCCTTTCCAGGAATGAAGCTTGGTTCTCATCCATGTTAAAGAAAATCCATATTGACAGCAATTATCCTAATGTCAGTGTTGACTCATGCACTCAAGAAACTGTCACCGAGAATACATTTCAAAGAAGTTAAAACTCATTAATGTTCTTCCTTACCAGTATCTTTGTAATTTATCAAATACTAACCCCAGGCTACAGAATAGCATTTGAAACACATAAAGTCTTCTAGATTGCTATGCTCTTTAAATAAATTTTGTGTGATTTCATTCTTGTTGAAAATTGATGTACATGTTAGTTAGACATTCATCAAACAGCAAAGCTGACAGTGCCCTGATCCATTCAGTGAATGAGTTCCTACAGACCAGCATAATTTAACATGAGGCTCTGGCAAGCCTCACTGGTTCAAGCAATACCTTCCGATAGGTTCCCATTATTCTCCTTCCTTAGCCAAACATCAATGACAAGCAATGTTCACTCTTGTCCAGCATATCTAATACTCATAACCCATTTAGTAAAGAGTGCATCTGATCACACTTACCGTATATTTTTCTCTGATGCTGTAGGAGTAACCATTTGGGTTCTTTAAGCAAGTCCCCAAATTCTATTGAGAGTTCATCTCTATAGCAACAATCAGTAATAGATATTGCTGTCCCATCCATCTTGTGCTAAAAGCCTTTTCATTTTGTGCAGGGTCTTATCCTTCGAATATTTCTATCAATCACTGCTCACGTCGTGTCACAGACCAGAAAAAAATTTGTTTTCTTTTGTTTCTTAAAGTCAGGTTCAAATATACAATCAGGATGTCAAGTGTACACCACCAAGCTTTTGTTAAATGCTCTAGAGAGCGCATCAGGAAGTAACAGTCTTAACCCAGGGTTATATTTACTCTGTAAATTATACCTCTCCTGATGAAAAAAAGAAGAGTCTGTAGCACAAAGAGAACATTTACTGAGTTCCTTTCAGCAATTTCAAAACTGTATAGGAACTGCCATTCAAAATGATCACACCTAAATAAACCTCTGTATTTTATGCTATCAAAGACTGTTGCTCTGTATAGACAGAGAGCAACATTTGCCAAAGGGACTAATGCTGAAGTTAAGCAAAACAGTGCCAGAATCCTCTTAATACATCAAGGAAAACACAATAAAAGAAAAAAGTTAGCATCGACTCTTTTTCCCAGAATGTTTCCCTTTGTAGGTAAAGGAAAGATATCTTTCTTTCATATCTATTTACCTTTTTTTTAGTCTATACACAAGGTAGAGTCATTTAGTTATTCCTCCCTGCAGTGACCAGCAAATATACCAGTACCGCTTTTTTCTCCTATTTCCTCTGCGATCTCCAGAGCAGAAAGCCTGTCAAGAGTCCCCCTGCACCCCCTGGCTTAGGGCAAAAGGACTTATCCTGCAAGTGAGAACAACAGATTAATGTTTCTTACAGGTACATCTGTGCTCTGTTAAGAACTTCTCCTGAACATCTTCAAAAACCTTCCTTCACAATCTTCCACTAAGAGCAATACTTGGACAAGGTCAGCAGCCTAACAAGTTTTTAAGCCAATGTCTGTTAACAAGTAAAACAATAATTTTTGTATTTTCACTTCTGTTAATTACTTGAAGTTGAATCTGATTAAGTTGGCTATTCTGCCTCAAAATCTCGGGCAAAAATATTTAGGATCAGATTTTTAAAAGTCTGTAGATATCTACAAGAAGCTTTGAAAATTCCATCATTCACCCCTGGTTTGGAGTCTTAAAACCTACTTAAAACTTTAATCCCTGTGTCCAAGTGCCACTTTATGAAGCAGTGATAGCATTAGCAATTTAATTCCTCCTTCACAAAACAGGTTGCTCTGAACATAAATTAAGACTGTGAACGGAGCACTGCTCAGATACTGGAGGTCTGTGAGATGCACAGACCACAGTCACATAAGATAAACATGTAAAACAAATACCATACTTAAACTGCCAGCTCCAATCATTCCTTAAATAAGGTATCCAAAAATTGACTCAGTCATCCCTGAAAGACTAGTATTTATTCTTCAGTTCAGAGTTAAAAATAAACACACAAAACTACCAAAAACTTTCCATACTTTCTAAAGACAGAAGTTTAAGACTTCAAGTCCAACCAATTCCTTTGTACTTAAAAATGGGCACTGGAGATTGCTCCTGCTGGACCTCTGCCTTCCTCCTCTAGCAGAAATACTGAAAGGGTGGAGGGAAGGAAAAAAAGAACAGGTCTTTACACACAGTAAAGACTTGCAGCAGGGCATTCAATTCAGCAGCACATATGGCACATCCATTTTCATTGCTGGGCATGTTTTATTTATAGCTGCGATTTCTTTTGCTCTCTCCTTCCCTTTTGAGTTCAAAGCACTTCCTTTTTCTTCTGTGCTCTATTCTTAGCCAAGAAGATTTTTCTAACGGAGAAGTGAGGGTAGTGGAATGGAATCACCCAATTTTGACAGCGCATTCAGGATTGCTTAAGCTTCTATAACTAAAGCAGGTACATCTGGGTGGCCTTAACGTTTGTCTCTTGAATGTGGAAGACCTGAAGACAAAAAGGTGATGTGATGCTGTGATATTAAAGTTGTGCACTTTCTGTCAGACTGTATTTTCTGTAATTATTCAAACACCTGGAGAATTCACTTACACCGTTCTGGAACCTGTTTCTTTCCTCCTGATTTTTCCTCAAACAAACTACTCCAGTTCTTCAGTTCCTGCCACACTCTGTCACTGTATTTATAACACTTTACTGGGGAAAAAGTACTTTTCTATTTGAGGGAAGGAGGAAGACCCTGTACAGAAAAAGCTGTAGGTTGGGTTCTTTTTTTTCCTATCAAGCATAAGCTGATTTTTCATTACATTGTCTGAACAGACCACACATGCACCAAAAAAAACAAACCCAACCGAACCTCAGAAATATTTTCAAGTTAAATGAAAAACTTGCTTAGATTCATAGAGCTTTTACTCTTCTATAAATAAAATTGAGTCAGATTTAACCATGAAAGTAATTGCAAAGACAAAAATTGAATAAGTATATAATTTGATTTGTGCTATGTAAAACTCATCTCTGAATTTGATCTTGAAAAAGATCAAATTTATATTTTTGGTGACAAAATGTTGCATTTTTAGTACATGAGCTGCACATGACAAAATTATTCCTCTGCTATGGACCAGCCTCAGGCCTCCTGGGCCTACAAGGTCTTTTTATTGAAACCTTTTCAAATCCACTAGAAAAAATTAATCTGAGTGGTGAATTTGATCAGATGACAGATTCATGACTACATACAAATTTAGCAGTGGTCACTTAAAAACCCGGTGAAGTTGTAATTACAATACAGAAGAAATCACATGTAGAAAAGGGCAAAGTCGAGGCTGAACAAATGACTGGATTTGCAGCAGTTTCTGACTTTTGATTATCTAATGTTGATGCTCACCTACTGTCCTTTAAATTTTAATGGACCATGACTACTGCAATTGAATATATTTCTTCATAAAAGCAAAAAGGACTCTACTAAAAACTAACAGGAAGAGTGATGTTTTCTGTGATCAAAACTTTGCTATGTAGTTTGTCTCCCATGGGAAGAAGTGCGCTTATTTCAATACACAATTTTAATTTCACTTGTCTACTTCAGGTGTGTTTGATCTAATAAATACTGGGGTTTATTTTTAAGCCATGTCGGAAGTATCGTTTTTGCATGTTTTCTTGTGGCCCTTTGTTGATTTTAATGTACATGACACAAATACCTCTCCTGGGAACCAGGTACTGAAACAAAGAAGATAAACATCTTGTCTCTCCTTTACTTGAACTTGAAAAGTTGGCTTTTGTGGCACTTTTGGCAATGATCTTTAAACTTCCATTGGTTTTGTTTTTTTTTTTTAATTAACTGCTATTGCTATGCAGAGGAACACCAAAGCCCACTGAGATTCATGTAGACCTATGGATAGGCCATTTGGCTGAGACAGCGTGGTTAATCCAGAACTTGGATCTTGTGTGAGCAAAAATAGCTGGGTGAAGAAAGGGCTTAGAGAAGTGGGCTGATGTGTAAGTCTTCTATTGCATAGTTTTGCTTTCCTGTTTTAAATTAATGTGCTGCGTACAGTGCTTCAGAGGTAGAGCAATCAGGGGACTGGAACTGCAGTGTGAAATACATTATGATTTACAAGGCATTCTAAGGGAAGAAAGAACAACTCATGCTTTCAAAGACTGCCTACTGCATCCTGAGAACTACATCTGCAAAGCATTCACTTTTATGAAAAATTATTCATTCTCCATTATATCAGTGACAATTATGTGCATTACAGCAGCACTTACAGGCTCCAGTCAAGACTAGGGACCCATTGGGTTGAATACTTTGCAGGTACATAATACTGCTACCTAGTGAAAGAGAATAAATAGGCTGGGCAGACAGAATGGGGAAAGAGGCAGAAGATGAACTGAGTTCAGCTCCTCAAGGACAAGTCAGTGCAAGAGCTAAAACTAGAACCCATCTCTCCTGACTGCCATTCACTGATTTAACATTAGATCTTGTAGCTTCTATTTGACTTCAGAGCATCACCCAGTTGTGTGTAGGAATATAATTTCTGAAAGCTATAATACCATTATTTTGAGATGTGTTTCCCAGTTTGAAAAGAATCTGTGTCTTTCCTAAAGGGCAGCTGAACAACTTACTAAACTTAAGCTATCACCAAACTCATTAAAAACAACGTAAAATTTAGCAGTTCTATTTTATGTCACTGGAATGTCTCAGGTACTTGAAATGATGCATACTTCTTACTGTGGAAAAACAACAACTAACCTATATGAATCCCAACAGAAGAGAAACTCCTACTTGCTTTTTCTAGAGCTGCTGCTGTAAATCTGTATGCACAGACAACCTATGTACAGGTCTGTCAGTCCTCAAAGGCATGTCTTCTGTTTTTATATAGGAAATTACCACATCTGGCAGATCCCCAAATTACAAATCACTTTAAAACCTTCTGGACTGTGATAAAGAATTTCACTTTTATTTTTAAAGTTCTCCCTGACCAGTTTACTTATATTGCCCTAGGAGCTACATCAATATCTTGTCATGTCTATGATACTGTCCATCACCATTTGCCCTGTGGACAAGGTCTGTCAAAAAGTGAGTGCTGAAGTTGACTCTGGAAAAGCATAAAAATAAATCCCATGTTTACATGGTACATTTCTGTGAAAGGCAGTAAGACTGTGCATGTCTCTCCTTCCAATATTCTCTGAGCAAACCATGTCAGCATCTAGGCTGCTGAAAAGAGAATTTGCGCAAAAGATACATGCCTTAAAGGCAAAGATCACTGTCCTCTGAATACGCTCTCCTTTCAAACAAACAAAATCCAGCTAGGGAGTATATTTAGAGATGGTAAGTAAACTTCTGTGCCTTAAAAGTGCTAAACCTTTTGGTTTTAACATCGTGCTATGCACTGTTATCATACAGTTCTACAGCAAACTTTGGATGTCAAAAAGAAAAATGTCCCATTTAATGAGGAGCTGTTGCACTCAGCTCATTTGACTGATTGTCCCTTCTTGCTTATATGCCAGGGCAGCTTTAAAACCAGAGCAAATGCCACATATGACTTTCAAATCAAAGACATTTTCATTTTGGGCACAATCAATTAGTTCATATTCACCACATAATTTTGTGTCTTCCATCTGGAAATGGAAGGCATGACTGACAAAAAGTAATTTAAAATGGAATATAATCATTAGACTTCAAAAGGAATTTTTTTGGTTTTTCTTTTAAAGACTGAGATGTATTGTATTTTATTGTAAGTGGGAATTACAAGAGAAAAATTGCAACATAAAGCATCCCGTCTTTCAAAACGGAATCTCAACAAATGGCAAAGGAAAACTTTATTTAATTTCTAGGCTTACAAGGTAATTTTTTGCACAGTAATTTCAAATTTTTTTGTCATAGTTGCACTCTGATGCTGCCTTCATTTTCCTATAGGCATAAGCAATAAAAATTTCCCTTATTCTACAGAAAAAACCCCCAAAAAACCAACCAAACAAAAAAACCCAACCCCAAACAAACAGAAAAAGGCACAATAACTAAATCAGTATGGTTTTTCCAAATGGAAACTGTATTTTTTTTTTTTAATTTTTGTTTTTCACTGTCACAGTGAAATACTTTTTTTTTTAATGATAGTATCCATACTAAAATAAAATGAAAACAATAGCTTCTGTTGTATGCCCATGGATCCTTCATATCATATGGTCAATTCTAGGTGAAATGCAGAAAAATATCAAATGAAAGGCTGAACTTCTAGGTAAGCAGGCATTTGTATTCACATTATTTAAAGGATCTTACTGTGTTCTGGTGCATAGTGTGTACAGAGGGCAAAAGAAACCTGCATCCCTGCAGTGGCTACCACACAAGTGAGCACTTCACGGATGTACACAATACTTCTGGACAATCTTTACCACCCTCAGTGGCACACACTACCTCAAATAAATCTATCTATACATTGGATGTGTTACCAGTCTTACTTGGATACCACAAGAGCTCAGTAGAACAAGAACACACAGGACAAATACTTCTGATGTACCCGGAAATGTTATCTCAGTACTCACCCACCTTCACATACACAGGTAAGTACCATAGCATAAGAGGTTCCAAGAATAAGCCTATAATTTTATAACTCCATTTAATGACTAAATGTACAAAGTGACTAAGAAATATTCCATTAGTAGATGGAACAGATGGAATTAGTAGAGATTTAGAAATACTACACTATTAAATGCACAGGAGGTATTTGTCCATGACTGACTCTATCAACCAGAGAGAGATGCTTTGCAATCAAAAGGTTGACACTTAAATCCCAGTCTCTAAAACACTGACGTTATTCCAATATCCTTTAAAATATACGACTACAACTGACATCTATGGAGAACCTTCTGCTATGTACACAAAGGCATTAAATCTACTTCCCATGTGACAGGCAATATTTCCAGCTAAAATATACAACAATAATAAAAAGTAAAGTAAAATCCATCTGTGTGTTGGGCAGCTGTAAGTTTTGGTCTACACCTTTAGCCAAGAATGGTTCAGAAACAGAGAGTAAAATGACAGGCCACTACTAATCAGCCTCTTTAGCTATGCCTCTTCATTTTCAATCATGTTTAAGATAGCATTTCTTCTGATCCCATCTCAGATGAATCCCTTTCTCCAGCCAGCTAATGTACCACTTACAAGTGCTACAATGAACTATGTCATGTGAGATTAAACACAGTACTGCACTTTTCCAATTATGACTGATTCCCTCATTTTTTCCTTTCTGATAATCATGATTTTTCAGCCCTTTCACAAAGTTCCATGCTTTCTCGATCTGAATATGGCTTTAAAAGTTTGCTCACAAATGCTGCAATTTCCTGTTCCAAAGTCTTGAGAACCCACACCTCCTACTGATGTATGCAAGAACAAGGATAGAGGAGGAGGAGAGAGGAGGAGGAGAGAGGAGATGGAAGTGATGTACAATGACCATCTAGTCCAACTGCCTGAACGCTTCAGAGCTGACCAAAAACTAAAGCATAGCATTAAGGGCATTGCCCAAATGTCTCTTTAACTCTGATTGATAGGCTTCCTTTCTAGAAAGCCTTTTCCAGGGTTTGACCACCCTCTTGGTAAGGAAATGCTTCCGCATGTCAGGTCCCCTGATGGATGTAAGTTTGAGCCATTCCCACTTGCACTGAGTTCCTGGGAGAAGATATCATCACCTCTTTCTCCATTTACCCTCTTTAGGAAGCTGTAGAGAGCACTGAGGTCAGCCCTCAGCCTCCACCTCTCCAGATTTGACAAACCCAGAGTGCTCAGCCACTCCTCAGAGGACATGCCTGCCAGCTCCTTCACCAGCTTTAGTGCCCTCCTCTGAACAGGTTCAAGTATCTTAACATCCTTTTTAAACAGTATGGCCTGGAACCACACACAATACTCAAGGTGAGGCTGCACCAGCGCTAAATACAGTGGGATAATCACCTCTTTTGACAGGCTGGTCATGCTGTGTTTGATGCATCCCAGGATGTGGTTTGCTCTCTTGGGTGCCAGAACACACTCTTATTAAGTCTGCTGTTAACCAGGACCCTTTGACAGACAGCTGTGCTTTCGTTCAGGCTGACTAAGGAGCAACAGGCTTCATGCCCTGTGGTGAATCTGCAAGCTGAAAAGCTCCTGGCTCATGTACAAGGGAGTGAAGGTGCCTTGGAAAAATATTTTGAAAGGTAATTTTGAAGCCCCAGATAACCAAAGTACAGAACAAGATACCAGAGCTAAAAAGAAGGCATCTCTACTGTCTATACTATTGACTAGCAGCCAACTACTTCACTCTATAAATATTACTATCATGATGAGCTCAGTTTGAGCTCTCCCTGAACTGCAGCTGGATTGCACGCCAGCTGACTCTCTCCGTGTGCAGTGATGCCTCTCAAGGTCTGAGATGCCTTACATGAAACTAATGTTCCTTGCTTGCCCAAGGTGGAGAGATATCTTACTTGTGAAAGATCTTTGGCAAGTGACCAATAGCATGCTGAATTAATACTAATGAAACATTGTAATCCATGTAGCTACTCAATATTAACTATTATAAACTTTGTATAGATTATTTCCATTAGACATAAGCTCTTGTCCAAGCCTGGGACTAAGGTTGGCCTTGGCCACACCCAAGCTCCATCAGGAGTTTAGAAAGCAAGCAGGTCATAGAATCATAGAAAGGTTTGGGTTAGAAGAGACCTTGAAGATCATCTAGTTCCAACACCCTTGCCATAAGCAGGAACACCTACCACTAGATCAAGTTGCTCAATTCCCCGTCCAACCTGGCCTTGAGCAATTCCAGAACCTCAAAGTCCAGTCTGAGCCTCATGACTCAATGGTAAGGTTTTCCTTACACTTTTGCATCTCTGGTCTCTGTGTGAATCATTCTAACTCAATTCTAACTCAATTTTCCTTTATATGTTTCTTCCATGCAGTAATCAATAAGGTGAACCTTGCCGTCAAACTTACTGAACCTTGGGAACCCCCTATTAAACTTTGTTAAATTCCATTGAATTCACTGAACTCTGTCAAATTATTATTTTACCTCAGAAAAGCATATTGCTGCTTCTGTCTTCTGAGTGAGGCACATCCCCCTTATTCATGTCATACCCTCAGGTCCCTTTCTGCAGGACTGCTCTCCAGCCAATTCCCTCCCAGTTTAGACTTGGGCCCTGCATTACTCCATCCCATTTGGCCTTGTTCAGTTTCACGCCACTGATGATGCCCAAATGCTCTGATCTGTCCAGGTCCCTCTGCAAAGCCTCTTGTCCCTCAAGAGAGTCATTAGCACCTCCCACTCTAGTATCATTAGCAAACTTACTAAGGGTGCATTCAACTGCCTCCAGATCATTGATACAAATATTGAACAGAATTGGCCTTACAATTCAGCCCTGCAGAACACTGATGGTGACTGGTCACCAGCCAGATGTTGCCCCATTTGCTACAACCCTTTGAGTCCTGCTGTTCAGTCAGCTCTTCACTGAGGATGTCGTCTACCTGCTCATCTCACAGCAGGACAACTTGTCCAGAAGGATGCTGTGAGAGAGAGTATCAAAAGCCTTATTAAAACCCAAAAAAACTACATCCACTGCCTTTCCTTCATCCACAGGGCTCATAAGGAAGGACATAAAATTAATTAAACAGGGCTTTCCCTTTGTGAACTCATGTTGACTTGGTCTGATGATTGGATTTTCCTTTAAATGCCTTTCAGCAGCACCCAGCACGATCTTCTGCATAATTTTTCCAGGTACTGACATTAGACTAACAGGTCTGTAGTTTCCTGGGGCTTCCCTCAAGCCCTTCTTGTAAACTGCAATAGCACTGACTAACTTCCAGTCAGCAGGGACCATCCCCGACTCCCAAGATCTTTGGTAGATGATTGACAGGGCTCCTGCTGTAACATCTGCTAGCTCCTTCAGCACTTTGGGATGAATCCCATCAGTCCTCACAGACTTACTAGCATTCAACTGATGTAAATGGTCCCTTAAAATTTCACTGTCCAAAAATGGAAACAGTACGGAAGACTCCATAAAAATGAGTCATAGGTCGGTCCTCAAATGGACAATTTATCTTGGAATTTTTTGTTTTTCAGAAAAGAGAAGATGAGAAAGGGGGTATCCTGGTTTTGGCTGGGGTAGAACTGATTTTCCTACTTGGTAGCTAGAATAGTGCCATGGTTTGAATTTGGTATGAGAAGAATGTTGATAATATAATGACGGTTTTAGTTCTTGCTAGGAAATCAAGGACATCTCAACTTCCCTTGTTTTTCTATCTTGCAGGAGGACAAGAAATTTGGTGGGAGCATAGCCAGGACAGCTGACCCAAAACTAGCCAAAGGGATATTCCACACCACAGAACATCATGCTTGGTATAAAAACCCGGGGTAGTTGTCTGAGGCAGGGCAGATCACTGCTACGGGCATCTGTCAGTGGGTGGTGAGAAATTGCATTGTGCATAATTTGTCTTTTCTTAGGTTTTTGCTCTCTCTTTTTGTTATATTAGTTTTCATTACAATTATTATTATATTTTTATTATTATTATTATTGTATTTTAGTTTAGTTATTAAATTGTTCTTATCTCAAACCATGAGTTTTACTTTTTTTACAATTCTCCTTCCCATTCCACTGGGAGAGAGGAGTGAGTGAGCAGCTGCATGATGTTTAATTGCTGGATGGGGTTAAACCACAACACAGGCCAATAGGATATCAAAAGTAGAACTGAAGATAAAACCAACCTAGCTTACGCCTCGCATCTGATTCTGACAAGTTGAACTTCTTGTTGTGGATCTCTTGCATATAATCCAGCATCCTCTGATAAACACATCAACAGGTCAGTGGAAATGGAAAAGTAGCAGCTCTTTGGTAAGCCTATTAGGAGGAGCACTATGATAAGGCATTCTGTCAATCATGACAGAACATAGCTGACATTGCAACCAAATGTGTGTTAATCTGCCAGTGCTGGTTGATAATTTTCACATTAAAAAAAAAAGGAGTGCATGAAAAATGCACATTTAATAATAAATTAATCTTTTTTAAAAATTCCATTCTAAAGGGGGCAGAATAAGTTTAAACTCTCACAAAATATAAGACTGTCAATCTGCGCTGCCTTCCTTTCTCCAGGGGAATTTTTTTAGTTACCAGAATTGAGCAGTCTTAAATGAATATATCAGTTTTCAGTAAAGTTAAACCTTCAGACAGTACTATCATATCTTTTGTATTACTTAGTTACAAAATAAAAGGTGCTTTTGCAAGACTTTTCCAATGACCTACCTTTATATCTACAAGAGGGGAAAACCAAAAGAAAAATCTTTCCTGGACATTCTGATGATGCTGTAAATGGGTACACATAAGCATATTTTAAATTAGAAGAATCAGTGATCAGAAGACAGTTTTAAGATCATCATCATAGGAAAAATGATAAAACATAAATTTATAAAATATAAGATTTTGAATTGCAGTGCTTTTTTCCTCTTCATTTTGAGTCGATTAAGAAGAAGCAGAACTGAGATAGGAAATGAGTAATGTGTTATAATTTTAGACAGTGTAATAGATCTACTGTCTGTCAATATCTTTACTCCAGTCAAAATTGTTTCTACCTTTTAGAATAGCAGTGATTCAGAAAACACAGTTTCTAGAGGTGTAAAGTGTAAATGTCTTTTAAATGCCTTTAAAAGCATTTTGGGGGTGTTCCTACCTCCTCATTTGGGCAGTCTGAGTAGAAACTCAAGTTACTAAATCAGTGCCCAAAGTTTATGAAGCCTTTCAATCTGTGCTTAACTGCCTTGCAGCAGTAAGACTTCGAGTCACCCACTGCAGAAGTACTATTATGCCTTCTGAAAGCCACAAGTTGCATAGAAGGCTGGATATTTAAAAAATTATCCCTTGCACTTGAGAGCAGATCCTCTCCACAGCCAGAGAGTTGCCAGAGTTAACTGGCTGTGAAATGGGAAGTTGCAAGAAGGATAAGGGAGTTAGAATTGTTTAATCAGCATTTTGCTAACTCAGACGTGGAGATCCTGTCACTTCTATTTCAACTGTATGATATCCATGGATGATGGCAGTGCTGCTCCTGGGCCCCATAACACAATAGTTTCAGAGTTGTTGGCACTGTCCTCCAACTTCTAAAATTGGTACGTGTTTTATAACAGAACAAGGGCATATTAGTTTAATAATTAGAGACAGGGAATACACAATTATAACTGTATGCACTATCGGCATTGGAGTCCGAGTAAGGGACACCCAATGCTTCACCAATGAGAATTAAATTCTTTCTACTTCTCTTGTGTATCTGCAACAGAGAGACCATATTAAAACAAAACTTGTGTCTGCAGACAAATGTCTTGCGAAGACAGTGACAGACTGTAGTCCCAAGAGACTTCACAGAATAGCAGCTCCAAACCAGGTTGAAGCATGTGGGCAGTAAAGATATCGCCATCCCTATCAATCACATCACACTTCACAAGTATTAGCTATGAATAGAAGCACACACAGTCCTTTCTTTTTTCCCTTGAAAAAAACAAATGTGATTTCAGTTAATGAGACCTGCATGTGGACAGTATCCATTCACTAACCCAAGCTAAGTGCAATTTTAAAGAAAAGGGTTGTACACTTAAAATGTGAATGTACATTGAAAAATAAAGGGAAAACAGCTCTAACTGTGATCTATTACCTACTTTATATTAACTTTTCAAAGATTAAAAACCAAGTTAGGTCACACAGCTGCCTACTGTCCTTTTGGGCATGCAGCAACAGAAGTGTTCACATCTGCAATTAGTGATGGAACTAGCTGGAGAAGTGGGTGGAGGAACCTCCAGTGGCACAGAAGCTGTAATTCAAAGGAGGAGATAAAAACAATGCATTCCCTTTAAGTCTGAGTAAAGATTGTTTATTTAAGAGGACTTACATGATTTAAAATGTCCCGATTAAGCAGTTGTATCACTTAATCTAAATGGATATAAACATTACTAAGCATTGTTTACAGCTGCTTGTCTTTCCAACTCAATTAGTTCTATGGAAGCATTTCTCATGACCTTTAGCCATTGTTCTAACACCTCTCATTGCAACTGGCAGAGCAATTTTTTGGTTGCTACTGTATAGGATAGACAAAGCACTATCCTGAAGCACTTTCTGACCTTTAACTGCCATATTAATGTCTATAATTGGAATTGAAAGGCCATTTAGGCTGAATATCACCCCAACAAAGCAATCTGAACAATTATGATTACCTTATTAAAGCCACAGGCCATATAATCTCCTTGAGAAACAGGGCAAGAGAAAGGGTTCTGAAGATTAGTCCCATTAAGCTGTTTTCCCAACTTTACTTTGTCAGTTCTAACAAAGACAACAATCCAAATACTTGTTTGAAAATTTGAATTACAGAATGTATGGACTAAATGTCTGATTCAAGTGATTTTTAAGTTCCTGCTTCACAATGCCAATGGTCAGTGCCTGCAATAAATTAGATTATTCAGAATCATGAACAACTGAATGCAATTTTCAAACCTAGCACCTGGGGTTGAGTTCCCTGCCCTGGCTCTCAGAACATCCACACACTAACTGAGCAAGTGGACATGCAAGCACAGCTCCCCACAGCTCTTAACGTAACTGATTTGTGCCTCCACCTTTTCCATATGCTTTTGGAAAATGTCCAGTACATAGCACGGTTTGTGGCTTGTCAGGTCTTAATAGCCTACACAGCTTCAGGCACTTGCTATTACAAAGATTTACTGCTCCTACAGAGGTCTGCAACACCGTCGTCTTCAAGCCTACCTGCAGCAGTACACTTGCCCTTCTACTGCTCATATGGTGCCCTAAGCACCAGAGGAATGGGAATCAGAGCAGACCATCCAGTTTTTTGCAGGATTCTTTACTATATCCTAAACCCATATTCACTTCTACTGAACGGACTACTGAGATATGGATTTATCTTTTTTTTTTTGTCTGAACTTCCATTCACTTCTTCCAGCATGTTTGTCATTCTGTAGATTTGACAGAAATATCAGGAAGAGATTAACATGCAGGAACAGAGCTGACTCCATTTACAACTACAGCTGCCTCAGATCATGTCATATGATGTTCCCTACAGCACTGCTGACATTTTTAAAGCTCCCTAAGATGTACGAAGTATAAGAATGGGTTCAAATAAAACAGGTCACCAGGGACATCACAGAGTATCATCTAACATACCCACTACTCCCTGTTCTGGCAAGTCATCAAACAGATATGGATATGCAACTTGTCCTACCCAAAGGTTATTTCCTTGGTGTTCAAGCTTGGGGCAAGGCAGCTAACTCCCTTGTCTAAAGATTAGATCCAAAATAATGGGAACAGAAAGTAAGACAATAGGCAGGAGTTGGGAAGGAGTAAGGGCAGGAACCAATGCAGGCACAGAACCCAGCATGGGAATCAAAGTAGAAAGGTGGAATAAACATTAATGCTAGAGCAGAAGCATGAACTAACAGGTGTAGGAACTACCATAGGCAGTCAGGTCAGGAGCAGGGAAGATTTCCTCAAGATAAAAGCTTAAGAGTCAGATATAAATGGGGAGAAAAGCCATCAAACCAAAACCAGCATAAGCCACAACTGATTTTTTAATAGCAGTGTGCTGCAGCTCAGACTCTGGTTAAATACCCTGAGAAGTTCCCACCAATTCCCCTGTCAGTGTCTGTCCAGTGTGACTGCCTTAGTAATCATCCCGCTGAGAGTTCAATCGCAGTTCATACTCTGTGAGATTTAACTTTAGAAAAATCCAGTGCTTTTACACTCTTGTAGAAAAAAGAAGAGAAAAAAACAAGCAAGAATGTTTCTGCACATCCTTGTAAGCACATTATGCCAAGACAGAAAGCGATCTCAAACAGCTTGGAGGAGTTACTGTGTCTAGTTACCTCATTTTGGGCTTCTTTGTAAACTTGGTCTTGTGCTGGCTTCATCATAGATTCATCTTTAGCAGCACTGTAATTTTCAGATGCACAAAAAGAAGTATGTATGTTGTACAAGAAAATAATTTCTAACTCTGAGTGGCAGTGTGATTACTTCAGCCAGAGGAGGTGCTACAAGATGCCACTGTTATTTTAAAATGTAAATCACCAAGTTACAAATAAAGTCCACAGTTACTGCAGGTTCAAGGTTGAATAGGCAGCAAAATTCAAACTAATCTTGAAACTGTTGTGGGCCTGGCAGCATGTAGTCCTATTTTAGCAGTGCAGAACCACTTCACTTACATGGTTTGGACTGAAGTCTGAGAGCTGGCTAACAGATTGTAGTGAGAGAGTGGAACATCTCGGAATTGAATAAGAGTGATGCAGGCAAGGCTTACATTAATCTGGTCTTTCCAGAGTCTTTCGATTGTTCCCATGTCTGGATCTAGCTGTATAGTCACACCAACAATGAATTTTCAATCACAGGAAATCCTTTTGCAGTCATCACAGCTAAACAGCTCTCACTAGGTCTATCTCATTGCTAATAAGGCCGGCAAGTTAGGAGTGAAAGCTTTCATTCTGAATAGTAACTCAAAAACTTGTATGGTGACCGATAAGGACTGATTCAGCTCCTACATCGACAATGAATCTCAAAGAAAAATCAGACAACACTAGAAATTAAAGTTTACATGGGATGATGAATATCTGTTTTTCTCTCAGGATGATAATAACTTTTTAAGCAGCTGTTCTCTTTACTGGAGTTTTCAACAATTTTGATGTTTACATAGGTACAAGTCAATTTTTTGATTTTTACTTCCACAAGTGTTTATGAATTAGTAATTTTATTTCTACCAGCCTCCAAGCTAGGAAATACACTTCATAACTGGGTACGTAGTTTTAAAAGGAAGTATACTCGCACAAGACCAAACAGGTTTCACGCTAGAAAGACTTTTTCCCTGATACAAGCTTGAGACTTTATCTCGCTGTCCCTAGACTAAAATCCCCTGGATGATCAATGTACATAGTTACTATGGCAATGTTTTAAACAGTAATCGTAACAGTTCGCAGCCAATCAAGCAATTTCTCTCTCTTTCCAGTTTTATTAATATCAACTGAGTCAAGAAAAAATTCAAATACGAAAAAATATGCTAAATTTACCATTTGCTTTTCCCACTCTCCTTTTTAAAGTCAATAGATTTACACCAGAGTAGAATTTGTGCAACCTCATATTTCAGAAATCACTTTGATGGATTAAGAAGACATTAAATATGTTTAATTCCTTTCTTTTCCAGACTTCTTGGTGGGACTTTCTTTTTTTAACATAAATGTAGGTAACTATGCACCTAATTAAACTCATTTTTCACGGTGCAAAAATGTATCCCTACAGCAAAATACATTTAACGTTGACAACACTGAACTTATTTTTTTCCTCTTCTTATTTACATCTCCTGAATGTGTGGTAAAAATTCCTAAACTCAAGAGCATTCTAAATTGTGTTTTCATTATATTTAGTATTGGTGGGGTGGTATAACTTTAAACACCATTAAGTAATAGATCAGAGAGAATAAAAACATTTTCCATCCCCCTCAAGCTTTTAACCTTTAGGGCTTCCTTGAGGGGAAAATGATTCAAATGCCAAACTCACAATTACGCATTCACTACGCAGAAGAGATGGCCAGGCGTTTACACAGAGAAACTATGTAATACATTAAAGTTACATTAAGGTCCTTAGTTTTCCTGTTCACTAATTTCCCTTCTCATAACTCCCACAGACACACTCAGAGCCTTTCCCAGGCTCAGCAATCACACTATCTTCCCCAAAGGCACATTCATCAGCAGTCTAAGCTTCCAAGCCATCAGTAATGTTGTTGCCTTACAGAGTCAGAGTGGAAAGCAAGGAGAAGACAAATAAGTAATCAACAAGTACAGAACAACACAGCATTAGTAGTCAGTTCTCCACAAGGGAGAAGTTAGGATTTACTCTGCCTTATGATGTAAAAAGGTTTTGTTGTTTCCATTTTTAAAGAAAGCGGTGATAGGAAACCTTACTGGAAATAAACATGATCTGCTGCTTGGAAAGCTTAAACAAGGTGGGGCGGAAAGGTGTCAGCAATGGCCAGCTGAAAAAAAGTTTCCATTTCACTACTAAAAGCAGAGGAAAGGTTTTTCTTTGAGCTCCCCTGAAGGGCTCAGCTTCCGCTTAGGTTTTGGCAACAAGAGTTCTTTATTCTGCTTTACTCTAACCCACACACCAGTTATACAAGTGTGTATACCCTTTGACAGTTAAATGCATGTGGAAACCACAAATAGAATAAAATGCCACTGACCCATCAGAATTCTTTACCATTGTATTAAAAATCTGCATTGAGGCACTGCACAGGGAATGAGCATAACTTAAATGCTCACACTGCAAACCTCCCATTAGGGGGTATACAAGTGTTTGGGATACAGTTGGGTTTGTTGCCAAGTACCATTTTCAATTAACAGAGTAAATGAAAAATTTTCCTCCAGTACTGCTTATACCCTTAAGTGCTGGTTCCCTTTTCTCTCCAGCAGTTACTATTTTGCAATTAATACACTTCAAGGCAATATGGATCTTTATTAACCATAGTAAATATCAAGGACTTTATTGTCAGGTAGAAAGAACATGAAACTATTCAAACCACATTATGGTCTTCCTGTCTTCAAAGGCAGCAAGTTACTCAAGACATGTAATCTCACTAGCATTTGTTCATATTTTTCTTACTTACAACACTTACACTCTATGATATGAAGAAGTAGGCAGATTTAAAAATACTATACAAACTATATTAAAAAATTAAGATTAGTTTATTACCCAGAGTGAAAAACTCGATATATTAATCTTTACTCCTCAAAGGCATTCACCCACACATAAATGAATGTATTGCTTAACTGTAAAACAAGTATAATTTCCCTGCACGAAGGTTATACCATAAAAGAGGTTTCATCTGCATCTGAATTACTCTACATCACTTAGCACCTCTCTAGTGTCTAGACCATATGGCTTCAATTGACAGCTGATGAAACCAGTAATTGTCCTCTTGCATTAGTCATTGGTTATACTGTTGCTCAGATTCTTGATAGCATAAAGAGAAACAACCTCCCTATAATGGCCTTGATAATGCATGTTAAAATTGAGCAGAAGCCAAAACCTCATCTTAGTTGTTATTATAGCTGGCCTAGAGGTAGGAAAGCCTACGTCAACATGGCTGCTAAAAACTGAACTGCAGTCCAAAATTATTACTCACCTTTTATGAAAACTGGAATCACATTTATTCATGCAAAAGTCTGCGAAAATCTTTTGTCAGGTGGACTTATACAAGGAATTCTCATTCTCTGTCAACAGAAGAGATATCTGTGTTAATCAACTAATGCATATAATGAACATTGAATTATTAATGAATAACAAAGTTCAGACACAGCCAAACCTGGGAAACCATAATATCTGGGATTTTATAGTCTCTGGATTGAGAACTTCCTGCCACCCAACACACACATTTTACAAACAGCGAACTAAGGTACTGAAATCACGCTAGTGTTACCATAAATAATACAGAACTTGTGCGAATTAACTCTATGAAAAATAAAGCACCAAATCTATGAAGTGTAAAGCCACAGTCCAGGGCCCCCCTACGAAAATAATCCTTCTTGTCAGTGTAAGAACCTGTGTGTGCATTCCATGAATTTACTGTGAAAGTTCCAAAATAGGTGAGCCGAGTCTGTCAAAGCAACTCTAAATTCAGTTCCTAAATTACCCATCAATATCAAAGATGTGATTAGATCCTATATGATAATCAAGTTCCAGTTTACTAATCCAGTACTAATTTATTTTATCGAAAACAAAACAACGGAACATCGTATATATTCATATTTGTAAACATGAAGTATTTTTAAATAGCTGCTTCCCTTTTACTTGTTAAAACAAAGCACCCAATTCAAGTCGGTTCAATGCCAAGCTGCTTTTTTTGGTGTATACTGCCTTACAGAAACCTAAATTCCTTGTTTTTCCCTTAGAGCAAATTTCTGATGAGCTTACATCTGTTATATGCACACCCCTCTTCGTGATGAAAGGGAGGATGCGCTGCATTAGAGACACAGGCTCACAAAGAGACTGAGACAAAAATAGACCGGGATACACACCGTAACAGAAAATTCCGTTTACTATTAAACTGCTTAACTGAGGCAGACCAGAGACATCGAGCCTACTTCTTCCAGCATCTGGAAGTGGAATGATAAGGACTATAAAATGGACAGGTGTTAGAGGATCTTTCTTTTAAAATTCCCTCCTTACTTCCTTTTCTCAGTTCAGTTTCCTGTATTTAGTAGATTCAGGATCTCCTCGTGTGGATGTTGCAGCCTCATCATTATCACTACTGAAAGTCATAGCAGAGTCTACCCTAGCCTATATAAATCTGAATTTGCATCATACCTTTCATGGTCTTTGAAACTTAAACTTTCAGCTTGCACAGTTTCATGTCACTGGGAGTTCTTCATTGCACTGATGGATTGAAAAGCCCCGCTCAAAATACTCTGCTGCTTCCTCTGACAAAAAGTGCCAACTAAGTTTTGCAGGCTTCTCACAGAAAGAAAAACACGCATTTTCTAAAAACTATTGTATAGTCTTTATAAATATTCTAAAGAAAACTTCACAGATATTTCTACATAGAAGTTATTTTTCAAAAAAGAAAACATAAATATTTGAAAGCATTCCATGACCTTGCTGCTGGGATCGTTGAACCTCACCTTCAGATTTGAGTACCTTGTTTTGTTCCTTGCACGACATCCATATGATCCCACACACTTTCTACAAATCCTCTCTGCAGGACACCGCTAAGACTGCGTGATGCCACTACCCTGTAGACAAGACAAGATAGCTGGAAGCTGCTAGGACAAATCTATAGTGATGGAAGCCTTGAAAAGTGGATGGATTTATTGTTTCCTTTAAAAATTACAACCTCAGCTACTCAAAGCTGGTCACAAAAGCCTTCTAGGAAACACATAACAACTTTGTGCAGCCAGTTGACCTGACTGTTTTTGGCCCTTAAGTCTTTTATCGCTTTAAAGCAATGTACAAACAACTTATGTCAGTTTGTAAAGAGCAGCTTTTAAGACAAGTATTCAGCCAGTCACCACCGGTAAATGGCAGGCTTTTTTAATGCTAATTACTACCTTAGCAAGCCCAAACGCTCAGAGGCTAAGAAAATAGTTCAGCCTCCAGAGACCTTTCAAATGCGCATCTCTGGCCACAATTCCTAACAAGTTTTTCCTACTAGCAGTAATCTACAGTCATTGATTTTATGACACAGACCTCTTCACTCAAACTAGTGGGAGACACCTGCTACTTTCACATATGTCACAACTCAAAAGAGCCAAACAACCTTTGGACTTATGTTTTAGCAAAACACATCTTTCAAGACAGGGCTTCACGTTTCTTGCCATGAGTACTTAAACATTCAGGAGTGAGATAGAAAAATGCTAATAGAGCAGATTAACTGTCAGATTAAGAGGTTCCTTTTATTCTGCCAGTCATGTATTGTGTGGTATGTGTTCCCTGTTAATATTCTGATTTTAACAAGTTATAGATGAACCTTTCCACACATGAATATAAGCAAATTCTCCTGCGCTGTCTTCCTAGCATAGTTTGACAAGATCATCCTCTTGATATCTGTTATTATTCCTCTGCTTTTTTGCTCTCCCTTTTTTCCACCGTTTTCTAAAACACTCTGTTGAATGTCTCACGTAGGAGAAGCACGTTAGGTTCTGCAGGCAAGGAGCCTTCGTCTTCTGTCAGATGACATTTTGTAATGGTCAACTGGTGGACAACTCCCTGAGGGCTCAATGATGCTGCAACCAGGAAAACCTGACCTGCTCTGCCCGTTATAACACGTATATTGCTCACACCTACACCAACCCAGCAGAACACGGCATCTACTGAGCAGTGTCACTTCAGCTTTTTACTGTCTAAATGGAGCACATTCCTCCTTTCTACCTCAACAGGATTACTGGAAATCACAGTTTGTTTTGCATATTTTTTTTTTTAAAGTAATGTTTTCATTTGCTTGCATTAACTAAAAGTGCTGTCATACATACATTAGGTCTATACAAAGCTTTGTTCTCTCTGTCAAATGCATCGTCCACTTTGTTGACAAAAATGCAGCGGTGTAACAATGATTCAATAGTGTCAAAATCTTAAAGCTGCTTACAAATCTCAAATAATCTACTCTTTGAGTATCCTCAGCCCCAGAATTATTGTCTGATGTTCTCTTCAGTAAGGTCTGACTCCTTTTCACTTCTTTTGGCTGACAGACCGCAGTTTGAAACTTAGATTATTGTCCTCAACGACATCAGCTGGGTTATTAAACAAACTCTAAGGCAGAGCCTTTATTCCACAGATGCCCAAGGAAGGAGGCTTGATCAAAACTCGTCTGAGTTTTGGAAGCTTTCAAACACTGCAGTTAAGGTAAATCCATTCTGGTGTAATCCAACCCTGTGTACCCATTGCCAGATTTTCTAACAAGTCCCATCTATGATGTAGCTCATTTTCACACTGCGTGGCCAATTTGTACATGTAAGAATATAAACCTGTTAACATAAGCATATGCCATAGAAAGATGGAAAAGGGCCTCTACTGAAATAGTTAGTCCTAGTTAGTCCTTTATAACTGTATTATTTGTAACATTCACAGTTACATTCACTCTTAGGATTTGTCTAGAATAGTTTGTCCTCATCTACATTATACCACAACCATGTTTTCATTTAGTATTTTTGAATTGCAGACAAGTCATTCACTCCAAGGGCAGATTGACAGAACTATAACTTCTCCTAACTCTACTGTTTTGTACCAAAAAATGATAGATTTATGACGGAATTCATAAATACCCACAAGAGGTTATTTTGTTCTTCCCTTTTAAATGAAAATATATTCTTTTCTAAGGTTCATTTACTAGAGAACATATATTCTCTGCACACCCTGAGAAAGAAAAAGCCACAATACTGAGCAATTCAAGCTGAGCAAGTTGGGTGTATGAATACGTCAGAACTTCACTGTTGGGTCTAGGTGGGCAGAGGGAGGAAATTCATGCTTAATGTTTCAGTATTTTCCTCTCCTACTGATTAATTAAATTGAACTAGTTTATAACCCTGGATTGTGTGGTTTTCTTCTATAAACAATTCATTTACATATATTGACTATGCTCTGTAGGGAACATTTTATAGGAGGAGTTCTAATTTTATAAGAAGAGTAGCAAAACTAAGCATCTTCTGAAATTATAAATTATGACACGTGTCTTCTTTTTTTCCCTAAAGATATTTCAAAAATAAGTGAAAGGCCAGGATCAATGATTTCTTTCCTTTTTTTTTTTAATTTAAAAGATCATGTGGTTCCAATTTTATGTACAGCAAAATTGTTCTGATTTTATGTACAGATTACTATGAAAGCAGATGGGTGGGAGAAAAAACACTGTTCCTACAGTATCCCCTACCACTAGCATTTCTCAACAGGAGAGATGAGAAGGAATGTTTTGTCCTTTATTGAGAGTGACAGAAGTTTTTATATTTCATCTTAACTTTCATATTTACTATCTCATAAGTGACTTACAGTTCGCAAAGCAGATGAGTGAAGACAAGGACTTAGACCCACGATCACCTAGTTTTGTATTGGATTGACGGGTTTTTTCCACAAAGAAAGATCAGTTGGCAACAGGGAAAAAAATACTCTGTTCAAATTCTACAGCAGCTTGCACTAAACACAAGTGAAAGGTGGCAGCATGAATGCCCAAAATACATATATTTTTCATAAATAAAATGTTAAAATTAATTTTAAAATTAAAAGATATTTTAAAACATTAATTTAAAAGAATAAAAATTCTTAAGAGGGTTAAACCATTTGAAAAATTGAAGTTCCATATCAGATTAAACAAACCACTTAACTGACCCAAATAAACATGTTAATTTCATTGACAAATTCTGATTTGGCTTGACCTTAACTGATTTTTCAATTGTTTGGTTCAGTGACCAAACATTTAAAGAAAAAAAGAAGAAAAAGATAAAAAAAGAAAATCCACACATATTGTTCTCCTAGATCTAGCACTAGCGGAGATGTTCTATAGTTTTTGTTTGCTGAGATGCAGCAGGAGATACTACTTATTAGTTCCCAGACTCCAAACTCACAACCACTATTAATTTATATTCATCACTGAGTGCAATCCTGAAAATATTAAATTCCTCAGTGATTAATGGAAACAAGAAATTTTAAGTCTGAATCTTTTTTAAAACTGAGGCCTTCATGTAAAAGATTAGTAAGGCTTAAGAGAATATGTGATATATATAGATACAGATATAGATGATGTAGATACAGTGTGTTTCAAAAGGAGCTTAAAAAATTGAAGCCATCATAGTTCCTTGCTTCGTCTAATGATATGCTATTTTGTAAGGAAAATATCAGCATTAGAACAGGATGAGGGCATTTCTAAGGTCTCTGATGTTAGGTATGCTTTACCCCCAAGATACTAAATGGTTAAGGGTTTTCTTGATAGGTGAGTATTACTAGTATTTAAATATCTGTTTGTGCTTGGTTCCCAGTCCCTAAATTTAAAAATTCATTTTACTGACCACAAAGTACAGGACTGTAGGAAAGAATAGTCATTTTCTTTTCTGTACAATTATCTCTTTATTTTCTCTCTCTTCTAAGTCATTCCCACTCCTTAAAATCACCCACACACTGCCATGGTATCCAACAGCTCCGCATGTCCCTCCCATGAAATAAACGTACAATGTAATCTCTTTCAGCATAAGTAATCTTAACTCTCTGAGTAGCAATTAATTTTATTCAAAGTTTTACACAGTGTCTAATTTATTCTTGTTTCACCAGGGAGGACATATGCTTCTGTGCAGAGGAAGTAGATTCTCATCCCATAAAAAAGTGCATTTTCCTTTGGGGTATGGCAGAGATCCAAGGACAGTTACGTTCTCTTGTTTTCAACCAAGTAACTCCCACAGAGAGCACTGCAAGCGTAGCGATTTCTCAGCAGTTCCCTGAGATTTCTTCTTTCTTACCAGACTATCCCAAGAAGTATCTCCTCTTCACCTCTACAAGTTGCTTTCTGTTATATCAAAATATTCATGACGTATCCTGAATAGTATTTCCCTACCTCTTAGGCCACATTTCTGATGTTATTGTTACCATCAGAAAGTCGTGGGTTAACCTACCCCACAGTCAGAGCAGCAAACTCCGCAGATACCATGTAGGCTCTGATAAACCCAATGATCAAGTTGACTTCCATTTGGAGTTGGCAGTTTATATCACATCACCCTTCATCTATGTACATCTGTGGTGAATAATGGCTCCAACACATGGGAACAGAGTGTTACCTTCTGTCATGTGGCAGAAGGCAAAGTAACGATGATGCTCCATAAGGTTAATTTCAGCTGTGCTCAGTACGGAATATCTCTTCTCCCCTTGTCTAGGGTCAAGCATTTTGAACTGCATATGTGAACATGCAAGCCCATTCATATGTATTTTTCATTAACCGTGGATCTTAACTTGAAGCTGCCACAGAGACACGCTAAAGAAAATGATAATTTCCATCCATCTGGGAATCAAGCCTGGATTCAACTAAAGAGGGATGCAACTGTGCACTGTGTATCTCAATTTAAAGCTTGTGGCAAATCCCACGAGAGACAAATGAAGAATTTCCGCTGAATGACCTGGATCCATAGCCTAATCCAAGCTGATCTGCTGTTTCTAAGAGACATCAGTATCACTCTCCAAGTTTTCAAGTTTCCCTAATTTCTCCCTCGTTATTATACGCTGAAACGAATTCAAAAGTAAATTAACAAAGTGCAGCAGTGACGTTTTGAAGTGATGCCAAATATGAAGTAGCATAAATTTAACAGTTTTCATTAACACAAGAATATTCGCTAAACATTTTTCTATACTAGAAGTAATATTCTGTGCAATGAAATTAAATCCATCCTGACAGTGACCCACAAATAACCTGTTTCTCTAGTCCCTTTGCTATTCAGCTAGGCCTCCTGGTGGTGCAGAGCTATCGTTCATTAATTTTACTGATTGCATAATGAGAAAAAGTCATGCAGCTTTGAATATTAAAAGCTGTAGGTCTATTAATCACCATTTTGAAAATAAAGAGAGATAAAAATACAAGGCAACATGAGAACCAACAGGAAAATTGTTATCTGGCGGGGCAGAAAAAGAATTTCACCTACTGATTCACAGAGTATCATGTACTTGGCTCAGTAAGCGGGCTGAGAAAGGAGGCGATAATTTTACTGATTTTGAAAGAACATTTACAAATGGAGATATTGATTAATTTTTAAGCCAATGCCTGCAGGTACAAAGAAACACATCTAGAAAGATTGCTCGGTTACAGAAGATGGTTATTTAAATCCTTGGAAGCACTCTCCTAAACCAGTACAGTGTTCAGACCCCTCATTAGATCTAGGCAATCATATCACTGATTTTGCTACTTATTTTCTTTGAACCACGTACAAAAGGAGAAAAGCGGAAATGTCACCATTGCTCCAAAGCAGACAGCAGCATGTTATAATGTGGCACAGCAGCATGTTATAATGTGGCACAGGTAATAGTATTTATTTCAGATATCCATTACTATTCATCTATTCCTACTTCTCATCCCCTTTTCCAACATGCCATCAGTAAATACCACTCAGAATATTTTACTTTCCATCTCAAAACTTCCACTTTTTGGTTTTATGACACCTAGAAAACACCCGGAGTATCTGGGTCCTCAAAGCTGTCACACCAAATATTCTCCACACTGCATCTCACCTCCCTAGAATAGAGGGTCCTTGCAACAATACAGGCTGTGGAACAGCTGTGTTGGAAAGGCCCTGGGAGCCCCCAGAACGGCAGCTCATGACTCCTGAGCATGAGCCAGCAGCAGCCCCCCACAGCAAAGATGCCCAACAGCAGCACCCTGGGCTGCACTAACAAAATACTGAGTTAAGTGATTATTCCCCTACACATTAGATGACATATAGATTGGACCACACGTAGGTGGTCTCATGTTGGGACCTCCCAACACAGGGGACTAAGAATGAATAAGAAGAGACTATTTTCACCACGAGAACAGCCAAGCGTGGGACCAGCTTGCCCAGAGTTTGTGCAGACTCTGTCCTTTCAAGTTTTCTAGATCCAAGCAACTGTGTCTGATCTCAGACCGGACTGTCCTTCAAGCAGGAGGTTGAACTAGACACCTCCTGAGGCCCTATCTTACCCCAGCTATCCCACACTATCACGTTTCCTTCGTTTAAGCTAATTTGGGTGTCACAGTAAGGAACAAGTGTCCATACCTCAGTGAGCTAAGACTAAACCATTCGGAGGTTTCTAGATATTTACTTTCAACATAAGTCATCTGGTGACCAATAAAGAGCCTTAAATTCAGACAGTCCATGATGAAACTGTTTCAGTACAAAGAGGTACACTTCTTTTTCTAAAGTATGTAAAGGTAGAAAGAATTTTACTATGAATATTCCAGAAAAAAATGGATAACATGATGCCACAATCACAGACAAGATCCCAAAACCACAGCATTTAAATAACCACTGAGGCAGAGGTGCAGCAATGACTTTGGCAGCTAAAAGAATCCAGCTATTTGTAATAAAAATTATTTTCAAAGTCGATATATACAATGACTCAGAAATGCAGATACAGCAATAGCCAATTCCCAACTTGCGTACTCTAGCTAGTAAATAGTATCTTTATTTCATCTGATTTTATTTAAGTAACGGAATTACTTTGTTTAAGTGCATTTGTTTTCCTTAAATAACCTTTGCAGAGGTATATTAAGACATATCATACATAAACAAGGTAGATAAATGCACCCTGCTTTCTGCCTCTGCAGTTGTCTACTTAATAACTGTTATCCAAGTGTTACTGCAAGCCATGAGAAACTCTGACCTTGCCTTTTCCTAATAAATTAGAAAGAAGGCTATTAAAATCTATAAAACAAATGTTATTCACATGTGGCATACGCAACCAGAGAAGTTACTTTAGTACAGATGTTTACAGCCTTCTTACATCTTAGTTGAAAGTGCATTTTAATCTCTGCAGTGTATGATTGGGTATATGTGCAAATGAGTTGGAATCCACTTTTTTAAGTTCTCATAAGTTTTAAAACAATTATAAGAATGTATCTATAGCAGGAAAACAGTAACATACATTTTAATATTTTGGAAAAAAGTGTATGAGGAGTAATGGATCATAGTTAGAGATACGGTTCTTTGCATGTGACTTGGAATGCACAAGGCTAGAAACTCAATTGAAATAAAAATATTCTTCCAAGGACACCAGGATTATCACAGAAAGGGCCCCAAAAGGAATTTTTTTCCATGAAAAGCAGCATACTCAACAAGTCTTCCTGCCTGTTCTATGCAGTTCATAAAAGCGTGCATCATTCTTCCATTATAAGCCAAGCAATATTAAAGAGACTAACTTCAAGTGCAGTTTGTGCTAGAAAAATATAATCAAAGAAACAAGACTTTTGGAAAATTACAGAAAATGTTCTGCACAACTGTTGACAGAAACTATCTATCATCTAAGAATTGTTTTCAAAGCAAACCCCTTCAGCCTGTCAAGACTCAGATTTCCTCTCTTCCAGCTTTTTTTTTTTAATACTTTCTTCTGTTCTCAGCGAATATGGTTGACAATATCTCGTATACGTGGCCCACCTGACCTGTCTTCCATGCATTTTTCATCCACAGAGCTGTAACATACAGTGACCCGTATATAAGTAGCTGTAGACTGACTGAAATCTGCACGTCATGTCATGTGTTTATGAAAATTTTATGGTCTCTATTATCACACGTTTCCTAGCTTCAGCCAGCTTCCAACGTTATTTTTCCTATTGTGGCACATTCGTGCCAACCAGGATTTGGGTAGGGAAACTCTGTTCGTGTCAATTACTTCCCTTGAACTACCTAGACTGTTCTATTTTTATCCTCCACGGGACTCATGGAATAGAACCATAAAGAGTAAAAGTCTAATAGGGAGCGAGTCCAACAATAAACTCACAGAAATAGCGAGGAGGTACTGTTCTGTTATCACTAGCATTAAACGCATCAGAAATACTACTCTGCTGAACCAATTCAGGAGCGAGAGACACCACCATTATGAAGCTATTTGATTTGCGCCCACCTCTGTGCTGTAGGCATGTACAAATCAAGTGTACTCAGCACAGAGGTGCATAAATAATCAACTTCATCTGCTGCAATTAGAGCTCACTGTTCATGCAGCATAATTATATAGCCAACACCACACAGTGCAGAAGGCAATCACATGCCACTGTAAACAGAAACTATAAAGAACTTTATCTGACATTTTTGTGTTTACCCATTCCACTTGCTTCTTTCTCCTCTACTCTTATGGGAAATTTTGTCTTAATCTAATTTAAATAGGATTTAAATATCATTGGCTGTGAGTTTACAGCAACATATGCTTATATTTTCATCCAACTCATTTATTTTTCCTCTGCTTAACAACCCTGCCAAAGTTGTTCTTTTTCAAACAATAAATGAATTCAGAGAATGACTGTTTATAGCGAGATTTTCTGTTAATTCTGACATATGCCAAAAGGCCACAAATTGTGACTAAAAATATATCAATATCAAAGCTTTAATTAGTTCTATACTATGTATATATTTCCAAACAGAAGCAGGGCTAAAAATCAAATAAAGCAGTTCAAATACGAATGGGGGAAAAGTGCAATGCTTTGAAACGCCAGGAGACTCATGTCAACGCTACTAGGTTTTGAGATAAGACAAATATCTCAAATCATGTAATGGGATACTATTTCCTGGTCACCTTTAAACTTTCTGAAAATTTTCATGTCACTGGGGGAGAAAAAAAGACAAGCACATCAATTTCTTTATACACATTTAAAATATAAATCTGCACATGGATGGACAGATACTATATTGTTCTGGTTCAATTAAAGATTAGAGTTTCCATAATTAGAAAAGGTGCTTAGGCTTGGTCTATACAAGAAAACCAAACTTACAAGTTAGTAGAGTTAAATTATTTGAGTTGAGATGATGTAAGAAAGGCATTATGATACAGTCAACTCATCTCAAACTTGTGTTTGAAAGTTTCTTTTGGAAAAAATATCTAGGGTTGTATTTTCTTTTTTTATCAGTAGACAATTTCAAATACTGATTCTGAAGCAGTACATCCAGAATGTTGCTAATTGCTACACCCAAGCAATATATTGTGTTGCCTGGTAACTGAAAACTTAAAAAAAACCTTAATTGAATTCATTGGTCATCGGCTGTTGCCAATAACATGACACCACCATACCTACAATGATTTATAGAAAGATTATAAAGTTTAGCTTCTAGAAACTTTTTTTTTTTCAGCAATTAGAGTATTTGATTTTTCAATGAAGGTTTAAGATATTTATCTACCCTGCTGCGACTGAAGAAATCTGACATGGAAGTATGGAGGAGTGCTATTCCATCCATCGCAACTTGGTTTTTAATGGCATTCCATGATACCAGGTAACTGAAAGAGACCCTTTAGTTGCCATAGTAGTGAGTGGATCGCTTTTTTTCTGCTGTTGCGACCTTCTGTTGATTGAATTGTGTAAATGTATAGACACAAATGTTAATTTGATTGTTTGAACAACTTTCTAGCAGGAATTAATTTGCTTTAGTAATAATGACATTAGTACTGGAACAAGGAATAACAGCTCAAGGGATTAAGTCCTTTTCTCCTCTAATAGAGATGTTAAATTTTAACTGTTTATGTGAAATGCTCAAAAACACACTTCCACTTCTCAGACACAACTGTCAACCTTATAAATTAGCAAAGAGAACACTGAACCCACTTCAAACAGGAAAGAAGGTAACTGTATTAAGCTTTAAGGATCTGATCTTTGCAAAATATGAATATTATAGCGAGGTTAGTCACCTGAGGTTGCATTCAAAATACCATCTGGAATGCTGACAGACAGCACTACTTACTTTGAAAACTTTTGATAGTTTTTTTCTGCTTTGTAAGTATTTAGGGTGTCCTGCAGTGATTCTTTCGTGTTTAGCTTATTCATGCAGATTAATAGAAAACATGTTAAACAATACATAAATTCTGTATCACGTACCTCCTGTGTTTACTAAGCGACAAACACTTTCCATTTCTAGGAGGAATCTTAGTCTGTTTCTGCTGGACTTTCTGTGGCTGATAACAATGTCTGTGCATTTCTCCAAAAATCACTTTACTGTTTCGTGATTCTTCCATTTGCCCATCACTCAAATAAAAGTGTTCAGAAAAAGAAACCCCCAGACTGTTCCAATTAAGCCCGCTAACAACATGACCTTAGTCTTCCCTACTCAGATAAGGAGCAAGTGGAAAATGTAAAGCAGAAAGATTAAGTTACTGAGGTCAAGAGGTAGCATTCAGCCCCTGTTTCGCCACATATCTCCTGAACTTCTGTTAACCAGCCAAGTCACTTGAGTTGTCTGTGCTTCAGCTGACTTCACAATGAGGAATAATATTCTTTTTCTTTATCATCATTAGTCTGAGCTCTTCCAAGGTTCTCTCCTTTCTCTGTACCATTGAGCACTGTCTTTTGCCATTAATAATAATCATTAGAAAACTCAAAATTGTAGAGAAATCTTAAGGATTTGGATCTACAATTTTTTTTTTTTAGATTTCAATTTCTTCTTTAAAATTCTAATTCAAGTGGCAATTCATAGACTCTAGGACTCCAAAGCTTATTCTATTCTCTCTTAGATGCTCAGATTTTATTGCCTGTCTGTCCAGTATTGAGCATTGAAGTAAAGTCCTGTTTTTCCTTGTCCTGTAAAGTAAATTTCCAATTAAAATTCAGCAGTGCAATCCCATTCAAAATGGCTCTAATACAATTTAAAGCACATTAATTTGACTTGGTTACCTGTTTTGTTAATTAAACTGATGAGGCAATTTATTTGCTCATTCCAGGCCTGACATTAAATGACATTTCATGTGACATTCGATATTTTTATGTTAATTGAATAACTTTTGATTTGTATATACCAGGTTGATTTGTGTAGTACATAAGCATCAGGGAAAAAAAAAATCATATCTGCAAATAATAAGTAATCTAAGTGATTTACAAGTAGAGTTACTAGCATTTTGAGCACAGGTGGCTCTTTATTTTTAGATTTCCTAAGGACTGTAGATGAACTGTCACTCCAAACCGCTATTTTTAATAGCATTTTGGAAATTAGAAATGCAGAATGCACTGCTGAGTGTTTCTATATTAATGAAGCACTTCTAAAAATAGTGTTTCTTTCCATTAGTTGTTCTTGCAGAACTAGGCCAGTAGAACCAGTCCTTGAGAATAAAGGATAGCTGAAAAGTTTTTTGTCTTTATGAGTATTTGATTCTTATGAAAGAAAGACAGAGTTTAAGAGTCTACTTCTATGAAGCAAATATTTTAATCCACTTTTGCATTGAACATGTGGAAATTCCAGTAGTTCCTCATATTTTAAACTCTGCTACTGGCTGGAAAAATAAAAACCATGACACATGTAGATTATAGTTTCTTCAGCACAAAGTTTGGTATATCCATTATGCTTCGAAAAGATTGTATGGCATCATTAGCCACAAAATAAGATGAATCAGTAGGTCTTTATTCTGTATAAACAACTGAAGGGAAATTCTTTGTTTTGGTTGACATTTGCCAAAAAAAAAAAAAAAGAAACAAAGAACAAAAATAACCATGTCCCTTCTCCACCCCCAAGTTTCACGAGTGTGCTTTTCATGTGTTCCTCATTTGGGAACCCTGATACAGTCTCTGTTTCAACAGTAAGCAAATGGGCTTTTCTTCTCTGAGCCACCCTGGGAACTGCCTCCTGTTAACTTGTTTCAGGATTTTTTGGTCATGCGCAAAAACTTCCCCATCCCAATTTTCTTCCATGTAGAATCAGCTGAAACTGTGTAGGCATTGGTAGGAACATACTGGGATCTCTACCCCAATTCCCACTCTTCCTAAAGGGCATCATAAAACTTATGTGGGAACAAAAAACCCGCCAAAACCAAACCCAAAATATTTTAACATAGCAGTTATTAAAATGGAAAATGGAATTTTAAAATCTTGCATAGCACCAGAAAAAGAGATATGTGTTTCCACTCAAAATATAGCTCTGATATCCATGGGATGATGAAGTAAATTAGTACATATTTATTATACCATTTACTATATATTAATCACATGTTATAGTTCTCTGGAGCTCGCAACTTTGAAGATGTACACAGGTTTTGAAGAGAACGCCTTGAAGTGACTCGGGCATAATGTCTTTTCATTTTATTCCTTAAATGGCTGCACTGAGGAAAGAGTCATGACAGTTGGCCTTTATTCAAATTAGGAATTAAATATTTAAAAATTAAACTCTTCTCTCTAAAGTATTTAACATACTGGAATCCAAAGCAGCTTCCTGGAACCATTTTAGTATCCCTTAAGTCTGGAATTCATTAAGTTCTGTGCAAAGAGACCATAAAGAACAGGATCCTGTGATTTCTGCCCCGTCAAACTGTACTGATTTCACTGGAAGCTGGAGACTTAAAATACACACCTGTTTAGCATGCCTCTCATTTTATTCCTCACCATGCACTCCCAACAGGGTGATCCACTCATTGTAATGGAAGATCACATCATAAAATTTGGATTAAAAAGAACAGTGACTGCTAGCAGGTCAGCCTTTGATTCCAAGGTGATCATCAGTTGTTACTAACAGTCAGTAGCACTTCTGTTTCAACTGCACCAAAGGAAAGGCTAAATCTTATTTAGGCCAACAGACAGTGGCTATAGTAATACTGGGACCTAAAAAACCAAAAGAAGCAGAAAATGACTTGTGAAAAAAAACCCACAAGACTTCTTCTAGGGTGCCTAGTGCAGTGTGTAAGGAAGCAGGCTGCTATGGACTTTAAATACAAGGGAAAAAAAAGATGCAAAAAAGATGCGAGTTACCCAATACTTATAAGATTTCTGAACCAAGTTTTTTCTTTATTTTATCAGAGTATGGTGTAGCACTAGATAGTTAAGAAATTAATTTCACTCCAGCCACTCCAAAAAGTTCTGCTTATACTTCCTTTATTTATCAATACCTCAAGACTGCAGAGTTTAAGCCTGTCCAGGCAACAATTTTCCTTCCCATAAAAATATATTGGAAAAAGCTGACATAAATCTCAGTATGATATAGACCAAATCATGAAAAATTGAAAAGCAGTTTTTTCCCCAGGAAAAAAAAAAGTTTTAGGGTCATGCAATTACAGTGTATACTTTTTGTTCTGGTGAAGCTGTTTGATGCATCTTCAAAAATGTTTTAAACCACAGGAGTTTGGAAGGTTGGGGTTTTTTTTTAAAAAAAAAGTAGTATCTGACACTGGTTTTGACAAATGCAAAAAAAAAGAAAAATACAGTAATGGAAGTGAAGGAATAGGGGTAGACCTCATAACTGGTTTGTCCTTCCAGTCACTGAAAGGTTACATGACCATCATGTGCTGTTTCCCTCATCCCTGTTCTGCCTGATCAGTGCTCTCTCTCTCCAGCTATTATTTGGTCCAATAAGTCTGGGCATCCCTGACAATAACTCAACTTTTCTATGTCGTATTTGGCCATGAGTGGAGAGGACTCTATTCTCAGACATTTCTTTCTATTGCATCTGTGGAGTGAAACATGCAACCAGAAAGCAGCAATTTTTTTTTTTTTTTTTTTTAACTACTATTAATACAAACCCCACAACACATGAAAGGGGTTCTTTTGCATTTTCTGGGCTGCTGCTTCTTAGGGATGACATGATTTCTTTCTATACAGGCAGTATGCTCTCATTACAGTACAGAATGATAATTGGATATTCATAGCACGTAATGCTATGGTACCTCATAGCACATATATAAGTAACATTTCCCATCTTCCTTTCCCTTAAGTTCTACTGATACAGCTTTTGCTTCTCTCCATCTTCCACTAATTTTCTATATTTGGCTCATAGCTCCTTTCCTCCTGCCCCTTTTGCCCCTTTTCTCCCTCCCATAAGGCCACTTTATCATATTTTGAGTCCTAAACTCACAATCATCTACTGGTTTTGCCCTTCCACTAAATGTTTCCAACGAAAATTCTGACACTAGACTAATTTACTTCATGAAATTTGCTATATCCTACCGTTCTACTTTTCTAGCTACAGAACACTACTTTCCCATTTGAACCCGATCTCCAAAATTTCATTATCTTTTTCTGCCACTTTGTTTTTCTATACAGAGGTATGTTTACTTCCAGCAAGAAAAGACTGAAAAAGTAAGAGGAGTTCTTTGAGTCTCAGTTGCCCTCCTTTTCCCATATTCTATAACTCCTTTCACTTCATTAGAGAAACCCTTTGCTATCACCCAGTGTTTCTATCCTCAGCTTTCTAAACCCATTCATTCCTGGTTTATTTGTTCTTCCCGTTTTCCTCAACCTCTTTTCTTCCTCGGTTTTTATACAGAACTTCTGTGCCTTAGCTAAAACCCCTCCTTAGGACTTTTGCCTTAACTTATACAGAGTACTTAGCATATCATGGATGATATGCTTACTGAACTCAAGTAAAAAACATTCTTAATGTTCCCAGTTTGTTTCTTTTCAACTTCACATATTTATACCCAGCTCCAGAGTCCTGAATCATGACTATTACTCTGGTGTAATAAATATCATAAAAAGCATTTCTTCCTCTCCTGTTTCAAAATAGCTAGCAGTTTTTCATTATTGTAGTTAAACATGAAAGTAACATCGTTCAAATAAAGCTAAAAGCCCCTAACCTTCAGTTAGCTTTGTAAACCATCACTGACTACTGGGATCAAAAAAGAACGAGATGAAAAGCTTCCTCTGGAAAAAAAAAATGCAAAGAACTACCTAACTATAACACACAAACGTGCTATTTTCAGATGCTACCACTATATAGGCAATACAAGTTGACATTTCTTACAGCCCAAGCTTATTAACATCTATTTCTTCACTTATTCATAGATTTTGTGCTATTTTAAAATCTTGTCTAGAAGCTACAAGAATAATTCAGAAAGCAAAATGTAAATACTGAGATCTTCAGAACACATCTCCATCCTTAGTAAGTTTAAGCACCCAGAACAAACAGTTGTGCCTAATCATCTCGGCAAGTCCCTCTGCACTGCTTACATGGCACGTATCAACTGCAGCAAAGTGCCCCATCTGAAAACATTCACTTTAGATCCAACTTCCTATTTTAAGTAGCCTTAAAACTAAGCATAAATATGAGCAAAGCTACAAGCAACTTCATGATATATGCACAAAAAAGCCATTGAAAAACAATAGGATGTATGGTGCTTAAATTACAAAATTCTTTGGGAAAATCTTATCCATTAAACACAAAAACAGAAAGAAGCTGCAATTTCCAAGACTAAAATTTCTGTTAACATGTTCTGTGAACTGTCAGCTGATGCAATACTCTGCTCCTTAAAAGAAAATAACAGCATGTCTCTATCAATAACATCAACCAAGACTAATCATACAGCAATCAGGGAACTTCTCAGCACTCGTGTGTAGCTTAGAGAGCACAGTTTTCATTCACCATAGTCCTTGTTATTGTACCTCCCATCTTTTCCTAAACAGACTGCCAAACACAATTGAGATTATTTCACTGTTTGGTACCAGATACAACGGATCACTAGAGACTGAACTGAAGAATCCAAACTCATTGCTTTTGTTCATCAAAGTAAAATTTAAGGTCACTTTCCCACCAACACCTCCTAAGCAGAAGACTAGCAAAACTGTACTAGTTGACTGGGAATTTAATTTTGCAGAAATTGTTGAATGACCTCTACTTCCCTTGAATTTTCAAAGGAGAACAGTCTTTTCTGTGACTTAATTTTATCTGTAAACAACTGTTTTTTCCATTTTCCCTAGTCACAATCACAAGACCGTCTTGCTTCTGGTTGCAGCTTGCTATAGCTGGGGGGAGAAGAAACACTTCCACCACGCTTGAAAAGATTGAACCAGGTAGCAAATATGTAAATGCTTTCTGGATTGGCTTCAGAATTGCATTTATAAAATCTATTGCCTACCTGAAGATGAGAGGGCTGTGCCAAACCACTAAGCACGACACTCTCCTTATAAATTTGTCATTATTTTCCTAACCACTCAATCTTAAGACGAGAGGTGGAAATCTTTGTACAGAAAGATTTGTGTACAGCAGAGAACCTAAATGACTCAAGCTGATGAAGTGGAAGATTAACCTTTTATTGATGTATGCGTAAAATAAGACTCTTCCCCGATCGCTTTAATTATTTATATGTACAAGGCAAGTGAAACTATTACACTTCTCTGAGCTATTCAAGGCTTGAAGACATGAAGATACTCAATAATCAGGCAAGGCCTTGAGCAAACAACTGTAACTTCGAAGCTGGCTCTGTTTTAACGGTGTGGTTGGATCAGATAGTATCTAAAGGTCTGTTGCAATCTTTTTCCCCTTTTTTGTTATTCTTATTCTATAGCGCATTATATATGCTTTGCACAAGCAAAAATGAGCTCAAAAAGACAAGCAGAAGAAATTTTTATCAAGATGGATAAAACTGTTCACAGGTCTAGGGAAAGAGAATCTCTTACGACATATCTGTTTTCTTCACGACTCATATTTCATCCTCCTATTTCTTATAATCCAATAAACACCTGTAAATAACATGCAAGTAATTATTGTTATAGCTACCTGTTAAATACAAAGTAGCTGCTTCATTTATGTGGGGAATATGAATTCAACTAAAGCATTCAATCTTACATTAGTGATTTTCAGGAATTCATAACCGTATCATACAAGTTTGTAAATCTCCTCTCCTGTGCAATAATTGCACTGAACTTGCAATTTGCCTGTTCGAGTATCTTAAAAAAGTAAATCATTTAATAAAGCAAGCTGTTGATATGACATTCTTTGTAGGCATCCTTGGCTTTAAAGTTTGCTCCTGTACACATTACAAAACGTATCTCCATACTCACTCTGAGGCCTGCTGTGAGAATAATTTCCATAGGTTTCAACAGGTTTTAAAAATTTGATTTTTAAGTTTATTGATGTCACTTTATAATTAATGTCATTATTTCACAAAATCAGAACATGCTGTTATATCCATAAAACATGATAGTTAAGAGTAGCTGTTACTGTCCCATACAAGAGTAGCTTGTCTTGAACTTTCATACAAGAGCTAATGTTATTACTGGGGTTTTGTACTGCAACCGCGGCACACACATCCCACACACACACCCCCCCCTTGCAATCTTAATTGAAAAAAGCATTAAGTTCTGGCTGTTTGTCAGGTTTTAGGATACTAAAATAATGTACACCTCCATGGACCTCATCCAAATTTAGAGACCTATAACAGTATGCCTTATGCAAATATAACTAACAGAGGTGCACCTGATTACTTCCTTTACTTTTTGGTGTAGTTCAAACTACTGCCAGATTTTCATGTCCAACTCCACTTTTTGTAGGACAAGAAAGTCAACTTAGGATTTAATGAGAATGAATACACCATAGTATTTCTAGAGTTCTAAATGACTGAACAGATTTTTTACTTAAGTAATTTCAATATTTCTTCATATTTTAAGATTACAAAGAATTCCTTTGCAATGACAACAGTAGTGAACATAATTTAAATTCAGTGGCAAGCTGTTATATTTAAGGTAACAAAAATATCCACAGGGCTCTTTGCTTTCTGGGGACAAGCATTTCAATAACATACTGCACTCAAGGCCCTATTCTGGCCTATTTCTGTATGCTCTGCAAAAGTGATAATACACAACTCCGAAGCAGCACAAGAGGCAAATAGCACGCTGTTCCCTTTTCACTGTTTAGTATTTTAAGTGGCTTCATTGCTTACAAGAGGCTCCAGACTGACAACCTTACAGAATGCAGTCTTTTTTTTTCTATTCCCAAGTATAAGTGGCACTGTGGCAATACACATTTGTTGCCTCAGCAATACACTTCTGAGGTGCTTGCCTCAGTCATCATAGTCCGACTTCTTTTACATCAACTTAAAGGAAATTAATCTGTGACTGTGCCATACTGGATATAATCTTAATGTAGAAAAGATCATTATAATTGTCTACAAACAAATTGATAAGTCAGAATTTTGCCTGTTCAGTCATTGAACTCTCTTGCCAACTATAATGGCTTCATAAAGCTATCAATGGAAGTAATAATTTGCACTCTCTGTCCTTATTTTGTTCTGGAAACATAATCCTTGACATTGGTTTTGCTGATCATCTAATAACTTCTGCCTCAATGAGAATGCTGCCAGTACAGGTGATCCAAACCAGAAAAGATTTCAGAGTTTAGAGAAGTAACTAATAGTGTGTTAGTTACTTACATGAAGGCAAACTTCATCACTCTTTGTCTACCACTAACCTCCCTGTCTTCAAAGTGCACTGTTAGTTCCTATCAAAGTACTGCAGATCAGGCTCACCTCAAATGTGGTGAATCCCAGTGAGATATTTGTACAGCAGCGCCGTAGGGCTATTCCAATTTCTATTTATACTTCATTATGGACTCTTGGTACTCACTTCATGACAACATGGCTCCACCAGAGTCAAACTGCTAAGTAGGACGCTAATTTTTGAAAGCACAGAAACGCCTTGCACAAGACAAAGAAAATTTATAGTTGTTCTTTCAATCTACCCTCCCCATGAAAAAATGGAAGTTCATTCCTCTGCCTTCTCTCTGTCTTTTCTTTTATGATAAATAAGAAGAGATGGGCTATACAGTGGCATGTAGGAAGTGACACAGTTCCCACAGAAATGGTACCTATTTTTCTGGGAGGAGCAGATCAGATCAGCAAGCAAATGCTGACAATGTATATAGGCAGACACAGAAGTCAGTACGACCTTCCCCATTGTAAACATAGAAGATCCCTATGTAGAATCCTATTAACCTTCTCTCATAAGGTCGTCAGCAACCTACTCACAACAGAGATCAGATGCTCCATAAGAAATACATTGGGAATACACTATGTCATATTATTCAAGTTTCTGGATGCTTCTCGCATCATCATATTAGGCTAAATTAGCGTTGTCAGGAAACAAGGGTAAACACCAAGTCAAAATAAAATGGTCCTCAGCAAATTCTCTAGGTTTGTCACAGGATCACAGAAAGCCCCAGTCTCTAAGGAGGCTAAATCACACTCTCATGGAGTCTAAGCATCCTCAGTTTTCATCTGCCGATGTGTCTTGGAAGGGTAACTTTTTTTACTCAGAATAGCACTATAGGTGACCAGCTTCTGCTATCACAGATGTCTCTCGGGGCTGAGCAATAATAGTTAGCTGAACTTAGAAACTTCTTTGGTCTTCTCTGGATAAATTATTTATTAATAACCTTAATAATAAGCAGAAAAATAGAGGAAAATATAAAGATACACATCTTTCCTACATATTTCTCCAGGATTTCTGAAGCACTAAATCAACTCACAGCAGTGTGTAAATTTTCTGTACTAATCAATAATACTTAAAAAAGTCCGCACTTCTTAGTGCTTAAGTAATTCAAAAAACCAGACTTGTCACAGAAAGCTGAACTTGAGAATTACAGCCATCTCAAGGAAAAATATGTTTTCTTAGTCCAAAATAAAAAGTATTGAAAAAATAATGTAATTAGGAGCATCTGAAAATTAGATATTGTATAGTGTGCTATTACGTGTAATGAATAACCAGAGCATTCACTGCACTGGGCATTTTAGGTAGATGCATGGCAAGCTTATATTCAGTATGTTAGAAAGTCCATGTTCTCAAAGACATAGATTCATCATTTACTAGGGTTCCAAACACATAGATGAGACTTAGATGACAATGTCCACCTGCAGAGGCCAGAACATTTTCCTTCTTAATACTCAAATGTAAATGCCACTCAGTCAATTCCTATAGCCTCTCAGATGCCAGAAGAACTGTAATGAACTCTTGGGGTTAAGCAGCAACTATCTGGGCTACTTTTCTTCTTCAGTTTCAATGCTCACTTGGGTTTTGACCATCGCTCAAGCACTGAACCTTATAGTATTTATTTCAGCCTGCTTAGTTAACACCATTAATTAATCACTGTACTGTAGTTAATCACTGTGGGATGAATTCACCTTCCTTCTGTAACAATATTATGGCAATTGGTTTCAGAATACATCTCCCAATTCAAAGCACCAAGACTTGTGTATACAACTTCTAAGCTTCGAAATCATCTGAGCTGAATTTACTTCTTGATCCTGTAAGTAAAAATGCAGACTTGCTCTACTTTTCCCTTACAGGTTACAGGAAGACACATGCTAATGAGCTTGAGATCCAGTACAGAGCTCCAGATGCAGCAAAGGGTGATCTGCACTACAATACGATTTGCCAAATTGCCAAATTTTAGTTTTAGGAAACATATTTCAGGAACAAAAACTTCAGAGTACAATAATCTCTCACTGACTAGCACTTTGAATCTATAATAATGTCAGTTTTGTCTATGAACTTCAGTCTAAACCCCATGGGTGACATTTTTGACAAACTTCCCTAGAAAGGACTTTTCCACATACACTCATGACCAGGTAACATATGCAATGTAAAAGTTCACATAAGAGGTTTCAGTATTTATTCTTAAAGTTAGGATGAGAGAATTCTGCTGGGGAAGAAAGCAAGTTCATTCAGGTGAAACATTCAAACAAAAACAGGTTCCGCAAACGAACAGAAGGAAAGGTAGAAAAGTCTGTTTGAGGTAGGAATTGAGGGCAGTTCTGGTCTCCACACACTCTCTCTAGTCACCACTGAATATTATTCTGATGCATGTAGAAGACTGATTATTTTATTGAAGTAATTAATCAAGTAATGACTACACTTGTGTGTTTCATTATAGTCTTTATGGTTGATTAATCTTTATAATACATGTCATTACTGGCTCTGTTTTTTTCCACCCAGGGCAAAGAAGGAAAATCTAAAAAATGAGAAGATGGCTATAACAAACTTGTACACTCAGAAGATACGGTACAGACAATGTTAAGGACACATTTTTCAGTGTCAGAAATATTGGTTGGTTTACTGAAGCTGAAAAATAAAATGAACAATTGCTAAATATAAATCCCTATGCAGTAGCACCAACTTGCTTTTTAATCATTAGAAAGCAGGCTTTTTAAGAGTCATAATGCCTCTAAACTTCCCTAAAACAGTAGGAAGGAAAAGAACGAACAAAACATTACATTCACGTTATTTGATTACATGATTTTATCTCATCCATTTTTGTTTTGATAGATCTGATTAAGGTGAGGTAATCTTAACTCACATCACCTCCAGCAGCAAGTATTCTTGGGTTTATTTTATAAAGAGTATTGAGCTAAAGCCACACTTTCTGAATCAGTATACATGCTGCTACAAAAAAAAAATGCTGTTCATTTAACTGGCAAATTTCATGACTCACTTGTTTGAACTGAACAAACATGCCTTTTCATGAGAAAGCAAGATGCCTTATGTTATGAGAGTAAGTGGACTTGATGAAGAAGAAGTACCTTTAAGACCCAGAAGTTGCAACAAGAATTGATTTGGGCTAATTACATTAGGAGTATATTAGGTAAACGAGTTTAGATCCATCGGACAACAGACCAAACTAACACAAATCAGAGAGTGAAACAATAGCATCAATATCTCCAGGGACAGGCTGCACGCAAATCTGCACAAGGATTCATTGCTTTGGGAGCACAAAGTTTTAGGTATGCTGTGACTGATTTCCTCAGTCCTCTAAGTACTTACATATGCATTCAGCACTACACACATGTACAGCATTTTAAAAAGACTGAGGGTGACTAGCCACATGCTTATGAAATATTTACAAATCAAATGCCAAACCAAAATGTACTACCAAGCACCAAAACACAGTCTGGCATTTAATTTTGATTCTAATAAGTCACAATGAAATCTCAGCTGAAATCAAATCAGCTCAGGTTCTTTTAGGTCAGTAGCACGTAACACAATGAAGCTTTGCATTGTGTCTGATGGATACGTGAATTACATGAACCTTGAGGTAGCTTGAGTGAAAGACGCAGCAGCTTCAGCTGTTTCACATACCTCTGTCTTGGCTCACTCTAACTGGCTACTGCCCAAGTTTCTTGCCTTTAGTGGAAAAGCAGCCAATTAACAGTGCTGCAGGAGTTGAACTAAGTTCTGCACCTTTTCTTTATGAACAAGCGGATTTTTGGGTAGAGAAGAAAAGCAGCATGCAAATATCACCGTTTTCACAAGTGTGAAGGAAGAGGAAAAGCAAAACAGAAGATCCTCCTACCAACACAGCCAAGATGGAAAAAAGGAGGGTAAGCTCAAGAAAATGTGATGCTACAGCCTTCTGTCACTGTCTTCTCCTCCCTGCCACTGAACAGGTAAAGAGCCAGCTGAGACAAACTTTCTACTACTTTGGTGACCCCTTCCTTCCACTCACACACACCTCTCCCAGCTGACGCAAAGCCTGCTTTCAGTATTGTTAAATTAAGTTCAAAATTTATTATTTCAAATTGGAGTCCATTCATACATATGTATAACTCAACTTGGCTAATGGTCTAGGGAATACAGGCTGAAATCTGCACATGCACAACCCATCCAGCACCATCATCCATCCATACTGCAACCACAAATTTCACTGCCTCCTCAATACCTGCCTTACCCTCCCCTTAACACCCCATGTCAGTAATAGTCTTATATAAGTTTTAGGTCTGACATCTATTTTAAGAGACGGCAGGTAACTGAAGAGCCTCAGTTTTTCCAGCAGCAATAAAGCAACAAGTAATTAGACTCTAAGAAAAAAAATGGTCGCTGCTTTTTTTAAACCCCTATCTGCTGCACAACTTAAATATTACCAGGTGCCCTCCCTTCTCACTACCAATTAAGGAAGAAGAAAAAATTGAAAAAATAGAATCAGTCACATAGTACTAAAACCACAATAAAGAATTAATATCTGCAAAAGTTCAAATAAAAACTATGTAGTTTAGAGTGTTATGACTCACCAGGTCACAATATTTATAAGAATTCAAAATTGCTGTGATTTCATTATAACAATTGCGATTCTTGAACATTTTGCTAATTATGTTACAAAACAACCTTTGCCACTCTCCAGAGCATACTTGTTAGACAGGAAGTGAAATAAAATTGCTGTCACATTTCATGGACACTATGCAGTGAGACACATTATTGGAAGGTGTAGGTATGGTCAATCAATTGGAATACCCAAATTTGTACCTAAAAATTTTGACCCAGTATTAGCTATCTTAATATCTTATAACCCTTCAAGTTGTGATTTGGCTGATTAATAAGCAAAGCAATGAAAAAACACTGTCTCCCAACATTTCAGAAAGCTGTGCTATTTTTACATTCAAGATGCACTAGTAATTGCTGTATGTCAACATTCCCTGAAAGAGAACAAAAGAATAAAAAATAAAACAAGCATTTGTCAACGGATGAAGATTAAGTAAAGAAAGTTGCTCTCTTTCAGTTGGAATTATGCAATTTTACATGGACAAGTTTATTTGGTGAGCAATGACATTTTGGGTTGACTGGACACTGAATTGTGCTGGCATTGCTGAAGACTTTCAGAGTCTCCAGGGACTTCAGAGACGCCACTTCTGTGCGTCTCTATAATAGTTGTGACCCTGCCAAGGACAAAGACTTAACTTCTTCCCGCCTAAACCTCCACAACAGCATTCCGTGTAGCACAGTTCTTGTCTCTCTAGGTAAGCACACTCATATCTTCACTTCACTTCTGCTCAATATTGTGCAGAGATGAGTCAGCTCCCATATTGATATAGTCTTATCACACAGTTACATTGAACATGGAATTGTGTCCAAGTGAATTAGGACCACTGAGAGTTCACACTTCCTTAGGACAGCTCAAGAGAAAGGGCTGAGTGAACTTTTAACATGTTTCTGCCTTTGTCTGTAGATCTACAAGTGGAGCCTGGTCCATGCTACGATAATGAACACTGATGGATGAGCCAAATACATTCTTCTACTAGCAAAGGTGAGTGAGATGTCAGCCCTCCTTCCAACCATATGAATTAATTCTCTGCAAATGCACACAAGAGTTGACTGACATCTGCAAGGTCCTTTAGTCTAACGCTCTACTCAAACACAGGAGCATATCAAGTGTACTGTACAATATGCAATAGGCCCAAAGCTTCCTGAGGCAACAGATGCACCACAGGCAGGGTTGTTACTGTAGCAGCACCCCATTTTTCCTGGGTTCTCCCTCTGCCACACTCCATAGTCTCATTTTCATCATCTTTCTCAAAGGGAACAGAACTATGCCAACCCTTCATTCCAACTCACGTACTCATGACAAGGTTTGGTGAGCGTAGCCATCTGATCACTGTAAAGAGGTGCTGGAGTATGTTGGTTATTAGTAAGAGATTTGTGGGATCTTTTAAGAGACACAGAGAGCTTCAGACTTCAGGCTAAAGATCTGAAACCTACGCCCAAGTCAAGGATTATTACTGCTCCAGAATGAATATTTCACAGCTCCTTGCAAAACATTACATGATGGCTCTCCTAGAAAGCTGTGCTTCAGCATCTGCCAGCTTAGAGACCAGGGGATTCTGTCTTCCCCAAACTTATATCTCCTGTGAAAACACACTGCTGTTCTGTCTGCCAAGTTAGTAGAGTGGTTGACAATGAACATTTCAAGTGACAATTATTTTCAGCTCAGGAAGCTGCTAGTAAGCCAAACAGTAGGTTTACAAACTGAAAAGACATAATAAAAAAACCAGGCATTCACCAAAGCAGGAGTATAGGTCCCAAAACTGAAGCATGCTCCTGTCATAACCTGTAAACACTCGTGGTTGAATACACCCTGAGATTTACAACGTTATTATATTTGCTATTGAAAAAGAATACTAAAAAAAAAGTATTAGGTTAGGAAAGTTACTTCTTGGAAGTGACACCCTGGGGTTGATAAGTGCTCTCCACCTATGACTGCAATGTGTTTATTCAGTTTACCAGTCAAAGATAATACCATTCTCAGACCTACATGAGCTGTGAAGCTTATGGAGAGGGAAACAAAGAAACAAACAAACCCCAGTATTCTTCTGCTTCATAAATTATAAACAACTTGAGCATAAAAAGCCAGTATGATCTTGGACTACTTCTTGTCAGTAAAATGGCAATAGAGCCAAAAAGACAGTAGAGTTTGATTTTCATAAACTAGCCTGACCCTCCAGGGCTAAGAACAGAAGAAAACAAATGAAAAATTATTTGTAGTTTTGCTGGTAAACTAACCAGGACAAGGAAATAGTATAGGATGAATGTAATCTCAAAATGTTACATCTATCTATACACCCATCTGAATGCATTGTTTTCTTCTATAAAGAAAGCCCTTCCCAGCCTCTGTCTGGAAGACTAGGTATCAAGTTGCTACAATTTTGAAGTATGCTTCCTTCACCCTCAGAATTTTCTCTGCAATATAGTACTTCAGTTTTAATTACAGGTTATGCCATTGTACAGACAAATATTACTATTTGCCATTATGTAAATTATTGAGGTTTCCTTTCAGCAGTAACAATGCAACATTCTTTTACACAATCAGGTTTCATTAATTTTTGTTAAAGATGTCCAGAAAAATCAGTTTCACTTGTCAGATAGTAACACACGGTGAAAAAGAAAACAAGCAAAAAACAAATAAATAAATGAACTACATATGGCAATTTTGCTATACTAACCAGAGATAAAATTGCATTCACTAAACAGAGGACGCTGATTTCTTTTCTACTGAAGGTGCCTTAAAATACGAGCTCAATCACTTCTGCAGCGTGCAGAATATGGCTATGTCTATATTGCTTCTTAGGGTTAAATTGGAGGTCATCCTCAACCAGCATTCTTTGCTTTCTCCCCACCCATACTGTACTCCAGAGCCTATGCCTGTATCTTTTATATGATACTTTCCTATGTCCCCAGCATGACACTCTGCAGTGTGTAGATTCCTTGTGTGCTGCCAAACACAGTCCTTTCCCAAAAAGCCCGTTTGTTCTTCCATGTTTTCCAACACCTATGGATAACAAGAGGAAAGGGGGTACAAAGGAACAGAAAACAAACTGATGGTGTGGAGTAATGGTGGCAGGTATTTGAAGCTGAAAACCACGCTGTTGTGAACACATTTCAAACAAGAGGGCTCTGCAAGGAATTGGGGTTGATGTCACGCCCAGAATTTTACCCAACTCTTAGGCTCCAGGTAGACAGCATGTTTACCTCTGGGAGATGAGCATAGAGGTTTAAAACACAGAGATGTCGATAGTTTTGTTCTGGAGGGTAAGTTCAGAGGTCCCTCTTAAGTCAACAACAAAATTGGCTTTGACTGCTTTTGCATGAATAAGAGCACAGAGACATTTGCCATAGGAGCAGTAATTCGCATCTAAGCATATGGATGCTCATATTCCTAACTTCTATGATTTTTATAGCTGATGGTTTCTTAAGTAAACAGTACCAGCATCTACTTACTGTCTGAATTTGTTTGTTTGTTTTTATGTTTCCAGGTATTATGGCTACAAAGAAAACCCTGAGAATGCTGGAATGTCTAAGTATTCTAGCACACTCTAAATATTCTAGCAAATAAGAAGCAGCCCAGTTTTACAGTCTACTGTTTGGCTCACCATCCCTCAACCCCCACACTGTTTTTAAAACAAAGCTCAGTAAATTGATATGCTACTGACTGATACATACACCCAAGGCACTACATGGGTGTTTTATCTGTTGAGCACTGCTGTTACACGTACGTGGTGAGGTAAGCACACACTGTTGAGTTTGTGTTTGGTCTGCAGATACAGCAAGGATAATAGAAATTGTTATACGCTGCCCAAAGATTTGCAAGTGCTTGAATCTCTTCAATACATAATGAAAACTTACAGGATGAGTCCCCAATCCTTTCCACTGTTATTCCTTCCCAGAATCAATTCCAGTTGCCTTACTCCTTCCTGTCTCCTGCTGCAAAACTTCAACACCTCTCTTGACTCCTCTCTCACAGTGTCCATGATGTTATGATACTAAGTTTTAGCACTGCAGCTAAAATTATATTTTGAGTACTCCTGGCACACTCCACACATTCACCAAAAGTGTGTTCACACAAGTATGCACATCTTTTCTCTCCACTGGCTCGATTAATCCCTTCATTGCATTTACCAAACTTGTACTACTTGCACCTTTTGAACATAGCAAAGAAGCTGCAAAGAACAACATAAAAACAACCCAAGATATTAAAAGCTTCAGAAATGTTCCTAAAAATTTACTCAGACTAGAATGGGCAGTCATAGCATACTGCAGTACACCTACGTAGACTGCTTGCTCCTTTAAAGGCTCATCAGTTTATACAACATATGGGCTACCTTGATGTCAGCAGTATTTCTTGATATTCCTTTATATTTACTATGGGAAATACCATGAATAATGCAAATAACAAGGTCATCTCACTGAAAATACCAAGTAATCCTCTTCTTACAGAAAGAAGATTTTGTCACTATTAGTGTCAACCATAGGTCACTTGAATATAAGACTTCATCAATGTCAATTAAACTCTATGACCTTCGGTGAAACGGCAGAATCAAAGTTAATTCAAATGTTAACAAATATAATTTCTTTCATCATTTAAACACTAGTTTTATCTAAAATTAATTTTTCCTGATAATAAAAATAATGGTCAATCACATCAGAAAATTTCCCCATGTATTAAAGCATTAGACTTAAAATAACTGTAAATTATCTGTTGCAACTTTCCAAATTAACAAAGATTAACCACAGGCACCTGTCCAATTAACCTCTAAATGATTATTTGAATGCATTATAGTAAAATATTTGATAAAACTATAATTCTTCATTGCAATAATTAAATGTGTTTTCAGAATTTTAAATCATTTATGGTTTTATGAGCAGTGTTACTTAAGTCATACAAAATTTCAGGCTTCCTTGTATAAGACTTCAGGATAACTTCATACATAAAAAAGATTCATGAAAACTAACTAATGTTTTGAGTTTAAGACCTCAGCACTTCCAGCGAAATACATAAGAATGCATTGGCTGGATTAATGGAAATACTTGATTAGCGGCATATTATCTTACATGTAATTACATGTTTCAGTTAGGGTGGAAAACTAGCTTATAGTTATGAATCTGAAATAGTAAGACTAGGAGCTTTCTTACATTTAGCAGCTCTGTTGGTCAGACATACAGTACAATATATATACATGCTTTGTGAATCACATGAGCATATATGGAAATTCTGTTGTATTACACGGGAATAAACATTTCTTGACATTTCAATAGACAAACAATTACTGTCATAATATTCTACTTGTCTTAATAATTGGGTTTGTTCTCCAATATGCAGGATATCAACAATGTTGTAGAAACAACACTTGTAAATGTTAAGTGCCTAGAAGAGATGCTCAAACCCTACAAGTTTCTAGTACCCAAGCTTCAAGTACTAAGGGCCATAAGTCCTTGTGTCCATTCAACTTTCCCTTTTGAACAAGTCTTACCTTCAGAACCATATTAAACACCATCTCTCTGTTATACATGCTATCAATTGAGTATGAAAAACTACCGCCTTCTGTCCATTTAAAATATCCTGGTTTAAAGGAATACACACCTCTTTGTACAGCTTCCCCTCCCATTGCTGTCCCGTAATTTTTCTTCAAGTTCCTACAGTTCCCGCAGTGTTAGTGTTGAAGAGTAGCTATTAGTTGATTTTAGGAAAATGAGGAGTTCTAGATCACTTGGAACTTGCTTCACTCTGAAATCAGCAGAAGACAGAAACGAAAAGCAGGGGTCAAAAAGGCCTTTTTCCTGTACTCCTAGTAAGGTGGGATTACTGCAAGACACGAGGAGACATTTTCCACAGGCACAGAACTACCTGAGGAAAGCTCAGAAGGCAGCAAGAGGAAAGAACATGTCCATCAGCTGTAAAAAGACAGCAGCTGTTACTTTGCAACAGATGCTAATAAACTGAGTTCAGCTGGGGCTACTGCCATCCAGGTGTTGCTGGCACTGTGAACGGAAAGTGTGGAAGAGAGAATCATCCTAGATCTTTTGTCAGCAGGGTAAAAACTGGATTTAGGCAACCAGTGTAGAGCCTGGATCTCAGGAGGGGCTGCAGCATGGCTCAGAGCAGACAAAAGTCCAGGAAGCAGAATCAGAATCTTGCCTCTACACCTTCCAGTGTTTTCTGTGTTTTGCTGAGCTGAGGGCTCAGTCAGAGATTTCATCTATGAGCTGTGAGGTGAAGACAAAAGATACAACTAGCTATGCAGCAGCATTTTGCTAATACTAGAAATCCTGGCTTTTAATGCTTGCAAGTACTTGCTGACAGCACTCTGAAGGCAACTAGGCTCTGTTCCATATAATGACCTTATTTAGAAAACAGTGTCAGAGATACAGAACCCTCTGTGTTCATCCACTTCAAGAGTGGAGGTAGGTGAGCACAACTAAGAGTGAGCTTCTTAGTGGTCCTCTCTCAGACTGCAAGTTTTAGAGTCCTGATGTTGAAATGATGGTGTGGTTAGGGTGTGCATTATACTTTGCCAGGTGTGTGAGAGTTACAGATTTCCCAGATTTTCAAGTCATAAGGATTGTGATCACTAATCTGATCTGCCATAGAACTTAATTCAGTTACCTGGTAATTTAAGACTGAGACCCGATGTTTGGCAATCATGTATCTTCTAAATGAGAATTTGGTCTTGAATCACAAGTTTCAGAGATGAGAATGTAAGTCTATATTTGGAAGCCAGTTCCTACAACCGGATCCTCCCTGATAGAAAGTCAATACTTCACCTCTAATATTAATGTTATCTGCAAAAGCTTTTTTAAAAATAACTAGAATTATTTTTGTTGTCTATTCTGAACATTCTTTACATTTTTCTCAGTCTCTTTAAACTGGTTTAGAAACCTTTTTTTTTACTATAAAATTCTTCCACCTGGTATATAAGTAATAACCAAGGTTTAGCTGTTCTCAGAGGAATAGGAAGGTGATGATATTCTTGAAATGCCTCATAGGATGAAAGGCATGATCTGAGAAAGAAGTTGTTTTCAGTTATACTGACTTCTAAAAAGTTATTTCCAGCATAAAGGGCGGGGGGAGACATATAATTCTTTTTTTTAAGTTCTCAGTACCTTTCTTCAAAATAGGATGTGGCTGTTATTTCCAACATGAAAAATTATTCACGGTTATGCTTTCAGTGTGCTCCTTCCTCATATACTGACATTTTTGCTTCACTTCTCTGTTTCTGTTTCTGAATAAAACTTTACATAAGAGATAACAGCTGCAGCTGCAATTTACAGTATAATAACAAGACAGCTGAAGTTACCACACAAAAGGCACAGGCTCTTTGTGTTAAACGATCGGATGTGCAAATCTCATGACCAAAACCAGGAGAAAATGTGTGCTACCTTTATCTCAAGAAAGGGCAGGAGGAACCTTTGCTAGAAAAGAATGACTGAAGGAAGCAAGCTGTTGAAAAGTGCCCTGTTTATCAGCACGGGATCTGACAATAGCACAGATCACTATCGTGTCTGTCTACATGTAAAACCTTGTCATTATTTTAACGTTCAACTGTTGATCATTTAATTTGACCAATTAGGATTAACATGTACATGCATAAACTATGAAGCTCACTTATAAGAAAGCTTTGTTTTGGGATTAAACTTTTCCTAGACCTGTAGGAAAGAATGTTACCCTCGTTACAGCTATAACAGGTTGCTGAAGGCTTCGCCAGCCATGGGAAAGGTTGCTAAAATATCGATTTATTGACCGATAATGCAGATGTCTACCTCTAAGCTGCTCACGCTGGGCTTCCTTTATACTCACTAGAAAGAAAGAAGTCCTCCTACAGAGTGACTCATCTGAATATAGATAGTGAAAATAAAGCAGATGATGAGTCATTCCCCCCAAATGCATATTTTATTCTGTCATCACAAAGGGACGCAATGGCATATAAAGAACCAGGTTTCTTCCTGTTTCTACTACTCTAAATGTCTAAACCAGGTGAGATGAATCTCACCTTGTCTGCCCAACAAGGCAATTTGCATGGGCTAACTTGAGCGATGGTCCGCTTTCCTGTGACAAAGTCTCGAACAGTTAAAAGATCCAGTGAAATGACATGTAAGAAAAGAAAAAAGATTAATTTTGAAGTGATATTTGTTGGTATAATTACTCTAAATTAATCGGCATGTTGAAGCTATACTCATGCAGCCAGTTCTGAGTTAACAATGAGTCACTGCTCACAGCACAGACAGCAGGCATCTGCCCAAGGTTAAGTATGTTCCTTCTGGACGTTACACATCTGCAATAGCTTTCTTGTCATGTACACAGTGATATATAAGGCAGAAGGTAGGCAGCCATTGCTGTGCCCTGTATTACACTTCTGTAAATTGTGCATGGTCCCTTAGCCATACGTATCCGACACGTTTATATCAGGCAGATTTTGCAGTTTTGGCAGAAGTTTTTTTGAAGTAGTAGCTTCAGCCAAAACTAGCCTTTCATCATGAGCAACTGACTCTAAATGCCATTAGAAAGTCACGAGAGAAGTCGGTACTGCCTAGAACTCAAAAGAAGAACCCTTCTCTTGGAAAAGTGTCATGCTATGCATCACCACTCCCGATAGCTAGCTGGAAAGGAATACAACTCTCCTCCTAAAACCATCCACAGACTGCAGAATTACAAGTGAGAAAAGGTTTTTTCCTGGAGATTAAAGCAGCGCTCATTTCAGAGCTAAAAAAAACCAAACCCAAAACATTAAAACCCCCTGTTTTCAAAGTTTGGAGTAAGACTTGTAGTTGCTGTGGTTAGAGAGGTTTGTATTTATTTTTCTTTCTCTTTAGAAACTGAGTGGGAACTTCTAAGGGCTGGAGAAGTGCAGCACCAACACTGCATTTGGACAGGACAGGCCTAATTTGCCTCCGCTGAGGACTTTGCTGTGCAGCTGAAAGGAGCTGAGACATAAGGTACTACTGACAAACTATTGCCCCGCGAATGGTGCAGCTCCAGGTGGAAGCACAGTGAGAAATGGTCGGCATGGCTGAGACGTGAATTGACTCATGGAACAGTAAAAACAAACATAATCTGCTGCATGCTAGCGTTTGACCACGGGGTGACATCCAGTCGTTGCTGATACAGCCAGACTCATGTGGTAAACAGCTGCTCTTGGTGGAAATATTTTAAATCCATAATAAACATAAAACAATAGGTCCATTTAAGTTGCATTAAACTGTTGATCATTTCCACATCATTCAATTCTTTAAGACAGAAGATTTGAGAGGAAACACTGAGAGAACTACAAGCAATTACTTCTAAATCCTTTAATATTTCTGATTTTTTTTGAGTACAGCTAACATAAGCTTAAGAAGAGATTTTTTTAGTCAAACTATAAATTTCCATTTGCACTACAAGAGTATAAAAAAATGGAAAAAATCTTTAAAGACAGTCATTTTTGAAACTTCTTTATATAGACAAATATTGCGGTTAGTATTCTTTTCTGAAACATTTTATTTATTTTAGTGTTTCTAGGGTTCAATAAAGAACAAAGACAGTGTGCTTTACAAAACACAAAGAGCTTCTAAACAAGCCCTCACAGTGTGGAAAGTTGAGCTACATTAAAAAACACATTCTTTTATTCAGATTCTTTTCTCTTCCTCCCTACATTTTCATCGCCAGAATATATTTGTCATTACTACAAAATGTGTGAGACATATGCAGAAAATTTATCTCATCAAGAGACTGAAAATGAATCAACAGAAAACCACAAACCACCACTTCTCTGAAAAAGCAGGATTATCCTACAACACTCATTTGTCATTTTACTCGATATAAATATGTTTGGGGGTTTAACCGTCTTTAGCTGAAATGTATTCACTTTGCGTTTTTAGTTTTAATTTCCTGAGTGTTCTCTTGTAATGAGATTACCCTATTGCTTGTTTTCTTGGCAGATTTTTTTTCCTGTTACCTCGCAAACCTATTATATTTTTTGCTTTTCATCCAAGACATATTACCGTGTTTATTGCCTTTGCAAGAGAATGGCAATTCAGATTCTGAAATTGATAGGTGTGTGCATAGGTAATATTGCAGACCTTGCCCTCTGCTCTCCGTCACAGTAAGCTTACTTTTCTTAGGGGATGGGAAGGAAATGGCTGCAAACATGGTGTTTTCTCCCCCTCTTCTTTAAACTTCAAGGTTAGGATTCTCACATAAATGCTAGGTTTGAGTACGGATAGAGCGGTTAAAAAATAGCACTATATTTTTACAGCACTCTTTGAGAGTGGCTTTGAAAAACAGTCATATAATTCTACTGAGATCATGGAAGTTTTACCTACAGCTAGGCCATAATTTTGTTCTTGCCAAAGGACAGTCCCTTCCAGGCTACGGCCCCACACTCGCTAATGTCTGATCTATGCACCATTGACAACTTAAAAGTGCACACCCAGTCTAGTTCAGACATGTGGATTCAATTGCATTTCTGACAAATTAACCACTGTACATGATAAAGAACTCGCTCCAGCATTATGTTTTATGCTGTCTTCACGTCAGCTGTGAGAAAACAGAATCAAGTTAGAACAAAGCTGGTGGACAATACTTGATTCTGCATAAAGTGTGTAAGTTGAAGTAAATCCATCATCACTGGTTTTGTTTGTTTGGGTTTTTTCCATTGTTGAATCAATAGTTATTTTATACTGGATCAGCCTTCAGCATCCCATGACTCAGCTTATATGGTCTGGGGCAGGAATCTAAAACTGAACTGACTTCATCACAGACTCACAATCTCAGTCTCAAATGCAGCAAGAAAAGGAGGGACTGATCCCTTCTCTCCTCTGCAGGATAGCAATGTATATTTTAAAAATTATTTATCACAGGAGATTTGCAATAATTCCACTGGAATATAATTTTTATTTAACTAATAAGCAATAATTAATATCGTCAAGGAAATAAGTATTTTAAGAGCCAATAAAAATGACAGCATCAGTATGATGGTGTTATCTTCTTAAAAGTTACCAAGCCTCACTCCCAGCCTTCTACAGAGAAAAAATTCTGCCCATGCTTATTTACTTAGCTGGAATCCAGAAGTCTAACAACCTTGCAAGGAGAGTCTGAGAAGGAAATGAAGACTGCAGAAAGCACAGAGATGACATTAGGATTTATTGATTCATCCTGAATACTTCTTCTGGAACAGAAGTCCCCTATATACTTCTTCAACAGTCAATCCAGGCATGAAAAACCTGTAAAATATTTCTCTCATCTGCAGTTTTGGCAAAGAATAAGAGAAACTTGCTAGGAAAAGCAGTAATTTTGATTTACATAATAATGTGTGTGTATGTGTTACACTCCATTTGCATGCACATCGTTTACCATATATAGGTCCCAAATATATTACTAAACATTAAGATTCCATACTGTGCAAGCTGCTGCTTTTAATCCCTGCCAAATACATGTTAACACACAATACTGCTGAATTTATATACTGATTTCTATCTGAGGATGTCAAATCAAACTGGAAAGGCTGGGTAAAAACTGTTCCTCTGATTTTCTACTTGGCAAAATGAGATTCAATAGACTAAATGACCTGGTCTCAAACTGTTCTTTATGCTTAAAGTGCTCTGTGGCATAAGCCCCGCATAGCTAATAGATGACCTGAAGTTCCAAGATAAAGACTGCAGTCATAAACTTTCTCCTTCAGTGCAGTAGAACCTTCCACTATAAAGATAAAGCTCACCTGTACAAGACATTTACTGGGAATATGGTTCAAGACCATGAAATAGTTTTTCCTAAGAAATAAGACCCATCATAAACTCCATTGTCTCCCATAACTGTAAGGAACCTTTTTCATTAGACTCAAACACACTTTAATGGTGTTTCTATTGGGAAAAAAAAAAAGGCCCTAATCAAAATATCTCACAAAATACCAAACTGACACTTCTTAAGGAATGAGGATAAGATAGAAAAACAATGCAGTACATATGGCAACCACTAATCACATTACTAATGGACATAAAGAAACTCAAATCCTTTGATAGGACTTGCCCAAAAACAATCAGCAAATGAGGCAAAGCCAGGACTGCCAATTTTTCATTTCCAAGTTCACTAATATGACCATTTCAGGATGCTTATGTATTGTCATGCTGCCCACAGGGATTCAGCAGTAATTAAATGTACCTACCAAGCCCCTCCAAAGGGACTAGCTCTGGATCTACTACATTTCTGAGAAGATTATTACACATGAGCTGACTAGTCATATCCAGCCTCAGTGAGGCAGGGGCTCTTTAATTCCACTAAGTCTGAAACTACACTCTAACCAGAGCACAACAGGAATGTTTAACAGCAGTTTATCGCTTCATGCGTGTGTGTGTGTGTGTGTGTGTGTGTGTGTGATGTGTGTGTGTGATTGTGTGTGTGGGTGTGTGTGATGTGTGTGGGTGTGTGTGGTGTGTGGGGGTGTGTGTGTGTGTGTGTGTGTGTGATGTGTGATGTGTGTGTGTGTGTGTGTGTGTGTGTGTGTGTGTGTGTGTGTTAAAGACAGAACTTAGTAGAATACCCTCTTTCAGTCATCTGTACTTGTAATGGCAGACTTAGGCTGCCAAGAGCAATACGTGGAGCGCAACAGTGTCAAAGACTAGGAACGTTTCTTAATAAACACGGCAATTCTGATTTACCCTATCTATTGATGTTCATTATTGTACAGCCCTTACCAGCTACAGTGTGAAATCAGAGTATCATTATTTTCACTACATATATGTAAACACAGAAAGAAATTGTCGCTGTTGCTAATGTTTTTTCTGTTTTCAAAAGCAGTTGTGCCAGCATATCTCTGATTCTGACATTATCCACAGCAGAAATGGTACGGTAATTATCCTTTACTTGTAAACCTATGCAACTTAGCAGAAGAAACTCAAGATAAATCAAATGGTAAACCGAGGGAAGTATAATTTGCAACACAATTAACACTGGTACTCAGACTCTTAATTCACTTCGGCACAGGTTTAAATCAGATTTGTGCCTGTGAGTGACAAAAATAAAATGACTAGTCCTTACTTACTGCATCACTCTGATTCTGAGAAGATGAAAACCTAAATTCAGTAAGATATTTAACTTCTTAGTTCCCATGTAGGTTTCCATCCCAGTGAAATGAAAAGTTAGGAGCCAAACAAAAACTAGTCTTTCTGTACCTGAACCTTAGGCACAGTCAGCGTAAGTGGTTATATCTTAGATGATCGTTCCCCGGCTAAATTGTAAATGCCAATGTAGGTGCTCCTGGTCCCCTTCAGTACAAAGTCAAATGTACCTGTTCTATCTGCTGCTGAAATTAACTTCTGACCAGGCTCCTACATGCATGCTTTATTTTGCACACTGAGTAGTTCCACTGATCTGAATCAGCACTTTGGAGACAGGAAACAGCCTGAGAAAAAAACTGCCCTCAAATTTATCACATTTTCTTTCTTTCAGCGCATCCCTTAAAGCCTTTCTTAAATAATTCAACCGGTATTGCTCTTTAGATTAGGGATAATTACACTGATAAACACACAAATTATCATTGCTATTTTCCAAAGGGAAAGAGAAGAATGCAAAGGGGAGGATGCCATCCTATCGTCTATATGAATGACCATGAGTTTTGTTAACACCTGATGTGTCAGAAGAACATGTGTACCACACCAGGTGACACTGACAGGAAGTCTGAAAAATCCTGAGAACCTCCTTCACTAAATCCATTCTAAGCAATACCACCATAAGGCTTCTTTTTTTTTTTTTTTTTTTTTTTTCTGGTGGTGGTGTCTGTTTATTTTTTTGTCTTTGTTTTAGTCGAGTATAAACACTTCCTTATTAGGGCTTCTATTGCATTAAGAAAAAATAAACACACTGGTTTAAGAAGAAAAAAATCCACCCCCAAAACTAATTCAACCACTCCAAAACTTGCGGCCCCCCCCAACTGGTATTGTCTCCTTAAAAATGTACAAAACAAAACACTGCGAAGTTTATTGTACATAGAAGTAATTCAACACTTAATTGTTTTCCAGAGTTTGATTAAATTACTTTCATCTGTCTTAAGCACAGCTTATTTTGTTTTGGTCACCCTAACTTTGTTAGCACTGATGTCATTTCAACAAATATTTTTTCCTGCTAATTATCCAGACACAAAAATTTTGTCTGCTTCGTAGAGAAAATACAACCATAGACTCACAAATGCAGTATCTGGTTAAACATGCAGTATGGTTTGGAGTTCATAGCACCAAGTTTTTGACTGTATTCCTACCAAAGTGAGGCCATTTCTCTGTTCACGAAGAGGTTGCAAGACTAACAATGCAGCTTATTGTTTTGTTTCTGTATTTATTCAATACATCCCCTTGTCATTAAGCCAGCTAATTGCTGCTGCCTTTCGGGGTGGTATATCACTGGTAATCTCTACAGATTTTTACTGTTTAACAGATTTCTTTTTTTTTGTTACATAAGGCCAACTACAGGATTGTTCATCATGGCAAAGGTACTCCAGATCATTTACTTGGAGGAATGCTGTAAGATTTAGATAGACACTATCTTCTTGGAAATTCATCCTGTGTGCTTATTCTCATCTGATCATCCCAGGTACTGAAAGGGCTGGCCAGTGTTACTGTGGGACCTCTCTCCATTATTCTTCAACAGTCTTGGGAGTCTGGAGAGGTTCCAGCCAACTGGAAGCTGGCAAATCTTGTCCCAACATTCAAGAAAGGTAAGACCCTGGTAATTACAGGCCTGTCAGTCTCACTTCAGTGCCTGGCAAAACTGTGGAAAAGGTTATTCTGGGACTTATTGAAAAACACTCGAGAGACAATGCAGTCATTGGTCATAGCCAGCAAAGGTTCACAGGGAGAAAGTCCTGTTTAACTAACTTAATTTTCTTATACGACAAGGTCACCCATCTAGTTGACTAAGGGAAGCCAGCAGATGTGGAGGGTTTGAATTTTAGCAATCCTTTTGATTCTGTCTCTCACAGAGCAAAATGTCCAGCATACAGATAGACAAGTCCATGATACGTTGGGTGAACAATTGGCATGTGGGTCAGGCTCAAAGAGTTACAGTAAATGGGGTTACATCAGGCTGGTAGCTAGTCACCGGTGGGGTTCCCCAGGGCTCAATTTCAGGGCCAGTGCTCTATAATGTTTTTATAATTGATCTGGACGCAGGAATTGAATCTACACTAAGTAAGTTTGCTGATGATACTAAACTAGAAGGAGCTTTGGACTCCCTTGAGAGTAGAGAGGCTTTACAGGGAGATCTGGATAGATGAGAGAGCTGGGCAATCATCAGTCTTTTGAAATGTAACAAGAGCAAGTGCTGGATTCTCCACCTGGCAGGGGGCAATCCTGGTTATACCTACAAAGCGGCTGATGAAACGCTGGAGAGCAGTCCTGCGGAAAGAGATCTGGGGGTTTGAGTTGATAGAAAGATGAATATAAGTCAGCAGTGTGCCCCGACAGCCAAAAAAGACAACTGTATCCTGGGGTGCACCAAGCATAGCGTAGTTCCCTGGTTGAGGGAGGTGATTGTTCCACTCTGCACTGGTGTGGCCCCACCTCAAACACTGTGTGCAGTTTTGGGTGCCTCAATATAAGAAGGACATCAAACTATTGGAGTGTGTCCAGATGAAGATGGCAAAAGGCCTCGAGGGCAAGATTACAAGTGGGTGAAGTCTCTTGATCTGTTCAGCTTGGAGAAGAGAAAGCTGAAGGGTGAACTCATTGTAGTCTACAGCTTCCTCAACGGGGGCAGTGGAGGTGGAGGAGGTGCTAATCTCCTCTTCCTGTTCACCAGTGATAGGACATGAGGAAATAGGATAAAGCTGTGTCAAAGAAAGTTCAGACTGGACATTAGGAAAAGGTTCTTCACTGAGAGGATGGCTGGTCTCTGGAACAGGCTCCCCAGGAAAGTGATCACAGCATCAAGCCTGTCAGAGTTCAGGCAACATCTGGATGATGGTTGTAGTTATATGATTCAGTTTTAGGTAGTCCTGCAAGGAGCAGGGCATTGGACTTGATGGTCCTGATAGGTGCCTTCCAACTTGAGGTATTCTATGATTCTGTGATCTGTGCAAATCTGTGAATCATTATTTGCTGATGCAATGCTCCTATGCCAGATTTTGTGTAAATTTGAACCAGAGGATATTTTTTCTTTTCTGGCAATATAAACACTTCATGCTGGGTTACCAACATATAACCTAGATTTTTCTTTTTTGTTTCAGATTAGGTGCCTGCTATGCTCTACTCAGTTTGCAGTTTTAAAGTGTCTCTAAATGCTTGAAAATTAATTCAAAATGAGGGAATAACTGGAACAAGGCCAGTGGGACCAGAGTTATGTCAGTTCTGTTGCAAGTCTGCAACACTAATTGGTGAAATTAGCTGCTCTTTCTCCCTGGTCCCTAGCTCTGCCTTCGTGTTCTTATTTTTCTTATGTACCAGTCTTGGTATTACATGAAAATATAACTTTCATTAAAAAATAAAGCCGAGTTTCTAACATTTAAGTTCAGGGAGAGAAAAAGAAATTGAATAGATAATTCTACAATCATTCTATAAACCAGAATATATTTGACACCAGTATTTTTAGATTACTCTTTTTTTGGTTTGTTTGTTTGGGGTTTTTTTTTTTTTTTCAGCTTCTGAGTGACTCAGTATTTCCAGTTAAGAAGGTGTGACTACTCTGGAGACACAGCTTCTGACCTGGCTTACTGCAGCATGTACTTTAGACCATTTTGAAGGGTTTTGTTTTCACTCCTCCTGCTGTTGTTTGTGATAATCCCAAATGATTCAGCTTTATCCTACTGAATTCAAACTACCTTCAGCCTTACACAATGCTCCCATTTTTTCAGAATGTTCTTCTAATCAGCAAAGCTGTTCGGAGAAAATTTCTGTGTCTTAGCTTGATCATTCACCTCACACAGTAATAATAGCAAAGTTAAGACATTTCTGTGCGTGGTTTTTTTGTTGTTTTTTGTTTGTTTGTTTTCAAGGGGTTGAGTGTATCTTGACTGTTCCTTTTGCTTTTTAACAATAGTATTCTCACCTGCCTAGGGTGGTTTGATGTAAACACTTGTTCATAATAAAGAGTAGAGGAGATAGTAAAACATAGTCTAGTACATTTCAGCGTGGTTCTTCTCTGACATTTTAGAGTGAAAATGTACTACACCAGAGCTTTGTATTTGTTTAAAATATCCTTATTGGATTTAAACTAAGCTCAGAGAAGCTTTTACGCAGCTAAAACATTATTTTTCATTAACATAAAGCTGAAATTTACATTTACATGAAGATATAATTTCATGCTTTAATTTTCCATTAAGAAATACTCAGAATTGGTTCAGTATATTTATTTAACATTTTCATTTAAATTCAGATTTTTCTATTTCTTAATGAAAAGAAAAATCATAACCATTTCTGATGTGTCACTGGCATGTAGCACTTGAATTGAAATAAGCTTTCCATCAAATTTCCATAAAGTAAAAAAGAAGTCAGTTGACGACCTAGACCTGCAAATATCATCAGAGTTTGAAGGATTAAATCCCTATTTTGGTTGGCTGATTGAGCTCAAATTTTAATGGAAAATTTCAGAATTTAAAAGTGTGCTCAGTGTATTCCTATTCACTGAAGCGTGTAAGGTATATCATTAACAGGGAGATAGTTGGGAATGGCAGGATCCAAAGTTCTGTCACTGGCTTAATTTGTCATTTTTTAAATGAAAATTAATGTTACATGTGCTGACTAAGTTACTGTAGCTTTGGGTTAGCCAAAGGTCAGCTGAGCACCGGTAACTGACTATGTGCAATTTAATCTGCCTTCACAAAGGCAAGGTAAGGCTTGACGGCTTGAGGTGGGTGACCAATTTACCACTTGCAGTATTCCCCGTCAAGCACACTACAAAGATATCTTTTTGGCTAATTATTCAGCTTCTGAGTTGGCAGATTAAACATCAGAACATTTTAACGCAAACAAACATAAGTTCTAGTTTACCTTAAATGCAGGCATGCAAGGACAGCAATTTTACAAGCCAGTCTGAAGCCTATGCAGCCAGAATTGAGAAAGCAATGACACCAGACTCCACCTGACACTCAGAGACTGCATTGTCTAAATCCAGCAATCTCTGCTGCCATAACTCTTTGTCCTACCTCTTCTTGATCTCAAGGTTTGTTTAGCCCCATCTGGCATTGTTTGGTCTTGGTGTAGGGTATGGAAGAGGCAGGTTTCAGGTTCACAATGTATTCACTAGAGCTGAATACTAGAAGTGAAGTAACATGACATTTATTGCCACTGCACTGCTCACGCAGACTATGCTGAATTGTTCAATTGTTTTTGAAAATTTGTCTTATTACTCACGGATATGCCATATAAAAGAGGAGCAGGTAATGAGTATCTTTTGATGCAGTTTCTGTTAGTTTATGTTAGCTTTCTTCTTGTTTATAGGAATAAAATAAAATCCTGTTTACTTACAGAGTTTGAGATGCCACTAAATGAAACTCAGTGTCCTAAAGATAGCTTTTGGATAGTTTAAGCCTTTATTTAACTTGAATCTGATTTTTGTTTTTCCTTTTAGAAAACTCATCATACCATTTTTATAGTCACTTTTCTGTTGAGAACAGCAGTCTAGGTAACCTCATAAAATTATATTAAAGCATAATGTCAAGTAGCTGAGTTTCTTTTGAGAAGGCTTTGTTATCTTTGAAAGAGGGACAGAACACAGAGTTTATAGAACTACAAAGAATCAAGCTGGACAAACTCGGTGCAAAATATAAAAATACGTCTTCAAATACAAAGTGTATGTCCAAGAGACAAATCCTTCAGGACAACTGTATTGGGATGCCTTTATAACTTGAATACACTTTTATCATGACTTAAGCAGTGCAATTTGCTTTCACAGTTACCAGAGCAGCGCTCTTTGGAAAACTGCAACTACTATTCAATTATTTTTTGTCTGTCTGCATGACATTTTTCCATTTTCATCAAGATTTTGACACAGGTCACATAAAATCAGTTGCAGAAACAGTTGTTGCAGAAGTGCGACAGGTATGTGGCAGACATTCATATGCTCATTTCCAACCTTTCCATTCTTCTGTCTTTTAGACTGGTTTACAGTCAAACCTGTTTATGTGTTTTATTGAGTTGAGAGTTCAGCGGGAGTTGCTTGTGAAATAGAAGGCAGATTGAGAGCAGAGAGTTATCCATTGTGCTATTTCTAGCGAATGCAGCTAGGAATATTAATACTGGTTTGGTCTGGGTTTTTTTCAGGAGGAGACTACAGAAGGACTGAACAGCTTACTGAATGGCAAATTAAAGTGTCATGGTTGGAGGTGTACCCCAGAGCTGTGGCCGCACCTTTATCAATTGTACATAGCTAAAATAGCAATGTTTCACTTCCAAGAAATTACAATTTTAACTTGGAGAGAATTATTACAATTTATCTATAAATCTTTCAAAAATGTATGTTTATTATTGACTACTCATAACAATGCCTAGAATGTCAAACCATGAATACAGTTTGCCTACATATTATAAAAAATTGAATCACAAAAGAGACATCCTCTGCCAGAAACAGTTCACTATTTTAATAAAAATGCTGAGGTTGCTGGCAGCTCCTGAGCTACAACGTCACAAGTACTCTGCTCTAGGAAAATGGAAAACAATTACTTGCCCCAGATACATTTTAAATACAATTTTTCAGATCTTGATATTAGTCAGAAACTGCAGAAAACCCCAGTGCCTAATTTGTATCCCATAAGTGAGCAGTTTATGACAACCAAAGGCAGCTTTTGAAAATAAGGAAGAGAAAAAATGCTTACAGAATCAGTGCACGTCATAGTCTCTTGAAAATGAAGTGCATTACGGCAGACATAAAAGATAGTGCTGTAGTAAGACAAGCTGTAATGAGTTCAGTGTGTTAGTATGCAAGTTATGAAAGATTTCTCTTCTTTAATACAACATTTTTCATTATCATTAGTCCTTGAGGTACATGCCAACATTTCACTGGTGAATGTAAATGATAGAAAGCCTCCAGGAAAGAAGGAATCACAGCTTTTTTCTTCTTATTTTGAATTGTTGCACTACACAGTTTTGCAAGGGGACAAGTCATTTGTAAAACACTGTTATCAAAGGCACAACTATACAGTTTCCTATGATATCGCAAGGTGCAATGCCTACAGTTTTTTGACTGAAAATTAAAGTAATGCAAAATCAAATGTCTTTTCACAACAGCTACAGCAACATCTTCATAAATAAATGGATTTTTAAAAAAGAAGATTCATTGTAATTAAAGATTGTGATTTAAGGGTTGATGTAATGAAAATTGCTCTTTGCAGATCTTATAAATGAAAAGGCAGATCAGAAAAACAGGGCTCCATTTTTTCTCAGAAGCAGACATTTCAATACATTCAACTAAAACTAATATTAGCAATAGAAAAGGAGAAATGTGACAGGGTTTCTAAATCACCAGTGGCTCTGTGCTGTTTGTCAATGATGTTCTGGCATTTTTGAAAAAGCAGCTCATAAGGGTGAAACTATGGCCCTAGAAACTACAGTGTGTCCAAACATGGACCGAGTAGCCAAGTATCCAGCTCCATTTGCAAATGTGTAACAGGTGTGGGAGGATGGTTTTCTGCCAAAAACCCCCTTCCTATAAGCACATCATGAAGCTATCCTCAAGATTCCAAACTTGGGATTTTCCTCACATGTAATGGAAGAACATTGCATCTGGCAAACAAATTCGGTTTCTGTAAGATTCGATTTATCTTGGAAGAAAACAAAACAAACAAAACAAAACAAAACAGAACAAACAACTTTGACAGAAAAATTAGTAATATTACAGAAATAAATATCTGGAAAAATCATGCTTCCTTTTTGGACAATTATGTCAAAGGACAGAAGTATTACATGAGTGAATTAGATTTTTTTTAAATAATTATTTTAAGTTATCTTTAGGAAACACGATTGAAAAGGATGAAAATACTCCTGGTTTTTTTCATTTATTTTGAGGGAAGGACAAGGATAAGCTAGGAACATAATAAAAATTTCATGATAATTTAGGAAAAAAATAAATAGTTCTAATATGAAGCTATGGTATGCTTCATGAAAACATAATTTAGGAAATTACATTAGAATTAGCTGGAATCTATTCTGAGTCAAAACCAAGTTTGATTGATAGGTATCATTGTAAGCACATAAACCATTAATTTTAACAATGGATTCTCATGACAAATTCCAATAAATTCTCCTAGAGAACTGGAATCTATTATACTTTATCTATCCTAGGAATATTTTCTTACAATCTTTATGATTGCCTCAGTAATTCAGATCCATTCATCGTAACATCAGGAAACTTTTGTTTTTAATAAATCCGCAGAATAGGCATCTTTTGTGTCGTCAAATGCCTATCAAAAGCACTGAAATCAGCAAAGAATTTTTGTAAACTCAGTTTTGTAGGCATGAACAGTCCCATTAAAGATAACAGGCTTTGTTAAAACTAATCCTGCACTAGATTGGATCTATGACTCAATTTTCTATAATGTGAAATATACTTCCCCAACTTAACCACCTCCAAGAAAACAACCAGATATTGACTTAAGCCTTTTTGTCTGTATTTCTTTCTCTATGGTTTTTTTTCCCCCTCCTAATTAGCTTTCCAGGCCTAATTCCTTGTTTTCTACGGGGGAAAAAAAAAAAAGCAAAGATACAATCAACGAAATAGTCAGTTGCCACTTTAGTCCCTTTTACTTGTATGTTAAATCTTCACATATTCCCTTGTCAGAATGACTTTAATCCAGCTCAAAGGGATGTGGGTGCTACCATGGGAAGTCAAGAAAAAATCATTAACATTTTCGTGGTTTCTGTCATTTTCTATAATTTAAAACATCAGTTGATATTTTCACTGAGATGCTGAAATACGGATGTTTGAAGAGTACCGATCTCCTATTGCAGTCTATATTCCCAAAAGACTTGAATGTTACTAAATCGCCCCAGAGCAGGAATCCTTGAGCCACCCCAGCTTGGGGTGGCTGAAAGAGCCTTCTCAAAGTATCAGTTTTGATTGACCCTCTCCTTACACTTTTTTCACACATTTCTCTTTTGACCACTGTCAAGGGAAGGATTCTGGGCTAGAGAGATGTTTGGTCTCTGTCAGTTTGGAGGGTCTTGAATTATACAGATGTTGCACAGCAACTCCTTGCTTTTACTGAAAGGCCTGGGCTTCCAAAAGGCCAGTAACAGTCCTACCTGCTGGCCTGATGGAAAACTTGCTGTTGCTCTGCTATATCCAGGAAATACCCTGCCTTTTATGAAATTGCGGAGTCCTTTGTACAGCGGATTCCCACTGACACCAATCATGACTTTATTAACGTGTCTGCCTACAGCACCACAGATCAGCCCATAACAAAACAGTGGGGGTGTGATCAGGAATCAGCAGTCAGGGTTCAGATGAAAGGAGCGGTTTGCATTTACTTAAGATGCTGGAAGGCTAGCAATAATTACGTGTTGATCGCAATGACAAGCTTTTCTGTGCAACTGTAAGACTGATTAGCTTTTCACTCTCAAACAATCACAGAGGTTCTAATCTCATGACACCAACCCACACTTAAAGGAAAAGGGGACAAAAACCACAGTGGTAGCAACAGGAAATAGAGCAACAGAAAATTTAGGCTGGGTACTCAGTAGGATCACAGACAACGAAAGCTGAAGAAGAAATTAGTTGACCCGGTGGCCTGTGTCATGGTTTGAACCCAGCTAACAACCGAGCACCATGCAGTTTCTGTCACTCCGAAAGGAGAGACTACAACAAAGGCTTAAGGGCCGAGACAAAGGGCAGGGAGGGCTCACTCACCAATTACAAGTCACAGGCAAAAGACAGACGCAACTTGGGGAAACAAAATCAATTTAAACAACAAAATCACTACCAAATCACCAACCGAATCAGCGCAGGGCAGTGGGAGAAACAATAGGATCTTAAATCCATCTTTGCCCCACTTCTCACTCCCTTCCTGGGCCCAGCTTTGCTACCTCATCCCACTGCATGGTGCGGCAGGGGGCAAAGGACAGGGGTTGCAGCCAGTCCCAGTTCAATCCATGTTACTTCTGCCACTCTTTCCTCTTCAAGGAAAACACTTCTCACAGTCCTCCCCTTGTGGCAATGTGAAGTCACTTCCATGGGAGACAGTCCTCCATGAACTTCTCCAACTAGCTTGGGGATCTCCTATGGGCTGCAGTTCTCCCAGCAACAAACTGCCTCAGTGAGGGTTCTCCCTCAGAGTCACGGCCACTTTCAGCAACCTTTCTCCATCAGTAATCTCTGAGAACTGTGAGGCCCCTGCTCCAGTGTGGGCTCCTTCACGGGCTGCACGTGGCCTGCCATCTTGCCATGGGCCAAAGGGAAATGGCTGCTCTGGAGTGTCTTACTGCCTTCTTCCTCACTAAACTGGCGTACACATGGGTTGTGTCTGTCTGTGTCTCTCTCTCTCTCTTCTTACTACCTTTTGATTATGCTATTCTGATAAGATTGTCTGATTACGGATGAAAGATTTTTTTATTATTATTCTGTCAACTGCAGACACACTTTAATACATTTAGACACACATATATATATACTCTGTATTTATATGCCTGCAATTTTATAATTTTTTTGTCACCTTTTTAGAAAAAGGGATTTTTTAAACAGAAGCTTTCTGATTCATCATATTTCTTTTCTAATCTACCTGCATTTAATTGCGTATCATTTACAGGAAGTTTTAGAACATCTTATGTTGTGTAACACAACTACTTGCCAGGCCACGGACAAAAGGTATTCTTTCTTGAAATGGATCCAGGTGAATTCCATTGCCTGTTTCTAACTACTTCTGCAGTATAAACAGCACATTTGCCAGTAAATATATTAGACTGAATCCCTAAGAGAAACCTATTAGAAGTATATCCCATTACAACAAAGAGAGAAACCAGACAGAGGGAGAAATCTGTAACATTAATCAGCTGACCATACCTACACTGAAGTCATTACCAGCTAGAGACTGTCTAGCAAGAGACTGATTTGAATGGGTGGTAGTATACTGGAAAATCACTATAAAGGCTGGATGAAGCAGGTCTCTTGCTGATGATCACTGAAGGGTTGAAACGGATGAGACAGTTGAACACAACTTTTTCAGGCTAATACTTCTACTTAAAAGCCTCTTTATTCAGAGGAACAGCTAAGCACAGTAGAAGCTGCTGGCCACTGTGGTAGCCCCTAGAACTGAGTCAGTCATAAACCCTACCCAGGGAACTAGGTTCTTTACCAGAGGTACACAGACAGCTTTTTGGGGGCACAGTTAACATTAGAGAGTCCAGCTGGGTATTTCTGAGAATAAATGCTGTCACCTGTTGTTCTTCTGGATGTTGTACTTACATTTTGTGCATGTACTTGACCAATAACCAGGACTGCATCAAACTTCGTATCTGATTAATTTTATCAATTTATTATAAAAAACAAAGCCTACAAGGGCTCGTGTACAAGACAATTGTTTAGACTAAGAAAGAAGGATGATTGTAAACACAGTTTGAATCTAGGGGAGCAAACTGAAAACAAGAGCAAGTGAATGTAATTGGTGAATACCTTTTAGAATATTTGGCATTGAGCGGATACTCAAAATAAGCATGTCCCAAATACTGAAAGGACATGGGGAAAGAGCCAAACATCAGAAGAGTGTGATACAAGTTGAAGCTAAAAAGCAGACTGCTCCAGTAAAGTCAATTTTGCTGTGAACTACCTGGTCACTTGTAACACATATAATCTCTTTTCTTACAAGAAGTTGGAATTCTCTACAATATATTTGAAATCCAGCATTACACAGACAAAAGTATAAGAACAAGTAAGTAAAGGTATCTATTTCAGCGTAAGTTAAATCTGTTCACTTCAGTAAAGGTTAACACCAAAACTTTGCCTTAGGATTTAACAAAGCTATAGTGTTTGAGTCCTTGCTACTTCTTAGGATTGTGGAAACTATCACCTTGTCTAAAGCTGTATGGAAATAATAGCACAGAAAATAATACACACAATACATACTTGGGGTATAATCTTTCTTTTGTAACTGGTGCTGGTGCACAGTAAAACAGCATAGCCCAAGTCCCTTTCAAAACCACACAAAAGTCTATTTCAAGTCATCATGAGCACTAAGAGGATGAAGGTACTGAAAGAACCCTCTCTGTCTGACATGGGTGTAGGCCTCTTTATCTAACCTCCTATATCATTACAGCCAGAAACAAACCATATAGCAAGATTATTCTGCTCCCTTTATCAGTTTTGTTTCTTTTTACTTTCCTGTGTCTCAACGGTGCATGCAATTTCCTTTCTTGTTATTGGTATGCAAATTCACCTGCTCCCAAAATAGTTCTCCTGAAAGACTGTTATTATGTTTGAAATGCAAGGTATGTACACCCACTTGTCAACTGCGTGAACTAGCTGTGGCGATTATGAATTCCTCTGAAGGGCAACAAACATTTGCCGTAAAGGGAGACTGAATTAATTCAGGCATTTGCAAGACACAGATTGTGGTTAGCCTACCAGAAAAATGCATTCATCTGATATATACCACAAGCTTGCCATCCATTTTTTCAGAGATGCTTCAAGAGCCCTCAAATATGAACTCTTCTGGAAAACACCATCTTTCATAACCTCTTATGAGGATCCAACACGTCCTCTTATTTATCTTTTTTCAATGTCTATTATGCGTCATATCTCATCCACCACATGACCGAAATGAGGGTTAGGAACTCCAACCAGGAGATAAACACATGCAGCACACTTGTAAGACTTTCTCAACTCAGCCACTTGACAGCCTTATGCATGCCCTAGGTGAGAGGAAAGGAAGTTAGACCTTAAACTTTGGTCACATGTGCACCCTGAAGAGAAAGAGAGAGCAGGGTGCTTAAAAAACTATTTAGATCATATACCAAATTTGTGCACCACTTCGTTAGTTTTTAGATGTACGCTCACATTTTTGGGACAGATAGTTTCATAAAAACTGAAAGGTGAAAGAAAGAAGTCCTAACTAAGTGTTGTCCAGTTGTAGAGCAAATTCTGCTTCCGTTAATATCAAAAAATGTCCATGCGAGCTACTGAACTGAGTGCCTTCAGCTTCCAACCGTTTTGGAAGGACTTCAGGATTGTCAACACCACGCAAAGATAAACAACCTTATTAGCACACTCTGGACAAGAACTCCCCTGGGGTGCAAGCAGGTGCAGAGAAAAGAATTGTATTGAACTGACAAGAGTGGATGTGTTAATTGTTTCAAGGAGAAATAATATCTGACTTGTAATATATCCTACTGTAAACTGTGGCCACCACCTCCACTGTCAGTGCAGTGTAAGAACTCAGCTCTCAGGAGAAGACTCTGTCATTTTGTGAACCATGATGGTCTCCTCTTAGGCAGGCATCGAATGATCATTTCTGGTTTCCCCCTCTCCCAGACCCAAGTGATAGGCTTGTACTGAGAGAGCCAAGAAAGGCGACACATTGAATAAACACGTAGGTACTTAGATCAAGAGCAGGAATCTATTGCTGTGCATTTAACATGAGTGATACGGAAGCGAACAGATATCCAGAGAAAAAAATTCACAGTTGTGGGAAACCTGTAATCATTTTTCTCTGTGGTTCAATGCAGATGCAGAAGCAGACCGGCCCTGCTTTAGAGCTGTATAAGCTTTGGCAGAGAGCTGTGGTCTTGTAACACTGTCTTTTGAATGTTTGTTACAATAGCTCAACTAATATTCTAGATGATAGCTGGCAACAGACTGGAAATACTCACAAATAGCTCTGCTTCAGAACAGTTGTAAAAAAAAGTCACCACCTTTACTATATATATAAAAAAAAACCCACACTACCTTTTCTATACATAAAAAAAACCCACAATAAAAAAAATCCAACCTCACTCATTCCTCAAATAGCCACCTCTAGCAGTAGTATGATATTAAGCAAAGCCCATAGCGAAAACAGGTAATAAACCTGAATCGTACTGCTTGTTCCTGTCTCTAAGCTTGTGCACAGGTTGTGGATAGCCAAACACTTGCAGAGGTGAACAGGACTTCCTCGTGTGATTAACAGTAATACAGTCACCTCACCTGACAGGCGCAGACTCCCAAAGTGCTATTATAGTCTTTACAATTGTCATCTGTACTTCAAGATGTGAACTGCAACAATCAAATGGTGACACCCTGAACAGAATGGGACAAAAAGAAAGTTCATAAAAAATTCATTAGGCACACAGCCTTTGTTCTGACTAGCACGAAGACAAGGCTGCCCATCTGCTTACTGTTATAGCCTAAGGTATGTGTCTGGAAACTCAAGTCTGTGGAACAGGTGAGCATACTGGGTGATTGAAAATATTATTATGGTCAGTAAGTACAAACGGTTAAATTGTCAAACTGCCTAACACTGTGTTAAACAGCAAGCCGTCAGTCTTCCCACTTGCTAAGGCATCTAGCAAGCAATTCTGGTATATCCCAGGTTTGTACAATTAGTCTGGTGTCCTTCTCCAAGCTATGGGTACAAACAGCTCTGTCAAAGCTCCTAACAGTAATGCTCATGTTAGCAACAAGCTACATAAAACATATATCACCTACATTGAAGTTTAAAAACATTTACTATAGATGCAAAGCTTATCAAGGCCATTTCCTCTTGCCCTGTCACTTGTCACATGGGAGAAGAGACCAACCCCTACCTCTCTACAAACTCCTTTCAGGTAGCTGTAGAGAGCAATAAGGTCTCCCCTGAGCCTCCTCTTCTCCAGCCTAAACAACCCCAGTTCCCTCAGCCGCTCCTCATAACACTTGCTCTCCAGACCCTTCACCAGCTTTGTTGCCCTTCTCGGAACACGCTCAAGCACCTCAACGTACATGTACTCAAACACCCAAATTCCTGATGTAATTGCACAATTTCGCACAGGCTTTGCACACCCAATAATATAAGCTTTCCACTGATTTCAGTAAAGAATGGTCCATTGGCACAGGCTAGAAGTTTTGTTTTGCTTGAAGTGTTTATCCTTGGTTTAGCCCATGATTTATTCAAGAAAGAGGGATAAGAACTTATTCTAAACTTGTGATGCATTCCATATAATTTTATTTCATCTCTCTTCAATTATGTTATTTTGCCTTCAGTAATAGAATTCTAATGCAAAAAGACGATCATATAATATATATTACAGGTGTGATCCTTTGCAAAGTACTAATTTCCATAGCCTATCACAAACCTGCCTAGGGGTGATGGATGTGTTTCCAGATTAAAACAAGGACTAGTAACAAAAGAAGCTACCAAATTAAGTCACGCAACAGTCTGAGGGGGTTCCTGGAAATGGATTTTAAAGTCAATGGGATGAAATGATGAGTGATAGGTGTTGTGTATGTACATTTGCATGTGTGTGAGGGAGGGCACATGTATTGAGAATCGGAGAGAAGATGGAAAGACAACAGGAAGTGAGAAATGTAACAGTGGGAGGCAGGTCTGGAAACCAGTCTCCTACATTTGCTCTGTGTTGGTGGAAATGATCAGACAGGACTGCACCAAAAACTCCATGATATACTTAGCAAGATCCACTCTGACAAGGCTGCAAAGATCATTTAACACAAACTTGTCAAGTATACTTGCATTCTGCACTAGACTTGTATTGCTGACTACCACCTTACAGATAAAGATACTTGCTACAACCGTGGCATGTTGTGACAGTTTCCTCCTCGCCTGTGTTATCTTCAAGCCAGTCACTACTGGTTACTCTCTTCTGTTACGAATAAGCTCACGGTATTGGACCAGTTCACTCCACGGCATGAGTGCGGGGTCACAGCGCTGCAGCTGGACTGCTGTGGAGGACTTAAAGTTCACAAGATTCCTGACTGCTGCGTGTATCCAACAGGTCAGGTTAGCATTATGCAGCCCTTATCGCATCTTCTGATGTGCCAGACACGTAGTGACATCACATGTCCTGACACGTGGATTCTCACCTGTCTGCAAGCACAACACTTCAGAAGTCTGGTAGCTACAAGTGTCAGAAAGGCAGCAACTGAATAAAAAAAAATCCAAATGTAATTCAGTTGAAACTGCTACTAGAACTCTTAAGAGTTCCTCTGTGTCTATAATACATCTGCTCTGTCTCTGTGTCTGTGATATACCAGATGAACGGTTTCATGAAAGAAGGTTTAGGGTTGGGGTTTTCTTTTAAGTGTTATTATTATCACAAATCTTCAAAAAATAAAATAGCCTAAAGCAATTGCTCCTTGAGTCTGTCTGCAAAGTATGGTATGTTTGCTAACCGTAAAACTAAAGGGGTGGGCAATACTATTAACCCAAAGTTAAAAGATAATAACCTGACCTCCAAGAATCAAGCAAATTAATAGAAAATTTTTTAAAATAAACATGATCTCTTTTTACTTGTGCAGCCCGTCTGCCAGGCACTGATTTACGGTAATCTGTATTCACATCTGTATCAGGTTCAGTTGCTATGGCTCCCTGCTTTAAGCTCTCCTTCCACATTCACCTCTCTTTCCCATAACCTTTCATGACAAATTTATTGTTAAAGAAATTAAATTTTTGTTTTCTGGAGGCTAAAGAATGAGCAGTACTTTCCTTATCTGTTATTTAAAGCTCAGACATGGCTGTATGCAGAGAGGACAAGGGAGCACACACACCACGAGAGCATTTGGTAAGCACACAACACACACCTAAGGCTACACGCTGGCTATACTTGGCTATGGCTCCCATGAGGTGCAAGATGCAATCTCCCTTCCAACCTTGGGTGAACACACTTATGTTTAAATGTAACCACATACCATCCCTCTGCCCTGTGGAGCGTTTGCCTCCCTCCGCTGTCTGCCCCTGCTGCTCCTGGGGAGTTTTGCCATTGGCTTTAATAAGCTGAAAATTTTACTTGACGATGTGGATTGCTCATGAGAGCTCTTGAAACACTCACAACTAAGAGAAGCAGCGAGATCAGCTAGCATTTAAATAAATATTGACAAAACTATTTGCCCATTGCAACCATTAAGGAATATACCTACTGAATTTATTAGTTACAAAAGGTGCTCAGAAACTTCATCCTTTCTATAAAATGTCAAGAGTTATCCACCAAGCCTAGAAGGAATAATACTTTCATCTCTGTTGTGGAAGTCTGTTTGCTGTTATAAAATCCATAAAAGAAATGGCAAGAGATATTGTACCTGATTCTCCATCCCATTACCTCTTTTTTCAAAACCATAGAAATCCAAGGATAAGAAAAACCTTAAAAGTAACAGGATACCAGAATAACAGCACTGTGATGGTGGAGTGATGTTGCAGTCTGTATTTACTGTGATTTAGGGTACGCCCTACAGATCTTTGGAAAGATTTACGGTAGAATAGTATTTTTTTTTCCATCCTACTGATAGTGATACACTAAATGGTAAGTTTAATCTACTCTCCTCTGCTAAATTTAATCTACTCCTTTACCCTTTTCACTCTTGTTTTCTTAAGCCAACATTAATATACATGTAGGCATATGTATACATCTGCCAGAGCTGCATCGTATTTGTGAGAGTAAGGGTATCGCACCTTTCACCTGTTTACAGCTAAGAGAGTAAATAAAATGGGAGAAAAAGAAATTAAAGTGACTATCAATGCGCACATTTATCTACCTGTCTTCCTTAATGAAACTTTCTCCACAAGTACAGTTTCTTCCAAGACACTTATCACCAGATGAGCATTTCACACATTTTGCTCATATTGTCTCAAAAGATCTCTCACAACTTTGAGTCTTATCAACATGATGTACCGTAACATCATTCTCTCAATAAGAATAATTTATTTTACTTTATGAAGGTTTTTTTAAATTTTATTTGAAATAGATTTAAAAGCATATCTTATGTGTAAAGGACAACGTCTCCTATCCAGATCATCTCAGTACTGAACTATGAGTCTTTGCTACGCTACTGGTCGATTGATTTGTTAGACAAAAAAAGTCAACTCATTTAATTCAGTCAATGTTTTCAGAGTAGTCCCTACTTGCATAGAGCTGCAGTACAACATAGAAGAAGCCACTATTGCCATCTGCGGCCACTGTCATGTTGTTAGCTAGAAGGTCGAAAAACACTCCTCATCTTGAGGTTATTTCTCTATTCTAGACTTAAGACATCTCAGTAAAGTCCTCTGGGAATTGCATACTTTGTAATTTTGGGTAATTGTTTTAATGTACCTGCTGGTACTTTAGAGTAAGGGGTATTTGTTCTGTACAAATACCAATATCCAATCTGAATTCATGCAATTCAATGTACTACAGTGGCATATGCATGACATAGGTCAAAAATAGGAGGTTTAACTTGATGGATGATGAGCATACAAATCAAAATGGCCCATGGCTAGTAAGCACTACAAAGTTGTCCAGAATTATATACAGTATGCAGACAAATTAAATTTTACTCATTACTTGTATAGAGATACTAATACATCTTGAACTCTTAAGAAAATCTCACATACGTCCAAGAATCAACTTTCCTTTTTCGCATTACCCAGTATATGGTGTTTGACATCTTAATGCCTGATGTTGTTTCATTACTCTCAAAGCAGCAATATCTTTTTATTTCCTCATCTTGGATATTAATAATAGATAACTTGGATCACAAAGAGTTTAAAGACTGACCTTTGAAAGGGGTTGTTGTGTTTCTTGTGTTGACTGGATTTTAGCCAATAGCCCTTTTCTGACACAGCTGCTTACATCAGCAGCATCTGGACAAATTTCCAGGCTAGGGACTTTCTTTGCATCTCAAGTCATAATCTCTTGCCAGCAGTTTTGCAGGAATACAGAGCTGTCTTTGATACCAGCCTTTTGAGCACTAGCACCCACTCTGAGTGTTCATGAAGCTGAAGGAACACTCAACCTCATCAGTATGCAGCACTGCCATTCTAACGTAAGACACAACTTTCCTTCAGAGGGAAGAAGGCATAAGACAAATCCAGACGTGAAACACCAGGCTTCGGCAACTCAATTGCAGACACATTTCACAAGTGTTTTGCTTATGCTGTGCTAAAGAGCAACACCCTCAGCATAAAGTACATGCAGTGATTTGCAAAGAAACAAGATTTCCTTTGTAAATTGCTACTTTCAAATGCAAACCAGACAATGAAGGGATGTTTTCCTAAAAATAAATAAATAAATAAATAAATAAATTTGCATTATTTAATGTTTTAGAGCATCAAAGTGTAGGAACACAGTATTTAACTGACTAGCATGGCTAGTACTGCTACATCCATATTGTTTTAAACACAGGAAGGTTAGAAAAATTTATGAGGGATTTGGATTGAAAGTGTATTCATCAATTTTCTTTTTGGAAAATAAAAGAAACTAAATCAAAATAAGGCTACCTTGAATAAATAGTCCACTTAGTGGAACAGTTCAATTTAAATAATATCCTTTGAAGGATATTTAGAATTCCTCTGAGAATTCACTTCACACGTTCCATAACCATCAAAGCCCTTTTAATAGCCATTCGTGGCTTAGTGATTACTTTCAGGTTCTCTTTTGTTACAGAAATTACACTGTGAAAGTTCTAAGTAGTCCTCATTGAGTTCTAAAATTAACATTGAGAGTTAAAATGTCCAAAAAATAATGTACGTTTGCTTAAAAAGCATGTGCCCTTGAAAGAGAGGAGAATGAATTTTCTTTTTTTTTTTTAAATTAGCGCCCTCATTTTCTTCCAGTTCCTTTTCTTTACACCTTTGTCTGATAGGAGTCTGGATGTGCTACTTCTGTCTTTTCCATTAGCTCCTACAAGAACGTCATTCTAGACTAAAATATTGCATAAAAAGTGCACATTTGAGGCAAATTTAATTGCAAATTAGAACATGCTTTCTCTTGCAGTGATGATTTGTCTGCTAGGTAAGAATCCAGCTCAAATGCTCAGATTATTCGATGAGCACGGCCAACAGCAGTTACAAGAGTAATGAATCTCTTACCTCTATAAAGGTATGACCCTTAACAGAGAAGGTCAAAAGAATTTCAACTTTGCATTATTTTCACCAATTCTTGCCCAAGATTATGATTTCAAAGGTTAAATTTCAAGCCCCACAAATTTAAAAATCTGCAACGTTTTCAACTTAAATGGTTAATTATATAATAATTAAAATTAACTGAACCTACCACTAAGTCTGAAAAACTAACGCCTGAAATGAAAGCTAAAAGTTTATGGAGTGAGCTTTTTAGGACAGCTGAATACTCCAACTTTGCCCCATATTCTTAGTTTTGGAAGTTGAACTAAATTAGTCCATCTACAGAATGATCATAGGAAGGAACCAAGTGCTGTAATATTCAGCTTAACATTACAAATTTTGACCAGTTTATTATGATTATTTAGTCTGACCCCTGCGATACATGCCCCAACACAAGCAATAATTTAGGTTGCACAATCTCTTAAAATCTCCTGAAGCTGAAGACTCTACATTTCCCCCACACCTTTAAAAAGATCCTCAAACAAACAGCATTTATCAGTCTATTTCTAGGAATAGACTCAAGAAAAAGTACTTCTCTTCTGTTATTTAACAATCATTGATAAACTACTCAGCTTTCTAAATAACATTTCTTTCCTTAAATTATAACTATTACTCCTCAAAGAAGAAAACTATAAAGAGGGGGGAATATAAATGATGGAAATCCTTAATTTAAGGTACACATTCCAACACATTTCTGAATTGCTAAAGCATATCAAAGTTAGACAATACACCTGGAGTCTGCTCAGTTTTAAATCACAGAACAAGGGCTAGGAGTCTACAAGGGCTGTAAACTCAAAAAACCACCAGTGAATACTGTGAATTTTATATTTTGAGAACATGTAGTTCATATTTTTCATGAAAGTATTGCAACTGTTAAATATTACTTATAAAATCAGTGATTATTGCAAAAGACAGCATAATGTTCCCAACTATTTTAATAGTATTTGGTTAATTTTTACAATACATTTAGTAAAGATATCATGGGAGGTGAGTTTTTCACAAAAATCATTATGTCAAAATTCTTTCTGGGGAGTATATTTCTAAGATTTTCACAAAGAAAAAAAGCTTTCCATCATCCAAAAATCTCCACTGTTTATAAAGTATCTTAAAGATTACTTTCTTGATAACCATTTCCCTTCAGAGAAAATACTAATTGAAAAGTAACATTTTATACTGCAGTTTGATATATTCTACATTTTCTTCACAGTGTTTTCAAATGAGCTATTTAACAAACAGACAATTTCTTTGGCAGAACTACCATGGTTTAATATACTACTGTCCCTCAACTGAGCCACGGAAGTAACTTAACACATCTGACTTTCAAATGACCTGGACTAGAAGTGTTCAAATTATTACAGTTTTGCATAGAATAACTTCCAGAAAAGAAGAGGAAGCTGGGGAGGCCACATCTCCATTCATTAAAGATACATACATAACAACTCATTGACCCAGATTTTCACCAAAATCAAACTGTTGCCTGATTTTTCAAAGAACAGCTCAAATATATACTTTTCCTATCTCTTAGAGTAACATTTTTCTGTTCCACTGATGGACATAGAGTAAAACGCAAGGAAACAGCCACGAGCAATCAGTTCACACATAATGCCATTTGTCATGAGTCCAAAGTAAAATAATACCTTCAGATTTACAAAGTATTCATCAATAATAATTGGAACAGTGAGACGTTTCACAATTTTTATAGGAGAGAGAAGATAAAGCAATAGCTTCGCAGAGTGGCTATTTTTTTTCACTTTTTTTACTATTTTGCAGTGAGTGAAGGTCCCAGTTTCAGTAGGTCACTTCTGCCCAACAGAAAGCCTGACAGTATAGAAGACTGAACACCAGTTCAAAAATATTTGACCAAAACTGCTAATGTAGTTTGACCTTTCTACATTACCTTCTTATTTTTTCCCCCATCTGAGTTTTCTGACTCTTTTCATTTTTCAGAACACATACCTGATCGTAAAGGACTCTGCATATCAATCTTTTTTTTCTTTTCCCTTTTTTCCAGAAGTCTCAGGGCAGCACAATATTACTTTTGACCTAGAACAAGAATAAAAGAGGTTACTCACGAATAATGGTGTACGCATTGGTGCCTAGAATACTGTGTCTCTTGCTGTCCTATAAAATTTTATTAAGCATGGTGAATGACATATTTGAATGGCCACAGTGGGATGAATACCTTATGTTTCAGCCATGATCTGAAACTCTTTCACTTAATTTGGGGGTGTGGTGTCCTAGTAACGCTATTTAATCCCATGGAGCATTTCCAAACTGAATCCTTTAAAGAAAGGTGAGGGATCACACCACAGGACAAATGCTGGAACTGGTGCTAGCTGGTAAGCCTGAAAACTGAGCAAAACTGTATGGAGAGGGTACAGGAAAGCAGTGATCATCGCTTATGAAATATACACTAACGAAAATAAAAGGTTAGACAAACCTTCTGTACTTAAACTAAAATATGCTCATACATATGAATCAATTAATAATTTTCTTCTTTAATAGAATAATTTGATTAGATGTATATTTATAAGCCACCCGTAAAAACTGTATTGAGCAAATGCATCAAGATCTGCCTACCTTCCAAGGTGCTGAGGTCCTGAAAGTGTACTTTTTCACCTTAATGCGATTTGAAATTAGCATATTGATCTCATACTTCTTTTGTTAGAGTGTCTGTAGCGGTGTGACCTTGGCCAGCTGCCAGACACCCCCATCCAGTCACTCCCTCAACAGGGCAGGGGGAGAAAATAAGAGGAAAAAGCTCACGGGTTGAGATAAAAACAGGGACATCACATAGCAATTACTTCAGGGGGAAAATAAGACTCATCTTTGGGAAAATGAATGTAATTTATTGCCAATTAAAACAGATTTAGCTAGTGAGAAACAAGGACAAAATTAAAATGGCACCTTCACGCCCTCCTCCCAGGCTCACCTTCACCCCTTCACTCCCCACTCCTGTACGCGCCTCCCCTCTCCCCCGAGGGGTGCCGGGGGACGGAGAATGAGGAGCTGTGGTCAGCTCCCCTCATACCATACCGGCTGCCCTCTGCCGCTCCGGCCCTCTGCCGCCGTTCCCCGGCCCCAGGCGGGCTCTCCACAGGCCGCGGCTCCCTCAGGGTTTTTCCCCCGGCTCGGCGGGGTCTCTCCGGGGGACTCTCCGCCGGGGTGGCCGGAGCGCCTCCTCCCGCCCTGCCGCGGGGGCTCGCAGGGCTGTGCCTCACTCTGTCCCTCACCGCCGGGCACCGTCCCGCCCTTCCCGCGCTTTTCCGCGGAGCCCGCCCACGGCTGCGGGGCCGCTGGAGGCGGGAGCGGCCGCGGCCTCTGCTCTGCGCTCCCCTTGGAGACCCTGCGCCACCCGCCAGCCTCTGCCGCCGGTACAGTATTTTTTTGATCAAAATTGTTTCAAAAAGTTTTGCTGGAAGCAAACACACACACATAAACATATATATTTGTTGCAAACACATTCCTGGTTCCAGTTTTCAGGAAGTTTTTGATTGTTGGGAAATCAGTTTTCCAACACCCGACGTGTTTGAAACAGTCACCAGGTTTTACACGGGCTTTATTCAAGAAGTCTCACATGCAAAAAGCCACTTTTGCCATGCTAGTAGGTAAGCACTGGAGGTTTCTCCCTAAAAGGTGAAAACTCCGAAGATTTTTAAGGCAATTAGTTTGGAGGGTATCTTCCTTACCAGAGAGCGGCCTGCAGAGGACGGTCAGCCGTCTCCTCTGTCAGCGGGAGCCTCTTCAGTATCTTTCCTTGTATTCAGTCCCCACACAGCCTCAGGTTTCTTTAGACCTTCTTGGCCACCACATACAAATCTCTGTTTCTTCATGAAAGTTTTATTATTTTAAATCTGGAATAGTAGAAAAGTCTCACAGCAGTTGGAATTTCTCGTATGTTTTTATCTGATAGTTGCCTAACCTATAATAAAATTAGTTATCTGCAGGAATAGCTTGTTTAAAGAAACACTAAAGTATCTATGAAGCAGATGAAGACAGACTAAGCATGCTAAAATAGCTATGAGTTGTTTTGTCTCAAGAAAGCCTGTGTAACAGCTTAAACCCGGCTTTACATTGCAGGTGGAAGAACAGGACCTGTATGCACGCCTCTATCGTACACTGACCTATAGCAGAGGCGTTAGAGGTCAGAGAATTGTCATTTGTCTTCATGTTTGAATCTGGTCTGCATAGTCGGAAGACACAATGAAGGTAAAGCTGCTTACACGCTATTTTCAGTTATTTTTCAGCACAAAAGATTTAATGACATAAGAATGAATTAACTGACAGTCTCTCCTCCCTGTACTCTCTGTTAATAGAAGATAATTCAAACCGCACTTGAAAAATAGGACAGACCGGATTTATTGTTCCCTATGGAACCTTAATTCTGCTCCCTGTGTATCCATTTTGTTCACTGAATGAAGCTGAAGTCCCATGGACAAAATAGGAAATAAACAAACTGCCAAGGACTCTTACAATTAAGACACAATTCCTGATAACAGGGTGGTTGGCATATACCTATACGAATCAGCAGTAAGGACACCACCATACAATTAGCATACATACCCTCAACTTTGCTTAAAAAACAAACAAACAAACAAACTCCCACTTTTAGTTAAAAAGTTTAATAATTTTGTATGAGAAATAGGTTATACAGGTATAACCATTCAAACATGCATTTCCATGGCATGTGTATTTTAATAATTATTTCGAAGCTTCTTACACATGTCCTTTTCTGTACAGAACACTCTCACAGGCATGCAGACCTCCAGTGGACTTGTGACCAGCACAGGGGAACATGACACTTATTGGGTTGAAGTGTCTATCAGCCTCACTTGTACTTAGCAGTTCCTCTCACTACTACTCCACTCCCCCTGCAAGGGACTGGTTTTTTGTTATTTATTTATTGCTTTTTAACTCACCTGGTCAGCAGAAGCCACCTTGCTGGTGGTGCCGCCCCATGCCAATCTCTTTGGCAGTTAGTGTTTGCTACTTGAGTCACTATCACCTTCTGATCTCACATCCAAAACGTGTTAGAAGGATGAAAAACTGGAAACAGTTCAATTGTGCATGTCTGTGCCTTTACAGCACGTACCTGAACCATCAGAACAGGACAGGTGTAGTCCAGGGCTTTTAGGCACACGAATAATTCTGTGACAATTATCATCTACCTTGTTTTCCCAGTGCATACTGGAACCACCTAATGAATTAGATGAGCTGGGCAGGTATGAATGTCTCACTTAACTGAATGGTACTTCTGGGTAGGCTTCACCCCATGACCTGTGTCTGCTTCCAACAAAAGAAAAAAAAAAGTGGCTTTGCTCATTTCCAGTTTTACAGGTCATCAAAACCTCTGAATGCATTTCAAAAAGAAAAAAGAACTAGCTAGGAGATTTAAAGGGTAAAAAGTACCTAGAAAAAAAAATATAGAGAGATATGCTTGGATCTTTGGACTTTTAGCTAAGGTGAGGTTCAATCAAACCAACAATAGAGAAGAGTAATGGCTGTTACTATCCTGACTGCTCTCAACTATTCACAAAAGGACAGAAGAGTCTTTTCAAACTATAGTAGTAAGTGAAGACCAGCGAATAAGGAATTCCCGATTGTAGTTGGAGGGGTGATTGCCACCAGCCATAGTTCTGAATGGAAGATCAAAGCCAAAGCAGAAAAACCACTAGTATCTCACTCACAATAGAAAAAAAAATCCGCTACTTGTCAGATTTTTAGCAAACAAACCAGAATTTAGCATTACAGGGAAAAAGGCTTTTTAGCACTACCTATGAGTTTAAATAAAATACCTGTATATATTTACAAAGATTATTTTAAAAGATGATTGCTGATCTGCTGAAGCCTGCTGGATTCTACAAACTTAGTCATCAAGGCTTTCTCACTTTGAATTATAATCATTATTATTTTATATTCTGAACCCAGAAGAGCAAATCTAGATGGAACTAAGTCATTAACCTGAAGGATATGCCTGATTTTTCTAAACATCTATTAAAAAACATTATGAGTACTTGTTTATCTGCACTTCTATAAGCTCTCAGCATTGATTCTATTTATTTTTCTGCATCTAATTACTTTGCATAATGATATGTTTATACTACTGGCAATCTCCTCTTTTAGAGTGGAATTATGCATACAGTATCCATATAGATCTGATCAAAATTGAAGACGGTAATCCACATATTATTGTAAGTAAAACCTTTTAAAGAAATAAAAATCTGCAAAAACCATTTTAAAAACTCACCGGCTTTCAAGGAATAATGATCACATCTTTTCTGAGTTGTTCTGAGTTCTTTTTGAATATTCATTTAAAATAGAGTTGAAATCCTGACTGTCTTGTGGGAATTTTGCTATTCATCCCAATAGCATCAGAGATTCCTCCTGAATTCTTCAGCTGAGTTTGTGTTGTCCTCTTCATTCTAGAGACAACTCTGGAAATCTTGCAAAGACAGGATTCAAGTGAGATTTCCAGAGTCTTCAGATTACTTTCAGACCTTTTCTGTGTTGTGCTGTTTACTTTTGGTAAAGATATTATAAATTAAAAAAAAAAAGCAATCCATATACATAGTAGTGAAATGAAGATAACAGGAAGGAAAGACAGTTAATTATATTCTTCTTAAGATCAAAAATTAAAATGAGGGAAGGTTCAGAACACTTACATTTATCTCACCAGCTCTTGTGTCCTTCATTCCTTTAGTTATCTTTACTTCATGGTTTACAAATAATTTTCCTGATATTCATGGTCAGTGGCAAAAGGGAATAGGTCTAGACAACTCCTTTATATTCTGCTTTATTCCAGGATTTGGCTACACACTTACACTAGAATATTTTTGCTTATAATCACATTTTTTCCTTCATTCCTTCTTTCTTCCTGTCACTAAAAGTATGTGCACTCTTAAAGGGGCCTTTCCCTTCATAACTCATGATGTAGTTCTTTAAAATTAATTCCGGTTGCATATGATAATGTCATTCCAAGTAAACTCTTTGAAGGTGAGAGCAATTTATTCTTTTGGCAAATACAACAGTCATTTATCATCTCTGGGATGAGCTCGGTATCCTTCTGCCCCCAAAGCACAGGAATTCATTTTCAGATTCCTCTTAGGCCAGTTCATCACATGGCTGACATGAACGGGCGTTATGAAGAAAGAATGGAAAGATCACACCTAGAAATCATGGAGACACTTGTTTTCATTCCTGATAGTCGTTCCTGCATTTTCACATTTATTAGCACTCATTAATAATTTTTAATGTTTCTGTGATTAATATAAAAAGGCGTTGGCTTCATGTTCTGTGGAAAAATAACGGAAGTTCCAACTTGGTTTTACCACTTTGTAAGACATTTAACTATGGCATTAAATTTCTCCAAACCTGGCTGAAGATTAACCATCTCTTCTTTGTGGCATGTTTTAGACCATACAAATTCAAGAAAATGATGGCCATAATATTTTATTAGTGTATATCAAAAATTGGTTCATATCTCTTGTTTAATTGTTTTAAATGCTTACTTCTATAAATTTATTCAGAGAACATATGGCCACTTAAGTTCTGCCAAGGTCATTGTACCATGCAATGCAATGTTCAACTTGCACGAAGTCAAAACAATTTTGTGTGCAGAGATAGATATATACAAAAACTGAAGTGCAAATCTGCTGCATAACCTACTTGGTAACATTTAATTGACTAAAAAGGTTAGATTGGTACTCATGCAAAGGCTGATGTTTATTGCAGTGTGTCAGCCCTTGGCAGCAGATAAATATACTCAGACATCTGTTGCATCTTTCTTTTATTCTATCCTTATATCTGGTCCTCATTGCCATTACTGTAATTGAAAGGCACTAACTGACATATAAGAACTTAAAAGTGTATTAGTTATACAGTAGGAAATTACAAAGAAAACCTGTGACAGCTAAGAAACCTAAGGACTGGTCTTCAGAAATAGCATGCCTGAAAGCAATTCCAAAAGCACACTCAAAAAGATTTTTGAAAGCCTTGTTTTTGAAGTGATGTGGTATTGGTATTATTATCGGTATCTTGGTGTCCTCGAATTCCAGATAGCTGTGTTTAAGTGTCGCTTGGTTTATTTAGTGCTTTAAAGTGCTTTCTCTGTCAAGAGCTAGTAATGAGCTGCATTCCGTGTCTTTGCTAATGAGTTTGTACAATGAACAGATCTAGAATTATGTGCCATGGAAACTTGACGTGTTTAAAACTAATGGAAACTCAAAAGTGATGCAGCTTTCTTTCAATTACTGATCTGCCAGGAAAAGGCAGATGGGCACTTTGTGAACATATTTGTTCACAACCAGACCAGGTGATGAATTGTCCTAGGTCCACCCAGTGAGAAGATGTATCATAAAGGCATCTTTATCTAATAGTGGTGGAAACTTTGACAGACAAGTGTCCACCAGCAAGGGAGAGCATTACCTGGTTAGATCAATTAGCAGAGTTGTAGTTTTAGAAAATCTTTAAAGCTATCTTTCACAGCAGTAGCAATTTCAGTGACAAAAGAGTCTATAAAGGAAATCTTTACTCCAGCTCAGATTTCTGCTTCAAGGAGAGCAGTCGTTAACAATGATACTTGTCAAGATGTTGGACCTCTGCTCCAAAACTATACAAGCTATTCTGAGTTAACCTGACTTCAGAATCTGTTGAGTGAACACAGACAATATCTTGAAGCAAAATCAGAGTGATGCCTGCAGTATTAGAAATGTTCTTATAAGGTGGCAAAGCGAGTTCAGAAAGTTCTGGGCCTCTGTGTGCCAGACATTCATCTCACTCCCAAAATTGTTTATGGCACCTTTCTGGGCCAATGCCATGTCTGTGGGACTCCATTGTAAACCAGATCAGGAAAATTTTTTTTACTAAAAGAAAATGAAATCTGCAGAAAAAGTTATTTTTACATAGATCGTCTAACTATTGATTTTACAGCTTAAATACAAACACATAGACAATGCTAAGTAAATGAAGAACTACATGCAAGAGCAAGAACAAGCTGAGGGTACTACAAAGAGAAGCATCCTGTTCATTCACCCCAAGAAGTAACTACAAAGCATACTATGGTTTTTGTTCTGCAATATATGTCTCCAAATACAGTAACTAATTTCTTAAGGCTGCCATTTATTTATTACAGGCTGATTTTCATTCTGCTTTGTCTCAAAGGTTGCCTTAGTGCAGCAGAAAGACTCAGTTTTCTCTTTTTTTTTTTTTGTCAGGGGAGTGTTACATCTGTCAGATCATAGCAATTTATATTTGCAGCACCAAACACACAGCATACAGTCTCTGAGAGGTTTTAGCTGCTCCTGCATGATTCAGATTACAGAGGGGATCTCCCAGTGACTTGCACGAGTCAGAAACTCTCCATTGTGTTGCACTATGTGCTTTAGGGCACGGGCCTCGGATTTGGAATTGTGATAATCAGTCCTTCCCTTCCTAGGATTTTCATGTTTTTCCCTGCAACACCTTCCCAAACAGGTACACGAATTAGAGAACAGAGAGGCTGTTATAGCACAGTATATTATTCTGCCAGGAGTCCGCAAGCCTTTGTGCTAGGATACCTGACAGAGGCATGGGGAATCCTCTTTCCCCAAAACTTCTGAAGATTTTTTGAAACAAGTCCAGGAGGCCTGAAGCGGCTTCAGGAGTCTTTGAGCTTGGAGTTTATGAACTTCCAAGGGGGAAGAGGGCCCAGACATAGAAAAGCTGGAGTTTGTACTAGGTGAGAACTCTGTGCTTTTTTGGTGAAGGAAATCTGTATTTATCTTCTGAAAAATATGGACCTTTTTCTTTTCCTGGTGACCCAGGTCATTAACAGGAAGGTAGTTGTTTTTTTCTTTAAAGTGCAGTATTGTATTTCTAGTCAAACACTATGTGTAAGCAATGAGAGATGGTCCATTAGAGAAAAACTAGAACACACTGTTTGGGATTGATAGCTTCCTTATTATATGGTGATTAGCTGGAATAAGTTTTACATCAATATTTTAATTTACACTTCTCTAAAGCCGTTGATTTAAAGGTGACTTTAGCATTCCTCGGTTAGCTATACCTCTTTATAGTAAACAGTAAATTTGTTTTCTGTGACAGTAGGATAGAGTCTTTGTGTAGTATTTCTCCAGCACTAGTGGTAACCATATTGTTTATACATTGTTGCATACTCAAGTCTTGGGTAAAAGATCTAAGACTTTTCATTTCAGTAGATGATTTTGTCAGATGTCACAAGTTCAGTCCTTTCTGGTGCTATCCTGTCAATATGAATAAGATGTCTTATAAATTATTTCTGTGTGTATGTGTGAACTGGTGAATGAACAACAATATTGTGCTCAGTGTCATGGTGCATACCATGACTAAGAGCAAAATAAGTGATTTGCCTCAGAAACTAGAAGACAGAAGGAGTTAAGTCTTATTTACTCAGGAATTGAATGACAGAAATGTAAAACATCTTATAATACCACTGGGCCCATCCCAAATCTTTGTAGTAGAAATACAGGTGTAGCCTACATAGTATAGATGTAATGGTGGCCATTAAAATACTTCTTTGATCTATTCTCATATATCATTAATTGAATTCTGATGGTGAAGAAACAACTTTGCTAAAAAGGTTTGCCTCTCAGTAAGGTCCTGTATATATGGCCAACCCAGCATTTTGTTTTAAGTTAAATCCAGTCTGTAATACATCAAATGTATGGAATATATTTTGAATAATATCTAACCAAATAAGTTGACTTGAAAAAAAGTAGTTTGCCTCATACAGACTTGAAAGGAGTACAAGACTGTGAGGAATTTGAGGATTATGCGGGATTGTTTCATAAGTAATTACTTGGTTTCTACTTGATATTATTTGTATTTTGCTGCGAGCTAAAGTCTCCACAAGCATTTTCTTGTATATTACCTACATCTAAACTTTTTTTGATATTAATTACTTTTTCATATGGAATTGTGTCTAGTAGAGTAAGGCTAAAAACCTAGCAGAGGTTTTGTTTCCCTGAAATGCTTATCATTATTAACAATAATTTTTACAGGTATCAGCTGACACTATGCATGTACTTTGCATAGAAGGAGATGTTTTAAGCACATACGGACCATGATGAACATTTAGTCTGACTCTTGGTAACAAGCATAAGCATAGCAGGTGAGCACAGACGATGTTTTTGGTGAATTTTCATGACTGTATTCTTTGCATATGTAATGAGAATCCTAAATCACTGCGGTTAATACGAGCAGATATTACAGATATTATTTGTGGAAGTTATGGCAATACATAGAGATTCCTAAAGGTAATGCATTGGCATCATCAGACATAATCAAATGTAATGTATACTTTGCATGAACTGCTCATTAACCTCAATGTTGTGGAACAATCAGTCCTTAGAAAAATAGGTTGTATGGATAGTAGCTATAGATTTATGCAAGCCCTCTAAGATACAAATGGCTGACACATCTCAGGCAAATAAGATAATAAAGTATATGAAAAATGTACCTACTAAGACAACAATAAGCCCAGATGTAATGGAAATGACGAGGATGAATGAAACTAACCCATTGGATAAGATATCAGTTCTAACAGTTGTCCCAAACTGTAATATATTATGAATAAATGTATTTTCTACAGTGTTCCATGAGAATGTTCCTTTAATTCAAACTAAGCAAACAAAGAGATAGAAAAAAGACACGTTAAGTTTGCCCATGTAAAAGAAGCTTATGAAGTCAGAAAATATATAAAATATGTGAAGAAATACAGGTAAGGATGATTAAAATGGAAAGATTTTGAAAGGCTTACTCAAACAATTCTTTGTTTTCATCAGGGGTTTTGCTTGAAAGTGAGTAAAAAAAATCAGGGTTTCAAAATTTAAATTATTGATATTATTAACTGCAAAAATGTAGATAGCGACTTCAATTTATCCAACATTATAATTCCTTAAGTGGTAATGGGCCATTACAAAGCAAGTAAAATCTCATGGAGACAACAGGATTTGGCATGTTGACAGAAAATGAAGTGTTCAGTTCTTACAGAGCTGAAAGTGATACAAATATCCAGTCAGGTTTTCCCTGCCCTCAACGTTGGATTGTATATATGCAATATTGCCATACAAGAACACTCTGCTTCTAAAACAGGCCATTTTGTGTACTTCCAAATGAGCTATTTACAGCAGAAAGCAGTATGTAAATCATCTTTACCTTGCTGTACAAACTTCCATTTATTTTTAAATCAAAACATTCTTGGGAAACTGTTCTCAAAATGCAGAAAAGAATATAAATTACATTTCAGCTGCATTCTCAGGAGCATATAACTGAACAACATACTGTATGTTACAAAAAATTGATTAGGCAACAACATTAACTTACTGTCCAGAGATTAAAAGCAGGAAAACACATTTGTTCAATCAAAGAGGAAGCATACTTTCTCTCTAAATTGATTTCAGAAGTCTCTAAATTGGAGTTAAGAATTACTAGCAGTATTTCAGCTGTTCCAAACCTTAGAATACTCTATTTAGATAAGGTGGCTAAGCAAATTAAAACATAAAGGCTAAATTCATTCCAAATTCATATAACAGTCCCAGAGTCACTAAAAGTGCATTAGAATTAAATTTAATGCCTACATATCAAATGGGAAATAATTTGTACACCTGTTAATCAAAAGTGCATTTTAATGTTCTTCCATAGGACGTCAGATGACTGACATCTCACAGAGATAAAATTATGGATTTAGAAAGAATGGTCCTGGCAACATTTCAACAAATGAAAGGTGTTTCCTCTGTCCCTCATCCCTTCCTGAAGCAAATATAATCTCTACTATAGGCAAATATGTCTTTGCCCTCCAAAAATATTTTCCTGCATAATGTCAAGTAGAAACACTCAAATGTATTTCAACAATGCTCCCTCTGCTTTAGGGAGGAAGGAGGAAAGAAAGCATAGAAGCTTCTTGCCATCTGCTTGTAGCAACTTCCCCTGAATTTTAAAAATAGATGATAAATACTTACTTTTCACCAATGATATTTAGTTATCATAGTGAAGTTTTGGAAGGGAAAGTGTATGAATAGAACAAAATTGTCTTTGAATTGGAGAGGCATGTATATGATGGATGGGCCATTAGGTGGATAAGGAATTGGCTGGATGGTCGCACTCAAAGAGTTGTGGTCAATGGCTCAATGTCCGAGTGGAGACCAGTGATAAGTGGTGGTCCTCAGGAATCAGTATTGGGACCAGTGCTGTTTGACAAGAAGCTCAACATGACCTGACAATGTGTGGTTGCAGCCCAGAAAGCCAACCGTATCCTGGGCTGCATCAAAAGAAACATGACCAGCAGGTTGAGGGAGGTGATTCTCCCCATCTACTCTGCTCTTTTGAGACCACACCTGGAGAACTGTGTCCAACTCTGGGGCCACAAGCATAAGAAACACATAGAGCTCCTTGAGTGGGTCCAGAGGAGAGCCATGATCAGGGAGCTGGAGCATCTCTCCTTTGAGAACAGTTTGAGGGAGTTGGGGTTGTTCAGCCTGAAGGAGAGAAGGCTCTGGGCAGATATTTTAGCAGCCTTCCAGTACTTAAAGGGGGCCTACAGGAAACATGGGGAGGAATTCTTTATCAGGGAGTATAGTGATAGGATGAGGGATAATTTCCACCTGAAAAAGGGTAGACTTAGATTAGATATTAGAAAGAAATTCTTTATTATGAGGGTGGTGAGGCACTGGAACAGATTGCCTAGAGAAGTTGTGGATGCCCCATTCCTGGAAGTGTTCAAGGCCCGGATGAATGGGGCTTTGAGCAAGCTCTCTAGTGGAAGGTGTCCCTGTCCATGGCAGGAGGGTTGGAACTAGATGATCTTTAAGGTCCCTTCCAGCCCAAACCATTCTAGGATTCTATGAAAATAACTCCAAAATCTACACCTTATGATGGTCTTTTCAGATCCTAAGTGGCCTGTGGGACCCATTTCACAGTTCAGCAAAACAGAAAGTTCACTTTAGACAGGCACTAACAGGACACAAAATCTGGGGTAGAAGAGCCACATAGGTATTTAGCCATTTTTCTCAGTATGTTTTGCAGTTCCTGTTAGTTGTCGATTTGCCAAAGTTGTATCACTTATCCGCTTGCCAAGCTGGCTGGTTTAAAGCCTATTTATTTAAAGTAAACTGTAGTTACCCTTTTACACTCCTTAGGGTAATGTTTGGATGGGCTGTGCTGGAAATGCTGCTGGAGGCATATTTTTCCAGGTATTTTATCATGGCCTTACCTCTCTCTCAACATTGACTAAAGGTGCTTATGGTCCCTAAATAAGGGAAGTAAGCTTATGTATGTCCCTAACTGTGAGCACATACCTAACATAAAAATATTCTAATGTGTTGTAATGCCCACAGGCACCATTGATCAGGGGAGTAAGCTTGCCCTTGCCTTTTTTCTCCTTCTAAAATACAAGTAATTGAGTTTCAGGGACCAAATCCAAATGCTGTTAAAGTCAGTGGAAAAATTTCTATTGTCTTCAGTGGTCACAAAATCTGTACTGAAGTGCTGTAATTCTTTAAGTAGTTTGTTCTGGTGGTGGTAATTAGACTTAATTTCCAATTTCTTTCTATTCATCTTTATTTAAGTTTCTTCCCCCTATAAAAAGTGCCCAAACACGTACAATGGAAGCAGCTGTGTTTTTATAAGAACTGTAAAGTATGGTGTTAACCAATTAGTAAGAGTGGAAAAACAGAGCAATATTATAAATCTTACTTTGGCAAAGGAAAATGTTCTGTGAAGGTAGAAAAAAGATGGGAGAGTTGCAACTTGATTTGGAACTAGAAGTGGGAACAATTGCAGGTACGGGATCCCAGACTTTTTAGATGTATTATCATAGAATACAGAATACTTCTGCTCAGCAGGCAAAGAGGGAGAAAGTTCTCAATACTTTTCACAAGTTGAAATTGATGTGTGTGTTTCATGATGTTATAGAAAAAACAGGAGTGAAAACTGTTGTCCTGGTCATCTAAGACAAGCAATATGAAACACTTCATGGTCACAAGTAAGAGGTGCAAACAAAAATAACTCTTAGGCTTAGAGAGAAAAAATATATAGAACCGTATCCTCAGGTGCAGTAAATTGGTTCTGAAGTCAATGGAACTGTCGCTGAAGTTCTGGCCAAGGAGTTATATTCTTCTCATTTTACCCCATTATAAATGATGAAAACCTGTTGAGAAAAATAATTTCACAAGGACAGAAAACTGGTGTAAAGAAAGAATCCTTCCTAGAGACCTATACTTTTCCTGGAGGCAAGGCAGCACTCAAGTGTTTGTATTTGCATGAGTGGTGTCAGTGACTGTAATAGGATTACAAGTGAATCAAGCCAAGCATGCAAAAAACTATTTTCAAGATCAGAAACTAAAAGCTAGTGTTCCCAGATGTTTTAAAGTAATTTTTAAAATGAATTGTGTTACAGATGAAGACCATACAAATGGCTGACAGTAAGTCCTTATTGTCATTGCCATTATCATCAGCAGTGCAGTAGGGAACGGATGGCAGCACTAGGAAGCAGGCAAAATGGTATATTAATGTTCAGAGTTGAAATCCATTCACCTTGTTCTTCTCATAGTTGCAGAGATTCCACTGTCATTTATGGAGATGTTTTTCACAGAGTGCTGTTGCTGATGTGTGTTTATGGGTTATGTCAAATGAAATAAACCAATAGAATAGAATATTTTTAAAAATCACAAATGTCAAGGGATTTGTGCATTAAGTGAGGATCAGAGCCTTTGAATGGGCCTGATAGGTAGCAACATATGGAAAATCTGGAGTTTACACCACTGTAATAAACGTTCATCTGGGTTCGTATTGCTATCAGAGATTACTGGATGTTAAACATTTGATACTAAATCTTATGCAGCCACTAGTAGTTTCAATTCTGGTCACCCATATGATGCTATGGGCATACATAGATCAGGATGACTGTTATTGGAAGCAACAATTTTTAATCTACAATGCTGTTCCTTGAGAATATATGAGTTTAGTAAAAATGGGATTAAAGTTCTGAAAGAACTTAATTTAGGAAGTAAACTTGAAATAAATTTTTTATTGACGTGCAGAGTTTTGATAAGGTCTTTAGGGGTTTTTTTGTTCTAAAATGTCTTTTCTCTTTTCAGTTTTTCATTCTTATTCAGGACTGATAGCATCTATCTTAATTAAACAAATTAAAAGTCAGGATTTGTTATGATTCAAAGATTCTTAGTTTTAGCAGGATTCTGGTCCATAATACATGTTGATGAAAGTGGAAAATGTTACTAGAATCCTTCTATTAAAAAGATTGCAGTAATTATATTAGTAATAGTAATATTGTGAGTACATTACTGATATACGAGTATATTACTTATATATGAGAACAGAAGAAAGACAAATCTTCCACAAATAATCACAGAGTATTCTGGAAGATGGTCATACCATGAAAATAAAATTCTCTGAAAAACAAACACATTATTGTGTTAAATTTAAGCAGACCTGCAAACACCAACTGACCATGCTGGCCTAAAAAATGCAACCTGCATATTAGAACCCGTTCCTAGCATCAGTAAACCCCCAGTTCACTGAAGAACTATCTTAATCACAGTTTCTCCACATGCACACCCCACAGCGTAGTACATTTTGTCCCATGATCCACAGGCTTTAGCAGCTTGGGTGAATGAAACTAAAACAATGGCTGTGTACCAGAACATGCTTTCTTGGTGAACTGTGATAGCACTAGTCACTAGCAGACATATTTTTCAAAGCAATCCCCCTTCTTTCACCTGTTAGTTCAGAGTCTTGCAGGAGACCTATAAAAACCCCTTACAAAACAAGCCTAAATTTAAAATGTTTTGCTTGTCTGAAAACTAAAAGTCATTACCCTGATGGAGGTTTGGATTTTCTGGAACATGAATGCTCCCAGCTTGTGGGGGGGTGGGGGGGGGTGGGGGGGGTGGAAAAGATAACATATTTTCTGCTTCAGGCCTGAAGAAGAGCTTGCATGCTCAAAATCTTGTCTGTTTTATTCAAATATGTGAATTCATATCACTAATGCTACCACTTTTCCCGGTAACCTGGCCTTTTAAAAAAATGTGTAGGGTACAATTGTAAGAGTCAGATGGTTTTTTTAATAAACATAATGTTTTCAGTTCAGTGACAACTTAGAAATATTCCATTGAACACCATGATTTGGGAAATCATTTTCTTACTAATGCGAGAAGAATTCAGATTACAGAAGTTAGTCACTACTTATGACTTTTTCAAGAGAAACTGCCAGTACATGAAAAACCTCAATTTCTGAGAAAAAAGTAATTTTCAACACATCAAGTTCTTCATTTCAAAAATTAAATATGGCTATTCTGCTCTGATTTTTTTTTTTTTTTGAGAGGAAAAGGTCCCAGTTTTCATTTTCAGATAATTTTTAAATTTAGACTTTTATATGGTAAAATATTTTACAATAAAAACATCAAGATAAAAAAAATTGATTGTCTGAAAATGAAGCCTGTTTCTGAGTATGATTATTTTCAAACATTGCTAATTCAAGCCCCAAACAGTCATTGTTGGATATGAAGACCATTCTCTTCTATCTCAGACATGAACGTGGCAACTTGTTCCTAAACACTACAGGGAAAAAAAAAGATAATTGACCCTTCCACAGGTTTCTTGAAATAAAATAATTTATAAGATACACCTGTGGCAGTGCAACCCCCCGACTGCTTGCAGGGAGCTTGCACAAAAGGCAGGACCCTGCAGCAGCGCCTGATAAACATCAGGTGCTCCCCCCCGGGCTATTGGCGTCTCGCAGTCTGGGCTCCCTTAACTGCCTCTTGGCTATGTGGACCGAAAACGACCCCAGCTGACACTCGACGAGGGTATAAATGGGGCCCTGCCGGAGAATCGTTTGGAGTTGATTTTTGTTGGAGCGGTATGTAGTGTAGTTGGGGACTCTCCCTTCGGTTTGGGATTCCGGTTGAGGAGACGTCCCAGGAGTCTCCTCGGATTAGGATGCTGTCTGAGTGTATCTCTCTGGGATTGAGTGACCCTTACCCTGGTGTTGGTAAGTGACCCTTTTGGTATCTCTAAGTGGGAGATTCTCCTTTCTATCAGTGAGATATGCATGCTGTTTCATCTGCTTTAGACTGTATTTTTCAGTGTTCAGGAATCTGTTGTACAGTAATAATTCCCAACTGACATCTGAACCTGTCAGTAATTTGGTCATTTGGAGTGCTGAGTAAATTTGATTGCAATAGATCCATGGTTTTTGGATAGCTGCTGCTATCTGTTCTGTGGGTGCCTCTGTGACACTACTGAATAACTGAAAAGCATTAAATTGTCTGTACAGCTATACTTAGGCTAAGAATAATTTTGAAGTGGAATATGGGGAATACAGGGAAGTAAGAAACTCTGTGATGCAATTCATATCTTAAATAAGCTAAATCAATCTTTGATGAATGCTATTTCTCCCAGCTGACTAAATAAGGAAACTCTTTCTAACTTGAGATCTTGAGCCAGTCACTCGTGTAAAACCATGCAGTATATTTCCTCCTCACTCATATTTAGCCAGCAGTTTTAGATTGCACCTGCTTATGGAAGTGCGAGAATGTCATGACTTCTCTATGGACAAAAGCTTTTATTAATACTTCATCAGATCCCTCTCAAACTTATTCTAGGAGAAGAAGGAAATGTAAGCTTTATCTGTAGATGTTAACAGTCAGACTGATTGACATACTACTTGGGAATCAATCTTCACTATTCAAGATCTAGTATTGCTGCAAATGGATTACTTAGATCAGTAGTAGAACGAATATGTTCAGAAAATGTGCTCCGATTACAAGAGGTTGCCAGCAGGAGAATAATCAACTCAGCTAATCCATGCTACAGCCATGTAATTCCACCAGTGTACACACACTGATGCACATGCACATGTTCCATGAGTTTATAGGTCTGCTGTGGGAAATAGTGAGATTTGGGAGGCAGAATATATGAACAGATGAATATTTTCCCTTAGCACAACAGTGTTATGGAAGATGTGCCTGTGTTTTATATATTCAAATCATAGGATTTAGAATTTTATAATACTCTTATATTTGATACTGAGAAAGGAAGGATTGAAGCCATGATTAGTCATGAGCATCTGTGGGACTAAATATGTTTAGCTTAAGGTAAAAAGCTAAGGGTGATGACATCATAACCCATTAGTTTCTCCCTGGAAATAGAAATGTGATCACATTTGAGCCTGGCAGAGAGAAGTTGTAAGTCCAAGGGTTGGAAGGGTTGCTAAACAAATGCAAATTAGACTCAACGTGCTTTTTTTTTTTAAGAGGAGGTAGCCAGTTAATGGAACACCTCACTACCATTTTTATAGGTTCTCCATTCCTAGCCAAACCAGACTGTTCTATGCCTGTTAAGATATGGACTAGTTGAATAAAAGATCAGTGCAGGGATATTTTGTGGCCTATACTGTAGAAGTCAACTTACCTGAATACTGGTCCTTTACAAGTTGAAAATCTGTGAGTCTTATGTGCTTAAATGTCTGTGAAATGTTTGTTCTACATATGAATAATAATTCACTTATAACTGATGTTTGTATGCCAGCAAGAGGTTTTATCTTTTGCCATTTCATACTGACTAACACAATTTTTAGAAGAGTATTTCCTTTATTCAAGGAGTAAAAATAGCACAAAATTACTTAGGTGGTTGTCTAAGTGAAAAGTGAATGTGAGGGATGAAACACATTTTCCAAAGAGAGGATTCAGTAAGGTCCAAGCAGCTGTAAATTAATAACTTGCCCTATTTTTAATGAATAATTTCATGTTCTGGAACGTAAAATGTGCGTCATTTGCTCATCTGAAAACTTGTTTGAGACCTTGAACTTGTTTTTCAGAGAGGGAAAGTAGCATCTAAAACAAGCTTAATTTTAATTTTTTTCCAAGTTAAAAAAAACACCAACAAAACTGTTTTCTGCCTAGAAATCTCCTCATTTAATGATTAACTCCACAATGTCTACAACTACTAATTCATCTTCATATTTGATTCTTATGGTAAGGTAGAGAATAAATTTCCTGAAGTTTACATGTATATCTTCTGTGAATATTTCATATTAAGCTCCATTTTGGTTGCTTGGGATAAACACCTGATGAATCTAATAGATATCAGTTTTAATCTTAAAACTGAAATCTTGTTCCAAGTTCTAGTACTAATATTTAACTATCTCAAATCATCTAGCAACTAATTAATAAATATTTTATAAGAACTGTGACTATTGCCACAAGAATAGTCAGGAAAATTAAGGTGTTTTCAGTGAGGAAAAAGGCTGTCTTACTGTCCATCTTGAAATGCTAGAATGATACACAATTTGTGTGTGCAGAACTGCTGTTGTCTGCACACTTGTGATGACTGGAAGATATATGTTACACGGGTAACCCTTAGCAAAAGAAATCAAACTATTGCACTGCCACAGGTTTGTGATTAAGAGGTAGGTGAAAGCTCAAATTTATGCATCAGAGATGAAATCAGGATCAGTCATATAATGTGTGTAGGTAGGAGAGCATATCTGCTATTGGGAAAGTGGCTACCTAATATATTTCCTGAGTATGAAATGATTATTTATTGAACAAGTCTGTTGGCAGTCCTTTTTTTAATCAGAACTAAGGAGAAAAATTTGTACTGTGCCTTGATGTAAATGTAGGAAGGCAAAAACTATTTTGATTTTAAAGGAGGTGCCTAAGAGGAAGCAATGTTATTCACAGAATCATAATGTATTAGAGAAAGGTGTAAGATTTCCTGTTAGACCTTGGACACCTAGCAGGCTCAGTAAGGATTGAATCATTACAGTTTTACTCTGAGTATCAGGTCTCAGTTTGTGTATTTCAAATTAAGTCGTATAGATCTCTGCTTTAAAACACACTTGTAACAAAATAAAATTACTTGTACGTAATTCTGTGGAATTAATTTTTAAATTATGGTTAGTTTTCCATATAAATCCAAGTAAACTACTTTGTGCTATGGCTATTTTGTCATGACCAATAATCTTTCATATTTATTCTTAAATAGGTGAAAAAATCTAATAGCTGGAAGAGCGAAAGTAATATTAGATAGACCTGTTAAGCCCCCTGCTGTAAAGTAACCATCCTGATATCACTGTGTTACACTGGAGGAGAATTTGGCCCCAAATGCTACATTTTCCAGACCTTCTCTAGAGAGAGTTGGGCAGTCCGTGGACAAATCCACTGCCCTTATGGAAGCACTCTGCATTATTTTCTGTCTTCATGTATACTTTGATGTAAGTAAATATTTATTGCAATATACATTATTTCCTCCCCTATAGTTCATATAAACAGAAACTGTTGGTCGCTTGTGTAATCAGACTGCACATAGTGTACAGTCTTCTATTCAGAAATATTATTCCTTTAACTGGGACTTAAAACATGTAAATTCTTTTTTATTATCATTTATTATTCCTGTTATTAAAAAAACTTTCTATTACAGAAGAGATATCTATTTACCTATCTATCTATGCATATATATTACTATATGCATAAACACAAGTATGTACTTGCTTCCAGAGTGGAATTACTTTTTATTAGTTGTGACAGGAGATCAGAAGACAGTATCCACTCTGTGTGGTTCAAGGGGAAAACGTGTTTGGTGTTTTTTGCCCAATATAACCTTTTCTTCTGTGGCCTACTACAAGGATAATTAGTTGTTATCTTTTTCCCTGAAAAATCTGACTTACAATGGAGTTGGCATAGACAGAAAAAGTAAATGAATGAGTTTTTATAAGTAATGACTAGCAAATTATTTTTGACAACTAAACTACTGGCTTCTGTGCTTTAAGAACTGGAATACTTGTTAGCAAGTTTATTGTAAACCCTGGTCAAAGTGAAGGTTGAATGGCTAAACAAATATTTCTGTAGCATATGTCCCTGCACATGGGCAGAAATTCTAACAAAAGAGACTGAAAATAAATTTAGTCATGTTCTGATCAGTCTCAAACCGTATTTTGATCAGATTCTGTCATCAAGCGTGATACATGTACAGGAGAAACCTTTCCGCTTCTACTCATGCTTTTAATTACCCTTTTCTAAGTGAAAAAGGAAAGGTAATAATAACTGGAAATCTTCCGTTTTTTAAGATTATGTTAATGTATTTTAGTGATCTCATGGCTCTTGAGAGATTTCCTGTGCTCATTTGGTCATATTCTGAAAAGGGATTATCTGGGCATTTACCTCAGCCCATCCTCCAGTGACTCGGGAAAATCAGAAGTGTGGTGTAAAAATGGGAAGAATGACACAAGAGTGCCTTTATCTACAAACCAGATTTTCAAGTTTGATGTTAGGAATGTCTTTTACAATTAATTCAAAGAAGCTGAATAGACAGCATTTTCTCATTTCACTGGTACCTGGTCAGATTTTTGTCTTCAAGAAATTTATGGTGGGCAGTATAGTTCAGAGAAAACAGTGACATTTAATCACAGTAGGTGAAAGCAACATAATCTTTTGGAAAATGACAGGACACATTGGAGCATGTTTTAAAATACCAATATCAGCATTATGTATAAATTACTACTAGTTAATAATCATACAGATGTTTTTCAAGAAATACTTATTAATATATTTTCAATACCACACATGAATTGACATTTCCTGCAAAAATATTAAATTATAATGGTGCTAATTTCAAGTGTTTCTCCTAAAATTTTCATCATATCAAAAAATAATGCTATATTAATTTCTGCTATCCTTTGACAATTGGATCGTACGAAAATAAGTTTTGACTCAGTTTGTAAAGTTCATTTGTCACTTAACATTGTAAATCATCTTTCAAAGACAGTTAAGCTTTGACTTATGTACTTTGTTGCATGAAGGACAGACCAAATGAATTTTTAAGGGGCGATTTCTTTGTGAGCATAACATAGACCTAACATACAATATTTTTATTTTCAAAAGTTTCATATTTATGCATCATGACTTCATATTTGTCTAAGTAAGATCACTTTTATATTGCTGACATGTTTTATGTGGCTACAGTCAAACATATGAGTTAAGTAGCACTACATGCTGTTAAAGCATCCAGTGGGCAAAATTAAAATCAGAATTCCAGTGAGGAACACTGGCACACAAAGGTATGACATATTCCATAAGGATAGACACAGGGTGAGTTGTAGCTGAGCGAACAAATTTATCTTCTTCCTTCGCCAGACTTTTCAGGGATTCCCAGGCAGACAACTCTTGCAAAGCTTTATGTAGTGATAAGTATAGGGATACTTCCTCACAGAAGTATGGTGGTTTCTGTCAAGTGCTCAATACCTCAGAGAATGCAGTTTCAGTGTATATAATCTAAAGTCTATTAAAGTAACTTTACCTGTAGCAAAACCAGTAAGCTCCATCTTAAAGGTGTCCCCTTGAGACAAGGCTGGGGGTGCTGGTCGACAGCTGATTGAACATGAGCCAGCAGTGTGCCCAGGTGGCCAAGAAGGCCAACAGCATCCTGGCTTGTATCAGCACTAGTGTGGCCAGCAGGAGGAGGGAAGTGATTGTCCCCCTGTACTCAGCACTGGTGAGGCCACATCTTGAGTACTGTGTCCAGTTTTGGGCCCCTCACTTCAAGAAGGATATTGAGGTGCTCAAGAGTGTTCAGAGAAGGGCAACAAAGCTGGTGAAGGGTCTGGAGAGCAAGTCCTATGAGGAGTGTCTGAGGAAACTGGGGTTATTTAGCCTGGAGAAAAGGAGACTCAGAGGAAACCTTATTGCTCTGTACAACTACCTGACAGGAGATTGTAGAGAGGTGGGGGTTGGTCTCTTCTCCCATGTGACAGGGCAAGAGGAAATGGCTTCAAGTTGCACCAGGGGAGATCTAGGTTAGATATCAGGAACAATTCTTTCCAGAGAGAGTTATTAAGTGTTGGAACAGGCTGCCCAGGGAGGTGGTGGAGTCCCCATCCCTGGAAGTGTTTAGAAGATGTGTAGATGTGGTGCTGAGGGACCCTGGCAGTGCAGGGTGAAGGGTTGGACTTGATCTTAAAGGTCTCTTCCAACCAGATGATTCTGTGATTGTGTGATTTGTAGAAGAGCAAATTAAGAGCAAGTGAACTTGTATCTACCTTGTAAGATACTCTAAGACTGAGTCTACTACTTGTTTATCCTAGGACAGCCTGTCACCTGAAATGTTAGATGAACATGCTCCATCTGTGAGCCCAGACAGTGTCACTAAGAAGGCCTTGGCAATTGTGTGCTTCCACAGTCTTTGGCTCTATGTGAGCAGTGCAGTGATGGAACAGGAAAACACACTGAGAAAAATATTTACTTGCACTTCTTGAGAAAAGGGGGGAAAATTTGCTTTCAAAAATGGTGAGGGTGGAGGAAACAGGAGGTAAAAAAAATAATGCCTTGCTAGTATTACCCAACTTGCAGAGAAATGACTGCATTTAATGAGCAGTCAGAATGTTCATTTAGTCTAGTGCCAGATATTGTTTTCAAGGAGACATTTGCGCACTTAGATTGTTAATTAGCCTCAGCATCAATAACCATCCCCTGCATGCAGGATAAGGGGAACAGAATAATTGAAGCACATCTAGAACTGTAAAATCCGAAATGAGACTTAGAGGGAGGGAAAGAACTTATGAAATAAAGGATTCATGTCCCTCTTTAGATTTGTGAACAGAACCTTTGACACAGAATCAACACAGGTACCAGCCTTTATCAAAACGCAGTGGAAATGAAATCATATTCTTCTCATTGTTTCTTGGAATGGGATAATGGAACAATACCACATGGATTTAAAAAAAAATTTAATATCACGCTTACTGTGGCAGGAAAGTCAGAAAGGCTGGAAAGACCTGCCAATGAGGAACGCATTTGCTATGATCTCCATATGTAAGGTTTGTGAATTTACAGTTACACTGTGAACTCTGGCGGGGGACAGAACACTAACATTTAAACTGTAGGGATTTCATTTGATGGCAGGATGCACTGAATGTAATAAAACAGTGCACATGCCTAGCTGTAGGTTTTATTCCTTTATAAATAAGACTTTACATCATTTGAAGGAAGGTAACTGAAGTGTCCATGCTTAAAGTTAAACTTGGGGAATCCAGTTCCTTTGTACTGATCAAACTGCAATGTCTTAAATACCTAGCTGACCTTTTACAGCAAAAGTAAATAGTCAGTTACACCAGTTTTTCTCCGAAGGACAAGATTTGTACATTGAATACATAACACTTTGTAACAAAGAAAATAGAAAACATTTTTTTGTAAACTGTACTGTCACACCTCATGTGGGAAATCAATACAGAAGTATAATCAATACAGAAGGCACCTTTGTGCCTGGTCCAAACAACATAATTAAGATTGTGTGCTCATTCTTTCTCAGCTACTTGTCTGGAAGGTTATCTCATTCACGTTTCAGGAGTCTACATGCAAGTCTGAAGGAACTGAGCATGCACTTCCGCAGCATTTTTCAATAGCTGCTGTCATGAGGACAAGAAGATAGGAAGGGTTCTCTTGGGTAACTTTAAATGGCCACCCCTTGCACCACATTTCAATTAACTCCACCACTCTGTATACCTGTAAGTGAAGAAGGGACAGCAAGACATGCCCTATCATCCCAGCCTTTGACTTGGCCAGCTAGAGTTGTGGGCAGGATCCAAAGGAAGGCGTTGCCTGTGAAAGCAAAGAAACTTGGGACAGGGGGAGCTTCTGGATGCTGCAGCTGGTCTAGTCCACCCATGGTGCTCTCTGCTAGTCATCGAGGTGATGAGGTGGCATCACATTTTTGTTACAGCTTTCTGCATTATCCTTCCATGGTGTGAATATGGCACGGGATGCCTGTGTGGTGCCAGGAGGCTCTTCTAGGCATATATCTTGCTGCTGATGTACTAAGGTAGTCAGACCAATAAATAAGACTGGGCACTCTGTCTGGGCCACACAACATGCTGTAGAAGGGTCAGATTGTGCCGGGCTTTGTTCTTGGGGCACTCCTGAGTGCACTTCATGCTGAAAGCAGTGAGGCTGGTCACGCAATTTGTCATCAAATGATGGGACTGTGACAGCATTATGTACTTGCAGACTACAGAAGTGCGTTAGGTGCTGGTGCCCAGGTGCTGATGGGGGTCTGCAGGGGTCTCTGTGAGGAGACACTGGGCCTGCCCCGTGCCAGACACAGCCAGTTCCAGGCGGCTCCGGTGGATGACTGCAGGACACAGCTGAATGTATTTTATCTTTTTTGTTCTTTTATCTGTTGGATTTCCCCAAGTTAAATCTGTTTTGCCTCTGATAGTAAGTGGTCCCTGTCTTTAAATCAACCCATGAGGTTTTTCATCCTTTTTTTTTTTTTGCCTCTGTCCTGCTGAGAAGGGGGTTTGAGTAAGTGGCTGGGTGGGCAGTTGTTTGCCAAAGCTAGTCCACCACAGGCAGTCTTCCTGTCTAATACTAGATAACACCTCCTTAAATTTGTTGGGTGGGAGTTACATGGCTGTGTTTAGAACCTGAGAGTTCCATGCAATGTCTTAACCCACTAAGCAGCAACATCAACCTTTTTGTAGAACATATTTAAAAGCCAAACAAAATTTAAAAGAGATAGTGATACCAGTAGAGCAAGGAAAGAATTCTGAATGGGTTATATGGAGGATCCAAAAGAATTTAAATGATCTGTTACAAAACTAGCTGTCCTACTGTGGTTACCTTCAGTGAGTTATTTTTGCTACTAATACTTAGCATATGTGGGTTTACTTAATCTCTCTCATAACTTGTGTGCTTCGTCTGAGGCCGCTAAATTCTTGTTTTACTGATTTAGCACAAACCTAATTGCTCTCTTCTCAGTGTAATTCTTCAGATATGGCATCATCTTAGAAGCAACTTAGTGATAATTCCTTTTAATTATATTGGAACCAGCTCTGCATGCATTTATTCTAGATTAGATTCTAACAAGCAGAGAAACCCCTGTAAAATTTGAATTCAAATAGCAAAGTAAATTTGAGAAGTGAAAACTGGAAATCTGAATAGCACTGTGTAAACCGTCTGTGGTCTATTCAGTCAAAATGGGAAATAAACATGATGAAAAAGGAGAAATGGGTGACTGACTATTCTAACAATTTTCAGTTTTCCCCATTGGAATGACCAGTTTTGGACAAGACTTTCAGATGTGGTCAGAAGATTAAAAAATACTTCCAGTAAAGGAAGACAAAAATATGAAGAAGACGCATGTTTTCTTTGACTGTACAGCTGAGTCTTCATCAGCAAATTCATCTTCAAAAAAAGTGTTAATGTGGCAGTTTAGGACAACACAGATCACAGGATCATTTTGGTTGAAAATGACCTTTAAGACCTTAAAGTCCAACTGTTAACCCAGCACTGCTAGATCCCTCAGCACCACATCTACACATCTTTTGAATACTTCCAGGGATGGAGACTCCACCACCTCCTTGGGCAGCCTGTTCCAGTGCTTCACAACATGCTCTGTAAAGAAATTCTTCCTAATATCCAGTGCAATCCCCCCCCCCACCCCGCCCCGCCTGACACAACCTGAGGCCATTTCCTCTTGTCCTATTGCTTGTTACTTGGGAGATTGATGGAAGTTCAGTGGTGCACAAATAGAGAAGTAAGGGCTAATAGAGAGTTACCTCTGGGTTAACAATCTGGCAAGGAAATGGCACCTACCACTGTAAGTCAAAGGACTGCATTGCTTGCTGTCTAGTCTTTAGTGGCTGGGTAGTAGTGTTTATATAAAAAAATATAGAGTAAGAAACTGAGAAAAATAGAAGGGAAATGGACTATCTTCTCTTGGGAATTACCGCTTCAGTTCTTCAGAACTCTAAAACTGCAGAGAGTGGAGATAGAGACATTGACTGAAGAAGAGGAAACAGAGAAGGAAAGGGCAAAATTTCAAGCCTAAATACTATTTTCAAACTATATGAAAATAGCTAGACCTTCAATCTCTAATTATCTTGAGAATGGCTGCCTACCCATGAATTCAAGTTAGAAGGCATTTGTCGTGGTCATTTAAGGCAAAACTTTGTCTTGTAAAATTATGAATAAAATAATGTAACATTCTCACAATTCCTTAAACCCTGTTTTCACAAGACTACACCCTACATAATTCAGCTTGACACGAAAGCTAACCCAGTCATGTCCATATACTGTACGTGCCTTGCCGAGTAGCCAGCTCAGTCTGAAAGCAATATAGCAATTGCCTCACCTGAGCTAATGTATCCTGACTTGCAGGATGTTATTAGTACCACAGAGGCGCATCACTGATAGGGCCAGTGGCAGTCTCTGCTCTTCAGACCATTGAATAATTTATACTGTAGGTTGTTTGGGGCCTAAAACTCCATGGATGCTGATGGAACTTCTGTTTCTGTTTGACAACTTTAAACCCTATCCCTGTCCAGCTATGTATGTCTGAGAAAGTTACGGCTTGGGATTTTTCTGCAAACCTTCAAAAAATAACTAGCCAATGATTCCTAGTGAATAGTCTTCAGCATTTCTCTGTCTTCTGCTATTCTCTGTAATTATAACTGCAGATTCATTTAACTGGAAGATGTCACAAAAAAGAAAATAATAAAATGAAAAAATCTGGATAGAAATACCAATATGACAATTAAACAGTTATGTCTCCTTGATTCCTTCTTCCTCAAACTGTTCTCTCCCTGTTTGTTTTTCTCTCTGGCTTTTTCTGTCCTTTTTTAAACATGTTTTTCCACACCTGGTGGTGACTGATGTGCGAAGCTGTGTCTTGAGGTGGGATTGTTGCAGTGAGTTATGTCTGACATAGGGAAGCCTTTAGTCTGTCCTCACCAGAGGCCACCCCTTCAGCTCCCCAGTGCCCACATCTGGAGACCTGCACCCAATCCAGGGGCTTTGAAAGTGAAACCCTTCTAAAGTATCTCCTTTGCTAGAAGACTATACATTTAAAAGCAAGCCCTGGAGGTGTCTGTGGTTGTGGTCTGTGTTTGTTGGGTATGTTGCAATGACGGGTCTTACAATATAGAACCCGAGTCACTTTCAGAGAAACAGAACATCACAATGCAGCAAGTGCTTTCTCACCATGTCTTATAAAAACATAATCATGATGTCTTTTCAAATATTTGAACAGCTCTGGTCAGGACATGCTAGAGAAATCCTACTTTCTCTCTCACTTGCTACATATTTATTGAGCTAGGAAGGGACAGTAAATTGTTATTGCAGGATGCTTTATCACATGGCATATTTGTGCAACAAAAGCTTCAAAAATTAAATAATTCATCTCAATGCTTAATTTGTTCTGATCTAATTTCATCTATACTCTGAAATACTGCAGCCTTGCAACATTGCAATTAATTTTGCATTATTTAAGTGGAGACTGCAATCTCAGATTTACAGTGCATCCCTGTTTGGGGAGATCCTGTGAATTCCTGGCACCATGGGCTGCTGCAAACATGGACAAATGGCATTCTAAAATCTGTTGTACTTTAGGTGAATGCTGAAATAAGTGATGACCTAGTTGCCATATCTATCTGTTAATCATGTGAAACCCAACAGTGCGCTACAGATGGCTAATATTTTATAAAAAATATATTGTAAAACCTCAAGTCCTGATAGCAGATTTTTTCCTGCTATTATGTGGTACAGGACTATATAGACCATATTAAATTGGCCCTGAACTTAAAGTACCATCTGAAGTCTACAGTAGGGTCTGCAGTGTCATAGATTTTACAGAGAAATTTAATTCTTTGACACTGCTACATGGCTCCAGAATATATTGGAGCCTTTTGCAATATCACTGTCACAAACTATTGTGCCAAATTCCCTCACAGAGACACCCATAACACCAAATTGTTTTCAGAGGAATTGCTCATGTGTAAATGAGAAAGTACTTTGGCTTGATGTGTTGGCTCCAACGGAAGAACACAGAGACAAAGGGCTTTTTCCCTTCTCCTTTTCAATCTTAAGGTTGATACTCCAATTATTTGCAATGGTGATTGAAACAGCAGAGCTACCTGGAGGAAATGAAATTATAAGCACTGATTCTATTTGTCTCAACTGCTAAAAAGAAAGAGAAGAAAAGAGTGATTGGTAGTTTTTGTAGACAAATAGTGAAGAATAGAGACAAACAGTAGAATTCTAGACATTAACCTAGAGATATGGGATACACTTAATACATTCTATATTGCTAACAGTAAGTGCAACAGCTCCAATACTGTAATTTCTAATTATTACATATTTTTTGTATTATGACTGTGCTGAAAGAACACACTGTATGTCGAAGTGTTGCAAATTTCCCTTTCCTCAACAGCACATCAGTTTAGGGTGGAAGATACGCACCCAGTATTTCCCTGAACACCTTTTGTTCATTAAGCTGTTACTTTAAGTAGAATCTTGCTGGTTTTGAACCAACCACTTACTTAATGCTAAGATTCAACAGGACTTCAAGGATGAACTCTAGAGTTTGTCAGGTTTTGGGAAACTTTAGCATACTACCTGCATTTTTTTCCCCCTCTTCAGCCCACTGTTTTCTGGCAACTGTTTTGCCATCCAAACCTTTAGATACCTGTAGAGACCATTCGCACAGGAGGGTCTCACTGATGTGGTCCCATTATACTTCACTTAGGGAGGGACAGCTGTGAGTCTGTAGGATATGCTCACAGCTATGGGGAACTTTCTGTCTTCTGTTCCTGGTAGGAAATGCAATCCTTTGTGCTTGCAGGATGTAATACTTCACCAAAAATTAGTGTTAAAGATTAGCAAAAATCACGTCTGGTCCATCAGGTCTTCAGGTGCAAATTCCTTATGACTGCTTTCAAAGAGCATTTTATTCTACACTGTTGCTTCTGTACAGACAGTACAGTCTCAGATTCTTAGTTTCACCCAGATTAAGCAAAAAACTGAGATTAGGCTTCTAGTCACAAATGTGTGTTGAAGAGTATGAATAAAAGTTGCTACTCTTAACTTCAGTAAGTATCTATTCCATTGACTTCATCTGGCAGTTACCGTTTTCTTTGGCATATTCCTGCTCTTAGTGCACCTACTCTTAGAAACCCCTGGTTTGATAAAGAGTTTCTGCCGTTCAGTAAATGGATAATTTATTTGGACATCTAGCCTCCATCTTATTCTGGGAGAACCTATGTCCTAACAGGTCACACCACAAATTACTTGAAGTCTTAAATATCATACTTTCATAACTTGAAGAAAGATGAATTGTAAACCAAGAGTCTTTGACCGAAGTCTCTCCTCTAGACTGACACTGAAAAGAGTAATATTTGCTTTACTGCTTGGAAACCCTTTGCATTTGTTAGAGGGTCAAGGTGCATGACAAGAAGTTGTTCTTTTATAGGCAGGCAATATTTCTTGCTAAGCTGTCTTGTAAGGTGAAATCACAGCCATTAGACACGTTGATCCTGGACATCTCTTCTTTGGAAACAAAATTGGAGTACAAGTAAGATGGGGCAGGAGACTGCCACATACTCATACTGCAATCTGCAGCTGCCTGCCTCAAAAAGAACTCCCAGGGCTATAGAGTCCATGTGATCAGGCTTTGTTGACAGTGCAGTACCATTCTACCTGGCACATAAATATGAATTTTTAGCCTTCCTAATATTGTCTTCCTCAACAAGTCCTAAAACAATCTGTGATCTAACTTAAACACACAGCACTTTACCAAAGTCAAGACTTTTTATCTTTCCTCTAATGGAATAACTAGACATCAAGCTATTGTGCCAGTTAAAGGCTGTTCTAATGAACTTGACTGAACTCACAGCTAGAGCAGAGCTGTGAAATTAATTCTGATTTGCGTTCATAGTAGTAGGCACAGTTTGCCGAAGATCAGCTTGGACAAGACATCTTTCTGGATGATAAAGCTATTCCTGCAAGATGTCTTGGAGACAAATGGGAGACAAATCTGCAAGTGCTTTCACTTGTACATAGAAACTGCTAGTGAGAGAGGAACACTTGTGAGTGAGTGAACTTCATGAGAAAAAGAGGATCTTTTCATTTCTGGAGTTCAGTGATTCAGAACAGACAGAAGGGAACTGATGGAGATATGGAAATCTCTTGCTAAAGGAAATATTAAAGTGTTTCTTCTGTTCTCTGCCCAATTGAGAGTTCAATGCCAAAAAAAGATCATGTATTTTCTGAGATGAGAACTATGCTAGGAAACAGAAAAGATAGAGGGCTCAATTTCTCTCACACACAGGAGTGTAGAACCAAGAAATAAAATGAAATCTCATTCACACACAAGAAAAAAAACTACAAAGCGTAAGCTACTTATATTCATGATAAACCATAAAACATTACAGTGAAATAGTGACAGATCTTAATGATGATAATGCTGTAGAAGAGAAGGAAGGAAAAGATACCACCACACAGATGCAGGGCTGTTTCCTCCTTCCCGTGCTCTTTAATCTGGAGAAAAATTTACCACTTTACGTAACAGTTTTCAGATCTGATCTTTTACTACTTATAAATGCAATATCATTACATACAGGGGACTTACTTCCTGTCTTGACATCAGTGCAACTCATAAGTAACTTCAGTCAATTGAATTACACTACCATGAACACAGCTTGAGATCAGAATCCAGCCCTGTTTCATTAGACAGATATTATAACACTTACTATGTTAAGGAGTTTATTAGAAGCAGAATGTGGAAGACATAAGCATACAAATTGTTTCATATATTTGAAAGGTTTGTCTTAATACCCCTAATATTTTTCAATACTCCCATTAGAATTCATTTTTCAATGTGAAAACTACACACCATACTGTGAAAATAGATCTATTATCTCAATACTCTTTGTTTTTAAATAAGCCAATAAAAGTGGATAATTATTAAATTTCCAATAACCTTAGAAAACTGTCATGTGTTTGAGTTTGCTTTATAAGGAACAGTATGATTGAAGGCATGGGAAATTCTGTCACTGACACCAATAATCAGACTCGGTGTCTGCTTGAAGCTCCTTGTTCTGTTTCAGAAATCCACAGTCTCATAGGCATCAGAGCTGCTTCTGGTGTGGTTTGTCTTGTTCTCTGTCATTATAACTACTAGTCTTAAGGTGTTTCTGACTTGAAGTAGACATACCTACCTGAAGTTGATGGACATAAGCAGTGCTCAAGTCCTAGATGCTCAGCCATAAAGTTCTTGGGCTTCTCCAGCAGCAGATTCTTAAACCCCTGCCTTGACACATGCTCCCTCCCATAAGCACTTGTTGCTTAGTTGAGACCTGTGGGGTAGCAATACCTAGCTCATGTCATCAGTGGTGAAATGACTTTGCCGCATGCTTCCATCTGGAATGTTGTCAATGAAAACAAACCAGGCTGGATTTTTCTGTTCTGAGGTTCTCAGGGAAAAAAAAGTCAAGTCACTTTCCGTCAGCACTGTATGTATTTATTTATTCATTCTTTTATAGTAAGTCTTAAAAGTCATATGGTATTTCTGCATGCATGTATCCCTGAAGGGAACAAAAGAAACTAACTAGAACCCTGTAACTGTGCATCTGTTGGTGGAATCTTTAGCTTTGAAGCAGGCTCAGCACTCTTAAGACTTCATCCGATTGCTGTGGGACTTAGAGTAAGGAGACAATTTCGAATGTAATAGAATGTGCACCAGTAAAAAAATGGGAGAGACTTGCATCTATAAATATTTTTCATTTTTAGTATGGAGTAAGAAGCATATAACTGGGCATGGTTACAATGTTACAGGTATCAGGGTCGGTTTATAGGCAAAAAAAGTAAGGACTCCAAATTTAATAGCATAAAGGGCATCTGTCATACAGTAAACCACCCAAATTTCAGCAATAGCTCTTAAAATGGTTCTCAGAGTTCTAGCTGCAGTTTCACAAGGTCGTTAGAGGAAATAAAGAATGCAGGCAGACAGATTGGGAACTGTGTGGCAAGAACATGATATTGAAGAATTCTGCCTACAGTATAGCTTTCAATGTATTCATGAAAAGTCTAAAACCAGACCCTTAGACATGGTGACTACAGCTGGATGTGCCTACAAAGAAGAAAGCCAGAAAAAACTGAAGAAATAAGAATTAGTTACTGAGGGAGCCATTTGACTTTGCCAGCATTTCTGTCATACTTGTGGAAAGAAGTTACCAAAAATTATTTACCCTGCCTGGGTAATAATTTATTTCATTTACTTATTGTTAGTACTAGAGGGAGAAGTTATTCCTTTTTTATGTATCTCTCACTTGACTGAACAGTGTAAAATAATATATCAAGCTTTTCAGGTACTCTGGGGTCAAGTTTAGGTGCGTTTGAATTTCTGTGAACAAAATGGCAGTTCAAAAAGGCTTCCTCATGAAACATCCTGCATGAAGTAGCAAACAAGTGAAAATGTCTTCTTTTCTTTACTCCTCCTTTCCTGCAAGTACAGTAACTCTCCTTGGCATACCGCAGGGCAAGCAGCGACGTTTGAAATTCAGAGGGAAGTGGCATGCAAACAAGTTCTTAGTTCACAGTTTTAAATTCATCAGATATTATTTATCATTCCTTATGGTGGGTGAGAAAGGTAATTTTTTTCCTGCAATCAATATATCTTTTTATACCATTGTATGTTAATGACCCTATTTACTTAAAAAGTAAAAGAATCTTTACTGAGGAAAAGCAAAGGAAATTGTTATCTTGGATGCTTAAATCTATAGCTATTTCTCTATAAAAAAGTGAAGTGAACTGATGTTCAGAAATCTTAATCAGCTGTAAATTTCAGTCCAACCAGCACCTTTGATTAGGGGCCAGCACCTTTGATTAGGGGGCATCTACTAAAAAGCACACAACACAGGCTAACTAATGATCCTGTCACAAAGGGAAATACTTAGCTGTCATGTGAACGGAGGTGATTCCTCATGCACTGAGTGAGAAAAGAGCTGTGAGGTCTGGAACCATTGTTAACTGAATGTGCTTGGTACTTTTGCCCATCAAGGAACAGATGCCTACCTTGACATGTTCTGTCGTTTGAACATCCATGGTAGTGTTATTTGTGAAAGACAAAACATTTGTATACAGTAAACTTTCTTAAAGCTTTATAGGTCCTTTTAATATTGATCCTTGTGTAATACCCAAAGTGGAAGTCACAGGTAGAGAATTATCACTGTTCTTGGTTGCACCAAACATAAGGAAAAGCAAGAGAAGACGACTTTCCCATAATCTCATTAATTAATCGATTAATAATTTAACATATCAGATGACAAACTAGCTACATATGTGTCGACTGAATTTGGTAGACAAAAAGATGAATAATACATATTTATAATAACATTAAGTCTCCCTGCCCCCTGCTCTATGCCCTTATGTTTACTTGTGATAATTGTCCTTATTCAAGATGCAGCTCAAGATATGTGCTGTAACACACTCAGCTGGGCTTCTGGAGTGCACATTGTACCTTCTGATTTTTTTTTTCTGAAGTTCTTGATAACACAGTGTTATGTTTCCAGATTGTATATTTTTTTTTAAACAAACCCTCAATAAGTCACTACTATTGGGATGACAAGATTTTTTTAAGGAGAAGCCATCATGTTTTCTATTCCAGAGAAAATAAACCAGTAAATTCCATCTTTTTCTACCAAGACTTATTGGACTGATAGTAACAATGAAGTTGTTGGTTTAGGGGTTTTTCTTTGTTTGATTTTCTTTTGCTGCATTAATACGTAAAGACCTTCATCTGCAGACTATTCTGTATAAGAGAACAGTTTGCAAGACAGCCTAAGCTACAGAGTTCGAACATAACTTATCTAAAACAGATTCCTCTACATCCTCATACTTTGTAATGCAGTCACCTGCATGAAGAACACACTCTGTGAAAAAATAGGCCATAATACAGAGAAATATTATTAGGCAGTTAGCAGGAATTAATAGGCAGGTTTTGTTGCTTCCCTTTCCATAGTAAACCATTAGCAAACAGGTTCTGGTTTCTTCATGTCCACAAACTTTGACAGATGATTTTCTGACAGTTTTCTTCAAGCTTCATAAAGTTTCTTTCCAAGTCTTCGTACCTGGAACTCAGCATTTAAAACAGTCTGTTCTGACTCTTTCTTCTGCCTACCTTCCAAGCAAACTTCTATCTGAGCTGGCCAGTTGCAAAATGGGTACTAGAGATGTAAAGATGAAGATCAAGTTATAAAAACATAGGAGTGCTTCTGTTTGTCTTGCAAGACCCTCCCTTCTCATCCTGCACTGCCAGAAAGATAACAAAGACACATCACATGGAACAAAAATGCAAAGCAGGGAGACAAACTCAGAAATAGTTGGACAGAAAGTGATGAGGGTTAAGGTAATTTCTGGAAAAGGGGGAAAATGAGAGACATGAGAGTGAGTCCTGGGAGGAATGAGGTAATAGAAATATAATCTGGTAGGAATATCCCTGAGGGCAATTGGTCAGATCACATTTTTCAGGTACTGAAGGAACAGATAGTAATTCAAAACTTTCTTCCATATTGCACTTTAGAAAGCCAATAATTCCCTTGAGAAGAAAGTGATATTTATCAGAGGTAACAGTACCAGCACAGGCTACTTATTTATACAGTTCCATGGATGTCAAGGAAGACTTGAAGCTTTCAGGAGATTTGATGAACTAGAGTTCACTTCACACTGAAGTTAAGACCAATCCCCTAGTCGAATTTTCCACTGCTTAGCCAGACCTTCAAGTCAAATTCTCAGGATGATTAAATCACCACCAAAAAGATCAGAAAAACCTTCTCAATCTTATTTTTCATCCTTAAAGATTGCTATTCCCATGCTTATTCTGTTGTCCTCCATTTTTTATTCTGTCTTCAGCAGTGAGTTTGGCCCCAAGAAGCTCTGGACTTTTCAGAATATGCCTAGGAGAATCTTATTCAAGCCAGAGAAAATTATCAGTGGCTTTGAGAATAAAAGATACGGAGAATAAAACAATTCACATGGTGGAAAGCTTAGCTCAGCATGATATATTTCCCAGGTCTACAGAAATCTGGATCCTCTAGAAGCTGGGGGAATATAATAGGAAAAGAAGGAATTTACCTAAAGATAACCCGGTACACAACCACGGAGGAAGAGTCTTCGAAGCTCAGAAGTACAAATATCGTAATCACTGATTCACCAGCATCCTACAGCAATTTCTCAATCTGTTCCTCGGGGGACCTGCCAATCGCCTTCTCGCATTGTGCTCTCTGCATCATATTCCTAGACATGCTCAAAGCTGTGATAAAGTGCTTTATGATGCTCAAACCTCCTCCTTTAAAACTGAGTAACATGAACACCCGCCTATTCTATACGGCCTTTTAACACTAATATTCTGGCCTCACATCCCACTTAGAAAAATATTTTGAAGTCTGTCAGGCCAGGTGCTGGAGAAATTAAACCTTGGAGATGGTGACACCATCCAGCCAATCCTTGGCAATGAAACAAAAGCTGTCAGAACTCTCTGGAGCTTTCCTGAACTTACATTTTTTGTCAGTTATGTCACCTGCACTTTGAACTTGTTATTTTTTGTCAGTCATATCACCTTGAATATAAAAAATAACACAAAACACAAATCCGCTCACTCTCTAGAAAGAATAAAACACATTTCCCAATCGCTTCTTTGGAGTTCCAACATGTTCACTTTTTGTACTTTTTATTTTCTTTCTTCTAACCCTTTATTTTGCCAACACATCTCTCTATACATACAAAACAGTACTCAGAAATTCTCTGCTCACTCCTGAGTCCACCTGGGAAATCAGACCTAGTTTCATTACTTCCCCAGTGCTGTTCCGATCTCGGAGCTGGCTTCACAGTACTGAACTTCGTGCTGACAAGTTGATGTCATGACACAGAGCTCAACTAGTCTCTCAGCTCTCTCCTTCCTTTCTCGCAAGCTCAGTTTTATTTAACTCTCTCACTCCTGGTAACTTTCTTTTTCCTAAATTCTCAGACAACTATTCATCTCTTCATGTTTTTGTTCCTCCACTAGGTCTGGTACTGATTTCGGGGTGATGGATTTTTCCCTGGTAGAGCAACATTAACAGCAGAGAACAGAAATACTTTCTTTCGCTTTTCCTTTCTGTTATATCTGTAGCCAATACCTTGGTTAAGCTTGGAATATCCATGGAGAATTATTCTTCCCTGACTCTTTCATTCGTACGTGGTTGAGGCATATAGTGTTAACTGTTTGTGAAATAACACTGGCGATACAGTTCACCAGTTACAGATTGATATTTAGACTCAGTACTTTAAAAAAGGAAGTTCATGTTACTGGTTTCAGATATTATCACCTGGGCAGGCCAATCTAGATCTGCATCTTACTTTTATTAAAATAAAGTATATTATAAATTACTCTGAATAACTTTGTGGGAGTCTACTGGCGCACAGTGGATGAGTTCATAATGTTTTACATCGATTTAAATCGTAAAGTTTAGTATGGAAGGACATTTTTCCTCTTCTGTGCAATGTAGCAAGCCCAAAATCTCCCCCATAGATGCTAGTTAGATGAACCACAGGATTACAAACCCCAGTTCTTTAGCAGTTGTGGGTGAAATCTCGTATTTTAAGTATGGGAGTATATTGCCAGCTTTTTTAATAATTAAGGGGTCATAACTTTTCAGCAGGTGTAGCAATGCACTCTATGACTACAAAGTGATAAAGCAATTTAGCCTAGACTTTTCAAAGATGGCATTAATACATGTCTTCCCCTTGGACACTGCTCACTACCATTTGAGTCTGCTAGCTAGTTTCTATGTATTAGCAGATGATCCTTGGAAGGAATGCAAATGAGCCTCATTAAATCCAGGAGACTGATGCTTTGGGCTGGATGTTGCAGAAAAGTGTCACAGAACCATTAAGAGCAAGGTTGTTTATTGTTGTTAATTAGGTGAGAAGTTGCAGCATGTAACTGTTGATGGAGTTGTCTCTAAACAGGATTTAAATGAGTCACATTCTATGTCCTCTGCTTTGTATTAATGTGAGACAGTCTTCCAGAGTTGCTACTTTCTGCTTTACTACTGCATTTACAGTCTTTTTACCCCCCAAACACTACTTTGAGCTGCATATTTCTTAGTGAGACTATGGAAGGATAGATGGGGTATAGGTACAGGTTGGTTAGAATATCACTAAAGAACAATGCTATCTTGCCTTTGCATAATATTTTCTCTATAAATATCTCCTTCACCCACGTGACAAAATTCTGGTGATTTTTCTTTGCTAAGTTCTAGTTTTTCCATGTTTTACAGAAGGGAAATGAAAGCTGATAGGTCTGCTTCAAGTTCTGGCTGATAGTACTGATTCAGGGTATAATTTTTTGAAAAAAATAGTTTGCGCTTGCTGTGTAGAAACCAGCTGGGTGTCTGTAGCCATGTTCTTTAAGATTCGGACAATAATTGACGCTCCCTAGGCTGGAAGGGCAAGAATTTTCTCTGCAGTTTTAAGAATTGTTGGCTGTGGCCTGCTTAGGCTCTTTGTGCAGGCATCATAACTGAGAGTAGCAAATTCATCTTTTCTAGCTCTCACTACCACCATTGCAGACACCTTAACAATTTAAAAGAGGAAACACCTAGATTGAATGCAGATAATGGGATAGGGCCTTAGAGGACTTTGTGACCAGGCAAGAAGCTGAAGGAAAGGCTGGGAAAGAAGAATGAGACTAGGAGCTGATGGAGGGGCAGGGGCCAGACATGATGATGGAAAACGTGAGAATGAGCAAAAAGTGTAGGACAGTTTGTTTAACACTGGTGAATTGGAAATGACATGATGCTGGTCTGATGTTACTTTAAGGCAGTGCATAGGGTTTTGAATCATACTTTAGGTCATAGAAGACCTAAATTAAAGTCCCAAGCTCCCTATAGCTTAATGGTCTTTCAAATTCTGCTCTAAGCAAGTTCTGAAGCTCAAACTTGTTTTACACAAGCTGCTTGGATGTACAGACGCAACTGAGCAGAAAGTGAGACCTAGGATATCAGGTAGAAGACATCTTAAGTTGGAAGGGATCCATAAGTCCAACTTCCTGCTCCTCTCAAGACTACCTAATACTAAAACGTATGACTACGACCAGCATCCAGATGTTCCCTGAACTCTGACAGACTTGGTGCTGTGACCACTTCCCTGGGGAGCCTGCTCCAGTGATCGGCCACCCTCTCAGTGAAGAACCTTTTTCTAAGGCCCAGTCTGAACTTCCCCTGATGCAGTATCATTCTCTTTCCTTGTGTCCTATCACTGGTGACCAGAGGGAGGAGAGCAGCACCACCCCCTGCACTGTACCCCTTGGGGAAGTCGTAGTCTGTCACCTGCAGCCTTAATTAATGGTCTACATTGTACATACCACACTATGTTCTAGTTATGCCATTGGATGTTTACAAAACACTGGCTATATTTGTTGAACAGAATTGGTCAGAGTTGGGTAAGAAAACCCAGTTGTTTATGACACTTGTGCTTATCTCATATAGAACTAGGAACGAATGGAGTAAAAGGAGCACGATTAAGAGAATGGAAGATCTCTGAATCAGTGCTTTCCTTAAAGAGGACTGTATCCCTGCCTCTAACAGAGAAATTCCATGGGATCAGCAGCTAGTAGCTAGTCTCTGGTGTTTTCTTCGGGTCGTCACTAAGCATACGGTCTTGATTTTCTGGAAATTTGGATTGAGATTCCTGCATCTGATTTGCAGAAAGATTGGGCACACACAGCACCAAGTAAAATTATATTTTGAAGATGAAAAATACCATGTATCGCTAGGCAATTAGAAATAAGAGACTGGGTTGTTTTTAATTGCTTTGCAACTATAATAGATAATTGTGATTACTGATAGATAACAGTGAAAATACACAAGTTTTATTTTTAGCCTCAGTTTCTACATGCCTCCATCTCTCACTTTTTCACAAAGAGATGTTGTGCAAATGAATTTATGAGAGTCATTGAAGCATTCACATATTACAGTGATAAGCACTATGGAAAAGTCAAGGAAGACATTAAGTATTCTGTCTTCTAAGCACAGTTTGAGTAGTATGCAATAAGATATGGGACCATGCACAGAGCAAATGGAATAAAGCAAAATATTGAATAGCTGCTGACTAAGCACGTGGCTTGCATTCTGTACTTAATGAAGAAGAGGTCCTGTGGAAAAATGGAATGGGATCATATAATTAAATGCTGGACCATAATAGAGCCTCACTAGCACGTGAATTACACTTCACTGGCAACATTAAATGTGGCATTTGTGAATGTTTGAGTGCCTGACTCTGCAATTTAGTACTAATATTTTTATGTGAGGGTTTCAATATATAATTAATATATAGAATATGTTTGTGGTCAGCAAACAGCAGTTATGCAGAACTATACATGTTAAGAAGTATGGCAATTCAAGGTCTAGAAAACTATGTAAATTCATATATGGGGTGCCATGTTGTCAACAAAATGCCAGTAGGGTGATAATAGATATAAAAGGATGCATAGGTGAAAATTTAAAGTAAACTTTCACTAAATAAAAACCTCGACACTGGCAAGACTTTCTCAAATACTACCCACAGACTCTGGGAAACTGGTAAATTTAGAAAGACAGGAGTTAAAGGCACCTTTAAAAATTAAATATAGTCTCCTAAGTTGCTTCAGTAGTTTCAATATCTTCACAAGTTCCTTGGCCAAACTAGGTGATACTGCTGGTATTCATTTTATGGAAGAGCAGAGGTAAACAAAGGCTCGCCATCAGTGAATTGCCAATAGGGGGGCACTGCTAAATTGATCCCTATTTTACTCTTTTTGCTCTCAGAATTGACTTATGCGAGGCATAAATTTGATCTCTTGTGCTTGATATCCAAGAGTAGAAGTATTCCAGTGAAATACTTTAGCCTCAGGTATATGGTACTTAGCATTTTGGGTTTTTGTTTCAAAAGTAAGAGATCAGTTCCAGTGATTTAATTTCAATATGGGAGTAATTCTTACAGATCAGCAACTGCTATCTACAAAAAGTAAGCAAGAAAAATGGAGCTGCAACTTCAAGGACTGCAATATGTGATTAGCAGACAAATTCAGCCCTGTGTAAAATGAAGTGCACGCAGGTACTAGCCATGGGGGAGCACCAGATTAAAAGATGTGACTCAGGTCACAGAATCATTTATGCGGAGGTCGGTATGCTCTGTAGAAGGAAGCATTTTATTCTCTGGAATGGTGCAGCCAGCCTTTCCAATGCACTGGGCTGGACCACGAGGCAGGAAATAGGCTGCACTCCCACCTTCTTTTCAAAGCCCTTCAGTGTGACTTGCTCAGTTACTTTTTGTTAGAGCTGAGCAAATGGAAGTGAGATCTATATTCATTCAGACATCCCTTACATTTTCAGAAAATGAACATGATATTACTCTTAATTACTTACAGCATGCTGACATCCAGTTGCACATGGAGAGGCACATATCTGTGCTTCTGTATTCTTACAGATTTTCTTTTCCTTTGTGCATTTATTTTTTTCTTTCACAGAGTAATTTTTACTTTCTCTTAATATAATGTGATTTTCAAGCTTTCTGGCCACCAGTGCTTGCCTCTGGTTGCCCCTCCTCTACTTCCCACTGTTGAGTTGCTGCTCCCAGGGGCAGAGCTGCCACAAACAAATGTCAAGGGACAATGCCTTTGAACTATAAGTACAGTTTCTGTATTGAAATTTAATACAGAGAGTTTAGTCCTGCTTCAGTTCGAGTCAGTGGCAAAACTCCCAGAGTCTTCATTTTTAACTGGATCAGACTTTGACTGGAGTCCCAGAAAGTAGGCAATGCTAAATGAAAGTTAAGGGTTGCATTGTGTCTCCTGCCATGCACATTTTTTCTTTGCAAAACCTGGGACACTGGTTGAAAGAGGAAAACAAAAAAATAATTTAATTTTGAAGCACTGTCCTTCCTTATTTAATTTTCATCATTCAGAAATTTAATTCTAAAAATAATATAGTTGACTGTTACAGGAACTTTCCTAATCACTGAGACAAAATCCAGAACGTCTCATGAAAGTGGATCTGCTCAGAAAGGAGGAGAAAAGCAATTTTACCAAGCCAAGAGCAGGGCAAAGAAGCTGGCATCACATTTGGGATATAGGGCAGAGTCTTATCATACCATTTCCCGCTTTGCAAAAGAATTCCTCTTTTCTGTTTTAGTGCTCTTTGGGGCGCTGGGAGCAGGGGAAGGTTTTTTTCATGGTTTCTCAAATAGGCTTTTTTGTTCTGGTTAAGGTTCTATTCTGTTTGGCCAGTAGAGACATGCTATGCATTATTTTTATAATTTATTAGGAAATTTGATCTAAGATCAAGTCTTTTTCTTTGTAGTTCATATATCTAGAGTATCCAATTTACAGTAACATGTTTGGTTATATAACCTTAAAATTTGCTCAGTAAAACTGAAATTCAGACAAAGACAGCAAAGGACAACAAAATGACAAAAAGAGGAAAACTCATGTCCTTTGAAAAATGGTCTTTGGGAAATCGGTTGTTACAAGCAGTACATGCTCCTTAAATAACATTAAAATAAACCTGAAAAAGAGCAGTTCATACTGCTAAATGAGTAGCTACATGCAGTTAAATGATAATTAATGAATCATATCAAATAATTTATTACAAAAATAGTATATTTGAAAAGTGCTGGCACCTGAGGGACAAGGAGCAGCACTGAAAACATCAGCCATCTTGGAAATTAATGATTCATTATCTGTCAATCAGAATGGAACTTGTTTTTCTTGGAAAGCTTTAATATAAAGGGTATGTTCACAGGTTTTGTGAGATTTCAGTTATCATCTATCATTCTAATAAAATATGGATTAAAATACTAGTCATTTTTCTCCAAAACCTTCGCAGTCAAGGACTGAATAATTTGACATTTAACCCCTGAACTTCTGTATGTCTTTAAGGTATGAGTGCTACTTGGCTTTTTTTGAATCAAAGCACTGATCAAGCTAGTAATGGTGACAAAGCTGAATGACTACAACATCTGCAACTGTGAAGCAATAAATTGCATCTCCCAAAGCCTGCTGTTATAAGATCAGACAGAACCAGAGCAGTATTAACCAGTGTTCCAGGAGCAGTGGGACCAGGCATGATGGGAAGGCACCAAGCAGGAATCAGACACCAGTAAAAGAGAATGAGCTGATAATTTGTAATTTTTGAATCACATTCTTTTCTTTGACACTGGAGAATAAGAACACGTTTACTCTTTGTTTTAAAGGTGAAATGTCACTGAGCAGGAGAATAGTAGAGTGCCTTAGTGTCTCTCTTTACTTCAATTTGTACCATTTCCCCTTAAACAATCTCGTTTTATTATTTTAGCAGACTTCAGGCTTGTTTGATTGTTGTGTAGTTCTTTTATCATCTCCGGAGGAAAAAATTTCTGATTTGATACAGGAATGTCACGTCTTCCTTCCAGCAGCTGACAAATAAGTACAGGCTTCTAACATGAACTTTTTGCTAAACAACCATCTGAATTACCCTCCAAAGTTGGGGTTAAATGCTTCTCATAGAAATAAATAGTAAAAATCTGTAAAGATCCATATAAAATGTAACCCAGCATCACACAAAATAACCATTCATGATAGGTGTGTTCATGCAGACTAGCAGACACACACAGCTTTCTGCAGAACTCTCAGCTCTGACCATGCGAACATTGTCAACTTTGTACAAGGTCATTTTGGTTCACAAAACTTTTCAGGGTTAGGAATTTTAGGGGTTAACCGTTCAGAAAACTTAGGATACCCTTCACTAGAAAGAGCACAACATACCTCTTGACACAGGAAAAGCATAAAGAGTGGAAAGTATCAAATGGTTATGGAAACTATTGGAGCTAGTTTTAGTCTTGAATACTAAACTTTGATTTTACCGTCTGCTTTCAGAAAATAACTGAGCTGTTGAGATTGTATCACTATTGCGATGGCTATTGATATGACCAAACATTCACCAGTAGGATAATAATTGGGTATTTAGTATAAGTGAAGGACTCTAATTGAGTGCTTGATCTGGCTCAGAGAGCACCTTTATCTCATGCTGCTTTGCAAATGTATGCTCCATTAATATATCTCAGGTGGCTTCTTAAAATGAAATGGGGAGGAAAACAAACTGAAATCCTACAAAGTTGATGTTATAAAATAAGAAGAAATGGTATAATTAAGTCCCATGACCTTTCTGATGATGTTGGATGGTACTTATTATCACATACAGTTTGTTATAGTTCTTATTTAAACAAAGCCATTAGCTAGCAAGCAACAGAATTACAGAATTGCATCCACACCATGTGAAAATGGAAAATGTTGTTCGTTTTCTTTTGTTCTTTTCTCAGAAATTTTATGTACTATTTAGTAAGCTTGCAATTTAATGTATACCTGTCAAGCATTTACACATAACATATAAAACCCACAATATGATACAGTGAATACTACAGATGTTAGGAAAAATATGATTTAATGCCTCCTGGGAACATTCACCCGACCTTGCCTTTTAGTTACTTCGCTCAGGAAATCGCCGAAGAATACAGATGGGCTTCAGATTAGTTCTCCACAGCCAACAGTCAGAGGTTCTGTCAGTCCAAAGGGAGAAATGAATTACATCGTACTGTGCTTTCTATCAGCGATCCTCGGTTTTAAGAGGTACGCATTTAGGAACTGTGCTTAAAAGCCCTGTATTTAATCACAGACATTACAATAGCTGCTTAGAAAGGAAAAGGTACCTTAAGAACTCACCTTCCAAATTAAAGGATGGATTATAAATGCAAAACAATATATTGATCATGCTGTGAATAGAAATAGAGGTTGATTTATAATATTAAACAGAAATTACAGAAAATGAACAGTTACGAAAAGACCTATAAATCCCTGAGCTTATTCATAGCTCATATATCAAAATAAATAAACTTTGTCACTTTTTTGGTCTATCGTTCCAAACAAATCCAGAAAAAAACATGAATTGAATTGTCATTTCTTATTTCCATCACTTATCATGTCTTAACTGTAGATTATTCCCTTCATTTTTGAAGCCTCCACCATAGGAGAAATTTCTTTTGATTATCTTCCTGTTCTGATACAAATTTTGAAGGCTTCTATTAGATCATGTCAAAGCTGCTTTATTTCCTAGGCAAATTTATGTAACAGGCAGAAAACTATATGAATTCTGATATAAAATAAAGATACTAAACTAATTCTTTAGAATTCCTCAAGCAAAACAAGAAAGTGTCAAGTGTCACAATTCTGTCTGTTCACCTTAAACTGTGAAAGTCTCATCTTTTCATTCAGTAAAAAAAGCAAAGTGTTCTATACAGATACAAGAAAAAAATCATATTGAAAATTCCTTGGTACTAATCAGTCAAGTGTCTACTCTATATGTGGATTCTACTGAGCAAGACCAATGCTGTCAATTTTAACTACAGTAACATGTCATATTCCTCCTGTAAACAAAATGATGGGAAGAATGGAGATATTTTTTAATGTAAAACAGTTTGTCTGGATTGCATCTAGACTGGTAGAGTGTTATAGCTCTCATTGTCGAAGTCAATTTGCTGGTAGCATCAGTGAACAGCAGAATAGAATGGTTTTGTTTGTATGCATGGCTGTGACCTGTAGCTATGCACAGCGTCAGTTCCCCATCCCAATCCTTGGCTGCATCCCTGCCGATATCATTTATGCCAAGGGATAATCTTGGTTTTTGTGCTTCAGCATTAATTAAGAAAAAAGGGGGAAAAAGTAAAATGCAAACCAAGCATGCAGTACCCATTATAGAAACACTGGTACCACTGTTAGCTGTGGCAATGATGTGATGGCTTGTCGCAGTAGACAGAAACACCTCATCCGCATGTACGGCATTCGCATCCAAACAGGCATGCATGTCATGTGATGTATTTTTGTGGATGCAAGAGACTGGCATTAATAAACTAGGACCTTCTCATCATAACCCTTGCTTGGATGCAGTCCTCTGAACGGTTACCCTTTGCGTCAGTTGAGTTCCTTCCCACTGTGATGGATTGTCTCATTTTGGTGAAGGCAGGATAATGTTGACCATCACATCAAAGCTTGGAATGGCATCTTTAGAGACCTCTGAATTGTGACAAAATTTTTGCAAGGAGCGGAATAAACCGTTCAAGGTATATCATTAATCCTTACACCTCTTTTCTCGCTCAGCACAATATTCTGGTGGTTGCTGACGCTTCTACGTAGTTAGGTGCAAAAGAATACAAACAACATCCTTCCTTTTCAGTTGAGGTATGATTCCCTTTCCCCAGAAAAAAAGAATTTGGCATTCAGGTGCACCTTGCCTTTAGAACAATACCTACAAAGGCTGTATTGACATGGAGTAGGTGTAGCCCACAACTTTTGAAACCCTTTGGCTGAGTGAGTATCTTCCTGCAATCCACAGAGCACAGAACCTTCCACACGTAACTGTCTCAGCTAAAGAATGCCCTGTTCCGGGGTCAAGACTGTTGAAAATGTGTTGGCTCATTGAATTCCTAGCTCATCATGAGCTATTAATAATGCTTTCGCATTATTCTTATGTCTCGCAGGACTAGTCAGTGCCAATCATGATGATAATGTTTTTTAATCTTTCACTTAGCATGTGTACTGTCTCAATATTTCCTGGTTTACTAATTTAATACTTTTCTTCTTTTTTTTTTTTTTCCCCTGAATTAGTCCTAAATCTGAGTAGTTGGGATATTCCATGAACCTTGCGTTTTAAGATTGATAGTGAAACCCACTTTAATCTTGTATCTCCTAGGAAGCTGCCTCTGTACATAAAATGCTACTTTTTATTCTAGTTGTTAGATGTATATTCTAGGAGATTTAGCAGGGACTAAACCAAGGATTATTATAAATTACTTCACAAGCTAGTTACTAAAGACCAAGACAAAGCACCTCTACTTTTTTGTTCACATTTATCCAACACTAAATTTTTTTGCATTCCTGCTGTATATACAGATACAGACTGGATAGGAAATAACTAACTTTCTATTCCAAGGAAAACACTTGTGGACAGGTTAAATTCTTACGTACGTAGTTTTGTGAACTAGTGTGACATTTAGGCTTAACCTGGTGACATTTCTCCTCCCTGTTTCTCTCTGTAGCACCCATTGGTGTTCTTGCTGTCGTGTGGGCGAGTGCTTCCATGGAAACACCCTCTACACTGTATGGTGGCTGCTTTTGATTAATGCATTTTTCATCACATCTTTTTGCTTTGTTTTCATGATGAATCTGTCATGTTTCTGGATATTCCTGTAGTGTGGATGTTTTCCCACCCTTGTTCATGAACACTGGATTTGTTACAGATTTGAACGCCTCTTTGTGTGATTCCCTCAGGATCGCTGACGTGAGTTTGCTATCAGTTCGGGTCACAGATACTAAGTCTGTACTTGATCTTATTCAGTACACACTCTGTAGCTCATCCAGGATGTTTAAATTACCTAGAGATTCACCACTGCGTGGATCTACAGCAAGCTACTTGCATGTGCACTTCAGCTAAATCACAGAATGGTTTGGGTTGGAAACGGACCTGTGGTTGTCATCTAGTCCAGCCCCCCAGCTAAAGCAGGTTCTAGAGTGGGTTATGCAGGATCATGTCCAGGCAGGTCTTGAATATCTCCAGAGAAGGAGAGTCCACAGTCTCTCTGGGCAGTCTGTTCCAGTGCTCCGTCACCCCAAAGTAAAGGAGTTTTTCCTCATACTCTGATGGAACTTCCTGTGTAACATTTGAAAGATGGGAAAGGAAACTAGTTACAAACTTCAAGTGGGACAAAAAAAAAAAAAAAGGATAAAAAGTAGCTTTTCAAGCAAGGAGGCCAGCAGGAGAGGCTCTGGCACTTAGTGCTATGGGAGCATCCTGCATAGGAGTCCCTGAGGTGCGAGTGCCCTGCTGTGTCTGCACACAGACAGCAAAGAGTGTCTTGGGAACTGTTACTAGTCAAGCCCTGGCCAAGTCCAAACTAGCTCTAATCTGCTTTGTGTTTAGAGCACAAATGGAACTGGTCTCAGAAGGCAGAAAGTCGTAACAGAGTCCTTGACAGCTCCTTGCTTCGTGCTTCAGTACAAACAATCTCGTCTCTTGACTTTAAACTGACGAGATGATCTTCTTAAAGCGTCACACATTTCTGCTGTCAGTGATGGTGTGCAACTAGTCAATTGCTTTTCTTCTGGCTATTTGTCATTGCTGAAAATCTGCAGGGGGAGCAATTAGAAAAAAAATTGTCAACACGAATGATGTTTAAGGCCCGTGCTAATAGCTCACTCATCCCATCTGCTTAAGAAACTCATTCCTCCAGTAAATTCATTTTTAATTTGAAGAGGATCCCTGGTTCAGTCATACCACAGTCATTTTTAATTATGTTACTGAGACGGTGTAGGGTTTTTCTTGCCCTTCTGGGCTGGTGCTCCATTTCCTCACCAATGCTGACTCTCCTAGACCCTTCATTAGGAAGACAGGGCCTTGAAACACAATACATGGAGCAGATCTGCTGCCTTTTTTTTTTTTTTAGTGTAGGGTGGGTTTTTTTCCTAAAAATAAACCTATCCACTTCCCTCATTTCCCAACTGTCACACAGAGACACCTTTAGCATGTGTTGGTATTAGGAAGCCATAAATAGGAATATCTGCTGAACAAAAAAGGGGAAGAATTTTTTCCCCTCCTCCTTTGAAATAGATGGAAATAAAAAAGCATATTTGAAGGAAGAGACTAAAGGAAGGGATGGCCAGTGTAGGTGTATCTTTTCTTCTAAATAAAGATAGCAAGTAATCAGTTAGAGATGCATTTCTACTGTACTTCAAACAAAACAAAACCCCAACCAAATGATTTCTACCAAACTCCAGCAGTCTTAACAGATATTTGGATCCCACCAAACATTTTGCATGAGTATTTATTGGAAAAAAAAACCCCATGTGCACAAACTAAGAAATTGCAAGTTTTCTCCTGCCTACCATCACCCGCAACATTCTGTGTGGATCAGACGGTTGCATACGGACAGCATATTTGCACTAGCCTTCTGCTGGTTAGATGGTCACCAGTAGCCTTTACACAATTAGCTCTCTCTTGCTGCAGTCCAAAGAGTTTTCTCCATCACGATGACAACCGCAATAAAGTCTGCTTCCTTAGAAGGCACCAGTGTGACTGATGATCCCTGTGTGTTACAGGGTCCCTATGTGTAACAGGATATTGGAGTACTATGGGAAATGCAATAGAAGACATTCAAAAGCATCTGGATATAAGGGGACAAGGACAGAATCTAGATCTCAGATTCAGTGATTCCTTCCAACTTATCATACGATTGATCATTTTTTGCCTGGCTGCTGTTGTTTCCCAGATGCTACCTTGTGCTGCATTGTCAATGACTGTAAAAATGCAAAGGTTTGTGGAGTGGTAGTTCACCTTTCCACAAGAGAAAGGACACTAAGTTAGCGCATCAACCACTGCACAACTAGGGATCGTGCTGCCATGATCAGCAGCATATGTCCCACAGGCAGCTGCAGCAGTGAAATGAGGAGGATGCTGAGTAGCCATTTGCTGTTGGCTTGTTGTCCATGTACTTTTTCCAAGATTAGTTAGTAGGGAGAGTTCCAGGCTGGAGGTGTCACATAACCTTGTAAACTGAGAGCTACTTTCTCGCCCTTTATTGTCACTCTGTCTCCACTGGTTGAATTAAAAGGAAAGGTCGTCTTGCTCAGTTTTCTAAAAGTTTGGTTATAGATGTCTAGGCTCAAGAAAGACTCTTTATTATTAGGCTTTGATTTGGATCCTGGAAAAGACTGAGAAGTATAGTTCTAGGACAAGACTCCAGGACAAAGACTGTGAAACAGTCCTTTGTGCAGTGAACAATTTTATCCAGGAGAATAAGGGACAGAATCTCACCCAGGGTTCACCAACAGTACACTGATTTTCAAAAGAAGAGTCATAAATGACACGTGGTCAGAGCTGCCTTAAGCTACTTTTTGTAAGAGAAGAACTGATTTTATTATCTTTAGCCTCTACCTTATTAAAATTTGGTTGTGGTATTTTCTTTATATTTTGCATTGTGTTTCAGGAAATATCTTGTGACTATGGTTATGAATATGAAATTAATATTTCATGATATATTGTGGAGTATTATGATTTTTAATAAAACTCGAAGCTTATTTATGCAGGGGAAGTATGCTTTCATATTGTAGGATGTGTCTTCCTCTGAAAGTTTTTAATAAAATATTACTAAAAACATGCAGATCACATTTCAACACAACTAGTACTTCATATAAGAGTGCAAATAAGATTTCATTACTGGAGATAGTTTGCAGAACTGAAAGCAGGTGAAACAATGAGAAGAGCACACTAGCCAAGATTATAAAAATATATTTATTACCTAAAAGCATAAGTGCCCACACCTTTGCCTTGTAGTTTCAAGTCATATTCAACAGTCTGTCTGCTTTCCTGGCATCCTCTGGGTTGGACCCCCACTTTCATCCGGGCCTTCAGTGCTGCTGTTCTCTTTACCTTGCGCTGTGGTCTGTGGAGGAAGGGAACTGTGAACCACTGGGACTAGTAGGCAGAGTTATGAGATTATGGTGCAGGAAATAAATAACCTCTAGATCGTTAGAAGATTCTGTCTCGTCAGCTCCTATATCAGGATGAGGCCGTGCTTACTCTGCTTCTTAGTTCAAAAAGGTGCTGTAATATCGAGTCCTTCTTAGTCTGGCAAGAGTTCTCTAAACAAGTCCTCCTTTCCTACCTGACCCCTACAGAAGATTGATAAAGACCCTCTCCTCAGAGGCTATGTTTGGTTCAAAGGCCATGGGATAACAGAAATGCAACAAAGAACATTTTTTTCCTACTTCCTGTGATTTTGAGCAAAAAATATTTTCCCTGTCATTTGGAGATGCTAGTGCCCATAGACCTCCCCGTATTAGAAGGTCATGGACAAGGTTATGTCTATGATGGGTGGCCTGTTTCTTTGTTGCGATTGCTGATTAAGAGTGTCCAACAGTTTGAAAGTCTCAGGGCTAAACAGTGGCTAGATTTTCTGGATAAAAACTGAGCAATAAGATGGAAAGGCATGAACTACCAGAGCAGGATATGGTCTAGAGCATCTTAAAGATCATTGGAACATGACAGAAGAGAAATTGTGGTGATAAAGCACGTGTTGAAGAGGATGCACTGCTTTGGAAACAGAGAAATAGAAGTTAAAATGGTAGGTTAACACGTATATTTATAGATGGGCTATTAAGAGTAAGGAAGGAAACCACAATAAAACTGAACTGGCTAAAATAAAAAACATCAAAACTTTTTTTGGGAGAGGCCTAGTAGAAACATTTCTACTAGAATAATACTGGGAGTCTAGTACAAATTCCTGTCTCAAATTTGGAAATTAATGTAGATTTCTTTAAAGCTGTAGAGGAGTAAATAGTAACAGGGTTGATTTCTGAGGAGCAGATGGGAGGGTAAGTTCTGATGGCAATGATAGAGCCTAGATACTCCCCAGTGTTACAGGTGATAGGATTTTGCTTTTTTTTTTTTTTTTTTTTTCTCAAATAGCAGGTAAACTGAAAAATTGTGATGTTATTTCAGACAGGCTGGTATAAGAGATAAGGAGCTGGGAGAAGACTAGGTGGCAGAAAGTAGTTATGACTTGAGTCAATTTAAACTGAAGTTAATTTGAGTCAGATCATACTAAAGGTAAGGACAAATCTGAATAAATCTATGAGTAAATTTCCATATTTCAAAAGGGTGAACTCAGAAATACTTAAAGAAATAGCTAGTAAAGTCAGCTGTGCTAGGGAGAAGGATATGGAAAGGTTTGAATGTCTTTAAACCAGAAATGCTAAAAACTTGAGTAAACTCTGTGCGACCTGTATGAAAGAGGTCTAGACTAGCTATGTGAATAATCTTAAAATCGTATTAGCAGCTAGCCTAGATGGACTGAAAAACTAGCCCTGTTTCACACAGGCTGAACTCAAAAAAAAAAAAAAGTCCTCAAAATGGGATTACTTAGAGCACATAGTACTAGTCTGGTGTCATTTCTAAAGGTGCTTGAAAACTCGGTAAATATCAAACTCTACGCAGTGACAGAAGGCCTAATCATAACAACCATATTAAACGTTCAAGCCCTATGGCTGCTGGAGGTCATCAAGTTTTGCAGCAGTTTAGATGTTTAGCATGTATTTGGGTAACTAGCTATTTATAAATTTAAATACTGGCATACACAAGTCAAAAAAATTGACAGTCAGGAAAAAATATAAGAAAAATGCAGAGTCACTACAATACAATTTTACAGTAAAATATAATTTTACTGAGTCATAATTCACAGAAAGTATTGTTATACAGCATTTTGAGCAAGCATCACAGCATCAGAACATGTAATTTCTGGTTTTCATATTGTTATGGACCAGTTCTCTGGCTTCTGGCATAATTTATGCCTTCGTTGCCCCCTTTTTTCCCTTTCTGGATGATAGATGTGATGCTATGATTCTTCACATAGAATCAGAATAAACTGACAAGATAATATTATGGTGAGAACTAAAACATGATTCTTTGAACAAAACAGAGATCTTTGAAACTTAAGAGAAGTTTAAGAAACTTAAACTGAGTTTCCAGTTGTGCCTCTTGAGAGTATGTTAAACATTATACACGCAAATGTTCATGCCTGTGAAATTGATGGAGGTTTTTAGATGTTGTAAGAGGATGAAGTGTTCAGAGTTAGACAAGTAGAATGGAATGATGAAACTTTTAGGAGTATATCTTCCACTTTTCCTCTATTGGCAAGAGCAGCACCAAAATTCTGCTTCAAATTCTAGTATCCATATTTAGAAAATGTAGATAAAAAACCAAAATGGCCTTATAGTCTGGAGAAGCCATCTAGAAGGAGAGCCTAAAGGCTGTTTTCCTTAGTAATCAACCTATTAAGATATAACTTTCTAGACTACACATATTTCTGTGCATGATGAAAACACACAGAATATATCTGCCAATTTCACCTTTCTGTTTTTATCTTTTAATGATTTTTAAAATTATTTCATGTAGCAGGCTGAGTCTGATTTTCACTTACTCAGGCAGCCCATTATACAACCGCTGCAAACCAGTTATTACATGAGAAAATGTTTTAATCTTTCTTCCTATAGAAGAAAACCGTTAAATAATGTATGTGTTACACACATTAGAAATGTAGAACAATTTTGGTTTTATTTTTTTTTGTAATGGGGGTAACTATCCATCAGAAATCCTACTCCAAGATGTAAGGAACAGTGAATTATTATTGACTAACTCTGTAATGGACATACTGTACCACAACCAGAAATATGGGGGCTTGACGTAGGAACCTCTGTGGTCATTGTGATGCAGAATGTTACGTTAAATTATTGCAGTAGTCCTTCGTGTCTCTGATTCTGCATATGCGGACCATGACAGCTGGCACCACAGAGCCCTAAGGACCCCTCAGGCAAGATAAGCCATTTTGCAGTACTACTTTCTTGGATCTTTCACAAAAGAAAAGCAGAGCTGTAGAGGAGTACTTCATTCCATTGACTGTAGTTGCTACTCTTCCTTCTATTCTGGGACAAAATCCCTTCCTTTTTTTTTTTTTTTACATGAGAAAGATGATTTCCTGTAAGAAAAAAAAAAAAGTCCCTTTAAAAAACTTAAAATAGAACCGCAAGGACCCACCGGTGTGCAAATGAGGAGGAAAGAAATAATATAGGAAAGATAATGCTAAGGAGAAAGAGTAGGGGTGAGAAAACTCCAGACTCAGGTAAGGACTCCAAAGAGACAATGTGGGGAAAAAAATTGCTGTAACGAAAGGTGGCAGAAGTCCATAAAGTTGCTATGACACAAGGAGCAATTGGAAATCTTTCTGATAATTGGCTCAAGATAGCTTTTATTATAGAATCTGAGAACTGGCAATGATTAAAATCAGTAGGGATCTAATTGCGCATTAAAAAAAAAAATCAATATAGTAAATGAACTCCTAAATGTCTGAAGATGCCTTTTTTTTCTTTCCTCTTCTTCAGAGTTATAAAAAGAGCTGTTCAAAAATAGCCTTGATGACTTTGGCTCATAGATACTTTCTTTGCTTTTGTAACTATAACCAGCTGCTTCACTAGAATTAATACTGATTTATTAATTTACTAAACCAGGGGAAAGTCAGTAATAACTTGTCCTCTTCCTTTTAGTATTATCTTCAAGTTTACAGTCAGGTCTCATAGAGATTTTCGCTACATTATTTTACATTATGGTCTTGGTGAGAAATCCACTGAGTCTGCTAGAGATTTTTCACTGTTGGATCAGGCTGAGCTGGACTTTGCAGAGATGTCATTTGGCATCTGTCCATACCACAAGCCACACTGTGCGGTATTCTTTGAAAGTATTCCAAATGTTTCTTGAGCACAGGAATGTCTAAATCTGCAAAAATTATCTAAGAACGAGCACTCTTGGAAATGTTTTGTGGATGGAAACACTAGAAACATTTTCCAGATAAATTACTCTGTATCTGTAGATCCCACAAAAAGAATGCATGAAGCCCCTCCTTGTTTTAGAGTATCAACGCTTGCCCAGTGTTTAAACACTCAGCCATGAAATTGGCTAACTGCAGCTAAGCACATTTTTACCGTGTCTTGAACAACAACGTTTCAGAAAGAAGGGGTACGGCCAATCAGTCACCTGCTAAAATGTGTAGGTGTTCCCTATGAGGTGTTGATGTTACTTGCTGAGTGTGCAAGGAATGCTGTCATGGAATGCAGGCGTGCATTTCCATGACATAACCAGACATACACATGCTACCTGATGGCCGAAATGGCATTATGATCTCATTATGACTGTGTCTTTCCAAAAAAAAGTAGTGTGAAATGAGATGCAGAACCTCTGGGAGGAAAAGTGGCAAGTAGCTTGGCTTGTAGAAAACTATTTTAGTCCACGATTTCCTCTTTAACCTAGAAGACAGTCTCAGAAAAAAAAAATATTGACTGGGACAGAGTGAATTGCTGCAAAATAGATTTGTTTCAGAAGCACCAGGTTTGGGCAGTCTGTTAGGTACAATGGTCCAGGAATGTCCATACTATATTGAACAGTATTAGATGTAAGGATTGCTATGTTTGTGGAGCTGAACATGTGCAACTGAAGCAACTTGCGGCAAGTGTCTAGTGAATGTAACTTCTTCCCAGAAACTAAGAGTAACAATAACAACACACAATTGAGTCTTAGAAAAAGATAGAAAGAGAGAAATAGAGGGACAGGAGACCAATGGACATAACAATCTTTCTGCAATATCTTGCACATTACAGTAACAGCATCTTGGGAGGATACCACAGAAAACAGTGGTAATCCCTCTGTGTCTGTTTCTTCTGAATTCATATTCACTGCTTAAATCAGTTCAAAACTTTTCAGCTCATCCTCAAATATACCCAAAATCAGGACCTTAACAAACATTGGTACCACAACTACTTCAGCAGGTGAGGATACCTTGATTTGGATCTCTGTCTCAATGCGTGACTCTCACCTGCACACCTGTAGCACCTTCAGTGACAATTACTGATATTTTGAGAGAACAGGTTTCAAGAATACTTCCTGCAAAAGCAGCAAACAGTTGCTTAAAAGCAGTCACTGGATGTGAGCCACTAGCATGCCATGATCTTGACATTTTCATGAATTCTTGTGGTTTGTGTGTTGGTACAACCATAACTGATAAATTCTATAAATGTGACCAGTTCAAGAACTCATTATTGTATGTACAAGGGCAGTGTAGTCCTCCACTGGTATAGTACACTGAAGATGCAGTGCTGTCTTTCATGAGAATTAGTTCAAATGTTGGATCCAGGTGAGATAACACTGATAATTTTTCACAAGCTCCCTGTTTCTTAAGGAAACACTTGAAAGAACTCACTGAGAGTGTTTCTTCATTGATGACAGATGCCAAGGAAACTGATTCCCAACAGCATAAATGTGTTAATAGGGTATTTTAGACTGGGAACAATAGCTGAAGGTCATCTAGTCCAGCCCACACTTAAAGCTGAGTCATCTCCAAGGTTTACGTTATACTCCCCAGGATCTTGTCCAATCTAATTTCAATTGATTATCTTCAGAAATGAAGCCTCATAATTTACTAGTCTATTTTAATATCTCGTTCTGATGACTGATATACCAATAAGAATCAATCTTTCTGAGATGAATCCACAGAAATTTATGCTGGTGTTCATGTCCATACCTCTGTCATCAGAGCAGACTTGACAGACGTGGCAGAGGCGATCTCAATTAACTTCCATTTCATTCTCATGCACCCTTATTACCATTGTAATGAGCATTTTAGAGATCCTGAAGACTCCTTGGATGTGATAACACTTCTTTACTCATTGTCAAAGGAAGCACTGATACCCAGATGAGAATCTTTGACATAATATGCTACATGCTGTCATCTTTTGATGACCAAACTGAAGTATTGCAGTTTTTCTTTTTGCAGAAATGACATCATTTAAATCTCTATATGGACCACTACATGGTCTGGCTTAGAAATTTGACAGCGGATCTTGTCTGTTAATGTTGTTTTGGTTGAGTTACTGATTCTATTGACAATAATCTTCTTCCTAATCATGAAAACCATCAATTAGATTAATTGCTCTAATAAGACTTCTCTTAGTCTGTAGTGATTCTGATCCAGTGGCTAAGGCCTTTTCCTAAGCAATTACAAATGATAGATTTGTCTCCAGAAAAAGATGGTGCTGAACTCCAAAGACAAGACAATTATGTAACTTGTCATTGGGAAAATCACCAGTTACAATGCTCAATGATGCAGAGCAACGGAGCAATAGAAGCAGCGATGTCCTTATCAGATTGTAAGTTTCACCTGTGAAATTGAAATCTCAAGACAGTGATGGATAAGGCAGACATGGAATGCATCTTCAGCAAGGCTGTGACTCCATCGTACGGCCTTTACTTATAGCAGCTGATTTGCCTATCATATTAGCAATTATCTTGCTCACAGAGTAAGCAGGGAACATTGTGTTCGGGAGTTTTTCCCTTGTTTGCTTTAAGATAATGTGATAGTCATTCTAAATAAGACTCTCTAACGCAGGCTGACTAACATCAGGCTGTCCCAGGAATGCCAACTTAGACAGCAAGCAGGCAGGCAGGCACATTAATTTAGATTCTTCAGTGACAATTCTTCTATCTCAAGTAGGTAAAGTCACACTCAAGATCATTCTCTACTGCTCCTAGGAGTGGCTCCAGAAGTTCTGCTGCTGCTTGTCGTCAGCAGTACGTAAGCATTTTCAACAGAAATCTGAAGGCGTATTTATGAAGCACAGTTGCTGGGGTCTTGAGTGCATGAATAGGCCTTAATGGCCTTGGCCAGCCTCATCTGGGGTTTTCACCTCCACCTGCCACTGATGGGCCCAGGAGCCCTATTTCAGCTTAATTCTGGGCCTTCAGTCCAGTCTAAGCTGCGTCACAGGAGTACCTGTCCTCTGCTCAGCCATAGTCATGTTTGTGCTTGGACATGGACCACGTTTATCTGGACCCTGATCTGCAGACTGACTTTCTGCTTGACCTTGGACCTGCCTGTCGATCACTGAACTGTGTCTGACTCAGGTTATGGTTGCTGGACCTAATCCTGACCCTGATCTGGGGATTGACTTCCTGGATTAACCTCAGACCTGCCTCATCACCACAAACTTGCCTGACAATCTGGAATCTTGATTGAGCCTGGCTGCCACCTCTGGGACTGCCTCTACTGCCGTGGCGTTGCTCCCTCAGTGAGGTCATTGCCCCTAGCCTGCACTGTGGCCACGCTCAACTCCCAGCTCCCTCTCTGTTAGGGATCAACCCCGCTCTTGCTGTTCCCTGGCTCAGCAAAAGCAGGCTGCTTCACAAAGAAAGGTGAGCCAGGAGACAAACCTGCCAATGAGGCTGGCAGCAGCAGCATCTTCACTATCAAGGGTCACAGTCCCATGGCAGCAGAACAAAAAAGCAGAGCAGGTCCAAAGAAAGCAACCTGAGCTGGCCAACAGTAACAAGAACCAGCCAAAGTCTAGTGATGGCCAGACAATGCCTTAGTGACAAGCAATTCCTAGGTCAAGCCAGGAAATCAAGTCAGCAGGACAGGATCTGGCACACCGAAGTACCTGGCCAGGTTCAGGCTTATCTACCATGGTATGACAGTGACCAGGGGAAAGGACCTGACCTTAAATGCAGCTTCCAAGAGAAGGGAGGAGGCTACAGATGAGCCTTTCAGCTCTTTTCCTTACCCAGCTCCTCACACGAGTCTGATCCTAGGTGACAGGGTGGCACAGAGTTGTTCTTGAACACAGGTAACCAAACCCCACGGAGGGGATAACTGTTTTTAATTATCATAACTTTTGAAAAGCAGGGTTTCTATTTGCAGCAATTTCTGAATTCTCAAATTTTAGTGTTGTTCTCCCTTGGAAAAAAAACACAACAAATAAAAAAAGGGTAACATTTTAAAATAACACTTCTGGAATGAAAACTTGAAGTTTCTCCATGTATTTTCTCCTCATGTCTCTTCTTGGGTGCTTTGAAATACTAGATAGCAAAATGACTCACAAAAAAACTTCATAGATTGTGGGATATATCTGAACAATGTTTCTGTTGTAAGGAAACAATACATTTTCGGTAGAACATCTTTCTTTTAGAAAGCTCTTCTGTACTAGAAGTACTGGGCAAATTATTTGCGTGTGTGCGTGTATATGCAATTACAAAAGTCTGTGACTGTTTTTAAAGATTGGTTGAGTTCAATACCATCATCTATACAGTACAAACCGAAAGGCACTATAAAATAATTTCTGCATAATCCCATCACTTCCATATGAGTTACGGCAGACATTTTAGTGTATGCAAGTGACCACCTGTGACTTAAAACCTTCAAGAGTCCTCCACTTTCCTAGGTAAAATGTTTCTGTGGTTTATTACTCTTATTTTTACAGTTTTATTAGGTACATCTGTGTTCCCCTAGTCTGAATGTAGCTAGTGTGAACTTCCAACCCCTGGATTTTATTATGACCTTTTTTTTGGGGGGCAGAGTAAAGGAACAATGATTATGAATTTTTTTTTCTTTATGTGGGCACCTCTAGGTGGTTGTCAAGCCACCTTTTAATCTTCTTTTGGATACACTAAACATATCAAGCTTCTTTAGTGTCTCGGTATAAAATGAACAATGCTGCTGCTGATTCTGGAGATTTAAGTTTCTTGCTCTGAGGAATTAATAATGTAAATTAAACGGATAAAAATCATAATGTAATGAACAGTTACAGCTGGTTAGAAGGTCAGAGGAAAGGAATGGAAAGCTACTGGCAGAAAAACTGGAAGAAGTGTCTAGGAAAAGCATTATTTTCAAACAGTTTAGTTCTGAGCCTCTGATTTGGTTTCACAATTTTGTAAGGGCATTTTCATGTTGTGCTAAAGTTCTGTGTCTTATCTCCCGTTTTATTTCTCTATTAATCAGGTTTGGGCAAAGAAACAGTGACATATAAACAGGAGAAGGAAGTAAATTCAGAGGAAAGAGTTGAAGGATGTCTACTTCTTTTTCTTCACATATCTTTTATAACTGACAGCTGTTCCTGAGCTTGTGTATAATTCAGCATAGCATTTTCTGTAGGAAGAACAGGTTATTCCAGACCTTAGACTTCTAATACATCTAATGCCAGAAATCACCCATGAACTATGACTAGTTCTAAATATTTTAAAAGAAAGTGCAAACATATCCCAGCGGGAGTGATGACTGTGGCATAAAACAGCCTCAGGGGAAGAGATACAGCTGGATGCCAAATCAAGGCCTTGTAAATGCTTCTCAGGAAGAGATGAATTTTGAATATGCAGTTTGAAAGGAACATATTTCAGGACAGTTGCTGTAAATTGGCCCCACTTTGAGCAATGACTACCAAAGATCGAAAGTAACTGATCAATCCTGAATGACTTGACCAGGACTTTGTACCTGTAATTGTTGGAATATTTAAAATGTGGACATACTTCTTAGTTATCCAGCCTCCTCATGCTTCTTAAAACACATTTATAAAATGGCATTTAGTAGAGCTGGCCTTCTAAGATCACAGACAGCCATTAATTACAATTACACAAAGGATACCATGAATAACTTCACTGATTTGTCACCAAGGCAGTTTTCAGGACAGGATATAATTATAGATTACTGTTTTAAATTGTGATTCCTGCAAAAATGAGGTTTTTGCAGGAAAACCAGATCAGAAATACAAACTCTAGAACTCTGAATAAGTACCTTAATTTACTATTTGTATCCTTCAGCAGGATGAAGGCACTTGATAAGTCCTTTTACATTTCTGCCTACTTAAATTGCCTTCAAGTTTTCTTATTATAGCAAGAAATAATTTCATTTTAGTTCAGGTTAGTGTTTGGGCTGTTTCTTAACTGATTTTTTTTAAATGTTTTGGGAATTTGTTAGATCTCTGTGAGTTGACCCACAAAAAAGGTGATGTAATTTTCTTCCCTCTCCTAAACTTTCAAAAAGAATTCAGTAAAACTGAATTTTTGGGAGCAGCAAAATATTGACAAAGAAGAAGAGTACCCTACTGATTTTGTTGAAAAGCAGCAGTATAGATGTGTCCTTATTTTTTGGCTAAACAAATATTGAGTAGGTTGAGATATACATGAAGCCTTCAGTTTTTTAGACACTTACCTAGGACAGTTGAAAATTGTAAGAAAACAAATCACTACTTTTGGCAAATAAATTGATGGTACTGAAATAAAAACCATCTTTAGAATGCGCTTATGCTTCTTATACTACAGGACTACTTGAACACTACATGAATCTCCAGAGAGAACTGGTATTAGCCCTATTTTATAGACAGATAGGACTATATGATAGCAAAGAGAGTTGGAATCATCTTCAAGCCCACATTCTAGACAGCTCCCTGAGTCTAGTTTCTGATTAACAAAGTCATTTTTCCTTGACCAGTATTTTGTTTTATTCCCTTTGACTGGCTCTTTAGATATGCATAGCCTTTTCCCTTGACTAAAATTAGAGATTAAGATTAAATTTGGGATATTTGAATTAAGTGACATCATACAAACATTTGTAATTGAACTCGTAATTTCCCGGGATGAATTCCTAAGTACAGGGTGAGTCTTACTCTCATGGAAGCTTAGATGAAAACATGTGCAGATCAGTATTTCTTGGGTAACGTAATTTCAAACTTGAAAAACGAGAACAGTAAACCATGTGACTTAAGTCTTGTAGCCATTAATTTCCTTCTAATATTAATTCTGTTGGAAACACACTTCACTCTTTTACCTGTAGAAGTAGCTGCTGTTCAGTAGTGGATGCATCTGATTTTTTCAGAGGCCCATTTAATAAAAGTGTTCCACAGATTTTTCAAAAGGAAAGAAGCTACTATTTGGCCCAAAATTATTTTTATCTCCCTTACTACTAGCTACATAAATCTATGAAAGCACATTTGAGCAATGTTTATATTGCTTTTTTCTAGAGGGATATGTGCGTTTTATACCATTGTTCCAATGTGAAGCTGACCTGTGTCTTCATTTGCTTCTGGAACTGAAATAGAAGCGAGTATTTCTATCATGTTCATAAGACTCTAGAGCTGGCTATGCCGTGATAAACCTCTGTCCCAAGGGAGAATAGTTCATTGAGTTGATTGGAAAACTGGACAAACAGAGATATTTTCAGGAGGGAAGCAATAAGTCTGCTTTAAAGGGTCATTTGGGGTTGTGAACATTAGGTAAATAGTAAGTATAATAACGTACACGCATCTATCCAAGCTGAAACTGTATTGGGTACCTTCCAGAACACATTGCATTCGAGGACTTAGTTGTCTTGAGCAGACTGTGTCTGCTTTGTTGGGACTTGTACTCCAGGTCTGAGCAGCCTGTGTTGGCATGAGGAGCTGCTGCAAGGGAACCTGCTGGAGTGCTGCTTACCTGGCTGTGCCGACATAGCATTCCAGCCTGTCAGGAGAAGTATGTGGGTTTGGTTCCTACGGAAAATGAAAGGCACCATGTCATGGGACAGAGGAGGAAACTCTGCATGAGCAGGATCTGCGCAGTGCACAGTGCGAAAATCCATCTGGGGTCACTCCAATGCTACATGAGAAAGCGGAGTACCCAGCATCTGAAGGGATGTAAGATTTACTTGCTACCTCTTTTGTATTTCTCTTTTTATTGCATTGTACTAAACCAAGTGTGTTATTAAACCATTTGTTTGGGGACCTTTCTCACTGAGATCCAGAAAAAAGCTGCACAATCTCTCTCTCTCTCCTGCTTTCTCTGCACCGCAAGTGCAGGACAACACTGAAGTTGATGGGATCCTGCTCCTTGACTGTTACAGACTGAAAAGCTTTGTCAGGGGGTAACCAGTCAGCCAGAAAGAACTGATAAGAGATCTTGAGCCAGCCCATGGCCTATGCCCAGGGAATGATACCATACATGTTTTTCTTGAAGAACTGTGATGAAACACAGATTAACAGAAATGAAAGTACCTGTGTTCAGAGACATTCCAGAATTGCCTAGGTGAGGAAGGAAAAAAGCCAGAGATAGCAGAGGCAGCAGAGATGGCGGTTTGGCAACTTTGGTAGCAGGTGGGATCAGCATTGGTGCTTGAAGGCAGAAAGGATGGCAGAAAGAAGCTGTGGCGTGGGGGGGGAAGCTAGTGTTGAGTTCAGGGAAAGGAACAGAGAGGGGCTGCTCAGGTGAGAAAAAGTTCTAAGATTTGGCATGCACTGAACATTAAAATCAATGCTTTTTCTATGGGATAGTGTTACTCGCGGCACAGTAAATATGATTTTTACCATTATTAGTAAGAGGTCATTGTGTTTCTGCTGACTGACTGTGTAGGCGTCAGGATTTCTCAGGGCTTGCCTTGGTCTGAGCGGTTATTAGCTTATTCAGCAACTGCCAGTGGCTAAGTGACTAGTGCCCAGATAGTTGTGAGCTTAATTTCTGATACTCTTGTATATGATAAAAGTCTGAAAAACACATGTAATCACTGGCTAACAAAATTAACCTGAATGTTAACTACGGCTACAGGAAAGCCACTGTGTGACTTTCTAACTTCAATTGGGAACCAGTGAAAAGAGCGAGCACAAAATCAGACTGTGTTAAGAAAATATTTCGAAGAGCTACTCCTAAAGGTACACGAAGATGAATACAGTGCTTCTGAGGGTTATTGGCTAGATCAGAGTCCTCTTTATCCTGGCTAGGATTTGCGGCTCCATACTTCTTATGTCCTACTTAAGGATCTTAGGGGCATACAAGGAGTAAGTGCCATAGAAGCTTTGTACTGGCTTTCTGCAAAAGGATAGTTTTTAATAATAACATTAAAATATGTCCTTCCTGAGCTCAGTTCATCCTACCTGCATCCCTTCTTGTCACTGTATCCTTCAATCTCCTTCGTGAAAGTGTCCTATGTCTCTAGCACTCATTTATGTTATTTGCTTCAATGACCTTACTTGACAACTTACTCCAAGTGTTTACTGCTCTTTGAACAAAGTAGTTCTGCCTGAATTCAGGTGCAGTTAAGCGATAATAGTATTGCTGCTCTGTTTTATGAGGCAATAAGCTTGTTCAGCTGAGTATTTTATCCCAACAAGGGAACTAGAATATTGCAAAGTAAAACACTCACGTAGCTCTTTGGCTGCAAAATATGTTTGTAACCAAACACTTTAAACAAGAAGCAGCTTATTCAAGGCTGCATCACAATTTACAGGTACTTCCCTGTTGTCCTCGGGCAGCCAGTCACCTCACAAATAGCGTGTGTCACTGAGCTTTTTGGTTCAGCCCAACTGCCCAGACTGCGGCACTGGTTGGACCAGTGTATCTGGATCCTCTTGGTGCACTAGGTCAAAAACTCACTAAAAGAGCTTGGAATCTTGCTCCTACTGTCTTATTGTTCTGAAGGAGGGAAGAAACATTGCTGACGGTTCACGATAAGGGAGGGATCCACATATTCAGACACCAGTTGTGAAAAGAAAGAGAGAAAGTTTCTTGCATGCCTCTTCATACCAATGTAAAATCCTACAAGTAGCACAGGATGAAGAATAAAGCAAACAAGAACTACATCATCTCTATCACGCTGGTGTCTGATACTCATACTCCATGTAAAAGGCACCAAAACCTGTCTGATTATTTGTGAAAGTACCATGCTGCTGAATCACAAGTAAAAATGTCAGCTTAACATGTCAATAGGAGGCAAAATCATTTTCAGCTTTTGTTTCAGAAGTCAGGTAGCTTGCACCTTTTTTTAAAATCCCAGACAGTGGTTATTATTTACGTCCTCATCGTATTTGAAAATAAGGGACAAGCTGCTTTGAGTTTGTGTATAAAGTAACTTACTGAATCTAACTATTAAGCTTCTATTAAAGCACACAGATGAAATTTTTTAGCTCATGCAAGAGACTATTTCAAATTAAATTAGCAGTGTGATTGTATGAGGATATTTGCAAGCATAGAATGGAAATCATAAAGCACTCAGCAAAATCTGAATTCATGTAGTTTTAACTTCACTTTTTAACTTAACAAGAAGCTTCAGTCAAACATTTGATCTACTAGAACCAACAAAGGTTTCACCCTATATTCCTAGAAACCAATAACAATAATAATTTTTGTTTGATTTTGCATAGAAGGCAATTATGATAAATCTAGTCAACACCAGTGAGTATTTTATCAGTGACAGGAAATAAAGATCAATGAAAGGTACATCGCTGCTTCACATGTCCCCTCTCTGTCATTTTTATTTAAAACCCCAATTAATTTAATGATTGTAATATTGATCACTAACTTTTGAAATGTCAAATTAGCCATGTCAGTTCACACAGTGTATTTGATCAGAAAAAAACTTTTAACTGGTGCAAAAAGCAACAGAGAATAAATTACAAGATAAATCATCAGCTGCAGAATTTAATGACATTTCGTTATAAAATACTAAGCTGGTATCAAGGTTTATTATAAATTCAAAGGCTAGCCTAGAATTTTTAACTGACCCTGGGATAGCAAGTTTTCGTTCTGAAACCGTGTAAAACTCTGGCTTTTGGAAGACCTGCAGGGCTTATTCATTCAGGCACCACGCTGTTCTGCTGTCTTGAGCTGTTTGCTGAGCTTCACCTCTAAAGTTGCTGTGAGAATGGATGATGTAGACTGGTTTCAATTAAAAATTAGGTTAAGATGAGCAGTCACAGCACATACTTATTTATGTTGGACAGCATAGACACAGCAAAAGCGAAAGAATGAAACGGCATTAGTTTTTAAAAGAGCAATAGCCCATGATAACTTCATGTGCTTTGCTTACAGGAAGCAAAGTTTGACTTCATACAGACTGAAAATCCTGTAGGGCCTCTGTAGTTCTTTGAAGCTTGAGCAAAATCAGAAGAAAAGTTAGCAAACAAGATTCATCGTGTCCCAAACCATGTGTGAGAGAAAGGGATGCCACCTTTTTGTATCCTAAAATTAGAAACCTTTTTTAAATATTGTTTTTGCCATGATTTCATGTCAAGCAGCCCTGATGAGTCCTGTTTATTGCATCATAATCATGAGTTATCTTGAAGTTTAGAAGAATGCTGTACTCAGTTCAGATTAATGTCAGTAGTAAACTGTTCAAAGTTATTAGAAGAAGCCTATGAGATAGAACGTTGGAGAGAAAAGGGGACCAGGAAAGCTGGCTTTTTCTGAAGGATCCCAACATCCAAGCTTAAGAATGGTCTACCCCCATGTGCAGAGAACCCTGCAATGGCAGCAGAAGGCATGTGTAGATGATCAAGAAAATCCTGGCTAAACTCAAATATAAATAGAAAGTCTACAAGAGGTGGAAGCTGGGACAGGTAACCCAGAAAAGCTGTAGAAACACCATCTTAGCTTGCAGGGATGGATTTAGGAAAGTGAGAGCTCAGCCGGTGAGGAATGTGAAAGTCAACAAGAAAGGCTCTACAAGTACATCAACAGCAAAAGGAAGACTAGCGAAAATGTGGACCTGCTGCAGAACTGGGCAGGGGACCTGGTGACAAAAAACATGGAAAAAGCTGAAGTGCTTAATCCCTTCTTCACTTCACTGGGAAGGCTGTTCTTCAGGAATCACAGGTCCCTGGGACCTGCAGGAAAGTCTAGAGTAAGGGAGACTTACCCTAGATGGAGGAAGATGAGGTTAGAGAATACTTAAAATGAGATATAATCAGTTCCATGCAGCATCATCAGATACACCTGTAAATGCTGAGGGAGCTGGTAGATGTCATTGCAAGGCCACTCTATTATCTTTGAAAGATCATAGCAATTTGGAGGGAGGTTCCCGAGGACTGCAAGAAAGCAAATCTCACTCCTGTCTTCAAGAGAACAATCTGTGGAACTACAAGCTGGCCAGCCTCTCCTTGATTGCAGGGAAGGTGATGGAGTAAATCCACCTGTAAACTTTTTCCAACCACGTGAAGGTCAAGAAGGTGATTGGGAGTCAGCATGGTTTAACAGAGAGAAATCCTGCCTGGCCAACCTAACAGCCTTCTACAATGAGCTGACTGGCTTGGTGGGTGAAGGTTGAGCAGGGGATATTGTTTACCTTGACTTTGGTAAGGCGTTTGGCACTGTACACCATAGCATTCACACAAACTGAAGTACAGGTTAGGTGAATGCATAGTTAGGTTGATGGAGATATTATTTAAGTGCCCGTCTGAAAGGATCTGTAGCACAAAATACAGCTGGGGGCTGTGAGTATCCTGGGGTCAATAATGACACCAGTACAGTTTAACGTAGTCACTAATGACCTGGATTATGGGACAAAGTGCACACCCAGCAAGTTTGCTGATGATAGAAAACTGGGAGGAGTGGCTGGCACACCAGGGTGTTGTGCTGCCATTTGGAAAGACCTTCACGGACTGGAGAATTAGGCTGACAGGAATCTCCTTAAGTTTAACAGAGAGACCCAGAGTCCTGCAGCTGGGGAGGAAGAATGAACTAATGCACCAGTACACACTGGGGTCTGACCAACTGGAAAGCAGCTTGGCAGTGAAGGACCTGAAGGTTCTGATGTACAACAAATTGAACTTGAGCCAGCAATGTATCCTTGTGGCAAAGACTATCAGCACCCTGAGCTATATCAGGAGGAGAAATGCCAGCAGGTCAAAGGAGGTGATTCCTTTGTACTGCTCAGCACTGGAGAGGCCACATCTGGAGTGCTGGGTCCAATTGTGGATGCCTGTAATGAACTTGACTGGATGACTGTCGTACATAGAGATGTTAGTGAACCACATAACAACTAACAGGAGTTAGCTAACAGGAGCTGTATGTCTGGTGTGCCCTTCAGACCTGTGTTGTGGTGCACAAAACCATGGCTGCAGGACAAACTCAGACATCTCATTCTAATAGAGGATCTTGCACACAGCTTCTGCTTGGTACCAGCAATTATGCCACCTGTGTGTACTTGCCTTTATCTAGGAGAGCAACAAGAAGTTGTCATGTGAACATCCTTTCTATTTGACACTAGAAATGATGAATAGAGTTGTTTTCTGGTAAGAAAAAATCTATAGTAGCTCAAATGACTGAGAGGGAAGAACCTCTCCTATGGACAGGGTCTACACAGTGTGCTGTGCATGGATCAGAGGACCATTTGCTGCTACCCACTTGGGGTTCCAGCATCCAAAGGGACATGGGATTATCTGTACTAGCATCTCTGTATTAGCTCTATATAAATAGTATTTTAAAAGATGTCTTAAAGCTTGTCAGTGCCTTTGGGACTGGGTTCATAAGGAACTAGCACCTAGTGGTGCAAAACACCTCTTCATTGTAAGGAAGATATGGGTATACTGGAGTGAGCTTAGTGAAGGGCCTCAAAGGTCTTGGGGCATCTGTCTTATAAGGAGAGGCAGACAGCTGGGACTGTTTAGCCTTAAAAGTCTAATCCATTTTTATGAATACCCTGTGGGAGGGAGTAAAGAGGGAACCAGCATCTTCTCAGCTTTCCCCAGTCACAGGGTGAGAGGTAATGGGCACGAATTGAAATACAGGAATTTGCATTTAAACATAAGGAGATTCTTAGTTTGAGGATGGTTGAGCACTGGAAGAGGTTGCTCAGAGGTGGTGGAGTCTCTGTCCTTGCAGGCAGTCAAAACCTCCTTAAATGTGATCCTGGGCAGTCTGCTGCAGCTGACTGTGTTTTGAGCGGGAGGTTGGAGTACACGATCTCCAGAGGTCCTTCCCAGCCCAGATTCCATGAAGCAAGGATTTTGAGGTCATGTTCATTTTTCAAATGTCTCTAAAGCACGCAGTTCATCTGTATCTGTCTTTATAATGGTAAATATCTGTTTTATATATTGATGTGAGCACTTCCTTTTTATTTATGTCATCCATATTGATGCTTTCTGCTTGCCAGATTTTAATTTCACTAACCCATTTTTAGAGATATGTCAACAAGTAAGAAATATCTTTTAGCACTTGATCTACAGTTCTGTTAATATCATGTTTATCTACTTACCTCTTTAAACATGACAAATATTCAGTCTAGATACATACAGTGCAACTAAGTGATAAGAAATGCACAATATTTACTTCTGTGTAAGGACAGTGTCTTTTATGAAGTGCCTACTGAAACCTTTATAACTTTTTTCCAGATATTGTTCCATTTATTCTGAGAAGAAAGGTTTTTATTTGACATTAGAGTTTTTGGGAACTCTGTATACTCAAATATTTTTTCCTTAAAACGGGGTCTTGAAAACATTCATGGGGGTTGTAACAAGTGTTCTTCAGACATTTGAAAGGATAGAAAAATAGAAAATAAGACACAGATTTTTTTGATGGAAATTCTTGTAACAAATCCATATTAAAGCAATGAGCATATAAGAAAGGAAACTCTTACGGTTAAGGAGCTTGAAATTGAATATATGCTAAAGCTAGCGAAGGACTTTCTGAGACAGGTATTCGGATATTCCAGTTGGGGTCTCTCTAAATATGATATTTAGAGCACAGCTGACAAAAGCACTTCTGCCATGCAACTGATAGTTGCTTGGTACTCAGAAGGGAAAGACACATGAATGAAAGAGTAAGCTAACAGATTTATCAAAAAGCCTTGCAAATTTGTTTTTTGAGCTTTTGTAAAAAAGCTTGGTTACCCTTTACTAAGAATAATTTCCAAGGAGAAATTGTTTTTTGTACAAGAATTTACAATCTAGAAATTGTTTGATTATACCCAGTTCTGCCAAGGAAAATATACAATAAAGTAAGAGGTAAATATTAGCATTAATTACCACTTAACTGCATTTCGGTCTTAGGAAATGTTTCATGAGGCAAAACCTTTGATTCATGAAGAATTAACACTAGCAGTTCACAGACAAGATAATATAATGCTACTTTATCTCTGATTTATTTCTATCATCACTGATTACTGTGTATGCATCCTTTTATGTTGGAATACTTCATTTATCTAAGGTTATTGCAGGGTCAGTAAATCCTACCTGTAAGCAATTTCATTACTATTTTAATCGTAATACAAAACTTAGCAAGCTCAGAAATAATTATGAAGACTTCCATTTCTTCACTTCTGTGGTTAGAGCACTTCCACTCTTTCTCCCATAGCCATGTGTCCTCCTAGTAGACTATCAGGTGCATCAGCAGTGGCAGAGTTAAAGCTACCCACCATTTCTTAGCCTGAATTGGTTCTTCATCACTATCACTTCAGTGAATACAAAGGAACTGCTGGGAAAGCATCCCCTGGGGAAAAAGACCTTACAAGGGCCTTAAATGACAAACTCCGTGTATTTTCCCCAATTAGGAAGCCAGCACAGACCTTCTGGAGACACTGCACTTGAATGCAGAAGCTGGAAAAGGACAAGACGTTTTCTGCTGAAAATTAAGGTGGGCATGGGTGTGTGGCTGTGTCTGATGGTGCTCCAGATAGCTGACAGTTTGAATTCTTTGGCTTTTCTGAAGACAGACAGAAAGCAAAGTATTTGGAACTGTCCCAACTCTAAGACTGTCTCAATTTTTGGAAATTGCTGATTCAAATATTTTAAAGTTAATCTCACTGTAATAATTTTTAGCATCATACATCTCCATTCCTATTTCTGTGGTATTTCTGTGTGGTTTCCTTTGAGAATGCTGCATTGCTCCAGACATTAGTAGAATTATGTCATGGAAACAGGCTTCTAATTTTAAGTAAACAGAAAATGATTGGAGTGCCTGGTAGGTGGGCACCTCCTTGAAATTAGTTTGTAATTTGGCTCCATATGATTCAATTCCAAACATGATGTCTTTCCCTGATGGCATTCTTGGCACTGTGATAAAGATGGGGTCACTCTACTGGGCTCAGGTGGATAGCCTCTCTTATTTTGTAATGTGCTGAAATATTTAAGAGCTATTTTTGCATAACTTAAAGCTTTTCAGGAAATTTTTATGCCATAGTGGCCTTGAGAAAGTATAAATGATGTCGATTCCATTTTTAGTGGTCAGGCATGTATTCAGCTTTGCAGAGTTTCACTCTAGTTGTATATTTCTTCCTTATTTTTTCTGTTACTGGAATATCAGTTGAGTTCAAGAAAGCAGTTGACATTGAAATATACCATATACATTAGAATGAATATGCCAATATCTACATAGGTGTGTTAATCAATGTGCTGTAGGATTTCATATGGCTTGAATGATATTTGAAGGCTCTTGTTAGTGGAAATAACAAGCCTTCAATATGAATAAGGTGTTTAAATCTTGTTGGTGTTAGATTTACCTTGATTTCCGAAACAAATGAAGCTTATGCAAACATATAATTATATTTGTGTGTTTCGACAGTTTTAAATATTTATCTCAATAATTTTAGTTTCTAGCAGTCTTGTGAAAACATGCATATGAATAAAGAAGAAAATCTATTAAAGATTCCAATGAAAGAGTGGTTTGCACTCAGTGTCTGGTCAGACGTGTGGAAGTCCACTTCTTGGATGAGGATTCTTTCCTTTATCAGTTTCAATAGTTGGGGTTTTTCATATGTAATTTGACTAAAAAGTCATTAAATCAAAACATAAAAATACATTAAAAAGTTTTCCATGCTCAGGGAACTAATTCCTAATTTTCTTGCAACCCTACGTGAGAGATGGGCGGACCAGGGAAGAAAAGACTCATTAGAAGGAGCAAATTATAGTGAGGTGGAAACTTGATAGCAAAAGGAATTCAGGGCATATCGAAAGAACAATTAGAGATAATCCAGTATAAGAGAAGACAATATAACTGAGCTATAACAGAAACAGAGTTTTTTTTTAATGTGGTGTTTCAGAACTAAGGAGAATTGCATCAACAGTATAAAAATGTAAGTGATGACTAGGAAAAATGAAGACTTTCACTGGTTACATGACTGAAAGTCAAACTCTGCCTCGGTGCAAATAAAGAGAGTGCAAATTGCATGCAGAGTTCTCGGGAGACCCTAGAAAGCTAAATCTGTCTCCTGAATGCATGTGCACCCAGATTTCAAACTGCCTAGTAGCAAAATATTTTCTGATGTGAACATCTTTAGGTATCCGGGTTATTAATAGGATGTTTTGTGTTCTTGAGGGGTGTAGTATTGTGTTACGTTAACACAGGACTGTGACAGCACTACGCTTTCTACTATGGCTCATGGATATTCCTTTTTTCACATCCCAAATACCCCTGTGTGTAGACAGCAGTTGCTGGAAAGCCTAATGACTCGGACAAAGGTCAAATAATTGTCTGCAGCTGGTCTGAGACTTTTCCCTTGTTTCCTGATGAATAAGTAGGGGTTTTAGTGATTGTGAAGGTTGTTGAGCTGATCTGGCAAGTTACATGAAGGATGCGACAAGTGATGTGAAATAGTCTAGCTCTTGGATAGGCAAAAGGTAAATTGCTCCCAGTAACTGGGCAAACATCATTGTTGCTGTCATTACCATTTTTAAAACACAGTTATTTGCGATTTCTGGTTTAGTTCCTCTATTTCCATACCAACAGCCCAAAAGGTGAAGCGGAAATATCTACTTTTCTACGTTGACATTTTCAAGATGAAAATCTGAGTATTTCCTTCTCAGCTGCATTTTGTGTATTAATAAAAAATAAAGAATTAGATTATTTGAAACAAAATGCTAAGGAAAATAAACAGAAAATACTCTATGAAACATCTGAGGTTTTTATTTTGCTGAAAATGATGAGAAATTCTGTGGAAGTTAAATGTGGTGGTGTTTGGGGTTTTTTTGTTTAGCTGGATATGTAAAAATAAATATTTGCCTTATTGTATTCAAGGCAATAGCGTTACTTTCAGCAGAGATTTTTGTGCTAGAGTCTTGATGAATGCATATGCATAAATGCTATGATACTGATTTTGAACTCTGTGCTTAGCAGAAGCTGTTTTTAAGTGTGTCTGTTACAGTTATTCTTACCTTTCTTCAGGACACTAAAATCAAAATCAGGCTTGAGTCTTTCTTATTTGGTTTAGGTGGCAAACTAGCATTGGCTATTGCCCACCTATTAATTTCACTGTATATGTGTTACTGAAGCTTTATTTTCAGCAGTCTGACTTCTCTGTGTGAGAACTGATAGCAAGTGGTAGCAGAATAAGTAAAACTAGTATCTCGTTCCTGTTTTTTTCACCCCGTAATCTCAGTTTGCCAAAACAGCTAAAGGTTGCAGTCCGCTTACTCAGGACGAAGCACCAAAGGGTTATAGGATGTGACCTTGCCCCACGGCTGGATTCAGAATAGGTGCCAGGACTTTGGACCCTCTACCTTGTGGCTGGAAAGCCTACAACGCTTGGGGTATTCTCTGCCACTCACGTATATGTGTTATGTTCGCAAAGCACTCTGTCTGGGTATGAAAGACTTTTTCCTAAGCTGATTTGCCCTCTTATTTTGATTCCTTTTCTGCTTTGACAGGTCTGTTTCTTTGGGCCTCATTACAGTATGTGTTAGTTTAAATTATGTTGGCTGCCTGAACCCCCGTGATAGAGTAATTGGACACAGGTTCCTATGTTAGGCTGCAGAATGGCTTCATGTTCCTGCTGAGCAATCATTTTTTACTAATTTTATTTTTTCCACACAATTTTTGAGTGTGTAGCTTTGTGTCTGTAGCAGTATACACCAACTTCCCTCTTACATTTTTGTTAGATAGTTACTGTCACTGAATTAACGCTCCGTTGCACTACTGCTTATGTCACGTTTAGCAGAGAAGGAGCCAAATTGGTGCTGCGCAAAGCCCAGGAGCCCGGATTCAGTTGAAAGCAGTTTCAGACCTAAGTAAGTGCTTGTTCACAGCGCCTCTCGGGGGCCTTGCCCTTTTCCTTGGTACCCACAAGGAACTGAAACCGGGTTGGCTGAGTTAGCAATGCTCGCTGGCAGCGAGGTAACAGAGGTGCCATTCAAGCGCTGCCCATCACACACAGAAAGGTACCTTATCAAACATCTCCCAGTGCAGCGAAGGGTAAAACAGCGCAGTGGATGCGTTTTCGCTAACTTACACATGGTGGTTGAAACAACCAGCCAGGAGAAAAAGCCTGCAGGATCAAGTATATTCTTCAGGAAAGAGAATAAGCAATGTATTTCCTAAAGAAATTAACCCTTTAATATCTCAATTTCTACATATGAAAAAGATCCATGTCAATAGGTCATATTTAATCAGACTAAAATTCTTGTTTAATTTGCATACATAATTTTACAACACTGTCATGTAAGTAGGAGACCCAATCATCGGGGACACTAGCCCTCATTAAGTCTGTAAAAACAGAGAAAGCAGGCACGTGGTACCTTTTTAAATTGGAATCTTTACAGACATTCAGACAAGGCAGAGACTCAGACATGTAGAGGTCAAATTTAGCAATTTCCACTTGGACTATAATTCTAAGCTGAACTTCACACCTGACTAACTTTCAGCATTCCCAGTAGTTAGTTAGGGCCTTTTAAATGAAAGAATGAGAAGATGAGATTCTTTCCCCCTATAGTACCCATTCCAAAGGGTACCAAAGTTGTATCTGCAAGCAGAGATGAGCACTTAAACTTTAGAGAGCCAGGCTTACAGGCAGGAATCAGGAAAAAAAAAAAACAAACCCAACCTTTTGGCACTGTTTCTATGTAAACCTAAATTCTGACACTCCCCTGTTTATGTCATGACTACAATGGGAATAACAATACAAATTATGTTTCTTAAAGTGCTTTGAGGTCCAAAAGGTAAAAATCTGAAAAAAGTAAGGCTATCGTATGAGTTTTGCTTTAGTGAAGTAACAGTTCAACACAAAAATCAACAGATTTGTATTAATAATGAAAAGAAACTCTGTTTATTATTATATCCATTTTAAGGAAGAAGTATGACTTGTATGATAAAAAAATCTTTACTTTTAATACCTTTTGAAAGTCACATATGCCTTAATTTTCAACTAATTTCCAAATGTTTAGAAGGAAAATAGGTATCAGACTTTGTTGAGTTTCCTAACAGTAATGTTGCCTTTTAAAGCATAGAAATATATGTAAACTTTACATGTCTTTGAATTGCAACACAGCAATCTTCATGTCAGTTTTGATAGCAGCTTTGAAATTCTTGTCTGGTCATGGTTTTTTTTTTTTTTCATTCTGCAGCTTGCCAGACTGCTGAAAGTAGGCACCACATGCAATCACACTGTGGCTGCAAAATTGTACAGTGCAGGTAGGATGGCATTGGACAACTGCAAAAAAAGCTCTAAACTTTTATTTTAAAAAACATTTAGCCATGTTTTAAGTTTCTCTTCATGCTGTCAATAGAATATTTACTATTGATGTCAATGAAAAGAACATGGGATTTTTTTAAAGGCAAAAAAAAATGCCACCTACCTGCTCTAAATTTGAATCAGTACGCTGTGATAGGCAGTATATATCATCTTTTGATGCCTCTACAAGTAATTTTATTGTCAGATACAGGATCAAGAGACAGATCCTTCCCAACCACTTAGGAAAGAGCTGTATATTAACATACACCTGTAAGTAATTTATTAGGAAAGAAGACAAACATGAATATCTCGAATTCTGCAGGGCGTGAGAAGGAAGAGGACAGAAATTCTGAGATCAGTTATATTAATTATAGGTGGCAAGGACCCAAGATACTATTTCTAATCGCAGCATTTTGATTCGGACCTGGTTTTTAACTTCAGATGGTGTCTGGTATGGACCCAGCTTATTCTGAAGCTTTCACTTCTATGTGTTTTCTATCTCCAGATTTTCAGAAAAGCTAGATTTACCTGTATCTTGTTTCAAGCAGTCTTGTTAGAAAGTTTGAAAAGGATTTTAACCAAAAGGTGTCTCAGGTGCCGCATTAAACTGCATTTGGATGGTAACAGTCTAATTTTTTTTTTAACTGCCGTTTTCTCCCTCGAGCTTTTAGTTTTACAGCACGTATCTCTGTAGTCCATTCACATGCAACTTAGACTAAGTCTCCCACTGACTTTCCAGCAAGACAGCTGAATCAGGGGTAATGTCCAACTCCCAATTCAACATTTATCTAAAATTAAATGAACGAAGAAGAAAATCCTCTTATTGCTGAGCCTAGGAGAGGTAGGGCTAAGCCTGGCTGAGAAGAAGGGGAAAGAAGATAAGAAAGGTAGGGAGAGACTGGCAAGAAAACACGCAGAAGGCCTGGAGAAGAATGATAAAGGGAATTTTACTGAGCAGGATGATTTTTTTTTTTTTCCTGTTCAGAATCTTACATTCTGATTGATCACTAGTTGCTGTATACAAAGTGTACATTGATATATTGTTGATGCGAGGCAGCCAACACAAAAGAACCTGACCCAGGCAGTTATACTGGGTTAGTGCTTTGTAATGAAGAGTGATCAGTTGAAATAGGTGATTTCCCAACTCACTTTTATACTACAGTGCATTTGTGTTCTTTCTGCATCTGTATATGCAAGAGTGATTGTGTTATCAGCTGCACAAGTTATGTTGTCTGTGATGCTCAAATCTCTAATTGTATTTTTTACTGCTTTTTAAGTTATGTAAAGCAACCAGGCAGAATGGTACTAGTAAAAGTATTAAACTTTCCATCTGAAATTGGTCAAATTTCTACTCTACTCCACTGCACTTCACTGTATCTCAGTTTTGTTTTCCGTGTAAGAGATAGCAAAACAACATATTCCTTACAGGAATATAGCAAAGTTACATCACTTAACCTCTGTTGAACACTGCATATCCTAAGGTCAGTATTTTCAGCATCGTTATCACAGCCAACCCTGTGAGGAGGTATTGAGGATAATCACCTTGCCATGGAGTAACAATAGGTTGACAGGGGCTTCTGGAGGTCGAAACCCTCTAGTCCAAGCAAGTCCAGCTTAGATGAGGTAGCTCAGGGCTTGGCCTGTTTGAGTTTTTGTGGATGGAGGTTTCACAACCTCTCTGGGCAAACTGCTCCTGCATTTCATCACTCTTGCAGTGGAAAATTGTTCTTTAATCTGACCATTTCTTTCAGTGTGGGAGAGCACTTGCTAATTGTCAATTCTGAGATATTTGGTTTTGTGGAAATAGCTGCAAGTCACCAGAAAGTCTGCTCTTTACGCGATTTTGATTTTCTCTACCTTTATCAAGTATTTGGATTCACTCAGAGTTGTCTGCTGAGAACTAGGGATCAGCTCCAGGCTGAAATTCCTGAAGAAGGAATGAGTTGCCTGCGCTCACTGTGTAGCCTTTGTTCTCCAAAGCCTTTTGCTCACTTTGTGTCATAAAACAAACTCTACTGCATCAAACAAATTACCTTCACTTGTTTCTTTGACCCTGATTTCTTCTCTGGTAAGAAATTAATTACAACCTGGATTTCTGTTCATAAGCAGCAGCTCTAAGAAGCCCCTGCTTCCCATGTGAGAAAATCAAGGTGTTTTCATTCATTCCTTCAGAAGTTATGTACTAGGCAAGTTCAAAATGATGAAAGATGCAAAATTATGTTTTCTCTCCCTCGGGTGGTTTAGTGCTTCCAGCTCTCAGCTTATGAGACTAACACTCCTGCATAGATTTGCATTTCAGGAGTCCTGAGCAAGAAAGTAACTGAGAAAGGGCTGTCTCGCCCTTCTGAGCCCTCCTTTGTTGTATCTGTGGCTCTGGTCACAAAGGACCATTTGGAGCTGAATGATAATACACATAGGAGAATATGCCACTACTACTATATTTTTTCTCTAATTTGACTTGTTAACATTGGGCTGGATTTTACAGTAATAAAATACACTATCTACTTTTTTTCTAATGAGGACCAAAAGCCTCATTATAATGTTGCAGTGGGATACGAGCTTCTGTAGGAAGTGATGGATTATGTGGGTACTACCTCCTGAATGTCCCTGCAGGGCAGCAATTTTGTGGTATTTGCAAGATAGTACAGAAATTCAGTTCAGAAGCCTCTGATTTTGAAAATGAACTCCATAGTATATATGCTCTCTAGCTCTGGAAGTAAACATAGACATAGCTACTATTGTCTAGGGGCTCTGTCTTGCAACTGCAACTTGCATAATCAATCCAAAAAATGTACCTGATAAATTAGCGGTCAATAGGTTTGTATAAGAAACTGGATAATTAGCCTGAAAAGGAAATTCATGGTGTGAAAACATAAAAAGAGAGAAGTCAAGTCAGACATGATTTAAACTTTATTCTGTTTTCTTTTGTGAGACTCTTCCTAAAAGTATTTACATTTCTATCTCTATGGTCAAAGCACAGATGTCCTTCCTGATACTCTCTTATGTCATGGAATCACAGAATGGTTTGGGTTGGAAGGCACCTTCAGTGATCATCTAGTCCAATGCCCCTGCCACAGGCAGGGACATCTTTCAATAAATCATTTTGGTCAAAGCAGTGACCAACCTGACCTTGGACACATCCAGGGATGGGGCATCTACAACTTGTCTGGACAACATGTTCCAGTGTCTGACCATCACCTCATCGTAAAATTTTTTCCTTATTTCTAGTCTCAATTGACCCTCTTCAGTTTAGAGCCATTGCCCCTTGACCTGTCAGTACAGGCCTTGGTAAAAGGTCTCTCTCCATCTTTCCTTTAAGTCCCCTTTTAAGTACTGAAAGGCTGCAATAAGGTCTCCCCAGAGCCTTCTCATCTCCAGGCTGAACAACCCAAACTCTCTCAACCTTTTTTTCACAGGAGAGGTGTTCCAGCCCTCTGACCATTTTCATGTCCCTCCTCTGGACCTGCTGTAACACATTCATGTTGTTCTTGTGCTGGGAACCCCAGAACTGGGTACAGTGCTGGATGGGGTCTTGTGAGAATAGAGTAAGGCATTGTGCTATCTCTTTCAGAGTTGAAATAATGAAGACAGTCATGATCTATGTAACTGATAGAACATGGGGTTTATAGTGCACTCAATACATACAGTGACAAAGGGACCTTCTTCTGGGCTGTTCGTTCATACTTCTTCTTCTTTGGCATACAGGCTTGTACATAGCTCTCCAGAACTGGAGCCTGGTGAACATTTGATTCTTGCAGTGGTAGATTTTGAGAGCCTATCTTGATAGTGATTAGTCATGCACCATGCTGTGGGGTTTTTTCCATGTCTTGTTAATCAGGTGTCAGAAGAGAGCGTATTTCATTGTCCTCCATGTCCTCTTTATTTTGTTTGTAGATGAAGCTATTTGAAATATATGCTAATCAATTACTCTTGTATGAATGAGGATTTAGTTGTTCAGCACGTTTGGCATGTCTAGAAGTGCACAATTTATCCTGAGAAATAATTTGTTCTTGAAAATGTTTCCTGAGGTCATTCCAGAATCTCTCTAGCTTGTCAGTTATTGAAGGTTTTGGCCTTTAGGTGTCTCTCCCATTTTTTGTCTGTTGGTCTTTCTACCCATGTCAACAGTGGCAATGCTAATCACAAAAAGGTGTGTTTGATCTTGACATCTAATATGGAAAAAAATTAGTAATATTGTTGTTTATGGAAAAGTTGCTTCATTCAGGAGTGTTTGCTATGTATCTTCCTTTTGAAGCCTTTAATAAAGACTTCTCTCTATTTTAACTACCATCTGAACTTTGTTATTCAGCTTGTATGGTATAGCAGTGCAGTTTTCAAACTGATTTCCGTGTCCTGTGAATTATGTAAGAGACAGGGAAAGGTAAGAGTTTGCTTGAAACTCCTGTTGGAATAGTACGTCTGATGACTGATGAAATGTTTAATCTATAATAGTCTTTGTGGTAGTGTCTCCTAGTTGGTTTCCTTTCCAGAAGCGTAAGGAGTCTGAGATTGGTTTTGTAGCTTGGAGCAAAAAGGTCCATTTGTCCCCAGACCTCTGGAGAAAGCTTTATCATCTCACTTTGTCCCTTGGCCTGCATTTTCCCACTTGTAACTATTTACTAACTTGCAACCAGCCTCGACCACAATGTTTAATAAAAGGTGTGCATACTGTCTAGAAGTTTCCAGAGACTTCAGTCCAAAAATAGCTCAGTGCAGTCCTGGCAAAACTCCCTGTTTCCTGTAAGGCTTTATTCTGCTTGACCACTCTTACGTATTAAACCTGCTGGAGGTTTGCCTCTTTCAAGCTTGCTGGGAAACAGCTGGGGGTTTTTCATTCTGAAATGGTCTTTCTGACCCTCCCAACAGTGTAAAGGCCAGGAGGAACCCTTACTGTTTTTTGTCCTTTCTGTCTCTCTCGGAGTCTTTCTATCACTCTCTAGAAACCAGCACATAACGGGCTTAGTTTAAGCTTTCTTTGTATTTCGATCAAATGTAATTCTTCATATTCTTGTTCCGTTGCTGTACTTTAACACTGCAAAGTGACTTTGGAGAAGAAGCCAGTGTGTGGATGCTAATCCGTTTTGTGTGATTTAAAGGGATCACTTTCTACTCAGTTTCCTCTCCATGAACCTGTTCATCATATTTTCTACATGGAACAGCTGTATTAAGTTGTTCTTTTGCAATGTTTGTGCATCTGTTTCATTGCCTAGAATGTCTTTGATGCAAGAGTATTGTGTCATTGCTTGGATGTTAGGTGAAACAATGAATCAATGAGTGAATATATCAAGTAACATCTTTTATTGCCGTTCTGCCTAGGCTTATATTTAATTTTATGTATTTGTTGCTTACAGAGCTTCTACCATCCCATGTCAGTGTTTGTACAGTGGAAATTGCGATGGGTGATGAGTCCTCTTGGGCCACTGAATCTACTTGTTGACATACAAAATGAGTGCCGTAGCTGCCTGCTGCAGCAATCATTGGTGTCTGCTTTTGGCATTCTAACTGCCCTGTTTCTGCTTTAGTCAAGTCAGAAAACACTTCTTCCATTGCAGAGATTTGGCAGTGAGGGTTGTTTAAACTGTTTGGGTTTATGAAAATATGCTGCTCCAAAGGCTATCGTGCAGCATTTCCAGCTCATGGTCTCCGTAGCTTTTGCAGCAATGTGGTTTGTCTCGCTTTTGTTTCCTCCACTGCATGTTATTGCTCTCTTTTTTTCTTTTTTAGTGGTTGGATTATTTTATACGTTTCCAGGTGTCATATTCTGAAATTCATCATGGTTTTAACAAAATGTTTTGGTAGTCTTTTCCTAGCTTTTCTTTGGAGATTCTACCATTAAATACTTGCTCTGAACATGTTTGCTTATTTCTGTTGGTTTTTTTTTTTTATATGAATCATGTATTTAGGTTGAGCGTCTCTAGGATCCCACAAGGATCTCTTCCCACTGTAGGCATAACTTGTATGAAATGAAATCTCTGCCTTTATAGCTGTCTTTGGATGCTCACTATTCTAACTGCTATTTATTTTGATCCTGTTCATAGTATGATCATACCATTATGAAATGGCCATTTGGCTTTGTGAGATAACAACCCCATTTCCCTCTCTTGCACATTCTGAAGAAGTCTTTAACCTTGTCTACGCTAGAGAGGTTCTGCTGCACTGTCAGCAAACCCCCTTGGTGTAGACACGGAGCATGCTGACACAAGTTCTTTGGCTTGCTCAATAACACCAGGTCCCTGAATAACAGCAAAAAACATCTTCCGTTAGTGTTACTGCATCCACACTAAGGTTTTGCTGGCACATTAAAACCACCCAAGGGAGATTTATTTTTTTCACACCCTGGGCCAACGTGGACAGGCCCAACTACATATACTAGACACAGCCTTTACTGTTGTCCAGCCAGCTCTTTGTGTTCTGTTTTTTCTTGTTTATATTATTAGCTGCCTGTTTTGCACTGTCATACATAGACTGAGCAATTTACTGCTTTCTTACCTCCAAAAATTTTCAAAATGCTGAGAAATCATTTTGAATGAAGTGAGGATGAGACTTGTAACCTCCAGTGTTCACAAACCTATTTTCTAATGTACAGATGGGGGTTTTGGCAATTCTGAAATAATCTGGTTTTCAAATTCATATATAGCTTCAAAACAGTATAAACCAAAAGGAAAAAGCTTCTTGTTATAAAACATTATCTTTAAAAGTATTATAGAAATACATTTTGCTAGCTTCTTAGATTTTTTTCAAGTGTGAAGTATGGAAGAACTAATACCTTTCTTTAAAAGGGCATTTTTGACCAAAAATGGTTCTGTAATTTCTCTTTCAAATTCCTCTCTAGTTTCGCATGTGTAAATTCTCATCTGCATGATATTCTTTTAATAGGGTACACATTTGTTTCTATTGGACATGACTTCACAGGTCGTCTGCTCACAATACAGTTTTTTTCCTTGCACATCCTCTGTGTCACTTCAGCTGTGACTCTACATTTTTGCATTTAATTTTGTATGCATTTTGATGAAGTTTTTCTTTATTTTCACATTTGCATTAGCAAATTATCTGAGCTGTGCTCCTGCTCTATAGGTGAGCTTATTCAGCAAGTTTGCTCAAAGAACTACTGTGGATTCTCTAAGCATCCTCCTTTGACTTTTCTTCCCTGTAATTCATAAAATGGCTTTATTAGAAATTATTTTATCTTATTCAGGTGTGGTAATTCCAGGGACTGGACAGCTTTCCGAGTTTAGCAGACCACTGTCCTCTTTCTTCAAGTTCGCAGTTATTGTTGTGAAAAGACACCATTTTTAGATGGCACTTTCTGTGATCTCTTGGATTGTGCAGGAAGTTTCTTGGAGACCACTCAATAATACTGCTTATATATTCAGATGCCATTCAAGTGTGTCTGTGTCAGCGTCAGCCTCCGCGTCAGCTGTTTCGTGTTCTTTTTTAGACACCATTCTTGGAATTTTGGAGTTTCCCTGTTGTCACCTATAGGCTCCCTAGTTAAATACATCCTGTCGTGTGCATCTCTCGGGGGACAAAAAGCTGGTAAGTTGCTGTGATCTTTAGCAAAGTCGTGTCAAGGCTTTTCTGCAGTGCAGGCAACAAGGACCAAGGGCAGGCTGCTCTTGCCATGGGTGGGGTTGAGTTGAAGGAGAAAGGACAGAGCGGGGATGGAGAGCTGTAGGGAAAGTTTTTGTCTCTTGTTTCCACTGGATCTGAAACCTGCTAGTTTTGCTGGGAGGGAACACTCTCTGCACCCACAGCAGCAGCCAGAACACCTATTTTTCCAGACCTTTAGCAGCCCGAGCCTAAGACAGGCACAGTAAGTCTGCTAGGGGTGGCCTGCGTTCCATAGGCAGGGAAATGGCCTGATCATGGCCTTTTTTCCGTGTTTTTCCCCACAATTCATCACTGGTGTTGCTTACTGACAGAAGAAAACCCACAACTGAAAGAAACACAACAGGCTTGAATCTCTCTCTCTGTGAGGGTGCTCTGTCATCAAACGTGTCATGAAACAGAGATCTCACAGTTCCTGGCTGACCTCACAGGATACAGTACCTCTAACGGGAAGGTTTACATGGTTTGAGCTGTCCCCTTGCAGAGTGAGCAGCAGCAGGCTGTGTCATGACGTAATAAATGAGAACACATTCATTTTGGGACCTGTGGAGTTGGTAGAACTTTGAAATTTTGATTCCAGAGAAATAGATTAACTCTCAGCCTCAACTGAAAAATTCCTTCCTTCTAAATGGTTGGGAAACAAGGCAGTATTTCTCTTTTTCTCCATGATCAAAAGCATCCTTATCTTCAGACCATTCCTGAAAAGTAAAAATATTGTGTTAGAGAGGAATGTGAGAGACAGAAAGGAGTTTTCCAAAAAGCCTGAAGGTCTTGGCAGCCACAAACTCATGAAAAGTCAGCAAGTTACCCAAAGCGAGGGCACGCAGCATGTGAGAAGCAGAAGTTAGAAGCAGATGAGTTAAGTCGCATCTCCTAAGACTTAAGACTACAGTACAGAAAGCCCAGCTGTGCCTTCTTTAGAACTGGGAGATTTCTAATATTTGTTTCAGTGAGTGGCTCTGGTGAATCACTATCCTTTCCTAAAAATGAAAAAGACAAGATCTAAAAGTACAGGGTAGATTAATGGCTCTTACGTTATTATATGGACGAGAGCGATGCAACTCTGCAAGCACATTTGCCCATGTGGTACTGGCTGTAACGGCGTATACCGTATTCTGAGTCCTGATCATTTTACAGTTCTCCACCAAGATGCCTCTGGTAGTCCCCCAAGACAGGGCTCCGGTTTAAAGGGTGCAATCTAACTTGAGAGCCATTTCAGCAATCCACTTAGGGCCAAAAGCTTACCTACCCCACAGTCAAGCATTACAGGATAGTATGTCAAGATACCTCTAGGACATTGGCAAAACCCATAGAGATTGCAGTATCACTAAAATTGTAATGGTCATATTTCGCACAATCCTACTACATATTAATAGTAAATAAGTATTTCAAGAATATGTCCTCGTCTAACCTTCAGACAAGACCCCTATCTGTCTTTGAATTGGTAGCTTTTAAAATATCTGTCGTAGTCATGCTAAATCATCAGATATGGACAACCCAAAGGCTGGACAAGGTTAGGTCACGTTTTCAACGTCTGTTCTGTCTGGGGAGGTAGCTTGCAAGAAGGTCAATGATTTACAGCCGGAATTGAGTTCTACTCTTTCAAAAGGCTTGAAGACTGTATAAAAATAAAATTTTGGAAAGCAATAATTATAATAATAAAATAGACTATAAACTACCAGGGAACATGACAAATCCTATAGAGATAACTAGCAACATTTTTTTTTTCTTAATCTGGAAAGCTACAAAAGAGTTGAAAGAGTGGAAAATTAAACAGAACTTGTTTTGAAATAATTTTTAAAATTCAGATTATGTTTCTCCATATCTTTTGTTCTGAGTGCCAGAGTCTGTGTTCTGAAAACCCCATCACTTTAATGAGTTTCAAGACTTTCAAATGGCAGTATTTAAAACTGAAATCAACATATGGGGGAGGCAGGTGGTCATTTTCCTCAATAATGGGATATGATATGAGTTCATTTAGAGTACTAAATTGAATAGCAATAGGTTCCAAAATGCAGAAGCAAAACAAGCACAACAGTCTCCATGTTTTAAATGACATTATTAGGGCTGTTTCATGGCTGGATCTGTCAGTAGATACATATTAGCTGTTTCAAGAGATGTAGAGCTGCAAAATCAGTGCATTTATTGCTATATTTCTGAAAAGAGCCCCATGCGGAAAAAAAGAGCTTCAGAAGTACTTCAGAAATTAGAAAGAAATAGGAAATAAATTAATAATAACTTTCAGACCCATTCTGTACTTCATGGTCCATGATTTCATCTGGAAATGCACAGCATCAACTAGAGAAATTTGTCACATCTATCAGAAGAGTTAAGATAACTTTGCTGAAATGCTTAGAAATCAGAAGCACAAAGAACTCCTTAAAGTCCTGTATGATTTATAGTCTTCTAAATTTTTCTGTGTAACACATTATGTAGTTTGCAGCAAACATTGTAAGAAAAATCACATGGTTCTAAATTCCATTACAACTTTTCATCCAGTCATTCATAATTGTCTGTCTCCAGGACTCTAGGAGCTACTATTTCCCTTGGAAGACTATTTTGCACTCTCACAGGATGCCCTGGGCCAAAAATTTCCTATTTTCAGAGACCCAAATTGAAAGGGGGAACTATTTCACCTAGAAGCACCCATCCTCTATTCTTTTACAACATGCTGGTATAACATGGACTCATTTCAGGGAAGCATCTCATCCATAAACTTGCAGTTAAGTTTACTTTAGCAAAGTACATATGGAGAGAACTTTTCTGTATTTGGATTACGTGCATGGTATTGTAAGAAAACAAATAGACTGCAAATTATATTAACCCCCTGCACTGCCCCCATAAAGGCTGACAAAAACAAGCCTCCTTTTAAGAGGATTCTGTGCTACACATAGAGGATGAGAAGCGTAGACCAGAAACCTCTAACAGAAAAAAGCTGTATGAGAAATCTCACCCCAGCTTTTTTGATTTTGGATGTTTACCATGCCATACAACTACATGGCTTTTCTTCTCCATCTTGGCAGGTTAGCTTTACTCATCAATAGTGGTGTCTCAGCTGTGGCTGCATTATACTCCTATTGAGGATGAGTGAGAGAGGAGGACTCTAAGCTGATGAATAGAAGCCATTACCACTTACAGCAAAATCCAGCAATATTGCCAGTAGAACAGTCCAAAGCAAGCAGCTGCTCCCTTGTCCCTTATTCTCTCTATTCAGCCTCAGCTCCCAGAAAAGTGCTAACTTTTTGGACTATGCCTCTGGAAAGGCTACTGCTGTTACAGAGAATTGCAATGTGCAGATTTTGATCACTCCCATCACAGCATCATGCACTTAATAGTATTTTTCTGGGTGATGATTGTTTGGTTGGGGTCTCCGCTTGCTTGCTCACTTCTTCCTTACGCAGAAGCCAAATGTCATCAGAGGCAAAGAAACAGAAATGATCGTGATGGGCCATTCACTGGGAAACTCTTTGCAAAACTGCCTATCTATAACAGGAGGACAACACCTGTAATCTGTTTAAAATATTAATCATGCTGAGTACTTACCCCCATATTTCTAAGTATCCAAACCCTGCAAGAGAACTGCACGACTAGAGAAAGTATTTTAGCAGATAGAAATGGGCGGGTTGCTGAATGTCATTGATACAAATTTTATGGAAAAAATGAAAATACCTCCCCTCTACCAAATAATAGAACCGTAAAACCCAAGTACTTTAATTAAACAGAGCTGTCCTAACCATAATGCCCACTTCTATCAACATTCATTAACTTATGCTGTGCTTTACTAGCATTCTGTGAAGCATTTCAAACTTTTCTTACATCAGTTGTCAGATTTCCTAGAAATCAAATGTACTCTTCTGTGTCAGTAAGAACACCTTGAGTTCTGGAAATGCAGAGACTTTTTTGGTTGTTTTTATTCATATTAACCCCTGACACACTCTCTCAGTCCAGTAATGAAGGAGAGAAATTAGTATTTCAAGCTATCACATAAAAGAGAACTTCTGAAAAGTACATGGGATTGAACTGTGTGCAATCCTCTCGGCTTTAAAAATGATTAGCACAGTTTGTACTGTTTTTTTCTCTTAACTATAGGTTTTGAGTTCGGAAAAGCCTTAATAGTAGAGCTAAAACACATAGAAGAAAATGCCACGTTTTGTTGACTTCTGTGAGTTTGCATTGGTTTTTGTGGTCTCTTCCCTCTTGGTACTCTTTTCTTCCTTGGAGACATACCACACAACACTCTGCCATGGCTCTAATGACAAAAGTAAAAGAAAAAAGTGGTATGCAACCTCAAGAATCCATTCTTGCCGTGAAAAATAGCGACATTTCCAAGGCTGTGAGTTTCAAAATTTTAGCACCGACCTTTCTAGTCCTGAAATAGTCTAGTGTTGCATGGTGTAGGTTTTTATTATGCAGAGCGTGTGGAGTTCTCCAGGATTTCAATGCACTGTAGGGAACGTCATGTTTACACAACTGTGTTTCAATAGACTTTTCAGTGTATAATTCTCTCCTGTGCTCCTAGGAGAAAGGCTTAAGGCACAGTCCTGAGTGTTGCCTTCCATCTGTGTAACAACTATCAAAACCAATAGGTGCTGGGTACATGAAGTGAGTCTCAGATCAGGCTCATACTTTCAAACAGTCAGACCCAACAGACCTTTGCAAAATGTGAGCAATCTAACCCAATCCAGAAACATTGAATACATGAGTAGACCAGCCTGAAGATGATTCTCAACACCCTCCAGGATTAAGCCTTCACGAGGCATAGAAAACTTTGCAGCAAGGTTAAAATAGCATCCAGACCCAGATTCTGCACTTGGAAGATACTTTATCTTATCCCATCCCTGTCCTCGCAAGCAATGCCATTGCTTTCTGGATCATTTAATCTTCTAGGGTTGGAATAACAAACTCCTCACTTACTGTGTCTTCTGTGGTTCAAGTATAAGACAGATGATAAGAGAAGACCCAGGATTATTTTACCTCTCTTCTGTTCTTGGCTGATATTTCAGTCTTCTTGTGATTGCTGGCAATCAGTTCTTTTAACTCTTAGCAAGGACAGATGTTTCCTGAACTGTGTTAGGAATTACTAAAGGAGAAACAAAATATTGGGCTATTTAATTTCAGCTGCTCTTCTATGAAGTGGAGCAAGCATTTGGTTTCATCTGAGGCCATAACATGACAAGCAGTTATTTTGAAGGAAATATGACGTATAAAATATGAGCACATCATTAACTGTAAACCTGTTATTTAAAATAAGCATGTGCTTAAAAATCTGTAGAATCTACAGAGATTAACATTCACCTATTTGAAAAATTACTCATAATCAGGTGACATTTGTACTCTGTTTGCCTCCCAGTTTGCATGAAACGCTCATTTCCCAAGTTGTACTTGCCACAATGCTACAAGTCCCTGTAAGAGTCACCTTTAGGTGCAGCGGCTTTAATGTTGTTATTTGATTCATGTTAAATAAGCACATAAAACTGTGTGTCTAAACACCATTACAAATTTCTCAGTGAGCCAGTGAAAGGAGAGAATTCATGGCTGCTGCCAAGTCACTGTTGGCCATCAGGTATCATTTTCAAAAGCCATTCCAAGGAGTGAGGACACCAAGTGGTTATATATAATTGTCTCATCATGACACACGTAAACTGTGCAGTGTGTTTGCACAGAGCATCGACACAACAAGGGGTTAGTTTGACATCTATATTGTAACGCTGGTGCCAGGAAACGATTTTGCCTGCGTGTGTCAGAAAACTCTGTTGGAGGCAGCTTTGCCAATGAAGTTGCACAGAGTTAGAGAGAAGGCGGCAAAAAGACCTTTCTGGCAACCTAAAAAGTGAAGATACTGCAAATAGGCATTTTTCAAAATGCAAGTCCCCTCTCACAAGTTCCCAGCTACCTGGTAAACAGGTCTGCACTGGCACCACCCATGGGTTGCATTGAACTACCAAAACTAAAGTTAGTCCTGCTTTTCTGTATAGCTTTGGAGTATTGCCAAAGTCATGTGAAATAGTGCTAAGAATTTCTGGCAATATTTATGATACTAGCATTACCATAATTACTAAATTTCATGTATTTAAGTCATATATTTGTGCAGCGTATTATTCATTTTGCTTCAGGAAATTGAAGACATTCCTAAAAACAACAGAAATGGTTTTGAAAATTAATCTCTTCTTTGTGGATAGAAATGAAATGCTTTAATTGCCGTAGACACATAGCTGCAACAGTGATTCAAGGGCAAGGATGTGGAATTGGAAAGAAAATTCCATTAAGTTTTCCTGGAGTGAATAGGAGGAAAAAGGTCCACTGGTGTGGATGTCCATATCAGGGGACATCAGAGAAATTGAAAACTGGTCTCGAAAGAGGAGGGAAAAATTATTCTTCTGTTACTCTCGTACAATTTTAGCATGTGACATTTGGTTTGCAAAAAAGTGCCTCTTGCCTGAGATTTCTTGTTGTTCTAGGAAACACACATGCAATCAGCAAAAGGACCTTCCATTTTATGTGGTTATTTTCAGCAGTAATATGTGTTTAATTCAAAGGTGATATCCAACTATTTCTGAAACAATTGTTATGTAGTCTGGAGAAAAATATATTTCTCCCACAATGTTTTCCTTTTAAGTTGTTTGGCTTTTTACAAGAGATTTGCTTTGCTTCCAAAGAGTAACACCTCTTTTGAATAGTGTATGAGTACTGAACCTAATCATCCGGGGAACAGATAGATTCTGCATAAATAAATTAAATTTTAGGAAATAGAAAGCTTTACTAATTGCATTCATTTTGTAATTTAGTAAAATACTAACCATATATTTAAAAAATTGATTTTTGTCTCCATATTACCTCTATGAAGTTCATAAATTGTGAACCTGCTGCCATCCAGGCACACAGGTGAAACCCATTACATTTGTGTATTACTAAGGAAAATTACATTTTGATTAATATATAAAGTGAGCTTCATCTCCTAAAATGAATTATTTACAGTGAGTCTACTAAATACCCTGCTAGTTTGCTTATAATGTCAACCTTTTAAAAATGATTAATAGCACATGAAACTGAGCTTATTGATTAAGCTTGAGACTTCCCAGAAAATTTAAGGAAAATTACCTTTCTAAAGATGCAATACCAACAGTTCTCAATTCTAAACATGATGTAGGAAAGGAAGACTGTAAAGTGCTGAATATTTTAATAAATATGCACAGACTAGCAGGTTTTCATTATCTGTGAAAGCTATTTAATATTTTTCTGATTGTTTTTCTACTACATTTCTCTAATTATGTGTTTATGAGCATAAAATATTACCTTTTTGAAGCATAATTGATTTCTTTATTCTCATTTTTCTCTGTAAAGAAAAGGAAGTTCAATTCTGATGTTTAGTGGATTTTTTTAAACAAATTGTGGTTTGGTTTTCTGTACGAATTATTTAATCTGTTCACAGAAATATAGTCAGTGTTCTCAATTCCTCTGTTTTCTAATCACAGAAATGTTTCTGTTCAGCTCAAAAGTTTGTGACCACATTCACTTCTTCCCACACACACACACAAAAAAAAGGGGGAAAAAAAGAAAGGGCAAAATGCATAGCTAAATTATAAAATGGCAAATTTAATTAGTTTCTTCATCCTTTAACAGGGACACTGAAGAGAACCATAGACTTTCTGTGATAAGAAAAGTTTCTCTAATAAAATTTCTGAATAAATTTTTGTCACCTGTCCCCCCACCTCCCCCTTTTTTTTTTTTCCCAACATGAATCCTTTAAATGCTGTGTTACCAGTGTTTCTCTTCAGTGCCTTCAGCTTCCTTATTGCTGAGGTCAGCTGCTGGTACTCCCCGAAGACTATCCTAAGATGCCATGTAGAGCTGCTCTGAAGAATAGCTGCTCTACTTTTAATTTACATTATTTGTGTTTGCGCCGTTGCACTGCATCTCAAGAAGCGAGGACTGGAAAGGAGATTGCCAGTTCGGATGCAGGATTAGGGCAGGAAGCTGCATGGTGTTGCTCTGGTTTATGTCACTATAGGTCACTGGGCACACGGGTAAAAGTGAGGGTATAGAAGAGTATTCCTTTTTCTTTCCCAACCCCCATTATCCCCAGGACACACTGTTTCAGCAGCGTTATATTTCTATGAAATATATAATTCTATGAAATTATAAATTATTATAAATTTCTATGAAATCATATTTCTGTGAAATTTCTACCTGGCTGTGCGTCCCAGCCCACTCAGTCACTAGCTAGTTGGCTGGCAGGTGACCGTTCTACAGGGTTGACCTTGCACCTCCCATGCTTCTCCTCAGCATCATCTGCACACCTTGCCACAGCTCCCCAGGCAAGCCGGCTCTGCCGCCTGGGCACCGTGACCAGGGGGGGCTTGCCTTCCGAACCAGCAGTTTTAGAACTATTTGTAATTGAAATTTGGGATGAAAGAGGGAAACTTCAGAAAGCCAAATGTGAATTCAGAAACCGTGTCTCGGGATCAACTTGTGCAAATAACAGTCTTAGCCCTGCTTGTAAAAGCTGGTAATGATCACTTTTTCAGCCTTGCAAAACACTTCATTGAGCAAACACAGGCTTGAGGCTTTCATAATTTAGGCCAAATTTCTTTTCTGAAAGAGGTCAGCGACACAGATTTTAGCTGTCTTTTGTAATGTCTTTTATTTACAAAGTGTTGACAGCTCTATTTTGAACAAAGCGGGCCAAGGTAATACCAAAGTAGTTCCAGGAATCCTTACCGTACATGCTACTGGTGCTTCAGGTTTGGTAGGCGATGGGTCACCCTTCTTAACACGCTTTTTTTTTTATTTTTACCACATACTTCTAAGATGCAAAAACATCCCAGGTGGAGGTCATCGATCAGAACTAATTTCCACAGTTGTGTATCTCAGTCAGAATGAAATACTTATTAGAAAACCTGAGATTTTAATTGCAAACTGAAAAGCCAACATAATTTAACAGTGGCACAATGAGATCTGGTAATTCTGCTCAAAGTCCTTCTGTGTTACAAAGTGTTTCAATTCTGACAAAACTCACATTTACAGATTTATATATAGCCATATATCTTCTCTTTTGAAATATCTTTGCCCATTCCTGCTAATTGTTGTCAGTACTTAAGATTTCACATAGGGACAGATATTTAGCCCCTCCTTTTATAGCATCATTCTGAAAAATTCCTGCGGCCCAACTATTCACACATTTGCTTTAACCTCCTTCTTTGTTAATGTTCATTTGGATAAGTGACAATTTCTAAGCCCAAATAGTTTCCTTTAACAGACATGCAGGTGAGAATCAACGCTTTGCAATGAATTATTCTGTGGAAAGACAGACTTTCACACTGAATACTATTACCAGTACTTTATCCTAACTGTCTCATTAACATCCACGCATAATAGAGGTATTTTTATAGTCCAACTGAACAGGCATAATCCCCAGCACCTAACAAATGTTTTAGACTCAGATTGCAGTGTTTGCTCTTGATAATAAGATAGGTTCTCTCCGTAGATTCTGAAATTATTTTTAACCAGAGAGATCATTATGATCATCTCACTCAAAGTCCTGCATAACACAGGCCATAGATTTTATTCCAGGATTTCTTCCTGAATTCAATTCCTGTGGCTGAACTAGGACCTAACCTTTACTTGAAATTGTTATTTGGTGTCCAAGATCCCTGCCTAATGGAAGGTTCTACTTCCCCCAGTGATGTGCTGCTTCCACTATGACTTTCATCAGTAAATATATGCACAGTGTAAGTTGAATTGCTTTTGTATAACAGTGAAGTTTTCCTTGAAGCATCTTGAAGGAATGTTAAGAACTTCTAAGTTTTCTGAGAATTTTGAAGGCACTTCTTTTTGCTCAGGCAATTGAAATATATCTGCAAGGCCAGAGCAGTTCAAAGTTGCCAATATGAGGGGAGACAGGTGCCTTTTAAATTATTCATAGATCTCTGCTGGCTACTCATCCTTCTGCAGATAGGGGTTTTGGTGGTTTTTTTCTTCTTTCTTTCTTTCCTTATCCCTGATGGATTTAATGCCTTTATTGCACTCTTAGCTCCATGAATAGATATGGGAAATGCAAAGGCAAAGCTTCAGCTAGTAACAGAACAGAAAGCCTGATCTGGTTTAACAAATTCTCTGTCTCTTTATCACTGGCAGCTATCTTAGATTGTTAAGGTGCTTTACAGAAAAGGCTTTTTTTTTTTTGTAACTTCTCATTGATGACGATGGCTCTTTGTGACAACAATCCAGGACAATCAGAGGTGGAAGATCAGTTGCCCAAGCCTGCAAAATGGTGTATTATAAATTTTTTGGCAAGTCCTGTAAAAAATTGATTTTTTTTTTGAGAGCAGAGGACTACAAGAATGAATAGCTTGCTAACTATTAATTTTAGCTTTAATCTGTCACCGTGTAGCTCTAGAAATTACCTCAGTTATTCTCACCCTCAATATATGTCTCTTCTCTGTGCTTATAAGATTTATTTTATTCATCATCCTTTCTTTTAAAAGAATACAAAATAGAAATATTCTGCATTAGACCTATACCTTTTATATCCTTGTCTTACTTGAGGTAAAAGTATCTTCCAAAATCCTTTCTCCTTTTTCATCTCGCTCGTTTATTCTTCCCCTTTTTATCTATTAAACCTTCATGTATCCAGTCAAAGAGATGGATTAACCTGCTATGTAATGGCGCACGATTCAAAAGTCTAATGTCACGTTTGAGAATGAAGTGAGAAATCAATGTATATTCAAACCCAGAAGACCTTGAAAAAGGAAATCTCAGTCAAGAAAGATACCATCTCACGATAACATTCAATACAAATGTTATGCAGGAATGTGTATGAGTGAATAAAATAGACTTGTGAGAGAGGTGAACTATTGCAGCTTGCATTTGTCAATGATCAATAAAATAATCTTGGCTGTTGTCAGCAGGCTTCCCAGGTCTGACCTTCAGGTGTTAGGATTTAAGATGGCTCATGTTTGTGATAGACCTCAAAAAGTCTTGAAGGCTGGGAACCAGTTCTGCCAGGTGCTGAATTCCTTGACTTGAAGCTGTACAATCAAATAGGTTTAGAAAAGTTAACTCTTGCCTCTGAAAAACTGGAAGGGAGATCTTAGGATAAGAATCCTTTCATTGAAACACTTCTTGGCCTAAAATATCAGTATCTTGAGCTTTTTTTCGTTTCACACGGTGCTTTCCTATTAGCTGGAATCACAAAGAACAGAGACATTCACACATAAAAATTTCAGCACGCTGTTAATCAAACTTTCTTGGATTTACTCTAGAATTCCTCTCAGGCTGTAGCAGATAGACACTGAGGCTGTGTTTTGTAATACGTTTTTTTTTCTGAATGGAATCAAAAATAAAGGTCAGATGTGCCTGTATGTTTTGGAGATGCCCTGCATCTTTGCATGGAGACTGAGGGTTGGTATGGCTTGGGTTGGTGTCGAAGCCATTCCGTGTTCTCTATTCCATTATAAGGGTCTTTTTATATCGTGGTCCTGTATCTAGGGGCTGTAATATTGCATTTTACTGGTGGATGAGAATGGAGACTAAAGCATCATCATATGCATCAAAAATTTCAGAACAAGCCTCTTATCTCTTTCACATTTTCACATCACTGTACACTGTGAGCCTTCAGAGTATATATCCTTCAAGACAGAGGCTCACCCTGTCAGTATACAATAAACTGGGTTTGCTGTCAAGGTCTGGATTAGCACTGTGGTGGATGTCCCCGGTTTTTACTTTTTTGTTAGTATTTCAACCCACAGAGAACTAGTAATCATTAGAGGCTGCCCACATGCAACAAATCTCCATTGACCTGAGATTTAGCTTGTCCCCAGAACATCTTGTCCAAAAATGTCATTGCTCCATAGCATTATGAGCCATAATAGGCACCTCTGTGTTTCTTTCTTCTTATGGGATACATCTACAGCATAAGCATTGTTGGCAGTGCAGGTAGTTAAGTATGTTTAAACTATTTTGTCATTATCCCGTATTCTAATGAGCAGGGATTTATCCTAAGTAGATGGAAAAAATCAGGTGTTATTCATAGCTGACCTTGACTGTGATTATCAGTTCATTCAGAGAGCGATGTTGTGTTGTGGGGTTTTTTATGCAATGTCAAATGTCCTATGTGTATTACATCTAGACAGGTGCTTCTTACATAAACATTAGATGTTTGTCTTTGATTATATTTCTTGCAAATATTTAATACTGAAAGGCATAATAGAGCTGAAGAAGAAACCTTCTCTTGACCTTAAATGATTTGAATAATCAAAATACCTAATTCTTCAGGATGAGATTTTCGTAGCTGAAATCTGCATCTTTGTCCAGTTTTAGGTAAGTCAAAATTAATTTCCCCTCATCCAACTGCAGTTCAGTTGAAGAAGGGAGGTCGGCTTAATTTTTCGTAACTTGTCTTGAAGTCAGGAACAGTTTGTTCCTAGAACAACTAGCATAGCCAGGCAAGCAATTCCAGCAGAAGATTTGTTGTGTATTGCCAGAGAGCTGGGAACTTAGACGGGTTCAGGCTGAAGCACTCAGGACTCATTTAGGATCAAATTCATGCCATTACCATTTATTTCGCTATATTTTAACCAAAAAAGCTAAAAGGCAGATTCTCAAAATAGGAGCATAACGTTACAGCCTGCTGTAAGTTCTTAAGTCTTACCTGTGTTTGCTTCTCGTGAGGGTTTTAGGAACCAAACTCAGTGCACCTATATTCCTGTAATTCTTGATGTTGACCAGGAGGAACGACCACAAGTCACAGTTCATAGTATTTCCCTTTATTCTCATTTTGGGCAAGGCACAAACCTGCCAAGGCTGAGAAGGGACAGGATGGCGTACATGTCTCTGTAACCTTCCGGGGTACGGTGCACCCTAGCCTATGGGTTAGGCATGTCAGCCTACGTAGTTTGGGGAACACTTCATCTGTGGCACAACTATCTGCTGTGTTTGTCCCTGTTGATAAACTGGGGCAAACTGATTCAGAGAGCCAAAAGCCATCTTTATGCTGGCTAACACCACGCTGCATCTTGCCTTCTCCACAGCAAAGCCAGTCCCAACAGGCCATTGCAATGAACAGAAATCACTGGGGCACATTATATATGTGTGAAATTTATCTGTTCATACGTGAGATATACAGTGAAATAGCTTTATGTCACGGGGAGGTAATCTTAACTGGGCTGATCCTTTTCTGTGAAATTTGTCTGAAGCAAGGGAGAATCTGCGAGTTTCCTGTGCTGTGCAAGAGCTTTGTATGCCTTGTATTTGACTGTTCACCCAGTTGTGCAGATCCGATGCTGATGAAGCTCTACTGTGGGCAGCAGAGTGATGGTGTAAGCCAAGCAAATCTGTGAGCCTTCACAAAAATTCTGCCAACGAATACTGACAATTACTTTCCTAATGGATTCTAATTGAAACAGAAAATTGAATGAATTAAACTGAACTTAAAGGCCATTATTTTGCATAGTTTTCTGGAAGTTTCATATAACCTATTAATTCATTAATTAATTTTTAATTGGCAAAGTTTGCTTTTTGCATAAAACAAAAACCTCCTTCACGTAACTTTTCTTTCAAACAAAAGCGAATGTAAGCCCATGTTTTTTCATGACTACCATGTGTTTTTCCTGAAGCATCGTCCTTATTCAGACTTCAGTGAAAGGTGACTGTAAAGTCAATCTGCAGAAAATCAACTATTTTTTCTTTTGCTCCTTTCAGGTGTCCCTATTAGTAGTATAAAATTGTAGCAGATCTGGGAAAGAACATTGAAGTCACAGATTTTCAGTGATCTGGCAGTGCAGCTGTCTTGAACCCCTGAGTTACTTAAGATGAGGGAAGTTGAAAATGAGGAATGGCTGAATAGAGAGGCCATACTACTGACCAGGCATTTACACAAAATTTTTTCTTATTTTCATTGGACTACAAAATCGTTATCTCTGACTAGGGGAGTACATTTTACCTTTTGGAGTAAAAAATTTGTAGGCTTTGTTTGAACTTGCAGCAAGGAAGGTTAATGCCCAGTTTTTTGGTGCTCTGAAAAGTTTCATAGCACATGATGGACAATGCAGGGGACGTGAAGATCCCAGAGAACTGGACTGTATTGTCTTCTTCCAGCTGTATGCTCAGATTCTGGGACTTGGAAAAGACAGCTATTATCAGTCATAACTAACTATCACCCTGACTTAATATTGCTCAAGGACCCCCTGCTCTGGACCCCAAACACAGAGAAAAAAGACAAGGTGAATCAATAAGAATATTTTATAAGGGATGACAGAAAGAACGCACCCAGACATGAAAAATAGACAAAATATCACAGGCAAAAGTACAGATCAAATGTATGAGGAAGATTTCTCATATTACTCAAAATGTTTTGGATACAGTTAGCTGCAGGAGAAATCCTGCTAAAAAGCAATGCATGCAAGATAAGAAGCAACATGACATTTCTTAGCTACAAAAAGGTATGTGTCTGATTATGAACTTTCCAGACAACATAATGAACTAGTCCCATTCCAAAATATCACATACAGGAAGCTCTGTGAGAAAAAAAGATGTAGTCACAACACAAGGATGTAGCCTGAGCTGTGATCTTCACATCGAACCTGAGACAGAAAGAACAGTGCACTCTGAAAATGGAAGGCACTGAGGACCTTCACAACCACTGTAACTTACAACTGTTGCATAACATATCTAGGAAGAAGCCCCATCTGCTGTGAATTTGACTGAGCACGCACTTATGCTCTAGGAACTGCATTTACTCCACAGTGTACCACAGAAAATGGTCTAAAGACGGTTTTCCTTAATATAATGATACAAGGCTACACATTAGTAAAACACTACTGGCTGCATTCAGTCTTTAACAGGGCTTCAAAAGTCATGATACAAAGTAAGACCCAGGACCATAGAATCATAGAATTATTGAATGTTTTGGGCTGGTCATCTAGTCTAGCCTCACTGCAGTGAGCAGGGACATCATTAACTAGATCAGCTTGCACAAAGCTCTGTCCAACCTGACCTTGAACATTTCCAGGGATGGGGCTTCTACCGCCTCTCTGGGCAACCTCTGCCAGTGTCTCACCACCCTCATCGTAAAAAATTTCTTCCTTATATCTAGTCTGAATTTTCCCTCTTTTAGTTTAAAACCATTACTCCTTGTCCTATCACAACAAGCCCTGCTAAAAAGATTGTCCCAATCTTTCTTGTAGGCCCCCTTTAAGTCTTGATAGGCCAGAAAGGACCTAGCAAGAATGCGTTTATCTCAGCAGTGATTTTTGGACTCATTTCTCAAAGAATTAAGTGATCCAGGTAAATATCCGTTGTTGCTGCTCTGTCAGGTAGGAGAATACCTGTTGTGATAACAGGGTGTGGTTTGCTCCTCAGGAGAGTAAAGTTGACCGTCTGGCCCAACCCACTCTAAAGATGCCACATTCCAACCTAACATCTAGGAGTGTACTATGATAGTTATTTTCTGTCCCGTTAATCACTGCTGTAGGCATTACGTCCCATGAACCCAGTGAGGTTCAAAAGTCCTGTAAGTCAGGACTGCCCTGCCTTCCCAGCATAGATTCTGCTTCTTGAGGATTTTCTCCTGCAAAGATTCAGCGGCATCACAGGACTGCTTACAACCCTGCCCACGGCCAGCTCAAGAGTCATCAGCGACTTCTCAGACAGCAGCCTTTTCTGATGCCTTTAATTCATGTAATTTCACAACTAGATTGTAGCGGATATTAAGTTGCAAAATGCTGAGGGTTTTTTGTTTGGTTTGGTTTGTTTTTTCATTTTTTTTTCTCCAAGTCATATCTAATTGACATTGAATTTCCTATTGAAATCACTGGAAGAATACTCATGAATTTCGAGTGAGTTTGGATCAGACCTCATGTGCGAAAATAGGAGATGTTGTCTGGCACATGAGCTGGGATTGGTATTTCTGTGCTTAACCAGAGTATGGCCAAAGTTACCTAGATTACTTCTATGATTATAATATAGAAGGATACTTAACAGGCGCATGTGCATATAGTAAATGGATTACCAGCGTCTAAAGACAGATGTTTGTTCTTATATCTTCTTTCCTGCCATTGAAATGCAGATTATACTTTCCCTTCGGCTTTACACAATCAGAGGCTGCTGCAGCCCACAGGTCCTGTTTAAACTTGAAATCATTCTCTGCTCCCTTTTTGTATAAAGGGTTTTTGCAAGGGAATATAGCATTTTGTTTTCAAACCTCTCCCCAGTCAACAGGCAAGAAATCATTCTGTGGACATGCATTCGGTTTTGTGATGCTGTGTTCATCTCCTGTGGTCAAGCTCTTCTGTTCTGCCTTCTTTTTTTCAGCAATAGTGTTTCAATTCATACATTACACAAGATACTTATTTTCCTGCTCTTATGCAAGGCACTGTAGAAGACAACACAAAGCGTAGTTAAGTCAGTTGTGCAGAACTACATTAACAACTTTAATGCAAAAGGAGGCACAAAACGTGCAATAAATCACCTGATTAAATCCTGAAAACCTCTTTTTGTTTATACATTTATTGATTTTTTTTCTCTAATCTTGTCTAGCTCCTTCAATCATTAGTCTCTTACCGGCCCTCTATGATCCAAAATCAAAGTAATAGACTTCAGCTAAACAATAGTTGCAATTTATAGAGCAACAAGGGATGCCGTTACCCACCAGCAAGGCTCCTTCCAACTCCAGGAAAGGACAAACTGTTCAGATGTTTTTCAGTCTTTATGAAAAAAATCACAAGGAAGAAAGAAAACAATTCCTGATTAAAAGTCACTGAAGCAGCCAGCCGATAAAGCAGTGATTGTTCAGTGTCAGTTTTTATTGCTTTTGCTAATGTAATTAATTGCAGGGCAGAGTGGGGGAGATGTAAGCCAAAAGGTTGTGATGGTGTCATGGCCCGTAGTAGACACGTTCTCCTGATCTCTCCTAGTCATGCTGCCATCTTCTCTACCTTCATTTTATAACATGGCAAAGCAGCCTATGCTTTAACTTTCCTGTTTTAGACGGACACGGCTAATGGTAGGTGAGGTCGTTGCTAATTTTCAGTGTGAAATGTTGATGGCTGGGTAAGTATGATCATTAGTACTAAATGTCAGGACTGACATGTCTTCATATCTGACTCAGCATCAAAGGTTAGTGTAGTCTTGAGTACTTGCTGCTGGTGCATCTCTTCCTCCTACCAGTCACAGTACATGATATTTTAGAGAACTAGTGACTAATATTCTCACGTTTTCCCCTATTCCTCTTCTCTTCCTAACAGCAAATGTTAGTTGTATAAAACATCAACCATTCCATGTTTGACTCTTAATACTCATTTATCCGTTTGTTGGGTTCTTTTTTCATTAAAGCTGATGCAAAAATGAACTGAAAACATACTCTGTATTTTCTTCCTTTGATTTCTAGCTTTTATGTGTTTTGACTGACAAGCTGAAAAATGTGGGTGGGCAAAGGAAAAAGTCACTAAAATATTTCTCCCATAAATGCTTTACTAAAATTTTAAAAACAGCATTCAACAAAAATTACTCCCAACAGCACTCCAGGGTTATTTGAATACCCTGATGATTATAATTCCCCAATGCCTATTGTTTTCATCATTACAGCATCCTAGAGAAATTAAATAGATATTGTCATGTATCTCATTCTATTATTTCCTTCATTTTATCTCACAGGTCATTTGCAAGCTCTTGAACGTGGAAGCTAAAAATCCTTATTGTGTAAGCAGTGGCGTTGAAATAAGGTATGAAAAAGGATCGGGATTTTTAAAAGCAATACTTTTTCTTTCAGATTGCTTTGGAACCTGTTTCTTCCTAAGTAATGCTGGAATGTTTACAATGACAGGTTGTGGTAGTACCTCTTAGGATGCTCATCTTTCAGGTCCTACCATGTACAATGTACTGCCAGCAGAGAACTATAAAATGGTTTCTGCCCCAGAGAGCTTACACTGATTTAAATCGTGATAAACGGCGGTATCAGAATACTCGCAACCTAAGTGCTTTCAACTTTTGCCTTATAGTAGGAATCACAGCTAGGAAAGAATAGGAAAGAAACAATAACCATCTTACCATTATTTTAAAGTTTTAACGTGCAGCCAAAGGTTTTTGTGTTATGGAGAATTGAACAGACTGGCTTGTGGTCTTCAGCTATTCCTTCAGGAAAGGAACAATTTGCTCTCTGCTTTTCTGAGCTAGCTGTATTTTGAAGTGGCCACCATCCTTGTATTATTGTGTCTGTCTGTGTAGTTAGCATGACAAAAGCAGCTGATTTCAGCAGGATTTGTGGTGTGGCTTTTTCACCAATAAATGTGGAGAAGTGATTCAAAGTTTACACCACTGTTAGTCCATAGATTTAAGTGGATCCTTGGAGGTACCAAAATGAATTAACAGACAGGAGCTGATTCTCATATTAGAAGGGGTAGAGTGGAGCTTGTAGTCCACTTTGAATAGAATAAGCGGTACTGTATGTTGTCATTAAGGCATACAGTTTCTTATTAAAACACTCTATAGAGAAAGAGAATAAATGATATATTGTAAATTGATATAACTAGCAGAACAGTCAACATGAAGAAACTGTAATTAAATAACCATTCTAAAAATATACACAGGATGTAGGAAATAGGATGATCCAGGTTAAACAATATGTGAACATAATTTCACAGAATGTTATATATGCAAAATCAAACTGTGCAAAGTATATTTATATTACTTAATAAGAAGAGAGGAAAATGAGTGTTGAAAACTAAAAGAATAAAACCAACTGTGGTGTCTTGTGAGCTTGAAGAATAGCTACAGAAAGACACCAAACCAAGAAAATGTCCAATATGTTATTGAGCAGGACCAAAAGGAACAGAGGTTCCTCTCAGCTAGAGATTTACACCCACTTTACACATGTTCAAGATTCAGTCCATATAGGCAGCCCACAGAATCATCATTCTTGCTTTTTAACATTGAGGGCTCTACACTGTCATTCCATAGACAATTTCATGGCACGAAAGTCACATGGGAAACAAAAGTCTGTTGAATGGTCTTCATGAAGATGTCCAGGAGCTACCTGAATGGAAAGAGAGCGAGCAAGAACCAGGTTCATATATGCATTTAGGGGACTGAAGATGATTGATTTCAATAGGGCTAAATGTATTTAGGTATCTGTATCCTAAATATTTCTGTGAACCAAAGTCAAAGCTATATTGTAGTCAGGAACCCTTATATGGACTGTTCAAATATTCCAAGATATCAAAAAGTTCCAGTTCAGTTCTATACGCAGGAGGAGGTATTAATTTATGGTTTTACTGTATCTCTACCAAACTGACTTGATGGAAGGTGATACATTGTTCTCCAGGCCTTTGGGCTGTTAGGCATAGAATGTTGATTCACCAGAGTTTATGCGTATTTTGCACATCGAGATTAGAGACCCAGCAGCCAGTTGTTTCCATACTTTCCAATTTCATAGAATCATATAATCATAGAACATCTTGGGTTGGAAGGTATCTTTGAAGGTCAACTAGTCCAACCCCTCTGCAGCGAACAGGGACATCTTGAACTAGATCAGGTTGCTCAGAGTTCCGTCAATTCAACCTGACCTTGAATGTTTCCAGGGATGGAGCTGCTACCACCTCTCTGGGAAACCTGTGCCAGTGTCTCACCACCCTCATTGTCAAAAATATCTTCCTTATAGATAGTCTAAACCTCCTCTCTTTTAGTTTAAAGCCGTCACTCCTTGACCTGTCACAACAAGCCCTGCTAAAAAGTCTGTCCCCATTTTTCTTATAGGCATCCTTTAAGTACTGGAAGGCTGCAATAAGGTCTCCCCAGAGCCTTCTCTTCTCCAGACAGAACAACTCCAACACTCTCAGCCTTTCCTCATAGGGAAGAGGTTGCACTCCATCTATCATTTTTGTGGCTCTCCTCTGGACCTGCTCCAACAGGTCCATGTCTTTCATTTACAGCCCTGCTACCAAAAATACGAAGTAGTACGCTGATTTCAGACATCTCTGAGTACTCTTTTCCAAGGAGGACTATAAAATATAAATCTAGATTTGATACTGGTTAATACAGCAGCTAGAAACATGAACAGCCAAGAGCCTCTTTGCCAAAGGCTGGTTGGCCCCCTTCTCATGCTTCCACCAGCATCAAATCTGCGCTCAGACTGTGAAGCATAAGGAGGGGACTGACACCTGCCCTGTGGTAGGCAGAATACAGGAGAGTGCGGCACATCAATCTCATGAAGCTCTGCTTGCCTGTGTCCCTGGCTCTCCTCTCCCTCACAGTGCTTCAGGGTTACTGCAACCTGCACTCTTCTCATACAGTTTCCAGATTTAGCACCATAATTGTCTCATTTCCCCAAACCAGCCTCCATGGAGGATAAAAGCTCCACAATCTCCACCTCCTCACATCCGCTGGGTAGTTCTATTTCAGAGATGACTGCCCAGGAGCTGTTAGTGATTATAAGAACCATCCATGTTATGCCTCTGTCAGGTTCCCTCCTGGGCCAGAGGACTGAAAAGACATATTGTATGCTCAGCGAGAAATTGCAGTTAGCCTAGGATATAGTTAGACCATCATTTTCAGAGAGAATATTAAGAACTCGGGGCACTGGAAAAACAAAGGTCTTTGTTTTTGCACCGCAGGAAGTAGAAAAGTGCCAGAAGGTAGCTTTTGTAAGCGTTGAGTTTGTGGATTCTGCTGTCTGACCCAAGGTTCTAGCTCCACAGTATGTAATTTGACGTCTCCTCTAGATGCTTATAATTTAATTGTAAGGTGTCTCACAAGCATCTTAGCAGGTGCAAAGAGGACGTGAAGTGATCCTTTTTTCCTCTCTCCTCAGCTGGAACATGAAGAAGGCACTTTATGATCCAATTAGTGCCTCCAGGAGCTCTCTAATTGCATTATAAAGCATTTAAAAAAAAAATAGAAAATTAGAAGCTAGTTTTAAAGCCTGGAAAAAATAAGAAAATGTTGTTTAACTATTTGCCCTCCTGGTAACTCAGCAGTGAGAGGACCCAGCATCCTTATGCACCATATTTTGTCTGTAACTTCCCCAGATGTGAAATGTGTTCCATTGCCCAGAGCTCTGGATAGTGGAGCATCCTTTATTGCACTGTGATCAGAGCTCGAAGCATGCTGTGAAGCTTTACACCCAAAGTAGCTTGTGATGTTGGCTCGTTCAAGGAAACTGCAACTGTACTGCACTGTCTGCGGCCATTTTAGCCTGCTAAGTATCTGTTCTATTGGGCTTTTATACCAAGTAAATTGGCATAGTATCTGAAAGGTATTCTATATAATGAGCTATAACACGCTTTCAACGTCAAAGCTCAGCCCCTGTATGATAATTATCACATCACTTTCCATAAGTCTCACATATTTTACTTACTGAGTGGGAGGGAAGGAGATACTGAAATAATATTTAGACTTACATAGTGCTTTTCAGCTATAGATCACAAAATATTTTCTGTTGGCAGTTAAGCATTATCATCTCTGCTGTGAAGATGGAAAAGACTAAAATGTAGATAACACAGAGCTGTGAATAAACCCTATCTTCAGATCCTTAGTGTATGGCCCTTCCTACTCATTGGATTGTGCTGTTCCCAAGTACTCTTCATGAGCTGGCAAAAGCGATAGGGTTTGAATCCCCTTTCCAGAAAAGAATGAAATGTGGAAAAGGAAAACACCAGAACACGTCTGTTATATCTCAAAAATGGCAGTAATACTTGCTTTCCCTCACACTCCCCACACAGTCGAGCAGAATACAAGCCATGCATTTTGTGTTTCCATTGATTCTTTTTTTTTTGTTGCTGGGATTTAACCCAGCCCATTGTAGCAAAAAGGCATGGTAGCCAGCCTCTGAGATGAGGTTACACTGTGTGCAGGATCCTCCACTCATCCCCTTGGGAAGAGGCTAACACCAAGGGTGTCCTTAAGTACCTAGGTATCCCTGAAACCCCCCAGACAGTGACACCAATCTAATTTAAATACAACAGGGTGTTGTTCAAAGTTCAGGTGTTACATCACCTGAATCCAGTCATCTACTTCCTGACAAATTTGCACTTTTATTTAGGGAGCTTTTTCTTGCCTGGTACAGTGCCTGTGCTGGGAACCTCTTTTCCCTCTGGCTAACAGACATTGACAGTCTCTCTGCATTGCAATAATAGGAGAAAAGGGCCCCACCTCTGGGAATAGAGATTCAGGTCAGATGCTGCTTCAGGACAAGGGTAAGGGACAGCTGACAGCTTTCATCTTTGTTCTGACACCCTTTGCCACATACCTATGCATTGGCATACCCATTCATACCCAGCTTTGAGTAAAGCTACTGCTAACTGACAGTAAGACACTTACTGTCATCTTACGTTGGCATCAAGAGACTTACCAGGATGCTCTTTTTTGTTTCTCTCCTGCAAAAGTTCACCCTTGCTTCCTTTCATCTGAATTTTGGTTTGAGGTTCACTCATACTCAGATCCCCAAAACAAAATGAGCTCACAAAACCAAGAATACTTTCCACATTAAAACTTTTTTGATTTAACAAACAATGCGACATCTTGTTCCAGATTCTTTCATGGCAGGATCCCAATTTCTGGTATAAAATGCATAGGCCTTAATAAATCTTCCATAGTAATGGTCTAAATTTCAGGAGTTTAACAAACATGCTGAGTTTTAGGTTTTATTACAAACGTTTCATATAATTAGCATGAACAGATGGCATATGATTCTACCATTAATCATTTGTGTACAACCAAAATACAGTAATGTCAGTATCTCCCAGAATACTTCTTTGAAAAAACACCTGGCTGCAATACCGATCTCTCTTGCACCTAGCAGACACCACCACTGTAGTAAAATTACTTCTGATTTATCTCAGTATTGAACAATGGTAGAATGAAGCCTTTTTCATTATACAAACCATCCTCTGTGGTTTCAAGACTTGCATTGGGTTTTATGCAATATACATAATCAGTTAAAAAAAATAACTTCCGTGTGTGGGACAAAAAGGAGGAATATTAATGGGGAGAATTTTTCAAAGCATTTCTGGAAACAATACCCTTATGTATAAAAAGAGTCTTTTTTGGCGTCTCTGTGTGGTAGTGTTTTCAATTCCAATAGCTATAATAAGAAAAAAATCTGCCCTATTTGTCAATCTGTCAGGAAATATATTTCAGCTTCAAGCATCATACTCCTGGGGTTTATGGAAATCACAAAGCATCTCATTCAGATGAAGAGGCTGAAGCTATAAGCAGTGCAATTAATATCTTCAATTTCTGCCTTCAGCATAAAAAGAAGCTCAAAAGCTTTTTGAATCTGAATCCCAAATGCTATCTAATAGTTCACATCTGGCTTCTGCTATTTATGAGAAACAACAGTTGTTGGTGTCGGCAGTGCCCGCAGTGACATAGTAACCTTCTTACCCAGCACAGCCAGAGCAGGGCTGGCCAGAGGTCAGCGGAAGGCTGGTTGGCAAGGATCAGCTAGGTGGGTTACATCTCAAGTGTGGCTGTTGTAAAACTTGGAGAGAGAAGAGCCTGCACCTCCCTGACAGTACTCAGCCGTGGATTACCATGTATTTCCACACGCTGTACACACAGAGTACAGCCGACAAGAGTCGTACTGTTTATTGGCAACAATCTTCGCGCAGTGACAAGTTAAACTTTTTTATTCATTTGCTGCTTGCATTTCAGCAGGACTCAACACCTCATCTCAGACACTGCTGTGTTTGATCCCATGCAAGCACCTAGACAGGTATAATTCATTTCTGAAAACCACCTCCAGCCTAAGCCTGTTTGACACCTCGGGAAGAACCGCACTGGCAGCTTGTGTTTTCTCTGCGAGACTCCCATCTCACATCACAACAAAAGCTCAGGAAAGGGGATGGCAGTAGTTGTTCCCTTACTCAAGCTGGAGACTTGATCTGCCATTGCAAGTAAGGATAACCTGTTCTCTCATACATCTACTTTACCTCACAATGTTTGAGAAGGACCCTGAGCATGTAACATCCCTGCTGCTATACCAGAGGACCGTTGTACAGAGAGAGAAAGGGGCTTGCTCAGAAATTACTGCAGCAGGGCTTGGAAGATGTTCTGATAACTCATTCACTTTACCATAAAAACATCCTTTCTTCCCACAGTGCCTATTTCTAAACAGAGGCCCACATTTTAGCAGAGGAATGGAGAACAAAATAGACCTACATGAACACTGGTTTGTTGCACTTAGGTAGCTGAGGTGACAAAGGAGTTTGGGTCACGTTTTAGGCAGAGATGTGCACTAGGAGAGTGAGCAGTGCCAGCATCGGCGTTCAAGTTCCTAGTGGATAAAGCTCTTACCAGTCTGGGTTTATTTAAGTGTAGTGTAGCCTCTCATTGAGCAGGAGGTTGAACTAGATCAACTCCCAAGGTCCCTTTCAAGCTGAATGACTCTATGTGTCTAAGAAGGCATGACAACACTTAGGTGACTGAAAAATGCCAAAGAGCGCATAGTAATGGATTGTTTGGGCACAACCCAAGCATTATTCTGTACCTCCCACGGCTTTCCTTCTCTTCTGACTGGCTTTTTATCTGGTAATTTACATTTTGCTATTTTGTTGTAATGACAACTGTAAAAACTGAAGGGAGGAAGGTAGGTAAAAGAAAACAACTTACACCCTCTTGCTGATAATGAAAAATACAGATGCTGCATTACAGTGCTGCGAAATGGTCTCTTTCCACCAGAACGTTGCATGATAGTAAACCAAGCATGATTAAGAAAGCTGCTAACAGGCACAGGCTGTTTAATATTCCTGTGCAGTCTACACAAGACAAATGTTTTCCCAATTCATCTCTCTTTAAACATAATAAAGAAAAAAGAGAGAAAAGGAAATATTTGTCACAGTGGGATAAATGTCTTTCCTTGAACACCACAAAAAGCCACTACCAAAGTTTTCTGGCCAAAAGTCAGAAAGGAGATAATTTCTTCATTGTGATTCAAGCTCACTGAAAATATTCTTTTAGTCAATGATAAATTTATCTTATGCTACTACAGAGAGACCACCTGTGCAGCCAAATTTTGATCAGAGGTGTGTCTTGCCTGAGCAGTCACAAAACTGCAATATGTGAAGGGCTACTGAACAGGGAGCACTCACACTTCTCTGCTAGGACATGCAGCTACAAAGCAGATGAAAGGCTACCTAGGGGGTGCCTAACGAACTCTTGCTTGTGGCTATGAATAACAATGAGAGCTGGGTTGAAGGGTGCATTGGGTTTTGTTTTGGTTTTTTTCATTTTTGAATTTTTATGATTACACCAAGCTATTTATTTATTTATTTATTTATTTATTTTGTGCCTATGGCTAAATCCCAGCTGAGGGCAATCACTGTAAGCTTTGTGCCTCCTGCTTGTTTTCTGAAGCTATTCAGGACAACCAGAGCACTGAGACTAGATCTCTATTTCTTTGTCACTGGTGCAAAGAGGGTGTGAAATAGGACCTGAATGGCCTGCCAACCTTCAGGTACAGGTGATTATACATAATGCCAGGTACTGAATATTGAGACTCTTTAGCCATCCTGTCCAAGGTTGGGATCATATCATCCTGTAACGTTTGTAGACGGCAGCTCAACTCATTATTTATTAATAACTTTGATGGATTTTCTCTGGAGCACATTAAAGGCCCAAATTTCTACACTCTGTATGAAGGAGAAAGGACCAGGAAGCTTATTCACTGTTTATAAGAGGGATAGGCTTAATTTCAGTTTTTACTCTTCATGGATGTCTGTACTGTCATCATTTCTCTGGGGAATATTCAGGGCGGAGAGCATATTCTGGAAGCAATATGCTGTTCAACAACAAAGAAATGTTCTGAATTTGGATTGCTGGAGTGCTAAATTTACTCTAACTGGAGTGCTGGAAGTATTCTGACTGCTTGGACTCTTCAAAAATGCAGCTGGCTTTCCAGGGCCTTTTAACACACTGTGGTAAACTGGCAGATGTGAGCCCAGCCTTTTGAGGGGGAAGCAGCCACGGGTCATTCTACCACACTGTTTTTGTAAATTTTTTTCCAAGTGAAAAGCTGCTGTTATCTGCAGAATGTTAGAGCCTTTTTTTTTTTTTTTGTCACAAAAGCCTGTCCTTCCTCCCACAGAAAAAAATTGTGTTTCCTGCTCGTAGTAAAACTAGCTTTCAGGGGATGAAACACTTAGAAACTTAGAGGAAAGCTTATGGAATATCTTGTTTTTTGCAGATTATGATCTCCAGAGGTCCCTTCCAACCCTTACCATTCCATGATTCTGTGACTCTGTAAATCAGAAAAACATCTGTGCGTTTTGATGGTGGAGAAAAAACAAGGGTTTCTTGACACTGATAGGTTTTCATGAAAATCTAGGCTTGAGTCAAACATGAAGGGGTTTTTCTGATGGATAATAAAGATGTTTAAATCCAACTAAGTTTGCATGGAATTCTTTTCCCGAACTTTAATTATTAGGAAGTACCACAACAGAAGAAAATAACAGTTGATAACTAGATTAACAACAACAATTCTGTCCACAAATAAAAAAGGAAAATTGCCTTTTCTTGAGGTAGTTGTCCCACTTGGTTAACATACTAAAACCGAAGTGATTTATGTAGCAGTGAGCATAGAGGGGCATTGCATCCACCTGACATTAGCTCCCCAGCCTTTCTTTACCAGGTACTTGAGGCTGAGTCAGCTGCATATGACCTTCAGAGCAAGGTTTGAATTCATGCCTTAAATCTGCACTGGGTTTTCTATTGCCTTGCCCTCTTTCGCATTAATTTTGATATACAATGTAAGAGATACACTTGCTAGGCATGTGGTTTCATTCTTTCAGTTGTTCCTAAAACACAGTTGTTTTCAGACTATAGACAAGGTATTTACCAGTCCTTTTACTTGAATCATGTATTCTGTCTCCCTGTTGCTATCTTTCTAACAGATCTTTAGAAATGAGTCTTTTTAAAAATGTCCCTTCTTTTTTCCAAACAGCAAGATAAAATACTGATGTTTAACAAATGTGTTTACTGATTTGTTACATTATTCCCTGTATGGAAAATTTGATAAGTAAATGACCAGAAATGTCAGCTCTCATGTTTTGCATGGGAAACAATGCAATAGGATCAGGGATGGGACATCTAGAAAAAGGGAAGTGAAGAGGAAAATGCAGTAAATGGTCAGAGAAAAGTAGTGAAAACATTTTCAAGGATTCTTTTGTGAAGATCAGGGCTTTAGCACTACTAGAATACACGCTTCCCAGAAATAGTGCACTTCTATGCAGGTGTATGGGAAAAGAACAGAGAACAGAAGAGAACAATATAGAAATCATCAATTACTGTCGTTCTCCCCCATGCTATGAAGCACAGTTTTATACCTTTAATCTGTGGATTTTCAAAGACATCATTAAATCTGATTTGATTAACCTAAAGAAATCCAGGAGTTAATTTACAGCTACTTGCCAATTTACAAGCCATTGAAGTGCAGTGAAGCTGAGCATTCTTCTTTCAGCACTTTCATAATTAAGGATTTGACTAATTTAAATATTAAAACTGTTTTCTCATAATTGCCTCGTCTCAATCAAATATAAGCAAGACAAATTCATGTCTGCTTAAAAGATCTGAGATCTGTTTTAGCACTAAATCCCACTGAAATCAGTGGAAGGGTTCTGGTGCTTCTATCACGTGCTTCTGCCAGCAAGGTCAGCATCCGCTGGGGCTGTCTGAGGAAGGGGTGGCACCAAATTTACACTGTTTAAGAACAGACTATCATTACGTACACTAAAGGAAGCCAACAAAGTGGTTGGGTTTTATCTTGTTACTAATAGCATTTGAAATGATTGAAAACAGAAAAAGAGCTGGTAAAATATGGTTATATTGTTACTAATTATTTGTGTCTCATTTGGCTGAGATGAGACATTGAAAATGGAAGAGTAATTTTCATTTTCAGGCTAAGATTCACAAACACAATTCAAACATTGGAATAGGTCTGCTAGAGAGGTGGTGGCATCATCTCCATCCTCGGAGATATGCAAAACCCACCTAGACAAAGTCCGGAGCAGCCTGCTCTAGTTGACACTGCTTTGTCCAAGGGGGAATTGAACTACATAGCCTCCAAAGATCACTTCCAACTTCAACTGCTCTGTGACTCTTCGCAGATATTTAAATACGACTTACAAAAATTTTTCACAGTGTGGAAAGTTAAATACATTATTTTTCTAAGTCTTACATTCTGAGCCTACCGATTTCTTCTATATGTATTAGGAAAAGATTTTATTCATATTCCTTGGCACATTTTCAGTTGCGTCTTAACAATTTCAATAATTTGACTCATTAGCTCTTAAATTCTCTTGCCCCAATTCACCGCAAAACGTATCTGCTTTTGAAAAATGCAGTCAATTTCCATTGCTTTCACTCATTTCTTACACTTGTTCCAGTAAGAGCAGATAGGTCAGACCCTGTCTCCTTTTTGGAAAGCCTAACCGCAAGAGTGGTGCCCACATATCCTCCAAACCACACTCAGGCACAGGGGAGCATGCAGACAAGTCATTTCCCAAGGAAATGGTGAGGTGTAGGGGTTTTTTTCCTCTGTGGCATGAAGCCAAGTCCTCTTTTAGTTCCTTTCTGTCTCCATGTCTAAAGCACCGGGGAACTATTCAAGTTTCCTGTGCCATAGGTTCAGAGCTGCTTTGCACAGCTTCTGTGATGCACAGCCCTGTCCTTGGAGTGGCCCGTGGGTCAATAGCACACCTGAACATACCCGCTGCTGTATAAATAGACCACACAGAACTATGCCTCACTTAAGATCCACTTCAATTATCAAAATAATGTTTTGTCCGGACATGGTTCATGCAGCATAACCTGTGTTCTGTCTCTCTGCACAGGATTTAATCCATCGAGAGATCTGGAGTACTACAAACACCTTGCCTCTTCTCTTCTCTTGGCATTTCCAAACAAGAATTTTAATGTCTCCCAGTTCGCCATCATGCTGACGAAGCAAGAACTGCCCATACAACTGCCCTTTTTTTCTGGGAAACATGCAATAGCTGATAAGCAGTGCAGGTAAATAATATGACGTGTAAAGGAACATTACGGAATGAACTGTATTATTACCTATCTGGAAGATTTATTTGACCAATATATCAACCCTCAGGGGATGGGAGCACTGTCACGTGCTTGCAACAAAAAAACCCCAAACCCTCTAAGATAATGTATGTGCTTCATTAGTGTTGGGGATGTGTCATTTTACCAAAACAGAGGAATAATCAAAAGTCTGTAAGGGGGAAGCTAAACTAATTATTTGAAGTGATAAATCTAGGTTTTTCAGACAGGTTATGGGACTTTCCTGTGCTAGGGAGACAGCTCATACCATAAAATCAATACGCATGAATTTGATGTAAGTTTGGAGCAAAAGTTCAAGTTCTATTAAAGACGTTCATATACCTACCTTTCTTGATAAGTGTATATACTACAGATCTCACCAGTGAAATGCCTCTGTTGATAGCAATAGAAGAACAAAAGACCAGTAGGTGCTGGTGGCATCCTGAATCTTTGTCTTATGCTTTTCTTTGAGGCATTTCAGGACATTCAGCAAAGCCAGTTTTCCTGTGATGGAGCGACCTGGAGAGAGCCTGTGTGGTGAATTTGGTTATATTATCTTGTCAGTAGGTAATTTATTTTTTTTTTTACTTGCCTAAAGTAAAATCTAATCAGGAAAACAAATTCAAGAACTTTAATTTCTATTTTGTATGGAAATTTAGAGAAGTAGAAGTTAGTAGGTTATTCAGATTTTGACTGGTAAATATCTTTTTGGAAAATTAAACCTTCACTCTTCAGTCACTTAAATACTTCAGAAAATTGTACCCAAAACATATATATCAAAATGACTGTCAAGAATGCCCAGGCATTAGATGTAATTCATGTCGTATTCAGTTGCTGTGTTTTTCACAAATTATGATAAACTGAAAATCTGGGACAATGTCACTTTGTAACTGTCTTTCAAAGTAAGGCAGTCTTTTTTGGTCGTTCACATGCAGCTGGCTTTGGGAAAACTTAATGGAGATATAATATTATTGATCACTGATATTATTTATTTGACCACGGAAGGCATATGTATTTGAAAATGTAATTTCAAAAAGGCTGTCATAAACATTTGCTTCCTCCAAAAACAATACTTGAAACAATGCAACAAGATACACATGAGATTTTTTTACTTCTTCCTGCTCTAGGGAACTAATTTAAATACACAGTATGGACTTTACGGTGTTTGTTTATGTATTTTGGGCCTCTTTCTTTTCCCTTTGGCCCAGCTCCTGGTTTCAGAAAGAGTTGCTATTTGTTGTGAGCACAGGAATAACAGACTCACAATTCCACCAGAGACGTAGGCAGGTTATTAACAGCTGGGGAGTAAATTCCAAGTCAAACAGCACCATATTGTTTCCATTTCTCAAATGCTATTTTCATGCATATTAGCAAAATAATTACACTTTCCTTTCATAAGGAAGCATATTTATAAAAGGAACTATGACATTTCAAGGAAACTAGAGTCACTGCAGCTAAACTTTAGTTGTGTGTCTGTTTTTCACTGGAAAAAGCTTGACAGAAAGTTTACTGAAAATTGTACTATATATAAAAAAATCAGCATGAAGAAATAATACAGTTAAGGAAGACTAGTGTCATTCCTTCTCCCTTTTTTTATCTGTGTTCTCAATGATGGAAGCTTCAGGAAAGGAAGCTGTCTTAGAAGAGGGTAATCCTGTAGAGGATTCACAAATACTCTGGGACAAAAAAGTTCCATTTCCTACTTTTGTTACTAATTCATACAAGACACGGACCTAGCCTTGCAGGATCCAAGATATTGCAGCTCTGTCTGACACTGGAGTTAGATCCACGGACTTGAGTTTGGAACGAGCTTAAGACCATGGCTACAAAGAACTCTCTATCTGTCATTATACTCTTTGAAGTTCTGGGCCTGAACCACTCTGAGTGAGATTTGCAAAGGAGTTTTAGCACCTACATATTACTAATCCAATGAGGGGCACCTGTGTGGGACATATTCTGATGGTGCCTGTATGCTAGATAAAAACATAATACTTCTGTGAAATATCTGCAATGAGAGCCATTCAATTAGCTCCTGTTTTTTCTCAGGCTATTACAAGGACAAATGGAGAAATTATTCCATTAGTGAGACCCCGGTGGTCGCTGTCTGGTTTTAGTCAGTCTGTATATCCAAGAGTTACGTAGCCCTTACAGGAGCCATGCTACAGCCTGCAGTGAATGTGTGATCTGCAGGACACCAGCAGGGCTTCATGAAAAAAGATTAATCCTGCCGTGAAGACCCCGGTGTGGGTTCACATTCTGGTGTTGGCTGAAGGGGAAGAAAATGCTTGAAAGAAAGAAAGAAATAATGTTTTTCCCCAAAATTCCTTGGTTCGTCTGAATTTTAACCAATGTATTTTCAACAATACTTTTCTTGTGGTGCTGACTCACTGCTTTTCTGAACTGAAATGCAAAAGTCAAGGACCAGCACTTATTCTTGTCATTGCCTGTTACTCTATGAGTTGTGTTAATGACTGGGAGAACACTAAAATAATTTGATTTCTGGGATGTTGTTTTAATGCCAATCACAACAATGTCCATTCAACAGTCAAAATTTCAGCAACTATCCTATACTGCCTTTATACCTATTGCTATCACTAACAGTGCATCCTCCATTCTCCTAGAACTTGAAGACGACCAGAAAAAGTTAAGACTCTTCCAATTAAAGTCACAATTTTATATCCCACTTGCTGTACGTCATCCAAAGAGCTGCTGGGTAAGTTAAGAAGATTCTCAGATAATCTCAAATATCACTGGTTTAAATTGCCTTAAATTATTGTAGGCTTTATCTTTTCGTACATTTCCGTGAATGATGATGTGTGTCAAGTGCATTCAGACTCATTTTTTTTTGCCAGTCTCCTCCAGATAAATTCAGGTGAGGTGTGAGGATGTCAGATGTAGCTAGAATAGTGTGCTCTGCCTGTGTTGTTACTGCTTTAAACTTCACCAAGCTATTTTGCTGTTTAGAAAATTACCTCTTGTTAAAATATGAAACCAAAATGTCTTTGTTGAAATGATGTCAGTTTATCTCTGCAATGCCAAGTTCTAAACCACTAGTAATTCTGGGGCCATCAAAGAGAGGCTGAGGTAGACCTGATCTTGCTGTCTCAAAAAAGGTTAGAATTTAACACAATAAAAATGAGAGGAGGGGAATCTGTTTAATAATAAATGCTACCCCTACTCTGTATGAGGGTTATAAGAAATCCCTGGTAAAGTCCCCATTCCTGGAAACAGTTGTGTACGTGAACAGACTTTAAATTAACCTTCTAGTTAAGCACGAGTATAATGCTCATAGGGTTGAGAGCAGTTGTCTCTGCATATTTGGTTGTGGGCTGATGTAGATGGATTTTAAGAAGAACTCGAGATCAACTTTCTTCCCTGCAGGTGAGGCCATGCGCACAAGTCGTACAGTGCCTGTAACATGGGGACACACCATAGCTCTCTTTTTCATAGGCAGGGTTCTCCTGTTGATAGATGTTAGACTCGGTCACCAAAATCCCATGTTAACCTTCAGGATAACCAGCTACTGCTATGTCTGCCTGCAAGTTGGACCCATTTACCTCTGTCACAAAGAAAATGGTGTAGTTGAAATGCCTCTGTGGCACAAAGGCGATGAAGGCAGTAGGGTTTCTGAAGAGAAAATCATAGAAAGATTTTAGTGAGAAAGTCTGGACTGGTGGGTAAGGGGTTTTTTCAGGGGGAGGAGAGGTGTGGACAGGATGAATTGCTGTTGTTTTTTAACAAGTCCTACCTTATCATCAGAAAGTCAGAGCTTGAGTTCTAGACCTGCAACCCTTCTTTAAAGCAACATGAGGACTCAGATTTTTCACAGCACCCAAAATCTGGCGGAGACTTTATAGGAGTGTCTTTTCCTGAGCAACTGCTAAGATAAGCACCTTGCACTCATATTTGGGGAGTACAAGCTTAAACAGTCTGGCTTTTCTGTAGTTCCCTAAAGCAATATAAAGTAAATACAGTTCTTGGTTTCAGTGCATGCTGATCTAGGATAAGCACTCATTCTGCCAGGCACCTCCTGTTTCATGTTGCTTATTCCTGAGGAACATCATACATGGTGCCTCCTACTTTCAAGTTTACTTGCCTTTCTTCCTGGATCCTACCTTCCTACAGATCTGTTCTCCTGAATTGCTGCCTCACAAGGCTGTGAAATGCATCGCCTCATAATCTGAAAAGGAATTTTTTCCACCGAAATGGTTAATAATAGGGTCAACTCAAATCCTACCATATTGTTTAACCACCTTAAAGACTAGAAATTATAATGAAGAGAAAAACATGTTTTGAAGAAAATCTGAATGCTCTTTCTGTTCGTTCTCTCAAGTGGCACAAGGTACTGAATATTCTGTTCTCTGTAAATGGGTGTTTAGCTTTAAGCACTTGAACAGAGTTAAATGAGGCTACTCAACCACTTAAAACACTTAACAAGTGCTTTCCTGGTACATGGCTAGTACAGTGACAGGATTCTCAACCACTTGCAAACACAACAGGTCAAAACTCTTTACCTTTTATTTCTTTTTATTGGCCATTTTTCATGCAGAAGGAAAAGTGCAGAAGTTTCAAAACTAAAATAATTGTATTAGAAGTTGAAATATTTTCTTGGAAAAAAAGCTTTTATAATACTTCATGGTTACTTTACTTCAGTTGCCTCACGCTTCTGTGTTCTACATTGCTTAGAATATTTCTCCATCAGGAATCTTGCATGATAAGAGATGGTGCTCCTTAAGATACTTGGCCTGTGGACCATGATGGAGGTCTAAGTTAGGTAAATAGTACCTACTGTAAGCGACTATCAAAGCGTTTCCAAATGAAAATATTTTACCTTTGGAACACAGAGTCATAAGATTCCAATGCAAAATGCATATAAAGACATGTACAACATGAGACATAGTATTCTACTGATTTTTATCTTGGCCTGTCGCACAGGGTTAAATAGCCTCATTAAAAAATATTCCACACTAAAATGTCATTTTACGTTGTTTGTAGGACAAGTTTGTTTGCGCAGGCATAAATACACTGAGGCAGTCTCCTAAAATCTCTTATTTAACTGATTGTGACTGGCTGTGATTGGAGCCAACTGTCGTGTAAAAAAGAGTTTATGTTATTGCTGCAGCTTGAATACGTACCTGGAGAGGAAGAAAAAGTTTTTCCTTTCTCAGATGCTTCATAGGCCAGTGACCTTTATAAATGACAGCAAATCTCTGCTGAATGAAGGATGAGGGAAAAGAGGAAAACATTAAGATATTTTGTCCTACTTTTCTGTGGCGTGTTGAAAACAATCACAGTACCTATTTGTCATGTTCCAGCTTGGTCTCCCTTTTGCAGTAGTGTCTGACAGGCTGAATGAAGAAAGTGTAAGTGAAGATGAATTGGCAAAGGTATCACTTATGGTCTGTCTAATTCCGAAGCAGATGAAAAATATATATAATATCAGGATGTTAAAGTGAAGGAAACATTAAGATCAAGGGATTTCAGGGATAAAATAGAAAAACCTTTGGGCAATTTAGGGAACAAATGAATAATCCAAATGTGTTTCTCATCTTCAGTTACTTTGTGCTATTATTTGTAACATTTAAATAAAAAGAGCAGACTGTTTACGCGGGAAAGGAATAAGCAAGGTGAACAAACACGGAATTAATAATTCTAAGAAAAGAGGAAAATTTGAGGAAAATTTCCCTAATGTTGATGGTCATTCACGGTGAAGAATTCTTTCCTGGGGGAAAATGCTTCTGGTTTGACTCATTTAAAATCAAACTGGGGGCAGAACTCGCGAGCAGACCACACAGAAAAATCTTGCCTCAGCAGTGGGATTGATGGGATGAATTCCACCTCTTTTCCATGCAGAAGTTGTATAACTGAAAGTCTAAAAATTACCTGGTGGTGCTGGGAAGTATGGCAAGGTCCGTGGCATGGTGTCCTGGGCCAGCCCACCTACTGCCAGAAGGTCAGCATCCCGCTAGCTGCCAGTGCCTTGGGGAAGCACCCTGCTGAGCCTTGCTCACCAGCATCCTGCTTCCCATCACTGTCTAAAGTAAAATTTCAAGATCTCATCATGGTGCTTAGCAGGAATCAGGCATTAGGGGTCATGTTCTGGCAATATTCTCTCATCCAAAGAGGGGGAAAATGATTTCCAGACCTCAGTCCTGTGCAAGAAAACTGTAGAGTATGTTACAATTGTCACAACGTACAATCACTGAGCTGCTTGTCCTGCTTCCTTTGTGCAGTCCAGTGGCAAGAAAGATACTCAGCCACATTTGTGCATGCACACAAAAGCTGGCTCTCTCCCTCTCTCTCTGTAGGTTCAGGCTGGAGACATATCATTCCATAAAGAATAATACAATCAGATTTAAACTCCCCAGGCAATATACTGTAGGCAGATTGTGAGCAAGCCAAGATAAGAAGTTCATAAAGATGCTCCATACCCTGAAAGATCTTCTTTATGGAAAAGAGTTTGATCATCTTCCCCTGGGTGCTGATGAAAATTTCACTAGTGGCTTCAGTCTAAAAATGATTGAATCATAGTTAACAAATCAAATAAAGGGTATTTAAATTCTGATTTTATTCAAAGCTTTTTTATATTAGCTTTTTCCCATTCAGTTCAGTGGAACTATTCTTGATTAACAACAATTGCAAACTAGAGCCGAACCTCTATCCTGTATTTCTCAGATTAATATCATATCCGAAAATAAGTCCAGAGCATTAGAGCTACTTGAAATTTTTCAGTCATGATTCTTGCTCCAAAATGCTCAAAAAGGGGGGGGGAAAAAAAAAAGGGGGGAGAGGATTTAGAAAAATATCATGGTATTGTTGTTCTTTGTTTTTAATGGTTGTGCTCAAGGTTTTTCTAATGTTTATTGAAAATATTATGGACCTTTTTTTTTCCTTTACTGACCTGATTTTAGCAAACAGAAACATCTGGATATCCACAGGGATATTTCCAATACGTCATTTTGGAATAAAAAAATGCATGTGCTTGTATTTTGTACACAAATCTGCCAAAACCCCGAAATGGAGCTGTTTCAAATGGCTTCAAATGTAAATTACATCATTAGTTTAAAATGTATCATGAAACCTTCTTTTCTTTTTCAGCCACCTGTACAGACTAATTGATCTTACCTCATTTCTGCCTTTTATAAGAACTGAATCTCTGCCATAGTCACTGTTGTTTTGAACTTGCTACCTGTTCACGAGGCGTAGTCACAAAGAGAATTTAGAAAACAGAGGAATGACAATGTCTCATTGAAATTACACTCCCACAAAATTGATATGAGGCAGAGTGTGGGAGGCACAGAGAGGATTGTCTTCGGGATGTAGATTGATAGACACCACATGGGCTGATACTATGGGGCAATGTCTGTGACAGTCACTTCATACACACATACCTTAATGTACTCTCTACAATGATTTCTCCAGGCCCTATAATACTGGTGTATGATGGCACTCAATACTCTGAAGCACATTTTATCGAGAGGAATCTGATTATCTTCTCATGGATGCTGATTAAAGTTTTGCTAGTGGCTGAAATGAAAAAAAAAAAAAAATCCTATGTTAACAAATCATAAAAAAACATTAAGACTTTGACTGTATTTCCAACAGCTTTATATATGCTGTCATGTCCCCAGTGAGTTCAAGGAAGTATTCTTGATTAATGGCCCAAGGAAATTATCATGGGTGGTAAGCGCAGTACGAAAGTCAGCACTCTGATAGCTACGCTAGTGGGAACACAATTTCAGTAGTGTACTGTAGTTATGCTTATTCAGCGTATCACCTGTTACAAACCTAATGCACTCACCTTACTGAGTTCAGGAACCACCAAGATGCTGAATGAGAGACAGCAACTGAGCTTTATTTTTCACGCCTCTCCTCCACATGCACAATAGTTCATCCATCCTGAGGTGACATCCTAGCCTGTGTGGGCGAAAGGATGGTCCAGGGATTAGACCACTGCCAGTTCAGGACACGTCAGAGCCACCTTCAGCCTCATGCTCATGATTTTTCTGGTGGCAACTCTTATCCTTACTGTGCACTCTGCTGGGTTATTTCAGGTGTCTTCCTCTCCCCCTGCAGAACTGTGAGGAGTCCTGCGATTCCCTGTCCTTGGTCACCTTCTCTTCCCCTTCTGCCCCGTTTCCCTGCACAGTCTCACCCACGAGTAAAATTTCACCCTTTGCCTCTGCACTGGTGATTCCTGCACCTTGCCTTCTCCTCCAGACCAGGCTTTTGTCCAGGGCCAAGTCTCATCTTGCCTCTGTAGCTGTTCACTAGCAATCTCAGTGGTAAAAAGAGAATTTCTATTTTTTTGCCACAAGACCTTGGTCAACACCACCACCATCGTAGTGTCCACTGCTCAAGGTGGTATCAGACATCTCCTTCAGCACAGATCACTCCGTGGATCGCCCTTTTAGGGAATGACATCTCACAAATTCTCCTTATTAAGATACTGCCTTTCCTAGTCACGTAAGCAGCTCGGATTTCTCATCCCAGAATCCTTTGTTAGAGGCCTCAGCTACTGCAGGTTACTTTCCTCTAGTCTGACAAATGCCTGTTTGCCCTGAGGCCCTGAATGCAGAATGCAGCTGCAGACAGTATTTCCTTGTGCTGTGACACCGTCCTCCCTGCTGTGACAGGCACTTGGCTCCCGCTGCTCTGCTGTAAAGAGCATTCAGTACATCTCCTCATCTGTAAAGAGTACTCGGGCTGGTTCCTATTGCTCTGGGTTTCAAACGTCGTTTCATAGTGAAATAAAACTGCCCATATTGGCTCAGTCGGCTGAGCCACAGCCACGGTTCAGACAGAGGATTTTCCACTTTCTGCAGTAAAGGAGTGACTTTCTGTCACTCTTAACTTTTGTTAACTTCTTGTTAAGACCCAAAAAGTGGGTCATTCAGATCTCTTCATTGTCTCGTCTTCTCCTTTAGCAGAAAACTTCGTTCTGATGCTATTCATTCTATAGGACAAAAAGATTCTTGACTGGGTACTCCAGTATTACCAGTAATAATCATTCTGCAGAAGAAGAAAACTCGCTATGTCACCACAGCCCTATTCTTTCTAAATAGCCCTACTTAAAAGAGCAGTTGAGAATCACTGTCCAGTAACTGTCATCTTACCACATGACAACTATTACATTTTGAAAATAAAAATGAAAAGCTGCTTTTTTTCCATCTTAGATTCTCCCACACATAATAAGACAGGAGAAAAATGTTGTATTTGGAGGTACATGTCACTTCTGAAAGCTTTTAGTCACTAATTACACAATGGTTTCATTTTGTAACGTAATGCCAATTCTTCATCAAATTCTGGCTCTACAAAAACAGTTGCTAGGCTAATTTTTATGAGATTAAGTTGTCAGATTTTTCTAGGATTTCTGGATTATAGTATTTTTCATTGCATTATAACTCTATTAGCGTCTGAAAATTGCCAAATTGCTAAATTGCAGTTTGTTTTGAGAAGTTTAAAATGTTTTAACGAGTTCAATTTTGATACATGAAATTATGCTTAAATAAATATCCACATCACATCAGGCTGGAAACACCTCTGCAAGAGAAAAAGCATCCAAAGATTTTGGGCTTGCCTCGCAATTGTGCTGCTGAGCTGATAGGTGGGCTGTCCTACAAACTAGGTTTTGTGGGTTTTGACATGCCAGGTACACCAGGCTATGTCTGCAGTAAATTAAGGGAGAGAGAGGCTCCACCAGAACACAGCTGAATTTGAGGTGTAGCGGTTGCCCTTTTGTCCTCACTGAACCTAGGATCTAAAGTTGTAGGAGTGAAACTGCTCTTGAATTTTTCTGTGCCTCAGTTCTCGACTGTCCTCCTTTCTCTATGTTTTCTATTCGGATTGTCAGTTATTTGAGACAAGAATTGCTTTACCTATGTGTGTGTGACATACCTAGAGTAAAAGGACTCATCTTGCAGGTAGTCTCTACTACTGAAGTACATATTGACAAAAATTAAGATGCCTTAATAGGAAGTGATTGTGTGAAAACTTAAAAATCATGCTTTAAGTCATTTCCTTTTTGATTCATTCCCCTGTTAGTTTTTCCACAATTTCTTTGCCTGTACACAAAATTGAGGGCCTCATTACACTCCCCTCTGGAACACCTGAGCTCTGTGTTCTGGGTGCTGGAGCTGACTTCAGCCCCAGCTTCAGCATTTGGCCGAGCGTCTTGTCAGTAACGAAACGGTAAGACTAAGCCCTTTGAAGAGATTCTGCCAAAGAGACACTACAGACTACGGTGGAGATTGTAATTTTAAAATTTTTTTCATTTCTTCCTTTTGGAAATGCCAGAATGAATGAATGGAAGGAAAAACCTTAAATCATGCAGGAATGAATTCTCCTGTATGCAGAAAGTCCGTGCTGGTCTGAGGTGGTTTTTTTTTTAATCTTCCTGTCCTCTGTGGAGCAGATCTGAATTGAGCACATAGCTTTTGTAAAACACTCTTTGAAGGAAAAGATGCTAGGAAGTATTACTAGGCTACAGGCATAACTTTGTTTAGACCGCCCATTTTGTTCAAAGGGAAAACTGAGGACAATTGTAATGCATTATTTTATAATGGAGAATGGCTTTAATCGTCTTACCTTGTGGTTACCCAGTTTTGATCACAGTGAAATAAACAGCAAGACATTCTACTTCAGGGTGAGTAGAAAAGGAGAGTGAACTAGTGGACAGAGTGGGCCAGAAAAAGACTTTTTGCTGTTGGAAGTGAAATTTTGTAACTGACAAGTGCTTGATGAGGTCCTCCCCCTCCTCAAACAAATCATTCTCCAAGACAGGATTTGAGATAAGATAGGCTAATAATTGGATTAAAAATGGGTAATTCCCCTGGAAGTGAAACAGCAAAACCTCAAAATGGATACGAGTATTCACTGGGGAATGTAGCAAAAATATACCAAAATAGTTTACTTATATATAATTTCTTTCGCATCTGCTTTTCTGTTATTAAGATTCCTTTCATCTCCCTGTAATGGAGAGCTGGGAAGCTTTTTCTTGTTCTTTTCTGCAAATGGACTTTTCAAACTTCCCTGGTGGGTCTTGTGTTAGTGCATATATTTGCATTGAAGCCGTTCTTGAAGGCTGCAACACTTAGTTTTCCGTTCTCATGTCGCAGTTTCCAAATTTTGTTTGGTGAGGTGAACCTGCACGATCAGGCTGTTCTGCTGTGCTACCTTTATCAGCATAAAGCCGTTCTCCAAAGGTACGTAACAATCCGAAATATTGATTTAAGCTTTCTGATTAGCAGCCTGATATAAAACACAGGGACTATAAATCTTGTGTAATATTTGAACAGAGGGATAAATACAGAAGCTTCCAGATAACAATACTTGCCTTTCTGTAGGAAATGCTGCTGCCGTAGAGTAAGCTTTACACATTTAAGAACGTATTTCCAAAACATTTGTTTTAAACTTAAATATATTGTGGTTCATGTTGCTCTCAGGGATAAAACTGTGAGAATTAATTTATTGGTCTGAGATATCAAGTCAAAATCTGCTCATTTCTTTCAGAAAAGCAGCCCTCTGGGCCAATATATGTAGTCTTGGTATAAGTGATAGCCATTAAAAAGTCATAATTTACCAATATATATAAAGATATATAAAACACAGTAGTATCTGCACTGCTTTCCTCAACACTTTGAGAATACAAAGTAACTGTGGTACTTCAGAGAGACAGCAACTACTGGTGAGTTTTGACTTTTTTTAATGGGACTTGCTTCAAGTTTAAAATGTCCTCTGTGCTTTCTGCAAGTTCATTGAAAGAAAAAACCCACAAAACCACCAGTGAAATTTCTAAGACTATTAATTTCTGTTTGATGTCCACTGAGGCATATTCCACCGTTCGAGATTGTATGCAGCCTAACAGCATACACCGCTTCAGCAGAACTGCCCTCAGATTATACCAGGGAAAGACCAGAACTTTGCTGCGAGCCTGCCCGTATCAACCCACTTCTTAGGGCACCTTTTGTAGACTTCAACCCTTCTGGGTTTAGTTCATCCCGATATCAAAGGCACCACATCACCAAATCACTTGGATAACTGTGCAGAACACCTTTTAAAGGGCTTCCCCTCCTGCTTCAGCTCCTGGTGCCACGTCATCCTATGGGGAAATTCCTTTTCTAAATGTATCCATGTCCAGTTGGTTGACATTTGCTCTTTCACAAACATGATCATTTAGCTTAAATGGCTTTTCCCCTTCCCTTTGGACAGAAAGGTCTGATTTTCTTTTATGCCCTTTCAGAAAGGAAAGCCGTGGAATGACGGTTCCAAAAACCAGAAAGAACTCTTTGTCATATGAATTATGGGATAGTTACAGACAATGCAAACTGATACAATTAGGAGGTCCTGTGGGAAAGCGAGGCAGATGTTCTTCTACCTTGTGCATCATCCAAAAAAACCAAAAACAAAACCAAAAAAGCCCACTAAAGCCACATCATCAGTTTAACCGTAGTTTCAGAATTATAACTGGTGTTAGCAATGTGCAGATGGAGAGAGATCACAGCTGGATTGGTTTTTGATGTCAGGTTGAGCATGATGTTTTGACAGCTGGGAAATCAAGTTATGACTTACAAACTGAGTAAATGTGAGGTGTAAGTTATGGGAAGAGAATAAACTGAATGACTGAAATGTCATTTTCCTGAGTAATTTTTACGACCATGCCCACATCTAAATGCAAAGTAAAGGTTCAGTCCAATGATTAACCTAGGAACAAGATGCTGCTGCTGTATTAATTGACCTAATAAAGTATTCCACCTTGGGAGGCGTTTCTCTACATCCATTACATTACAGAGCAGCTAGTCACTCAGAGTAGTTATAATTCACACACACAGAAACTGCGTTAAAATAATGAATGTGATGTGTCACCCTATATAAACTGCCAAAATGGAATCAAGAAATCCACTCCTGAGTCAATAACACTTCGAAATGCAGGGGGCAAGATTTAAGCATCCCATTCTAAATTCATTTCTGTTTACCTGTCTCACAAGAATGAATGTTGCACAAGCAAATGATGTTTTCTCAGTTGCTTCTAATTAAAGCCCCATAACTTCCCTTTACAGTAAGTTTTTCTGTGTGATGAGCTCTACTTTTAGTATTAATTTAAATGTCATTTTTGCAAATCCTATGACAGACGTGTCTCAGGACAGTTCGCTCGAGAAACAGTTGATATCGTCTGTTGATTTTTTAGTGTCAGCGCAGCTCGTTTTTAGGTTAAGCAAAATTCCAAATCAATTATAGTAAGGCTCCCCCAAAACCTTAAACTCTTCCTATGAAGTTCATTGATAGGTACGTGGTGGCACGCTTGCCTTTTTATTAAACCTAGCTTGAAAGATTCTCATTTGATTGGACTGCTGATGTCTCTGAAAGGTAAACTCTTGCCTAAGAACACATCACAAACCATCTCTTTACCTGTTATTACACTTCAGAGAAGTAATGTTTGCCATCTTGGAGAGGGGCAAAGGTAACCATGCCTGTAATATTTAAAGTGCAGTCAGGAATCCCAAAGCAAACTAGCCCAAATGAACACGGAAAGCTCTAGAATGCAACGTAGAGGAGTAGCTAGAGTGAAAAGGTGAGGTTTCCCTCTTCAATATAGAAAATGGTGATGTGTTTTCCCCTAAATTCACGTGGTTATTGGATTGTCACCCTACATCCAAGCCTAGTAAACATAAGATAGAGCTCCAGCAGTCTTCCACATCATAAGAGTGCTCTGGGTGGGGGCAGGGGGAGCATGACACCTCACTAAATTAAAAGTGCAATTACTCAGATTTAACGGTGCAACTTAATCCTTAGTAACCAGACCTCGAAAGAGTGTCTGGCTTCCCTGCAGGAAGAACAGTAAAAGAAGTGGTCTTCTTATTCAAATTGTGTTTGGCTTTCTGGTTTGGAGTTTCACAAATATCTTTGTGAATGACCTGGACTGTCAAGAGGTTCTCATGGGAAAACCCGTTATCCCCAAATATACTGCTAAAGTACTATATCTGGGTTAGATTTGATCCTTAGAACCTCATAACACACATGGTTTTAGACTAGAGGTACATCCTTCTTCAGATTCCTGACTCCAGTGGTTACTCCAAATATTTCAGTTTAACCACAAATGTTCCGCATCTCATTGTGTTGGGCTTTGAAAATACAAACATCTAATCTATTTTTAATGGAGCAGAAAACCAGCATGTGCAGGATGTATTGTTTCTCTGTTCCACAATTAGACTTTTAAATCTTGTTTTGATTAGGAGTTAATGCTTATGAACTAAAGATTTGTCTATTCCTAGTTACACCTGCTCCCTCATCTCACGGCAAAAAGCTTAACGTCTTATTATGATCTTTTGCTTCTCATCTTAGACATATAATAACCTCCACTCTCTGGCTTCCAAACCCGTTATAAATTTCCTGACTTGTAGTCCACATTGCTAGAGATACTCATTAAATCATGGGAAGCGGTTTGAGGAGAGGAGGTGTCAAAATTGCCACTGAGTTATCAGCTCAGTCGTTCCCATTATGGTTATCACAGGAGAGTAACTGCTCGGATAGAATGATTGTGATTCTTTTCTGTTATAACAAATACAAATAGAAAATAGTCAACAATGCAGGGGTTCAATTTTTGAAGGAATAATCACTTACCCTAAAGTTCATATAACTCCCTGGAACAGCAAAAACTTGGTCAGCTATAAATAATCCAACAGTCTGAATCTTGTGGTTTCAAACTGGGCACCTTGATTGCATGAAATAATTTTAAAAACATGAATTGCTCTTTTGTAATTTGAATGGTTCCTAGAAAATAATCTCCAATGAGAAACAGTGTTTCCCATGTGTAAATAATAGCTTTTGGGGGTTATAACAATTTTTTCTCAAATAATCAAGAAAGTAATACACCAAGAAATTGCATTTGTGATTTCTCTGTGCTTTCTTTCTCTGCAAGTATGTAAAATGGTGCTTACTTTTTAATCCAGAAATCTAATGCATACTCTAATTCCCTTTTGGATCTAATAGAAATTTTTGATCAATCTTTTTTAATTAAAAAACATAGATTGTTTCACTGTATTTATATTTGCCATGGAAAAAAAAAATACATCTAAACTTGCTCGGCAGTATTTTTATAATTTTATTTTGCCGCCTTTGATTTTTTCCGGACAGGACTTACGCTTTCAAACTATATAGATGGAAAAGTGTGATTCAATATCATGTTGTTTGCAAAAACTATATCTGTCTTCAATAGGTGGTTCTATCCATCTGTTGCTTCTTCCATCTACTGACTCTGAGTTTTTGTAAACAACATGGAAGAGATGTGAAGTACATCATGAAGCAAGTCCCACCGCACAGGGAAACTCATGGAAGGCAAGCAAGGATGACTCTCTGTCCCGTGCCTGCTGCACCTCCACCCCAACCCATCCCTGCAGGACCATGGGGACGAGGGAATGAGGCACTAAAAGACCGAGAGTTGAGCTGAGCTGATTGCTAGTCTGGTATACTGAGTCAGTAAAAGCCCTGAACCTTCTTGAAATTTCAGAAGAAAACCCAAAAAATGGGAGGAAAGGAAGAGCAATCAGCTTCCTAACAGGGAATCACACTCCCCAGGCCTGGGAGGAGGTCCAGCCCTCTGAATGATGCTACCTCCCTCACTCTGAGACCTTCTCATCATTTTGTTTAATATCGGAATTGCACTACCCCCAGAGGCCCCTGATGTTCTCTCTGTATAAACAGGAGTCCGCCCTAGATCCATGTGACCGCGTTTCTGTTTGGATTTTGCAATGAGTTCTGCTGTTTGTCTTTCTGGTGAGGCTTATTAAAGGCAACTTTTTCACAAGGTGTTTGGTAGAATTATAGGGCTTTGCCACTGCTGTTTCTGCCATCATATATCATACTGTATAGCTCCAAACTTCACAGATAAAAATAGACAGCATTTATTTAGCCGCCCCATAAGACAATTCTGCTTCCACAGGCAGCAGCACCAATCTCAAATGTGCTGTCACCAAACAATGGTTGATGCTGTCCCCACCCCTTCCTGCCCTTACCAGTGTTCCCAGGTTTCTTCTTCCCTGTTTTCCCAACTTTGTCCCCTTCCCTTTCCACCTCTAGTGCTCATCAGATCTTCCCTGAGCCACTTTGTGTTTACTGTCATAACAGAAAATGATCGGGGTTTGGTTTTTTATTTCTGGAGTTAGTGCATTGAAGAGGCTGTCAAAAGAGCACCAGCAAAGCCCGGAGCTTGGCGAACAAGTCAGAGTGGGAATGGGGTAAAGGATATCCTCTTGGCAGTGGTTTGTTGGTAATTCTCTCTGTCTTTCAGGACACCACACCCCAGGAGACAGTCAGGAAATTCTAGTATCACTTTTAAGATTTGCAAATTGATAGAGAATTCTTCTAGATTACTGCGAGCCTCCTCCGTGCCACAGTTTCCCTGGAAGTGAAGTCAGTCCTGCCTTCTCTTGGTTTTAGCACTCGTTCCCATGACCTTGTGTGGCGTAATACGCTACGCCTTTCACTACTGGCAGTTCACCTGCAACCCTATTAGCAAGGAAAGAAGTGTAGGATGAGAAAGCAGACGAGTTTATCTGTTGGGTTTTTTTTTTAAAAATTCTAATCAAGCCTGTAAACATTTTGCTAAACTCTTAGAACTGTTGCGAGTTGCCAAAAAGCCAGAGGCTAGCAAGAATGTGCTAATTAAGAAAGCCAATGCAAATAGTCACTTAGGGAAGCTCTCAAGTATGTTTGAAAGGAAAAGGAAATCTAATTCCCAGAAAGCAAAGGAGGAGAATTTTTTTTTTTTTCAGTCTAGCCCTGAAACAAAAACAAAAGCAGGGAGAACTCAGGAGATTTCACTGCCATATTTGGTATAAACGCCTAAGTGAGATTTATTCTGCAAGGGGGAGGAAAGGAAAAGGGAGTGTAGCTCAAGACAGGTGGGGGAAAGTAGAAATAGTCTATGTTGCAGCAATGAAGAAAAAAAGGAGCCTGGAGTGACTATTCTGAGGAAACTTAAAGGTATTTCAATTATAAAAAATAGACCAATTTGAGCCAACATGCTTTGCTAATCTAACCTGGAGAGAGGACATCTAGATTGCTCTAAAAGACTGCAAGAGCTAAAATCCAACTTTGTTCATAATTCTTGTTTCTGAGAGTGAGTGAACATTGGTTCTTATTTGAGAAAAACATGAGCTTCACTAGGGAAGTCTAGAGAGTTTCCATGGTCCACAGCTTTGTGAGTGACTGCCTGAAGTCTCACAGGTAGGCCTGGGATCCAGTGAGACTGGCAAATGAAAAATTTCAAGTCTATACACCTTCTTTCAAGTCATTTCTTATTCCTCAGTGGTTTCCAAACCAGTTCTACCTTGGGTGTTCAAGCATAGGAAAAGAAGATCAAAGGAAGGACTTGTTGGAACAAAAGCACTCTGTGCTAAGTCGGGGGATCCTGATTCGTTATGGCCCTGAGGTGGTTCCTGCATGCCCTGAATAATTCCATGAAATATTGAAAACCCTTATTGCTGCCCATCTGGGAGAATAGTCGAGCATTTCTTGGACTGAAAGACCTGCAGAAGCCAATCTAATATTCACCTCTAACACTCCCAGGGTTTAAGTATAAGCTGGAAGTAACATCTTGAGTACAAGAGAGTACATCTAGGGTACTTCAACTCAGTCTTGCATTGTGTCTGATATTTCTCAAGAGGAATAATTGATTTTATACCTAACCGAGCACCCCACATTCGAATTACCTTCTGGTGGGGTTTGTGATTTTTCCAGTTTCTTAAGGACTGGCTTTTAATATAAACTAGACTGAGGGAGTGAACAGGAGGCATAATATAATCAAACCCTTCCTGCTTGCATTTTTAAATGTTCAGGTTTACTCAGAAACAGACTTTCCATCGAGAAAAGGGAAATATTAATGCACTTACCTACTTACTCTCAAACACATGCCTCAGTAACGTTGGTAGAGCCCTACCCAAATCTGTCAATACCTAACCTGAGTTACACATTCCTCCCTCCAACATCCATGTAAGAAGTCAGGACTTGGCAGTCCTGAAATTTCTTACTTTCTTCTTGTATTAGGACCTCACAGGTGCTGCTGAAATGCCCATTATTGCAGCCACAATAGTAGTCTGTATGGTCAAGTGTTCCCTTAAGCTTTAAGTCCTTTCTCCCTGATTCTGATCTATCGTACTAGCCTAGGGATTTCCTAGGCAGTAAGGGTGCGGCATGGCCAGCTTTCACATTTGGACACGCGGCTGGCTCTCATCCTCCAAAGATTATTTACAGTGTCCTTATTGGTGTATGGTACAAGACCAAATGAAGTTCGAACACGTACATTTGGTTCCTTCTCTACACTTGTGCACTGGTGTTTCTTGCTGAACTTGAGACCCGTCTGCGTTTTTCCTGGCCACCCTTCCTTTCCTTCCTGTACACAAATTCCTACATGAAGCAAACGTAAATTTTTAACAATTAAGTTACAAGTGAGATATTTCTTTAGGGAATTTTCCCCAAACTATCTTAGTCCTAGAGTCGTAACAAGCAAATTTACTGTGCCATGTATCACTGCTACCTTAATCCAGAATGAGCTGTATTTCAGTATTGGCAGCAGCGGTAAATTGGCTACAGTCTACTGAAGCTTTCTATTTCTCCCCATATAACTTCTAGCTATCTTAGGGCCAGATCTTTGTTGGAAGAACAGATGGGATTTAACTTTTACATTCAACTTCTTCAGTTTTTCTATGATTTTTATATTAAATATTGTTCTGAACAGATTCTAAGTTCTCATACACCTGAACCTCAGGAATCCGGGTCCAAAGAGCAGAGAATTCAGGCCAGGAACTGAAAGGCCCAAGAGCAGTAAACTGCACAGGGGTGTGTTTATCTTGTCCAGAATTATGGAAACCTTAGCCATTCCTGCTAGGATCTGGATTTTAATTCCCAGGAGTCTGGACGACAGTTGTATCCCTGCTTTAACTCCATTTCTTTCTGTATAGCTAAGAATAGAGATTAATATACCCCTAGATGTGTTGAACCTTAAAGACACGAACGACCCCTCTGGCACACGGAGCAGGTAGATATGCTCTGTTCTCCTTTATTTTCCTCCTATACTTCTGCTTTTCTCTCTCCATTTTGTCTTCAGTCTCATTTATGTTTTTCCCATACTATTAAGCTGTGAGTAGTTGCTAGAACGACAGTGATATAAGGCTGCTTCTTGCTGTACCCTCCATCCTTCACAGTAGTGGAAGGGTCCCTGTAATTACAGCTAGTTTTACTCAATTGCTCTCAAATACATACTTGTCTTTTTTCTTTCCCGGGTATTTTGAATTTTAAAAGTGCCTATTACCTATTTAAAATTAATACAAGCTTTGAACACGCACAAGTCCATATAGCTTTTCATTTTTAATCTGAATCTTTTCTCCCTGGAGGAGTCGGGAATTCTTTATGAATTTATCAGCATTGACTAAGGAAAAAAAAAACAAACAACCAGCATCTATCTTTATGTGTCCTAGATTTTCCTCCAGGGCAAACTGTTGAGAGTTTACACTTGAAAAACAGTCTCTCTCATTTAGTTAAGTTGTTCTGAATTGTAAGAAATGTTCCACCATTCCGTAAGGGTCTAATTTAATGCCCACTGAAGGCCAAAGACGTTATCTCATTTATTTCAGCAGGCGCTGAAACAGGCTGCTCTTGCAAATCATTTAGATTCACATGGTAGAGTTCCTCAGTACCAGAAAAGTGTCGAGTACCAGTATCCACTGAAGCAGGGTGACGATGAGTTCTGCTGCACAGAGAAAGCAGAAACAGTTGTCAGCATTAGACAGAAGTGACTTGTGATTATTTGTAAGGATAATTCAGGTAACTGCAATACAGAGAAAGCAACGGCCAGATAGTTGGTGTACAGCAGTCAGCAAACAATAGAAAAGATGGAGTTTGAATTTGCTTATCTTTTTATGTTAAAAAAAAATAATCCTTGTGCTGTGATTGGTAATGTAGTTTCTCTGTGTGTTAATGAGTTTGCTGCAGTTGGTAGTTTGCTGGTCAGACAGGTCTTGTGTGTTACAAGTTGCACAGAGGTGTGCCAGCTGAATATGTGAGGAAGACCTTTGATCACAATTTTCAGTGGTGAGAGTCATTAGGGAAATAAGTCTAATCAAGGCAAAAACTAATGAGCCAACCAACCAATGACCAAAGAACAACAGTTGAGAATTAGAGATGATTTCTCCATTTTCTTTAAAAGGAGGTGGGGGAGGGGGGAGAAAAAAAAATTATTGAAACAGTAGCTGTGGTGACCAAAATAATGGACTAGACAGTAAAGATGATGTAACTGGATACAGACATACCAAAGGAGGTGTTCTCCTTCAGTGATCATGTAGTAGAAGCTACCCTTTCGTGAAACATCACATAGAAGACAGAAATGAAGTTTTAGGGCTAGACCTGGATGCAAAGGTGAACAGTGTGATTTAAAGACAAAATACATGAGGAGAGATGTGGCATGTGAGCAATTCAAGAAGTACAGAAATTTGTTGACCCAGAAAGCCCCAAGTATTGCTCACTGAATGATCTGTAAAACCATTTGCCAGTAGGGCAAGGTGTCTAATGGTGGAAAACCAGCATTCTGTTTGGAGGAGAAGTGGGCAGAAATGAAGGTGTAACAGCAAAGAGAGAAAGCAGAGACTTAGTTCAACAAAACAGACCTGCCACCAGAAGAGCTCCAGAGAAGAGGCGTGATATGATCTATGGACCAGAAACTGAAAAGGAGCAAGAGGAGGAGTCTTGTGATTATCCTGCATCCTGGGATAACTGGATAGTGCTTTGAATGCCTTTTAGTACTCCCTCTGCACCATACAACTTCAGTTTTGCATCTCTGAGGAACCATAACTGGCCTTTACAAATAAGATGACAAGGCAGTTGACTGTAGCTGGTCATTAAGAGTCAGATGGAAACGCTCAGTGTGCACGCACATCCTTCTACATCAGTTTCTACTGTCATGCACATGAGAGAGATCCTTTCATGGTGTGGCAGATGAACTTACCTTCCCAGCACAACATAGCTCTGGCAGCTCTCCTGCAACAGAAATTCGTCACTTTAAATCTCAGTCTTTATAATTCTCTTCTTGCTGCTGTGCTCTCGTAAATGAAACTGGGCTAGAAGTACTGGCAGATAACAGAAAAGAAATGTGGTGTCAGCCTTCAAAAAGAGAAAGATCGTAGTAATTACTGTCAAGAAAGTCTAGCTTCAATCCCTTTTAAAATATTGGAATGAATAACAGTTTCTAGCCATTTGGAAGATAGCAAAAGCATTAGGAACAAGCACAGCTTACAAAAAGAAACTCTTTGACAGAGTTACCAAATGAGAAGACTACAACAGCTGCAATGCAGGAATTTTTCTGCATATAATAATTCCTTAAGAAATGTTACATTTACTATTAAGTCTTAGAATGATGAAACAGGAGATAAATGCCTGTAGTATGGGACTGGTGTTAGGCACCTGAGGCTTATTTATCATGTTTGTTAAGAAGGAGAGTTTCAGTGTTCAAGACTCGGTCTATGTTTGATTACGCTCTAGTCAGCTTTAGTGTAGTGCCCTGGGGTAGCCTTTTGTTTAACCTGCCCAGAATGTTTGTCTGAGATTCTCCTTTCCTAATTCCACTGCCATTTAGATACTGGTAAAAATGGGAGGTGTTTGTTACCATTGCCTGCTTTCCTGCATTCATGCCAGTTCCTCCTGGAAAGCTCACCATTCTCGTCCAGGGAGTCAATTATAGCAACCAGACTAACAGAATGTACAATATTCATTAAATACTGCATTCCTTTGCAAAGTCCTTCACAGGACAAACAACATCGAAATGTGTTTTTTGTGTTAATTTGGAAGGGATAGCAATGCAGATGATCACAGAGAATGGGGAAAGAAAGATGCTTAGAGGTATAAGGATAAAAGAATCATGAGAAAGGTTCAAACAAAGCCACCTAATAACTCATCTGGAGAGGAATGACAGCTATTGAGAATAGTTATATGGAGGGGCTCGAGGGTTTAGAAACAGAAGAAATTAAATTAAGGAAAGGAAAAATTTGGGCCGAATATTGGGAGAATCTTTGTACTAGTTAAAGTTAGAAGGTACTACAAAGGAATGGACTAATCTCACCACTTTTTCGTGTAAAAGCAGATCAAAATGTTCTTTAGAGAATATTAGCAGCTAGGGAGATCAGGTTGCATGTCCCCAATTTATAAGATCTGATGCCAAAAAGGATTATTTAAAGAAATCTTCATAACAACATTCCCTTTCTCTACAGCATGATGGAGTAAACATCCCAACACTTTTTTTGTTGTAACATATTTGAGGTATCCTTGGAGAAGAAAATCTTAACAATCATGCTCTCTTTTACCTGTACGATTAATTATTTATATTCTGTAGTACAGCAACATCTTGCAGTTCTATTCTACATTCGATGCCGTTGAGCTAAGTGCTGTCAAGAGATAAAGCTATTACCTTATCCCCGCTCTCTGGTAATCTAAGTGTAATAGATAATACAAATGGTTGGGTATAGAAGGGAGAATGGAGTAGGTAATGCCACCATGGTGATAAAGTAACATAAATTAACTGTTTTTCAAGTTGGTTTGTTTTTTGTTCATGCTACAAGTTCTTAAAAATTCTTATGCCTGCTTCCCATGTTGAAATATTTTTAGATATGCACCTCTCTCTGGAAGTGAGTATTATGGCTAGCACGTGATTAAGAGCAAGTTGGATATATCTTATTTAAAGAATATGTACAAGGAACTGTATCTGCAAGCCATATCAAAAAATGTTTGGACATCCTCATGCCATGAGTGGTGAATACACAAATATGGGTTCCCTAACCAGCCTTCTGCTGTGGTTGTCTAAATGCAGGGCAGCATGTAAAAAGTGTGATTGTATTCTGCACCTAGAAGCTCATGATGACCCTTCATTTCTGTGTGACCGCAGCTAACTTTGAGGTCAGGGTGATGATCCCTCCATAGTCAAAATAGGCAGGTTGGGGCTCTATGACTCAGCTTGAATTTAAATCCATAACTTCTGAAAGAGGTTTTCCTCCTTCATAATTTTGTAGCTGCTACATTCTTACAAGATCTTTTCAGATTCAAAATACGAAGGAGTAGTGTTTTTTCACTACTTTCCTACTCATCTCGTACTGAAACATACTGTAATCTGAGGTATAAATGCTGTGGAGTGACCATAATTCCAGGGGATTTCTAAAGATTTGTTCTAAATTAACTCTGCTGCTAATTCAGGTCAGATCTGGTTCCAAGCATGTACATGTATTTTTTAAAGATTCTAAAGAAATAATCTACTGCAGTTTTTGTGTCTTCCAACACTATATTCTGCACCTTCTTTTAACTGCCGTGATAGTGTATTTATATAAAGTTCCTCCCTTTCCCAAGGCTCATTAATAATGTAACCTTCAGCACAAAGGGCTGTCAGGGGTGGTTTCTTTCCTCACTCTGAAAAGAAAAATAAACTCTCTGTTTCTGAATGCAAGAGGCAACACATGCTGAAAGATGTGATAATACAACACAAAGGTATTCCTTCAGGTTATTTTGCCTGATGCAGTTTGACACCATCTTGTAAGCGATATTCTCATCGTTCGTATTGTTCGCTGGCAACAACGAAGAGTATTTTTCAAACTTGACAGAAAGGCACCCAAGGTCAGTACTTCTCTTGCTCTTTCCAGGACAATGCCCTTTTATAGTATTTCCTCCACATGGACTTCCAAAAAGAGCCAGACTTAGCCCAGTCCACAAAAAAAAAAAAATGCTGTTTGTTCCTTATTCTTTTCAAAATCATGCAGTGACATTTCAGTTCCTTACTTTGGGTCTGTCTGTTGCATTGCTAAACTTCAGGTAGAATCCTTATTTTATCACCGTTATTGATATAATAACGCATGGTCTGAAACAAAGTGGCCATATATTGAGGTTTCAGGAGCCTAGGCATAGCTAACTCTGAACAGGAGATGGTGAGAGGTAGCTAGGGGCTATTCAGATGAGTGTCAGTGGGAGAAGAAAGCTGAGGATGCACAGCTACACATCCTCCCTTCTGGATACTTCCTCCACTTTAAAGCATAGGCAGAGTTTGAATCTTTAGCTACAGGGTTTCAGTCCGTCTTACTGTGAAACAATTCATACAGCCTACAGCCTTTTAACCGCATTGCTTTTAACCTAGGTAACTGAGATACGGGAAGAACAAAGTTAATGGTGAGCCAGTTAAAAATGTGGTTCTGTAAGAACCTACAAGAAGAAAAGAATGATGTTCCTATTGACGTCAGCCACAATTTCCACTCCACACTGTGTAATGAAAAGAAGGGAAACGCAGTGACTGCTGTAGGCAAGTGTGGCTTGCCAGCAAGCAGCAAGAGCAGCCTGCTCTGCAGGGCAGGTGGGAAGCTAAGTGTCATAACATAGGCAGATGTAGTGTCCTCACTAGCAAGTGGCACAGGCCCACGGTACTCAAGCAAGAAGAGCAGAGCAGATCTGGTGAGGATGGGCACATGTGGCCAGCAGGCCAGTGATTGCCAGGTATGTCTGTAGAGATTAGGAAGGTCTGAGGTCTAGCCAGAAGTGAAGACAGTAAGGCAAGGCTGGGATTGGCAAGGTACCAAGCCAGGCATAGCCTATCTACAATACAGCTTGAGTAAGGATCCGAGCTTAAGTGAAGCTCCCAAACCACAGCACATGGGATACATGAGCAGGTGCTGCAGTTGGGGGCTTCTCACAGCTCTTTTTCACAGCTTAGCTGTTGAAACAGCAGTCTGGTCCAAGGTTAGGGTTAGGGTTAGGAAGAGATTGAAGAGGAACGTTACAGAGAAAGACGGTCAGAGGCTGGTGTGTGCATATAAGAGATGGGTGATGCACTCAGGACCATGCCATATTGTTCATAACATGTCGAATTTATTTTGAGCAGGTGATTTTTAGGAGTCTCAGTAATGAGGGATGAAATATTAAAGGTAATTTCTTGGTTATGGTGACAGGCATATCTAGTGTTTCACATCAAAATCCCTCTCATAGTTCCTCTGGAACCTCATATAGAAATCTTGCTTGCATTTCTCCCCTCACTTTTTTCTTTACATCATCTTCATCCATCCTCATCCTCCAAGTTGCAAGTTCTCATCCACCTCCTTCTGACTTTGTCAGGAGGATGCTAGGGACTGGTGGACTGCTTTCTGTTCTGAGTTCTCCCCATGTCCCAAGAAAGAGGCCACCACTAGACAGCACCTTCTTTTTCCCTCTATGTCTTCAAATAACGGTAGACACTGTCCAGGTACCTACTTCGTGTTGTGCTCTCTTGCTTTCTGGGTTCTGTCATTACTTTTTACCCCTTGATTCTCACCTCTCCCTTTATTCTGTCCGTGGCAGTCCCTAACCACTTTATTTCTATCTCTCACTGAAGTCCCTGGGAGAATTCCAAAGTATTTTAGGTGTCGGAGAATCAGCAAAAAGAGTGGTGATAAGGGATGGTGCTTAGAAGAAAAGCACACAGGCTTGGTCACTGTCTGCAGTTCATGTCCTCCTCCTACCCCAAATGCCCAGAACTTTGCACTGTGGTTATTGTTGGTTACAGCTTCACCTGGTGCCTTTAGACTCTGCTTGTGGATGGATCAGCTTTGTGCAAGTCTGTCTCATCCTCTTTTGTGTCTCCTGCTGTTCTCTCCTGCCACAGCCTCTTCTGGCAACACATGCCATGAGCTGACATAGAAAAATGTTCTTTCTTTTATCTGTGGGATTGGGTGAATAACAGTTCTGTTTTAACCTTCTCTACCACCGTCATGATTTGTTAAACCACCAACATATGCTCCCTCAGACTTCTGCTGTCTAAAGTAGAAAGTGACAGCCTTTTTAGTTTCTTCGTGTAAGATAGCTGCCCCATCGGATTCGTCATTTTAGTTGCCCATCTCTGTGTGTTGTCTCCCTCTATTACATCCTACAGACAGAGGAGCAATACACAATTCTGAAGGTCTGGGTGGATACTTTTCCAGACAATGGCCAGTAATTCATTTGGCCTTTTTTGTCCGACACTGGACATGGAGGTAATAGTTTCAGAAGACAGAATATGATGACTCCAAATTCCATTTCCTAAATGGTAATTGCCATTTCCAAGTTCAGCATCAGGTAGGCACGGTTTAAGTTATTGTTCCTTGCAGGCACTACTTTACATTTAGCTACATTGAAGCTCACCTGCCACTCTTCTGTCCTTTCACCTAGATCTATGCCACCAACATTGTACTCGCTAACCAAAGGAAGCTGGCATCATCCACAAAGATTTAACTGCATACTCCTTTCACCAGGTCATTGATGTGTAATGATAGAGACATAGCGTAATTTTGGTCCCAGCAAAAGTCCTTCTGGAACGCTACTCCTGACCTTCCTCCATCCTGGAAAGTGACCATAAAGCCCAACATTTTGCTTCCCACCATTTCATTAGCTTTCAGACCATAAAGGAACCTTTCTCCTAATTCCATTGCAACCTTGTCTCGTTAGTAACCTTTAGAGTAGAAACTTAACAAAAGACTTTTTGAAAACCCCAAAGCATGATCCAGTGGGTCACTTTTATCCACACCTCCACAAAATTCTGACTCCCCTTCCCAGAGACCTTCTTGCTTCTTTTTCACAAAAGACCTTATTCATTTATGAAAGGAGGGAATTCACTCCTCATTGCAGACTCTGCCATTTTACCTTGAATGGTCATCCTAGTCAGCCTGCAGTTTCCAGGATACCTGCTCAAAACTTTGCAGTCACAGAGAGTGTTTGAAGAGGTAGTTTGCACATTGTGGTCAGCAGTTCTGCAATGTCACATTTGAGTTCCCCCAGAGCTCCCAGGTGAACGCCATCCAGTCTGGGTGACTTATGAACACAGCTTCTCGGCTTGGTCTGATGCTTGCTGTATATTTACTTCAAATTCATCTAGCTCGTCTGACCTATCTACTACAGAGAATGTGTAGACTTGTTTATGTTGTGATTTACACTGAAATCACAAAACCTAGAAGTTTTCTTCAGGCTCCACTGAAGGACTTCTCAGTGTCATCCTATGAAAAGATAGTGCCATTTAAAATCTAAAAGTATAAATGAGCCATAGCATGGATAAACCTTTAACCTGAGATCTTTGCAGGAATTTAGTATGAGGTTTCCATGCTAGCTGGACTCTAGATGTCTTTGAAAGCTAAGGAAGCTCTGTACTACTTTAATGGTGTTGATACCAGAACCTATCAGGAACTCAACTGGCAGCGATGAGATCAGGATCCAGTCCGAGTGTGTAGTTCAACGTTATCTTATCTGGTAAAGAAAGAAAGAGCTGGCATTAGTAAGATCCCCAGATTTTTGTTATCTAGAATATACACCCCTTAATGCCAGCAAGCTAATACGTCTGTTAAGGTTGTAAAGAACCTCAAAAGAAGGCGTATCTTGTGAGAAAAATGACAAATACTGATAATCAGATAATCTAAATGAGAGTGACTTCTCCCAAGACTACAACAGAGATTTGTTGGGATTTGACATGCTATACCTGCTATTTGGACATTCTGAAATAGCTAAATGTATTTTCCATAGAAAGTTTTCACGAGATGTTGTTTTTATGTCCTATTTTGTCTGAAGTTTAACAAAACGGTGATTTCCACCTCCAGACCCTCATTCAAGTGCAAGTATTGAAACCTGGAAATGAGATTCAACACCCATTTTGATGCCGATATGAGAATGTATATTTGTCACTCTTACATAATCCATTCACATATCATGTAAAGAACTTTCAGCAAAATTTGCTCTCGAAAGGGTATGAAAACTAAGGGAAGGAATAGGTCTGACATTTTGCAATGAGTTATTTCTCAAGTCTCTTCTTGTTTGGCCACTTCAGTTATTGTTTTGAAATAATAATAATAATAATAAAAAAAATCCAGTTAAATCTGCAATCCAGTTAAATCACATCCAGAGCTCCTCAGGGGGAATAGATCTGAATTATTGCTTACGCGGCAGCTTGCCTCAAAACTTGAAGCTACTACCATCATAAATAAAGACAAAATGTCAATAGCTATTTGAAGTTCTACTGCTATGGCAGTTTTTAATGTCATTTCAAACTCAGTGGCTTTAGGGCTCATATAGTTCTCCTCTGGGTGACGGACAAGAGTGGAAGGAATAGGGTGGCTGTTGCCTTTTTTCTGTGGGGATTGCAGCGACTCTACCCCAAAGTGTATGGTGGCTGGCTGCAAGAGCTTAGATGTAACAAATTGATGCAAATCTGTCACAGCCTAGTAGAATTATGCCACTTCAGTTTACCAAACAACTCAACTATAAAATTATGTATAACACAAAATGGACTTGAGAGTCTCATTGACGTTGCAGAGTTGGGGTTTCTATGTTAACAAACTTTCCTTGTTCAACGCTGAAGCATGAGGAAAACTGGTGTGTCTAAATTACAATCTGCAAAACATACATTCCAGAGGACATTAAAAAAAAAAGTTTTCTTTTTGTGTCCAAAAGGTCCATGATTAAGGTTCGCTTGGTGCTTTTGGTGCATCCAGCATCAAAAGGTTAATCTCTTTTTTAATTTAAATCTTTAAAACGCATTCATTGCCATTTTTCGTAGGGAAAGGAGTCTTCAATTGCTAGAGCTGAAAGCCTGTCACTGTGATTTTTCCTAAAAATCATGGCTTTTCAGAGTTACTCTCCTGAAAGGAGCAAACTTTTAAGGCGTGTTATTTCATAGAAGTGACACAAAAGCACAGTTGCTTTTCAAAACCTGTTTTTAAGATCTGTAACTCAAGAAAAGCTCCTCTAATTTACCTACAATTTTAACAAAAGAAGGTTCCTGTGCAAAGCTCTATGTACGAAATGTGAAGTATCAGGAGCCGAGTAACACAGAGTGTAGAAGAGGGACGGCAAAGGCAGGTACGCTGTGTTACTACGAAAGACAGCGTTAAACAACTGAAACTGGCACTGCAGAGAATGGGCTTCACATACATTTTTTGTGACTATTTAGGGACGGTTAAGTTTTAAAAGTCTGTCTTTCTGTTTGGACTGTCTGTCGAATTTAACAGTGGCCGTTCACAGATCACATTCACTGTTGAAACAGCACAGGAGAGCCCTGTCTTGGATTCCCAATCACTTCTATCAGTTGACATGACCAGCAGGCTCAAAGACAGCTTCATGGGTTGACAGTGTAGGAAATTTAGCTGCCTGCAGCAGAATCAGATTAGTTTCCAGATGTTGGAAATAAATATTCCAGAGGATTTGGCCTAATGGCTTCCACTCTGCCAATGTTCCGTGTGTGTAGCCCCAGCTGTTAAAACCACTTTATAATAAGGCACAGCAGAAGGAGAAAAAAACTCTTCTTGATTGAGTATTTCTGCTCCGTTTGTATTGCTGTCATTTCAGTCATTTTAGCAGACTGACAAAGCCCAGGATGTAAACGGCATAGGTTAGAGCGTATAGTGTATGAACAAGGTCACACCTCATCTGCTTTATGGTACGACAGACGTGGAGAAGTCTCAGGAGTGCTGGTAGAGACATCTGACCCACAGAGCCGTGTTATTCAGCATCCATGACCCACGCAAGTTATTCATGTTTATTACAGTCAAACATCTGCTAGAAAATCTCCTTCCTTTTTCCTTATGCACAGAATATCAAGGATCTAACAACATGTAACTGGAATATATTTATGGCTTCTCATGACAGAGTGGGCTGCTGCCATTTTTTCTCCTCTCCCTCAAAATTTAATGCTGCAGTGGGACACAAGCCATATCAAGATATTTTAACAACTGACATTCTTAAGGAAACTTCCTTAAAGATTATGAGGAATATCTCCAACTCCCAATAACAAAAAAAAAGAAAAAAAACCCAAAAGGCAGGTCAAGCAAAGCATAATTAGATCTAGTCTTCCTATAGCTTTACCAAAACATAACATCCTCCCATTAGCTGTGATTTAAAAGAATGAAGCCAAGTTTCCTCTTTCCCTAAAGACATACAAACACAAAATATGATTTAAACTGAGTTTGTGGAACCACCGATGTTTTGTTTGATTTCTACTCCACTTGCACAAAGCTGGCAGGAACGTGGCATGTAGAGTATTTCTCCTTCATCTGCAACAGTCTATTTTTGACTGAAAGTACATTTAACAGATATTGAGGGCCAAACTGCAACCGAGCTTAATTTACTGCCTTGGCAAGGAATGTGAGATTGGGCAAAATATTAAAAGGTAAAAAGCTTGCATTATTCCATAGTCATAATGAAAACAACGAGCCCTTTTCCTTGTTCCCGATTTACTTCATTATACCTCACTGTTCAAGTATTTCCATTAGGTTCTTACTGAATACCTCATGTGAACTTGAGAGGAAAATCAACCCAATTGAGATGCCAAGCAGAGAACCCTTAAAAGTGTCCCTTTCTTCCTGTGCTCGATATTAGAGAAAACAATTTGACCATCATTTGCTCCTGTAACCGCAGATGATCTTTCCTGCCAATTCTGTACTGATAGTTCTGGGGAGATTTGTTTTAGAAATCTGGATGGATAGAGCAGTATTTCAATAAATATTTATTTATTCACATTTAAACCTCGATTTTGAATAAACAGCATGCACAAGATTGTTCACATTCATTATCTGTGATTATTTGTGCATTAAACCTTAGAGATGCAATAGTCTTTAAAAGTGAATTTTAAACTCAAACGTTGGTGAAAAGTTTCTTTTTTTCAATTTCATATTCAAAGTTCAAAAAAAGATTCCAGTAAGGTGGTAACCCTTATATATGTGTTTCGTTATAAACACCTGAGTGGTCCTATTGAAGTTGATGAGATGATTACTCACATAACTTCAAGTTAAGTGTTTGTAGGTCTGGAATCTTGAAAGTTTTTATAACAGCTTTGAAAAGCCCAGTAGTAGGGAAACAGAGAGAGTTCAACAAATGCATTAGCTATTGCGAACTATTCATTCAGGTGGACTTTTGTTAGTGACAAATGAGCATCACTGAAGCTCTGACTGAGGCCCAATAATAAAGAAAAGCCTAGCATTTCCAGAACGGAACTTACTTCTTTGTTACCACCAGAAAAAGTAAATCTTGAAGAATTTGTTTAAGTTCATTGTTTCCCTTAGAGAACTGATATAGGGCATTCATATGTCATGCTGAAAAGCGGAGAAATTAGGAATCCCTATGTTATAACGTCTGCTAACTGCTGACTTCAGCGTGTGACAGCAGACAACTCACTTAAATCCTTATGCTTTGGCATCCTCGACCACGAAGTGGAGGTAACTGACGTACAGCCTTTGGAGCACTATGAACATGAAATCTGCATGTTCCTAGTACACCTGTAGGTGGTTGGTGATGGTTAACACAATATAACACTCGACTGGGCATGCTTCCTTCCTCCAGCTATCAATAGTGGCAGTACTGCTCCAAAATGTCATGAGGTTAAGGCCTCTTTTTTAAATGTGATTAGTTTTGAATCCATTTTATATAACTCTGAAAGGTCCTCTTAGTTCCTGACTGACCACGCCTACCCTTTTTATTACATATATTCCCATATTGTGAATTTCATGTGGCTTTATTTTGAAATATCATAAGCTGCTCATTGCCCTTCACCCTTGCATCTTCTCCAGGGCTTTGTGGATATTATTCATCTCATATGCAAACTCCTCAGGACAAGTTGTCCATCCTCTCATGTTCTGTTCATAAAGTGCTAATCCCTATGGGTCCCTAGTCTCATATGTGGCTTTTTGCTTCCAGCTGTAATAAAAATAAAGATTAATTTTTATTGATCACAATGATATCTGCTGAGAATCACTGCATACCCCGTTATTTGGCTAAACGAATATAAATCTGTTTTAAGGAAGGAAGATTTATTCCGAAATACAGCTATTGAACACATCACTGTGTGTTTTAAGCTGGTATCTGTTCAGAATGCTGTTCACAGGGCATAGTTTGTTCATTTATGTTGACAAATGCAATGTTGTGTTTTAATTATTTATGGATTTTTAATTATTGAAAGCATTACTTAGCAGTCAACCAGGAAATGTATCATGCTATATATTCTGAGAGTAATAAAGTCTTAATGATCAGAGGGCCAGTGGCAGTAGTTACTTGGAATTAAATCTTTGATGAGAAGTGTCAGAGTGGATTGCAAGTTTTGGGACAGGGAGGAAGGAGAAAGGGTATAGGTAACCAGGTAACAAATGTTTTCAGCTATGTGAAAGGTTAATGAGTGCATATCATTTGCATAATGTGACCCTTGGGCTTGTCTAAGCCGACCTTTATGTCTCCTTAAAAGTAGCCTGTCAATGTGAAGTCTACTGTGACTCCATCAATACAAGTGCTAGTGGAAACACGGTGTTCAGGACCATTTTTTAACTCCACACTGACAGGGCTGAGACAATGAGGTAGTAAAAGCATTTGTAGACAAAAGGCATGCATCGCCGCCAGTATTCTTAGGGCTACTCCACAGAGAGAGCAATTCCAGTCTAATGCAGGATGAGGAAAATAGATGTAGCTGAGGCCTTTATGATTATTTTTTGTTTTCTTCCTGGCAGCTCCCTTTTTAATCCAAAGTAGAAGCTAAGGTTGGCTTATTATTTTTAAAAAGAGAATGATATTTGAACAACTGTCTAGTTAGTCTCTCCACACTGTGGTAAGAAGATAATTTAGTAAAACAAAATGTCTACAAGAAGATGTCAAAGAAAAATATTACACTTTTTCTTCTCAATTACCACTGTATAAAATACGATTATAAAGCACATAAAATTCAATAGAACAAGATGGCAGGCACATATACTACTGGAATGAAGTCTTTGCTTTCTCTTGCCCTCCTTTTCTTTTAATAGAAACACTTCTATTAAACTCATATTTCTACTAAACTACCGAAGTTTCTTGAAAACTCAACCGGCCGCATTGATCCAAAGCATACCACCGCTGCATTAAGATACACCCTGTTTAGAGGTGTCCCGAAGCCTGTAGTACGCGATGGGCAGGACCCCGTTATACTTAACAGAGTCGAGAGTGCTTTCTCTTTATCTGCTAGTGAAGTACCAGTAGCAGAATTTATTTGAAACATAGCACTAGACATAATGTATGAATTCAGATTTACTCGTGTAATGTGGTTTTGTCGGGACTTCACTGGTAGCAACAGGCCCAAATGAGGGGATGCTTCTAAACCACCGATTCTTGCCTGGCCAAAAGAGCTGGGAAATTAAGCTAAACCTTGCGATGCTCCATGGAATGTTCTTCCCCACTCACAAACATGGTTGACTGATATGCCCAAGCATATTTTGTTAGAAGAAAAGCAGATAAAAGGCAGGTAAATGGAATAATAGATATATATTGTCCCAAATTATGACTAACTCTGTTTCTCAGACCTTTCCTCTCATAAGGCCATTGCCTGGCCTACTGTGTTCACACGTTGTGGCCATGAAACCTCGCAGGCTGGCAGGACTCGCTACAAGCTACCTCAGACCTTGTGCTCCAGGCTGGTTTTGTTGCCTTAAACTCCTTCCAGCCAGCCCCCTATTCACCAGCTGTTCTAGTTATGGGCCAGAACTTTACAGCTAATACAGTTCTCCGGCATGCAGGAAACATTTTAAAATCCTGGCTACTTTTCAGGAAACCAAAGTCTTTTGTCCTTCTTAATTTTTCCCTATAGCTACACACACACTTCATTGCCTTACTTCGGGGTGAGCATTCACCTCAACACCAAGCAGCATAGTAATTTGACTCAGACATCTGTATCATACTCTAAACACAAACTTTTCTCCACCGTATGGTATTAGCAGAAATGCTTCCCCAACATAACAGAACAGACAGAAAATAGACATGTTTTAGACCTATCTGTCTGCCCTTTGTATTTACACCTCCGTTTTCTCCCTCAGAAATCAACGGCATGCACCTCCTTTGCCTCTGACCCCTCAAATCCCCTGAGGATGCTCTTTGTCTTCAGTTCTGGCTTCAGCTGCCAAGAAAACACCAATAGCTGAAACTGCTGCCTGACACGAGAAGCCCTGAGCTGCACCAGCCCAATCAAAGCCATGAGAAGGTAGTCTGCAACTCACAAGTCCTTCCCTGCAGTTCCCTTTCTTCTCCGATTTCACACTAGATCTAACAGGTCCATTTATAGTCTAGTAATTATAGATCACAGAAGGCGTGGTCCTGCTCTTCTCCCTATTGCTTCTTTTTTCATTGGCTCTAGCAATCACACCGCCGTTGGGTAAAGGGGGTCAGATAATTAATCCAACAGAGAATGGGCCTGCCTAAAAAAATTGCTTATTTACTCATGAGATCAACGAGCTTTAGGGTTCACCCTTCAATCACATCATCTCCAGATCTGACTCCAGGGAGGTAGCAGTAGTATATGCCTAGGAAAGCAAAGAGAGAGAACAAGACTGGGCCTTTTTGCATCACCCTGCATGAATGCAGGTTAGATGCAGTGTGAGACGACATCTCAGACATCTCAGACAGGTGCTCTGGAGAGCACCTTTTTCTAGCCCACCTTTACTGACATATAGAGGGAAAACTTAGGATTTCATCCTTTTTCCCCCCCATGCAGCCTGCTGCCCAGAGCATTTCCCTGCTGTCACATCGTGTCGTGCTATTGCTTCTCCTCATGTAAGACAAAAACAAAAAGGAGTGTCAAAGCCTCCTTCCTGTATGGGTGCTCTTCTGAGTACCACCCACACAGATGTTCACAAAATCCTTATTTCCTTATGTCTGATTGTAACGTGAGTTAAGTCTAAGAATTTGGATGTTCCTTGAAGAAAGAATTCTTTTTCACCATTGCCGAGAGGTTCTGTAGGTCCACGCAGACTGGGTGAAAGGATCTAAAATTCAATTGCCTGACTCACAGTAGGATCGTGGAGCTGGCAGAGATCTATGTTCATTGTATCCAACATCTAACTGTTGCAAGCACCTACATAACAGAATCACAGAAGAATTAAGGTTGGAAGGGACCACTGGAGGTCATCTGGTCCAACTGACTGCTCAAGCAGAGTCACCTAGAGCTGGTTGCCCAGGATCATGTCTAGACGGCTTTTGAGTATCTCCAAGCATGGAGACTTCCACAACAACCTTGGGCAACCTGTGCCAGTGCTCAGTCACCCTCACAGTAAAACAGAGTTTCCTGATGTTCAGAAGAAACCTCCTCTATTTCAGTTTGTGCTCGTTGCCTCTTGTCCTGCCGCTGAAAACAGCCCGTTTCTGCTTTGCAGCCTCACTTCAGGTATTGGTATGCATTGCTAAGATCGCTCCTGAGCCTTCTCTTCTCCAGGCTGAACTATCCCAGCTCTCTCAGTCATTCTTCGTATAAGAGATGCTCCAGTCCCTTAATTATCTTCAAGGCCCTTCACTGCACTTTCTCCACTATGTCCCTGTCTCTCTTGTACTGAGGAGCCTAGAACTGGTCTCACCAGTGCTGAGTAGAGGGGAAGGAGCATGTCACTTGACCTGCTGGCAATACTTTGCGTAATGCAGGATGGCACTAGCCTTCTTTGCTGCAAGGGCACATTGCTGGCTCACAGCATATAATTCCTTCAAAGTTAGCTGATAGGAGTTGAAATATGCAACTAGGGATAGAAACAGAAAACAGTAGAAGGGCCAGTAGATAACAAGGAAATTAATTTATATGTTGCACAAGCGATTTTAATCCCAAATTTTGCCATGTTTATCTAGAGAGCAAAGAGAGTCGTTTCTGAAGTTGTTTATCTTGTCTTTCCTTCTAGTGTTTTATGTCATGAAAAAAGCCAAAATTCCTAGAAAACCAGATTAATTATTAGGAGCACAGATATCCAATGCTGTCCTGCTTCTAAAAGTATAAGAGAGAAGTAACATCCTATCTCAGCTGCGGCTGAGTGCTTGCCTCGCAGCCCTTGGATAAACTGAAAGGTTGCAGGTCACACAAGAGGGAAGTTCAGAGAGCTGAAGGAATGACTGAGCTGTTTCTTTCCAAAAGCAAGCGAGCCTCCAAAGAGCTACCCAAATGAACCTGAGAGAAGATTTATGTGTCTGACAGAAGACATATATTAGAAAATAAAGGGGGGAAACAGCAAGGGATTGGGAAGAGTTCACCGTCAATGCTTTATTCAAGTTTCTTGGCCAGGACTCTCTTGAAGGAGGTTTTCCTTCTAGCTCCAATGGAGAGTGTTTATAAAATTGGCAGAAACAAGGGCATGAGTGCCACTGAGACTGATGTAGAGATGATAGGCTTCTGTGATCTTAGCTTCCTTGAGACCAGGTTATCCTGAATGGGGAGACTGACCAGTCTGCTGGCAGACTCAACCACAAACACGCCACAGTACTGGATGGGAACAGTAACTGAGGGAGAAAAGGGGAAACTGTCGCAGCATTCTCCATTCTTAGCCCTCTGCATAAACATCATTCTTCCAGGGTGCAAACAGATAAGTATCCCATAAGCTACTGCTTACGTCTGCCATTTACGAATATTTTTTTATTCACATTTTTAAACTGTGTGATTCACTACATTCGTAGTAGTCAATTCACTCATACTGTAAGAAGCTCCAGGAGACATTCTAGGAACAGCTCCTGTGGTACTAAGTGATTTTACCCCACCTGCTCACCCCCCAACCCTGAAACTGTGAGTGCACAAAAGTGAACAAAAGATTAAGTACAATGCCTCCCTCCTTTTTTTTCCCTTTAAGAAATAAAGGTCTATTTTAATTTTTTTTTTTTTTACAGCTTTGTTACTCTTTGCAAGTTTTTATTGCATTTGACACCTCCTTGCTGTGGGTGGATGTAGCTCTCTGTGAAGCAAAAGGCATTGGCAGCTGCTGAAGATCTTTAGGTAGATTGAGTTTGCAGTGCTGGGTCCAAGTACGTTTAAAATGTATTCATGTAGTGAGAAGGACTTTCCTTACTAGGAGATAGATCCAAGGCTTTTATCATACACATTTCCAGGTGCCTTGCAGCATCTTCTTTCTAGTAGTCCAGGAAGCCTGTTTGTAGAAGAATTTATAAAGGTCTCAGTTATGTGTGACAGTGTTACAAACCACAAGGAGCTAAAATATGTGTTACAAATCCAGGCGTGCCCGCTGACACAGCTCTTTCTTTAACTCTGTTCATGAATCAGCATAACGTAAAAACTGTTCCGTGACAGATTATCTTGTCTGGAATGTGGTGTTATAAATTTGATATGCAGAAGGAGCTGTGCTGTCCTGGTGTTGTGCCTGTGAGACAGCAGCAGTTCTGAATAGACTACAGAGAAGGCAAAATGGGAGAAATTCTTCAAGTTCTTCACTCCTAAAGCCCACTGTAAAGTCCAACTTCTGTTTGTTTGTATCTTGTTCTCTCATTTTGGTTGAGTTCTTTGAGGCATGGGTTTGTGCGGTCGAACTTACTGGCAGCGCAGCTCCACATACTTGCAGTTCTCTGATGGTGTTTCATGTTTCCTGCACCTACTCGTGGTGCTGTATTGCCTTGGATAGGTTTATATTGACCCATTTTCATAAAGGCAAGAATTTAACCAGTTCTGATAGAAATGGGGAAGTATTCAATGATATCTAGCCATCTTAAAGCTTTTAGTAAGACTACAGAAGATACAAGATTTCAGCAGTTACTTCTTCAGTAACTTCTGTTAGTACAGGCGTATTTCAGCAAAAAATACATTTTTACACAATTAGTAACAGCTCTTAAAAGCTCAAGTAAAGGTGGCGCTGAAGGACCTAGCGTTCAGAAACAAAACTATTCGATCAGCACCATGTAGACACTCAACAAGAAGCAGCAAACTACTGGCAGAAAACAATGGCATTTGAAATGTTTGACTTGCGCATCATTCAGAGTTTCAACTGAGTAAATGCATTTAAGGCTCCAAATGACTTTCTGCTGATCAAGGAAATTCTCCTTGTCTATGCTGCACTGCAAAATTTCCCTTGCAATTAGGTTAAAATATCTCCCTTTGGATTGTATTTCCAGTTGAGTTGTATCAGAGCAGTCAGAGAAAAAAGAAAATGATGGTCACCTAAAAACGAGGTGTTTGTTTTTATTGAAAAAAGTTGAGTGTCTCATCCTTAGCAACGTGTTGCCTGTCTTCAAAACCCTGGTACAGCACATAGGATGGACAAGAGACCTCTCTGTGAATCACGGGAAGAGGTAGAGCTTTAGTGCATTTCTCCTTGTTCTCCTTCAGTCTGCGTGTTTGCAGTGCACTAGCCACGAATACACGGCATGTTTAACGTGCTGTCCCCTACCTTTCCTCTTAACTGATAGTAGTCCTAGATGAGGTAGGACAGAACAAATTCTTGGGAAGGGGATAGGAAGAAATTGAAACGGACAACACAAAGAAAAAGGGACCAAACCTGCAGGAGCAACGCTGGTCATGAATGTACATAGAGATATGCAGAAACATATAGAGGCACACACACACTGCTATTAAATACACCCTGTGCCCTGCCCAGCGCCTTCTTTTATTGTTAACCTGAAGTCAACAAGTTTCCTCCCTCCAGCAAATCCAAAACTTTGCTTTGAAGCTTCGTTCTTTCTGGTGAGGGTGTTATCTGCCCAGCTTCTCCTCCTTTCTGCCTGGGATCATAGAATACACTAGCAAGAGAAAACTGCACCTTCACAATGGATTTGAGCAGAAGGCTGAGACCTGCTGTGCCCGTCACAGCGCTCTTCCCCCAGCGTAACTATTTTGACAAAAACCCTGTTGGGAAGAGACACCCGGTGACAGATGATAGGATTCTTGAGTTCCCAGTCAAGCCTAACAGCTGCCACCATAACCAGGATGAGGCACAAACAGCCACATTCATCTGTGGCGTAAATACACTGATGTCGGCAGATGAAACTGGCTCGGAGAGATGGGGCTGCTCTGCTGTAGGTTTATTTCTGAGAGAAGGGAGGGTAAGCAATAGAAAAAAAGTCAAAGCATTTTAGTAAATATGCAAATTGCAATCTAATATGCAAAGTCTCTGGTTGTTGCTCCAAACACTCCAATAAATAAAGCAAGCTCTCCATTTGGCAACATATTCCCACATAACACTCTGTACTTTCCACATAAAGCCTTCCACGTCAACTGGCTAATTACTATTATTTTATCTGTTGCTATTAGAAAAGCACCTTCCATGAAAACAAGAGCCTCATTTTATTGGGCACGAGATCTCTCTTTGAGGATTTATATACCGGATTAATTAGCAATTGGAGCAGGACTCACTCCCTCTCACAGCTTCCGTTCTCCCATTAACAGTCTGTGGCTTGGTGCTAAATCTCAGAAGACAGTCCTGCTGTTTACTATTCTGTTTAGCCTGGGATTGAAAATTCTTATCTGTTTAAACACAACTGATGATGTCAGGACAGCCAAGGAGTGAAGGCAATCTGTAAGGACCAGTTGTAATGTCACTGCTGATCCTAACACTTTTATAAACTAATCGTCTTTCTTTTTATTTTGTTCCTAAGCCTTAAAATGCTATAAAAGAACAATCAGCATGAGAGTTTGGGGAGAATAAAAACTTCTTTATTTGTATTGCTAATTCTGTTAACTACAGTCTTAATTTGGAAATAATTTGCTGGAGGTCGTTTTGTGCATTGTTGTCCCTTCTTGTGTGCTTAATTTCTCAAAAATGATTCTGCATTACCCAAGGGCCCTTTTAACCTCCTTTGGTGGTCACACCGGTCTTGGCCCCAGTCGATAACCCACACAGACTGAGAGCTTGACTGAACCACACTGCATTTTGCCTTTGAGGCATTTGTGTGAAGATAAGCCAGTACCCAGCTGAGATTGCTTTAATCGCAGCAGGATCAGGCCAAACTACTCAGAGATTTGGGAGAGCGCACATACAGCTGAGCAGATGTCATGTCTTGCCTCCATTTCTTAAGCATCAGCGTCTGACAATGTTGAACAGCTCAGCTGGACGCAAGGCTGCTGAAGGAGCTGTACGCAGTAGCTCAGCAAGAGCTGGTGCCGTGCTGCACCATGCAGCAAGTTCTCCAGGCAGTTCCACAGGCAGCAGGCTCTCCTCAGCAGCAGAGACAGCGTGTCTGCACAGCAGCACGCCTACGCTCTGTGCCAGCTGGTCCTGGGGATGCACTGGTGGCCAGTCAGGACCTGTGCCTCAGTCAGGACACCACGCTGAGACAACTGTGGGCTCCAGCACCAGAGCTAGCTTGGACCCAGCCTGCTCACAGGGCTCGCGGAGAAGCTGCAGTCTGCCTCCTGCGCTACTCTAAGTAATCCCACGCTTAAAGCTTTAAAAACATAGAGCTTACTGTCAGATGCTGGGTGAGTCATTTTCTTTCTCTTCCCTTGTTTTGCCCATCAGCAATGATAATAGTCTCCTCTAACAAAACTACAGAGGCAGAATTCAGAAGACAGTATACTATCCCTCTTCAAAAGCCAGCTACAGTAACAAGGAGCTCAGACATCCCAGGTGCATTAAACTGAATGTTAGGGATTTTCCAGACAATTGCACTTCCAGCTTCAGCCACATCCAAGGAGAACGTTTAACACAGATGGAGGGTAGGATTCAGATTTGATTTTGCTTATACCAACAAAACTAAGGTCCAACAAAACTGTTCCATTACAGTTAATTGCAGAAGTTGCACTCACTTCAAATTGGATGCCACATTGGATGCCTAATGAAAGACTTAATAATCTGCATTTTAAACATGGCACTGGGTACCCATCCTGTGCAGACATGCAGAAATTTTAATCTCAGAAGATATGTTTTCACTTGGCTTCACATCACCTTTAATTAAACTTCACCCAAGAGTTCTTTATCGGTACTTTTTTTTCCAATTTAAAGACAGAAACAAAAGCCCTTTCAAAAACTTAGTATTTGACCTCTTTTTAAAGGCTGCTTACGATTCTGATTAACTGTAGTGCTAAATTCTGATGAGCGACTCATAAGGAATGTTATTGGTGTTTAACTCAAGACATTAAAATACCCTTATTTTTATATATACTTATATATTATATAAAATGCTCCTAGGACCTGCCTCTTAGCAAACAGTTAAGAAAACATATATAATGTTGAAAGCATTGTTGTAACCCAGTTTGACCAACAAGGAAGATTAGGGGCCACATTTCAAGAATCCTGTGATCTCACTAAAATATCAAAATATATTGGTCTTTCAAAATGTGCATTCCAGCACTAAGTGATTATCAGAGATGAAAGTGAAGATACATACACATATACATCTAAGTGAGATCTGTATGTTCTTTAAAGTCTGGCTTATTTTTTTATTTGCCACTGGAGGGGATTAGAAGGACTCCCCAGATGCATTATGGCTGAACCAATTAACCATATAACAGAGCTCAACAGTTTAAAACCATGTAATAAACCCACTTTTAACATACACCTCAACCTTTCTAGGGCCAGCCCAGTTCCTGCAGCCTACCATTAGAAGCAGAATAATTTTCCTGATTTTCTTTCAGTATCCTACTTATTTGACCTGCTGTCTATTGTCTTTCCTTTTTTCTCTTCTAGAAACTAGCCCAACCTTGTCACCTCAACAGTACTAACTTTCTTACACTTTAGCAGGTGAAAAACCAAGGTATTTATGGAGTTTCTTTCAATTTACCATCATGGTTGATTTTTTTGTAATTTTTTGAGTTGTCTGAAAATAAAAATCAATCCAAACATCATAAAAAATTTCAGTCTGAGTGAAACATTTTCACTGATTTTAGTTCAGTTCAGAAGGAAACATCCTTTTGCATTCCCAGTTTAGAGCATCTTATCTCGAAACAATGAACTACCTCTGGAAGGTAGGTGGGAATGTTTAAGGATATTTCAGAAGAATTTGAAAAAAGAAACAAAATTTGCCAAATGGGTTATTAAAGCTATATCTACCTCCTATGGCAGGAAAAAAAAAAGTCTTTAGCTAAAATACATCATCCATCTTTATCTATTCCTGACTGAAATATTTTAGGACTACATCATCTGCAATCCTAGACTGCTTCCAGACTCTGCCAGTTATTGTTTCTCTTTTTCAGCTTTTATCTCTCCTACTTAAAATATGGCAATGATGATTTTCCAACAAAAATCACCTTATCTGCAGGTCAGATTGAGCATATGCATTCCATTATTACAGTGCCGAAGGAAACCGCACTCACTACTGTAGAAGACTAACTTGTTTTACAGTGGTTCAAGTTCATTAGTGACCATGCTCCTTCGTAGACACGTCTGAGAGCTCTGTGTCATGTTGGTATTTTGATACAGGAAAGCTGCAAGAAGATTTAAGGCTTAGCATTTTCTTGCCTCTCCCTGAGAAATGGAGACACCATGAAAATTCATGGAGATCTAGGAGTAATATTCGACAGTTGATCTGAACTACTGCAAGAGAATCCAAACCCATCCCTTTCCAAGGGAAGTTCTTAGAGCAACTTTCACACAGCGCACTGTAAATCTCTGAAAGCCCAATGTTACGTTTCAGCAGTGGGACTAAACATGCCTACCAGCAACGGTTTTCAAGCCGCATGAAGACCCCACCATGAGCATGCACCATTCAGGCCTTGGCTGGACAGACAGTCGGACAAGAACTGGGTTTCCTGCTGGGACATTTTGCGACATTTGTCTCAAGGATGCTGATGGCCTCTTCAACTCTCAGGCTTATTAGATAGCACAACCATGATCCATACACCCAGCCGGACTAGAAGGGAGTACAGCGAGTGTAAACTGTAACACATTTCTACTGCTTTGTCATCCCCAGTCCAGTCACACACCCTGCAATTCTTTATTGTACTATGCACAACCCGTTTACGAGGCAAAAATACACTCTGTATGGCATGCCCTGAATTTCCCTCCCACCTTCGGGTGAAGTGACTTTAACTCACAAGGATATGCACACCTTCCCCTCAAGAAAAATAATGTCTTTCCTACCAAAGCTTCAAAGCACATTATTTCTTGGTACGCTGTAATCCCTCTGCATTATCAGGGCAAATCACTTCCTGACGTGTCTAGTAAGGGTTATTTTCTCATCCGTAACGCTTGCCAACGATTCCGAAATCTTGACACATTGTTTTCGTGGTTTATAGACATACTCCCAGCTAACAAGAGTGAGAGACTGTCTCTTACAGAGAGATTAACTTGCTTTGCCTGGAATCAAAGTTAATGCCATCAAGCAGCATTAAGTAGTTGATTAATAATTGTTAGCAGCAAAGCAAATGGATGTGGTGCTGTAATCTCTTCAGTCACAACCCACCAGAGATAATTTCATTCACAAATCTCAGCTAGTTCGACTGGGAGTGTAGTTTGGATTTTGTGGGGCAAATTGGGTGGCACCAGAAAAATTAAAATCAGAGAATCATTTTGGTTGGAAGAGACCTTTAAGATCATCGAGTCCAACCATTAACCCAGCACTGTCAGGTCACCACTAAATTAACCTGAAAAGTATTTATTGGCGTATATATGACTTAAAAAAAAAAAACAAAAAAACTCTCATGGTCTCTGAAGGCAATGACTATGCAAGGAGGTCACAAAACAATTTTATTTCAGTCCTTTTATCATCACAGTGTAGACCACTCTTCAAATCCACAATTTTAAACATATTCATCAAGGTGCGTTCACTACAGTAGTGACAATTCTCTTAGTTATGTTGACTTTGCATCACTCTCAGGCACCACAGATTTTTAGTTTGCTAAATTATTTTTGTGGGAACCATACAATAAACTTAATAAGATACAGTCTGCTCTTGCTACCGACATCTGTCAGACCTTACCTAGGTGCATTCCTCTTTACCACCTATTGGAAAAAATCAGAAGTGGTACGTAAAGACTGGTAAGCATCGTGGGGTAACCTTTCTGCACAGGAAGGACTCCAAATAGATGCAGCATGTGAGAAACCTTAAATGTGGACACAACTGCATGTGGTAGAGAAGAGGAAGCTGGAAAGGGATATGAAGATAAGGGAAGAATTGGTCAAAGAAATGAGGTTGGGGAAATAGCTTAGCAAAAGCGATGAGAGCGAACCTGATTCCTGTTACGGCTTAGACTGGTCTTTCACGTTGAAGGCCCTCTGTTTCTAAGGCTGTCCTGCCATAACCACGAGTACTTAGAATGCATGAAATTCAGAATTTTTGGAAAATGCTAACGTGACAAGTAAAGCTGTTTGTAAGACGAATGTCGTCCTGACAAATCTCTGACTGAAAAAGATTATAAACAGTGTCCCATTTTCACTTTTGATCAGTCAGTTTTGCAAACTGAATATATATGATTATTAAATTCATTTTCTCCTTATCAGTTTGTGACCATTTCAAGATTTCAGAGTTTTGTTCACCATCAAGTAGAGGATATTTTTTCCCAGAAAACCATTTCTTCTTGTAAAATGGACACAATTATTTTCATTCCTGATCCAGAATCACCCAAGTTTAAATAGTGAAGGAGCCAATAGAAACCATTAGGAGTCTCTGGAGCAGTCTTCTGGTGTCATCTAGTATCAGTTCTCAGTAGAGAGGTACCAAGAGAGACTGAGAAAGCTGTAGCTTCTGTCACTACCACTAGTACCAAGGTACGTGTGCCCGTGTCACATTACAGCGGTGAAAATATACCTTGTTCCCAAAGTTCCTCCGCCCCTCCTCCCAAAGTCCATGATGGCTCTACTCATGTTTGCATTTCTTGCAAGGCTCCTAAACTGAATTCTAGAGCTGCCCTGTCAAACCTCTGTTCAGTTATTATATATTATATAGACATAATTAATGAAGCATTTTAACCAACAGAAAGCTCAAACATGAGTTTGTCTTCATAAGGTGCAATAGCCTGAGATGATAGAGATGAAATGAGAAGTCAGGTAGGTCTTGGGAGATGAAAGTATCAGTTATTGCAGCTATCTGTAACATAAGGGATTTTAAATCTCAAGATATAGCTATGCAAGAAGCGTGAAAGCAGCTTTCTAATTTTTCTTTTTAATAGGAATGTATATTAATGTACATTTGTTCCCAATATTTACCCTGCTTTAATTGTTTTAGTGAACTAAAAAGACATGTATTTCTAATTACATGGAGATAACTGCTGTTCACGCTACAGGGATCCTTTGTTTAAAAGCAGCTCTTGTCATGCTTTGAAGGCTGTTGGAGAAATATATTAGAAAGAACAAAGTCCTATTCTTCTGTTCACTCAAAGCAGTTAGCAACTTCAAAAATAATATACCTGAATATTTTTGTCAGGTTTAAAATTGATTTAAAATTTGAGATTTTTTTAGTATGTCAGATAGCACTGTCCTATCTTTAAATCAGATATATATTTATGTTAGCATGTCAAATGCATTGATAACTTGAAAATTCTTTCATAATTATGAAGGAATTAAAACAGGTGTGCATGTATCATGGAGCAGTCTAAACCATGTGGCTTTCAATATCAGACTCTTATAGGGCATGGTCCTTGGTAATTGCATTAAATTCTATATATAGGTCTATGCAAATAACCCAAATACTTATTATTTCTCTTTTTAGGAAACATTTACATTAGCTTGAACTCAGGATTTTATTTCCTTTCCCTATTCAGTTATTGGTGCCAAACAGCCATATGTAGTTAGCAGCAATAATACAAATAATTATCCCACTTCAAATGAAAGTAGTCAGATACAGCTATCAAAAAAAATTAATGTTTTTAATGAATTCACACAAATATCCCTCCAGATTTGAAAACTGTCATAGCACAAACTTTCTCCAAATTATGATTCCCCAGAACAAACAAGACGTCCTCTGATTTAGTAAAAATTTCAGTGTGTTTGTGAGAAGGCTCATAAAACATTATCCCTTCACTACCTGTGCATTACAGAGACTACAGAGATAAAGTCAGTTTTATGATTTTGTAAAATAACTGGCATCACTGAAGAATGAACCAGCCAATTATGCCCTGAAGCAACCGGTGTGACTTTGAATAGAAATAAGGCATCGTAGGGTTATTTAATACAATATTTCAAAGAGAGTGCGACGATTTGCTCTTCTTCTGCATGTACTCAGTGTTTTCATTGTACAGTGCAGGATAGTGCGCATAAATAATTGTTGACATTTTATGCATGTGGTGCATATATTCGGGAGTACAACAATGATCAAAGGAGTTGCCTGGGCCACTGGAGATATTATGTGTCATTGATATACAGCCAGAAAACAGAAAGCACCAACAAACCAAACTCACGGGAAGTCTTCTATAGCTAGTAACAACTGTCCTCCTGTCACCTCTAGATGAGATCAAGGTTAGAGCACAAAAATATCTACATTCTAGCTGGAGGACTCTTAGAAAGTATATTCTTTATACCCTGGTCCATAAATGCATTGTTTTGATAAAGTATCCATGATAATTTCTGATAATACCTATCTAGCTTTTATATTAGAGCTCATACATGGACACTAGCTATTGCTGCGACACCCTGAACTTCTGAATTTAGGAAGGAGTAGTCTACTGGTAGATAGGACTGGGGAACACACTTCTATATGGCCTCTTTCTTAAAGGGTCAAATGGATTTACACATTTTTAACAACAGAAGAGAACTTTAAGATCACCTGATCTGAAAAATCTGTGTTAAAGAAACCCTCACTATGTAGCACACATAAAAATGGGCTGATAATGCTAGAAGTATTTGCCGTGCGTCCTGCATTTTCTCTAATATCAAATAACATCAGCTCTGTGACACAGAGAAATATTCTTATTTTGCTGAGGAGAAATAGAGACGTGGGCAGGATTTATGCTGTCACCAAACCAGAATTAAGCAATAACTAGTCGCCATACCCATTTCAATGACCAGTCTACTAAATCTCACTCACAGTCAAATAGGATATGGATACGGATATGGATATGGATATGGATATGGATATGGATATGGATATGGATATGGATATGGATATGGATATGGATATGGATATGGATATGGATATGTACCAAGCATCTTTTTTGGAAGATGATGGTGTAACTATCTGAGCATCTGACACAACTGTTGGGTCATGTATTTCTTTAAATTCCAGTGCTGAGAGACAGCAGCATGGCCTTTTTAACCCATTTTTCCACTGTTGTTCCCAAACCGAAGCAAGTGGGTCATCTTTAAGCAGGGCATAGTACCATTGCATGATCTGATCTTAGAGCTCCTCCAGCTCCCAAGTTCCCAGTGCTTGGAAATTTTGTACCTCCAGAAGGGAAAAGCCACCACTTCCTACCAAATGGTTTAGAAAAATATTTCACTTAAAAATGGCGATATTATCCCTGCTTCTGAAAGTAGAAGGCAACCCAGCAGTACCTTACAGTAAGAAATGCACAACACAGTCATCGAAATGGCAGCACCTTGGAAACCACGGTAGGGAGTCGGGGGGGGCAGGGAAAAAGCAACTCTCTTCATGAGGGTACCCTTGCGAAGGGCTACATCTCCTTTCTGTTCTGAAAGATGTGTTGTAAAACCAAGCAGGATAACTGGGATTCAGAGGCAGCTTTCATGACACTTTTACCTTGGTAGTTAAATAGCTCTATGAATTCACAGTGGTATCACCACCCTTGGGCTGTGACGGCCCTGGGATTCCTAGAAAACGTACTAAAGCCCAAAGATGCGGTGTATAATTTTTACCTAAACTTCTCAGGACTGAAGGGAAGAGCGCATCCCTGCAATGAATTTTCTATACAGTTTTTATGCAGGAGGCCAGAAGGGAGAATGATAAGGGATCTAGTTGCAGGGCTTGGCAGTGAAGCAGAAATAAAGACAGCAGTTTTGGTGATAATCCCGGCTCACTTAGCCAGATAATGTTTCCATGATTCTTTACAACTACTTCCCTTCTCACACCATTGAGTTTTTCTAGTCTCTGATGTCTACTTTTCTCTCAAACTAAAAGATTTAACAAGTACCTTCTATATTGTTCCATAAGCAAAGGAGACAGGGTGACAGAACTAGCTATTTGCCCGTTAAATGGAGAAGGACAGAGATTCATGTCCTGTGTGTTAGCTGGAGAGGGTGTATTAGGATGCAGTGCTTTCTGTATTAATATGTCCCAAATGTATCTTTATAGCCTTCTCTGCTGTAGCCTTTCTCATCCCCTCACCTCATTTCAATGCCTGGAAATCCCAGCCTGTTAGCAAGACTTGCTTTTGAAAAGGATTTTCTATTATAGTCTATTTCTTCATTCAATCCGCATAATCCTAATAAGATGAGAAATTTAACATAGTCCTCCATTAGTCCTAAATGCAGTGCATCAGGTTTCCTGAGGTCGGATGGCTTCGTTTCTCACTGATCTACCAAAGACTCAAAACCGATTTTTCCATCTTCTGCATCAAGGTTTTCTCCTGTTTCTTATTTTTGTGTTTTTTGGTGAGCTCTAAAGTTATCTTCCATTTAAGGAAAAAAAATCATTGTAATACTACCGACTTAATGTAAAAGTTTTAAACTTTTTCAAGTTAAACAATTTCATTTTCACCCTTAAGACTTTCGGTCAAGAAAATTGCTGGTCATCCGTGGATGCGAATCAGTGTTGTGTCATAGTACTGATCAATATGCACTGAATAACTAAGAACTCAGCTTCTGGGTAAAATGAGATGCATGAGATGATTATTAAGTGATATTCTTGCCTTATGTTCAGTAAATAGCACTCTTTGCTAGGGATGGCGAAAGAGTTACAGCTTGAGTGTGTTGTTTTAAGACCGCCTGCTAAACCAGGCTAATTGTGAAAGATAACTGTGTGCCCACATGCGAGATGACTACTAACTTAAGCAAGCCGGGGCTCGGCTCACGGGCACAACAGTGGCTGCCAATGCCATTTAGGCAGAAAACTGATCCTGCTGCTTCCCTTTAACTTTCATCTCTTCAGCTGTTGTTTAACCTCCACAAAGGAGGTTCTCCAAGGTGGTGTGACTGTTTTAAAAGTCCTCATCCAGAGTTTTTGAAGCTAAAAGCTGTTATATCATATATATGTTTTCCTTTCAAAATGAAAAATATGGCATTATAGTATCTTTCAGCTGTGTATATATATATCAGCTATATTTCGTCTCTATTTTCATCTATATTTCATCTATAAAACCATGCAATCAAGAAATGTTCAGACAATCGCATTGTTTCATTGGCTGAACATCCCTAAATACATTATAATTTAGGTCTTAAGGTTTAATTAGCAGAATACAGTTTGGGCAAATTATCAGCATGGAGGTGCCAAAACATGAAATTCTAAAAATAGGAGCCCATAAATCTTCCCGCTGTGGTGCACATATGCAGCTGTACAGTATCTGATGGATTGAAAATGTTGCCTGAGAACAGCATTAAGATTCGCAGCAGCAGAGCAACTTTACTGAACAAATTTCATAGGGCAGCAGGAATTTATCATGTTTGTTCTGTCAATGTAACTCACATCTCACTCGCTAAAGCCCATAAAGGAGCGCGGGAAGCAAAGAGAGAAAGGCAAAGGAGAGGAAATGGAGTGATATCAAACAGGGATTTTTTAAAGAGATTTATACATAAACTGCTTTGAAACCACATTGATTCTCGAGAAAGAAAGAAAATGTAAAATAAAAGAACCGTTAACTAGTACATTGTTTTTATTTTGCAATATGTTTCGTGACATAGTGTTTTTCTGAGGTGTTCTGTCAAAATACCAATTCCTAATCCTTGTCAAAGGAGCGCGTACAGTATTTCCACTTGAAAAGAAGTAGATCATAAACCCATAGGGTGTGCTCCTACAGCAATCACTTTGACGGTTCCTAGGACAGTGGCCAACACAAACGTTTTCCTTAGAGAAAGGATATAATATGAGTCTATCCAATCTTTCTTCTTCTTCGGCCTTCACTTGAATTGTGCAGCCTAATAAACAGACTTCCTTTCTGAACAGGATAGGTTTCCTCCGTGTGATTGGCAAGTAGAGGTACTGAGCCACCACGAGACTGGCTTTAAGATCATGATATAAACCCAAGTCAGAGGAGTCCAAGAGAGAGACTTTTCTGCCAGCACTCCCCTCTGAAGACCGAAAATAAACATCTCTAGTCAGCGTCATTTACCCAGATGACAATATTGTTTCTATCATGAAGTCTACTATCTAGCTTTCATCACTGGAGGTGAGACTTGTTTTGGAGGTGCAAAGGTGAGAGAGAAACAGTGGTATTGAACTCAAATTGGGTCTGAGGATGTGTGCAGGATATGCCATGGAGAAAATGATTTAAATGTTATGACCAGCAGATTCAGACTTGATATCAAACTCCAACCTCAGCATAGAACATTTTTATTGGGTCTTTGGAGCACAAACACTGTCCTAAGAAGTATGCAAATTATATCTGTATAGACAAGGGTCCTGGATGGGGTTGTTTGCTGAAATAGCAGTGCTGTGAACTTTGCCGTCAGTGTTAACCGAACTGTCAGCAGTGCAGAATTCACTATATAGAGACATGACAGATGGTGACTCCAGTTCCTGTAAGAAAGCAGAAGCAGACCTGATATCCCAGCACAAAAGCAACTAGCTCAACATCAGTATAAGGCTTGACAAACCAGTTCTTCACAAATGAGCTAATTAGATAGGGAAGGAGGTGCAGCCTTCGCAGAGAGGCTGAAGGCATGGTCTGTCCCTCTCAATGCAGAGAAGCTTGGGTACCAAAACCTGGATCACCTTCTGTATTGCAGAAGCAGGGACAGCTGCTTCTAAGCTACTACAGAGTTAGAAGACCTTTCAAGAGGTGCTAAGGACCAAACAATTTTCTCTGCATGGTGCCATCATATACAACATGGACAAGTCAGTGTTAGCAGCTCTGCACTGTGCTCTATTTTCCACTCTTCCAATGGTCTAGAAAACTGCTCCTATGTAGAGTGGATGGTGCTTAGCTGTGGCTGTGCAGTGGGTAAAATGCAGGGGCCCATCTTATGTCCTTAATGTTCTTTGTACATAAATAGATACGCCTGATTTTTTTGTGTATTTTTAATGTGCCTCTCTTGTTTTCCTAAATAAAAAGATAGTAGTGAGCCCATATTCTCAAGGACTTCTGTGAGCTGTACCAGGGAAATGACATCTCCAAAAGTGACCAAGGAAAATGTATTTAAAATTCAAGGAGCTTCAGGCGGGAACAACATACCAGAGAGGGTCTCATACCTTATTGAGACAAAGTCCTTCCACATAACCTGATTCAAGCCTTTGTGGCTGTTACTGGCATCTGACAGAAGATTCCTGAGCTAAATAAATGAGTTCTCAGAACAATTTTCAGAGAGATTAGGCTGTTCTCATCCTTTTTCTTAAAAAACTCTGCTTTGGGCTAATGTCTTAGAACCTATCTCCCAGTGATCACGAAAAAGGGAAGACAGTGAAGGATTATGTGAAGTAAAGCACATGCATTCAGCTAGGTTTAATAACAGATCAGGCCATTCTGCTGTATACAAAATAAAAGGTAAGGCAAGCAGATGCTCTGCCTTACTTTTTATTGCAGAAATGCAAGGCTGGGGTCGATCCTTTCTTTGAATTTAGGAACAGGAATAAGTATTTCTTCCAAACCTTTAAATTAAGACAAAGGATGGGTTTTTTTCCTTCCCAAAGAGGCTATTTCAGATGTAGGCTGTTCACTCCTGCATAGGAAGAAAACACATACACTCACAAAATAGACCTGTCAACTCATGTTTTCTTCAGACATCTTTTCAGTACAGGCTAGCTGGAATGTAAAAATTGTCTAGAAAATAGCACGTGAGAGTGTGTGTGAGAGAGCTGGGTACGTTAGATCTATTGTAAACAAATGCAGGTTGAGGGCAATACTTCAGTGACCGATCACTCTGTCCAGTGTTGTAATGACACTTCATTCCAAAACTTCCCTGCCTTAGCCCACGTATTTAAAACCAATCTGAAATGTTTGATTCCTGTCGAATGACCTCTTCTGAATTTTGTTTTATATTCCTAAACATGCCTTGTGACGATATGCAGAACAAAGATACAACTTTTTATTTTTCCATTTAAAATGAGCAAATTTCACTCAATAGAGTACAGGTATTTTCTGCCTTTTAAAGAAATAACAATTGCTAGCCATTAACATAAAAATACGGTATTCACAGCTTGCAAGATCTACTGCTATATTCTCTCTAAAAGACATTCCTAAATGCGGAAAAAACCAGCTATAGTTATAAAAGAATAACTCCCTCCATCAGGCATAAGTCGTGCAAGCTTGTAGCCATAGAGTTAATTTTTCATTCATTCACTGGGGGTGGAGTTTGGGCTCCAGTTTCTTTGGTGTTACTGGGTCTCATCAACCTCAGGGGTGCTGAGAACCACTCTGAGAGTAATTCACATGAAACGTAAACAGTGCCAGCTTGGAACAGTTCAGACAGTGTTTTCAACCGGTTGCTTTTCTCTGTTTTCTGTGAACGGTCCCTTCTCGTCTTCCCCCTTCTACTCTCAGTTTCTTTTGTGCCTGAACACAAATGAAAAGAGCAAAGCAAAACCAAAGCAAATTTGCAAGTGCCCTCCGTCTAATCCCGCTGTGCCCCACTGCCTGACTGGCAGCTGCCACCTGGCACTGTGGCAATGCTCGGTGACTTGAACATTTTGAAGAGAAGTAGGTTAGCACCCGTGCTATTATTAGTATCTCATCAAAAAGGACATCAGAGCAATCAGGAGAAGTGAGAGCAGGTGGGAGGGGAGATGTGGAATGAGGAAAAAGGTGTCAGGGAACTGTTTGCTCATTCTCTGACGGCCAGCCAGTTGTTTTCCTAACATACAAGAATGAGAAAGCCCTGAGAATGTACTCTGTAATACTAATGACTAATTGCCTATTGTCTGGCTGCAATTCCTCTGTGATAATTCAAGACGGACAGTATACTACGTGATGAATATGGTTAGGGACATAATCTTCCTCATCCTGCCCATTTTCCTTGCTTTACATTGAAAGATGTTTGCCGGAGAGAAAAGAGGAAGTACATTAGTCCTCCTCCTAAATCCCACATCCTTGCTCCCTTTCTGTGAACCTCACACCCAAGTCATTCGTACTTGTGACAGCACGGGGCTATCTGCTGAATTGTCACTTTATATGATAAAATGTGGGACTGTAGGACAAATCCTGTAGCAGTCATCTAGTCAAAGGTCAGGACTGAACTCTCAAAACCTGAAGGGAGAAGAAAAAAAGCTGTGAGGTTGATAAACCCATAAGGCATATAGTGAGCAAGAGTAACAGTCGGTGTGTGATTTAAACAGTTCATTAACCGACAAAGCACCGATACCAACAGGCCTAGAAAACTCGAGGGAAATTGTCGGCTTATTGTCACTGCTTTATCAAAAGGTACTGCCTGGCTCTTCCCAATTAATCCTTGTCGGTTCTAAATGAAGAGACGTTTTCCAAAATGACATGACGTAACACAAAGTCCAAAACAAAAACTTCGGGGAAAAACAACAAAAACAAAGCCACATCCTGCTGTTCAGCATCAGTCTGAGGCTGCGGCTCCTTGGACATTGCTCTTTGGCAGCTGTCAGGTGGCTTCAGCAATTTCTGTCCCATGGTTCAGCTGTTTGCAGGACTGTGTGAGGAGGAACAGCAATCAAGTGCTCTGGCTAAAAGAACTGCAAAGGAAAGGGAGTTTTCTTTTTTTAGATCATTTGTCGTCGTCGTGCCTTGGGATGTCCAGCAAACAATGGGACCACCATGACAACAGGATGGCACACGAGCAGGGAACCCTCGCTTGGCACATGAAATGCCCAAGCCAGCAGTTTTCCTCTGGCAAATGTCCATGAAAATACAGCTTCAGGGAGGCTTCAGCAGAGGAAAAGGGAGCGAGCCTGCCAGGCTGGCTGGCTGCATCCGTTTGCTGTGCAGACAGGTAACTGTCAGAGCAAAGCCAGGAGGGGGGATGGCATCTGACAGAGGGGATCTGGGTGTAGAGGGCAGGGCAGGCAAGAAAGCTATGGTGGTGGATCCACAGAGGGGGAAGCAGGGCTCTGCTATTCAAAAGGAGCAGACTGGAGGATGACGTCAGCTGTCCAGTCACACTGCACCGAGGGGGTGGCATAGGGATACATTTACCCCGTTTCCCCTGAAGAAACTGCCATAAGAACATCTGAAGGTCCCAGAGCTGTGTTTCACCCTCCCTGCAGGTGGGCTTATGTGGTGCTTGGAGACCTAGGCTGCATATTGGGGCACCAGTGCAATGACACAAGTAGAGTAGAAGCTGGGATATGCAGGGTTACTCCTAACCCAGTGCTCCAGTGATCTCTCCAGCTATTCTCATTCAGCCGAAGGAACAGAAAACAGTTTTTTTGCTGGAAAAACAGAATAAATGCTATGTGCTTTAGGGAAAAAGGTAGTTTTAGCAGAGTTGTTGAGCAAATCTGGAAATTCCAACTACTTAGCTTGCACTTAAGAATCCACAGCAATGAAGTTGTCCAACTCTATGCGTTCTCAGCAAGCTTCAAGACTTGTTCTTTAAATATGTATACATATATATATAAATGAGATCAGTGAATCAGCTACCCATTCATTTTGGGCTGGAAGAGGCTTATCTTCTCACAAAAGGCGTTCAGCGTGGTGCTATTCTTTCTAGGACTTGTACACGAAGTACCATCTCACTGATGTTGTTGGGCATTATGACAAAACACGAAGTTAACCACTTGCATGTGTCTCTGCAGGGCCGCCTCGTGTCAGGATCCCAGATCTCTGTTAGCAGCAGACACTGAAATGGGAAGCTCTGCTGCCTAAGGTTGAAATTGATTTCCAGATAGTAAAGCATCAATGCTAGCTTAAAACTGCTTCCTGTAAAGCTTCTCTACTGTGATGCTTCATTCTTTAAGGATGAAATAGGGTGTGAGTAGAAGGTTCCTAGCTTTACATACTGCTTTTGTCAGATTCACTTTTGAATACTTTTAATGCAGACTTTCTCCATGTGCCGGTGGTTTCCAAGCTTTTATAAAATCAGCTGCATTTATGTACACTTGTGGAAATGCAGCTTCAAGTTTGGAAATCACTGTGAGGTAGATGCCGCAAAAAGACAAAAAGACCAGCTTTCTGGGCCATGTAGAACACAGCTGGCTAAAACTATAAGATCAAAAATTACATATATATGTCTTAGTCAGAACTATTTTTGGTTATTATTATTTATTTTAAAAGCTTAGTACATTGGCAGTCTTTTTTATTCTCTAGAACCATACAGGAATTATTCATTCCATGCGTTATCTGATATTCCTTAGAGTTCACATCCTGAATACAGTTTTAGTATTTCAGACTTGCTTTCCAGTGACTGTGAACCCCTGAAAACGTAGAGGAACCTCATTCACCTCTAAATAGGACTAGGCTGACTACAAAGCAGCAGAGACTTTCTCTGGGCAGATGGCAGACATACGTTATGGCATATTTGTAGTCATTTAGATATGCCTTTAGGGGAGCTGTCAGTAGATTATCTTATCTTCCTCTATGGACTGAGATTTGCAGGTAGACAAATAGTAACGTCTACATTGCTGCAAGGGAGATTAAGGTTAGACATCAGAAATGAAGTTTCTAATGGATTAGATTCTGTGGAAAAATTTTGGAGCCATTGCTACTGGAGGTCTTCAGGAAGAGGCTGTAGGAACATGCCAGGACGGATGCAGGCACAGCTGATCCTGATGTGAGGCACACACACAAGCGAGCTGCTCTCCCCAGGGCTTGATTCTGTGCCCGTGTACCACGGACATCACAGGACCTCACTCCCCTCCCCATTGCTTGTCCTCAGCCAGAGACCCCATGGCAAGGGGAGGAGGGAGGTGTGGTCACATGCTGGAGCCTCTCCAGGACTTGACAAGGGGTGTGTGGGAAACTGCCGTGGTAATTTGCACAGCCTATGCCCATCTTTTTCCATAGCATTTGTCTTTTAAGGGGGGGATTTGCTTCCTGATCCTGTAACTAGCTGTCACGTGCATTTACTAAAAATAATGCATTTGGCCTTGTAAACTTACAGTGCAGTCTCTAAACATAGACCAACATCGTTGGTCTTTGTTCCAGGGCTTGAGACAAAGTCCACTGAAGAAAAAAAAAAGAAAAAGCTACAATCTCAAGTACTGGTAAAACAATCAACTCCCACCAAAATCAAGGGTATTTCCCGAGTACCTGCAGCCTCAGAATCAGAAACCATGTCATATGTGCTGCAGGATAAGAGACAAAGCTTTGTTCAAACCAGTTGCAGTAGGATTTTTTATTAGGATGAAAATACAGGCACTTTCCTGGAATGATTTGAGTTGTTTGTTTATTTATTTATTTTAAAAATTACCATCGGAATGGCATCCAGAAGAGCCCTCCATTTAGCTCTGCAGGCAAAAAGAGGGGAATACGGCTATAAGATGAACAGCTGTTAAAATACCACTTTTTGTCAATAAACTGCCTTCAGAAGCTACTCTGCCAGTTCAACTATCGGTAATTAAAAGGGGATCCAAGTCAGTACTATCTAGCCTTGTAATTTAGAAGCACAATCAATTACTGCAACTACAACAAAGAGATAAGGACTCTGAAAGTCATGAAGTTGGACGCTAGTAAATGACTCAAAATCATTTACCATAAAGGCTTGACAGGGGAATATGTGAAGAATAATGCCAGAAAATAGATGAACAATTAGTTAACATAGCTGTACTCTGTGGCCATTTCCTGCCACCTTCATTCAAGATACTACTTAAAGTAAGCAAATGTAGCTAAATGTGTCTCATTGGATTTTAGAAAATCCTTCTGAAGGCATGTTTAATGGGTTTGCTTTCCTACAGTCAGACTGAAATAAATTTGAGGGCTGTGAAGCTACACACTTCCAGTGAGAGACTAACTGAATGCGCTGCTTCATCACTTTGCTGCAATAGTACATTACATCGCTACTAGTTAAGATCCAGCGAGATAGCTTCGGAAGCAGTCAGCTGTTGAACACAGCTGAAAGTGTTTAAACATGATCTTTTGCAGAAAATTTCTGTCCTCAATCCAGCTTGCATTGCCCTACTATTTCATTTCTCTTTGTAAATTCAAATTATCGTTAAAATAAATATTACTCCACAGAAGGAAGTAAAGACTAAGACAGTCTCCGCATTCAAAATGTTAAGGTCATCCTTGCCGTTATTAACATGATGTTTTCATTTCCTTTCTATTTTTAACAAATTGTTCCCTAAGAAATGTTGATGAGTCTCCTGACTCTAAAATGTTCTCTTTTTTATACTTCTCTGCTATAGCTGATAATTTGACTAGAAATAGTACAAGATAATTAATATTTAATTAAATAAATGTTGGTCCAAGGTTAGAAATATTTGTATTCCTCACTAGATGTAGAAAAATGTTTATTAATGTCTCTTTTTAAAACTGCATTTGTGCAGCTTGAAAGTTTTGGGGTTTATTGTTTTTAAATGCAAAGGGAACAACAGCAGTTATTAACAAATTATGCAGAACAAACCAAGAAATATTTTGGGTACCTGATTGGGTAGGAGCAGAAGCTGATTCAGGTCCAGACTTCATTTCCTTTCTTTACAATGGATACAGCTCTAAGCCCTTTGATTTCAACGCTAGCAGAGGTCAGGTGCTGCTTAGAATATATCCCTCAGCCGATGCACTAGGGTTGGCGTGTAAATACCAAGCAAGGGAATAAATGGTAGCAAAGCACAGCAAGGTCCTGACAACACACCAGAAAGATGAGAGGAAAGATGCTATTCATCCAGTTAAGCATTGGAAGGTGATGCCAAGAGGCATTGCATGGTCTCAATCCTTGGAGGTTTTTAAGACTCAACCTTGAGCAACACAGCCTGGTCTCAGAGCTGTCCATGCTCTGGGCAGGAGGAGGCCTCTTCCAACACGAACTAGCCCATGTTCCACAATTCTGTGCTCGCAACATTAAAATTACAACGAAGGCAAAGGTTAGGGAGCTGAAAGAAGGTGGGGGCAGGCTGATAGGGGTTGAAAGAAGGCATCAGGGCTGCTATGTGCTACCCGTTTCTGGTCATGCTGGTTACGGGACCTTCTGGAAGCCAACTGCCATGGACAAACAGTGCTTCATCATTTTCCCAGGGCAACACGTACCAGCGTATACACCCCACAGCCTCCCATCAGGTGGCAGCATTCCAGGGAAGGCATTTTGGGATCAGGAGAGGTATGGTGATTTAGATTAGCTGACGTTCTGTGAAGGGACTATGAATGGCAGGGACAGCAGAGCAAATTCAGTAATTAAAAGAGTAAATTAGAATCACTGGGGCAAATAAAGGAGATCCCAGATGTGTCAAAGAGAGGAAACCAAAGCAAAAGGAACATGGAAATCTATGATTCAATTAGTAACGGTCCTTTAAAGGGACAGAGGAGCTGTGATGTTTAAGGAGTGCAAAGCAGATCCCCAACTGACAAAGCAAAGCAGTGGTGGAACACAGGAGGAGGAAGGGCCACAGTGCACCTCTCAGGCAGGAACCTCGGAGAAGACGGGCAAGCAAAGGGCCGAGTCAGAACAGAGGAGCAGCAAGTAACGGCTGACGACATCTGCTTAATTCATAGCCTAACAGCAACCAGGTCCTGCTGAGTGTCCTAAACATTCAGGATACTGAAAACTTGTAGTTACCCACGATTATAGCTCAGTCCTTGCTATATTAAGTGCTGGGAAGATATAAATGGAAGTGAACGGATTCCTCTTAGATTTTCTCAGTTCAATAAATATTTTTAAGAGACATTATGAAGCATGTTATGTTCATATTTCCAGCCTGTGTCATACAAGAACTCTGTCTCCAGAAAATTTATTCTTGCACCCTTGAAAGTCTGCAAGGATTAGTGTTTTCTCAACAGCCTGTTTAGCAGCCTGGAAAGCTTTGGAAATGATAATTAAAGAGCTCCAAGGTTGACTAACCACTTGACCTCACTGATTTCTATGAATTCCTCACCAGAGAAAGTGTTGTTCAGAGTCTGTAAGGGCAGCAGAATCCAACCTCAGCACAAAGAGCTAATCTCTAGTTGTTTTATAATCCAACATTAGAGGGGCAAAGCTGACAGTGAAATAAATGTCTGAAGATTATAGTCCCACTCGAAGCTTTTAAAACACTTGCTGAAAATTAAGCATGCGTGGGTTCTTTGACTTAAGCAAAGTTGTTCGTCTGCTTGAACTTAAAAACATATACATCATAGGAACTGAAAAAGGTCAACAAGATTTCCCACTTTTCTGCAGAGACCATTGATACAACAAAATGTTTAAATCCTTCGCTGTCACAGGGATGATTAAAGAGACAGTACAGCAAATCAAGTTCAAACGTAGCTGGGTTATGGAGTAATCTCAGTGTTATTTTCACAGTATTCTGAGAGATGCTTCATAAGAAAACATTTTCTTCGTGATCATCGGGATGTTAGTGACCTGACTATTTTATAGAACAGAAGAACCAAGCTGTTATCTTCGAGATGCTCACAAGCTGAGATATCTGCCTGAGCAGGTTAAGCTGAAATGTGTCAAAAATAAAAATAAACATCTGGAAAGATCCAAAAGAAATAGCAAGATTAATCGTTTCACTCCGTTGGGACCTACCATAGGAAGAAATATTCTGTAGTATTAAAGCATACCAAGGAATGTTTTATTGGTCCATTAATGCACAGAATGGGAGCATTCCAAAGTACAGAGATGATACAAAGGTGAATGAATTTCAGTGATGGGTGAAATGGTCCTTCTATATGTAATCTCTGCAATCTTCTGGGATATTTCTGTGTGAAAGCAGGAGATGAATATCATTAACTTTTGTTGCCTTTGCTTTCAGGATGATGCAGTGATGTCAACTTCTCAGCCATGTGAAGTCATCTTCACGCATGTTCTGATGCATTCTTTCCAATGTGTAGGGCAAGAGTTGCTGAAGAATCGTCTATCATGGAATAAAAAAAAAGTTCGGTGTTGAAACAAAAACATATATATTTAAAAAATGGAAATGTTGGGTAAAGCTATGTTTGTCACTGCTTAGGAGCTAAGTTTTCAATAAGTGTTATTGAAATACATACGGAAAGATATTTGGCAGCAGCTGGTCACAAGCATTCCTTGTTTATTTTTATCTCCCAATCGCGGATGTTTAGAAAGTCTGTGGATCCCTTAAGGGTCTGCAAACACTAAGCAAAGCAGACATATTAGTGGTAGTCCTAATTCATTACACTAGGGTCAATGCCTTCACTGGAAACTTTTAGAAATCAAAACAGGTGGAAAACACACTGTAACACAGTGAGATTTTACACAGCGCGTACTTCATAAATCCACCCCAGACACGTTAGCATGAGTGATTAGCCAATATTCAGGGTCTTGCTGACTTGTTTCTGTTAGAAAGAGAAACTCATGATGCAGTCAAGTATTGCTTGCATGCAATCCTTTTTAGGGAATGTATACAAATTTTTGTTTCCCTCAACACAATAAAAATAAGAGGCAATTTCTTTTCCAGCAGTCCAAGCTGGCTCAGTTTTCTGAATCCCTTTCAGCACCATTGTACCAGCACATCTCGAATTTTCTCCTTGTTTTCCTGACTTTTCCTGCTACCGGTTTCTTACTTGTTTATTTCTTCCCGACACACAAAACTTGAAGCTGCTGCATTGCAGCCCCAGCCCCAGCAACCCATGGATCCTGTGGCTCAGCTTCTGTTCATCCTGCTCTAAAGCTCCAGATAATGTTCCTGCCGTTTCACCTCTCCCACTCTGTACGAGGCTAAAATGCTTTCTGTGACGGTTAGCACACCCATTAACCTCTCAGATAGTCAAGGTCTTTCTTTGCCCATCAGCAGCTCTGCCTGCTGGTAGCCATCAGCCTTCCTTAGCCTGACGGGTTCATATGGATGCGGCAATTTTCAGAGCGCTGGTGACAGGAATTTCTGACAGTGAGCTAAACACAAAAGTACCCTGTGGCAGAAATCCTACAGTACTTTCAGGAGCATTGAAAACTTTCCAGAAAGTATCTATTCAGCGCTGTTCTACAGCTTCAAGAGTGACAACTGATAGCCTAAAGTGAAGAGGATGTCTTAGTTTTGATGTGTTTGTTCTTGGATGATGTGGAAGTTTCTCAAAGAGGGAAGTTTGCACTCTTCACCACCATCATGTCTGGTAGACTTCATGGCAGCAGCTTTTCTAGAAAGTCTGTACAGGTCAGGGTTGCTTTAGAAGTCGTCACCCTCCTCAGCATTTGATTTTTTTTTTTTTTTTCTGCTATTCCAAATTAAGTAGAGACAATCTAATGGTTTCTTACTGGGGAGACCTCTTTCTGCATCACAGCTGGAAAAAAGACAGACTGGCTAGTCTGTCTCCATGTGTCCTCTCCATGTGTGGGTCTCGAGCAGAAGCTAAGAGAAAACTGAGGGAGAAAAGTCACCTGAAACTAATGGGTTTAGCAAAGAGGGGCTTGTTCATGCACCTCTAGCAGAGCTGGTTCTGCTGAGTTCCACATCTGACAGTTACCACGAAGAACCTGGAGATGACAGCAAGTTTCCCCCCTATTTTTTGAGATGTACAAATAATGCACAGAGAAATTAGAAGGAATACAGAAATCACAGAGAAATATGAAATAGCCAGAGAAGAAAGTGGAGCTACATTTCTATCACTGCACCTGCCTGCTCAGTCACCTTCCGATCCATTTTTATTTTCGTCTGCTGAGGCTTGGAGGCTGAAGTACACCTTCTGATATTCAGTGGCCCAGGACTGAACGCCAGGCAGAAAAAGTGGTATTTCTTTGGGGGGAAAAGAAATCACAATAAATCAACATAAAACTAACATGCATTTATCTGGTACTTTTCCTGGGGGCATCTCTGAGAAGAAGAAACATTCGGAAACGGAGACAACACAGCAGTGGTTGGGAGGAACGTAGAAAGCTGATCTGAAAATCTGAAGAAAACTACAGTCTCAGATCCTTTACCTGTTTAAGATCCTGTGACTGTCTTCTTGACGTACAGCAGCGAAAGGATCAAGTAATTTGTTAAGTCTATAATGAGCAAAGCAGAACTCAGAAACCTGCTTCAGATCTAGAAGTTGAGTACATGTTAGACCAAGGTGGTGCCTTTGCCCTGGCAGACGCAACTCCAGCTGCCAAATATAAACCTGCTTGCTGATTCTTTCACCCCTTCCCTGAACAGCCACGTGTGTTCACCAATAATCCGTCTAGACTCAGAACACAAAGACAGGGTATTTTATACCTGTCAGCAAACCGTGACCAGAAGTATGGACTTGAAGAGGTTTCTGAGAGGGCGGTCAGAGCATTCCCATCGTGGCGCAGCGCTAACGTCATTCTCTGCCACTCCAATTCCAGCTGGCCAGGTCAGCATGGAGAAAATCCAGCTGGCCAGAAAATTCCCTTTGGTTTCTGAGTCTCCAAAGATCAGTAGTCTTATTTTACCATTTTTTCAGGTAAGAAAATGTGCTGGCATTGGCACAGCGTTGATAAGACAGGGATGTTTTCATTATTGCTGAGTGGTGCTCAGTGTAATAGCCCATCCCATCCAGAATACATTGTTAAATTTAGACACTTGCAAATTTAGAAACGGCTAAAGCTGCTTCTGCCACTGATGCAAGACATCACTTGGTTTCATTCATGGGGGAAAGAGAGAGGAAGAAAGAGAATGTAAAGGCTGCAAAACATAATCTGTATTCAGACAGTTCAAAGACAGTTATTTCTTGATGGAAAGGCAAATGATACTTTCATTTTACATGCAAGCCACAGTAAGCTTTGCAATAAGATAAACTGGAATTTGATTACTCGCCACACACCATAATTTGGTTTGGAATTTTAGAAGGAAAATGTCCTCTTTTACTATTTTGTTAGTGTCTTGCAGTTTTGCCGTAACTGCTGATGCCAGGGCTGAACAGACTAATTTGCTAAATAATTATAGCCTTGCTTTTTTTCAAATAAATGTGTAGTACACAGACTTGGGTGATGCAGAAATATAAACCATGCAAAACCACCCGGCTAAGCTTTAACTCAAACTAACCACTCGCAATCCAAATAATGGAGAAAAAGACAAGCCGGCATAAAACACTCGGCACAGGAAAGCACGCTGAGGAACGTAAGAAATTTGGGGATAAACACACTTTCCAGCATTCATAGGATATTCCAGGATATCCAGCTTATCAGGCAGATCAAAGCTTTTCTGAGATTGGTGCAAGATAGCAAAACAAGAAACAAGTGACGTTTTATGCAATGCCAGGTTTTTTACAGGAGGTTGGAGCTCTGTGGAGCAGATTTCCTTCTTGCACTTCAGATACCGTTTTGACGGCTGTATGAGAACAGTGAATGCATCATGTTTGCTGGGTTTAGGTTTCTGAAGGGGTTTGGGGGTTCTTACATTGTACCATATAAAGAAGGTAGATCTCAAAATTCGCCACCTCATTTTTCTGCTGCTTCTGTCATGGCATTGTTACACTTCAGTTTCAGGGACTGTGAAATCTTTAAAGACTACGGAGCTGGAGCCTGCCAGGTGTAAAAGACACGAGCTTTCCTCCACCTCAGAGGTGGCAGCCGCCAGGAAAAGGCTAAGAGCTTCTTGCAAGCAAAGGAAAGCCTCTGGTGTTTTCTCATCTAAGAAACTCCCTAGAGCCAAGTAAGCATAGGATTGCTGCTTTGTTTTTCTTCTTGTGTTTTCCCCGGGTTTAGTGGGAGAAAAGCCCACGGTTTGCTGGGAGCTGACTTTCCACCAGTTGCTTGTCTTGCTGAGGATGAGGCTCTTGCCCCGGCTCAGTGCCTGTCTGTATTCCAACCATGACTCTCTCAACAGTAGAGCCAGCAAGAGGGAATGTGTGCTTGTAGTTCAGCCTCTGCAAATCACGGTGCGGCTTAATCTGCCAATTGGTGTCATTTTTGCAGGAAAATACTCTGCTAGTGATGAGGCGGGATCGTGCTCTGCCTGCGGACCCTCACTGCAGGGCGATTCCTCGCAGCAGGTGGAAGTAACCTCTTAAACCACACCAAGGGCTGGCTCAGTGAGTACGAGTTAAGAGTCTGTAGCTGTTCTCTTCTTTTAGATTAATAAATCAACATAATTTTTTAATGCAAATTAAGACCTAATCATGGGAGTAGTCACTTTTTGCATTTGCAGGAAAAACAGGACCAAAGTGTGTGGTGCATCTCACCTCATCATTCATCTGCTTTCTTCTCCTTTGCGTGCTTTCAGACTCAAGTCATGTAAGAACATTTTTACTGCTTTTACACTATGTTATGTCCATTTCTCTTCTTTGGAAGACTGTTTTAACAGTAGAAGCCTGCAGAGCCTAGTTCATGTTCCTCTGACTCAGGCTTCAGGTGAGGTCTCATTCAGTCTCACCTAATGCTCAGCCGTTTGTCCCTCAGCTTTCTGAGGAAGAAAGCTTCCCTTTCGTTTGCCAGCATGAATAATTACAAAACAAAATATCTAGCTATATGAAATAAAAATTGAAAGAGGAAGGCTCTTACAGCTTTTATTCTACAGTTTAAATAATCGGGTGCTATTACTGCACATCTCTATATTTTAATATATCAAGACTTTTCTCCAGGGCATGTTATAAAACCACCCAAAGATATTACAGGAATAGTTGTCTGCTGCTGATTCTTAATTGCTAAGGGTAAACACTTCACTTCAGGAAAGGACTTTAAACGAAAACATTTTCTCTTCCTCCAGGCATCTCACTACACCTAAGAGCCATTCACAGTCTGCAAATGTTCTTTTTTTGGAAACAAAATTTAGCACCATCTTTGGGCTACATACCTGAAGAATTTTCCTCTCCTACTAAAAAGCACCTGTGCTTCTCTTCCTTAATTTAACTTGCTCTCTCCAGCTGAGACTGTTCTCCATGTTTAGTCATTCAGCAGCTAGAATTGGTTCTGGTAAGGCCAGAGTTCTTTTCCTGGTTTATTTTTGTTTTATTTTGGTTCCATCAGACCTGTGAGCAGCCTATGGGTAAAAAAAGTGTTTTCTGTAGTTTGTCAAGAGTCAGAGAATGTAATTTGGCCAGTAATTGGACATCTTCATCTCTTGCCTTAAGAGACAGAAGAGTCTTTTATATAAATAGCATTTTTTAGAAAGGACAATAATTTAATTCTTACTATGTGAATCCTTATTCCTTTTTGAGATGCAAAATGCATTTCTAGAAATCCGACTTCAAGTCCTAGATGTTACAGACCGGCCGTTGTGTGAGAGCCTCAGTGTCTATAATGGGCATGCTTCCTGTGCAGATTGATGTTTACGTATTCAAAATGGTAACTAAACTGACTCAACAACTTGTAGAAGGTTCCAGGGTTTCAGTTGTGTAAATGCTTCTTCAAGTTATAACTGTATGCCTTTCCCTGATTATTTAAATCCTTGATCACGGAAAGCAGTAATAACACTGCAATAGACTATGAAAAACAATAACAAAAAAGGACCGAGACAATCTCTCCAGTCTGGAAAGGAAAGTTATCCTAAACAGTACTGATCATTTAATTTTCTTTTTTTTTTTTTAATAACTTTTCATGTATTTACCATGTCTTAGAGGAACCGTTGCAGACATCAGGCATGTAAGTATCATTTACAGAAAGTCATACAGGGTTTCCCAAATTTTTTTCCCCCAAAAAACCCCTACTCTGGGAACCATGCTTTGCCCTTGCTCCTCGCAGTAAACAAGTGTATTGCCTTTCAGTCTAGAGATACGCTGAGGGATGTCTCATAACCCACAACACGTCAAATCCATGCACTTACTTTATCATTTTGTTTACTCTTGTCCATGTTGCTTTTGCTTTCTCACCTTTCAATGTTTCATCCTTACCTAGTTTCATAAGCTCACTTACATGAATAGTCACCAACTTCTTCAGCCTGACCAACTTCACCCCCTCATTTCACCACTAGACTTTTTTTTTAGTTCTCTTACGATTTGTTCCAGATCCTTGTCCATGTTCTCTGGCTTTCTGCCCATCTTTGCACTAAAGCTCTGTTTTCTGTAGCTCCAGTTTGGTTAAATTCCACATCTCCTGTCTGCCTCCTTCATCTTGTCTTCCCATTTTATCTGTCTTTTACTGAACCTTCTTTGAGTTTCTCTTAGCCATGTTTTCTGCCCTTGGTGCATTAAATTAACACTTTGAATTAATAGAAGTTTGTTGAATAGTTGTATTAATAGAAGTTGAATTAATAGAATTTGGAGATAGGTTGTTTGGGTTATTTTTGGTTTGGTGGGTTTGGGGCTTTTTGGGTGTGAGGGGAGGTTTTGTTTTGGTTTTTTCCCAGCCTTTCTAGTTTTGTCTTCTGCTTCTCCTGTAAGGAAGTATTTTTTTTTATAGGTAGGCTGCTGTAGTTAGTACTTCCTGTGAGGTAATGATAATCAGTTAGAATAAAGACCATGTAGAGCAGATGTCTATCATTGTCCTTAATTTCTAGTCATTTTGAAACGAGGAATTGTAAATAAACCAGGAGAAAAGGCTGTGAAGGGAACTGCAGAGTGGAGCCAGGTCCTACCATGGTAGAAACCTTGATACATTAATATCAACAGAGGCCATTGGCGGAGGTTTAAAATGGCATTCCCCTTGCCCTAAGGCCAGCAAAAGCGAAGATGATGCATTCTTGATTTTTTTTTAAAATCCTCCTAAAAATAAAAGAGTGAATAACAAATTGAGGATTTCTAAGTAGCAGCTGCCCCTCTCAAAGCTAAAATGCAATGAACCAAAGGCGTTTTTCAGACCTAGGACATTCTGAACGCTGGTGATGCTGGAGGCAAAGGGTGTCAAGAAAGGAAATGAGAACCACCTTGAGGGGAAGCAGAAAAAGAGACTCCTCAAACTGTGGAGCTTGCCTGAGCAGCAGATGTAGGTTTATCTGAGATGCTGAACTACCTGCTGTTTGTTTTTCCTCTCTGCTCAAGGAACCTGTACTTTGTGCTTATTTTCTGTAAATAAACAAGATTACACCAAATTATATACCTGACTTCTATAATCTATTTTTCATCTTAAAAGGCACTTTGCCAGCTTGTATTGGCTAACTGCTTCAGCAAAGTGGGTAATAGTATGAATTTTTAGCACAAATTTAGAGGAAGTGACAAAGTTGCTTTGAAAGATAGAGTACAGTAGAGGACACCTGTAAATCAGCGCTCTACATTTACATGGCTGTAAAACCAAACCTGTCTGCACTCAGCTATTTAATTTTCTCAACAATATAGTATTTTTTTTATTAAAAGAAAAAATCTTTTGAGGTCTGGCTTTCTATTCGAAAGAAATTGTAAATAGGAAGAAAAATGCTGTTTACTTATAGTAAAAAGGGCAGTTTTTAAACTAGCATACGAAAAAGTTATTCCTGGGGCTTTGAAATAACGTGGTACAGAGTTTCCTGGAAGTACTGTCACATTTGTCTTGTATCCTTCACATGTTTAACAAATTAATACATCATCATGAAGAATTTTATGAGGAAAATAGTTAAACCCAAACTCATTAGTATTGCAGCGTTGACTTGCATTTTGTCACGCAAAGTCACGTTAGTGTACTTGCAGGAAGAAAATTATTCTCGTTTGTCCTTAAGTGGTTAGCGTGATAGAGTCTGAATACCAGGGACCAACCTGACTTTAGCAGGTGCTAACGTCTGCTCCTGTTGACACCAGTCAACAGCATGCGGTTGCTGTTCCGTGACAATGAGTACTGCCTGAAAATTGGAGTATTTGTTCAGACGTTCAGGCATTTCGAACAAAAAAAGGCACTTCATACCGGTTTAATTAAAGTGTTGCATTTCAATGAATCAAAAAAGGGCTGTTCTCTTATGAAATGCTGTGTTTTTTGAAAAGGTATTTTGAGCAGTCAGATATGTAAGACCTAATGGCTCAACTCAAGCAAAATGTCATTTTTCTAAAACATAGTTTCAGCACAAAATGATGGATTCTTATACAATTATAATGATCTCCAAGGAACTCTATTTTCCAGTTTGGAAAAAAAAAAACCCGCTGTGACACTGATCTCTTGAAGTCTCCTATAAACAATCCATTAGTTGCAGACACTCCCATAGGTACCTCTCCCTTCCCCTTGATTTCAGTCTGATCCCTTTGAATTGTAAATAAATCCAACTTATGTCAAGTAATTAATTATTTAGCCATTCCCATTAGCAACAAACGATGGTCCTTGTGATTGCTGTACACGAGTGAGTTGTCCAGCTCCACACTCACTGTTTTTTAATGTCTATAGCTATGAGTGTGGATAAATGAAAATGCTACCTTTGAGATTTATTACAGAGGTAAGTGAGGAGCTATGAAAGGGAAATATTCACTGCAAAGGCAACAGGACCTGCGAGATCGTTACGGTTAAATGCAGCTTTGTCTGAGTGAGGATGAAAAGAGAGTGAACAAATGTTTCAGGACTTGGTCTTTTATTATAAGCAGTAATAACAAAAATCTCCAGATAAGTAGATAATTTTTTCCCCTGCTGACTATTATCTGTTGGGATTATTTTTTTTTAATACAAAAAAGCTTCTATACCCTTACACCTTCTTTCACTTCAAGCAGGGCAATAATTTCTTTTCTTTTTAAAGGATTTTAATCCCAGATTTTCTGTCCTTTTTCAGTACTGTGCTAGACATTACTGCTGAAGCAATTAGCATCAACTGAAGGAGTCGCTTCCTTCTGACATGTTACCATGTACACACCTCATTAAAAACCTAATCCGAAAAGCCTCTGCTGAATTCTGCAGTATTTTGTCAGCTACCTTTTATTGTTTTGTTGTACCTTTTGTTGACCTTGACAGGCTCAAGAGGTGGGCCCATGAGAACCTCATGAAGTTCAACAAGGCCAAGTGCAAGCTCCTGCATATGGCTTGGGGCAATCCCAAGAATACAGGCTGGGTGGAGGATGAATTGAGAGCAGCCCTGACAGGAAGGTCTTGGTGGACAAGAAGCTCAACATGACCCAGTAGTGTGCGCTTGCAGCCCAGAAGGCCAATGGTATCCTGAGTCTTATCAAGAGAAGCATGACCAGCAGGTTGAGGGAGGTGGTTATCCCCCTCTACTCCGCTCTCGTGAGACCCCATCCAGAGTACTGTGTTCAGCTCTGGGTCCCCCAACATAACAAGGACTTGGACCTGTTCGAGTGAGACCAGAGGAGGGCCACAAAAATGATCAGAGGCCTGGAGCACTTTCCTGAGGCTGAGAGAGTTGGGGTTGTTCAGCTTGGAGAAGCGAAGGCTCCAGAGAGACCTTATGGCAGCCTTCCGGTACCTAAAGGGAGCCTACAGGAAAGCTGGAGAGGGGCTTTTTCAAGGGCATGGGACAAGGGTTAATGGCTTTAACCTGAAAAAGGGTAGATTTACATTAGGTGTGAGGAAGAAATTCTTTACTGTGTGGGTGGTGAGGCACTGGAACATGTTGCCAGAGAAGGCCAGGTTGGGTGGGCCTTTGAGCAACCTGGTCTGGTGGAAGGTGTCCCTGTCCATGGCAGTGGGGTTTGGGACTAAATGATCTTTAAGGTCCCTGCCAACCCAAACCATTCTATGATTTTACCCTTGCACTCAGCTCAAGAAACCTCCGGTCACCTGCCCGCAGAGCACTAAAAATCCACCTTGAATTTTGTTCTCTCTTTTGTAGATGTTAAAGCTCGTTATTTCCCTATGCTGTTTGCTGTGTGACATGCGACTTCAGCATCTGCACCTTCTGCCCATGGCCTTTGAAGGTCAGTGTCTTTTTAGGACCTCATTTTGAATACAGCGGATAAAGCAAAATGGCAGACTGTGTCATAGCTGTGTTGGTTACAGTTTCTAATATTTGGACTAATAAAAGCCATTTCATAACAGCAAGCAATACCCTCAAATGGCCGATAAATGCTATTTCTAATGCTTAAAGGAAAACAGATGCCTTATGCTCCTGACATCATATATAAAGACCAAATATCTTCAAATATTGGGGATTTTGCTTTTACTGCTTGTTTATTTTTGAGATTTCCCCTCATCTTTTCAGAGTCACTTTCTAATGAGGTCAGGTCACATATTTTAGCTCGTGAAAAGAGTAAAGTCATACTAAATTTAGCCTACTATTAAGAGTCACAAATTTAATTTCACAGATTTGGAACTTTCCATATAGCTCTATTAGAGACATAACTGGTTAAAAGCGTGCACGTTTCCACATAGCAAACAGTTATGGGTTAACAGCAGATAAATCCGACACTGAATAACTTCTTTAAAAACAGAATATCCTACAACACACTACTGTGCCTCTAAGTGGCAGGTGAAGGTTAGTTTTAGATGTGTGAAATTTTTTGCCCTATAGAAGTGGATTTAATCAGCCAGGGCTGATTGGATTAAGCAGCTGTTTACTGCGAGAATAAAACACAGAACTGAATATTGTTCAAGAAGGATGGGATGCTCCTTTTTTTATATAATAGGATGAGTTGTAAAGACCCCCAAAAAATAGTCGGTACTCACAAATACAAAACACTTCCATGAAGTCTGAAAGTGTTGAACGTGGTAGTTGTTGTTTTCTGTTGTACACTCCCTCCAGAATTTCTACTCGACTGCAAATTCAAAGGTGAGTGTTTATGCTGAGGAGGAACAAAAGGCGGTTTTGAGATGCTTGCATCTCTTGCAGACCTAGAGCATCAGCCAGCTCCGCGTGCTGTTTTGTCGTACCGGCTGTTGTCCTTGGCAGTGGCGCTGAAGCAACCCCTTTGTCCTTGCACAGCGATGTTGAGTGCTACTCACGCTCCAGCTTTGGGCACCGGTCTCTTCTTGTCCACTGGGAATGTTGTTCTCCAGATTTACCTTCCTGTTCCTGATAATCATCATCAGGCTTCTCAGATGCTGGCAGCAATGCATGCCCCGCTGCAAGGAGGAGACACCCCACATCCTTGCCTGCTCAGTTCATCGGTTCATAGCGACGATGACAACATGGAGACACGAAGTGAGGGATGACTCTGATGACAAATGTCTGGGTGAGGAGAGACAGTACATTTTGTAGCTTCTCCACAGACAGGATAGTTGTGCTTCTAATTTGTAACAAAATTTCTTAGCTGTAGCTTGGACTCAGTCTAGAACTTGCTTTTCTAAGCACAAGATAGGTCTTAGTATTTTTTTAAATACTTCTTGACTATTGTGTATTGCTGTCTTAAAAAAAAAAATAAATACACAATTTTCAGTGCTTCTTGACCAGTTGTTCTGGGTCATTGAGCAAATTGCCAATTCTTTTCCTTATGCTGCAGCTTGAGATTCTAGCATAGTCCGTGGCCTATTTCTTGGATTAAATAGATGACCTTAAATGGTAAGGAAGTATCCAGAATGAGAACAATTTTTCTACCTTACAGATGACAACTCTTATCAATCTTTTGCAGATAGTCAAAGGAAAATCTAAGTTATGATCCATGCATAATATTATAGCCACAGGTTACTAGCAAAAAATATTTAAGTTGAGCTAACTGAAATTTTGAGCCACCTTCACTAATAGAAGCTTTCTCTCTGCTGTAGCTGTGATGCTGGCAAGCCCAAAAGCTAAGATCTAGCCTTTGGATTTGTTTCTCTTGCTGCTTTTGAAAAGAGAGTTCTAAATATCTGTATGCCACTGTGGTCACAAAACCACAACAAAAGATTTATACAGAAACTGGGTTCAATGGCTTCACGCTGTTTTAAGAATCCCCTTCTTCCTGCTCAGAAGTTGCAGGCGGGCTTGACTCTCTCTTTCTATATGTCCCCTCTCATATGTTTTAAAGCTAAATATAATCTTTGCTGCACTTAGCAGAACTGCCAGTGGCTCCTGTGCCATCCCCAAGGTTTGCATTTCCTGGCAGGCACTGAAGTGACATATCTTCAGCCCATCTGAAAATTGATCATTTCTTTTCCAAAAGGTGTTAGGGTTTCACTCTTCCATCGTTCTCTCTTTCTCGGTCTTTCTCTCAGCATTGTTGCCCCCCTCTCTTTTCCACCTGCCCTCCAGCTGCAGCTGCTGTGTCCTGGGGCCAGACGGGGTTTTGTAATATTTATTGCAGAGCCACTGTGATCCTTAGTCTGTGGTTCAGCGACAGTTTTCTCTGTCTGATTATTTATTTGAAGGCTCATCTGAAATTTTAGTGAGTAGAAGATGTGGAATAAACCTTCATTCAGAAATAAACTCTTCCTGCTTTGCTCACTGTTACCAAAATATCATCTATTTTAATAACAACACAAGTAATTCCAGTAGCTAAAATGCCTGCAGTAATAGACCTAATATACTATTTATTGCCCTTTAACTCAGTGCTTGTACTTGAATGACAATAGTCTCACTGCGAAGCAATTGGTGTAAGTTGGCCTACTGTGCTATGACGTTTTGATGTCCCTCACCACGCACTTTTATACACCAGCAAACATTTTCACTGTGATACAAAATATAGGTGATATCAGATTTCTCTCTTCCTTATAGTTTAAAAAATGAACAAATAAAACCAACTAGATTTGGGGTTAAATATATACATATAGTGTATATATTTCTTTACATTTTTATATGTATAAAATGATCTTGAGTCTATTCTCTCCACTGAAGTCAATGAAGCCAGTTTGGTTAAGTGACAGAATTAAGCTGTGTATGACAGGATGCGGGTATGTGTATTTGCTCTCTGTGAAGTGCAAAATATACTAGTGGGACTATTACAAAACAGAACAAACTAAGATATAATTTGGAACAACGCTTTTCTTGGTGATGGAGAAAAACAACTATATGATTAAAATAGCTGGAATAAAGCTTGTTGGACAGATTAGTACCTTATATTTTCAAAAAATAGGATTAATCAGAGAAAAATTTCTGTACTATGTGGTGTAAATGTCTACTGAGAGATAGACAAATCTCCTTCTGTAGATTGTTTCTAGCCCTAAGTTTTTATAATCCATGGTTTTAGGGAAAGTATATGAAAACCAGAGAAATTTAACTTGCAAAAACCTGCTCTGCCCTGACACAGTGTAAGCTCAGAGCAGACACGCGTGTTGTGGGCAAGCTTCTCTGATGCTATGGAAGAGTGACTGCCCCTCTGGGACCAATAAGGCTCCTACAGCCTTTGGGTCTCGTGAGGCCTCTGATTCTTGTTGGCTGCACCTCACTCTTATCCTCGTTGCTTGTCAAATCACCTACTTTGACTTCCTTTCTTAGAACTTTGTACAATGACGTCAAGGTGCATGCTGTATATCTACCTCTTCCTTTTTATTATTTCTTCTTTTCTTTCCCTTCTGCATTTAGGAGATGGTGCCTTGCAAACTGGTCTCTTGGGGACACTCCTAGCTGCCTGGACAGATGTTTCTATGCAATGACTTGGCTGCTTTTAGACACAAAACGTGCTTTTGTTCTCTTTGCCACTTTGCTTGTGGGGGTGCGAGGAAGAAGAAAAATTTTATTTTCTCCTTGAAGTGTGTATTTATAAGCGTATTTTGGTGAAGGTCATTGTAATCTGAGGAGAAGAAGAGGAGAACTCTAGGGCTGCCTGATTTTTCCTAGCTACCTCTCAGTAACTCCAGAAAAGTTACGTTTAATTGGCTGGCAGACTTTTGGCTGTGTGGCAACCCAGCCCAGCAGTAAGATCTTGAAAACTCTGGTGAACGGCCACTATGCACATGCTGGTTTGGTGCGAAAGACCCGTGAAGAGACCCCAACTGTCATAGCTGTTTCCAGACCACTGTACGTGGTGAGAACTCGGACCACACACACGAGGTGAGTGAAAAACATCCAGGATAAGCCAGATGACTGTGCATGTCTGTGTTGTTGCTGGGGGTTTACTCAGCTAGGGAACTTCGTAATTAAACTCTAGTCAAAAAAAAAAAAAAAAGACAGTTTTATCAGAAGTCACCAAGGAGAACAGGAGAAGCACCTGTGTAGACAATGCGAGGCACAGTCAAGAGCAGTATTTAAATGTTGGTAGATACTAGGCATAAAAACATGGCATATACACTGTCTTTCAGGTGGGGACTCTATGAATAAGCGTGAGAGATTTTGAACCGTAACTGCTTTTTGATGAAGTTGTTCAATATGTTTCTAAGAAGAAAATAATCTGTCCATTCTGAGGCTCACTTAAGGAAAAGGTGGCACTGTTGGTTTTGCTGTATATCCGTCAGAGCTGAGTAAAACCACCTTTGGGATTTGTGAAGAAGAAAATATTCAGTTATAAATTCTCACTGTCCTTCACGAGAACTGTTTTAGAATTATGTATTTCTGCTCTCAAACTAGAACATGTATCTTCAGGCTTTTTACTCCTCGTTTTGTTCCAGGCAGCTGTACTGCTGATATGCTCATCTACTAATAATAAACCTGCCCCAAAGTGCCAGCTTGCTACAAGAAGTAAGAACAGCAAACCAAGGCTATTGCAGCACTGAAGAGGGAAAGGCTGTGCCTCGGATTATGTAAGATATTCATTCACAAAAAGTCTACAAAGGTCTCCTTTTATTTTAAGAATTACAACATAAAGTTGTATAATTATACAAAGTGATCGTTTTAAAAAGCTAAGTTGTTCTGTTGACATGTTGTTAAAACATTACAGTGTAAGCCTTATATGGGAAATAACATAATGGACAAATAAACATCTAGTAGGATTTTGGTGGGAAATATGCTAAAACTTACCAGTTGCATCTTTATTATTTTATTTCTACACATACACCAGGGTGCTAATGTATAATTAAACTACAGTGTGGTTATTGCTTTTAGCATTGTGGAGTAGTAGTAAAAAAAAATGGTTAGAAACAAATTTCTGTTTGGCAGATGATGTTTTGCTTACAGCTCAAAGTGTCAAACTTACACATCAGGGTCCAAATTTATGCAAAAAAGGATATAATTTGGAATTCTGCTGATTTAAAATAAAATAGAATAGAAAGTCACTCCTTCCTTATAGGAAAAAAAAAACCAACATAAAAAGTTGGTAGAGATAATGAGAACGCTGTTTAGTATCTTTTATCTTGGTTATTACCATTATTAAACAGAAGATTGTTGCATGCAACATTCAGAGTAAAGAAACTCATTTGTTTTCCTGGAATTCTATACGCCTATCAGTTTGTTTAAAACCAAATGTGGAAGACACACCTCCTCTGAGGTTCTTGATGAGGCTGATATTTGCAAGAAAGCGAGGTTTGTAACCTTCTCTGCATCACTCTTTCCCACATTTATTGCCATTCCCCTAAGAAGCAACAGCCTTACGCGTCCTGCTGTCTACAATCAAGACCTGGAAAAGCTATCCGATGAGTAGAATACAAGCTGTGAAGTGCATAAGCAATGTTTCATTAGGAAGGTGGGAGAATACGGAAGATTTCAATAACTAATAACTAAGTAAAACAAAATTTGGCTCGTGCCTTTTGGAAATTTTTAGTAGTAAAAAATAAATCCAAAATGTTTTCATTGGTTTAGGTATTTTAGAAGGAATTAATGATTTGATTAAATTAGAGCCATGTCTGGAGGAATCCGCAGGTGGACAAGTAGAAATGAAAAATTGGTATTTAAACCCATGTATAAGACAGAGTTTAATTATTGTTTTAAGGGGGCTTTTATAGAATAAGAGCAAGTGACTTAAAGCCAGACACATTTCTGTCAGAACAAGGGCTGGCTCTGAATCACAAAGTGCAAATGCTGTGGAACCTCCATCCCAAAGTCTTGATGCTGGCATGTGGGATTTCGATCCGACAAAACCTGTAGAGCAAACAGTACCCATCTGGGGAAAATACGAGTAATATAAAAGGCCAAATGAGGATCAATACAATTAATAGATCACTTTCCTCAGAGCTATTTCTAGGCTGTGTATTTGAATAGATGGGCTAGATTGTTTCAGTAGGCAGTTTGGGTGGAGCAGGATTCACCTTGAACAGAAAGACCCAATGCAATTCACAGGCTGTATTCTAGATTCCATTCAACGTGAAAACTTAAAAGAATAGGTGTAAGGAAGAGAGAGGTTTCAAGCAGGGAAGGAACAAGTCATGTGAAGACGATGACATTTTATTTTCCTGCTAAACTCCTTTAGAAAAATTGTCCATTTACTTCTTGCAACCAGGGACTCCTGCTGTGGATAGCAGCTAGCTATGCACTCAGACCTTTACGTGAATGAAATGTATGGCTGACAATCTGACCTGTGTTCTCTTCCAGCCAGTCGAGTTCTGACTGCAGGCTGGCTGAAGGAAAAGTTCTTAAGTGGAGAGAGTTCGAAAACATGGGAGAAAGCTTCCAGAAACAAACCTCCAGAAACGACATGCTTGCTACTGGTAGTGTTTATATCAGCCCTATCAACACAACTTTTTTTTTTTTCCTCTGAGGTTTTCATCTTTTAATTGCTATTTCTAACCCTGCTCCTAAGTGAAAGTAAAATGCTCTTATCTCAATTTAGCTAGTATTTAATGGACCTGTGAAAACACAGACATTTAAATATATGAGCTCTTTACAGGTCTCCATTTAAAGTATTTAAAATCTGGTGACAAGTACTAAATGATTTTTGAGAAAATAGCCTTGGTTATGCATTACAATGAATAATAGGCTTTTTTTTTCTCAAAGGGAATCTTTTATCTTTTATGTAGTATTTTCGTTACATGGGTTAAAGGTAAAATGCTTAAAAGGGCAGTCTAGTTTACAGAATGAACTGTATCTGTTAAAATCCTCTTTAAAATTTTATGATACTGCAGTTTATTAACATTGAAAGAAATTTAACACCCAGTGTATGGTCCCTATTGTTACCTTCATTTCTTATCCTGGCCCTATAATAGACCACTTCAAACTGAGAAACACGTCATACAGAAACCAACCTAGAACTGCTGCCAGTGGTGTTTAATTCAACTGATGGTGGCACACACTGTCCCTTCCTCCCAATAGGTTTATTCACCTATAAATTGGTTTAATTGTTTTTTAATTAGAGTTACCTCGTAGTTATAGACTTCGGGACTTAGCGTTCTTTTTGACTACCAAGCGCTAAATCATGCTATTGAAACTGAAAAGTAGAAAATGCAGAAAAGCAGAGACAATTCCGGTGGTCCAGAGCACGTGAGGCTGTGCCAGAAGGCAGAGGCACACTTGAGTAGCGTAACAGAAGCAGAGTAATTACTGGAGAGTGCTAAGGAGAGCTGAAGCATATGCAGTCCTAAGAAAGAATGGAACTTCCGAAAACTATCTATTTGACAGAGGAAACCAGAAAAAGAGAGAAAGCTTTTTATACATTTTAACACCTTTGAAACCGATGTCAAACATGCAAGACCAGCCATCTCGTGCAAGTTCTAATTTGAGATGAAATTATAACAGAAATCAGGGGCCCCAACCTGAGGAAAGGATTAGCAGAAAGAATTTTTGTTTTGTTTTGTTTTGTTTTTTGTTACATAAAAAACAAATGCAGATTTGGCAGGCTAAGGAGGATGACCAAAACCAGCTCTGTGTTTTGAGGGGAGGGAACAAGAACTGTTAAGGCACTGGATAAGTAAGTCCTAAAACTCCTATGAGCATACAGAAACTGAACAAGAGCAAACACGCAAAGAAAAGTCTAAATAATGAATCAGAGTTTGTGTAGAAGAAGCAGGCTGAAAAACTGTGCAGGATAAGGGAAAAAAAAATTAGATTTAAGCAGTGTCCAGAGTTTAGACAGGTTATATTTGGAAGAAGCAAAAAAAGTCAGCAGAGAAAGAATGCATCCAAAACTAAGTTAATAATGCAGCCTTGGACAACAAATAAAAGGAAATTACTTGCGAAATTAAATGAGTTAAATGAATTGTGAAATTAATCTAAAGAATTACATATGAGAACTGGAACATCAGATTAAATACTGGTGAAATCTTTATAATTTGTAAAGTGAACCCTGGTGCACAAGTGTGTGTGCTAGCAGCAAAGGCTTTGGAGAAAAGTGAATTGTGGTAAAATAGGGATGTTTGAAGACAAGAGCAAGAGAATTAATTCCTAGTATAAATGTACATGAAGGAAGGTAAAAAATCATTATCATTATCAATCGATAGTTTGTCTTTACCATTCTCCGTCCACACTGCAGCAACAATTAATCTCTAGGGCCTGTCAGTGGTTCTTGAATTCTCCTGAAAGGAAAGTATACCTTTTATTGAGACCTTCATCTAAGAACAATCTTTGGGATGATGTGCAAATGGATTCGAAATGATGAGTAAGAAAGACAAAGGCATGGTTGCATTGCTCCTTTAGGGTCCCTTTAACTAACAGCCTCTGCAGGAACAGCGGCATTCAGGCTGTGCGGACACTGACACTAGTGCTGTGCAGTGATTACAATAAACCTATTTAGACGAGGAACACGAGATGTTATAACACCAGTCCCCAATACTAGGCAATGGAGTTTGGGGAGTTCTCTATGTTTCACAAGATTTTTGGTTTCTTTTTAGAGCAATGTGACGGGACACGATCATTCTAGTTTCTTAAGAGAGAGCAAGGGTTTGATTATTTGCGATCATTTCAGAGAATGATTTTTCAGGAGGGAGGTTTGGAAAGCCATATGAGAACTGACGGATTTGCTGGGCAAAGGCCTTTCGGAATAAAATGTCCAGCACTAGAATTTGCCACTTTGAAGCAGTTCAGCTTAATTAGATAATTATGTCCCTAATAAATGTGTAGACATGTAGAAAATTGCAACTCCTGAGTTTTTTGTTTTTCTGAAACTTGCCTTAAGATGTTGCATTACATTTACACTATAAGCTTTGAAAAGATGTTTTCAGTAAAACTAGATAAATCATGTCTTGACCATCATTTCTTAAAGCACCACAGAAGCTTTTTTTCTTGTTTGTGAAAAAAAGATTTTTTTTTTTTTGGTCAATAGTGAGACTGTCAAGATGAAAGGAAAAATAAAAACAAACACAGAACCTGAGGGTACTCTGTTTGTTCTGTCCAAACACGCACAGTGACAGAAACAAGTGCAAAATGTTAGCAAATCTATTCCAGCAGTTACTAACCTGTGGTAACTGTATGGAAAAAAACCAACACCTATCCTAGCGACAGGAGTGGCAAGTCCATCCAGAGGTTCATAGAAACATAGAATGTTTTGGGCTGGAAGGACCTTCAAAGGTCATCTAGTCCAACCCGTCTGCAGTGAGCGGGGACGTCTTCAACTGGATCAGGTTGCTCAGAGCCCCAGAGCTGTGTAACAGCAATGAGAATGTGTCAATAGACGTTAACAGACTCGAAGCCCTCACCTAACATCTATCCTGTCTGAATGTTTTCTTTGGTTTTTTGAACTCAAGATACACTCTACTTATTTGTTCTTTATAGATTGCAGAAGAAAGTGTCTCTTTTAAACTCCCTTATTGCTGGATTTTGGGCTTCTGTCAGAAACAGTGCAAGAACAAAGAGTATTCAGAAGATCTCGTTTTGCCTCCAGCGAAATTCACCGAGCATCAAAGGAGGTGATTTATTTATTTATAAAGCAAAAGCATCTCGGTTTTCAAATCACTAAGACTCATATAGGGTGGGGGGAAGTCAAAGACAGCTACATGCTTGGTTCTTGTTTTATTTGGCTTGGTTCCCCTGTTAAATGTGACCCTGTAGAAGTTTATGGCCCCCATACAGTATTCGGTTTGAGTGAAAAATAGATCAATTTGGCCATAGTTTCAGGGAATGCTTTTCTAGACTTTTACACTGCTGAAAGCTTTATTGCTGCTATCAATGGGAGAAGATACAGACTTGCAAATAAATCTGCTCAATCACAGAAACCCAGAATCATAGAATGGTTTGGGTTGCATCGGACCTTAAAGATCAACTAGTTCCAATCCCCCTGCCATGGGCAGGGACACCTTCCTCTAGATCAGGGTGCTCAAAGCCCCATCCAGCCTGGCCTTGAACACATCCAGGGATGGGGCATCCACAACTTCTCTGGGCAACATGCTGCAGTGCCTCACCACCCTCATGGAGAAGAACTTCTTCCTCACATCTAATCTAAATCTATCCTCTTCCAGTTTAAAGCCATTAACTCTTGTCCTATCACAACATGCCCTTGAAAATGTCCCTCTCCAGCTTTCCTACATGTAGGCCCCCTTTAGGTACTGGAAAGCTGCAATAAAGTCTCCCTGGAGCCTTCTCTTCTGCAGGCTGAACAGCCCCAACTCTCTCAGCCTGTCCTTATAGAAGAGGTGCTTCAGCCCCCTGATCATTTTTATGGCCCTCCTCTGGTCTCACTCGAAAAGGTCCATGTCCTTGTTATGTTGGGAGCCCCAGAGCTGAACACAGTTCCGGATGGGGTCTCACGAGAGCTAAGTAGATGGGGAGAATCACCTCCCCTGACCTGCTGGTCATGTTTCTTTTAATACAGCCCAGGATACCATTGGCTTTCTGGGCCACAAGTGGACATTGCCAGGCAATGTTGAGCTTCTAGTCCACCAAGACTCCCAAGTCCTTCTCACCAGGGATGTTCTCAATCCATTCTTTGCCCAGCCTGTATCTGTGCTTGAGATTGCCCCAAGCCATGTATGTGTAGGAGCTTGCACTTGGCCTTGTTGAACTTGATGAGGTTTGCTCAGGCCTGCTTCTCAAGCCTGTCCAGGTCCCTCTAGATGGCATCCCTTTCCTCCAGCATGTTAACCACACCACACAGCTTGATGTCATAAGCAAACTTGCTGAGGGTGCATTCAATCCCACTGTCCATGTCGCTGACTATGTTAAATAGTGACGATCCCAATACCAACCCCTGAGGAATGCCACTTGTCAGTGGTCAAGCCATTGACAACAACTCTTTGAGTGTGACAGTTCAGTCAATTCTGTGTCCATCGAGTGTTCCATCCATCAAATCCATGTTTAGTTAATCTCTGTTTCCCAAACTGAGCACTTGTAGGATGCACTTGCTTGCCAAAACTGGCTGGAGGAGAGTGGCAAAATAGCCCACTGACCCAAAACTGATTTTTTGTGACTAGCATATTATTTGTGATGAGTAAGACCAAGGTTTGAGCCTTGCTCATTTTATATCTGAGCCTACTGCATTTAAGATATGTCAGTCACCAAATGAATATTTTGCCTTCTGTGGCTTTCCACAAAAACTTTGAAAGACATAGGCTTGATCCCATGTGAAAACATCAGAGGACAGAAAAATTTTTCACTCCATATCTACTTGATTCCAATTTTAGGGGATAAAAAAGAGGGACACTAGCAGCCAAAAAAAAAAAACCAAACAAACCACCAAAAAAAAAAAAAGAAAAGAAGAAAATAACAATAAATGTCAAACTCTTAGATAGCTACCCTAACAGGAGGCGCTCCTAAAATACCATTCAGTTATGAAAAGTTAATTAAGAGCAATTTTTCTGTTTTGTTTTTGTTAAAGGTTTGTTTGAAATTGCATAGAAAGCATAGGCATAAGCTGAGGCTATAGCAAATAAATTTGAGATACATGTCGATCTTGGTCACTATCTATACATTCACAATATGAGATTCTCGTTTGGGAAAACCCTGACATGTGGATCAGAAGAAGGGCAGAAATGCAAAGTTTTATTATAATCTTTTTTGGGGGGAGGGTGGGGGCTGTGTTGTTTTCATATCATAAAGTGAAATGTTTGAGAAGCCACCCCAGTACTGAACTACAACAACTCTGGCTTTTTGATGGTTTCACTTCATTTAGCTGAGGTAAAATCCAAGGTTCACCTGCAACATTTTAATAAAAGATCGTACAGGATCTTGAGTTATCTTTATGCTATTGTTCATGCAGTTTCTTCTGGAACGTGTGCATTTTATTGATAGTCTGTAGTTAATAGGTCATTCTAGCAGAATTCAATGTATAGTGACATAGAGAAGTCGTCATGGAATGGAAAAAGCAGTATTTCTTATAGAGGAAAGCTCAGTTGACTCTGGTCTGCGTAACCAAAAAGGAAAAGGACCATCATGTGCCATTTCTCGTGTCAGACTTGCAGCTGCTGTGAAAGAGAGGTCCCCCATAAAGACCGTTTGCTTTCTGAGTGAAACTTCATATGCAAGTGTCCTGCATCAGGAGGCGGCGAACGGCCTCAAGGAATGCAGTCTGTAGGCAAAGCTGCCATTGACAACGCTTTGCAAACCCTTGTAAGCCAGCACCAAGAATGGTGGCACAGGCGGCAGGGAATCCTTTAGTCCTTGATGGCAGTATATACTGAGCTGCACCAAGATGGGTACCAGCCCACAGGAGATGCCCATGCAGAATGCTAGCGCCTGCACTGGCCTCCAAGCACCCTGGTGCCCTGCAGACAGAAGCATAACTTGAAGTCACTACTGCTTCTTCTTATTCCTCTTTGGGGCCTGTTCTCTTTAATATCTTTAGCCATGATCTGGACGAGGGGATCGAGTGCACCCTCAGGAAGTTCGCAGATGACACTAAGTTGGGTGGGTGTGTCAATCTGCTTGAAAATTGAGAGGTTCTACAGAGGGATGTGGACAGGCTGGATTGATGGGCTGAGGTCAGGTGTATGAAGTTCAGTAACACCAAGTGCCGGGTCCTGCACTTGGGTCACAACAACTCCCTGCAGCATTACAGGTTTGGGGAAGAGTGGCTGGAAAGCTGCTCAGTGGAAAAGGACCTGGGGGTGCTGGTCAACAGCTGATTGAATATGAGCCAGCAGTGTGCCCAGGTGGCCAAGAAGGCCAACACCATCCTGGCTTGTATCAGAAACAGTGTGGCCAGCAGGAGGAGGGGAGTGATTGTCCCCCCTTACTTGGCACTGGTGAGGCCACACCTTGGGTGCTGTGTCCAGTTTTGGGCCCCTCACTATTAAGATTGACACTGAGGAGCTGGAGCATGTGCAAAGAAGGGCCACAAAGCTGTTGAAGGGTCTAGAGCAGAAGTCTTATGAGGAGCGTCTGAGCAAACTGGGGCTGTTTAGCCTGGAGAAAAGGAGGGTGAGGGGAGACTTTATCACTCTCTACACCTACCTGAAAGGAGGTTGTAGTGAGGTGGGCATTGGTCTCTTTTCCCGAGTGATAGGATTAGAGGAAATGGCCTCGAGGTGCACCAGGGTAGGCTTAGATGGGCTATTAGAAGGATTTTCTTCATTGAAAGGGTGCACTGGAACAAGCTCCCCAGGGAAGTGGTTGAGTCACCTCCCTGGAGATATTTAAAAGACAGGTAGATGGTCACAGGGACACGGTTTAGTGGTGGACTTGGCGGTGTTAGGTTTATGGTCGGACTCAACGATCTTAAAGGTCTTTTCCAACCTAAATGATTCCGTGTTTCTTCTGTGCCTTTCCAGCCTGTATGGGTCCCTCAGTAGAGGCAGGGAACTGCAGCCATTTCTTAGCTCATGCTTTAAACTGGGACTTTTCCAGGTTTCTGCCCCCAGCAACCTATATTGTTGAGAAGTGGTGTTTCACAGTTAAATAACTGCTACTTTTCATTGTGGTGCAGTGAGGGGAAAAAGTATTCCACACATCACTTCTGAACTGATTTAGGCACTCTCTGAACAACAAGCATTAGTTTTATTTTCAAAGGTGTGCGAAGGGGCAGTCTTTGCCATTGTTAGGGGTTCTAGGAGAATCAAACCACAAAATTAGCAAAATGTTTATAACCAAGCTGGAGGAAGAAGATAAACTTAGGAAAGAAAGCCAGCTAGTTTAATATACACGTCTTCATACTTGCCTGGAATGCACATGCAATAGCTTTGTGGGACGAGCTCAGAAAAATCAATACTCCAGATGAAATATCATTGGAATCCTCTTCTCATTTCAGCTGTGGTCTCAGTGAGGAGCTGCAGTGTATCCATGAATAATGTTTAGCTTTAATCTCTTTTACAGCCGTTCCAAACAGATGAGCAATTTTTGAAAAGCAACTGTTGAAGATGCACTTTTGCCTCTTCATCAAAAACGTATAAAAATGAAATATATTGCAGCATTTATTGCAATGTATTCCAAACATTCATGGTGATCCAGTACAGATGCTTCTTTTTCTCTGCGGCACCGACCTTCAAAAGTGGTGATGTGAAAAGCCCTAGATTTTATGACAGCTTAACTCAGAATACATTACAACTTCTATATTAATATGTATTTGAAGCTCTGCTGTAAACTTTGAATATGAAAAGAAACTCTGTACCTTGTACTCACCTATGAAGTTTAAATACGAAGAGAAAGATGTTCTTGGAGGGATAAGCAGGATTTAACAATATTTATATGAAATTAAGTTCCCTTTTTACCTTTCCCTAGCACACAAATAGTGCTTTCTGGGTGTCCCATGAATTTTGTACTTAAGTGAATCTAATTATCAACAATGTAAAGGACGCCAGAGAGAGATCTTAGGAAGCGAGGTCCATCATTTGGATCATACTGGGTTGTATCTCAAGCAGAGGAGTTTGAAGCAGCACTTGCTGCTTTTATGTGGCACAGTCAGAGATGCGAAGGAACATGGGATAATTTGTAAATCCCAACACCGTATCATGGAAGACATGTCAGGGTGACTACAAAAGTACCTGGAGACTTCTGTGATGCGATGTGACTGTTGAACACACTTTTGGACACTCCTGTCAGTTTAGAAATATTATCTGTGACTCTGGGCTAGTCTTCTGGAATGGATGGCCTGAGCTGGCCCCCTTCCCTTTTACAGATGGTTTTCAGTGCATCCTATTTCTGTGACGTAATAAATGTTGATCTGCCTTTATCAGTTGTGTCTACTCCAATAAATCGGAACTTTCATATTATCCTCCTGACTGGAACCAATTCTGATGTTTCTATTGTACTGTCACCTCTGGGACATTTCTACATGCTGTTTCAATATTTTCAGTATGGACCTAAGTACAGCTTGTGCTCAAAACATCCAGTTGGGAGTAGTACGGTTATGGGCAAGACGAAGCAAACCAGCCTGGAATATATTACCTCTTGCTCCCTGCTGTCCAACAAGATCGCCTGACTCCTAATTGTTTCAAAACATGGGTGAGCTTACCTGCACCTGCTTACATGTAATCATCAGATATGCCTCCAAGTTCATGCAGCACTCTTAGCCTTTATAAAGAGAGAATATTAAAAAAAGTTATCTTAGTTCTTTGGCATTGAATGTGCTTCTTAATCAGAAATTATTAGGAGGAATGAAGGCAAAGATGACTCACGAAATGAAGTACCTTATGCAGGTTTTAGTATATACAAAGCATGCAAGTTTATGAACAAAACTAATCCCTGTCGGAAGGGATAAATAAAACATACATAATGTCCTTTTCATCTCAGGCTTCATAGCAACTTTTCACAGTATGTAAGTCTGATTAATACCTTCTGCAAAGAAACGCACTTGATGCTGTGTGTTTTACATAGTGCAACGAGAGGGCACAAGATCCTTGTGTCTTTCAAACCTGCCTCTTTTCTCCAATGGGATTCTGAAATCTGGGGTATGGAACAAGGACCAGATCCAAAAAAAAGGCACTTTGGTGCGTAACACTCAAAAGGAGTGGAATTTAAGTTTCCCAGGCCAAAAGCAATCAATCCACACCACTTTTGTTTAACTCATTAAATGTCTGACCATTTCCCTGACCTCTCAGAGAACAGCACATATACAACTTATTACATACTTAATGGAAGTTACCTCCTCCCAGCTGAGACATAACAACAGCTTATTTTCTATTACAATGTAAAATAAAACCTGAAAAGTTTTCAAGTGAAGTTCATTAGTCTGTAGAAGGGAAGACAATGACAACCGTCAGCCACTCTCTCTTGAGGAGACAGTCATTTCCGGCTGAAGAATGCAGTAACCTCTTACACTGAGCTAACATCATCACAAGCAGTCACCTATTTTTAGCAGTAGTTACTTACGTTCCTAATAATCTGTTTTATATATGCCCAGACATACCAGACTCCTGGCTGGACTAAGCTGAGCTCAGCAGCTTTGTGTCTTCTCATGTCTGACTTGTGTGTTCATCCCTAAAATGAAATATTAAATTTGACGTCTTATCAAGGACAGTGTGAAGCTCACCTAAATGCTATTGAGGTTTAAGAAAAGCCAAGCTTAACAGCAGTAAGTCTGAACAAAAAAAAAAAATGGAACTGTAGCTTTCCTATTGGAGAGGAGGAAGGTCTTGTTTGTACTCTCTTTGTGTTACCTGTTTGTGCAAGAAAATACCCTAGGAAAGAGAGGGTAGTTCATGGTTAGATCAGAGACCAGTCATTTGGCATGTTCAGACACCAACAGTAGTTCAGGCTCAATCATTCCTAGTAGTAAAGGTTGTTCCTCCAGTGCTGCTTCTCCACAGCTAGATCTACACTCACTGCCTTTGGTAGCAACAGTTTACCACACGGGAAAGCTCTTAGTCAGGTCTGCGTTACGAAGCGTGTGGTCTCGCTCTTCAGCAGAACACACACCCTGTTTCACAGCCTGCTCAAAGTCTTGGTGCCTTGCCCCCTCCTGCAATGTGTGCCATTCCCAGGGTATGACAGCTTTATGGGAGTGCTGTGGCCACCCCAGTAGGCTTGAGGCCGAGCTGAGATGCTGCTGCCACCACTCCCAGAAAGCCTTGCTGGGCTGGTGACCAGCAGCCTTGCTTCAGGGTCAGTCTGCTGGCCTCAAGGTGGGAGAAACATTCATGCAAGGGTCTTGGATACTGAGATGAATATTACAATCTATATTCCAAAGTATTTAGGAGAATAATTTATCAATACCTTTAATTTCAATGAAAAGGTTTCCCTGATCCATGGAGACAAGGAGTAGGAAGAGGTTAAATACCTACTATCTACTGCAGAGAAAGTCTCTAAAATTTTATTAAAACCCATTTTAGAGGACTTTGAAGCTTATAGCATAGTGAAGAAATCCTTGCTGGAATATTGTGGCCCAAGATTTAGGCAAACAAAAATGAAAGAGGATAGCACTTGCCAAACAGCTACTGGTTTCGAAATTCCTGGGGAAATCATTTAAGGGAGAAAGGGCTGAAACTGCAGAAGGAGTCATGTATTTTGTAGACCTGGAACAACAATATGTTCATTAACCTTTGGCAGTAAAACTGTAAACAGCAAAACTGCAAGTAGGGGGCAGGCACCCTGTCACCGTGCCTGAGGCAGCCAAGTGGGCGATGGAGTATAGGCTGTGCCATTCCCCAGAGGGAAACAAGACCTGGGAACAGTTCTCCTTCTGCAAGCATGGCATTTAGCCAAGGGCTGGGGAGCCTCAATCCAGATGGAAACAGCCAGGAAGAAACTAGCAGAAGTGACACGTGAGCCAAGCTTTCATAATGACACAGAGAAAGGACAGAAAGGTGATTTGAGGTTTTTGTGGAGACCAAATTGCAGAATCTCTGCGGGAAACAAACCAAAAAAGACCAACAAAGGGAGCTGGGAGGACCTTCCCAGAAAGGCAGGAGGAAAGTGCTTATAGGTAAAGCTCCTCGAGGAGCTTCAGGCCAAGGCGAGTTACACAAGGTTTGCAGCAACTCAGAAAACCACTGAGTGGATGAAATGAGCCCTGCAGAAAGGACCTGCTTATAAGCATGCAGGGAGCAAGTTCCTAACAGCGCTGCCATTGCTAGCTTTCCCAAGGCAAGAGTTCCTGTGTTGGAACTCTTTGGAGTTCTCCAGAAGGAGCAGGCATCAGCAAATCTGCTGACAGGGCACTGAGGGTGCTAATAGACCTTAACTGACCTTACCAGGTTTCACATGGGGCCACCACCCACACCTGCTTATTGGCCCTGTGGCTCCTATTTAAGTGAGACCTGGGGACTCAGCTCTCTTCTGAGATGTGCTGTTAAGTCTGCCTGTGGCTGGCTCTCTCCTTTGCTGTCCTGGCTCGCTCCTGGGTTTTCTTTTTTCTGGATGTACTTTGAACTTATGTTGTAGCTAGCATTGTCTCTAGGCCTGTACTGAGGTCTGACTCTGGTGGCTGGCTTTGCCAATGTGGTCAGCATGCCACTAGTAGTTGCTAGTGGTCCCTGTGTGCCATGGAAGTACCTCTTCGCAGGGAAGGCTATGCTAGTCTGAAGATGGAAGATACAAGTAGGGCCCATGCAGCTGTGCTGGGCTCCAAGGACAACTTTGCATTTCAATACCTAGCTGGATTCTACGCTTCCTAGAATGTACTGTAGGAGAACAGACTGCAGCGCTCTGGATGGGAAGGCACGTCACCGCAAGTGCAGGTAAGGTTGGCAGAAATTACTTTTGTATTAGCCTTGGTGAGTGTATGTTAGAGAGCTTGGTTCTTTTAAAAACACAGAGTTTATACCCTAAGTATCATATAGATGATTAAAGTCTGAGAGAAGAGACTTTTGGTTGCTCTTAAAATTGAATAGCGCCATATAATTTCAACAAACAGGAGTGCGATGGCAGAGTGACTCTTTCAGAAAGTGCACAGTATGCCAGTAGTCAAAGTTAGTCCAGTGTGGTTTAAAAGCCACCACTCCTCCCGCTGCTCTCCCTCTGAGAAGGTGGGAGGCAAGTGGGAGCAGTGGGACTTGTAGTTGGGAAGGTTTATACTCCTTGGTGGTATGACTCCAGCTTAGGCAGGGTTGGAATTGTGTAATGCCTGAAAAAACCCCAGAGCCTGGGGTGGTGTGTGGTTTTCTGTGGGTGTATTTGCCAGTTAGCTTGTCATGCCTGCCCGTGTGAGCGTGTCTGGCTGAACAGCCTGTGCTGCTGCATCGCTGTCCTGGATTTCTCTCTCACATGGGAGAAGGTTTTCAGGAAATGTTCCCCCTCTGGGTGTTCAGCTGCTGCAGTGTTTGCTCCCCCATTGTCCTGTCCCTTGACACCCATGCAGAGCCCTTCTGGTGTTAACTCTTTGCTTCCCTCTCTTGCCCTGCTGACAGCGTGAACATCCACCCTTTGTGCAGCTCACCTGAGCAGCTGCAGCAGCCTGCACTTAACAGAACAAGGGGACTTTCAGTGCTCCTTTGTGATGGTTCCTAAAAGCAGTTCAGGGTCCTTTCTCTGACTTTCTTTGCCTACATCACTGAGGGGAAAAATATTCAAAATTAATGTAAGGTAGAAGATTTTATGAACTCCTATTAAAAATGTGGGATCTCTGTTGTAATTAAATATTAGACTATGATGAGTGCCTAATGATGACTGTGGCAATTTGCCTGGTTACAATGCAGCTTTGTTGTCACAAGCATTTCTGTTCTTAAATTTAAACACATGCAAGATGTCTTGTTGTGTTCCACCACTGGGTCAGGACTAATTGACTCTGGAGAATAGTACTGGACACATGAAGTTGATGGGTAGAGTCATGCTTACAGACTGATCCAAATGATAGCCGTTCATAATCAGTTTATACCCTGCTGTTTCTACTCAATGCATTCCGTATTTTCTTTTTTCTTATTTTCTCCTTGAAGGTTTTGTTAATTCTGCTTCATCCAACTCCCTGTTCCTGAGGTGAGACAGGTAGCTGCAATTCTGCTGGTCTTGGTGTCCATCTGTCCATGTCTCTAGGGAACCCCTTAAGAGCTAATAAATTTCCCCTGACTCTGGACTTAGTAGAAGAACAGGCAGACAGCTGAGGATGTCTGGGAGCAGGGTCCTGCTGGGCACAGCTGCTGTCCTCTCTTCCTTGGTGTTGCCTTGCTTGGTCAGGCAGACTATCAGCTGCAGAGAGCTGCTCTCTTCCTCCCATTGAGAGCACCCCACCCTGGACGCAGTCCTTTTCCTTTTAATGCCTCCAACTGACAAGACTAGATTGTCTTCTATGGGTGTAGCCTTTTTTAGGGCAAAATTATGGCTACTGTAGCACATGTCCATGGGATCTGATTTCACCGCATCTTTTAAAGGACTTCTTTCCAGTTTCTAGGTTTGAAGGGTTTAGGAATGTACAACTGGTAAAGAAGCTCCAGGTGACAACACCCTAAAATGTGGCATAACCTGATGCGCTTCCAGAGCTTACTCTTGTGTCTTGAGTCTATCTGTAATGTTCAGGTAATCTCCGTAAGAATGCCCGTAATCCTTTAATCCTATATCCCAAAAGAATCCTATTAAGTATAATGGAAAGTTCAAAAAGAGCACAGAGGAAAATATTAAGCAAGGCAGTGCTCAGTCTGAGTTATTGTGAATTTAGGTTAATCTCACTTGAATCTGTCACGTTTGTAAACAGCCTTTGTAGTGTTTAGTCAGTTTTAATTGAAAGCTAAAGACAGTAAAGTAGACTTCATACATTTTTAAAGATATTCCTGAGAAATTGATTTTGTTTAATGACTTTTTTGTATTTCTTATGATAACGATGCAAATATGGATCTCTGGTTTAGAAGAAGCTGTTGTATGGGGTGGACTGAAAGAACAGTATGTCATCAAAATGACCTATTTTCAGAAATCACTTGGCAATTTGTCAGAATGAGATTTAACCAAGGCTCAATTTTAAAATATCTGTGCAAATGGAATAATTTCAGTCTCTTTTGAGGAGAGGTAAAGCTAACTTCAAAGCAAGCTACAAGGATCTGATGTCCTCCCAGTCACCTAAAATAAATTACCTTTAGTCTCAATGGTAAAATCATGTAAATCAGCACAGTTTGTACAGCAATCAATCAACAGTTCCCTATTGCCAAGTGAAGTGGTGATTTCTGCCACTGATGCATGGCCGATTGACAAAAGCCAGGCTCTAAAGCAAGTGGGAAGATTAGGATCAGTTGAGACAACTGTTACCTACTTTGAAAATAAGTTAAAATCCCTTTTAGGGCTACAGATACTTGATTGCCTGTACTGTCCAGCTGTCCTTGGATAAAGGGGAGCTTTTCTTCTGGGTTTAAGACTGACCTAGATTTTCTTGCAATGTCACCTCCTCATCTGCTGGTATGAGCCACAGTTGACTGTTCTTAGGTGCTATTTGAAAGCTATGCTGAACACTAGTCCAAAGTGAGATTATTGTCTAAGAATAGGCCAAGTTTGGGGCTGTTCAGAGAAAGAAAATACTTGATATCAGATTGGAGACCTTGGAGCATGAGAAATAACAGCTGCAGTTGTGCATCAGGTGAAAGACATTAGATGGGTATTTGGGGAGGGAGATAATTGACTTTAACATCCATTAAAAGACCCAGAATAATTTTTCTTATAGGTAAAGCAAATATAGGATGATAAATTCTCTGCCTGTGAAACATCACACTTCATAAAGCTTCATCCATTCTTACCTGAGCATTAGACAAGCTTGTCCATGTGGGCCATACCATAGTACCCTTTAATGAGATGATTAGGAGCCAGTGATCCCCAAATCCATTATCATCACATGGCTGGTGGCTATTAGGGCTGGATTAAAGATCTGACAGTGGTTTTGCATTTCATGCATTGCTCTTTTTGGCTTGTACAAAGCATCTTTACGTAAAATGGAAGTTTCAGATTATGGCAGGCTTTGCACTGAGAATTGTATGCTGCTTTTCCCACTGATTAAGGCACTTTGCTTGAGGATTTTTCAGTTCTTAAAAGGAGGTTGTAAGGGAGGGAAAAACAAACAAAAAAGCACAAAATCTTGCCCCTTTCTGGTGGGGAGCAAGACAAAACAAACTGCAGGCAGGACTGTAAATGACAGCTTTTTCCTGCTGCTGCTCTCCTGTGGCTTTAGTGTGAGGTGGTAGAACAGGCACCTGGCTTGAGACCTTGGACTCATGTTAGACTAGGATGAACAATTTCTCAGCTACACAGAGAGAGAGGCTTTGGAACTTAAATTTGCAGTAGTAATTTGAGTGGGTTTCCTTGTGTACTGGGATGGAGATAATTCTCTTCATAGCTGTTTCAGATTTGTTACCAAAACAGTGCTGATAAAACACTGCTCTAGGTATTGCTCAACAGTGTCTGCACAGCACCAAAAGCTTTCTCTGCTTCTCACTCTGCCTGCCCCCTGCAGTGAAAAGCCAAGGGGTGGACAAGAGGCTGGGAGGGGACACAACCAGGCTGTTGACCCAAAGTGACCAAATGTAATGTCATGCTCAGCAATAAAATGGCAATGAGGGGATTTCGGGGAAGTTGGCATCTTTTTCTCAGGGGCTGAGTGGACATTGATCTGTCCGAGGTTGTGAGTGCTTTTGCATCTCTTCTGTTCTTCCTCTCTTCTTTCACTTCTCCTTTGTTTATTAAACTATTTTTATCTTGACACGAGTTTTCTCTCTTTGTTTTTTTTCTTTTCCTATCCCACAGGGGGTGGGGGGCAATGGAGTTAGGAGTGGTGTGGTGCTCTAGGTGCCTACTGGGGTTAACCCCCAACCCTTTGCTTGTTTCCTATGTCTTTTTGACTCTCCATGTTTTCTCTCTATGTTTTTAAATTAATACCTTAACCTAGCTAGAGGTGAGGATTCTTACAAAATACCTGACAGGAAACTCATCTGCACATCTGTGATGGTTCAAAACAGAGATAACTCTTCAGGCCTACAGCCCCAATATTTTTCTCCAGATAACCTGAAGAGTATAAAGTAGAACTTTGCTCTAATGCATCAGCTGTTGTAGGAATTGGAAATTTTGGGGATCAATAAAGGTGAGCCATCTCCTGGTGACTGCTGTTAGTCAGGCCCTGGAAAGCAGGGAAGACTCAGTTCCTAGATGAGTTGCAACTGTCTGTTTGGTTTCTTTCTTTTCTCCAATCTAGAACAGAATAGTTGACACTATGAATAGCACATTGCACCAGTGGTTAATAATGACTTTCGTAAGTATTTACTGGACTTTTCTAATCTGGAGGAGTTCCTACAAAGTAGCCTCACTTCTGTGATACCTTAATGGACAGCAGACTTGGAAAGGGGTTCAATTCCTCTAACTATAAAACAATAGCATGTTATAAACCTCTGAATAACCTCATCTTTACTCTGTATAGGAGTTTTGAGTGGTCCAGTGCTCTCAGTATCAACATATTAGGGCCACAAATCTGCTGTGATTCCCTGTAAGAGTGAAAAACACTGTGTGGCTTATGTGCAGTAACCCCTACAGGAGACTATGCAAAGCTTATCTATTCAGTGTGAAATCATGCAGAACTTACAAACTTCCCAGGAGTACATGAAGAGTTGCTTCTGTTAAAAATCCCATAAAACTTGTAGTGTCTGCTAGGGTTATAAAATGTGTTGAAATCCTGTGGAGTATGAGGCTCTACCACGGGTTCTCGGCATGGCAGGTCTGATTGGAGAACCTCTTCTCATTAGTCCTTCTCTTACTTTCTGTTGATCAGAACAGCTACATCAATAACTGCTTCCATTTCTGGGCCTACTGGCATCCCACAAATTGTAGCTTCTTGGTTTAATAAAAAATTTAAAAGCCTGGATCAGCTATTTAGACTGCAGTGAAATTTCTTCCTAAGTATGCAAAGGCTTTAGTCTGAGTTGCTATGTAATAAAAACCATTCTCTAGTCAAATCTGAGCAATGGCACTGCAAATAAACAATAAAGGAACTCTGCTGTCATTAAGTTGGTCAGATATTTTGTGCTGTCCCATGCAGCAACAGTTAAAAGACAAATGGTGGAGCTTGCTACTAAGAAAACATAGTCCATCTTGTACATTCCAGAGTCCAGATGTGGGTAGGTGAGAGCCTTTGAAAATAACTTCCAGAAGCTGTAGCTGCTGTTCATGATACCTAAAGTCAGCCTGAGTGACTTCAATAGATAACCAGACATATTTAAGCCCAGACTCTTGTTAAACAGTAAAAGGAATGGGTTTTAGACCTCTTTATTCTTATTTATGTGTTGTATTTATAAATTTCTAATGGAAATAGAGGAGGTCAGCCATTATATTGTTGCTTGATGACACTAATGAAATAAAATAGCTAGAGACTGGCAATTAGTATGTAAAAGCAGTTATTGGAGAAACAATTAGATATAAAGTATGCTATGGCAGATCCCCAGTTCCAGAATGTCTTGCTTAATTGCTTTGTTTCAAGTATTGAGAACTTTGGTGCTATTTCTGAGAAAATCTGATAAACTGGTTTTATACAGCAAGATTTAACTAAAACTGGCTTTATTCATATAAGCACACATGTCCCTCATGCAGATTTGTTTTTGAATGGTGTGAATGAGTGGCAAGGATTGCACCTAATAATTCTATGTTCAAGGTGATTCTCCTCGCTCAAAGTACAGACTAGCTTAAATGACAGGCTCTTTTTTAGTATGAAAAGTAGAAAGCTCAAATTCTGGTGTTTTATAATGTTCATTTTTGTATGTGTAAAATAGATTATTTCTATATGGGTGCAAAAAAAAGGTAGAGCCCAATACTGTTTTGATCAGTTATAGCTGGTGTGGTTTGTTTTATTTTTTCTTTGAAGTGTTTGCAATATGCTTTAGTCTTGTTGAGGAATTGCAGTTTGACCTCTTTTGATTTCTTATTTCATTGTAGCATCTTATTTTAAAGCCCATATTCTACAGAGTAACAAGATTAGTTGTCTGCTCTACAAGAGTGAGCTAAGAATGATTGAGGACAATCCTGGAATGGTTTGAAAGTGCTTTCTGGTTATGTATTGGACAGCATTGCAGGTTGGAAGTATTTCTCTAAGAGCAGGGCTACAATAACATGACATTCCTTCAGAGTTAGTGCAGGTATCTCTACAGAGTGCAGCACTGTGCTGTGTTGACAGATTTATTCACAGCTTTGAACACGCTTCATCTGAACTTGTTGATGCCTCTTTTTATGTCCCTGTGCAAACTAATCTTTAATGCTCAAAGGAGCAGGAGGCAAAAAAGACTGCATTTGTGGCCAGGCTATTCCTGGAAGCAGATGCAAGTAGCAGCCCTAGTGTGGTGTAATACAGCTGTGCTGCATGTTTTTGATAGCTGCAATGACCTGTGTGTGCACGGAAGACATCAGGAACCTGCTACTATCTGCACCATGTATGATGCCTTAGATATCACTGGCTGTTGCTAGACACAAAGCCCCCTTCACTGAGATCAGGGGCTGCCTCACACCCTGTGTAGGTTGCAAAGCAGAGGGATCTTCACAGCGGGAATTTAACATACTCTCCATTTGATGGTATTTTCTTCAAAGTTATTCAACCTGATAACGGATCAGCACAGCTGGGTCCAAGACTTTGTTTTGCCAGGTTTTTGGTACAGTCTGTGTTGTGAGGACTCTCGAGCAGCCATCCATCACAGTCTTACAACAGCTTTCTCGGGAGGTGATGGACATGATGTAGTGCTTAATCTTTTCATATCTTTTAGACCTACTTCTCCTAGCCCTCTTGCTGGGCTGCATTGGGGTAAATGAGATTTGTGCACATGTCACTTATGTAATTAGAAGCCAAACCTTTAGGAACTTTGGTCAATGCACATTGCAGTGAGGCTACTGCATCTTCTGTCTGAAAGGCTCTGGTAGAGTGGGCTTGCAGGTGTAATCATGTATAATGTCATTTGAGCTGTTTACAGAACACAGCATGGGGTGATTGTACACTTCTCAAAAGCGATAACTGTCTCTTCTGAAGTCATATTTTAAATGTGATTCATGTGGAAAATTGGCATTTGCAGGTTTGTAGCTAGACTTCCTATCCCTATGAGTCCTTCATTTGGTTGCATTTTTAAAATAACATTTTTAGACAGTAATGGGAAGGGATGAAGAAAGGGAAAAGTTTGTTTCTGAGAATAATAGTGAGCCCAGGGAATGTTGTTTTTTCTTTATCTGAATCATCATGGTGTTTTACTTTGACAACTGCACTACTTTCTGTGGCTACTTCCATTTATTACAGGGGGCATTTCTAGGCTTACAGTATCTTTAACTTCTCCTGTGACACCACTGACAACCTGATCACCCGTGTGAGAATGCCTTGCTATCAGTCATCTCTTGTCTGTTTTGTCTTTCATCTTTCCATGCTCAGAAAATACATTCAATAAGACACACTGAAGTACACAGGAGTCTCCTAGTGAAGATCTAGGGACTGTGTTTTCTGTGTGGCCATATCACTGAGCCCCCTGCTAAGTCTGTGAGATGCAATCAGAATATTCTCTCATGAATCTTTCTCAGAAGACTTAAACTAACAAATTTTCTTGCTATTTGAATAAACCCATACATTCTCCAGAACAAAAAAATGTTCTTCCACCTGACCCAGTACTTCACAAAAACTCCCATCTCAGGCATTTTATTCAATATGAGGTGCATAGCATTTGGCCAAAACAATCTAAACACACTTGGAAACTTGTGTATTAAGATTCAAAATGAGATCATATGAAAGAAGAATCATAAAAGATTTGAAGTCTAGGTGGGAGAACGTGTAGAGATTGTGCAGTCCAACCCCCTCTTAAAAGCAGGGCCTAAGACTATTTAATCCAGAGCCTCAGAGCTGTGTCCTAAATATTTTCAGTGAGGGAGACTCGACTTCTCTGGGCAGCCTGTTCCCAGGTGTAATGATCTTCAGAGAAGAATTTTCTGGACATCTGCCTCCAAGGCAAATCTTAATACTGCCTCACAAAATCTGCAATTAAACTGGTTTTACACACTCATTTTCTCATTGATTCACATTGCCATTGCATGACATAGGCAATCACCAAAATGCACATTGTAAATGTTACAGACAAGTTAGTTTGTGTTGCAGAGAGGAGAAGGGATGCTGGTTGACCAGTCTCAACTCATTGCTGTAGTAATTGATTGATACAAAACGAATTTTTTTGAACCAAGCTTTCCTATTTTGAGGAGGCAGAAGTTGTTAGAGGATGGTCCTTTGGTTGGGCCTTGATGAATCTTGGACAATGAGGAGTGACATCTCCTAATTTTTGTCCCTTTTCTGGTAGGAATACGTCTGTTCCCGAGTTCTAGCAGGATGAGGAATGGCATATGAGATGCTGCAGCCTTGTTGCTGTCCTCCCGCTATTATAATGCGGGAATCTTCTGCTGATGACACACCTCTGCTGTGCTCTTATCAGAATACAGGTCTTCTGGTCTTCATAATAACTGTCATTTCTTAATCTCACTCATGAAAGCAGTGTCTTGGAATGGGGTTCTCTTTTGATAGAGGCTATTTGTTTAACCCTTCTAATGCTTTTTCTTCTGGTTCTTGTAAGCACTTCATATTTCATTTGTACAAATCTTAATATTTTCATCTCAAATCTCCACAATTCGATCTTGCCCCAAGAATGTACCATGAACATATTACACACCTGTGTTTGACTCAGGTGCATGCATTAATAATAGCAGAGGGCAGCAGTGCCAATGATTTACTGCCACTCTTACTTGTTTAGAACTGTCCATAAACCTCTGGGAAAAATATTCAAATATCCTTGTTTCTTTTAGAGGAAATCAATTAAACATGACTTGAGGGAAAAGTATCCTAATCCACACCGGCAATTACTGTCCAATTTGTAGAAGACATTTTCTCTCCACTAAGCTATTTCTAACATAAGCAGCTATGGTAGAATTAGTCATGTTAAGATATTTTTATTTATCTTCCTTAATCCCATATTGCTATGAAACTGCTGCTGTTTCTGTCACCTTGACATGTAAGTCCTTTCAAACTTTGCCTAAGCATAGTAATTATTTCTAACTCCTTTTCTGACAATTGATTAGAACAGGTTCTGAGGATAAAACAATATTTTTCATTAGTTTGAACGTTAGTTTGAATCCATAATTCTTGAAAATAGGAAGTGCTACTTGCTGTTAAACCCAGGAATGCTTCATCAAAGTTGTCAAACACATTGGTTCAAAGTGAGGAAATTATGAAAGTATAGGAGGTAGGTCACTGCTTGCCTTTTTGAAGAACAGACTAAGAACTGTATTTTTATGGCTCTCCTCAAAAAGTACTATGTGGCCTTTTAGCACAGCTAAATAAAAGATAACAATCTTACTTGTCACACTGGGAAATAGAACTTGTTTGTTATTTTCTTTTCACAGAAAATACTATTAGCCAGCCAATTACATCAATCTACTGAAGTATGACACTGAATAAAATACTTTAACTACTTCATACAAAGGACCATATTCTGCTGAAAATCACTGTTCACACCTAGACCAACCTTCCATGGAAGCCAGTGGGTGTCTATTTTTTAAGTACTTTAATATGTAGGCTGGAGTATTCTGAGATGTCTTTATACTTCAGATCTAATGCTAGTTAGCAGACTGGATGGCTTTTAGACACCTTCATTGGTGAAGGAGGAATCTGAAGGCATGAATGCTTCTCTAATAAATCATGGTGTCATCTCTCTTCTGCAACTACCTTGTGGAAACTCCAGCTGTAAAATACCTGCTTACACAGCTTGGTCAGCTTTATATACCTGCTGAATTTCCCCTTGCTTCCACTGTTTCTGATGGAGGTCACAATCCTTGTCCAAGTGTCCAGTCCACATTGCTGAGACACTGAATTACTTGCTCCCCATTTTCGAGATTCTGGAAAAGGGCTTAAGTGGAATTCAGATTGTGTGTCTTGCCTAAAGAAATCCTCAGGCTTCTTTAAATTAGCAAGTTAGTGTAGAAGGAGGGAATCCAGCATCCAGCAGTTTTCTGGGCTAGATGCTTCTCAGTTCATCCCTCAATAGACATTACAGCTAACTGAGTGTGCAGTGCCAGCTTCATCTCTTCTCCGTATAAACTGATGTTGCTTCAAAGCTACTTTGCCTTCATACCTAATAAGGGGAGTGAATTAAACACTGTTTCTCTGTTTTTGGAGGAGAATGCAAGCTGCCCCCGAAATCTCAATGTAGGTGGCACTGTTGACCAGTGGGTTAAAAAAATTTAAGATCTAGTCATTCCTGTTGGAGCTTAGCTTCAAGAAAACCAAAGTGGAGCTCCTGGTATGCCTGAAGCTTGCAGTATAAACTCCCCTCCTCATACCTTCCACCATATTGCCTACAGAGAAAGTTTGAAGTGGTATTTTTTTGGTTAATGCAGTAGCTTACTGGGCTTTTTTCCTGTGCTGCTTCTGTGCCAGAATTGGCTTGTGTGGGGAAGTAGGAGAGGCTTTTTTTTTTTTCCCCTGAGTGGAACAATCAGGAGAGTCCTGAAGACAGACATGACAAAGCTGTGATAGGCTGGGTAACTGAGCCTTGTTCCACCCTCATCTCTACTGCAGGCATATTTCATATAAGGAGCACACGAGCTCCCAGGTGTTCCATCTGCAGCTCATTGTTGTCTTGCTCCCTGCAATCTCAGCACAAGTTTGCAGTGCTCATGTCCATCTACTGAAGAGAAACCCAACAGGTGTTACCTTGTAGCAGAGCTGTAAAAAAATTTACCTTGAAGACAGCACCACAAGGCTTTACTTGCTGCTGCCTACTGAAGGCTCACAAGCAGGCTCTTTGAGCTCCCCCAGTAGCTGAAACCTGCTTGTCTGCAGCCATATGGTATCCTTGTATAGTTTTGTATAATCAAGGTTGTGTGGCATTTAGTATTTTTGTCAACAAAGTCCAACCTTCACCCTCTCTCTGTACATACTGGGTCTCCATTGTCTATTCTGTGCTTGTTCAGTCCCTGTGGATAAAACAACTGCAGCAGGCACAGAAGGGGTGAAATTTCCTCTTATCTAAATTGTTTGCATGCATTAGTTAAAAGCTACCTGACCGCTGGGGTACCTCGCTAGTAAACTTTTCTTACACACCTCTTATTACTCTTCACTGTTTCCTATTTTTGAGCTAATTTTCTATCCTAAAGCTATTATTTTAACCTAGGTACCATAACTCTCTGCCTTATTCAATTACCTTCAGTGTGGAACCTTATTACTCTTTGAAAATGGAAGTGCATGAAACACTGCGGTTCCCTTGCTCTGGCTGCAGCGGTATTATCTCAAGAATGAAAGCAAGTTAGTTTAAGCAGGACTCTCATAGGTCCACACTGGGTATTTAGAATCAAATTATTCACATGAAGGTCTTCATAATATGTCCTTCAAAACATTTCTTCACCTATTCCCCTTCTCCCTTAACTATGCTAACCAGGCTATAATTCGTTTGCCACAATGCTTTGGAGGCTTTTTTCATTCAGTAGTGCTTGTAGGTTTCCTGTTTTCCAATCTTCTGGCGTATGTCCTGTGACTAGAAAAGAGCGCTCCATCTTCTTTGTCCTCTGGAAAGTTCGGAGCAAAATAACTGTTTAACAAATTGTCCTGGTTTGAGATAGAACAGAACCAATTCTCCGTTCAGTGATTTTACTTTTCAGATCAGTCTCTAAGTAACTGCAGTTTCTGAGGTTAATGGCATGTTTTTTCAGACAGTGTCTGCTTTGAGAAGTGATAACACTTGATGTTTACAGTTACTAGTAAGGCTTGGTCTGCAGAAAGCTGCTTGCTGATACTTGCTCCTATGGAGACCAAGGTCACTGCAAAATTTTGTGTACCATGTTGAAGTCCCATAAGTGAAATGGTCATATGTAAAAAGGTTGCACTTGTGAGGAGGAGCAAACAGGTAACCCAAACCTGACCAGTGAAGTATTCCATTCCATCTATGTCATACTCAGTAGAAAGCTGAGAGAACACAAGGAAAAGCCCACTTCTGTGGCTGGTGTTCAAGGACGACTCTGTCTGTTCTTCTGTGTTCAATCCCAATCCATGAGTTCCTGAATCCACTTCTGTCTGTTGCTGAGTCCAGTCTGGACTCTGGGGAGGTTCAATATTGGTTTTGTATATGTATTTATATTTCACTATTTTCTTATTTTCTTCTCTTTATTGTTACTTTTTCATTAAAGCTGTTTCAGCATTTTCCCCAACCATAACCTCTCTCCTTATGGAGAGGGGTTAATAGAGAGCATCTGTCATTCATTTAGTGGCCAGCCCAGCCCTAACCCACGACACAGATCTACCATCTTCATCCTTGTTGCAAATTCCCTACTATCACTTTTTAGTGGACCAATTTTCTCTTTTATGATCTGTCAAGTGAGAATATATGTGAGAAGTCCTTTATTTTAGTTGAATGTTGCCTGACCATTTGGGTGTTTGGTTTTCTTATTTTATACCTCTAAGTGGAAAGAAACATGCTGCCAGTTTAGCCAGGCAGCGAAAGTTAGTAACTATTAAACACATCAGGTATTTTACTGATTGCTACTTGAGTGAGTTCTTTATCATTAGAGTGCAGCCCCAATGCTTCAAAAGGAAGTCCGCAATCTTCTGTTCTGGGATATTTGGATCCACATCTGAAGCTTGTTACAGATCCCTGCTATAATCAACTCCTGATATGTATCCTAGCCTTCTCATCAAAATGTCCATTCTCTGTGAGACTGAGAGAAACAGATTGTTCTTCTGGGGCCCCTTCCCTGTCTTTGTGTAACATATATGAAGGGCTTGAGAAATGTGGGTGCAGAGCAGGTAGAATTCTATTTGGAGAGTATGGAAGCTTGAAATAAACAGAGAATGCAGGCTGCTGTCTGTATCCATCAAACTAAATAGGGAAATCAATTTACATTTAATAATGCAATTCCTTCTGCTGCTGTGAGAGGCAGTACAAACCCCAGCTTAGCTACTTCAGCACATGTCTAGCTGTGGCTCATTTATGGGAAAGTAATGGTATTTCTGAGATCAGCGTATGTTAAAACCTACCAAACTTACCATCAGGGAAAGCTTATTTTGCCTAGGTCATACCTGTATAATTGAATGTATTCAAAACAAAATCAGAAATCTCCCACTCATTTGCATTTCTGTATAAAATGAAAGATGCTTGCTTAAACTTAAGCCTGTAAAAATCAAGCTTATCTTTAGGTTCATTGGAATGGTAGAATAAAGTTATGAAAAAGGCTCACTTGCAAGATCTTAACAAGTGTGGAACATATTATTGTGCATGTAGTAGAGGGGTCTTGTCCTCTTTAGGATGATGCCTTAAAGCCTGCTTTGCTCTCTGCTATTTCAGCGATTTTAGGCGAGCTCTAACACCTTCCCTAGTCCCGCTGGTGAAGGACTGAGGAAGAGGAATCTGCAATTTATACAGGAAAAAGTAAGCACTAGATCCTCAAACAGATACTTCAGAAATTTCTTCGGGTTTCACAGTTGCCCTTCAGAGATACATCCGCTTTCTGACAGGTGCTTGTCTCAAAATCCCAGATCTTGCCAAAAAGACATTAAAAATAGGACTTGGACTACTGCTTGACCACACCAGGGCATAATTCCCTATGCTTGTAGTGTTGACTCAATACAAAGAAGAGCTGATGTTTTTCTGTCAGAATAATTTTGTCAGAGAATGCTGATTTTCAGTAATATTAAACATTCTTAATAGCTTTGTCAAGATGATTAATAACAAAACCAGGTTTTTTAGGTATGGAAAATTGTTTTGTTCTGACTTCTGTGCAAAGTTATAATACAGTATAATCATGCTAAATACAAAAATGTCCCAAATGATTAATGAATAGTAGGGCAAAATGCATCCTCATGAGTCTTGCAGAGGACTGCCACCCAGAAGGACCTCAAAAGGCTAAAGGACTGGACTGCCTTGGCAGAAATCTTGTTAGTCCAGCAAAAGCAAGTGGGGAGTCCTGCACCTGACTGGGAGGAAATAACTCTACAATGGGGCAGGGACCTGTGTGGATGGATCTAGAGTTGCTGTATGCTCTTCCTGCAGTCAAAGTTAACCACACAGGGTGCTGTATTAGCCAGGATGTAGCTGTGGGTTTGCGGGAAGGGACTGCTTCCTTCCTTCCAGTACTGGAGTGTTGAAAGTACTATGCCTGATTTTGCCCCTCCCCAAGTACAAGAGACTAAAAAATTGGAGCCAGTCCAGTGGAAGGCTGCCAAGGTGGTGAAGGGGCTGGAGGATGTGGTATATCAGAAGAGACTGAGGGCACTGGGACTGTTTATCCTGGAAAACAGAAAGCATTTGAGGGGCACTTCAGCTACCTGTAGGAGGCTTGCAAGAGAAGACAGAAGACGAAGACAAGATCTTCTCTGAGGTGCAGAGTGCAAGGACAATAGTTAGCTGTTGCAAATTGCTGCAGGGAAAATCATGGGTTATAAAGGAAAAACATTCACCATGACAGTGGTCAAACACTGGAAACAAGTTGGCTGGAACTCTTCAGAGCTTGGCTGGACAAGGCCCTCAGCAGCCTCACTTGACTTAGTCAGTTTTACTTTGAGCAGAGTGGGATTAGATGATCCTTGGAAGTCCTTTCCAATGTAAATTCTGTGAAAAATTGTGGTAAAGTTTGATGTACGAGGCTTGATCAGAACTTGGGTACTATGGATTTTTGTTATGTTCTTACAGAATGGGAAGAGATGATCATAAGCCTATGATGAAGAAAACTGGGTTTCAAAACTGTTCGCATCCAAATTGTGAGGTTGCTCTTGATTAAATTTTAAAGTTGTCACAAATACAAATGAGTTTCAGTATGATACTTATATCTGTCTTTTAGTTCATGCCAATAGGGTATGGCCATATACTAGTGGTAAATGAGGATCCCCCTCCAATTTCACTCCCTGGCATGATAAAGAACAGCAACATGTGTTCTACAGCTGAGCTCATATTTGTTAATCATGTTTCCTAGGGCAGTGCTCACAGTCCACAAGAGATAGCAGCCCCACTGTGCTAAGTGCTCTACCAGCACATTGTATTGTTTTCTGTTACATTGCAGAACATGTATTTTTTTTCTAAATCACTTGGCATCTGGAGTTCTACAATACAAAAGCTAAAGATTGTGCTGGGCCCAAGCAGTGGGCTTGAACAACCAATGAGTATTTTTCTATAGTTGATTCAAAACCAAACGTAATCTTATTCATTTGTATGTTCATGAAACCCTTGACATTTATTTTAAATTCTTGTGTATTCATAAAAAAAAGCTGCATATTTGAACTAAATCTGCATTTAATTGATTGCATTTGGTCAGTTATGTAATTTAAAAGTTATTACTTTTGGATCCTGCTTGAATGCTTAATACAACTTACATCACTGATAGTGGGTATTAGGATCAGCTGTACCGTGTGCCTTAAGTTGTGCTAGTTCTACAAGCTAATTTAGAAGGTTGCAGCTTATACTGCAGCATACATGCTTGATTTTGTAGAGAAGGCTGGAAGTATGTACAAGACCAAAATTTACTGAAGCAATTTGAGAATACTTTTAATGGTACAGATAAGAGGATTCTTCAGACTACTTGGAGAATTCATAAATAGGGAAAAATACTATGAATGAATCCCTTGGCTAATAATGTAGGTAAGAATATAAGCAAAGATCAGCCCTAGCTTCTTATTTCTTCTAGACTGATGTGCTATCTGTGGCACAGGTAGAGGTGTGCTTCAGAGGAGCACATCCAAGTACAATGTATTAGTTGTTTAACTGGCAAAGGAGAAAGGGTCCCTGATAGTTACTCAAGGAAATCCAAGTACATTTTGATTCATTTTATCAAGAAAATGTTCTCTTAGTTGTTACTTATTTATCTTACTGATGTGGAAGACAATGTTAAAATAAAGGAATACGGCTGGTGTTGAGTGTGGTGATAAACAGCAGAATGAGAAATTATCCTGTTGTAGCTTTAGGTTGGATGGAAGTCCTTGCCAAAGACTGTTCAGCGGAGTGCAAGAGAGAAGGCAGCCTTCAGAGAGCCTAACCTGGAATTGGGAGAAGGGCTTATAAAGCATGCATTTCATAAAAAAAAAAAAAAGGTGATACAACAGTAATTGAGAGATGGGCAAAGTCACAGGAGAGATGGTAGGGAGGAACTAGAAATGAGTTACTGAATCATGCTCACTGTGTGATGGGGTGGGGGGCGTTGTATGTGTGTAAACCAGAAAGGAATGAGAGATTAACCAGAGAAAGAAAGAATGAAACACACAAGAGGCATCTTAAAAACTAGAATAAATGGGATAGAGAGGGGTAAGAGATGAGAAATATTTGTTTTGGGGGAAAGGAAGGTTTTACAGGGGAGAAATGGGAAAGAGAAGTAAAAGCGGGTAAAGACTAAGATAATTTTGTCCATTTTCTGTGTGGGGAGGGAGATAAACAGAAAAATTAACCAGAAGTACAAAAAGGATCCAGCATCTGGGATTCAGTTAAGTTGAACAAATTGCAGATGTTTGCTCAGATGCTTTTTATAATGGAGTAAGTTAGCCTGTTTATGGGATTTCCTCAAACACTGCATCATATCATGAATAAAGATGTTTTGGCAACAGAGGGTGTTGTCAAAAAACTGAACTGGTGCTACTCTTGTCATCAGCAAATACCAAAGCCTGGGGAGATTTCACAAGAGAGACCAGTGGAAGCAGGTGCCAGCTCATCAGTGCAGCTGAGCTGAAGTCATCAGGGTTAGGTACATGGGGGGGAAGTGCATAAAGAGGGGCTTGCTGGATATTTGTGGAAAGAGGTAGTCAATGAGAGAATTTAGTAGCAGAAAAGACCAACACATGAACTTTGGAAAACTTGTAAAAGTAACTGCAGTGAAGCTTTTGGGCCACTGAATGGCAGAACACAAATTCTTTTTCTACCTATGTGAACTTCCATTTTACTGTTAGCCAGATTGCCTGCACATACTACGCTAGTTAGGAGCTTGTATAAGAGCTTCACAGTTCTCATGGTTAGATACTTAATTCAGAAACAAAACTAGCTCACAGCCATTTGTTCTTTTGCCAGTGCCAGCCTTCAGTTTCAAGCAGCAGTAGTTCTGGCTCAAATAATTCTCATTTGCTTTTATAAACTAGAATATATGTATCCCTAGTGGATGTTTTTGCTTCCTCTCAAACACTAATTCAAATGTGAAGACAGCTGACCAGAACCATATATCCCATAGGGTCTTCCAGTTGCCTTTTCAAGAGTGCTAGGCACTGCCTCTGGCAGTGTCTGCCTTTTCTACACCTGTGTGAAAATGGTTTAGTCTCATCCTATGATTAAACCACATACCCTGGCTGAAGCAGGTCTTAAGACAGAATGAAGATGGGACAATAAGGGCACAGCTACCTGAGATGGAAAGCTCGTCATCAAGGAGACAAGTTTTATTCCAGAGATGTTGCTTGTTACTGCAATGCTGTCCTGGTTAACTTGATGAGAAAGCCCAAAACCATGAGTCTTGATGCAGAGGCCTCCAAGACTAGCAGGGTGCTTTGTCTGGAAAAGCCTGGGCTGTGGTGAATCACAGAGACCTTCTAGCTCAAGTCTGAAATAGGCTGCACCCAGCCTAGGCATTTGCTGATGGGAACAGCATCACAGGAAGACTTAGTCTGCTGCTTGCTTGCGACAGAAGATATTGCTGAGGCACAAGCACTGATTTCCCTTTAGACCTGAGTAACACAGCCAAAGCCACCTGGGATATGTTTATACTTACTGGCATAAAAAGTTTCTTATTAGAAAATGAGACAACAGGAGCCTATTCTCTTCCAGGATACCAAGACTTGTCTTTTGGTTCAGATTTATGCAGCATAAAAGAGTTAGTAAAGAAACACAGTACTGCATTCTAGCTCCAGCCTATTTTTTCAGTATTCTAGTAGTTATCAAGAGTAGTTACGTTTTGTTACAGATTACGTTCTTCAATTTGTTCAAATTCAGAACGCCTTCACTGATTTAGCAACTTGTAGAGCTATCAGCACTGTGTCTAACAGCAGCTTTTTGGTCCAGAAGCTCTCCTAGCAAAGGAAAAAAATTGGGCAGAATTTTTCAGTGACTGAGATCTTGCATCCATTTATACCCCTCTGGGCATGGATTTGTTCTTTGTCAGCAGCAGGTGGAAAATCAATTGAAACATACTGAGCACTGAGGAATCTACAAAAGATGTCCTGCTAAAAATAATGACAGAAGAGCCTGCCCTCAAAGTTTTTGTCAGGACAAGATTTTAGGAGTTCAGTTATTGTCATGTGTTGCATTCACCAATAGTCTTCTAAATATACTTACCTCTCTTTTATAACTGTATTCCTAGATTTAGGGATTTGTACACACATGTGTATTCAAGTACCAACAGTCTTGAATTTGTTGCTACTAGCTTGATTAAGAAAAGGTACTGCTTGGAGACTGGGAGAAGTGAACTTTATTTAAAACAAAATAAGCCCTAGGACCTTTGTAAAAGCTTAGACAGGCAGTAGCCCCTGACAAAATACTTGGCACACTTATTCTTTGTGTGTTGTAGTAAACTCAGTTCAGGAGTTAGAAATGTATATTTTTCCCAAATCTGTTTGTGATAAGGCTTGCAGCATCAGCCCACAGGTGAAATAGTTGTGGATTTCTGTGCCTTGAAGGGGCTGCTTGGCTGGGACTCACTGGAAGCCAGGAGCTGGGTGATCCAACCCCAAGAAGCAGGGAGTGTCAAGAGGACAAGGAAGATTAAATAAAACAAGGTGAGGAATAGAAGAGACAACAGAGTGTGTGTCAGACTGAAGAGACAAAAATATATCCAGGGTGGCAAAAAAAGCAAGCGTTACCAGAATGGGGGAATGAGCAGTGCTGGTAGAGCAGGTAGGATAGTTCGTTTGCATTCCAGCTGGGTAATGGTTCAGTCCCCTAAGAGCTAGTGGGAACTAAATCTCTGTGCTGGGGGAATTTCCGAGAGATTTGTTTCTCATCTGTGTTGGGATGGTAATTCAAGCTAACACAACTTTTCAGCATCATGAAAAGCTTTGTTTTGAATGATAGTCTATCAGGTTGAAGCAAGATACTTGCATTAAGGGCAGTTGGACAATAACCTGTCCCGTGCACTGCTAGGACATGTTCCCTGCCCTGCCTGAAGACTCCAGCTTCAAGTCTTCCAACTTCAAGGCTGCATGTGGCCCACCTTGATAAAGGACCTCAGTGCATCAAAGGAAATGCTATCTGGTCTCCTGGGTCTATATTTGGCTTCATAATAATACATGCTGATCAGCTCATCTTAATAAAATGTAGGAGGCTGTCTACATATCTTAAAAATACACAGCTTTATAGCTGGCTTGCTGGATTTATTAGCTTGTGTTTGGGCATTTGCAGACATGCTTTATCTGAATTTTCCTTTTTTCCTTTGGACTTTTTAGCACAGTTGATTTGTTTTGCTGTTGTACTTATTCTTCCCTGATTATTAACGGTATTTGTCTTTTTTTATTTCTCCGTACCTTTCACATCCTTCTTGTGCTGAGTCTCAGTTGCAGCTTCTCTCCCACCTTTTATTTCACAATCCCCTTTTTTCTGAATTCCACTGTTACCTGTCATAATCTGTTTTCTTCCTCTCGTGGTCCATCTCTGGTTTCTTTCCCTCCCATGTGCGTGCCAAGGCATTCCAACACACAGAAGGCTTTATTCAAGAAAAATTGCCATTAAAATGGGAACTGGCTGACTTTCAAGTTAGTGTTCTTAATGTCTGCTATATCTGTCTACATGGGAAGTTGGTGCACTCTGAGTTCACACCTAATTTACAATAAACTTGTGGCACAGAAAACAAGCCTTAGGCTCCTAAACATCCAGGTAGTTTTTAAAACGCAATGCATAGCGCTTTCTGGCTTATAGCCTTACAGTTTAAAAAATGCATATGTAGCAAAACATATTTTTAGTTTTGGAATATTCTTTTAAGTTCTGTGAAATTAGAATGTGTCTGAACTTTTGAATTTTTTTTAAAAAACTGTTTATAAAAAAAATGCTTAGTTTTCTTGAGGATGAATGCAAAATACATGTTGAATGTTTCCATCCTCTCACAAAATTACTTGTAATTCTGAGCACAGTCTCATTTTCTTCAACTGAGAAGGTGTGATGGGGGAGTTAGAAGATGCTTAAATCTACAGGAGACAAATTGTTCCCCCAAAAAAGTGGTAAGGTGGTAAGCAATGAGACCCAGATGTGTACAGCTTCCTATTTTTACTAGATGTACAACTTGGTTTATAGTGAGATCTGCTATATAAACTGTATGTGCCACCTGTTATGCACCCGTGGTAAGAATGGCCATGTTGAATGCAGTTCTCATTTTTCCTTTTGGAAAAGCCCTTCTGTATAGCCCTGGAGTACAAAATGCAATGTACTGTGCCCCTATAAAAACCTGAATTAAGGGGGGTTTCATGAAACAGCCTTCTTCCACAGCTGCCTATGGGACAGAACTGTGGCAAATTGAATCCCAAAGCTTGAACTAACCTTTGAACTTCAAAGGTACTGTCATCATCCCAAACTGAGACTAGTGATCTGTCTCAGACCTTCTGTTCTGTAGGATAAGAAGTTATTAGATATAACTATCTTTCAAAGGGCTTCAGTAAAAATAGTAATAGGGCCTAGACACATTGCTTACCCTTACCTTAAACTGGTCCTTCTTCCCTGCTGTCTGCTTTGGTCCCTTCACAGACTGCTCCTGCCATCTAAACATAAGTCTCTGCCTGGCAGACTCCTCGATCTTCTTTGTGACAGTTAGTTACAGATCGTGATGAAGTATGCGGTCCCTGGTCCATCGCTGCCTTTATTCATAATTGCAAGTATTATAATTGGTGTAGATTTATGCTCTATTGCTCCATTTGTTTACTTTCATAAAGATTTTTTGTCAGTGTGCACTATGCTTGGTAAACATGCTTTCCTCCTGGATTTATAACATGGTTTAGTTAGAAAATCATAATTTCAATAAGGCTTTATGTACTCTAAAACTCAACGCTGATGGTGATATTTGTTTTCTTCCAATCTGACTAAACATGCTTGGTTTTCAGTTGTCAGTCAGTTCACTTTTCCCTTTGCTTCTTAAGAATGAGGATGCACTCTCATGGGCCTGAATCTCCAGGAAAACATTTTTAAATGTTTATTCACATAGTTATTTTCATTGTGTGTTTGGGAAAGAGATGTGATCTCTGTATATCAATAAATATGGATCAATGTCTTCAAACCCAAGGGTTTAAAATGAGACTCTGAGTTCTTAAAGCCTTGGGCATCTTGTGAAACTCAAGTGCTAGTATGCTTAATGAAATCTTAAAAGGGAAGGCAAAAATAAGATCTGTTTGTTCAGTATTTTACTCTTGTCACTGGTTTCACACCACTATTAGAAGCAATGGTTCTAATATTGAGTGCCTGATGTCACAATAATGCTTCAGTTAATTTTTACATATTTATAGGAAATATATAAAGTAATCCATGTAACTATAATAAAATATATAAATGTAATATGGTGACTGCAAAATGCATGATTCTGGTTACTTATTAGACAACACCTAGTTGCTTTTAAAGGTCTTACTGTTGAACATAAAACCATGCATTTATGGGTCTAAATATCCATATATAGTCAGTCAGCTACAACTTACATTACAGTTTATAGGACTTACTTGTCAGTATGCATCAGTGGTAAGTTAAGTGATAGTGTGTAATTTCCTCATACTTCACTGATGTCTGGGACCAAGTCTTGAAAATCACAAAATTCAGCTTGGCAGAGGCCTTGAGAGGTCATCCCATCCAACTTCCCACCCAAAGCGGGGTCAATGCTGATTTCAGACTGGCTTTCTCAGGACTTTGCGCAGCTTGTTCTCAAAACCTAAGGAAGACTTCACATCTGTGCAGCCTGCACCAATATTTAGCTGTCTTTCAGCAATTTCCCCCTCCCCTCTTATATAGTTGAAAGCTCCCCTGTTTCAACTCAGGATCATTGTATCCTGGTCCTCCACAGTGCACCTCTCTAAAGATCGTGGCTCTGCAATCTTAATCTCTCTGCAGGCAATGGGAGGCTACTGTCAGTTCTCCTCAGAAAAGCCCCACTTCCTCAGCTTCTCATAGGGCAAGTGATGCAGGCTTCTGACTGGCTTTGCAGTCAGCACTTGTCCCACTTTATCAATGTCTTTTGGGCAGTGGGGAGCATATATGGATCAAGAATTTCTAAAAGAGATTCCAAACTAGATAATTTTCTGCTAGTAGTATCTCCCTTTCTGGAACCCTGTTTCTAGGTACAAAGTCCTGGAGGATCTTGTTGAAGACCAGTGTAAAGAGAAGGGGTTGAGCACCTCAGCTTTGAATATATCTGCTGTGATGCACTCACCTGCCCCACTGAGCAATAGGTTTGTGCTTTCCTTGTTTATTTTGCCATTAATATAGAGGTAGAAGTGCTTCTTTTCTAATACCATCCCACCATGGCCAAGAGATTCCTCTACATCTCTCTGCTTCCTGTCCTTGATATATATATTTATATAACTCCTGTATATAGTCAATTTGCACTGGAGCTCAATCCCTCTTCAATAAACAGTCCTCTATTTTGCTGAATGTCAGATGGACTGCTCTTATGCTGGGAAGAGACTGTCCTAAGAGACCTGCCGGGTCACTTGAGGGTATTTGTCCTAATGAGCTGTCTTTCACAAGATCTTACCTACCAAGATTCTTCATATGTATTATTGGTTTTCACCCTCAAATTCATCTGTGGGATTTTTAAGCCTGACCGTTAGTAGCCTGTTGTGTCTGATTCCCCTTGAGACTTTTCAGAACGATTCCTTTTCACCCAAACTGTTTCTTGGCTCCCTCAGTGCATGACATTATCTGTTAAGTATACATCAGGTCTTAGAATCCTTGCCACTTCTTCCATCACCTCAGGGGATGGCTTTCTCCAAGGAGTGTTATTTTTTCTTTTTTTTGGAAAGAGTATTTCTCTTTCATTATACGGCTTAATAATGGAAGATGGCAAGCGCTCTTTCGTAATCCTGCTCTCTGAGGAAACTCACTGCAGTCACAGGAGAAGGTTCAGGGAGAGAAAATCTAACTCTAAAACAAGAAAAACTAATCTAACTCAAGTGATTAAAGTGTGTATTTGTTATGCTTAAAAAAAAAGATTCCTTTGTGGTGAAGTATTGTAAAGGTAATGCTGAAAGAAATAAATTAGCTCTGGCAATACAGATTTTTTACTCAAGCCTGCTGTTAGTTTATAATATTTCAGCATGATGATTTTTGTATGTGGCTTTTCCTTATACAAATTGTTGACTTCTTTCCCCTGCCTCTTTTTGGTGCCTGCTGAGCATATACCAACCTTCTATGTCTTTTTTCCTTTGAGAACAGAGAAATCCTTGTCGTGCTCTTATCAAAGTCTGAACAGAAATGACGAGTGTTGGTTTTGGCCAGTCTTACTCTAATGGTTAAGGTAGCTGTGTGTTTCACCAGGCCCATCCAAAAGCAGCTTCAGATGATTGAGGTACTTTATAAGTGTTGTAGGGGCGATGTTTAGAACAAGATGTTTTTGACAATTCATAGTTAGTTTGGAATGCTTTCTGACCTCAAGTTGTACTTCATTGTTTCATGCTACCAGCAGCAAAACTGAGGAAACACATTAAAAATTAGTTGAGAGACAAGTTGACCAAGAGAGCTGGATAAAAGGTGACTTTATGGAGACTGTGACTTTGAGGAAAATCAACTGACCTTGATGAAATGACATCTTGTGGATTTAGCGTACAACTAAAGTTTCTGTAGCCAGAACAGTGAGAGCACACAATTTTCTTTATTCTTGGGTACGAACATGGGTGCTTCATACTGTGTTCTTCATAATGGCTTGCTTTGTTTGAAGTTCCTTTAATGCTTGTTTGCTTGGCTAACTTGATGTAGGCTGCTCAAGTGAAGTTATTTTCTGGTCTGGAAACACCTACCTCCTTTCCCAATAGGTGAGCATAGCAGCTGTCATCTTGCCTCTGTGCAAAAACCGCTTTCTCAGCCCCGTGGGCAAATGTAAATGGGTGACACTGCTACTAAAACGGAGCTAGGATCAACACTGCTATTGCAGTGAGGTCGGGTGGGAATGGGCAAAGTAACAATAACAATTGGCCTTAGGATCCAGCTCTTTCCAATGCAAAGTGGATTCAAAACTGCACAGAAAAGCTCATACGTAATGTATTGACAGTAAGTATGCAAAGCCTGCTGGAGAATACACTAATCCTTTTTTGTCTGGACAAGAAGAAGACTGGTCTCTACTCCCGATGCGAGATGCAGCCAGTTGCAGTGCTGCTCCTTTATGATGAGCATGTGAAGCCTTTTTGCATGGGCTTTACTTGGTTATTTCTCTCTTCCGTAACTGTCCCTTTTATTTTCATATCTGATCATAAAACCTGTTTTCCTCACTCTTCTCTTCCATACTTTCACAGTTAACTGGACAACATCTTTTGTTCATGAGATGACTTAGAAGTGAGGACATATTATTGTGCTTACAGTAAGAAATGGAGGCAATAGTTGAACTGCTCACCCAGCAGTCCTATGAAGTCCCTGTTCCATCAGAACAGAGCTGTATCACCATTTTGTTACACATCGATTGCTCTGTTATTCCTATTCCCACAGCCCCATCACTAGGGAACTAAACTTTATGTATAACATTGTCACGGGTCAAGATGGCTCCGGCGGGCTGAGCCCTTTGTTCTCCCCTGCTCCTCCTCCCCGGAGCGCGGGAACGTTTTCCCGCCCCTTTTGGAACAGCAGCGCCCGCCCTCTCGGTTCCCTGGCTGGGAGTCGAGATACTCAGACGCGGCTCCGCGAACGAGCGCATGAAAAGCGGAGTTTCAGACCCTCCCCCGGGCTGGCCGCGGCACTTTCGGTTCTCTGTGCCGCGGGACTGCGAAGCTTCACCAGGGAGAGGGAGAGAGAGAGAGAGAAAACCGCCCGCAGGTCCCTCCGTGCCCCCGGGGCAGTCACAGGCTCCTCCTGCGGAGCGGGCGGACCTTTCCGCTCTGCCCACCGCCGGCGGGGGTGGCTTTGGGCTGAGTTTAACCCGGTACGGGGTAACACCGGCTGTCAGCGCCCAGACCCTGCGCCGAGGGGACACGAACCGCTGACGGGGGAAAAGCGACGAGGGCTCCAGCGGCTCCGCCCGGGGCTCCCGCAGCCCCGCGGGAACCCACAGGCACCCCCTGAGGGTCCGCTCCGTGCCCCGCTCCGCAGAGGGCAGAGCCGGGAGCCGCGGGGTTCTGCCCCCGGGGAACTCGGGTCTTCTCCCAGCTACCCCAGGGGAAGAAGGACCACGTTCCTGCATGCAGGTTTGCTCCAGGGCAAGTTTTCTCGGACTGGAAACTTTGCAGGTGACGGACAATGACACCACCCCCCCCCCCCCGCCCCGGCGGTGCGACCGCGCGGCGGGTCCTTTGTGCGTGAGCGGGAGATGGGGGTCGGGATGGGAGACTGGGTTATACCTGTAGGTGCCTGTGGATGGATTTATCAATCTCTCCCTCTCTCTTTCCAGTCCTGTTGGTATTTAAAGGATCGCTTTATGGTTGTGCTTGCGTTCACTGTTAAAACGCTTCTGTTTCTCACCCCCCTTAAGTTCAGCCCTGTGTGCCACATTCCTTTTCCTGTGCCTAAACAAAGCCTAACGAGCCGTTAAGTTCTTTTGTGTAGGTGTGGGTGGGTTTACCTTGCCTCCAAACCCGTGTAGTGGCGAACCCTTTTCGGACAGAACAGCCTCCTAGTTCGAACCCGCGACAAACATCTTTTTTAAAAAAAATCTAAGATTAGAAATATAAAGTCAACAACAAAAAGTTTTGATACTCAGCCCAAACTGCTTTGCCTGTTGACAATAGACAAACATCCCTGGAAGTGTTTAACAGACCTGTAGATGTGGCACTGAGGGACATGGTTTAGGGACCCTGGCAGCGCAGGGTGAACGGTTGGACTCGATGATCCTAAAGGTCTCTTCCAACCAGACGATTCTATGATATTGCTTTCCTGGAAATAAACTCCTAAAATACAGACTGGGGTAACTGAAAAACCCTTATATAAGAAAAAACCCCAGTGTGACAGAGGTCTTCCAAAGTTTTGTATTGATACTGTTGCTTAGTTGTGTATATTGAATTTTATTCTGCAAGTAGACTTGATCCTGTTATCTAGAATAAGCTCTTTCAAACTGAATATTGGACGAGGCTGTTCCATTTGTAGCACATTCATACATGGGTCTGAGTCTGTTACACTGGTTTCAACACACCATGCCTGTACACATACTTCAGTCTTCATCGGAGCCACAAAACATGTGGCACCACCAGCAGTCCTACTACTTGGCCACCTATTTCCTTAAAGCAATGCAGAGAAGCTGTATCTCCTAGGATGCCTGTCCTCTATGTGCTTGCTGGCTGCAGCTGCCCTACTCCTAGACCTTTGTGGTGCAGGGCACAAACTGAATGGCTCATAAGCAGGTGTCTAGCAAGCCCCAAAGTATTGTGGGCCCTAAACTCTAATGGAGATACTTGAAACTTGCTACTAGTAAACTGCTTAGATGCACCTGCAAATTGTGTTGCGTTACAGTGGAAAAAGAGCTTGGGGTTTTACATCCAGTACTATTTTTCTCTGGTAACTGAGACCGCAATGTTCTCCTGACAGCTGAGGGTGTCAGGCTTTCAGGCCAGAGCTCTGTCTTTCTTCCTGCCTAAAAGCATCATGCTTATGAGCTCTGTTTCTTGAGGAATGAGCAGAAAATGTTTGTTCTCCAGCAAACCTTTTGGCGATTGACACTAATAAGTACCAGAGGGAAACGTGTCTAGTTGTTCCCTCAGTCTTATAGAGAAATTCCCCAGTGTGAGGACTTGGATATTCTTTTGGAAGCAGAGCCAAGTAGCTTGCAGAACTCACCTGATGTTATATATGCTTCAGAGTTCATGACCCATGTTACAGTTTGGCAGAGTAAACCAATTTCATATACATCTATAGGGCTTTTTAGTAAAAAAGGTTGAGCAAGCATGTTACTGAGCTAATTACCATGTTATTAGGTAGTTAAAGATGGAATGTGATCAAATTACAATCTGTTGTCTTTAAATTGATCACCATATCAAGTTTTAATTCTTTACCAAGGGAAGCTACTTGATACAGGCAAAACACCTGTTACTGTCACAGTAATAAAAGAGCTTTCCCAGAGACTTAACCTAGACTGAACATTGAGTTGTACAGTAAATCAAGTTTTGAATCCACTCACTCTTCATCGAAGGAGACTTTGTGGAAGTGAGAATTCAACAAGCACACACAAGAATATGTTGACTAAGAGTAAGAAAAGGTAAAGTCACTTCAGTGAGACAAGTAAAAATAATTTTAAGCAATTCTGCTTGATTACTCAAGATCTTTAATTTAAGTAGTTGTTGGCAGGCCTTCAAGACATGACTCAGCGCCTCTAAATGCCAAGATGAGTATCCATCACAGTTTTCTTGCTGATGACTCTCAATTTTCTTACATGCAGAAAGACTAAGGCAGTGATATGCAGAGTTTTGTATCTTGTGAACAACTGGAAAGTGCATTTTCTTTATTGCTTTGTTCTTGTGGGAATTACTTCTCACTTTCCCCAGCTCATGAACAGTTGTGGCTTCTGGGCTAACTGGGTGAATTCAAGAGTCCAGAATAGACACTACAGTCAAATCCCTGTGGGGGAACAGTTAAGGTTAATGTCATTGTAGGAAGCCTCATCACTGGACAAACCTCCATTTTGGCAAATAGACTATAGGTAAGATGATCTCTTAAACTAAGTGGTAGGTTTGACATTGGCTGAATGCCAGATGTCCACCAGGCTGCTCCATTACTCCACCTCCTCAGCTGGATGGGGAGAGAAAATATAACAGGGCTTGTGGGTTAAGATAAGGACAGGAAGATCACTTGGCAGTTACCATCATGGACAAAACAAGACTTGGCTCAGGGCAATTACTTTAATTACCAATGAAATCAGAGCAGGGTAATGAGAAAACAAAATCCTAAAACTCCTTCCCTTCATGCCTCCCTTCTTCACAGGGTCAGCTGCACTCCTGATTTCTCTACATCCTCCCTCTCCCAAGCAGCGTAGTGGGATGGAGAATGGAGGTTGTGGCCAGTTCATCACCTGTTTCTGCTGCTCCTCCCTCTTCTCACTCATCCTGTGTTCCATGATGGGGTCCCTCCTACAGGAGACAGTCCTCCACAAACTTCTTCAGAGTCCTTCCCACTGGCTGTAGTTCTTCATGAGCTGCTCCAGCATGGATCCCTTCCATGGGGTGCAGTTCTTGAACAGACTGCTCCAGCATGAGTCCTCCACAGGGTCACAAGTCCTGCCAACAAACCTGCTCCAGCATGGGCTCCACTCTCTCTACGGGTCATGCCAGGAGCCTGTTCTCCTGTGGGCTTCCCATGAGGTCATAGCCTCATTTGGGCACACCCACCTGCGGTGTGGGATCCTCTGTGGGCTGCAGGTGGATATCTGCTCCACTGTTGACTTCCATGAGTTGCAGGGAAACAACCTGCCTCACCATGGTCATCACCATGGGCTGCAAGGAAAACTGCTCTGGTGGCTGGAGCACCTCCTCCCACTCTTTCTTCATGGACCTTGGTGTCTGCAGAGTTGTTTCTCTCACATATTCTTGATCTTTCTCTGGCTGCAATTGCTCTTGTGCAGCAACTTTCTCCTTTATGAATATGTTAGCAGTGAGGTGCTATTGCTGCTAAGATCAGCTTTGGCCAGTAGCCAAGTCTTGGAATTGGCTGGCATTGGCTCTATCAGACATGGGAGAAGCTTCTAGCAGCTTCTCACAGAAGCCACCCCTGTAAGCCCCCCTGCTACCAAAACCTTTCAAAGTGAACCCAATAAAATAAGAAAGATTAAAGATGTCAGGAATGTATTGTTGAGGCAGCTATTTATTACATCCTTTCCTGTCTGGATGAGATACCTACCATCAGAAAAAATTAGGCATTTTACATAAACCACAGTGTCTAATCTATGTATATTTCTCATAGAAGCTGCTTTAATCATTCAGTGTTTCTTAAAATACTCAAGGCCATTTTAGTAACCGAAAACTAGGGGACTCATGTGAACCCTTAAGCATAACCGAAAAACATTAGCGTGTTGGTTGTGGTGATGTAAAACTGAGCTGCATTTGTATCAAAATAAATTCTCCTTTGAATTCATTTTCCCAGAATGGGCCTCAGATTCCAGTCAATGTAAGACTTCCCATCGACTTGACTTCCTCAAATGTCTCAGTTCTGCAATCCTTGGTCAAATAAGCTCCAGTGTGGGGGGGGAAAACAAGAAAGCGGGGGCTCCCAAATCAAAGCTAATCTTCAGAATGGAACTGTTTTACTGTTGTAAGACTTTGTGTGAGTAGTACCATTGAGTGATAGTGTTTTGAAAAATGACTTGATAATTTCATCTAAATGATTTACTGGAGAACCTGATGGATAGCAAATGAATGCCCTTGGAAAAGAAAGGAGCGTGACACTGGAGCACAGTTTGTAATCCCAGAAGTGCTCCTCTATATCTTGTGCTGCAGCGAAGGGGCGGTGAAGGGAAAAGCAAGAGGAGAACCAGACCTGTAGGGTAGTTAGCCGATGTGATTCCTGTAAAGAAATTCAGACTGAAATCTTTGTGTTGCTTGTCTTGGAATGAAATACACATGTGGTATAGAAAGAGTGCAAAAAGGGGTATGAAAGGCAGAGAAGGTTGAGAGGCTTAGCTCTACATTAAAGAAACCATGAAAGTTTTGTCTTCCTTCATTCTTCTGTCACATTTTGCCTGGGGTGCGTTTGCAGGGGGTGCTCTGGCCTCTCCCCTGTGAGCAGCTCCGTCATGGACTGCTGAACTGCTGTACTGCTGTGGCACACTTATAGGTCTGGTAGCTGCCTGTTCCACACTGTACAGCTCTACAGCTGTGCTTCCGTGCCAACCACTTCCAGGGCAGCTCAAACTCCTTTGTATGCTGCCAGTATCTCTCTTCAGTTGGAGTGTAGCGGGACTTGGATCCTCGATATCCCCAACTCCAAAACTGTAGGAGTTGACCTCAGGTCTCCCCATGCACTTTCTGCCAAAGTCTCCAGGTAGGGCCATTCTGCCATCTGCGGTGTAGAGCACATTTTTAACATCCTGTCCTGGCTGGTCTGGCCCAAGGGCTACTGCATGAGCAATCTCCCACTTAATTTGTTCAAAGGCTTGTTGTTGCTCAGGACCCCATTTGATATCGTTCTTCCGGGTCACTTGTGAGAGGGCTGACAATCAGACTGTAATTTGGAATATGCGTTTCTCCAAAAACTTATCCTGTGTTGTCTTTTTACTAGTCAGTGGAGACACAGCAGTTATTTTGTTGATCACGTCCATTGGGATGTGATGATGTCTATCTTGCCATGTTATTCCTAAAATCTGGATCTCCTGTGCCGGTCCCTTAACCTTACTTTGGTTTATGGCAAAACCAGCCTTCAGAAGGATTTGGGTTATTTTCTTCCCTTCTTGAAAAACTTTCTGCTGTGTTACTCCACATGATGATGTCATCAATGTATTGCAGGTGTTCCAGGGCAAGTCCTCTTTTCAAAATGCAGTATTCTTTCTCTCTGTATAGAAACACCTTGCTGGACAACGTTTTACTTTCTGACATAAATTGTAAAAGTGTCCATTAATACTAGCACAATAAAACAAGTGCATACAGTCTATTTATTGTTCCATTTTCAGCTCTGTGACTAGAACATAATAAAGCAGATTTGAAGGAGGTAAGCTGGTTAATATGTAAAATGTGACAAAAACCCATTGTGTGATGGAATAGCAACTTGTAAATCCCCCAAGGCCATTCTTTTTTATTGCTCTAGAAAATATGTGGTGCCAGGGTATCTCATTCTCTCACCACTCTCTTGGCAACTTGAAATGAGAGATGTGCCAGGCAGTATGGCCTGAAAAATGCCAACTGGAAAAAGCAGATGCCAGGTTTTTGGACCACATGTAATCCTGAGCTCCCATAAAAAGGCACATGTTTGCTGCTATTCTGAGCAGTATATAGCAAACTAAAGAAGCATATGTCTATTTATACCTCAAAACATTGTTAACTAGTTTTAGTGAGGTAATTCATTGTCTGTGGAGTATTTATTTTTTATTCTGTGTTGCTATCTTACACATCACGCTTGTTTTACAAGTTAAATATCAGGAAATGTTAGTTTGTATACATTTTTCTGTACATATGCATGCATACATATGAGAGACAGAGGCATGCAGTGCCAAATGCTATTAGAAAGAATGTTGAATGAAACTGAGTTAATTTCAAATATTGAAACTGCTGCAACTGGCCTTGACTCAGAGTTTTTAAGTCTTTTGAGATGTCTAGATTTCTCACTGGTAATATTAAACCAGGATTACTTATGTATATATGTATTTTCAGATTGATTTATTTTACAGCTGTAGTGAGCTGTAGCATGCATGGAGTCTGGGTAACAGGTAGCCAGAAATCAGCCTGGTTCCAATTATGTTGGTTTGAGTTGCTCCCTGGTGTTCTGTCTTCAAAAGCAGATTCCACTGCAGATATTCACTTACGAGTATCCACACATCAGAGTAAAGTGTGGATTTTACATTCTTGGCTTAATTTGTTCAAAAAAACTTCAAATAACCAGACATAGCTTGAGCTCAATAGGTTTAAATTCTCTTGCGTTTGGGGCGGGGGGAAGTACCTGTTGTATCCAACAGTACCTTCTCCATCTATTGAGAGTCAGTGGCTATGCAATGAAAAAGCAATTGGGATAAAACAACACACAGCTGAGACAGGATAGATGAAAGCAAAGACAAGTGTGTTGATTTGGGATTTTTTTTCTTTGTTTTGTTGTGGGGACACCTCCTTCCCTCAGAGCTTGAAAATTAGGGTTTGCTGTCTCCAGTGGTCATTGGAACTGTTCACCCATGCGGTTATTAGGATAGTAGCCTCAAACTGATGTGCCTCAATAACAAAGGTATAAATGTATTTTGAAAAGAAAAGGGAGAAGTGGACCAAATTAATAATGCAAGATGCTTTGGTCTTCTCATTCCAAAGTTCTTGATGGCTGCAGAAGTGTTTGTTGCTCTAGATGTAATTCCCACACACACGCACTTTTTTAACAGCAAAATTTGAGGTAATGGAAAGAAGTTGATTTGGGAAAGATGTGTACAGGACAGAGTGGCAGAACAAAATGTGGTATAACAGAGATTAGTATAGGCCAGCTAAGGGTCTTCCTTAGCTATATTGCGTGGTTTTTTTAGAAGTTTTTTTAATTCCAATGCGAGTTTAAGAGGTTTGAAAATGCCTAACATGCTTCAGCTCAATACAGAGAACAGGAGTCATTAAGATAATTCATAAGGCATAGAATATCAGCATTCAGAACAACATATTTATTTCAATATTATGTTTCAAGCAGTAATTCTGCAACATCTAGGACTGCTTTATGAAGCACTGTCCTTTTCTTTAATAAGGAGATAATCAAAACAGGTTAGCTGGGTTTGAGAGTACAAATGGTGTTTCTCCCGGCTGGCTGGGGATCATAAACATGTTTTTGACAAGGGTTTAGAGGAAGCTCTGGCTGGATGATGCCATGTAACAGAAGTTGGGCTTTCTGACCCCAAATATATATCTGATGTGATGATTCTACATTTCAGGAACTGTCAGAAGAAAATCTCCTGGGTTGTTTTTGTTACGGCTTTGACAGCAAGTAGTGTCTTGGGGCACTAGGAAAGAAAAAGTGAGCCTGACAGGACAAGAATGAATTGCCTCCATGACAGAAAGAAACTGCTGTACGTAAGGAGGTAATACACAGACTGCAGGAGAGGGAAGATAAATAAGAATGTATATGAGGAGAATATCTTTTCTATATTGAGTGTCTAAGGGCATTAGTCTTCCCTACACCTTTTCCCCTTGTCTCCTACTTTCTCCCTATCATGCAGAAGTGTACTTTGTTCAAGTCTGTGCATTTGTTGTTTCAGTAGTTTTTATTATGTATATATTCATTGTGCTATGTCTGTCTCACCATTTTGCATATAAACTCAGTATTGAAACATCTCTTTTAATCCTACATCTCTCGATGCCCCTGAGAGGCTTTTTGCAATGGATGTCATGGCTATAAATTCCTCACTTATGCAACCCACTGGAGACCCCAGAAAGCCTAAGCTGTATCTGCTCTAAAGCCCCCAGGAAGCTAGGAAGCAATATTAAATGTTTAGCAGTTGACTTGCAAGCATCTCTTATCTCCCTGTACTTGTGGGCTTGGATTTTAATGGCTTGGATTGAAGATTTCTTCTGTGATACTACTTGGTTTCTTTAGGTCTGTAGGTGAAGTGTAGAAAAAGGCAAAATGTTGGTATCGTTGACATATGTTGATATTTTGAAAGTATAAAGTTGTTAGCTGGGAAGCATGTGTTTTAAGAAGGTACTGTTCAAGCAATCAACAAGGACTATGTTAATTTCTATGCTGTTTTGGTGCATTTGTGCCAATGTCGATTTGCCTGTTAGCTGTTCTTCACTGTGACTTCTGCTTTGATACTCCTAAAACCTAAGTCTAAAAAACTGATTCATTTTACATTAGCAATTTAGCTGTGACTCGTGAATAAGACTACTCCATTGCTTTGTGATTCAGTCAGAACATAAGGAAATGGAGATGAGACTAGATAGATTTAAAAAATTCAAACACAGGCTTGTATTTGAAAGATGATTTATCTACAGAAATAGAAGACCTTGAGAGATGAAAGACAAATGTGTAATATGGGGAAAAAGGAATGTACAATCCTATGTAGGACAGCGACAACCTAGAAAGAAAATGCCTTTACTTCTATTATCCAGATTCTTGCAATACCACGTCTCAGTTATCTAAGACTCCTTAGGCTGTTGTGTGTGACAGATTTCATAAAAGCATGAACAGAAAATTGAGTTAAAGGTTGATTTTTTTGCCATTGTGTAGAGAAAAACAAGTCTCACTTGTAAAAAAGATCAGATATTTCTCATTGCTACAGCTAAGGTTTTGATTTTTTTCAGCTAAAAAAATCCAACATGGAAAAATCTTTCTTGACTTACATTGGTCACCAGAAAGAACAAGCGATGTAAGAGAATGAGGGGAGAACAGAACAAAAAGATGTGTGCATGCTCTCTCAGTAGTGGCTCCATCAGTAGCATTTGGCCTGCCTTGGATGTGCAGATTAAATTGAACAAACCATCTGAAGAAAATAAACCCATTAAATGCTAAAAGAATCACTCTCTCATCCCTAAGTGAACAACACCTACATACCTCACAGGGAAATTAGCCACTGTGTTACAACAAGGGCAGCAAGACTGCATGAGTCAGAAGTCAAAAATAGTTCATCTCAAGTTCAGAGGGGTCCCTCTGTCTCTCCACAAGCTAGAAATTAATCAGACATTAAGTGTGCAGAAGAAAATAAACTTTTTTGATAGGAAGATTATCTTTCTGGTTTAGGATTAATCCCCAGGTGTGTGTGGATAAACTCACATCATTAGGAAGGACTGGCTTCACTCAGATACCATTGCACTTGATGGCATACTCAATGCAATCTGAAGATTACCTTCACTGGTATAACTGTGTTCACCAAAGTTACAGCATCTAGACTAATAACTTATCAAAAAACCTAGAGAACAGATTAGTCTTCTGTTCTCTCTACCCTGTATTCAAACCACAGCTGAGGCTAACTGGACCACTTAATATCTTTGTTTTCCTTTTCTGGCTCTGTTTTTCATATCCTTTTCTCTTTGAACTCTGTCAATGCTGAAGAAAAAGGACATCTCAATCTGAAGAGCCAAAGCTGTGGAGAGGCATTGAAGCAAGACTACATCACCTATGAACTGGCAGTGAGGGATGTATACTGCATGCTTAATAGCAGCTGCAGATCATCAGATTGATAACCTCCATGGCAAGTGCTGTACAAACAAGTTATAAAGGAAGACAGTCTCATCGCCACAGAAGATACAACCGAAAGTGTCTCCTGTCTACTTTCTGCTCACCTTTCTACACCTACTCTAATTAAGACTCTCCTGTTCCTATTCTTTGCCTTCCCACTCCTCTTCTTGGGTTCCTTACAATGAAAAAAAAAAGAAATCACTTCAGACAGTTTTGTATCACTTCTTGCTCCATTTGAAGTGCCTCAGTATGGAGCTAGCATGTTTTGTTCAGGCTTCACCATGGCAGACCTCAAACTGGGAGGAAAAAAAGTTTGTGGGATCTGGTGTAGCTTAAGTAGTCAGACTTGTTCTGTGGCAGGGCTGGGCTGCAGGATCTTTGTGTCATCTTCTGAAAGTTAAATACAAGTCAATGAGGAAAAAAAATGTGAGCATGTGATGAGCTAAAAGGTCAAACAAATCAAGATACAGGATACAGGTGAGACAAACAGGGAAGGGGTGGCATGTAGGTTACACCTAGGCTGCAATTTCAATTATATTGTGGTTGTTGTAAGCAAAACATACAGAGACTTGGTCCCTAACTAGCACAGGATGCAATTCCTGCAGAAATGAGAGCTGCCAAATTTTTTTTCCTCAAAAAGGACAAAAATTTAATGAGTCTAGATGAGTACTTTCCAGAGTGAAGCTGCTTTTGTTCTGAGTAGAACTGCAGTGGAACAAGGTTTTGTGAAAAAACAAAAACTCTCAAAACAAAAAAAACCACCCAACCCTGATTTGCTACTACCTTTTCAACTTGCAAGAAACAAATCTTGACAAATGTATTGGAGATTTTAGAGAGTAAGAGACTACGCATAGATATTATTTGTGCTAAAATATTCTAATCAGTTCTTTAATCCCAAAGCTAGCAGCCAAAAGCTCCAGCTCTCAAAGTGAAGAAAAGAGCTGGAAGCTTGGCTTTTGGCTTTCAAATGCTTTTCCATTGAGGGTATTGGGGAAGAACAGAAAAGTATTTTAAAGATTTTAGCCTTTACTGGGTTGCAGTCTTTATGTTAAATTCTGGGAACTATATTAAACATCAGGTGTGTACTGACTGCCAGAAACATTGCACACAAATGTAAGGGTGAATAAATGCAATATATGGCCTCACACAGCCAATTTATATTGTCCCAAGCAGTACAGCTTTAATCTGCATCATCTCCCTTGATCCTTGAGATGTCCATTGACAATAGTTTCCATGTCAAAAAAAGATCTCTGCTGAGAACAACAGACTTGGAAGCAAAAGGTGGTGTGATTTAGGATGCAGAATGATACAGGTAATGGATACAGCAGGAGCACTTTGAAAGCAACAAGAAAGCACAAAACAGCTCATCTTGAGGTACTGTGGTAATAGAGCAGAGTGCAAAAACAAACAAAAAACCCCCAACAGGTAGTGTAGCAAAAGGAGATTAAAGATGTGCTTTTTTCTCTCCTTATGTTATCCAACTTCAGAACTCTTCAGGCAGGAGGCTTGCATGGTAACGTAGCTGTATGGGTATTCTAACTTCGGAAAAAGGGCTTGGGGATTTTTAGCAAGTTCAATTTTCTCCTTTTTCCTACATCAAACAAAGCTTATATGGAACATTTTTGTTCAGGAATAAATGACACTTGCAGGCTTAAGAAAAATAAGTGAATCAAAAGTTAATGATTTAATAGAACTTTTTCAAAAACCGTATTTTGCTTAATTTTCCCATTTCATTGTTAATAGTTCATTTTTCTAGAACTAGGAGCTAGTATGTTTATGGGTAACTTTTTTTGTTTCCTTAAGATCACAAATATTCTTTAAAAAATGTTGTGTTCCTGCTGCCAGACTGAGTCATCCACATAGTCTTACTGTTCAGTTACCTGTAAACATGGTCTAAGCATGTTTATTGTGTAGGGCTGAGTAGGTCATCGAGTGTCCCTTTCAGTAAAATGACAGTTTTGACCGTGCCTGATTTACAGTTCCCTTCTCTCTGTCTATCCCTGCTCAATCCACTGCGCTGCGGTGGCTGTTCTTGTAAGCACAGCACAGGCCACTATGGCAGCATCCTTTGAACCAAAATAAAAAATTACAATTTCAGTCAAGGGTTTTGACTGGATAAAATAAACTGGGAACCTTTGACATCTTGGAAAGAAGTTCCTGGATACTAGTGCTTCTATACAGGAAAACAGCCTTGGCTCACATAATAAGGATGTCTTATATTATCTATTGGTCTGTTCTAGGTAAAATAAAATTATCTTGAAATATCTTTCTGCTTATCAAATTTTGAAGAGCTGTCAAATGAAAAACATTTCTAATTCTATATGCCACTAGAAATTGGATGAAAGGACTTGAAGAACTATTTCCATCCTGTGTTGCCATGCTAGAACTGAAAGTAAGTTTTGAAAGTGTTTCTTACCTGCCATTAGATAAAAGGAGGTTGATTGTGGCTCAATCTCCTGTCCCAAAGTGGGTATTGTGACTTTTGCGCTAAGAAAAGCAGTATCTTGAAGGCAATATCTGTCACTTCTCAAAGATTCCTTTCTTGAGTGTATAGAAATCAAACCTTGAGGAAAAGTTCCAGTTAAAAGTCTTACTGATTTTGGGAGCGATGCCCAAGTAAAGCTTATGGTACTGCTTTAAACCTTTTAAAATCAGATTCAGTCAAGTACTTCAGAGTATGTTTTGGAGAACAATGTCACTTTGGCAAAGGATTGAACAAGATGCAATTAGGTTACCAGTAAGTATTTTCTATCTGTAATATCCTTCTTTTAGGAACTGTAAAGAAGTAGAGCTTGCTCAAGTCTAATTCCTTGAAGCTCTCATCTAAAATAACAAATAAAAAGTAGAATATGTGAGTTGATGCTTCTGAAGATAGGATAGAAAAAAAGGAATTTTATGTGAAGATGGAGGCTGATTTAGACTTTGAGGGTAACGGCAATCCTTCTGCTATTAGGGGAGCAGCTTGTCTCAGGGTCTTAATTCTGTAGTATTTCCTGCTCTGTGTTGTCAGTGGGGCAATAGCAGAGTCCTTTATAGCAAACTCGGTTCTAGCTGTAACTCCTTCTCTGGGGGAATCCATACCCTCTCTTCTGACAATACAGGGAGATAGTAGCAGAGGGCAAACTTCGTGGATACTGCTGCACTGTAATATACTGTGTTACTCAATTGATGGGATACTTTTCCAGTAAGGCAAGAACTTGCCTAGTTGTCTAAATACCACTATCACCTGAGGAAGAGGTATTACAGAGGCTGCATAGTGGACGTGGCTTAGAACCTAATAATATATGAAACCAGGGGTCATTTCTTTTTTGTGTATGGAAGCTGATATTTTATTAATTGTGTTGAAAACTACAGGTTTTGCAGTTTTCTCTGAAGCAAGAAACATGGCCTTAAGCTAAATCAAGAGATCTCTTGAATATTTTGGCAGTACATTTATTTGGGAACGGCTAGATACAATTAATTGGCAAACACATGCTGCCATACAAGCAAATTTGTAATCCCTCTCATGCTTAGAGTACAAACTGCTGCTGCAATCCTTGAGTACATCCTTGCTGACTTGAAAGTCTCCTTTTTTTTTTTTTACTTTGGCCTTTGCATAGTTGTGCTTTGGGAATAGGTGAACCCATCTTGTACATGTAGACTGTGCTTTGTCTTAATTATTTTGTATTCTAATAGTGGGAGAGAATATGGGGTAAAGATGAAGAATCTTGAAAAATAGAAGCCATGAAAGGATCTGCTGTCTCCAACTTGCTTTCAGGGCATCACTTAATGCTGAATCATCTAGACAACAGTCAGGTAGCTATTTTGTGAAGCCAGTTACATGTTAAATACCCAACACTCCTCAGCAGCAGACTAATGCAGAGAAACTTATTTCTCTGTCAACTGAAACTTTTTATTATAAGCGTGTGTGATAATGATCTATTGTCTGATCTTTGCAAGAAAGTGATCCATGAGCAATAGTGGATTTCCACTGATTGCAAGAAAGATCTCAGCGTGACTTAGGAAATGTTCAGCTGCTTTTAGTGTCAAGCTTATGATTAGAGAGCAAGCTAAATAGCAGGCCAGAAAATGGCTTTTTTTCCCAAAGAAAGTGTCAGAGTGGGAAATTGAAGAGGTTTTCTCATAGAAAATACCAGCTTCAGCAAGGCAAGAAGAAAACGCTGATCTTGAAATATCGCAAGGATGCTCTGGAGGAGTTGCACCTTAATCTGTGTCCTCTTCCATGGGGAGCCAGCTTCCCCAGGTATTTCCCATTTTGTATCACCCTCCCTCCTCTTTGCAGTGTCTCAGGGCCGGAGAAACTGTTCTGTGGAAGAGATTGGGTGCTGAAATAGTTGAACTAAAACTCCTCCTACCTGAATAGACTTATTGGCAGCTTCTTCAAATCAAACTGCTATGGGTTTGCTTTCTTTCTTAGCAAAGACTCCTTTGGAATGCAGGTACTTTCATATTTTGTTTCAAAGCAGTTTTCACAGAACATTTTCCATGTCTTTATTAGGAAGTGACAAGTATGTTAAATTTGTTATCAGAATTGACTTTATTCAGACAATTTACTGTTTGCCTTAAACTTCACTTAATGCTGTATTTTCTTGCTTAAATTTCTATTTTGCCTTGATTCTCTGCCTTATCTGCTTCAAACTGATACATTTTTATATCTAAATGTGTATCTACTTATTCTTATTTATGTCATTGTAAAAAATAACAGCAGATGGATCCCTCTTGGTGATTGCAAACAACAATGTTATTGATAAACGTACAACATTGTCATCCAAATTGCTGTTCATGGTGAAATGTGGCCTTTAATAAGAACTTACTGTGTGGGTCGAACAGTATCCTGGATTTCTGCAAAATGCTTCAAGTAGTCTTGTCGTGCGGATTTCTCTCCCTCCTGGAAAAGACAACTTAATGCCTCCTCTATGTTTACCTCCACTTGGGATTTATTGGTGAAGGCATGCGTGTGTACCTACACGCCAGAAGGTTTTTATGAATTGCACAGTTATTACTTCCCCTCGTACACAGAATAAAAGGCTCCTTTCAGCCTGACTGAATTTTAATTCTGTTTCAGAGAATAACGTAACAGGGAAGCATCAGTCAGACTCTGAGAGTGAGTGTGTTGTGGGTGTCCTCTGCGTAATCTCTGCAGCTGCGGGGGGCACAGCCTAACCACAGCTAACAGTTAGAACAGCCTGGTTTCTGTCCCAGAACCTTGCTTTTAGTGTTTGAGGGTTTTATCAACTGTGGACTCCTCAGGTTAGAGTTTTCCATGCTGTGTGTGCGCCTCTGGCTGCTTGTATCCAGTAATTCTTTGTGAAAGCTTCAGGCCAACATGGCATGGCCATTCATAACATCATGATTAAGGGAAGTACTATGTTTAACTCACTTGAAAGAGTAAACCAGAAAATATTTTGAAGAACCACAGCAGTTTCCTTCATATGTCAACCCACCAAACCCCACGTTTTAGTGCCAGCGCTTGAGGTGGTGAATCGTTACCTCCAAATATTGTTTGTTTCCATGAAAAACAAATCACTTCTAGTAGTGTCAAAAGCCTCTGAAAAAGACTTTTAGTATGATCAACAGACTTTTTCAATAGGGCACCAGATTCCTCCAGAGATTCTCTGCCCTTGTTACATCCTGGCCCACTTGACAGTGTTTGCCCTTCTGGTCATAATGCTCCAAACAATCCACTCTGGTGTGACTAAGCATGGTCCATCCCTGGTGACTGAAACAGATTTTCTCCCAAAATTGTGCCTGAAGTGAGGTGGAAGCAGCTTTGGGAATTGTGGGCTTAGATAACATCTCTTACATGCTTTCCTGCGCTTAGCTCTAAGGAGGAAGAGATTCAACTGAGATACCAAGGAGGTGTGAGTTCAGCCTACAAGAAGGTGGTAGAGGCAGGTGTGGTTAAGGCCAGATAAGGGAACTAGATTGGTTCCCAGTATTGTCACCTTAGATGGGTCTCTGGAGATAGAGAGGAGTGGGGTGGTTAGAGACAAACTGACGTGAATTACATGCTTACTACATAGGGGTGGAAAGATGAAGCTGAGATTTTTTTGAGTAATTTTAATCATTTGTTTCTATTTTTTTCTCCCCACTTTAATGATCATTGACTTGATGGTATCCCAAACACTTGTTTTGCATGTTATCAGCCTCTTACTCATCTCCCACTCCAAAAAGTATAGGAGGCAGTTTCAGCCTGTTGAGAACACTTCTAGTCTTTTCTTTCTTGCAGCAACAGAACACCACTTCCCTCATGTTTTGTAACAGCCTTGTTCCTCGGAGGATAAGCTGAGCCAGCATTACATCACTGAGAGCATATTTTTGAGCTCTGCTGCTCTATCCAGGACAGTAGCAAGGAAGTATTCCAAACATGAGAGTTGACATGCTGGAGATAATATTTCTTCCTTCATAATGTGAGGTTAGCTGGGAATTGGTTTAACTGCATCAACTGGAAGTAAATTTCTAATTTTATGCCAAAGGTGCAGTTTTCTTCCTGGCTTAAATGGATATGCAGTTATCTTTTATTAGACTGAAAGACCCCCACCTCTTTTCCTGCTGTACAGACTACTCCCCTACAATAATCTTTCCCGTGCCTTTCTGCTACTTCTGTAAGTTTGTTCTTTCCGTTTAATCCAAGCTTGCGTGTGCATTTCTGCCATATTAGGGACTGTCAGCATTATTTATTTGCATATATTATTCCATCTAATTGCTCATTAGGGCAACTCTAAGCATTCCTTGGCTGGGGTTTCTTTTTCACCTGGCACATGCTTGTTCTTGGGCTTTAATGAAGAAAAGCATAATTCTATCTATGTTTTCTTCTAGTGCCTTTAGCCAAGCAAAATCTCCTGCTGCCTTGATTCTTCCATATGGGATTTTTGAGTCTGTAGTCGGTTGCAGCCTCAGCTTGCTTATGCACCTTTCAATTCAACTCAAGCATTTTAACTGGTCTTACTTGTATTTCTCTGTCACCTAGGATAACCAGTGTGTGTATGTTGGCTAATGCAAAATATTTTTTTCTCCAAGTTTGATTGCTGATGTTGGCTAGTTCTGCGCAAGGTGTGCATTGTTAAGGAAATAGCCTGCCTATGATCTCTAATGGTAACACTCAGTATCATATTTAGTCTTAAATGCTAACTTTAAGTAGCCAAAAAGATTTGAGAGAAATATCTTTGCTAAAAGTCTCACAGGATGACGAAGCGCTTGGCTCTTTAAAAACTGTGTGACTTTGGTGAAACTGGTGGACTGAAATGGCTGAGGCTAGAAATCCAGGAAGGTCCCTTCTCAGTCAATTGATGTTGTGAAGTAAACAGAACAAAGACGAATTTTAAATTCAAGCTACTGCTCTTTGATAGTAAGGTTTATTTCAGGAGGTGAACATAAAGTTTTAGCGTAGCTAATCTACATCGTTATTTGGAGTTGTCCTGAGAAAAATTATCACCACTATAAAATTTACAGCTTTATAAAATAAGGCTGCACTCTGTTTTGTCTCTGGATGACACTGGGGAACAGTTCTGCAAACAGTAAACCGAATTATTTTGATATTTACATATTGAACTAAAAATTTGATATCTCAGTATTGTCCCTTCCCATACAATTTCTCTTCAGATAAGTCTTACGTACAGATGTTTGTGTACAAACTGTTGAAGTGGAAAGACCCATTTTTCAGGAAAATTCTACTAAAAACAATTTTTAATTTATTTAAGATTCAAACTTATATAAAAGACATTCCCCACTGTATCTTTTCTTTGAAAGCCCTTACAAATCTAGTAAGGGGAATCATGAAAAGCTTTAAGCAGCTCTAGCATATATGTTGATAAATTCTGTGAGGTCTGTTACTAGGGTTTTTTTTTTTTTTTACAAACATACCTATATAATTGTTAGTAATGCTACTGACTGTACTCCTGTGAAGAGCCTTTATTTTCTTCCACTTAAGATTGAACCCTTAATATTGTGCTTGTTGCTGCCTCGTCTCAATGTAATCTAAATATCGATAAATAGTTTTCTTCTTTGTTTATAAAAAATGTACAAGTTCTTCAAATCCAAAAATATATTCACTTGCCTTCTTTTCATAGAATTGCAGAATGGTTTGGGTTGGAAGAGACCATTAAAGGTCATCTAGTCTAACCCCTCTCCACTTAGCAGGGACATGTTCAACTAGATCAGGTTACTCAGAGCCCTGTCCAACCCAACCTTAAATGTCTCCACAGATGGGGCATCTACCACGTTTCTGAACAACCTGTTTTGCCTTAATTAAATTAGAAATGTATGCTCCTAGGACACTGAGCAACCATCAGAGGAAAAAAAAGAGGAGTGGAGGTCTTCTGCAGCAGTAGGTAGTTCAGGAGGATGGTACATGACTGCTCTATCATTCTCCTCTTTACTCTTGTCCTTCATACCAGTATAGTTTTGCCATGTGTCAGCCAGCTTCCTCTGGCCACATGAGGTTGTCATTGCCATATTCTGTTACATTTCCCCTTGTTAACTTCCTTCTCACAAAACAGGAGCAGAAAATAAGAAATCTGATCACCTATAAAATGTGGGTTTGATAACATATTGAAGAGGATTAAATTAAATCGTTGCCACAGTAATTGGGTAGATTTGGATTCAAGAACTGAGGCAGCACCTTCTCATCTGGTTTCTAGCTTGGATGAGAAATTCCTGAGATTATAACAGCACTAGAGCCAGAAAGGGGAAATATGCTGCCAGACTTAGTTCTTGTCTCCCAAAAGTGCAGGATGTTGAGGCCAGCTGATGGAGGTGCCTGGCTAGATGATGGCAAGGCAAACCGGGTCTCCCTTGTGGGCACCTTCCTGCCCCTGCCAGGCCCCTGGTGCGAGGGATAGGGCAGTGCCCTTAGAGCCAAAGGACGGAAACACAAGCTGTTATGGAACCCGTTATTGCCACGTGAGCGCAGTGCACGTTTGCTCAACGGCTACTGAAACGGGCCGTGCTGAGGCCTGGAGAAGCTTATGGGTGCAATCATACTGCCCTGGCTTTTGGTCTGGCAATCTCGTAATGCTGCAGCCAGCTGCGCTGTGTACGAAATGCACCCGTGAAGATGGCAAACAGAACGAGGGTAGGCACACAGTGTTCAGGCCAACATGCTCCCAGGAACTTGGTGGGCAACAGCCCTTTTCATGGCACAGTCCCGTTATGTTCATTTCTCGCACCCGTCCTCTGAGCTTCCAGTGAAAGGCTAAAGGAAGCGTGCACATGGATCACGCTGCCTGTGTTAGGACTGCAGAGGCAGCGCGCACATCTGTGTTTCCTGATTTTAGGTGCGTAAATCTGCAAGCTAGCGCTTAAATTTGATTATTCTTCATGTGGAATTATGTACTACATTCTTCTGCCTACTTTGTCTCAGCACTATTACAATGAGAAAAAACTAAAAGCCTGCTGACCAAATTTTATTTTAAAAAGTCAAAATAAAAAGAGTAAACTGTAGTGCTGAGGCATCGTCTTTATAGCTAATAAAATGTTTCTGTACCAAGTGCCTGGGTTTTATGTACTTAAATCCTCTATAATTTTGCACGTTTATAAAAAGGAGTGCAGCAGAAAACAATTTAACCTTTAGTTTTAATTTTAAAATAGCTTGATTTAAAAAAAAGTTAGTATTGTCATGTTAAGGTTAGTTTGGGGTTTTTTTACTAGCCGCTGCCAAATACTAATGTCATTTCTGGAGTGTCATTAAAGAACAAATTTGTGGCTAATCACAACTTTGTATAATGGGGATAATTTCAGTTGGGGAGGGTATAACTGTATCATTTCACTCAATTAGACTTGAATAGACAAAGCAATTTGTAATTCCTAGAGGGAAAACAAGTTTCTGTTTCAACAACACTGATTCAGAGGGCTTCATCTCCAGAACGATCTCCCAGGGCATGAAATATGTTTCATTTAAATCTTAATCCTTGCTCACAATGAAGTCAAATCTCTAACACAAGTTTTTCATTCTCATTTCTTAGTGTTGCTTTTCTTCTTCTGCTAGGAAACAACAAATTCTATTTTTGTGACCCATCAAGAGCAGAGTTCTTGAAAAATACAGTGAATGCATGAGCACCCGCGTGTGGTTTATGTGCTTATGTATGGTTGTAATGATTGAACCGAGGCTGCATGAAGATGTAAGACCCTGTTTGTTAGCTTTTTGCCAAACTCTATCAAAGCCACATCTACCTTGCATGAGGAAATATCTTAGCGAAGGTGATTCAGTTATCCTTGATGAGAATGCCTCTCCATCAGAAACATCCCCTTTTCAGTGAGAAGAGCTGGATTCAAAGCTGATGTGCAGAGCTTTGACTAGCATTGACCATTTGTCTGCAACCGCTGAAAACCTGCAGATTTCCTGCTGGAAATCCAGAGACCCACACAATTTCACCAGCAGCTCCAATGAGGGGAGAAATTGGGCTTAATCTCCTCAGATTTTTATTCCTCATCCTTCCTGGCTATCACCAAGAGGTCCAAGTGGTTTAGATCTCCTGGCATTGCACTTGCTGCTCTTCCTTCTCCTCTCTGCCTGCTGGTTCTCACGGATTTCCATTGAGCATCTCTGGAGAAAATGTTTGCTGTTAAGGGTGAACAAACCAGATGAGGGATCTGGCTGCAGAACCTTCTGCAGCCAGTTCTCAGCTTGCTGATTTGTTTCAAGATCTAATCTTTTAAAAATTTACTCTTCAATATCCCTGTGCCATTCTTGTCACAAACAATAGCACTGAAAGACTGGAGCCTGCTTTTTTTCTTGGTAAAAAAAGCTATGGTGGGCCTTGCCTCATTTTTCATTTTAAATGACAGTCACTGGAAGCCCAGGAGAAGCATAAACTCCTTGAGGAGACGTGTAAGAAATAATTTATTTTTTTAAGCAGTGAAGGTTCAGAAAGGCCTTAAGCTGCCTTATAAAAACCCATCTCTTCTACAGCAAATGATGACAAGGGACTCACTCTTTAAAAGGTCAGATCTTTGGGATGAGATGCAGTATTGTGTGGGCTAGAGAGCTGTGCTGCCTGGGAGGCACTAGGATTGATGTGTTCTACCTCATGACTCATAATAATCGTATTTAGTGTAAAAGGTAAATATTTTTTCTCCTCAGAGTTTGTGCCATGATTGGATACAAGCTTTTCACTTGGGGAATAGGGTGTCAGTGTAGGAATTCGGAGAGTTTAAAGGCTTCTGACAACTGTCAGCTCAGAAATCTGTGACTAGAGACATAAAAACAGTGACGATAAATCCACAGCAAGGGACAGCTGAACTTTTTGATCTCAAAATGTTTACATGTATTTTATTGTTTGATATAAACTTAGATGCTATTTTACAACAATATTGTGAAACAAAGTTATCATTCTGAAAAGTCAGAATTCATTTTTTTTCCCAGAAAAATTAAAAAGAACGTAAGGATATGGAACATTCCTGTGACTTCTGTTGATGTCACTCCTCTAAATGGTAACCTTAAAGATCTGCTTTTGACATGAGCACAGAATTCTTGACAAGACCAGAAACGGGATATTTCTGGTGATTTTCAAGCAAATCAAGTGTAGCCTACGGCCTGTCTGAATTCTAACAAAAGCACGAATGCCTAGAACTATAACCTTTTCTCTACAGCCTGATGCTTGAAAACTGTGGTTATAGGAGAAGACTACAGCCCAAATGTTCAATTAGTATGTACGTGCTCAAGTGCGGCTCCATGCAGTTCTACAGTTTGCAGTGTTGCCAACTCTCACGTATAAACTGTGAGTGTCATGACATGTAATATCTTCATTAAACTAGAACCTGGGTTTTCCTGGAAATAATAAATGAGCTTTCTGTTGTGAAGAAGAATTGGGAGGTAAGAATCTGAAAGTCTCAGCATTCAGGGCAGACTGAATATATTTCTGCAGCCACCTCAGCTATCTTTATTGCCCTCTCTTGACACCAACATTTTGTTGATGCTAAATAAAAATCTAGGACTGCTTTGAAGATCTAGCAATTGACTTCTGTCCAAAATAAGGGAGTCTTGAATCGGTATTAACTCTTCCCTATTCTTTTTTCATATCTGTAAAACTTCTCATGCAGTTTCTTTAGTAAACACTACATTTTGGTGCGGCTGATGTCACCCGTAACTCAGCACCTGAGTCCTGTGTTGCAGGAACAGCATATGTATATATGGTATTCCACTGAAATCTGCTCTAAGCCAGAAGCGAGTCCTGATGAAGTCCTAATGAACCCAGATGTCAGAGTAGGTGTACCTGTAGGCTAATTACAAATGCTGTTTGGATGTATGCTGAAAGCTCTCAGGATGACTGGGTTTCACTGTTGTGTTTATGAAATTGCTCTCAGCAAGCTCTTCTGGAAATCCTCCCCACCGACTTGGGCTGTCTCTGCATTAGCCTTTCCTTTGCGTTCTGTTGTCTAGAGGAGTCTTCTTCTTGTGTCGCATGTTCTTTCAGGTTATTTAAATTTTTAAAATTCAAGCACAGTTTTGGGTTTTGTACCTCTATGAAACTCTTGACACAGCACGTGATAGGATCTGTAAGTAAAGCTCTCCTTTGTCATGCAAAGATGCTTTCCTAGGGCCAGATTAACTGCTGGAATTGGTTGCTGACCCGCAGGCTTCTATATTGTGTGAGTGTCCTTATGAGATCATTTGCTAACTACAAACTACTTGACAGCAGGCAAGCTAGCAATCAGGAACCGCTTACTGTAAGGTGGCTTTTCACTGCTGGAGTACAAGGGGGTGGATGTAAATAAGAACTCTGACAGGAATATTTATGAGTAGATTCAATGGTTGTTCTTTTTTTCGTACAGTATTAATCATCTTCTACCATTAATGTAACCTACTGATAAAAAATAGGCTAGTTGCTTCATACCTCATGTTTGTGGTGTTGCTGAATGGAGTGGTAGCTCGAGGCTCCTCTGAAATACGCGATTTGTGCTAAATAAGTTAATGTCTGTGCATTATTACTGAGGAAAAAAATACTTTTCACAATTAGAAAAAAGAGTGGGGGGGTGTAGTACCTGAATAACTAACCTGATTAACTCACTACCTGTGAGGTTAAAGCTAAGTGGAAGAACAAGGCTAGTTCTTCCCTTAGTCCCACCATGTTACCTTGCACAGCCCACTGCTAGGATTGACAATGTAAATGACCCTCAGTGTAGCTAGCATTTCAGATGTGCCTTTAGGAATGACCAATATTTAATGATCAGAACCTGCAAAGGGATCTTTAGTGCTCTTCAAAACCAGAAGGTATGGCCCTAATTTGACAAGGTGCAGCTGAGCAGAGCACTCATGCACCTGAATGCTTTTTGTGGATTAGGTTTAAACTCCTTACACATACTTGAAATTCATAATCCAGGAGCGCTCACAAATGTGAAGCCAGATTTTGACCCACTTAGACTGATGCGAGGTTGCTCACATTAGCCCGCAGTTGAAATCATTGTATGCGAGCCTGATATAAAACAGCATTTATTCATGAACAAGTGCAATTTAATCTAAGTGGAACTAGTAGTTAAGTGCCTCTCTTGAAAAGAGCAGCTTTCTTTGCCAAAATACATTTTAAAATATCAATTCTTTGATAGGGTACAAATAGCCCTGAGAATACTGTTTTGGTCATAAGGGCTCTCAGTATATTTTATCTAAATTCTTGATCAAGATACCGAAACTGGTAAAGAAACTGCTTCAGGAGCTCCTTCAGATTATTAATAATGAATCTACTTTATTCTGGGGAGAAAAACTGCAAGGAGTGCAGACGTTGAATTTCCATACAGGGCAGACGAAATCCGTAAGTTCAGTCATTTCCACTCCCCCGTTATCTGGTCTCTAAGCCATGATTTAATGAGCTCTCTCTAACTGGGAACACAGCAATCGTCATACTGAAGTTCTCTGATGCCCCTTGGAAAAGAATGCTTCATATTTTCTCGAATAAGCCAGAATGAAAGAAATCTGCATATCCTTTGTTCTTTGAAGACTTGTAAGACTCTCATTTACAAAAAAACAACCAACAACAACAAAAACGAACCCCAGAACAAAAAAGCCCCCCAAACCCTCCCCAAATTCTAATTCTTATGAAGCAGTGTAATTTCTGGACTGCATCGATAACCTATATGGTGGTAAACAATTGATATATGTGCCCAACAGATCATTCATATAAAGAGCAGCCAGAGATGGAAAAAGAATACTTAAAAGCTCAGGCCTGTTATTTTTTTTTTTTCTCCAGATTTGTTTAAAATGCTAGCTAGGCAGGGAATAATGAAGTTAGCCTAAAAAATTATGTTTAAATGTAGAATTATGCAGTGCCTGTAATTTGTGGGGATATGAGGGCAATGGGAATAATTTCCCTATCTTAGTTAAAGTCATATAAGATACAAATTTTAATAGCGTAATATTAAAATTCATTACATATGTATTTACCAGGAAATGCGGAAAAAGCAGGGCTTCTTAGGGTATGTGGTAAGAACAATTTTTTTTTTTTTCTTCCTGTTTCATCTGGTTTGGTTTTTTTAAAGGGTATATGATAGACAGAAGAACCTGTGAGGACAGTTATATTATGAATAATTCTTTAATAGGTGTTTGAGGAACCCCTTTGGATGTTTGTTTCTTCATTCTTGCTTGAGTAATTCAATTTACTTTAATTAGTTCCTGTCTTTATTTTTTCCTGTGTTTTGTATATACAGTCAAAAGTAATGGAATAAAATTCTGTAGAAAGAGTGAAGAACTCAGTTTGGATGGAGGTATGAATTTTCTTTTTTCCCTTCAGGGATAAACAGAGTGATGCCTCCAATTTTGTAATATTTATGTAAAATTTTGAAAGGATGCTGGTCACGTTTTCTCAGACTATCACAACCTGCTTCCTCAGCCACACCAACTCTGTTTAATTAATAAGCTGACAAAGTTTACAAAGTTCCTTCGAAACTTTACTGGATAAACACAATCAGATCTCTTTTTTTTAACTGAGCTAAAAACTGAAGGCAACTGCCTTTCTTAAGAAGAAACAGAAATTACCAGCCTTTTTATATTTCTGTCTCTCTCCATACCAATGAAAGTGGGTATGTGTGAGAGGCTTTTTTTTTTTTTCTTGGAAAGCAAAGATATATGTATCTGCAGGGTAAGGAATTGCTGTCTTCCAAGGGGAATGGGCAGTGTTTTATTAACGATCTTTTACTGCGTATAGCAAGTGTGTCTGTGGTGGGGGTGGATGGAGTGTTAGCTCTCTCCCTACAGCCAGATGCTGGCTATAAATCACGGGCTGCGGAGGGCTGAGAAAGCGGAGGGTGAAGGGACTGTTTGGTGGTGGTTGAAACCAGCCTTTCTAGAAAAACAGCTGTCCCATGAGGCTTCACAACAGCAGAACAATGGACTCTTGGCCCAGGGGCTCCATCAGCTTCCGTGTTGGGAATAAACTTTGCACTATGGGGAAGGCAGTATCCCAAAGGCATTACAGCCACCTTTCACTGTCTCTCACATGTGTTGCTGCCACCTCTGGCAAAGGGACAGTCAGTCTGTGGGGAAAAATATTCAGTACCATGTTGTGGTGGGGTAGGCTTGGCTAAGGACCAAACACCCACCCAGCCACTTGCTCTCAGTGGGGTGGAGGAGAAAAAGGCTCATGGGTTGAGACAAAGTCAGGGAGCTCATGTACCAATTACTGTGATGGGCAAAAGAGACTTAAGGTGGGGAAAGTTAATTTTATTGCCATTTAAAATAGATTTGGGTATTGAGAAATGGCAAGACAGGCATTAAAACAACATCTTTCCTCGCTCCTCCTGTCTCCTAGGCTCAGCTGTGTGGCCATTGGAGCTGGCTGGACCTGGTTGTGTTTGGCACAGGACAGCCCCAGCCTCTCCCCACAGACCCCTACCAGCACCTAGGCACCTGCAACCAATAAACATGTATAGCAGGAGAGAAAGCACTAATAGGGCTTCCCAGACCAAATGTGATAAGCAGGTAATGCAAGAAAAAAGTGCATAATGTAGAAGCAGAAACTGTTAAATCCCTGAAAGATGCATGAAGTTAACACTAACAGTCCCACTCCATGGCCTTCGCTGAGATGTCCTGGAGACTGTAAGAAAGTACGTGATATACTTCCCTCAAAAATATGAGAATAGTCACTAAAAGTATATTGATGATACAGAATGTGATGTAGTGGATGCCAATAAGATAATTTGGAAAATGTTCCTTGATATACTTAGTAAGTTAAATAAAAAATATTTGGAAATAATGTTTTCTCTTAAAAAAAAAAAAAAAAGAAATTGAAGCTCTTCAGACTACCTGAGCTCCAAAGAGACAGAGTGCTTATTAATGTAAAGCGAAGGCTTAATAAACTGCTGAGCGGGGAAAAAAGGCACATAGTAAAGAAAATTAGCTAAAAGAACCTTTATGAAAAGGGCAATGGAACTGATAAAAAGATTCTGGGTTGTCTCCTCAGGAGAGCTCATCTGAAAGCCATTTGTCAAATAAGAACTGAAAAGGAATGTGATAAGAGATCCTAGATCTATTAAATCTGTCTTTGAGGATTTCTATACCTATTGTGTCTATCACCTCACAATACAGAGTGAATAAAATCATATTTTAAAATGTGAGGCTGCCATTTATATCAAAAGATGTAATTCCATTAGAGGAGGCAGTCTCCAATGGAGACCGAAAATACTTAAGGTTTAATAAAACTTTCAGGAAGTTTGCAAAAATTTAAAAACAGGAAGGGCTTTGAACAGCCTGTGGAAGTGACAGTGCCCGATCAGTTGGTTTGTTTTCAAATCTACAGCTACAGCTTTCAGGATGGATAAAACAATCACCGGTGCCATTGCCACACGCTGTTCTGTTGAAAAAAAAAAAAATGCCTGTCTGTAAAGGGTAAATTTTGAAAACCCTGACCTGACACTAAACCATATTTACTTGCTTGTAATTTTTATGATGCTCTTAGTCTATTACTGCAATTATGTTACACAGTGTTTCACCATTGTAAAAATGAAATTATTTTGAGCTGGTGTATATATGTATATTTTTTACTATCTCTGTCTTACAACAAAGTCTGCAGTTATGAAAGGGTGGTCATCCAGACAATGTGTAAGAAGCCCCAACTGAAAATTGAATAAATTTGTTCAGTGGCCTGAATGAAGATTCTAGTTTCTAATCGGTTTTTGTTTATGGATATAGATGTATGTATAGCTGGGACTCTTATTGTCAGATTTCCCTTTAGGAGTTATTACAATATACACTGCCTGAAGGAGTGAAGATTAATGGGCGGTCTGCTACTGAAGATGAGCCAGCCTGTACCGTAAGGGTGGAAGCTTCAGATAACAGGTTATCTGTGATGAATGGAGTTTGCCCATGTTGCTCACAAAGGTACTTGTTCTGTCATCGCGACTCATGAAAGGACTTCAACTACGTTGAGTGGCTATTGTTCCTGTTTTGAGCTATTTTGAATGATATGAATTCTGCTTGATCTTAAAGCACAGGAAAAAAATCTGCCTTGTGTTTATTCCAAGAAACAGCACTGTGTGTCGACAGGTTGCGGAAAACATTGGCGTATTTTGTGGTTTATTCATAAATATTGTGACCTTCAGAAAAATCACTTAATCTACCCTCTTAACTCTATTGCCCATTTTATAAAGAGTAATTCTCAATTTTAAGTGCATTTTTGAGAACATAATCTATCAGTACCATCAAAAAAGGTTGAGATAGGATGATGATAAGAGGCAGAAAAATGGCAAAGTAAATGTTGTTTAACTCCCTGTTCTTCTTGCTGGGTTGTTTTTTGTAGCTGTAGAGGCGCTACTTGGCATATTAAACAAGTACACCTTAGTGCAAGGAAATGTTGTGGGCTTGGTGTTGGAATTACCGGGCCAGAGTCTCCAGTCTGTGACTCGACTGAAGACCAGACTAGGTTATTGGAACAATATCCTTCACTTCCCAATTTAGTTGATGTTAGCAGTGTCAGCTGAAAACACTGAGCAAAAGACCTGTTAATAGGTGACATGAGATATTATTCTATAGCGCTGCTCTTTGCATATTATCTGCAGTGCTCCTGACTGCTGCCTGTGTCAGTGGAGAACGAAGACAAAACCCCATGTCACTTTTGATGCATCTCTACTAAACTAAACTATTTCCATTTGTGTGTAAATGGCAGCATAAATGTAAACCCTCAGGCCGGTTGCATGGGCAGCTCGCTGATGCAGCCCTTGGGAAGGAGCTTCTCCCCCAGAGCTTGCAGGAGCATTGGTGTGCTGCTTTGTGGGGCTGCCCGCACGACGAGCATGGCCTCCACTGAAGTGTGATACCGTGAAGGCCACACAGAGACTGTGACCAGTAGAGGCACTGCTTACTGAAGTGTCTGTGCTGCTGTGGACAGGAGAGGAGTGGGCTCTTCTCCCATGTTACGAATGACCGGATGAGAGGAAATGGCCTTAAGTTGCACCAGGGGAGATTTAGGTTGGATATCAGGAACAATTCTTTACACAAAGGGTCATTAAGTATTGGAACAGGCTGCCCAGGGAGGTGGTGGAGTCCCCGTCCCTGGAGGTGTTTAACAGACGTGTGGATGTGGTGCTGAGGGACATGGTTTAGGGACCCTGGCAGTGCAGGGTGAACGGTTGGACTCGATGATCTTAAAGGTCTCTTCCAGCCAGATGATTCTGTGAAGATGTCCAGTTTGCAGTTGAGTTCAAGCGCAGGACATGCCCCAGGGCCTGTGTAAGAGGAGTGGAATGTAGGTCCACCATGAGACACAGGAGGACTTTAAATCCAATCCATGCTACTCCTGGTTGCTTATCGAAAGTGATCACAAGGTGTTTAACACCTCGTGCTAGTGTCCTGCCCTACTGACGATTACTTTGTCCACTCTGGAGGTGTGATGCACACTGGCATCTGCTGGTGACTCGGGTTTTGGGAACAGTGTTGCTAAAACTGCCGCAGGCTGACTTACTCTTTGTCTTCTTCACAACAGTGACAAAGGAAAGCCAGATGCAGGACACTTTTCCTCTTTGGTCTGCTATCTGGCCATGTACGAACAGGATCTGCCTTTGACTCTCTTACAATCTTTCAAAAGGAAAGACAAAAAAGAGAAAGCCAGTAGATTTCTCTTCTGGGCTTTTGAAAGCCCTGGCTAAAAGAAGACCCCAAAGTGTCACTAATTATACCCAGCAAAGGCTATAGTTGGATTCCCAGGCTCTAAAAAGTATCGCTGGATAGCTGACTTAACTGCAATAAGTCCCATCAAACTTTTCTTGTGCTAAGACAGGTGGAATATTGAAGACTTGGTCTTAATGTACGGTATTTGTTGCTAATGAGAAATTTACCATTCCAACAGCTTTTCTTAATTAGGAAACCCAAAGGATTTGGACCTTGTTTTAGAAAGAAAATAAAACTACAGCAATTCCTGTTGCTGCATTCAAAATTCTAGCTTCAAAACATTTAAAATAGTTGAGAAATTAGTTTAGTAGAAAAAGGCATAAAATATTAATAACCTACTTAAAAAATTACCATTTACAAACCAAGGAAGCAGGAAGGAGTTATGACACTCTCCTCTCAAATCTTGCACTTACATTGTTCTGTAATTAAAAATGTTTAAACTTCTCCAACAATTGGTTTAGAATCAGTCTTATTCCTGCTTGATTAGAAAGAAGAGTGAGAACGTAATAAAATGTATGGTCAGATATACAAAACCAGCAATCTGAATTACAAAAAAAAAAAGGAAACATTTTGCATTTCAAGTTGAAAGAAGAAGTAGACACTACAGAGGCTGTCTCCACATGTATATCAATGGACTTCATCAAGTTTGATGTCAACTGAGCAAGCTTGCTGAAAATATTTCAAAATTCTGGCGAAAAAAAAACCTTTTCATAACTAACACAGCTTTCCACAGATTTTTTCCGTTTGTTTAAAAATTTTTATTTGGAGGGAAAGGAGAGGTAAACCCCATCAAAAGATTGTTTTTGTAAAAGGCAAAAATGCGAATTCTTGCTTCTGTCCTTGCTGTGTCTTGTTCCTACGCTAGGAAAAATAATAGAGGAAAAAGGGAGAATCTTGTCCAGTTCAAAACAGAGTCTTTTCCTGAAAGTGTCAAGCAAAATGATAAATATGCTGCTTCATCTCACATTGTTAATAGGAAACACCCATTTTTGGCGAGCTGTGGTAGATTCTGCTCTGTGTAGCCAAGGCTGTGGTTCGTACAACGGGAGCCAGAGGAGGTGCAGTGATGGAGATGCTGCGAAATGGGAAACTGGCTTAAGGCAGATCATTGCTGTTTCCTGAAAGCATAGAACTGCTGATAGTTCCAATTATTGGAACAATCATTCATATAAGAAATATTATGTTATTTCCAGGAACCTGTGTTTAGAGAATACTGAAATAGCAAATGCAAAACCCATTAAGAGCCAAACAGCGTCTTAAAATATTCTCTCTAATACAGATCTGCAGTTTTTTACGGATCAGCTTTCTATTGTAAAAGGTCAGACTCCTGAGACGCAGCTTTTCAACTGATATAAACAGATATAATTCCACCAGCATCACTGACTTTCATCAGCTGACTTTTGGCTTTTTCTCAGCCCCAGAAGGCAAGGTCTGCACAGGAGGGGATTGGCCCAAGTCATCCTGTTCAAGCGAACTAGAGCCCTCAAACCCAGTGTCAAGTGGGGCTTAGGACTTGGATCTCTTTCATAGGGCTGAATTTGATCATTAAGTGCCTACCTTGTAGTGCATGGCATGGGGTGAGAGCAGACTTGGGGATGCATCTTTTTGTAAAGCTCATTAAAGAACTTCGGAAATGTCTCTTACATGAGGGCAGATGATTCCAAAGACAAGCAGAGTTCAAATTATATTTCACATAAATACATACACACAAAATGTTATGCCTATTAAATAAACATGTAGAATTACTAAATTGTAGTTAGTAAGGTTCCGGGTCTGGTTCAGCTCTGTCTGAAATCACTTGTTTCAGGATTACTCTGTTGATGTTAGAGTATTTCCTATCTTTGAAAGATGATATATAGTACACAATGTCTGAAAGGTTGAAGGAATCTATTGGCTATATTAATAGATATCATCATTAATAGTATGCTATTACATATATGAGGGTGAAATGTGAGATGTAAGAGAAAACTTCCAGGTTTTTGTCCCGAGTACTATCTCTGCTGTTAACAGAGAAAAATGCCTTGAGCTACCACAGACAAATTAAATCCAGCAGTATAGCGGTGGTGTAGGGTAGTAGTGTACACTTTTTGTAGTTGATAAAATCTTACGTCTTGATACGTAGTTTGAAATAATTTTGCATTACACGGATGCTTCTAATTTTTTTACATATTTGATATCCTGAATGTTCTGTGCTCAAGCCCCAAAGTCTCTATGACCTTTCTAACTACAGATTATTGTCTATGCCAGATGGCTGGATGAGCAGCAGGTTGTTTTTATTCTTATTTAATAAAATAATATATTAAGTGCAAATCATAAGAACTTAATAGGAGAAGAGAGAAACAGAGATTTGCTTATTTTTAATACAGGTTTTCTGGTATTTCTTAAAATTGTTTCTGCTGATAAAGATTTAATGGAAAAATTCAAGATGGTGCTAATATTACACAGAAGGAAAACTCAGCACAAAATTTCTATAGAGTGGAAATGCTCAGAAGTAAAATATCCTTCTCAATTGGCCTGAGAGCATTTTGGTTTTCAGAATTGCATGCTGCTTGCTGAGGACACCATGCCTGGGCATGCTAAGTGTGTAGAACGCCTTTAAAACACCACGTAAACTATACTAATGGACGCTGAGTTTTTGAAACTCCACAATAATTTAGTGGCTCAGTAATTCTGATTGCTTGTTGCACCCTCATGATCCTTCCAAGGATTAGCCACCTGGGGCAATGACCTATTATTTTTATGGCACAGTTGATCCATTTTCAGTTCTGTGCACACTTCTGGAGCCCTGCTTATTATTAGGCTGTATACAAAGGCTATATACAACCCGTGTTTGCAAAATGACACCTTACAGCTGCTTCTGTAAATTATTTCTATTTATGTCAATTACCACATATTTAAATTTGGAGAAACAAGCAATATAAAGAGGACCAGCATTTTCTATTTTAGGTTAAAACTGTGGAGGTTTATTTAGATGCAGACTTTCTGATAAAGGTAGTATTAAGATGAAAAATAAGCTGCATAACTCAGTAAAATCAGGCTTATTAAAAAAATATGCTAAATTCTTTCAGTCCTCCAGTGTGAGAGACACAATTAATTAATTTGGGCTATTACAGGTACCGTGAAGAGACAAGACCACTGCATTGGAATTTGACAAAGCTGTAAGTGGTGTGTTAACAGTCAAAGCAGAATTCTGCTAATATAGTCTTGTGTCTGCAATTTTTTCTCCTTTTTCAGACTTTTCCTCCTCATTTGCAGATCGTTATATATCTGTAATAGCTTAGCAGCCAGGAGAGACAGAGGAAATGGCAATCTCTAAGTAGAACTAGCTGGAGGAAGAGCCGCAATTGCTTTTGGATCACTGCTTACTGTAGGAGTTTGCCCTCTCAAATTCTTTTGCCTTCTATTATTAAGTCTTCTTTATGCGAATATTGCCAATAAATGTGAGAAGTAGAAGTACAAGTGCTATCTTTTGGAGAGTGGGGCAGAACGTACAAAGGGCAATCCAGCTCTGCTTATGAAGTCCCAAACCGGTCATCCTCAAATTATAGTATTTGCTATAGAGAAAGTTAAGCTAAACCCACTAGATGGACTTTAATAAATACAGCCAAATGAAAATCATTTGGGTCTATTCATACCTGTGTAAGATTACCTCTCTGTTGTTACGCACTGTGTGGCTGAGGAAGAGCCTAGAGCTTTTGCTTTTATAATATCAGCGTTTGTATATAGTGTGGTCTCATGGAAAGGATGTATTTGGTCTGGCTGAGATGGAGTTCATTTTCCCCACAGCAGCCTCATAGTGCTGTGCTTTGCATTGTTGGCTAGAAAGGTGTTTTTTCTCCTCCTGAGCGGTGTTCGCGCGGTATCAAGGCTGTCTCTCCAACGTCCCCCTCTCATGAGTAGGTTGGGAGTGGGCAAGACCTTGGAAGAGAACATAGCCAGGACAGCTGACCCAAACTGCGTAAAAGGATATTCCATACCATATGATGTCTCCTCAGTATTACATTCTTTATTACAATGCTCGTCTTTCAGAGCAACCATTATTGAAGCCCTGCTTCCTGGGAAGTGGCTGGATAGAGGCTGCTGATGAGAAGTAGAGAATAAATATTTTGTTTTCCTTTGCTTCCGCACACAGCTTTTGCTTTTGCTTTATTAAACTTTCTGTATCTTGACCCATGAAGATTTTTTCCATCTTGTATTCTCCCCACCACCCTGTCCTGTGGAGGAGGGAAGTGATAGAGCAGCTGGCATTCAGCCAAAGTCAACTCACCACAGTCGGTTTTGGTGCCCAACGTGAGGCTCAAGACAAGGGCAGTTTGGTATTGAGCGAGCTATAGCTATAGTAGTTATTAAGCGGCCAGCTCCTGTGCAGGTCAGGGTGTGTGCTGGCTGCACTGCTTATCTCTCTCTTTTGCAGAGCTGGGAAACATGCCTACTACAGACAATGGCTATGTGCTTTGCCCTGGCACTGATGGCCTTGCTGTGCTGGGGGACCTGTCTTGAGGAGAGGAGGAGAGAGTAAATCTTCCTCTTCCTACCCAGGACTGATGTGGATGCTTTTATAATGCAGGTTCACAAGGTCTTTGTTCACCCTTAGGCAAGGTGTTTAATACTACTAATTGACCCTGGTGTAAGAGAAGACAACTTCTGGGTGAGGTGATACTGATATGTGCCCTGAGGCAGCTGGTCCCTGGGTGGCAGAGTGGGTAGAAGGATCTGGGCAGGTTCTTAGGGCAGTTATCAACTCCCATAACCTGGGAAGCAACCCTGGCAAACTGACACGCCACCTGATAGATGAGTGCCTTGCCTACCCCAATGAGAACCAGGAGCTCCTAGCACTGTACTGGGACCTTGTTGGTGCCTGTTCAGTACTCTCAGAGGACTGTGGTTGAGGCAGGGATCCAAACAACAACTGCAGTAATTGCCCCAGCAGTGAAGAAGAAACAGTGGGCAAGGAAAGCAATGGGTCCATGTCATTGATGAGCAAGGGAGGAGGCCCCTTGTATCCTTGGCACAGATTACCTCAGGAGAGGGTACTTCAAGGACCCAAAGGGGTGCTGATGGGCTTTTAGTGTAGCCACTGTGAACACAGAGAACTTAGTTATTTCAGGGTTAAGAAGCGAGAGGTACATTTTTCTAAAGCATGCAGGTTGTTTAGAAACCCAGAATATTCTCCCCTTCTCCCCTCAGCCTCAAAGGGAATCTGTGGCCGAATTTTCACATGTATTTAGGCCTTTAACAAGATCAGCCTTGAGGAAATTCAAGAAGCCAACTTAGGTGGCCCACATACAGTTGAAAATTGAGCTGGGCCCCTGAGGCCATTTTGTGCATGCTTGAGTAACTTTGAAACTCCAGCCACAGGGCATTTTGTAGTTCATTTTTCATTGACTTGCAATGAAACCTAAGCTGCTAAGAGCCAAAACTCCGTTTCTAAAATGAGGAATTTGAGAAAAATACATCATATGGGTACTTTTGGAAACTGCACTTCATGCGTGCAGGGCTACAGTGGACAGCAGGGTAGGGGTGCTGCCACAGACAGAAATAGCAATGCCCAGGGGCTGGGAAGGGAGCAGTACCAGGTTGCAATGACCTTGGGTAGTGAAGGAGGGGATGGTGATCCCCCCAGAAGTGAGCAGATTGTAGTTTGGCTGTGATGTCCATTTGGAGATATGGAGTAAGTGTAGTGAAGGGACAATGGCAGGGAGCAGGGCAGCACTAATGGTCAGGAGGAAGAAGGAGATGCAGGAGATGGTATCTCAAGGAGGGACTAGTAAATGGAGTTGAGAAGGTGAAGTGTGAAGTGCCAGCAACCCTGGCAGCAAGGCTAGTGGGCTGAATAACCTTGCAACAAGCCAAGGTTATGAGCAGGTGAAACCACAAGCAGGTGTGATACCAGATGATAAACAGATAGAAAGGGGAAGAGGGAACGGGGAAAAGAAAGTGATAGATATGAGCACAGCATGGTGTCAAAAAGCAGTGAGGAAAGGCAGGAAACAAGGAGGTGAAGAAAAGAGCAAAGGAAGAATCAAAACCTGGAGATTAGCAAGTACAGAAAATATTCTTTACCCTCAGAGAGAAGAAGCAGTGAATGGGGAAGATGAGAGAACCACTAGTAGTAAATGGGACAGCAGCAGAGAACTGCAGTTGAGAGGTGGGAGGTAACTGGCAGCTAACTGTGTGGGTAAGGGCAGGCATTGGGTAAGGGAGGTGGTGGTGGAGGCAAAGGGGACAAAGAAGGGAGGGAGGCACGATGTCATGGGAAAGTAGAAAATGCAGCAGCTGAGAAAATCAGCAGTCATCATGGGCAGGTGCTGAAAGGAGATGAAAAGTGGGGTGGAGGGGAGACACTGCAGGTAGGAGTGAGTTGTTTGGCAAGGAAGGATGAAAGAAAGGCAGGCAATGTCCTGAGCAGGCAGGAAGGTTAGGTGACCAGGGAGCTTATAAAAACAAGATGCTACTATAGTGCTGATAAGGGACTGTGAGAGCCCCACAGCCTGGGAGGTGCCAGAATGCTGCAGGTAGTATAGACAAGTGAGGTGATTGGGACAGGAGGTGAGCTGGGCTGTCAGGAGTGCTGGTGAGGCTGTAAGGCTTAAAAGGCAGAAAAGAGCTTGTGAGAGAAGGTGGCGAGAGTAGGCAGGGCACTATGGAGCTGGGAGAGGGAGGTGAAGCAGGCAGTGATGGAAACTTCAAGAGATGGACTCCCAGGGGAGAAAGACAGAGCATGAGGCAAAGCGACAGATGAGGAGGGAGCCAAGTGATGGCTGGGGTGAGGAAATGCTAAGGGACTGCTGAGGAGAACTGTGCTGGGCAGTAAGTAAACCTAGCTACAAGGAGAGATGGTGACGGTAGTAGTCAGTGGGGTGGGGAGGGCTGAGGGACAGTGGTTAAGTATAGCAGAGAGATCACTAAAGGAATGGGGACAGCGAAAGCAGGTCAGAAATTGAGTGGCAGTAGGCTGTAGAAGAAACACAGCTATGGCTGGTGGAAGAACTAGTAATAGAAAAAAGCCTTAGAGAAAAACAATTAGAAACTGGAGAGGAGGAGTCAGCAAACCGGAGTTCGATGGAGGGGAGCTCTGTATGGGCAGCTACATAGGAAAGGCAGCAGCAGCCTGGGAATGGCCTGCAAAGGGAGGGATGAGCTGTAACAGCAGGACAGCCATCAGTACTTGGAGAGGCTTGGTGGTGTTTGGGTGATGGGGCAGTAAGTGGGCACTCGGAGGAAGCGGAGCTGTGAAACCGAGGCCGCAGATCAGATATGTGATGGAGCATCAGAAAAGATGAGACTGCAGCTGAGGCAGGGACAGCAAGGGGAAGGAGAGGAAACCAATCTTCTAGAGAGGGTAAAAGAAGAGGATGGGAAGATTGGGGCAAAAGGGTAAAAAAAGAACAGTGCAGAATGAGAATTGGTCCTTTTGGCATCTGGAATAAGTGGAAACAGGCATAGTGGTAAGGAGAAACGGCTCTGACCAGCAGCACAGTTACCACTAAATAAGGAAAGGGAGCAGGGTCTAAATGCAACTGTGGGAAGAGGGAATAAGTGGAGGTTGGAATGATGACCAAGGCAGAACTATCTAGTAAAGATGAGGCTGTGAAGCAAGTCAGAGAGAAGTTGGGGAGCAAATGAGGTGATGTGGGAGGGTGCAATAGAGGTGACAAAGGGGCCCCAAGGAGAAGCTGGCTAACAGGACAGCAATGTTGGCTCAGCCATGAGAGGTGGGGAGGATAACACACACAGCGATGATCTGAAATGAGAGTGAAAGGACAGGTTTGCAGAAGATACAATAGAAAGTCCTTTTGGACTGGTAGCTGGCAGCAGGAGACAGAAAATAGAAATGACTGGTGGCAGGGCTAATAGTGAGCAAGCTGGAGTGGGCAAGTAACAACCATCCCCACTGCTATACTTGCAGGGCAGAAAATGAGGCAGGATTGGGTAACAGAAACACCATCAATAAGAACAGAGCCGTGACAAGATGAGTAGTGATGTAGGTAAGGAGGGTATGAGGGCAAGTGGCATGCAAAAAGGCAAATAGATACAACCATGGTGAAAGGGAGCGTGAGGAGTGCATGGTGATTAAGAGTGAGGACAAGTGTGGGGACAGCTGTTTTGTCAGGAAATTGTACTGGGTCTGGTTGGGATGGAGTTAAATTTCTCTATAGCAATGTACCATATGGTACCATGTTTTGGACTGGTAACTAAAACAGTGTAGATAACACAGCAGTGTTTTTTGTCTATTGCGGAGCAGAGCTTGCACAGCTTCAAGGCTTTATCTTTTTCCCCTCTCTGCCTCCCCTTGCCTCCCTGCCAACAGGGGTGGGAAAAATATTGGGAGGAGACACAGCCAGGACAGTTGATCTGAACTGGTTAAAGAGATGTCCCATATAGCGTCATGCTCAGCAATAAAACTGGGGAGAAGCAGGGAGTAGGAAGGAGGGAGGGGTGTTTTCCAAGGCAGCCGTTGTGCATAAAGATTGGCTGGGCATCGTTCTGCTTGTGGGAGGTGGTGAGTGATTGCATTGTGGGAGGGGGTCCCCTCTTTCCTTTGCTAATTAAACTGTGTTTACTCATTAACTTCACTTATTAACTGTGTTAAACTGTCCTTATCTCAAGTTTTCTAGCTTTTGCTCTTCCTGTTCTCTCTGTCCCACAGGGAGGGGCAATAAGCAAGCAGCTGGGTGGGAATTTTGCTGCTAGCTGTAATCAGCGCCCCCTGAAGCTGAATGCTGCTGCCTGGAAAAGGCATCGAAAGCAGGCAGCGAAGGACTTGGGGAGGAGAGGCAGCTATGGGAAGTGGTGAAAAGGAGCTGCATTAGAGCTGTAAGCTACAGGTAAGGGAGGTTTTGAATGAAGCTGGTATGGAGGATGAGGAGGCACACCAGCAAATGAAGTAGTAATCGCAGGCAGACAGTGCTGGTGATGTGGCAGGAGCAGGCTGCAGGCTATGCAGCAAGGGGAGAGGTGCCCGTCTGACAGGCTGGCAAGAGGAAGGGGACAAGCAGGGCAACAAGGGGGAAAGAAGAGCGAATGGACAGAAAATGCAGCTTCTGGGCAAAGCAGAGAAAGCAGGCAGCATAGGGAGCAACAAACTGAAGGTGAAGTTAGGCAGCAGTCAAAGGCTTGGAAAGACACAGAGCATAGGGTGCAAAGCGGAGGCAGGGGCTGGCAACAGCAGGAGGCAGCAAACATGCTGGTAAAAAGGTGAGAAATGTGGTCCGGCATGAAAGGTAAGAGCAGTCAGCAAGTCAGGTATTGAAATGAGGTGATGAGGGCAGGAGGGAGTAGTGTAGACAAATGGTGATGGGCAGCAAGAAAAGGTTGAGAGTGGAATCCAGAGACATAGCCTTTGGAAGGCACGGGAAGGACACGCTCACAAGCATTGGAAGCAAGCAGTGGCAAGAGGCAGAGAAAGCAGGTAGCTGAGGAGGTTGTGAAGGCAAGCAGCAAAAGAAGGAGCTTGTGCAGCGTGAGGGAAGGTGGCAATGGGCAGCAGTACGTGCTAGTGGCGTGGGAAAGAATCAGTGAGGTGGGAAGTGCAGGGGACACAGAGGGGCAGGAGGAAGCAGTAAGTGTAGGAGAAGTTAGGTGATGAGGGTGGATGATGACAGGCAGCAGATGGGAAACGGGGAGAGCTGTGAGAGCTGTCTGCAAACAGGGCAGCTCCTGACAGGAGACAGATGAAGCAGCAGGAGCAGGTAGGATGGCAAACAGGGCCATGAGTAATAGCAGACCATGGCATGGCAGAGATCTGAGAAAGGTCCTAGGCATTTGGGGAGCAGGAGCAAGCAGTAAGTGGCACGGTAAACCACAATATTGTGGGTAGTGAGCAAACACAGCTGCTAGGAGAAAGGGAGGAGGGAGGCAGCCAGCAAATGGGGCTGGCCAGAACAAGCAGCGAATGAAAGTAGTAATGCACACACATGGTGGGAAAGAGAGCAGCTAGGAGAAGGGAAAACAGAGGCAAACAGAGAGGTTTTCAGGATGGGTGACAAAGAGAAGGACAAAGCTGCGGGACCACAGGGGAAGGTGACAATGGGACAGGAATACAACAAATGAAGTAGTAGAATGAGATGGGGTGGGGGTGAGGGGAGAGATGGTGAAGGGAATTAGGTGAGGGCAGGTGCCAGACTCAAAGAAGTAGGGCAAGGCAGGGACTGATGAGGTAGCAAAAGGTAAGCAGTGAGGTGATACGGCAGCAAGAGGCAACAAGGAAAGGATAAACAGGAATATAGGACACAAAGAGAGAAGGTGGTGTGGATGAGCCCAGCAAGGGCAGGCAGACTTGAAATAGGAGATGGGGTAAGAGATGGCAGAAAATGAGATGGCAGCAATACCAGGGGCTGCAAAAGGAATGGGGAGTCATGGGCAGTGGGCTGGACTGGCACAGCAAGGTGGAGGAGAGGGGCAGAAGAAAGTGCAAGTGGCAAGCCAGTGCGTGGCAGCAGTACCCTGGGGAGGAGAGGTGGTGAGCAGGTAGGCTGAGGTAACAGGCGGGATAACAAATGAAGCAATGAAAGTGATTAGCAAAATACAAACCCTGCACTTTGCTGGCTGGAATTTACTGTAGCTTTCAAAAAGTCTAGACTCACTTCCCCCTACCTGTCTTCCTCCTGAAGCAGGAAGGATCGTACTATTTCCCTCCCTCTCCTCTCTGAGGTTTTAAATGGAATAGGGTGTTTTTTTCTTAATTACTGTCTCCACAAGACACAGGGTTTGAAAGCACTGACAGCAATTCTTAGTTTCTTCTAGTAACTCTAGGCTGGTTATTAGCAGAACTCTAATCTCAACACATCGGGCATTTCCCCCTTGTCTCTGTTAATGAGCTGAGGTGCTTACCTTATAGTCATCATCTCTGCCCTTTTGTAAAAGGAATTTGTTCAGGCATTTGCGTGTCACAGATTGCCCCCCAAAATTGTGTCAGCTTCCTGGATTGAAGAAAGGTGTAGTCCACTAAGCGGGACTCTGGCATCCTGGCTGGAAATGGGCATTGTCTAAATCTGTTATGGTGTGAAAAGAGTTAAAAACTGGCTGTGAATGAAGAAGTAGTTGGACCCATTTTGTATTGGCCTAGCTGGTTTCTTAATAGGGGATTAGGAGTAATTTATTGCTTCAGTCAGTGCTGTGTTTACTCACACATCAAGTGGGTAGTAAAAAGATAGATGCATCATTAGCAAAGGCCATATCAAGGATTTACAAATAAGCAAAAAAAAAAAAAAGATTAAAAAAAAATCATTATTCACTATTTATGTTTGCACCTGAAGTGACTCCGAGATTTTCAAAATGGTCTCATAGATCAGTTACATCCAATGGCAGATGCATATATTTTACCACAAGAGGTAATTTCAGGATTTGTCTAGAGCCAAATCACAGTAGGCAAAGATCAGCTTATCAGTCAATATCCTAAGCAGGAGCAGTGAGGAAGCAATCCAGCGGAGCTGACTCAGCCCTTTGCCCTTCTAAAGCAGATAAATTGAATTGCATGTCGTTTGCTGTGTGGCATGTTTCAAATTAAACATAAAGGAGAGCAGCCCTATTGACTTTACCTGGAAACTATGGCCCATGTTCCTATCAGTCCATCTGAGGAACCCAACTCAAGTTTTCTGTTAGGGAGTTATAATGTTGGCTAAGTTACTTTCTCTTCTCAGTAGAAAAGTCCCACCAAGTCCATCTATGCAGAGTACAAAAACTGCCCCTGGTGACCATATTCCTAACTTTGTCCCCCCTACATATTTTGCAGAAGAATCGGTGCTTAAACATCGTTAAAAATGGGGTATTCACCCAAGAGTTCTTGATGACCAGGTAGTCTTTGGTCTCTGGTGGCAGGCCCGCTTGCTACTGCTTACCCATGGAACAGCCGATGGATTCCAGGCATGCCATGCATATGCCGTGTGTAATTAAGTGCTTGGGCTGCCTGTAGGGTGAATGATTATAATACATTTATTTCCTGCATCAAAGAGAACTCACATTTAATTAGTTTTTCCCAAGTGAAACTGATACTGTGAGGGACTGTCAGGGAACTAATTTCAGATTGTGTAAAAGTTTCTTTGAAATATTTAAGAAAAAAAAGTTTATCAAATAAAATGTCAAGTTATTGCTGGTTTTATGTTACTACTTTCATCAAAGTAGAAATGGGGAGTTAGATGGTTTTCTTTCTAATTTAGAAGCTTTACTGGCAACACCCACCCCCCCCATATTTAAAATTCTGAAAGATATTAAATCAACTTAGACCATGGGAATATAAGATAAAGACAGTATTGGAAGGATGTCAAAACTAACAAAGTCTGGTTTCCTCTGGATTTGTATACCTGCACCGCCATCACAATAATGTTAGATTTTCATTATAAGCTTCTTTAACAATCTATCCCCTCTGCTAGCTGTTCTCAACCACTGCTGACTGACCAAGTCATAGAACAACCCAGGCTGGAAGGGACCCCAGGAAGTCTATAGTCCAACTTCCTGCTCAAAGTAGAGTTAACAATGCCATCAGACCAGTTTGTTCAGAGCTTCTTCCTGGTGGGTCTTGAAAACCAACAAGGATGAAGGAGACTGTATTGCCTTTCTGGGCAACCTGCTCCACTGTCTAGCTATCCCCACTGTCTGGCTATTCCCAGATGAAAAAGTCATTCTCTTTCATCTACTCTGAAGCTCTCTTCTTTCAATTTATGTCTGCTCACCTTTGTCCTTGTGCCCTGCACCCCTTTGAAGAGCTTGACCTCATCTCCTTGATGATCCCTCTTTCCTCTCCCCCTCCTCTCAGACCCAGGGAGACTGATGTCAGGCCTGCCTGAAGCTGACCCTTCCCCCAGCTGAACCTACCCTGGTCTCTCAACTTCTCCTCATGGGGTAAGCTCTCCAGCCCTGACCACCCTGAGGGACCTCCTCTGAGCTTGCTGCACTTCACTGATGTCTTTCTTGTACTGGGGGGTCCAAAACTGGACACAGTACCTAGATGTGGTCTAACAAATTCTGAGTAAAGGGGGAAAATAATTTCCCTTGGCCATGTTCCTGTTAGGAGAGCCCAGGGTGCTGCTGGCCACCTTTGCTGCTCGACATGTTGTGGGCTCTTGTTTGGCTGTTAGGGTTGCTCCCAACCATTATCCCCAGCCTGTACCATTGCAGGAGGTGTAGTTGAAGTGTGCCAGCTGGCAGAGGTAGCACCGTGTTCGTGATGCAGTTTGCCCGTCAGCTGAGTTCTAATCTGGAGTGCTCTCCTCTACAAAGCCTTTGATTTTTCCCAAAGCTGCTGAGGATGTGGTCCTGGAGAGGGGAGGACCTGCCTTGCTGTCAGGTTAGCCAGAAATCAAGCAATGGCAAAAGTTACTTGGGGGAGTGACAGAGAAAAGATGAGCGGATAGGCCAATGCCACATCCACATAGGTGTCCTATTTCCCAGGCTAAAATTACAGTTGCAAGCACTGAGCCTCTCCACAGAAACTCAGACAGAACCATGAGGTTACTTTTTATTGACACTTTCTATGTTGAGAAGGAACAGGTAGTTCCCAGTTCTTATTTTAAAAGCAATATTAAGATAAAGTGATGCTCTTCTGCCTTGCACAAAGTGGGGCTGTGTAGAATGAACTGAGTTTTAACGCAAAGCACAAAGGAACAGTGTCAGTCACCTCAATGTCGTTTATTATTGCTGAAACAGCATTACTAGGATCAGTAGCTCTCATGACTATCTGGCATCTCAAAGAAGTTGCTTGAAATGGATGAAACAGCCTCACCCTGGGTCTGGCCTTACTGAAAAAACCCCATCATGACATGTCCATCTCAAATTGTCGTCTGATCTGGCCCTTGCAAGGTCTCTGCTGCTACTTCACCATTCCTGCTTAGGGAAAATATTAGATATACTTCATCCATCAGACCACGGGTTAAGATATGATCCTTGCCTGTGTAAAGGTGAAATTGGAAGCAGCTCTTTGTTCTACAAATAAGCAAACAAACCTCGAGAGTCCCAGAGGAAAGATCACTAGTGCCCAAGTAAATATGGGCAAGATCAAGAAGAGCTTTTTCACAATTGGCTGAAATTGCAGAGAGCTCAAATAAACATGTAAAATGTGACATAAAGAAAAAGGAAGATGAGGGCACGGTGCTTGCACTGAGCCATATGTGTGAACAGGTTGTCATACAATAACAGATGAAACTGTAATGACAAATAGGAGTGGGATAGTAAGTTGTTCTCAGATGCGTCTAATCTAGCTATTTAGATGATGAGCCATATAAATCCTTGTTGTGTCACCTAACACTCCGCTGTGCAAACGCTATGATCAGAAATCATCAGTGTTAAATGTCACGGAATTTGTTCATTCATTACATGATAGGACGACAGCTTACTTCAAAAGCTCCCTGATATAAAAGGGACACAAGACTTGTTTCTTGATTCATGCTAGAATAATTTATTCAGTACAGACGCGTTGCTCGACTTGCAGAACTACTGTGTATTAATTAAGTTATATGCACAAAAAAAAGCACAGGTGTACATTCTCTTGAAACCAGAACATTATAAATTTGGTGTAAAAAGCAACCTGAATCCAGCATGTTCAGCTTTTGGAGGCAGTTCTAGACCTATACAAGTTTCAAAATCCTCACACGACACTATGCATGGGGAAAGACTTGGCTAACGTTTGGTGATGTTTAGTTATCCTATATAATTAGGCTGTACATCTGTGAAAGCTGTTTATTGTCAAAGGCTTTCAGAAACTTTTATATGTAATAGAATGATTAATATATTGAATTACAGTAGACGGAAGATTTTAGGACAAAGCCAAATTAGCTCCATTAGTCCCAAAGTGAATGAACTGAAAGAATTTTCTCATAGACCAGGAGTAATAAGAGACTTCAAAAAAATCTGGCAGTCTTTTAGATATGTATGACTTGAATGTTTTATAATGAATCTGTGAAATGCATGAGTTAAATTCACAGCAGAATATGAATTATATTTTACTGCTGTCTTTTTCTATGGTGTTTCTCTCTTTTGAGAATTTGTAGAATTATGTAACTTCTAAATTAAGGCCTTTGTTTCTGAATATGATGTCACCTTCTGCTTTTCCTGGAAAAAAAGGGTTGCTGCCTGGTACCTTCGAGGGCTATGTATGCTGTTGTGTTGCATGTCTGGTCTTACCACCAAATAAGGAGGCTCCACGGCAGCTCTGATGTGATGTAATGTGGTTTGACTAATTAAAAATACTGCTTTCAGTATACTGCATGGGTTTTTCATTAGAAAGGCTTCTGAACTCCCCAATGATTTTTGCAACTGGTCTCTGGTGTAAGAGTCCATTTTCATTTATTTGCCAGCCTTTGAGCATGCTCAAGACCATATGTTAGGCTGAAGTCTCCAAGAAAATGTAACAAACTTGATTGGAAATGATGAAGATACTTTTTCCCCCAACAAAACATTATTATCATTATTAACCTTTCTATGGCAGTTATTATTTAGAGGATCTTGAGGTCCCAGCGGTTAATGAGTTGTACCACAGCCAACTGGTTTCAGACCATAGGTGAGAAGTAATAAATATGGAGAGAAGACTATGACATGAGCAAGCAGAACACAGAGGACAGCAATAATTTCTGCATATATTTGTAAGTAAGGATCACATTTGATTGAAAGGTCATTTACTGTCCCTCACAGTATCCTTGTGGACAAGTTGCCCAGCTGTGAGATGAGCATATAGTCAGTCTGCTGGGTGAAGAGCTGGCTGAATGGCAGGGCTCAAAGGGTTGTAGTGAAAGGGGCTACATCTGGCTGGTGACTGGTCATCAAAGGTGTTCCACAGAGGTCAATTCTACAGCCAGTTCTGTTTCATCTTTTTATCCATGATCTGGAGGCAGGAGTTGAATGCATGGTTAGTAAGTTTGCTGATGATACTAAACTGGAAGCTGCTGTTGAGGGGGAAGTTGCTGTTGTAAGTTCTATCGGGATAGTGACGAGTGATCTGATCTAGCAGCTTGCAAGCCCCTTTTACACCTGTCAGTAAAAAACCCACATTCTTCATAACAGAGTCTTTACTATCAAAAGAAATGAAATATTACAGGTATATGTACAGGCAAGTAATTTCATACCTAGCCGAGAGGTCTTATTTTTCTCTCTTCTGCAGCGGGAGCTGTATTTAACAATAAGGGCAATCACCTTATTATCTGAAGTCCTATAAATTTCAAATATTAATTCATGCAGTCTTATTTTTAGCCTAAGATCAAGCTTTGCTTTCTGATGGTTTTTTTATGTGAATCAGGTCTTAATATTCACGTTACATTGTCTGAGCCTCTTGCATGATATGAATCGTAGTTTACATTCTGTTAGTCACCCTTGGCTGCTTTGTCTTCATCTAGGCACGGACCCAGAACTCTCTCGCACTGGAGGGGTCTCTGAGGGTGGGTCTGGGATCTGCTAGATATAAATTATTATTCACTGTGTCCTAAATGTGAGTTTGGCGAGGGAGGGAGGGAAGAGCTAGGGAAGATGACTCTATGCAAAGCTCAGAAGCCTGAGACTTAGATTTAAGTCCCAGGCATGCTACGAAATTCCTTCGTGACCTTTTGGAACTGGCCTTAGCTATGCCTACCGGAGATCTTGCAATGCTGTGGGAACATTCCCAAGCTAGTTAGGTACCAACAAGTGGGGTGCTATTCACACAGTGCTCTATTCAGGCTACTTAACCCCTAACTGAGAAGTAGGACATCTTTCAGGTTTCGGTATCTCTCCTCAGTGCTGCACTCTATTTGTAAACATCCCCTGAGGTTCTCCATGCTTCAGCCTTTCTCTATGAAATCCTCCTTCTCTGATCACACGTTTTTTGATGAACCACAGGGAGAGGTGCTGTTTCTCACACTACGTTTGGATGGCACCTAACAACGGATGTCATAATCTCTAGCCAACAGTGTGATACAAATAAACAGAAGGAGTGATTTGCTATTATTTGCTTGTACTGCTCTATCGGCCAGAGAGAGCAAACCAATTTTACACCCTTCAAAGTGAAAACACAGGTAAGCCTGCGGGTGGAATGATAAGACTGTAGATTGGATTAATCTTTCAAGAAGGATAGCAGGATCTGTATCACCTATCAGACATCTGAAGAGATTTGGATGAACCATCTTGTTCCAGCAGTGAGACAGATTAAAGGCAAAAAAACGAGGAAAACCAGGCAGAATATCACTTAGACAGCATAACTGTGACCATCAACAAGTCAAACCCCACTGGCTATAGTTCTCCTTCCCCAGAGCACCTGGCTGGCCTGTACATCTTCCCGTGAGTTGTCACAAGATGGGGCAGGAGCCAGTGGCCTGGCAGGCGCCCACCTCTGCTGGCTGGCATTTCTTAACAAGAGAAGAAAAGAGGCTGCACTGCCTCGTTGGTGAGTTCTGCCCCCAGCTTGCTGACCGAGTCCTTTCCCTGTTCGAAAGCCACCTGGTTCTCTCTATTTCTTTTTAGTGGTCTGCAGCTACTCCCATTCTGTCCTGAAGGATGCACTTTACGTGACACAACCCGCTGCTGGTTGAGAAGCTTGCGTGACAGCCCACCCCAGCTACTCTGCCTCTTGTCCTCCCCTTCGCTGCTTTGCAGTGCTATCCACCAAGCGTTCAGCTGGTGCTGAACCAGAAACACAACGGCGCATAAAGCAGAAGGGGAAGAGATGCACCTCTTGCCTTCTCAGAGTTAAGCTATGCAGCCGAACAGCTGGTGTAGCATATTCCTGAAAGCCAACTACCCTTCCAGCCACTCGTGGCACGGTGCCCTGCACCTAGAGTTATGAGGCATGCTGGGGTTTTACTGACAGGATTTTGATCTTATTTTAGGCTCCTCTGAATTATAACCCGAATACTGTTGTTATACTCTGGATCCAAAGGTCACAAGGGCATGCTACAATTATGAAAGATTAATGAGACGCTTCATTAACCTTTGCACTTTTGACTACTTGGAAATATCTCATCTGTGTTATTTTCAAGGAAAAAAAAGTGTTAGTAAAAGGAAGCAATATACTCTGGTGTTACTAGAACATTTTTGTGCCAGAAGTTACCAGTGTTTTACTTTATCTTGCTCATGCCTTCCACTGCATTCTCCTTTCCCTGATTTCTCCTTTCTCTCCAGGTCTGCTCTCACATTCTTCTGAGAACAGCAGTGACCTTCTCAGTGGTGGAGGGGCATCCCACCAACAGTGGCCTCGCCAACAAACCACCCAAAATTCTGATTTTATTCAGGGTTTAATCTTCTTTTCTTTCATTTTGTGACAATTTTCCAACTTCTCCCATGATTTAGTGGTGATTTTAAAGGCAAGTTTATTGTAGGTAAAAGGAGAAAGGTAACTTCCTATTCATGTAGCTGCTTTATGACTGCTCTAAAGGCGTATGAAAACAACATAAATAATACATATCAATCAAAGAAAGAGTTTACTTTCTGAGACCAAGTATTCTGTATGGCAGGACAGTTTAGACTGTGCTAGAGGTTCATTCCTGTGCTGTAGTGAAGCAAATGAATAAATGAGGAAAAACACAATGATTTTAATTTTAGGCAAGCGACTATTGTAATGTGTTCAGATTTTGCCTTAGATAACTCATTACCTAGTTCTTTATTTGGTATTTTTTTGTCATACTGTACTTTGAATTTTTTATGAGAATTCAGTGGCTCAAGCACTGTACACAGAATTTTCCCAAAGTGCCAAATTGCGTTTTTGAATCTCTAAAATCTCACTGAAGCCCAGCTAGCCTGAGATTCCTGAATCATGTAGGTCTTCTGAAAATTCTCCTCCAGTTTGTTCTCATTAGGGGTTACAGCCCTACCTCCAAAAAAGACAAGACAGCAAAATAACTGATGCGAGCCTTATGTCGTGGAGAGAAAAGCCAAAGCCGTATTAAAGGAGAAGCTTTCACAGACACCTAAGTGTGTCACTAATAGCTAACTTCCATCTTTTCCTGCCCTTCTCCCTTTAACTCAAATACTGTGTGGTTTGTCCATACCCACACTTGAATTGGGCAAGAGATGCCAGCCTGACCTCCTGTCGCCAGTCCCTGCTGCCATAATCACAAGTGAATCTGCCTCTCCTCCACAGTCACTTGATGCTCCATGTCAAGGAAACGTCCCACACAGTGACATTAGTGTCCACAGCAAGGCCAAAAAGCTCTGTGATCTCTGCAGAACTGGGAGCGTTGCCTTTTTTATTTGTCTATGAGACCCCATGCCATTGCTGGGCTTGTGTCAGTAACACATTGTGCTTTTTCTTCCCCCAAAAAGAGAATGAAGGAAGAAATGCGGGTGAACTGTGACTCCAGAATATTGCTCTGTGCTCAGTAATAAACCTGCTCCTTGAGAGAGAGAGATGGGATTTGGAAAACGCTGAGGAACAGCTCCCAGAGGTTCCCTGAAAACGACTTCCCACTGGGTGGGCACTGGGTGTAAATCACACCGCCCTTGAACCTCATTCCTCTGACAAGCTCCTGGCCCGTCCACCCCGATTCAGCTGAGGCTGAATTGTCACATCCCAAAGATTTTCTTTGAATTTTAGTTTTTTAACTTGCTTTTGGATGCGGAGGCTCTTCACTAATAAAGAACATGGCTTAAGTCTGAGGTACCACTTGGTGATACCCAGTTAAGCTTGCATAAGTTTCACCAAAGTCTGTGGGTGAAATCCTGGCCTCGCTGAAATTAATACATAAAACTGCCATGAGGGAGGATAAGTCAGGCTGAGATCTCTTCCCATAAGAACAGAAAAAGGTCAACAGCTCAACCTATACACAGATTAGTAATTTAGCTAGTACCTAACCCATGTAACATGTATTTGCTATCTGACAAAGGATCACGGAGTCTGGAGAGAGGTTAATGCAGTTGAACATTAACAAATTATTTATAAAGGAGCATCTGGTCTTGTGGTGCCTTGCTAGGGCTTGCTCGGAAATACCCATCAATCGCCTGTAACCAGGGTGCCTAATCTCCCACTTCAATTCTAGGGCCTTTTTTCATCCTTTTTTTTTTTTTCTGTAAATATAACTTTTTCTTCCCCCCCCCCCCCCCCCCCCCCCCCCGCCACAGAGAAACTGGTGAAGATCAAACATCAGTCCCTCTTTTTCACACTGGACAATTTAAAGTCTGTAACGATGAACTCTGTATTGAACGTTTGTCTTACTTCAAGATGTTTCTAACTTCAGCTTTTCACAAACTGTTATTGATCTCCAACTCCAAAGCAGTAAATCCTTTTGTATAGTAATTCCATAAATACAGCAGAGTTGGGGGGCTTTGAATCTTCATTTGATCAAAAAGTTCCAAATCTCTCAGATAAATCTATAGCTCTCAGTGTCAGCTTTGCCGGTATTCAATCATCTTTCCTTGGACGCTAAATCAAATGCCTTGAGTTTGTGCTAAATTTTTTTGTATGTTTCTGTGATATCTGTAGTAAGTATATTGTCCTCAGGTGACTGTCAATTAAATAATAATTTGCATTTATCATTATGAGAAAGAGGTTATCCACTTAATAAATTTAACTAACTCTTTTTCTCCTCTTTTAATTTATGGTCACGGACAGCTATAATTTCAGGAGGATGGATGGAGTAAAATAATTACCTGAATCTGCCTAATGCTTTCCTCTAAAGTTCTTTAAAAAATGGATTAGTAAACTCTAATCCCTATTTATTAGAACTATTTATAATAAATCCCATTAGACTCTTCCTTGAAGATATTTGGATTGGGTGAAATTAACCTCTTAGAGGCAGAAAAGAAGGCTAGTACTAGCTAGTAATTATCTAACTAGTATTTAGTAATTATTACTAGCTAGTAATTTTCTAACTAGCTAGTAATAATCAGAAACTGACTCCTAAGTTCTCTTCTTGGCTCCTTGCTATTTATCTGCACAGCAGTCTGGGAATGCAGCTGCTTCAACTCCTTTGGCAGGAGCTGGAACCACTTCTTAAATTTGGTAAGAGATGCCTGTCTGTAATCTGCGTATTTTTACTGGTCACACAATTGTCCAGGTACCTGAAGCACGTTCTTCCTTTGCCTTTAGCTGAGAATAGTATTACAAAGATGAAGACAGGTTGTGGTTTTTTGTTTTTTTGTTTTTTTTTTTCCCCTGGAGAAAGGAACTGTCGTCTGATTCAGAATATATCTCTTTTATTGCACATCTTTTTATCATTCGCTACAATAAATGTTCAAAAAGACATCATGCAAAATACCTCCTAAAGACAAGCACAAATCAAAACCTCCTGACTCCATTAGGCATTAAGAACATAGATTCATCAGCGATACTAGTTTTATGGCATTTTATAATTTTCCCTACTTCTGCAGCCTCACCTGTATTCCACAAAAAAAATACCTTTCTGCTTCTGTCCCGCAGAGACAATCTTATGCCTGCTCCATAGGCACAGTGTCCTAATCTTCAAGATATAATCTGGGTAAAACTCAGAGGAGCTGTTTTCAGTTTGAATTTGAAGTTTGCTGCTTCTATTTTAGAGCTGGAGAAAGGGGATTTGTGCCTGAAAGTTTGTCTCTGTCTTCCCAATATTTGCCCAAATCTTTAACTTCTTCCAGCCTTGGCTTCATTAGGTATTAGCCTGTCCCAGCTAGTGCAGCACTCCTGCTGTCCAAAGACGACAGTAACTGAAGACTGATTGGAAAAAATAAAGTTACCCTTGCAGGGTCCCAGATTTGCATTGTTTATCATTCTTTTGGATAAAACCATCACCTTTTTGGCTTCATCTAACTCACTACTGGCCATATTTTTTCCCCTCTGATATTCCTGCAGTCTCCAAAGACTTTCTCTGAATTTAAGCAAGCATCTCATTGACCAGAGAAAATAAAAGGCCCCAACTACACTTAGCTAAATCAGGACCGTGTTACGGTTTTGCAGTTCCTTTCCCAGCTGCTTTCAATTTTAAGGAAATTATCAGTGAATCAAACAATCCCCAATAACTCTATAGCATCCAGTGTTTAATGCTTTGTATATTTTGTATTCAAACAAAAATGTTGCGTTGATGACTTAGTTATGAAGCTGTCTACTTCTTTTTCCATGCCTCCTCATTCCGAAATGTGAGGTGAATTTATTCAAGTGAAAATGTTTTATCACAAGCAATCAAGCCAGTGGTTATTATATAATGGTCTATCATTTGCATTGGCTTTGTTGCATCTTTAATGAAAAGCTTGATAAGAAAAGTGCACAGAAGCCCACAAGAAATGTTATGGGATAATAACTCTTCCTTGCCAAGGTTTGCAAATCTCTGCAAAATCACAGAGAAACTACTCTACAGCAGTGCTGCTGTGATGCCATGGTGGGTCTGGCAAATGTTCTCAATGTTTGAAAACTAAACTTCAGTTACTAAAACTTTTTTCAGGCTATGCTTGTGTTTATTTAAAAAAAAAAAAAAAAAAAATCCATCCTCTTTGTGCATTCACTGTCTTTCATCCCAACACAAAAAAGTGCTGTTTTTCACCTAAAATAATCTTTGAAAAAGCTTTGGTTTTCTACAGTAGCTCCCCAAGTTACTGGAGTACGGCTGGAGTAATCTGTGTGCTGGAGTGAGCCACTGTCGTGTTTGTAAGGAGGATGATGGACCAACCCAGTGGCTGGGAAAACAGTGTTTGGTTATTCACAATTGACCTTTGTGGCTTAGGGTTTGGACCACCAATTTACGCACTCATGCACAACGTTATTCATCCATATCTATTTATGAATTTACATTCACATATGTAAATACTTTCATATATGTGTTCATATTATACCCACATGTAGAACATATATATATATTTCATAGGTGTTCAGAACTTCAGATTAAAGTCCTTTGAGCCTTTGCAATCTAAGCAGGAAAGGAGTCAGACTGTGCCTTTGAACTTTTTAAATATACCATCACATTTGTGAAGTATCGGTTTTGCACCAGGGACATTAGCAACAGAGTTTAAAAGACTCAATCCAAGTAATATAATAAAGGATGATCTGAAGGACTGCATTTACAGTAAATACCGTGCTGCTAAATTAGTAAGTGCCAGTGCACAGTATATGTCACCGCCAGCTCTCTAACACTTGGCTTAGATCAAGCAGCCCCACCGTGTTAAACTGATGGAGTATGTGCTCTTAAAGTCAGAAAAGCCGATTCAGATCTCCATGGGCTCTGCTGGCAAACAGCAACTAGCAAAAAGAAAAAAATTGGATGGACTGGGTCAAACTCTACGTTCTTTTTACAGGTAACACCACCTGATGTTCATCTGTCTGCATTTAAAGAGTCAGCCTGCTTGCAGATGCTTTTGTTCAGGATCTACCTTGTGAACGAATGCCTGTGAAGTTCCAGGTGAGTGTTACCTTCCATTTTCTTCTTTACAAGGGAAAGGAGGAGCTCCAAATAAACTCGCTAGGGAGGAAAAGTAATTGGGAAATAACACTCCTTCTGAAACGCTCTCTTAAAGCTGTTTTAACCAAGAGCACGTGTACATAGTGCTCTACACTACATTCTGCTCACGGTGGTTTTATTATTTTTTTTCTTTGGTTATAGCTGGGGCCTGCCACACAGTGGAAACCCACTAACTCTTCTACAGTAAAGAAACATACAGACCACAAATAGCAAGAAGATTTTAAGACCCCTGGGCTGAGCTGAGGCTTGGCTCACAGGGACTGAGGCAGGGACAGCACCCTGGGAAACTGGTGTCAGCTGCATCCTGTCAGAAAGTGCAGCTAAGGCCAAGCAGCAAGCGTACAGCTATTGGGAGCAACCTACTGAAGGCGATGCTTTCTGCACACAGAAACTGGTACGTGTTGCAGTTTTGCTACGAAGACCCGGCGTGTCAAGGTGTTGCTTACGTCAAGGCATAGACAACTTCCTAGGTTCCAACAAGGGGTGGACCTCTTACACTGGGCATTCTCTAATCACGTTAGGTAGCTTTCCGTTAGTTTTATAACACTTGTCCAAACAGAGGGTTTCCCTGCTGAAGTTGAAGCTATCCATTTGTTACTGTTTCCCATGGAAAATGTCACTGACAACAGATGGATTCCTGCAACCCTCACGGGCTAGGGCTGGGCCAGTCACTAGACAATAACCTTCAATAAAGCGTGCTCTGGTTACAAAACTGCTTTGTCAAAGAGAAAAAAACCTGCTGTGCTTTGACTCTCTTAAGTCTTGCTTGGTGGCTTTTGATGCATGACCACATTAAGACCCTGTGCTTTAAGCCACCAGCATCTTTTTCAAAATTCAGGCAGTATGCCTTTATCTTTTGGACTTTCCTTTCAATGTTAGCTGCTGTGAACAGTTGAGGTCTTGCAACTTCAGTCTGGAAGCCCTTAAAATTTGCCCTCCTGAACAATTGTTAAGTATCAGAGATCTAGAGTTAGAATTAAACAGGACCATTTAACTTTTTTTCTTAGGTGATCCTCCTATAATAATTCAAGGATGGCATAAAAACATAACAGAATCCATTATCCATTTCCTGTCTGAACGCATTTTAGGTAGTTAATATAGAATGGGTAGCTTCTGAAAAATCTTCGTGATACTTAGACAAATACTTCTATTGTTAATCTTGTGATTAGTAGGCTGTTTTTCTGTCATCTTCTACATCTCCCCTAGTATTTTTGAAACTATTTGCCAATTTCAGCTTCACTTCTTTGGATGGGTAGACCCCTCAGAGACGTTGTGGTGAGGAGACTGGGGAGGACTTGTGTGATTTTATACTGATAGCGAATCCATGTGGAAGCTTATCCGTTAATCCATGGAAAACAGGAGTTACTGTTTCTGATGCTGAGAAACCAGTTAGGGTTTTTTCTTTTCTTGAGTCCATGTTTATGGCTGAGAATAATCCATCCTCACAGTTAATCTTTTCCAGGTACATACCTGTTAACAAATTGGTTTGTCTCTACGCAATGCTCACTCAGTTCTCCTAGCAGTCTGCACTGAATGTCTTTTACCACTTCAGTTGCCCTCATTGGATTCTTTCTGATATATTTCATATTTTGGGTTGAAGCCAGTGCTTTTCCACCAGCACCAACGTGACTTGCAAAATAAATCTTGGTGTTACAGAAACAAAGGTAACAGTGGCACCAGACTGGTGGGTACCACTGCAGATCTGGCCTTGTAGAGTTCATATAAAATAGTGCTGTTATTACTCCCTCGATTCCTTGCTTGGTGATGCTACTGTTCAAGCATTTCAAAACAGCAATCACCTCTTTTTGCAGCAGTAGCTTCACACTTCATGCTTGTCTAGAGTTAACGGGCACAGGCTGTATTGGGATCCCATGATTAATCTTTCATGTGGTGAAACACTTCAGGTGTGCTGTGTTGGATCATGGCCCCAGCCTGCACAACAGAGCCTCTCTCTTTCCCCAGTGAAGTACCTTGAGCATATGGTTGGTTTGTTCTCATGCTTGCTGCAGTTTAGCTACCTCCTTTGCAGTTCCAACTACTCTTCTTAGCATGTCTTAGGCTATTGAGGCCGAACAGCCCAGTCTGGTTGTCCACAGTCAGAAATTTAAAGTGCTAACCAAGCATTAACCAAGTAAACTGACTTTTATTTTAAATTTATTTTCCTTCTGTTTAAAATCAGGAGGATTCCTAAGCACTTGAGAAGTCTGAACATCACATCGCTTTTGGAGCATATAAAACTTACAAAGCTTAAGACTTACGTGTTGATACTGTCAGCAAGTAGAATTTAGGAGAAAGTAAGCTCCTCAGGGAAAAGAGAACCTCAATAAGCCTAAAAACATGGCAAATCCATTCCTGTGTGTTTACTAGATGTTACGTCACGCTGCTGTAAAAATCTGGGTTCAGAGACATGGTAACTCAACTGATTTATAATGGCCTGAGAAGTTGTCAGCCATTGGCTGAGACAAGTCTGTGGTCATACATTTAGCCTATCCCACCTATGGAAATGACACCCCTCAGACTACTTCATAGTCTTAGTCAAGGTAGACTGAGAAAGTGCTAACAGCAGTTACCACAGCTCAGCTACTACACACTGATCTGTATCAAACCCCAAGTAGAACTTGGCTTTAGCACAATTGCAATTTTTACTGTGTTCCTGGAACATCAGAGAAGGAAGAAGTCCTTAATGGCTTCCCCAGTTGGACTGATTAGACTTTTCCTACATAATTGATAAATGACCTCTTACTTCCTGAGCTAAGGATTATGTCTCCTGAAAGCTGGCTCCCACTGGAGCTTGCAGAGGTCACTAATTCAAAGACATTGCTCTGAGGTGCAGGACTGCAGACTGGAGTTCAGCAGCAGCAATCTGCTGTCTGACGCGGTTACTCCTTGTCTGATGTATTAGTCTTTGCAGTGTCTAATGTAATGGCTGTCTGAACTGATTTCTTTGTCAAAACTGTCCACATTTATATGTGTGTATAATACGAACATATACATATATTTAACATGTAGCATGCACCCAGAAAAACTAATTTTTATGGTATATGTGTGGTCTGGGTGGGAAATCTTGCTTTTTTCCTTGAAGGAACAAAAGCAACCTTTCACCACCCCAAATATTTTGTCTGACAATTCAAGTGGATGCTTCCCATGGTTTGCCTTCTCTTTGAAACAGGCTGCCCATCAAAACTGGATCTCCTATGATGGGCGACCTTGTCACCTCTTGGTGATTCACCACAGTGCTTCATGGGTGGAATGGCCCAGGTAGAAGATCTAGCCTGCAGCTGAAAGAGGACACTAGCGCTACAACTCCCATGTAGCTTAACGGAGCAGAAAGCTTCTTTTTCTTGAAATACCCATGTTTTCCACCTTCCAGGTACTGCTCATAGTAATACAGCTCTTTGCAGACGACATGCAAGGCCTGGATAGAACAGAACTCAGGAGAGCCATAGACTAAGTTTCCAGTTACAGGATGCACTTTTCTAGCACAATGTACCTTACAATCTGCAGTCACTTTTTAAGCAACTAATTAAGCACTACTGTAAAGTATGTAAGAATAATTATGCCCATTTAACAGATGTCTGAATGGAAACAAAGCAAAGCAGTAGTCGGTAGTCCCCTGGAGAGCCGGAAGACCGCATTCATTTCTGACTGCTGGATCTTAGTCTCTTTTATAACATAGCATATTCTCTTCCGGCTGCAATTTTTACAATCATTTCTCATTAGATCAACTTTCTTTAATCTACAGCATTTGAGCGGATGTTTTAATTCACCTTCATCACCTAACAAGCAAATGCTACATTAATCTCTTTGACCTTGAAGACTGTCTCTCTGAAATTGCTATTTTTCCCCGGACAGCGACCTCCGGAACATCCTGGTGACAGTGCATGACAGAATGCCTTATTCATGCTTCGTAAGAGAGCCGAACGCTGAGCATCGCTGCTCCGATAAAACGAGTTGTCTGCTCTGGACTGGTGAAGAGGAAGCCTTTGAAAAATACTATTCCTGGTGGCAAGTAACTGTTCTATTATCTAAAGTGCCTTGTTGCTAGGCATTTGTTGTGTCTTATTTTGGTCAAGGCTCAGAAAATTTATAATGCAGTATGCTGCCTTTCAAGAAGAATCAACCTGGATTTTTTTCTTTCGTATTTCTCTACCCTACGTTTTACAATCCAATTCCACCACACCCATCTGAAAAAGCCTTTTCTTATGCTGATAAAACAATTTTATTTTTGTTTTTGTAATTTTGCAGAACTTCACACCCACTGTTAGAGGTTTATTTACCCAGAAAAAGAATTGTCGTTAAAGGCTAGAACCTTTAACTAGAAGCTGTTCTTATTTGCATTGCTGTAAGATCCTCAGGTCTCTTAAGAGGTCTTGCACTGGCCTTCCTATTACACATAGATATTACAGACAGAGAGTAAGATGCCATTTACCGTTCCTATCCCTGAAGAGCCTTCAACCTTCTTGTTAGTTGTCTGACTCCCGTGCTCATTACTTTTTCTTTCTTCCCTCTCATCCATATGCAGTTTTTTCTTCTTTCTATTTAGCTATTTTTACTCACAGGATTCATCCCTACTGTGGTAGAGTGTGAAAATAGCGGTTATTTTATTCTGGCACTGTACAAATATCACAGTCCCAACCTGAAGTACTTACAGTTTAAGATACAGGCTTGCTTCTGGGGTGGGTTTATTTAAAGAGGGAATTGTGCCTGAATATGAATTGAAGACAATAGAGCCAGGCTAGTTTTATATTAGTTTCAATGTGAAAACAAATTTTCATACTCAATCCTACATCTCTTTTATTTACTTTCTCTTTATAGCCATGTAATTCCATATACTTTGAGGAAATGAATTATGCCTCATGCTAGCATTAACAATAAGAGAAATAAATGCAAACACCACATTATACAGGTAAACACTACAGGATGCGGCCATTAGAGGATACACTAGAATGCAAGTCGTATGCTTCCGATGCTGAAAAAGATTGTAAGGTGTTTGGTGGTTTTTTTTTTTTATTCCACTCAATTTTGCCCGAAGTACCCAAGAGGCTTGGTGGGTCTGTTACTCTAAGACAGATTATGCGACACAATTACTTCAATGGAGGGAAACACTTGCCTGAAACTATATGGAAGTCAGTTTTATGCAATTGAATTTGGATTTCAAAACCAGTCTCCTACACACAGAACATAAACATCCTCCCTATCGTCTAGGTGGAGGCAGTTAAATGAGGCTCCTAATTCACGCGGGGCAGTAGGAGGTATGGTATGCTGCAGCCTGTGCAGGAGCACTCTGCCTCTACAAGAGGAGGGAGTCCCAGCAACCTGGGAAAGTGGTGCAAAGCTTTTACGGTTAGTGCTGCGGGTGTTGTTAATGGCTTCACTGATCATTGTAGCACTGGCCCGTAAAAGCTGGCTTTGGCTTTGCCTCCTAGTTTCCAGATTTTGACTTTATTTTGCTCCTGTTCTTTTATTATTCTTTCCCCTATCCTTGGTTGAGGTTTTTTCTGGTTTGTTTCTTTCTTGTTTTTTTATGGTCCTCATCAAGCAGCTGTTCCTAGTGTGGGCGCCTGATGGCTGCCGCTTCTCATTTGCCATAGTCCCTCCAGGACTCTCATGTCATCAACACCTGTTTCTTATTCTTTCGAGTGGTGACTAAAAGGCACATTAACCAGATCTTTCCATGTCATCCACAGAACAAAATTGCCTATTGCCAAGGCAAACAGAAGAAGACTTAAGGCTCTAGCTCTGTTATCTTCCTTTTTGCCTCTTTTATTTTTTTTTTCTTTTTTCCTGCCCCTTCTAGCCTAGAAGGGCAGAATTTCTGGCCCTTGTTTCAGATCATCTGTCAGCTGTTACTAATAGTGTCCTCCCTTGCCAACCCATTAGCAACTCACCTCTCAGCAAGTTAACAGCATGTTTCGTGCCTGCTTCTTCATCAAGTATGTGCAAAAGGTTCATGCTCCTAAACCAAGTCTAAGTGTAACTTTTTGGCCCTTGGTTATCTTTTTTCCTTCCTTGCTAAAATGAAGAGAAATTGACCCTTCTTTGGATTTTGCCAATAACTACAGTCCTCAGATTTCTCTCTGTAAAACTGCATTCTAGTTTGTGAGATAGATTTAAGTCTTACAGCTCACGCTGCACTAGTCCTCCTCCGAAGTGTCATTTTAGTACGTGTAAGGAAGTATTTATTAATGTTATTGTCATTACTGTAGTTGCTGGAATGTCTGTTATTCCAGATAGAAAATACATTATTTAGTCTGGATTCATTTCCCAGTAAGTTTATTTTGGCAGAGCTTTTCCTGGTGGGCAGTAAGGAGGACTAAGTTTTTTATGGCTTGGGAAAGCTTTGATAAGATGTTTAAAGAACCTTATGGAAGATGATGCTAAATCTAAATCCCTCTATTTCTAATAGGCAGAAAACACAATTAACTATCTTTCCCTGGAGTAGTAATATAGCAGGCTCCAGCAGGTGTGTTACTATTGCAATATCAAAATAAGAAGTCTAGTCAGCCTTTCACTATAAAAATAAGTGAAATGCAGAGCAGATGCTGTAATAACCATTAATTTACATTCGCCAACTATATTTGTTATAAAAGTAGATGAGGACATTGGAAAAACAAGTTATTTTTGGCTCTTCCTTGCAATATCACAAGAAAGCTACTGTAATGTGTTTAGCAGAGCAATGAATACATATTGGCCAAATTTATCTCTGCTATAACCCTACAGAAATGTAGAATGAATTTAGTCCCCAATTCCACTTTGTGGAAGGGAGGATAAAATTAGAGGAGTTTATTGAACAACACCTGACGTTTTACCAGATCTGGTACTGAACTAACTTTAAAAAACTTCACAAGGAAAATAGAACAATATGCAGACTTTACCGAAGGGGAGACCTTATCGCGCTCTACAACTACCTGACAGGAGGTTGTAGCGAGGTGGGGGTCAGGCTCTTCTCCCATGTTACGAATGACAGGATGAGAGGAAATGGCCTTAAGTTGTGTCAGGAGAAATTTAGGTTGGATATCAGGAAAAATTTCTTAACAGAGAGGGTTGTGAAGCATTGGAACAGGCTGCGCAGGGAGGTGGTGCAGTCCCCATCCCTGGAAGTGTTTAAAAGCCGTGTGGATGTGGTGCTGAGGGACATGGTTTAGGGACCCTGGCAGTGCAGGGTGAACGGTTGGACTCGATGATCTTAAAGGTCTCTTCTAGCCAAATGATTCTGTGATTCTATGTCAGTGCTGGACTTTTTGTATTGATTTAACAGTATGGCATGTTCATGCAGAGCCACATGTATGTGTGGGCACACGCTACTGGCAAAAGGGTCAACAGCACCTTAGATGGGAGGGTACCTTCGATCTGGGGATGCTGGAGTGCTGCATATACAATTAAATGAACTTTGCTATAGGCCTGTTTAAGTTTGCTATTTATTTATAATTAGAGGTGAAAGCAAAAAGCTCAACCAGCCTTGTTGGCTTACTAGCATGGTTAGAAGTCCTCACTCTGAAGCACTGTGCTCAATTTGTCCTTAACCTCATAGTATTTGTGTCACCCCTGTCTTTGCAGTAATATTTGACAGCTCTTTCTACTCATGACAAAATATAAGAAGGAGTGAAATAATTTCAAAATGATTCCTGGTTTCATTTTTTTCATGAAATACTGGTATAAAACCAGAGTTTGGGCTTCTTTGCACAGTTGTCTTTTTACATTGAGACTACAATCTAACAGATCGCAGTTCTAATAAAATCAAGACAGAAGTCCATTTTCCCTCTGATTGTTACTCATGCAGGTGGGTGCTTATGATATTTTGCCTATATTTGCCTGTATTACAAGGCAGATTTGTTTGAAAGCCCTATTCTATATCTGCCTCGGTTTTGAATGGAACCTTGATTAACGTCTTTTACTGGTGGCTTGCTAGACCTGTGAAATGCATCAGTGGGGATTGTTTCAGGCTGGCTATGAAGCCAAACTTTTATGGGTTTCCAGCTCAGAGAAAAAAGTCACACACACAAAAATTGTCAGAGGTTCACTTCAGTAGAAAAATCTCCAGAGGCTTTTGTGCTACTGTTGTTGAAAAGTTTAGACGTTTTTTCCACTGATTTTTCAATGAAAACAATTGAGCAAATTCACTACTGATTAGCTGGTAGAATCAGTTCAAGGTGTGCATTTCTCAGAGAGGAATAAAGCATTAGGCTTGAAATCTTTTTTCCAGCTGAAGTGCTACTGCTGTGCTGCGTTGCATCCTTATTTTTTAGTAAAAGAGCCAGTCCTTAAGAGTTTCATGCTGAGCAATTTTGAGCAGGGTGAGATAAGTGGTCAGACAGTGATTTTCAGTGATTCTCCGCCACCAATCACACGAAGGATGGGGGATCCTCAAATGAAATGAGAGGAGGGAAGATGGTTTGAGCTGCGTTGGGCAAGACACCCTATAACAGAGACAGGGCAATAAAGGAAGAGGACACCATCATCCACGTATGTGTCACTTGCCGTGGGTATGTTAGCATCGCTCTGGCTTTAACCCTCACGTGGAGGGATATTTGCACAACGTGACTGCGGTGATTTTACGTTGTCAGCTTCTTTCCCTGGACTCCCTCCATTGTCCGGGGAAAGCAAATACTTCTCTGGAGGGCAATTCAAAAAAGAGGCCCAATTTAGTTGTACTGAATTGGTCTCTGGAGAATCTCTACTTCTCTCCATTGACTATAGAGGGCATCTAAATTTGGGCTTAAGGACAGGTGATGTTAATACTTCCTCCTCTTTTCCCCAGCTTCCTCAGTGGTTCTGCTCTGATTTTAAAGGCCCTGAGTAACTGGACCATGTGGGGTTTCCTCTCGAGGGCTGTCAGCACTCAAGCACACACAAGGGGATGAATTTCAGAGGCCAGACTTGAAGGGCCTGGATGCTTACATCCAAGGGTTTTAAAGGACATGGGATCAAAAAGTTCAATCTCTTTAAACCAACTGGTAATGGACTACGAAGAGGATATGGTCACAGGGGCTATAACCAGAGTGCACGATAGATCTTGAGTAGTTACATGGGGTAGAAAGTGGGGGGGAAAAACACATGCCGCATTGAGGACAGATATTATATATTCAAATTGCCATCTGGAAACGAAACTCTAACTTGATTTGCACTGAGCACAAAGCCACAGATTGGTGTTTCTAAGAAAATGACATTCCTACAAAAATTACAGCTACGTCAACAGGTCATGCAGCGTAAAGCAAGTAGATCTGTAGGACTGAAGAGTTGGCGTTGAGCATCTTGCATCCACTGTGCTTTGTTCAGGGTGTGAGGTTGTGGGGGGCAAGGAGGGTTGTTCTTTGGACTAGCTTTAGTCTGGTTCTGTGGACTGGACCACTTGAGCAGCTGGGTGCATTCGGTGCTCTCAGTGTATCTTCTGATGTAGTTTTATCCTGGAGGAATCCGTGTGGCGCACACCAAGACAACTCTGTGAGGTGCATCACAGGCCAGTACGTAGTGATGACTGGGAGATGCACCTCAGAAGTCCTTTCCTGATGCAAATCAAATTGCTAATGTAGGCCTGCCCAAAGGCAGTTTAAAGGGACAGACATTTCTTTTAAGCTTCCTGAATGCTCTCTCTATAGCCAAGTAGAGTTGCTTGAATTTTTCCTATCAGCTTTGTTAAATTGAAGAGAGTTAACTTCCTTCAGAACACTTTTTTTTTTTTTCTCCCCCCCCAAAATCCCCCTAATTCAATGAACTCCTTTGCCTGCCCTTAAGAACATCTGAGCCTGGTACATCACCACCTTACGTCCCAATGGTCAGTTGCTGCAGCACAGCATAGTGGAGAGATGTTACTCCTCTGATTTAGCTTTAGTTCGTACTTCCCATTGAGCAGAAATAAGAAGGGACCCCGAGCTGGAAAAAATTTGAGTGACACACATATCTTTCAGTGACTAAAGGAAGGAAGAAAGGCGATGACTATTTTCAATAAAGGATCAAGCTTGTTGTGTTGTGGCTCGTACTACTGGCAAACAGAAGAGCGTTACTGTTGTGCTTCAGTCAGTGACGAGGTGTTTTGTGAACTCTGAACCAAAATCATGCATGCATTATTTACCTTGCAGGGATGCCAAAGGGAAGCTACACACGGTAGTAGAAAATACATTTTCGACGTTTGTCATTATTTTTTTATTATACTTTTTTGTCCCTTTTCCCTTTATGTTTTTTTTCCTTAATTTATTTTTGTTATTCTTATGAGCTTCGTAGGACTTCAGAGAAAAATTAGTGTAGACACGTTGACTCCACTACCCAGTGGCCAGCTGAACAATGGCATCCTGACATGTTCAATGTCTCCAGCTAGTATGGATCATGAAACAAATACCATGAAGCTAAAATGCCTGTATTGTGTGCTCCCTCTCACCCTGTGTGTACAGCGTGACAGCCTAATGGCACGTATGCACTTTAAATTTCCCACCAGCTTTGTGCCTAGCTCAAAACAAATACCACCTTATGCTCCAGACAGTGTAACATGTAAAGGCCATGACCCCACAAACTCCACAAGAACTTGGTCAGATTTTCAACTGCGGGTAATTAATGACCTGCCAACCCTGTCTGTGGCATAATTACAACAGTGGGTTTCTCCTGCTGGCTTACTGTTGCTGTCCCCTGGAGGTCCAGCTTTGGAGGCATAATCATCAGCAAATTCCACTCACGCATTGCCCCTCTCCTGCCATTCACAAAGGGGTGGGGAGGTGCATGTTTGTGTGCTTTTTAATGCGAGCAGCAGGCACCGAAGGGTGACCACCGAGAGCATCTGAAAGGCAATGAAACACATCTGAGGTAGCACTTGAAGAAGGAGTGACCTGAAGTGGATGTTTTCAAGCCGTGAATTTTCTTCAGAGCTGTTGTGCTCAGGTGTGATGCACTATAGCCAGAATTTGGAAAGAGTACCAACAAAAATGTGGCTAGGAAAGGGAAGAACGGTTTATTGGCCGTGCCTAAAATTCAGAGGTAGCAGAGAACTTGCCAGAGAAACACACGCTCTTATTACACTTGCTATAGCACACAAATCCCATTTATTAATATTGCAGCAGAGGAAGGTACAACTGTAATAATTTGCGAGTTCAATAATTTATATCAATTCACAATTCATGAATTCTGTGTTTGCACATTTGGAGAATGCTACAGCTGAAGAGGATCTACTGAAAATGTAAGAGATGAGTATTTCTAACCACTTCCATATTCTTTTAAATTCCCTGGAACAACAAAATGCAAAGATCCAGGTAATTCCTGACATTAAAACTGCTGCAAAATACATGAATGAATGCGGGTCATAAAAAAAGAAAAAAATTACCCATGAACCTGAGTGTTGAAAACAGTGTGTAAACACTGAATTTTTACCTCTTGAGTCTGCAGATAGCACAAAGCTGGCTCTGTTCGAAAGAAATCAGCAGCTCACGTCTGTTTGGGTTTTTACTATAGTACGTATGTGCGTACATATATTTATGTCGGGTGCATAAATTAGCTGTCTATCTCTTCAATAGATTCAGTTTCCAAAGCGATGCATATCGAAGTGCCATGTGATACGTAGTCCACCACTACAGCTTCCAGGGTCTCACAGCACTTTGCGGACAATAGGACCTCACCAGTGGATGTGAAGTGAGGCATTCAGATGTGGTGACCAGTAACTAGGAGAGTGGGGGAAGTAACACTTTGTGAATCTGAGTCTGAGATATATATAACAGTTCTTGTTATCTTCTGGGGATAGCAGTGTCGGTAGCAAGAGACTTTTCTTCTAGTTTTTGTTTTTTATTGCCATGTTTCAAAATCTGGTGTGATGGATGGGGTGATGAGAGCCCATTTTTGAAGGCATGCAGAAGTGGAACAGAGCTGTTGTAAATAAACAGCAAAATACACAAAATAAGAAATTAACTCTGCTGCTAGGCTGTCAGTTCCTGGAGCCGCTTCTGTCTACCAAGCACGTAACCTTGTAGGAAGGCAGGGCAGAGCCTCCTCTGCTGACAGACCAGGTATATTTGAAAAGACAGTGTGTCATCTGTCACACTTGGTGGCAAGAGAGCTTTCTGTTCTGGACATAAAATGTAATCATTGCCAGAGGTAGGAACTTGGGCTTGGCTCTTTGATTTATTTATTTACGTTATTTGTCATGAAAAAATGACAAATTAAGGCAAGCATCTTAAAAAAAAAACCTGACCAGACGAGAAACAATAGTTGAAACAAGGCGGGGTGACTAGAGTGGTTTAGATTTCTTTTGAAGAAAGATCTGGTTACATTCTTCCAGCTGTCAAAATTATTGATGGTTTAATTTGTAATTCTTTTTGTGCCAACCTAATTTTCATTGACGGCATGAAAATTTTATGACTCAAAAGTTACATTTTATTTTTATAGGTGATTTTAAAGAGAATTCTTAAAATAAAACTTCAAAGCTCCTGTTAAACTGAATAATTCCTGCCTCAACTTTAACTAGCGTTTATATTCATATGTTTATGTAGACGCTGCAACCAGTTTTAACACAATCAGATAATTCTGGCTGCTGTCATTTGTTACCGGTATATTGCCACAGTTACTCTGGAGAGTAGTAGAGGTGATGCGATCACAAAAACTGACTACCACGTCTACCGTTGAGGTCACCACAAATGATAGTGCGACAGCAGATGGGAAATTTTCAGAAAGTTTTCATACAAGTGTAGCTTGAACATGTGCTGCTTCAAGAGAAATGGAAAGATCCTGGTGAATGTGCTTTCAGTTGTTCTTTTAACAGAGGGCAAGAAAAGCCCCAAGAATTATTTATTGTTTGGGTATGAAAAGTGTCATTCAGAAACACAGCATCACAATGAGGGATTCTAAATTTATGTATATTTTTTCATCCGAAAAGGTAAACTATTCAACTCAGCCATCGAGGAGGCAGAATCTGAATGATTAAAGGATCTTCTTCTTGCAGAGAAAAAATAATTGACAGTTGCAAATTTTTGTTTGATACAGCTCTGCCCCCCAAAATAATAATAATAAAAAATCCTGTTAGTATGTGTTCTTGAGAATCCTGTTTTATAACAGATACGATAAATTACAAGGAAATAAACACAAAGATTCTCGTAACGTCCTTATCCAGATAAGCTGCGCTCTCACGATAAATCATGTCACCAGAAACCCATGTAATCTAGGGCTGCCTGGATTTGTTTATTTGTTTACTGGGCTATCATATGTTCCCATTTCATTAAGTGCTTGCTCTCTACTGAGAAGGTACTTAATGTTTTGCATCGCTGTGGGCTTTTTTCAGGGCTCCATGCTCCATAGCCTAGGAGCCCCATTTCTGCAGTTTCTGCTGTCCTCTCAGCAACACCGTCTGGCAGCAGCTCTCCAGCTCCCACATCAGGGCCTTGGCACCTGCGAGGACACGTTTCTGTTTAGGAGGTCTTCATTAGGGGGCTACACTCTTCTTAGTATCGCAGTTCTGTGTAGGAGCTCTGTACATAAGGGTAGACATCCTCTAAAACTCTAAACGTCCCCTTCCTCCCTGTAGCACCCAGCATGTGCCAACTACCTGACAGCATGACGCTGTCCCTACCTCAGGGGAAATCTGTCTTGAGAAAAGAGAGAAAACTTCGGAAGGCCATTCAATTTATGTTCCTTCAGGGTATGGTACTTTCGAGGCAAGTTCACTGCCCAAGCCCAAGGCTGGCTCTGTAGTCAGCAGAGAGGGATTTCCAGAGGGCAGATCTGAGCCAAGACTAGCCTTACTTCACCTCTGGAAATGCAGCTATGTTTCTCCCGACTGTAGCAGGAGCCTGAGATGGTCAAAGTTACAGCAGAGGAGCAGCGAAGTGGAACAACCAAAAGGGTTCAGTTTGTCAGGAGACCTGGAGGGGGGAGTGGAGGGGCAGCAGAGGGCAAGCAGCCTCTGATCAGACTTGTTGTGAAGTGATGGGCAGTGGAGTTGTTCTGAGTGCTAAAGGACAGGAAAGGAGAGGAATTTTTTAAAATCTTCACTGAACATTAGAGTGCTACTTGAAGGCTAGAACAAATAGGACGAACACATCCTATGTGCCTACCCTTCATTCCTCCAAGTCACAAATTATTGGTCTCTAATTTTTGTGCATTGTCCTGGTAGCTGACATTTTCAGAGGAAAAATCACTGGTTTGTAAGGAGGGAAAAGGGAAGTGGGGAATGAAGAAGATGAATATCACAGGTTGCAAGAGATGTGGAAAGTGAGTGGTGGTAGAGGAAAAGGAGAGTGAGCAGAGGAGGATTGTGATCAGATTCATTTGATCAAGTTAATTTGCTTTTCCAACATGAATATGCATAAGATGCATGATATGTGTGTGCACATAAGTAGGGCAAAATGCGTAGGATGCATGATATGTGTCAGGAAAATAAAATCTGTCACCTCCCAAGGCTGTATTAGTTGTGAATAAACTTTTTTTAGTGAGACAACCTGTTCTTAAAAACTCCCATTGATGAAGGACCCCCAGTCTTGCCTGGCAGTGTATTACACTGTTTCATCACCATTATTTGCTTTCCTAATAGCTAATATAAATTTTACTTGCTGCAGTTTAAATCCATTATTTCTTGTCCTATTCATGGTGGAGAAGGAGAAGCAGGATGTGCTTCTCCTCTTTGTAACAGTCTGCTATGCATTTGAACAGTTATCATGCTAACTCTAAGCATTCTTTTCTCTAGTCTTTACAACCCTCACTTATTCAGATATATTTCCTAGGTCACTGTTACGCCCGGCTGTTTTCCATCTTTATTAATGAACGTGCTCAGAACTCCCCAGAAAACTCCCCTCAAGACCATCTATCTGAGTTTCTGAGTGATGTACAAATAGGTCCTTATGCTGACAGGCAGCGCTCTCATTTGCATGTCCCGGGGTCATGCCTACCTTATTTGTAATAGGAGATATCGCTATTGATTCACCTCTTCAAAATCTACCCTAATACCCAGAATTTTTTTCCATGGGTAAGCAAGTCTTGTGGGTGAAACTGACTGTTCTGGCAAGCTGTTGTCTTGTACTCCTTGTCATGTAATTGCCTTATTTTTTTCTAAGTCTGGTCCCAATCTCCGGTGCGCTTGCAGTTGCCTCCCCCTTGAGCTCCTCAGAAAATGTAATAAGCATATCCTCTGTTTCATCATTCTTGGCACCTCTGCCTGGGACAAACACCCCTAACACCCCTTGATCCCTCTGCATCAATAGCCGGCCGCTGTAATTACTCTCTGACTATCCTTTTCCAAATACTTGCGTGCCCACCTTTGAGTAGTTCCATCAGGAAGCAATGATGCATCTTACACAACTTCTTCCAGGACACCCAGTTCAGCCTCAGCTTTTATTTTTGGCTGCACTTCATAATGAACATTGGTATTTGTACATCTGCCTTCTGTATTCCTGGTTGGCTGAATAAGGGCCTGATTATTTTCCAACAACTTTTGTAATTACCCTTGAAGAAGTAAATTGCTATCTATTATGTACAGTCCATCTGTTATTATGATAACTGTTCCTCTCTTCATAATATTTCCATGTGGGCTTTAATTGGCAAGTTTCTGTTGCTTGGTGAAGATTTCATGAGCTCTCTGTCTGTGCACTGAAGAACAAACGAAAAAATCCAAAGGCAGGAAGATAACACTAACGAGTATAGCTGCTACTCATTCACTATAAAGGTGCCTCTCAATTGTAACATGTTCTGGGTTTATGGTTTGCTTGGTTTTTAAAAATCTATTTACTGATGGATGGCATTAGCAAAAATAGGGAAAACTGGCTTTTCTAGCATACACTTTTCTAGACATCCACCTTTCTTTGGATAAAAAGGCAGTGGAGAGCTCTCATAAGGCAGCTTGTGATGTTAGATGGCTCTCTGCCTGCTCCCACCTCGGAATAAAGTAACTTCTCTCAGAAAATGTATTGCAAAGTTTTATTGAGAACAGTTTAGAAGAAAAATGCCTGGAAGTGTCTTAATGCGTAAATCTTTTGACAGCACCTTATAACGAAGATCCGTTGGGCAAGTACCCCAGATTTAAAATCCCAAGTAGGTTTAAAAGGTAGAGTTGAAGGAAATTATGATCACTATATGCAGCACTGTACATCACAACTAACATAATTAGAGGTCATATTTCTCCACAGACTAATCAGGATGTAACAAATCCTTACAGAATGCAACGCCTTCCAATTTGATTCTCCAAAGTGACTTTATTTTGGTTTTTTGGTTTTGCAGGTTGGTTTTGTTGGGTTTTCTATTTTTTTTTGGGGGGGTGGGGTGGGGGGGTGGGCAGGGCGCTGCTATTTAGTTGCATTTTGGTTTTGTTGTTTTTTTAAACAGAGGTAAGAAGCTTTGCTGAGAATCGTTATGTGGCTTTAGGTGAGATAAAAGAGCTCTGGTGGTGTGGTTGTTAATATCCAGCTAAATCCAGCAGACTGCTTTTCCTTTTTCTGAAGTGGCAGCATTGCATTAATTTGCTTTTCAGTTTTCTGTAGAGTAAATGTGGTAAAAATAGGTTTGTTTTTTTTTTTGAAGTATGGAAGAGTCTTCATTTTAGAGACCACTTAGGCATTGCTTATTTAGCAATCCATCATTTGCCACTTGCATCCATCTCCATTTACTCTCTGCAACAGAATTAACACTCTGCCTTGATGCATACTTGAGATTTAGGTGATGGTAGTAGTTCAGGACTATAAGGGTACTCCTCCTTCTGAGTCAGGGATGAGAACGACAGAAAATGGTAGAGAAAATATGTTGTTGTAGGCACCAGCTCTTTGATAAGAGTTACATGAGGGATTCTGACTGCTGTTAGGCACTTCTGCTCTCACTTTTGAGAAATGCAAGATTATTATTCCTTGTAACTTCATTTTGCAGGCAGTTGAACTAATTTTAACCTGTTTTTTAGCTAATTCTTGGGTTTGTTGCTTTTGTTTCTTTGCATTTAATATCAAGTTGCACATTAACTCTGCATATTGCTCCAGATGTGGCCTTACTTTAGAGGTAAATACAGTAATGCACAGGTGATTTATTGGTTTTTATGAGGTATTAGAATCTTTTGCATCTGGAACATTCATTAAGTGTGAGAGATCATTATTCGCCAAAGTTCAGATGGTGCTTAGCAAAACTTCCAGGGCTCACTGTTCTTGACTTCTGCATCAAAGGAGATGCATTTTGAAGAGCGGTGGTTGACTGGGGGCTTGGTGGAACCTATTTGCATTGATTTGGATGAGGAGGTTTGCCAGTTTTAACAATACCAAATTGCCTTACGTTTTCTCACTCCCACTATTCTCCTGGTAACAGAGAACTCTGACTCGATGCTGCTCTGAGGGCCTGCCAATTATTTTAAATCTGAAACAAAGGGCTAGATCTACTTTCTCATTTTTTCTTTTTCCTGAAAATGGTGCAGATTTTTTCTCTGTGTTCATTTACGCAGCACTTCCTTGACTTCCCTCCCCTTGAAGCACTTGCCTTAATTGCTCTCAAAAGTAATCACTCTTCCATACATGCCACTTGCCCCACCTCTTCCTGCATCAGAATCTCCCTAGGTTTTGAAACCCAGGTTTTGAAAACACTGGATAAGTAAGTTCAAAGTTTTTTATGAAGAAAGGAAAAAAAAAAAAAAAGGGTCACTGGATCATGGAAACACATACACAAAGCTATTTTTTAAACTATTTATTTGTCCTCCACCCTGGTGAGGAGAAGGCAGCCATGGTGGTTGCTGACGGAAGAGATGATATAATAAAGTTAAGCATGGAGAGTAGACACAAAAGATTAACAAAGCGGAGGACTGAGATAAGTTCTTTACTTAGATCAAATGGCTTGTTATACCTAAAGTTACTCTTTGCAGAAGCTCTGAAGTAGTAGGACTGTTAAGATTCCCTGTTCTTGACTGAAAGCAGGGACCTTCACCTTGGTTCCTTCTATTTTCCAAGAAACTCTTACTGAGTTATAGAAAATCCTATAACAGATTTTTTTTTTTCTTTTGTTGGAGCTGCAGCACTTTGTCTAAAGCACTTAACAATTCATCAATTCATTGGAGCACAGACAAGAAGCTGGGTCTCCAGCTGAGTACTCTCATGAGAGGTTCAGTGTTATTGCACTACCCAGACCCTCTTCCAAATCAGCTTTGAGTGCAGGCTTAATTACGGGGTTAAATTCTGTTTGGTTACTGTGGGAAATTTAGAATTTACTAAACTGAGCTTGTTTTAAATAATCACTGAGATTAGAATCTGGTTTGTGATATGCTCACTTGAGAAAAAGGTTTTAAAAGATATTGGGAGGAGGATTAATACCTTCCCAATAGTCTTTGGCAGTGGCATGAGCGTTTGTGAGTAAATATTAATAAAATTCCAAATTTAAGCCCACTTTTCATCACTGTGTGGACACCACTTGCTGATGAGAAGTCGCTGTGGAGATGAATAATAAGCAGGAACTGCCAAAATTTGTCTTCACTTGAATGGTGCCATGGTCCAATTTACACAGCTTCAGTAGTGGGAGACAAATGAGCAGTGATTATCATTTATTCTGTCAGGAGCAATGGTGGTATGAATGGCTCTGTCCAAAATAATCAGAGCATTGGCTATAAGCCAAAGCAAAGAGCAACACAGGGTGTTTTATGGACTTAGATAGTTGTATAGCTTCTGACTGCAGAGAAATCTGAAGTGAATGGATTGGATGGAGCATGGAGGGCGAAAAGATGTTCTCATACTGTCATTTGAGAAGACGAATAGCTGTGAGGTCAGACTTCCTGGTGCATGTGTCTTTAAAAAACCACGAGCAGCAATATTCTGTTTCTTGTATCCACTTTTTCTATACTCAGGATGATTACACAGAACTTCCGAGCCTTTTCCTGATATGGATCAAACACCCCCATTCCTGGACTAAATAGAAGGTGTGTCCACTGATCATGTCGTGCTCTTATCTCATTTCTAAGGTAGTGGTTAAGTGTGAAAAAGTGTGTGGGAATCTGAAATGATTAATCCTTTCTAATTTTTTTTGTGGTTGGTTGCCTTTCTCTCTTTCTAACCCACCTGTTCACTTTATCTAAAGGGATTGATACTTGGAAGTTGTCTTGAAGCTCCCACTGGAGAGGCAAAGAAATGTTTTCTGGTCCTGCAGCACTGGTAGAGTTCCTGCTAGGTGGTACTGTTAATACCTGCTCTACGTACATCCTGAATTTTCTTCTCACCATTGGGCACCCCAAAGGAAAAGCAATACTGTGCTCTCAGCTGGAAGACTGGAAGTAAACACACAGAGAGTTGAGCTCTTTGGGGAGGGCTGCAGTCCCACTGGATTCACAGCTATTGTCAGTTGAGGTGGGCTCATCTGGGGGTTGGACTGCCTTTTAATTACCAGAACGGCATGTCTAAATAAGCATCATATTTATTAAATAGTAATCCAGTACAAGAGTTGTCGATGCCCTATTCCAACAGAGTTACCTCATGAGGATAAGAAAATCTTCCAGTAGGCGTGTTCTTCCCCCTATTTTAATTGGCATTGTAAGGAAAGAGTTTCAGCTCCCCAAATCCAATGGATTTCTGAATAACCTTGGATTTTACACATTGCAGCCCTCTATGAGCTCCCTTCCATCATCAGAGCTCTACTGAGGATCGTAATTTGTGTAACCATTTTAGGAAAGGCTCTGAGCAAATTTTATCCAGCCCGAGGCGCTACACATTAAACAGTCTTGTGAACCCTGGAACTAATGAAGCCAGATTTCCTACTTCATTAAACTTACAGTTTAGTGAAGTTCTCATTACTATTGTTCATTTTTTAAAGTTAGTTTGTTACATTTGTCATGTCCATCCCTCTACAGAGTTGCAGATGAAGATACTGAAGGGAGCTGTGTTTGCAAAAGAAAAGAAAAGGGGGGAAAAAAAGGAATAAAGCAAATTATGAGCTACTTTGTTTTTAAAATCAAAGTCAGTTGTAACAAGAGACAGACTTCCCGAGCATCGCACCCGCTGCATTGCAGAGATAATGTGAGTGACAGCCATAGTGATACCACCTTGGGGAACGGCTCCAAACAGCCATTCTTTAACAGCCACCTTATCTTCATACTGGCTGATTTATACATTTATTAATTATATATGGCATAAATTGTAGCCCAGTAAAAATGATTTGGGACATTTTAGGACAGGGAATGTGATTTTTTGCAATCACTAATAAAAGGCTACAGCTTTATGTCAATCTGACAGTACAGAGTCTCAGGACTTCTCTGGGTTTGTCTTGGTCTCAGCTGGTTGTAGCTTGGTTAATGCTTGCCAACAGCCACCTGACTGGTGCCTAAGCTGGACAGACTTCAGCTCGGTGAAGCTCACGGACAGCAAAGGACTGACAGACCCCGTTGACATGTGTACACAACAGCGGCCCATTGACTAAGTGAGGCTGTTGTGCAACTTCAAACTTTGGCTGGGATCTGATGAAGAGGAATGAGATTGGGATGAGAACATTAACAAAATCAGTCCCAAGCAGACCCAAGACTGCAGAGGAACAAAATCCCACCATTAAGGTCCTCTTAGCAAGGACTTCACGATGCTAATGATGTCTTGTAACTCCCCACTACCACTGTGAGATGAAGGAGACTGAAATGGTCAACCTTCGGACCGAAAGGTGAACCTAAACAGTAAAACGGAGAACAGGATTGATATGAGGCTCTTTTGTGTAAAGACTTAACTGCACAAATCCATGAAGCTTTTCTGTATTAATTAGATCATTCTGGACTACTGGACTGCTAAGACAGTAACTGGAGTACCAATGAATCGTTAGCTCAGGAGGTAGAGAGCATGTTAGCTTTTACCCATAACAAGATTTTGATGCTAACAAAATAACCCAACAGTAGCTTTGGTGCACTATGTTCTGCTGAATGGACAGAGTTGCACTTAGGGTAGGTTACTTTGTTGGGCTGTACAGACACATCAAACACACTATAGAACAGAGAGCAGTCTCACATCACACCTTGTCTACATGCTGGAGTAATTTTTATTTCTTCTAGTTAGCTAATCAGTGCCTTGCTCTCCAGTTAGCCGGAGCCAGACATGATCCACGTCAAGGGTAAATTGGTCTTTCCTTATTCCTTGATGTTCCTCGTCAAAGCTTTAATTTACTAAGCCTCTGCCTTTCAAACCCAAACTCCATTCTCCCTTACTTGAGTGGAGCGCTAAAATCCTCGTGTATAAGCAACTTAAGTGATGAGACTGATTGTAAATTCTTAATAAATCTTTTCTCCCATATTGTGAAATTTAGAAAGTGAGGTGTCCCAGGTGGATTCTCCAGTGTCTCATAAGATTTTCCTTCCTTCATCATGGCTTTTATCATGAAACTGGAAGAAACCTACCTGTTCCTCTGTCAACCCTGGTGGAAACTGAGCTGTAAATTCAGGAGTTAGAGGGGATACCCAACTTTTTTTTCTTTCTCACTTTCCATGTGATTTCATGTGTCCAGATCCTCATGATTTACTTCATGGAATCTTGAAAAGCATCTTTTTCTTTGCAAACCATCATTTTAACCTATCCAGAAATAGCACTGAGCTTCTTTCTTGTTCACGTAGTCTACAAATAGGGTTTCTGAATGATAGAGACTTTCTGAAGTGTTTTCATATCATTCTCTTCATTTGATTTGCTATTGAGTCAACATATTATGCTCTGATGGCAAGCTTGTATTCCAGTCTATAGGACGCTTTTAAATTATCATAGGCACTAAAGAATGTAATGACTTGTTATGGTCTGTTGTCCGCCTTTTGGTAGTGCATGTGTAATTTACTGTACTCAAGATATTTACTTCTTCCTCACATCTGCCATGCTTTCGTTGCTTTAATGGTCGGAGTAAATATTTTACATTATACGTAGTACAAGTGGTAAAACATATTCCATAGTGAGAAGGAAGTAAATAACCCAATACTAGATCTTTACTCTCGTTTTCTGCAGAACTGAGGGATTTTTGTTTTGTCTTGGTTTTAAAACTCAGAGAATCACTGTTGAAGTAAAATTCACCTCTAATTAAAATTGGCCTACAAGCCTTCTCCCTTTCCTTATAAAATATTCTTGTGTAACCGATTCCTTTACTTGGGGCATGCAAATCTACTACATTATGAAATCAGTTTCCCTAATGATGCAGCTGGTGAAAACAAAAACATAATTCACAGCCTGCAGCAATTTGAGAATGTTTTAGCAGCCCCTCAACTTATTTCTTTAAAGCAGTTTTAAGGTCATTGCTCCATTGATAGATGTGCCCTAAAATAACAAAACTGGAGTAAAAGTCTGTACAGCTGCATGAGGGAAATGCAGCGTGAGGGGCAGAAAGGAAAGAACTGCACCTTTTATAAATGTAGCCTGCATTAAAATTATACTGAACTGGGCCAGGAGACATATCCCAGATTAAAAATCTTTAGGAAAGCCTTTGATCGAGAGTCAGCAACTTCCTCCTCCCTGCAAAGAAGTTTAGCTTTTCTTGGGATACACCATTTGCAGTGTATAGCCTCAAGTGTAACACAGATTTCTTTGGCTTAGCATCTTAAGTAGGTGATATTTGCAAGAGTATTCCCTCCTTCACTTCTTGCCAAGGCAGGAAATAATATTAATCAGCTTTGCTAAAGTCACTCTGCTCCACTATTTCAGGTAGGAGGGCTCATGGGAAGACAAGGTTAGAACTCAACAGAAGGGAAGGAAAACTTAGGGAGCAGTAAGGAGTGAAGAAACAAATATTAAAATGAGAGAAAACAAGAATAAAGGAAAAACACGAAGTATAGAGATCCTGATCAGTAGCAATGTTCAGGTAAAGTATTAATTTTAAGCCTTTTAAAGCTTAACTACTTTGGAGCATTTATTAAAGGAATTGCCTAAATACAAAGTTGGACAGCTTAAAAACTGTCAGGTAGCATGGCCCCATGCTAATTAAACCAGCACAGTTTGGTGTTTCAAAATATACTGATTTAAGATCATGGTTATGTTTATGAATTTATCCCAGTCTGCAGAACAGATTTCACAGGTAAAATTAATAAGACAGTATAAACCAGGCAAAAGTACATGTGACGTTTCCACACGGATGTGATAAACTTCAGTTTACAAATGAGCATGTGCTACCATCAACCTGCAACTAGGTTCACCGGAATTACACTCCCCTTTGGTACTTCTGCTGTCACAAGGCTGCCAGAGCTGCCTATTAGGCTTCCTTTCCCCTTCTGGCTTTTGTCCCACTTGCCACTGCTGCTACACAGAGGAAAAAACCACCCTTGAGCTTTGTGCTAGTAACTTTACCCGTCTCTTCCTTTTTCCAGCTGTGCTGTCAACCTCCCGTCTGTCCTTTACGGTTTGTAGGCAGAACCTTGGAATGTGAATAGTAATGTTGCTTTAGTGATCTTCAGTGATTACACCTCCGTGACCAGGCTGATACATACTGAACCTCAATTTGAAACACCTTCCTTATCAGTATTTGGATAATGTGGTGAGAAACCTCTCAGCAGTATCCCTGACAGACTCAAAATATTCCCGGTCAAGACTTGGCACTGTTGGGGAGGGAGTAACTTCAGCGATGGCTGAGGGACTGAAAACATCTGAAATGGCACCAAGCAAACGTGACGGGTATTGTGGCACACTCAGCACTATTTCTTAAAGGGGAGGCAACGAAAAGCAGAGGTTCTGCAGGAGTAGAAATTTGCCGCATGTTTCATCAAATGCATGAGCAGCCCAGCTAGATGTGTGTCTTAAAATGTAGGAGACGGGTTTTCTAAGGTGACAAGGTGGCCAAAGGATGAATGCAATCAGCTACAGCAAAGATCTCACAGGGTGCTGATCTGCAATTTAGGCACTTGGACCATCTGACCTTAAGTAAACTTGTTTTCTTATAAAGTAGGTAAAAAGCCACCCACACAAACCCCAGACAACTAACTTGTTAAGTTTGCTCAATTCTGAATGGATTTTTTAGAAATTAATTTGTACATTTGCACATACTGTATGGGGGTTTGTGCATGGAGAAGCTTAATGAACAGAAATAGGTTTTGTTTTAAATTTTAGACATTTTTAAGTGAACACTATGTGCCTAATGCCTTCACACTTTTTTAGCCGGCACATATTCTTCATTAACATATTTAAGGTAGATGCAGGTTCACAGGTAACAAAACTGGTGTCGATATTTTACATTTGATGTGCATACCTCTTTAAAATTAAGCTCATGAAAGATAATAGAATGATCCATTGGCAGGCCTTCAGCTGCAGACCTAGAGGTGACAGGTTATTTGGTGAACAATTTACTGAGTGTCTCACTCCCTGCTCCTTCTTAACCATGGGCATTGTAAGTTCATTCTATTAACCTTAATAGGTTTGCTTTCAAAGTGTTTTACTCTGAAGATTTAAATGTGAACTCTATCATATGTCAGCCCGCAGCTAACTTAAGCAACTAAACTAAAAGAAGATGCAATATATTTATCTATGTGCCCATCTGTATGTATGTCCACAAGTAGTAGTGTCTAATGCACGTGAAGAAATGGCGCACTGTGCCCTGCGTGATGCTCTTCACTGTAGGTGTTTCACTGTTCCACAGGGTCTCTCAGGAATTCTTCTGTCTCTCAATTAAAGAAGCATTAATGGCAGGCACCTCCAGCTAGCGAGTGCCTTTGCACGCACCAGCTGAAAAAGGTTGTGCAAGAGAGAGAAGCTTGTTTTCCTCAGGTAACAACTCCAGCAGATAGATCTGAGGGCTGCCCTCTGTCCCAGCAGGACGTTCCTTTCTCTCCACCTGGGACCCAAAGGCAGAATTAGCAAGCAAGTCATTACAGATTTAGCATTTGAGCTGAGAGCAGGCTCAGGGAGCTTTGTTCAGATTAATGGGACAGAAGAGCAGCCACAATCTTCTCTCTGTTGCTCCCTTTTAAACTGCTCATCAGACAGCGCTGCTGCCGCGCTTCTGGAACCTAACAAAGACACTGAAGCAGCTGGGAGCTTCCCATCATTTCCATCCCAGAGACCCCTCAGAGTGGCTCCCCCTCACAATGACACTATCCCTGACAGATTTAGGTCCTTGCAGGACTCAGCATTTCTTCCCCTACTCTGAAGAGTTAGAGCAGGGGCTTGGGGAGGTCAATACAGCTGGAAGTGTCAGCTCTCAATGCCCCCCCTTTTCATCACCCTGGCAGTCATCACTACAGAACCCAGCACATGGGCCCCGGCCAGACTTAGCCCAGTCAAGACAGCAGTGGCACTAATGATTCGTGAGCAGGAGCTGGCCCCGTTCTTATCCTGAGACACTATTCACCTGATCCCCACGGCCTTAGGTTCACGTTGACTGCCCTGCATGCTCAAATGACTGTGGGTAAAGGTTGCCCTCTGCAGTTGTACAAGACCACTTTATTCCCAAGGGACAGGGATGAGAACGGGATAGACTACCCCGTGAAGCAACGCGCTTTCTCTCGCTCTGAATGCAGTGGCACATGGACATGGCCAGAGACCCAGGAAAATATTCATCACACCTCAGCATTCCATGCCATCCTGTGTGCTCTCATATCCAGTCCAAATGCACGATATTAACTTCCCATAATTCCCAAATGCTGCCTCCTGAGAGAGCCATGCTTGCAGGAGTAGTGCAGTTAGCAAGCCTCGGAGTAAAGACACGGAGAACTAAAAATGCATGGATTTTTGGTGCTGTGGAATGCACGTAGATGAGAAATTAGACTGTGCCTTGGAGACAGGGTCCTGAGAGGAAAATGTGGACTGATTCCCCACATTGGCTCTCCCACACTGAGAAGATAATGAGAGTTCCTGCACATGCCAGACAAAATAACCCAATCCTTCCAGGCAGAATAGAGTGCAGCATCCCAGTGGATTGTTCCTACTTCTTAACTCTTGTTGTGCTGCCAGGACACTGCAGTGCAGGTCTCTCAGAAACTCCTACCCAAGTCGGTCAAGCAGCTTGCCGAACATCTCAGCCATCTCTGCAGTCTCCTGACTCTGTGAGGTCAAGAATATCCTCATCGCTATTAGACTGCACAATCTCTATTTACTGTTGACAGTAGTGACTTGATAGCAGTTGATTGGATGAAAATTCTTTACTTGTAGAAGTTATCACTTCAATACACAATCCTTTTTCAAAGGTTTGTCTTTCATCGATCTTTATAACAGAATATTGTTGATGATCGTAATAAATCTTCTTCTCAATTTGTACAGAACTGATTGATAAACAAACGCCATCTGTTTGTTCATCAGTAGTACAGATTTATTTGTAGTATGGGTTTACCTCATTGATGCCATAACGCAGAAGGAAACAAAGGCATAGAACGCTACGAACCAGATCTCTCAGAGGTATGTTAGTTCCTAAGTCATTATATATACCTGAGAATATGGACCCCTGAGGTTTGGTTCTGTTTACATGTGTCAACAGTAGAGCACAGATTAAAACCCAGGTCTTCCAAATGCAGTGTCCTGCCTGGTGAGCCACAGGATTATTTTACCACTCTTTTCTTCTGCTTTACTATGTGACCTAACCTAATTCATAAGTTTTATCTGCAGCCTGCTCTACACCACTACAGTAACAGACTGTGCTTAATATTATCTATTTTTTAAACTGTGTTATAATCTCTTCAGGACTTGAGGTGAATGTGATGTTGGCTCTATTGACTGTTCCAGGACCTGGGCTTGAAGAGTGTGTGTGTGTGTGAGATTCTCTCTGCCTGTGTACGCTGGTGACTATTTGCAGGTCTTTTTTTTTTTTTTTTTCCTGAATGATTGTACCTTTCAGACCAGTGTTTGAGTCTTAAGGAGGTTGTGGGGACTTAAATTGTTGGCACAGGAGAATTGCAAGGATATAATGTCTATAATAAAGCATCCCATTTATCTACTGATGCCTGCATTTTTTGAATTATAAAGCACTTAGGGATGTTCAGACAATCAGACAGCTGAGCTAGCTAAACATGCCCAACCTTATTATTCTGCATAAATACTGCAATAGGTACCAGAATGAACCATCCCAGCCTGCTACTTTTAACTCTGTGTTTATCTTAATATAAAGTCAAGCTGTGGAGAGAAGGAGAAAATATTCTTAACATTTACAAGTTGCATGAATCCTGATTGCCAGCCTTGTACAGACTGTTCTGGTTTAGTAATAAAATTGGAATAGCAGGAGGAACAAATGCCCCCTACTTCACAAGCAGCTTGTTTCAGACATCTCTGAAGGTACCTGGATAGTTTTGACTCTACATCCTTTCCAATCGAAAGGCTTCAGATGCACATTGCCAGTTACTGAAATCTGCAATAGTCTTTCAACAGTCCTGTACCCAAAGTACTTTTCAGGCAAGTGCAGAGATTTGATTCCTATTCTGCTGAGGGATAGCAGAAGGGAAGGGGCAAAAAATTAAGCATTAAATGATGATGTCTGGCATTACCAGAGCAATTTGACTTTGATCTGGGGGAGGGGCATTATGCCGTGAATGCTATAGACAGGTCTCTTTTGTTGGATGTCTCTTTTGTTAAATATCTCTAGGCCCCTCAGTCTCAACTAGATTGGAGTATTTGAAAGAAGGAAAAAAGTTCTGAAAGCATCTAATGCTACTATAAGTTGGTCTCGGACGTACACCTGTACCAGGACATGCAGAAACTGTTCACCTTAAGGAAGCGTGGAAACCTTGCAGGCTTTAGCCCTGTTGTATAAATCCCACTTGACTCCCCTTGCAATTCATGTTGACTTCCCTCTTCTTTCCTTGCTAAGTCCCAGGAGATGTTCTGAGGACGTAAAGGCTGCTGCCCTCCTAAGCACCCTTCAACTCTTCCCATCTGATCGGTTTAGTCGTGCTGAAGTGCAGTGCCAGTCATGTCATAACTGTGCTCTAGAGAAGCTACCCAACCAACCGCTTCTCTGAATAGTCTTGCTAAAGAAGAGAATGCTATCTGGAGTCTCATAATTTTTACATACATATATATATATTAATACATACATAAATTGCAGTTTCTCCATACACAGACCATCAAGTCTGTACAAAATTTATGGAAAATACATCAGGTGAGAGGCATGACTGACTGGCTAGTTACCAGAGAAGGTTTAAAAGTTTTGAACACTCCTTCAACCTTTCCTGCCAATCATTCAGAAACTTCCTCTGTCAGACAGCCTCATCTGTCACTCAGGAACTACATCTGCTTGCCTTTATTTGCTCACTTAGGGTTGAGGTCACCTGTCCTCCTTTTAGCTAATCAGAGGAGACAGCAGTAATCAAAGCACAAGATCAGTGTTCCTAGGATTTCTTTCTTGAATAGCCTCCCTGCACATTCTTCTGCAAACCTTGCAAAGTAATGTAGGCACATACAACCAGAGGAAAGAACAGGGGAGAAGGCGTTTTTTGGTTTGGTTTGAGATCCAGCTAGAGGAAAGAAATATTGCTGAATCTTGTATGCTACCCAGAAAAACAGGCATAACATTTACTGAGGAATTTCCCATGCGTGACAGGAAAACACTGTTGCTAGTTCATCAAATGGTAGCCCTTCACAGGAAAATTCAACTCATGTCCTAGCACAGAGGTAAAATGCAAAAGGTGGGTGAAAGTGCTTATTTTCCAAAAAAATAAATCAGCGTCCTGACTGCCTATTGTCCGTAAGGGACTACCCATAAGAGAACATGACAGGCTGAGTGGAGCTATTAATCTTGCCCCTCTGAAACTTCCTTTACTAGATACCTTCATTAGGCTCTACTAAACAGTTGTCAGGTCCCGCCTTAGAGATCAGTGCATTTCAGCATTGACTGAAGCTATTCCTGTGGAGCTGACTCTTAAAAAGAGCTTTATACTGTGGGTGAGAGGTTCATACCTGAAAGAAAGAGCAGTGAAAGCAAGCCAGAGTTCAGGGAGAGGAAGCCCATCTGACTCATTTGCCCCTTAACTGGCTGTGGAGTGGTCTGGCAGTTTGCAATACCTTGCTGACCCTTGTGCATCTTTAAAGGGTACGAAGGATACCAGTGCCAGCCTGCTCTCTCGTGAATTCTCCTTGTGACACTATTGTTGTGATGAATCATGCATTACTATGATTAGCAGACAGAGGTACAATTACCTCTTTTTTCAGCAGTGGCTGATAAAGGATTTACTAGAGCCTCAGGCCTGACAGCATCTTGTCAGATATGAAGAGGGTGGAGAGATGGAAATTGTTGCATTTACAGGAAAAAAAAAAAATATATTGAAAACGAGCCAAGCGGAAAGGGAGGAGGAAGGCTTGTAAGTGAAAACTACCAAGAACAGGGCTCTGACTGACATGGTACTTCTCGCTGAGCAGCTATGGCTGTTCTTATGCATAGGAAGCCACTGCTGCTTATCAGCAACTGCTTGTACAGATGGTACCCTCCAAGAACAAATAAAAAAAAATTACAGAAAAACTGACAGATACTGAAGAAAAATAAGCACTACGGAATTTTACCCAGCAGTAGGAAAGTGCCTGGCAAACTTGAAAGGGGGAGGGGAAAAAAAAAAGGCAGACTGGAAGAGGAGACAGGAGGGAGAGCCCAGGCCAACTGCATGGTGGTCCCCGCATGGTCTCCCTTCTCAGGAGGCAGGGCAAGCTGCTTCTTCCTAATGCTAGTTGTTTTTAACCTGCTTAAAGAATGATGCCAAGATGTTACTAAAGTCCTAATAGCCGTTGAAATTCAAGTTCTCAGGGGAAAGGGAAGAAAACTTTCAAACAACACAAAAGTGAAACAAAACCTTTTCTATTTCTGTAGCATAAAGGACAGTAATCTCTCGACGTCCTCGTTTCTCAGTAATCTTTAACTTCTCTCCTTGTTAAGATGTGAATGCCTCCAATGCTTCTGAATTTCTATCAATCTTTGTAGACTAAGATTGCTTGCAGAGTGTAATCTCTTATAGGTGGCAGGGCAGCTTATCTGAGAGGTCCAAGGAACAGCTTAGCGCTTGCACCATTCAGACCAAAGGTGCATGTACAGCCACTGCAGCCTTGTGTCCTCACCCAAGATAAATGCGGCCCAGCCTCGTCCAAACACTGGAGTCACTTAAATCTGACTTAGATGTGAGCGTGAATCGTGGACTAACAGTGCAGCTGACGTGTTGGTCCCAATTCCCTCCCATTTGACTGGAAACCTTAATCGCCTATCACGCTTTTCCCTATCTCCTCGAACAGCAGACCTCCCCGTCACGTCCCACCCCAGGGTGCCTCAGTGGAGGGCACGCCCGAGGCGACCCAGCGGCTACGCGAGGGTTCGGCGGAGCCCCTCAGCCGCTTGACGTTGCAGGGGCGGCGGGGGGCCCGGCGGGAGGCGGGCCGCAGCAGCGGGCCGTGCTCCTTTGCTGCCCTCTGCTGCGGGGCCCCTCAGCCGCCGCCGAGCTCCCGCCTGCGGGCCGGGCCGGCGGGCTCTGGGAAGGGCCCGCGGCGGCAGCGGGTGAGCTGCGCGCAAGGGGCCGAGGTCTCACTGCGGGGTGGCAGCCGCGGTTTGAATTTTTCGGCTCCGATGGGCTAGTAAGGACCTCTGAGCGAGGTGTCCCCTGCAGGATGGCACAGCCGAGCGCTTCCAGCACAGACCGTGACGCGCGGAGTTTGTTTTGTTTTGAGTGACGGTGTCTCTCGCTCCTTGCCCTAAGTGACCCCTCCGCACACCAGACAATGTTTAATAAGCAGTCAGTCCTCTGCGGCCGCTTTTTCAGGAACCAGCGAGAGCAGCACCGCGTTTCCTCGGCCCGCAGCTGCCCTTCGCCGCCCGCCCAAAGGCAGCTGTTCCTCAGGTATGGGAAACGCCGCCCAGCAGCGGCAGCAGCCGCTGGGCCCAACCCTAGAGGAGGGAAACAGGTCAAACCCGCGCCGCGGGCGGAAGGGCACGGCCCCCCTGCCCGCCTCCCTCCCCTCAGGGTCCGCCCAGGCGCTGACAGGGGCCTTCACGCGCCCCTCACCGCCGTGCGGCCAATCACCGAGGGCAGGGCTCGGCCCGCGCGCGGCAGCGCCGCCCCTCCCTCCCGCCCCGCCTTTCCGTTGCTGAATCCACTGCCGAGCAACGGATCGCGGTGGCAATCGATTCTCTCGGCTTGCCTTCGCCCCCCCCCCCCCCCCCCCCCCCCGCCCGGTTAAACGCGCCACCCCAGGGGCGGGTGCCGGGGCAGTGTATGAGAACTTGTGGTCGCAGGTACCGGGGCAGCGCCGCCGTTACCTCCCTCGGCGCGCCCGCCTCCTGGCCGGCAAGGGCTGGCGCAGCTGCCGCGGCTGTACAGCGGAAGGCGTCCCTCTTCAGGGAGAAAGGGAAGGGGGCACCGCTATAATCCCCGCCTGCCCCCCTGCCCGGTCCCGCCGCGCTGAGGGAGCCGCGGGGCTCGGGGCTCTCCGTGCCTTTGCTGTGTGCCCGCCCCGCGAGCAGGGCGGCCGGCAGCCATGGAGCGCGAGTTCACGCCGCTGGACTGCCTCCTGCCCGCCGGTACGATACCTCCCGCCTCCGGCCCTCCGCGGGGGGTGGGGGTGGGGGGACGGGGCGGGGCAGCCTGGCGGCGGGCGGCGCCGCGCTCCGGGCGCAGGGCGGGCTGCCCTGGGCCCTGGCGGGCGCCGGGTACCTCGCCGCCGTGGTCCGCAGCCGCCCCCCGTGCGGTGCTTGGTTTTAAAACACTCCGGTATAAGCAGCGTAACCGTGTGTCTGCGCAGCCGCTGCCGCTGCGTGAGGGGCCGCCCGTGTCCGCTCGGCTGCGCTACCCGCCCGCCACCCCGCCGGGCGCCAGGGAGCCGCGCTTCTGCTGCTTTCGGTTTTAACAGACCAGTTTAGTACCATACCAACCCCGCTGGCGTTAACACTGGAGCCGCTTCGGGTTTAACTGGTATCCCCGTTATCTGGCCGCAGCTTTCCTGCCTTTGCAGGGCCGAGCGCTCCCGGGAAGCGTGTCTCGGCCAGGGGAGCCGCGGCTTTGGTTCCCCCAGGTGCCTTTGGCATCAAGGGCCTGTCCGTGCCCACGGAGCCTGCCTCCTCCCTTCCTGAGGCCACCGCGTGTGCCCCGCTTGCCTCTTTGCTTCTGCAAGGCGAAGCTTTGGGCTTTTATTTGGTTCTCCCAAGCTGTTCTTGAGGGTGTTGCATTATTTTTTTATTGCTGAGAGGCAAGTGTTGGTCATGTGTATCATCGACCTCATCATCTCTGTGGAGGATAGAGCTCCTGTATCAAACACAGACTCAGGTACGAGCAGCTTGTGCGTTGGTTGGAATCGGCCCCTCTTCTTTACTCTGTGTATGTGGTATCTAATTGAGCAACTGAATTGCTAGTCAATCGTACCATTGCAAACAGTAAATATTTTTATCTTTCTGTAACATGATTTTAAAGCTGCTCAAAAATCATTTCGGCGAAGCAGCTGAATTCTAACTTTCACCATTCTGTTCTGGCACTGAGACTTATGCTGCCATGGTGAGGTACGTGTTATTTATTTACGAGTAAGGTCTGCAGGAAGGGAGGAGTTTAACAATGTTCACTTTGAACAATTCAGTGTGTTTTTACAGCTGGCAGTTGAAGAGCGTGTTTAAACTCTTTACAATGTTGGGGTTTTTAAAATTGTATTTTGCTCTAATTTTTAAAAACTTCTTCAGGGTAGGTCCAAAGCTAGTAACGAGAAAAGCTGTACTCATGGTATTCCTGCCAGAAATGTAGACGAGTCTGAGGTGCGCCATTGCTGTGGGTAGAAAGAGGGAATGGGTACGGAGGTGAGATTTTAATGGGTTAGCTGTGATTCACTGCAGATGTCCTCTTGTATGAGAGGAGTATCCACTTACCAGGAGTATATTGTAAGGTGATACAAATATGTACCTTAAGAATTTATCCTTGGGGAAGAACAGGCATCACGATTTATATCCTAAGGTAGTTGGGTAGGCATTTGTGTGATGTTATAGCTCCCATATATCCCCAGAGCCCAGGAGTTGTGTCTCTCTTTTTTTTTTCCTTCCTTTAGTTGTGTCTGGTTCAATTTGTAGTTTTGAGATGTTTGTTCACAGTTTTCAAATGACCCACAGAGCAGAGGTTTCAGCTGGGCATCAAGAAGCCCGCTTCTTCTAAAGAAGGCTGCTACAAGTACACAAATAGACTTGGTTGTACAGGATAGTGTGCCCATAAAGTGCTGCATCTGGAGCATTGTCATCGTTGTCATTACAAACATTCATTGCCAGCATTTCAGGTTGGTGTAGGCTGCTCAGAGTACGCAGGGCTGAGCAGCTTTATTTGGCAGTTCCACGGTTGAAATCTGGTATCCCACTGAGGGAACTCAGAAATAAGGTTTTCAGAATTGATTACGTGAAATGAGGCTCCTGAATTCTTCTGGAAGAAGTACTATCAGTTTCTTCATCTGATTGCTTCAATGGGATATGTATTTAAGTGTCAAAAAAATATAGAGCTAATCTATGTAGAATGGGACACTTCTTAGAGGCCAGATGTGAGATTACAAAATAAACCCTTGTGAGGACATCAAAGTGCTATAGACCTTGTCACCTTCCCTTTGATAACAGAAATGTATAGCAATGTATATAAAGTTTCTGGTTGCTTTCTAAAGCACTGAGCAAACACGGTGGCACATTATGGTGGCAGGAAAGTGAAAGATTTATCAGCTATGTTTGGAGGTTATTAGTTACTTTTTTTTTTAAGGTGTTCAGAAGTTGTGCTGATATTTATTCAGAATAGAGTAAAACGCTTAGAGGTTTTGGAACCTAATATTAGGTACCTGAATTGGAATTTCAAGGCTGTATGTGCCTTGGTAGTTTTAGTCAGTGTAGCTGGAGTGAGTTCTCATTTAGATAGTAGACTATACATTTCCATTTATAGCACCTGACTGAGGTCCATGTAAGCAGATATTTGAAAACTGCTGCACTGAACTAATATGCTCAGAGACTTTGAACATTTAGTCAAGCAGCTGGAGCACTGTTGAAAATAACCGTGCAGTAGTCAGAAAGCTGTGCTGTGTGCTTCACAACCGTGTTGATTTGCTTAATATGGTTTAGAATAGGTAACAAGGTAGAATTTAGAAGTGGGACTGAGCTCTGAATTTGAGTATTGCACACTGAAACAAATACGTTTTCATTTCCTCGTGAAATGAAACCGTTAAAAAGGCTCGTAGAAGTCCACCCTGAAGTCCTGTATGCTGTTGGTTAGGCAGAAGCTTCACAGGGTGAAGCTGTGATGCAGCTGTTGTAGAAAGCTTATAATCAATGATGTCACACTATGGCCTGTGAATCATGACAAGAGTAGCTTGGTTTCTTCTGGAGCATCCCTTGATGGACTAGACATTTCCCTCCTGCCTTTTATACCCTTTCCTTGCACTACCATTGCCTCCCACTGCTTGTCCCAGACTGTGCTGCAGGTGCTTCTGTAGAGAGACAAGTGTTTCTAATTTCTTTTTTTAATACCATGAACTTCAGGAGCTAAGTATGCTACAGTTGTGTTTCTTGTGACCGCTTAAGAGTGGAAGTACTGTAGCATCCTCTAATAAGGTTGCCCCTGAATACCCCTTGAGACTTTTAGAAGAGCCGAGTGGCAGTTTACCAAGCTGTTTTCTCCCAGGGAACGTTTTACTTTGTGTGCCATAATGTGTCCCGGATTCTCACTCATCTGCAGATGTTTTTTTGTCTTGTGCAGTCCTTAAAATGCAGCTTTGTTTTTAAGTGGGGCGATGCAGAAGGAAAATGTTTTCTTCAGTTTATAATCCAACACTTCCCATTAGGAGTGTCTTGTCTTGTTAAGGTGGAGGGACTGCAAAGCAGAGACAATCTAGTCCTGCCCTTTTCTGTGCCTTTCAAAGGGTTTGTTGGAGACGAGTTTCCTATGACTGTCTGGAAGGAGCCTGTGCTACCAGTGAGGGTTGGCTACCTCCCTGTCCCTACTCTTCCACGCCCCAAGTCCTGTCACCAAATGTACTTGGGACCTGTGCTGCATGGAGAGCTAGTGGTTAAGACTTGGTCTGCTGAGAAGAGGGTGTGCAACCTTCACCTCACTGAAGCAAGGTCATCTGTATGTCACGAGATACACAGCCATGACAAATAAGACAAAGACTGCTTCAGAATTATGTGGAAGTGTCCCTTTGTGCAAAGGGACTATAACATTCTGCATTGAGTTTAAAGCAAAGAGAACAAGAGGAAGCAACAATACGCTGTGAATGCTCTTCCATCATTCTGCAAGCTTAACTGTCTCTTGTGTTACTCTCTGTCTTCTGGAAATGCTACTGACTGTAAACAAGTTACCTCTAAAGGATTGTATCGCCATAGTCCTTTTTAGATGCCTGGGGCTTAAACTCCTTCCTTAATGTTCTCTTTGACACTAAGAATTGAAAGTGATTTGTAAAGCAGCGACATGTTTGCCATTCACTGAATGAACTGCAGCCTAGCAGAAGCTTCAATAACCATCTAAATGCCCCTTTGGTAGAGCTCGGCATGGTCTCTGTGATGATCTTGCAGGTCTAATACACAGAATTCTGTGGTTGGAATCCAGGCAGTCGTGAGGTTAGGAAATCAACCTGAAGGTCTCTGTTAGCCACTGAACGTTAAAGGCACATGGAAAATGGAGTCCTGGACTATTGGATTCTTCTGTTATTTTACAGGTTTTGTGCCACTGCGGTTGGGTCAGAGTAGGGAGGTTTTTAGGTGAATCACGTAATTCAAAAGCTATGATTGAGTTCACCAAAGTTGAAAAACGTTGGCAAGGGTGTCAGTCTAAGACTATTTCAGGAGTTCCTCGATGAAATCAGCAAGCACTTCCATACGGCTGTTACACTGTTCTACCTTTTTAACTGAAACACATTTAAAACACTTGGTTTTCTGTGAATTTTGCTGACCTCCTCCTCTTCAATTCACATACACAGTTACACCATTCATTTAGTCAAGTTACCTGGAATGTCTCAGCTTGTTTTTGAGGCAGCCGTGAACATTCAGCCTCAGACCCTGCTGCTTACTAATTTGCTCTGCTGGGTCAGCAGATATTCTGTCAGATTGTGTGGATTTCTTACAGTTGCACTTCAGAGTGAGGTATTACAGACAGTGTTTGGCAGACATAATCGTTGTTAACCTCACCACTTTCTGTTAGGTCTTTCCTTTCAGACATTGATAGCTTATGGAGGGTTTGTTTTTTTTTTTTTACTGCTTTATTTGCAGTTGTGTGCAAGGCAGCTTGAACCATTTGAGCTACTAGGGAGGTGTATACATATATCTACTTACTTTTGTCCACACACACAGAGCCCCCTTTTGAAATACGTTGTCATTGAAGCCAGTTGTTCTTTGTTTGTGTGAATGATAGATTCTCATCTTGTGCAGTGTCAGTGCACTGATAGTTCCGTGCCTTGTGGTCACTAGTAGAGCATAGCTGGCTTTCCCTTGGATGGGAATGTGATGGTGGTGGGGATTGACAGGATCTTAAAAAACCCAAACCAACAAACCCAACAACTAACCAAAAAACCCAACACAACAGCCCCACCAGTCTATAAGAACAATACTGATGTCACCAGAGCTTCCACGTCAAACTCATGTTCATTAATGCTTGCACAGATAGCAAAGCACTCAGATAAATTCCTTTTGGAAGATCTTGTCAATCTCTGTCAGCTGAGGCTCTCAAGAGCAGTTTACACTGAGTTCTGTGAGGAGTCACTTAGGTGTAGCAGACTGAACCTTAAAGCTAGGAAATACACTAGCTGTCTCTTTAATGTATCCTGTAGGCTCTCTTTTTTTTAAATGTAATTTTTTTTATTTTCCTGTGATTTAAGATCAGATAAGGAGGTGCAAAAATTCAGACATTAAAATGTTCGTATCCAATTGAATGTGTGCAGGACTGTTGGAAGCCATTTAAGCTTGTTGATCTTTAAAAAGAAAATATCAACCTTAAGGTACAAGGAAAATAGTGGACTTTCAGATTTTGGTTTTTTCTCTAATGCCTTTTGGTTGAATGTCTCTGGTCTTCTCTTAAGATATTTTAGCAGTTTCACAGCAGCTTTAATGTATCTCAAGTTGGTGTGTTTACATATATATATATATATATATATAAAAGCTAGCTTTACTTTCTGGAAGTGGAAAATAGAAGATACTTTTTTTTTTTCCTGTTTGCAAAACTCATCCAAGTCTGATTCATGGAGAAATTGAATAAGAAGCAAAGAAATGCGGCAGTTTATTTACACAGGAGAAAACGTAATACATATAGGTATCAGATTTTTCAAGATCCAAAATAACAAATCCCAGGCATACCTGTGGATTTGCTTTAGATTTGAACATCCTGAGACATTATTCAAAGCTTGATCTATGCAGAAAATAGCAGCATTGAGAGGAAAACCTAAAATCAAAGTCTTAAAGAGGAAAAAACCCAAATAACCTAAAAAAGCCCCGAGCAACAAACCACCTGAAAACAAGTAAAGGGGCTTAGGAGCTTCTCTTCATACATCAGTTCTCAGCAGCTTTCACTTCTAGTGAGTTCTAGGTTTGGATGTAACCTAAGGGACCTTTAAGAATGTAACCTTTAAGAATGGTGATGTTAACTAGTGCTTTGTCCAGGGAAATTACTAACTAGAAAGTTAATGAATTTGCTTTTGTGTGAAATAGTTAAAATAATCTATGCTGGTCTCAAAAGTGTCATTGTTGAAAAATGTGGGTAAAAGGAGAGGAGGGGGGACACTTCCCACATCCTCCCCCCAAAACAAACCTACAGGCAGAAAAAACCAACAACGCGGTAGTAGATCTTACGTAGTACAAAATGTAGTAAATCAGCAGGAGAGATCTCTGCTGCATACACCTGTTGTTGGTATGTTCTAGAACAGTCTCTGATCTCTACAGAGAGGAGGGAGTTTGCCGTGTGTCCAGCACGATGAACTAATTACTATTGCCAAGTAAATTAAAGATTGAAAGGAGCTGGCTGTCAGCTGTCCCACCAAAGTGGCTATACCTGGTCGCAGCGAAGGATAACCAGTTAAGATGCTTGCCGTACATCTTTCTCTAAATCACGGCTGTGCTGAGTTACATGGAAACAGGCCCTCCTTTCCAGCATACTCTGACTTTTAGCATGAGGAGTATGGTTAGCAGTGTTTGGGTAGTGCTGCCTTTGCATAATTAGAAAGAGAATGGAGAATTTGAAGTTGCTACAGGAGCATTCAGTTAGTTAAATTTTACAGAGCGAGTACACATAGTAGCTTTTGGATTGCTTTTAAATTAAAGCTACTGCTGTACATCCAGTTGCAGTTGAAGCCGCTTGAAGGCTTTTCCTGTCGTTTCCTAGCTTTGAATTTTATTTTGAATGGCAGTTGAATTTTCTCAGCACTGGTGCTGATTCTTTGTAGCTTGTGTTGATGGATTGTCTGCCAGCCTTCCTCGCTGGCAGGACAGGAGCTGGAGGGATGCACGTGTTTATCAGGCCAGTTGAAATAAATGGGAAGCTGGCTAGTGGATGCAGTAGGAGCGGAACCTGTCCCCTCACGGTTCATTCATTTTGTAGTTGTGACTGCTGATGTGGATTCCGTTTTGTTTCCTTTTTTTTCTCTCTTTTACTGTAGCTCCTCTTTTTCCTTCTGTTCTTTTCCCACAGATTATCTGGTCAACATTGTTCCTGGGCAACACAGCAATAACAGAGTATTTTGGAAATATTTATCTGTGCAGTTTCTAACCAAATCGTTCAGTGGCTCAGGTGGTAAAAGCTGTCTGTGTGTCTCATACAAAGAAGTTAGTTTTGCTGCAAGAGGAAAATATGTTGATGCTAGAAAAGCTCAGACTTCTGTGACAGTATCAGTAAGGGTGTGTGTGGACCTGCTTGGTGGAAGCTGAGCAAAGGCTGTCAGGAGAGGCATTCCTTCCTTTTTTTTTTTTTAATTCTTCTTCCCACAAACATCATCCACAATTATGTAATTATGTCTGCTATGTAAGCATATATGAAAGAAGAGTGCCATTCTTCTTCCACAGCAGGGTTGTCAATGAAATATTTTTGTGTGTATTTGTGAGATTTACTTGGTTTTATGCTTGTAGCTGATTTAGGTGTGACGAGCGAAGCATTGACGTATAGACCAGGCCAAAGCTGCAGTTGCTCAGGATGAGTAAAAAAAGGATGCTGGGTTGAAAGCATGCTTAGGCAGTTGTTCAGCAGATAGCGACTTACATCACCTGAAGCTTTCCTGAGGTTGACTTGTGTCACAGAGCAGCTGTGCAAATACAGAGTCAATCTCCAGGTGCTCCATGTGTAGACTTCGCACTCCTAATGGGAGTCTTATGTATGGGCGAAATCCTGAAGGGTAAGACCAGGTTTATACTGCGGAGTTAGACCTGTGTGTTGGTAATGCTGACAGATACCAAGGTCTTTGCTGGCTTTAACTACGTAACCCAAAGCCTCTAATGCAGGTACTTAACAGAGGCAACGCTTTCACTTCTGGAAAAGAGTGCTCTGCAAGCTGTTGGGGTAAAGCACAGCCTGGTCAATGTAGTCTGTGTCTCCACTTGGAGCACTTTCCCTGCCCAGTTTACATTCATATTTAATAATCACGATGTTAAGGAGGGCAGCTTGAGAGTCAAGGAGCTTGGACACTTGGACTTCCAAGGGAAGTGGCACAGTGGCTTAGCTGCTGCAGGTGCAACAAGAGTTGTTCTTGGGCAGTGTGTGCCCTCCTCATTTTGTAATGAGTTAACCTCAGTACACTGCAGATGACTGAAATCTGCTATGAAAGCGTCTGTCTCCATATGGCCACGTTTTGCTACAAATAGAAAATTTGCCTTTCAATTTCCTCAAAGAGCAGCTTGATTTATTATTTTACTTAAAAAAAAAAAAGGCAAAAAGGCAATATTGAGGAAACTTTTGTAAAGGGCAACTTAGTCTTTGGCTTTCTGAACTTCTGACTTGCTTCAAACAGATGCAGTGACTTTCTCTAGGTTCAAAGTAGAATGAAGGATGTTATCCGCAATCCTGTCATCTTAGGGTGCTGGCGTGTTTCTGCTGTCCTTGAGAGTGCTTTTCTATTAGTTCTGCTTTCTTTGCCCGGAATCCACTGGGGCCATGACATTTAGTATGGTGTGCACAGGCTTTGAGCCTCTCTAACGACTTCGGTAACTGTGAACAGAGGATTTAAATGTTCAGTTTCTAACTGTGGGAAGTAAAATCACTGATATCAGATGTTCTTCCTTGAACTGGCTAGTTGTAGCGTTTTCACTTGGAAACTCAATTGCCTCATTCCCTGCGGCTCTATTTAGACTGCTATTGTTAAGTATTGGTCAGTAGTAACGCTGCTGCTGCTGTATTAACCTGAACCTGTGGAAGAATTTCTTCTTACATCTTAGTGTGCCATAAGGTCATAAGTTAAATTTTTGTGCCAACAAACCTCTAAGGCAGTAGGAAACTATGTCTACTATGAAATGTTTTGCTTTCTTTTCTGTGACCAGTTTTGGTTTGCTTCGTTTTCCCCTCACACGTGCAGCAGCCATAGTTGTGCTGACAAAGACTGAGTGTAAACCTGAATACACAGAGAGCACGGCAGTTGTCACTGGGGAGGAGCAACAGCAATGCTAGAATAAAAAAAAAAAATTCCCTTTTTTTAGCCTATGCTACACATCCATAAGGAGGATTTTCTGGCAGGGACATGGACAAGAGTGTTGCAACACAGACACGTTCTGCATGTCTCCTTTCACTGCAGCGGGCTGTTTTTCCTGCTGATGGAGTGCAAAACCTGTGTGAAATTATCAGTCAGTGTTTGGCTTCCCCAGAGAGGACAGGGAGTGATGAGAGCTGGGTCGTGGCATTGCAGTACCACTCAGTGGCGATGGCCATATGGTGCGGGAGAGGCGGCGTTTAAAAAGGGTGTCACAACAGATGTTTGATAGCACACTTGTTGCCAAAAGCTTTAAGTGTCAGCTAGCTCCGGTATGGTGGTGTTAGAGCTGTCCCTGGGGTGCAGTTAAGGAGGCATGCTGTCTGGATAACACATAGTGTCATTTATTATTTGCATTGCTATTGCAGTGGCGGTATTTTGTCAGGCAGACAAAAGCATAACAAGACCTAGAGGTTGGACGTTACAGAATCACAGAATCATTTGATTGGAAGAGACCTTTAAGATCGAGTCCAACCGTTCACTCTGCACTGCCAGGGTCCCTAAACCATGTCCCTCTGTGCCACATCCACACATCTTTTAAACACTTCCAGGGATGGGGACTCTACCACCTCCCTGAGCAGCCTGTTCCAATGCTTAATGACCCTCTGTGTAAAGAATTGTTCCTGATATCTAACCTAGATCTCCCCCGGTGCAGTTGAAGGCCATTTCCTCTCATCCTGTCACTTGTTACATGGGAGAAGAGACCAAATCCCACCTCTCTACAACCTCCTGTCAGGTAGTTGTAGAGAGCGACAAAGTCTCCCCTCAGCCTCCTCCAAGCTAAACAACCCCAGTTCCCTCAGCCGTTCCTCATAAGAGCAGATTTCAGAGTTCTTGGGATCTGATTCAGAGTTTCAGAGGACTGTTATTCCTCCTTATTCTTTTTAAAATAAAAAAACCCCAATCCAACCCCCCAGAAAACTGTAGTACTTGGTTGTGGTTCCTCAAGCAAGAAGAACTTACTGCGGTAAAACTGCTACACAGTGTGCTGAATTTACTGCTGGTTACTGTGAGCTATCAGAAGCTTCAAAATTATTTCCATGGATTCTATCCTTATTTATCTATAAATAGTATAATTGTGAATCCCACAAGGAGGAAGAAAAGGCTTGAATTTAGACTGTGGAGTGAATAGTTATGCTGGACCTATACAACATTATGCTCAGCTATTCTGTTTCTCTCCCAGATTTACATTTGCTGAATACATTTGCTGAAATAAATAGCCAGTTTCCTTTGAGAATGAAGTTGGAACTGCATAAATGTAGGGCTTCAGAGTACTAACAAAGGGACCGAACTCTAAAATAATGCAGTTACACAGCCCAAATAATGTAAATTAGAACAGCAGAGAGGAAATCTAAATTTAGGAATACATAGGAAGAGCTAGTAATGTTTTATGAGAGTTTGTAAACTTATAGTTTTGTAGTCTGATCCTTTGCTGTTTAATCTTTTCTTTTCCCCTAATGGCAAATGCATATGGAAAATATGCATCTCATGATAAAAACAGCAGGTAAAGGAGTTTTGTTACTTTCTTGATTGGAGGAGCCTATCAAAAAAGGAGACTTTAGGAAGGAAAGCCTGCTGTTCTGTTCAGTGGAAGAACCTTTGCAGCTGACAGTCTATCTGTTCAGAAGAATTGTCCTAGTTTACCCAAGAGCATACATAACAGGCTTTGGAAATATGTGCTGGTTCTGTTACAGCTGGGTAAGTAATGAATTTCAACTGCAGCGAAGAAGGCTCAAATTAGATATTAGGGGAAAGAAAGTATAGGTAGCAGGAGGAAGCGCTGGAATGCATTATTTGAGACATTGATGTAGTCCCTGTCTCTGGGAGCCTTTCCTTTTTTGAGAGTAGGTGAATTACCTAGAGAGCTGGTTGTACTTAGGGACTAGGTATAAAAAAACTTAGATATACAAAAGCAGAGGTGATTGAGGTGTGTGTATAAGAATTGTATATGTAGAGTCGGAGGAGAGCTTCCTGTGCGCATATGGGGTGCTGAAGGACAGGCCGCTGCTGCAGAATTTTTCCCTTAGGTAATTATACACTAAATTCAGTTCGGCTGCTCAAACAAGCAGGACTTACTCTTGTGGTTTGAAGGTTTTTTTCTGTAAATTCCCAATCCTTTCTTCTGTGGTACAGTAATGATATTTATCCAAGCATGATTTTTAGCAAAATCACAGATGACATTGAAAGCACACAAATATGTGAGAAGGAGTATGTGGAGTGAAGCTCCATAAGTTTTGAAATAAGGAGTGAAAACTGTTTGTAGCAATTGCTGTGAATGTGCCAGTCGAAGTCTGATTCTGTGATTTCATTTAATCAGTTTCCATACTGCTGCTAATTGGGGCTTGAATTTCTAGACGTTTCAGAGAGATTACCTTGAAAAAAATCTGGACATTGACAAGTTTTTTTTATTCTGCTAGTTTTTGCAGATGATCTTTTGTATTGATAAGAAACAGAGGTGGCATATGTTTTCTAGGAATCTACTTTCTCTTGATGTCCAAAAGGGGTTTCAGGTTTTCAAAAAGAAAGCTTCTTTCAGAAAATGGCTCCTAATTTTTTCCACAAACTCAGAGTATGTGTTTCCAAGGGTAAAAATCATCAAGAGAATGCATCTACAAGAGTTTCTCTAGAGTTTAATCCACTGTGTAGTGTCAGGATTTATTTATTTATTTATTTTTCATGCATGTCACTTGTCACTGGTAAGAGTCAAACCCTGTTGTCAGTGTAATTTATACAGTCATTATTATCTCTGGTGAGAAAGCATGCCTCAAATTACAGGATTCCTGGTGATTTCAGGAACATCAGTTAAGGAATCTGCATGCAATGTGTTCCTCGGCTGCACTGGCAGATGGCTGAGGTGAACATCCACTCTCTCTTCAGCTTCAGAAATCAGAATTGGTGGCAGCATTGTCAAAACATGTCAGCACTTAGAGCATGGTGTGCAACAAACCCTTGGCTCCATAACACATCTTGGCACATGAGTTGGGACGTTGAAACAAGTTGTATTACCATACAGCTGTGGTGTTTTGTTTGGGTTTTTTTAGTTGCAATATACTTAAAGTTTGAACTACGAGGGAACCTATGGCACAGAGATCTCTTCCTTGGTATCTCACATGAAGAAGCAGATGCGCTTATATTGTGAATTATACTTAACCTTCTGCCCGGAAGATTAATTTATCATGGTGGTCCTGGATAGGTATGTCAAATGGCAGTGCTTGGTATTTCAAAACAACTGCTTCACAGAAATAAAAAACTTTGGGATGGGAGAAGGAGAAGAGGAGGCAGAGGAAGTGGTTGGGGAAGAGTATTTTCTGGACTACACTGTCATAAGTTCCTGAATAGTCTGAAGAAGCAAAAGCTATAGGTGATTCCCCTAGGGAAGGGAATAGGGCTTTTGAATCTGGCATTTTTTCTGCTACCACTCTCACAGTAGGCTATGGCTGTAGAGGATGCAGAAGGTAATGTCATAAACCAGGAAAGAAATGGAACAAGATTCAGGAGTAATGATATGCTGGCTTGAATTTACTTGGTGGATGCAAAAAGCCATTCTTTTTTATTTAGAGAAGACAACACCCTGCCTGAGAGGACAAAAGACAGCATTTTGTTCTTTAGGGGCAGAAAACTAGTTTTCCTAATTGTTTGTGACATTTTGTCATTCATGCTATGAGCTTCCTTACAGGATAGAAGTAAATAGCCAGTCTCCTGTGAGTGAAACATGAACAGTGAGTTTAAGGTTTGAAAAGTGCTAGCGTCGGCACCAAATGTTGAAATGATGCTGTTAATGTTCCAGATAAGACAGTGGGAAAGAGTATAAGATACCAAGGGTATGGTACAGTGGTGGGCACCGTAAGATTTTCTGAATATAATATTGAGAAGTCTAAATGAGGAAGGCATTTATGTGCAGCTTTATACTTCTGAATTTAGTGGAAGGCTGAACTTTGAATGTATTATTGCTGTATTATTTTAGCACCCTCAAGTCCTTGCAGGACATCTGTGCTAGAGGAGATAGATGACAAAATGCTTTTCCTGCTTTCAATGATTTAAAGTCTCATCTTGCACAGAGAAGCCCCCTGGCTGAACCTCACACTTCCATGGGGTCCTTCTCATCACGGAGGTGTTCGCAGCCTGTGCAGAGGTGTGTCTTAGAGCACTGCTAGACAGAACTCCCAGCAGCTGAAGAAGCATAGGTATTTGTCAAAGAGGTGTTTTGCAGATCATTACATGTATATGGGAATTCAGAGGTAGCTAAATACACATTTAGAAAACACTCTGATTCTGTTCTCATGATGTTCTACAAACCCGGTAATAGATGTTAGTTCTTGACATCCTAGCACTTTACAATGTTTTGTATGTATTAGGGGGGTTTTGTCCTGACACTCTGGCTGTTCATTCAAGTTGATTGTTTCTCAGCTGTTACGTACAAAGTTGTAATTTTTTTCTTCATAGCCACTAAATTTATTTGTTGCCTCAAACATTAATATTGCTGGTTGTTCTGCTTTTATGCAGCGGTCTCTGGGAAAGGCTCTCGTGTGCAGTGAAGTGCAAACAGTAGTGTTTTGTCAGTCTTCATGTTCAGTTACCATGAACCTGAAGATGCTTGGATTCTTTCCCTGAGTCCTGTGCTGCCTAATGTTGATAAGCTTTTAACTTAGTTGTGCCTCAGTTCCTCATCAATAAATTATAGGCAATGATACTTTTTAAAATACCCTGTCGAAGAGCTCTAAAGTTTAGCTAATAGTAATGGTACTGATTTTTTTTCTTTTATTGTTCATGTTAATTGCAGATTTCAAGATAACACTTTGCTTTATAAGAACCTTAAAGAACAGTCCCTGAACCCTTTCAGAAAGGATGTCATTGATGTTTCTTAGATTGTAGTCTCTGCTTCTGGCAGCTTGAATGCCTTCATCAAAAGCAAAGCAAAATGTAGTCAGACAGATGTGGTGTAGAAAAAAACACAGGTCACAGAATCACAGAGTGGTAGGGATTGGAAGGGGTCTCTGGGGATCATCTAGTTCAACCCCCTGCAAAAGCAGGTTCACCTAGAGCAGGTTCCACAGGATCACATCCAGGCAGCTTTTGAAAGTCTCCAGAGAAGCAGATTCCGCAACCTCTCTGGGCAGCCTGTTCCAGTGCTGCGTCACCCTCAAAGTAAAGTTTTTCCTCACATTCAGGTGGAACTTGCTGTGTTGTAGTTTGTGCCCGCTGCTCCTTGTCCTGTTGCTGGGCACCACTGAAAAAAGCCTGGTTCCATCCTCTTGACACCTTCCCTTTAGATATTTAGAAGCATCAATCAGATCTCCGGTAATTGATAAGGTCCCAGCAAGTTCTTGTTTTGTTTTCTGTTTTTTGTTTGTTTTCCTGAGATAACCTGTTGATCGCTATGTTGGTTTGACTGCTGTTTTCAGTTCACGATACAGCGGATTACAAAATCTGTGACAAAATCACTGGAAAAAGTATTTTTTTAGGAGACAGGATTCAGAATGATATGGGATTTAGGGACTAAATTAAGAATTTAGTCCTCTTCAGGGGTAAACGGAGCATTGTGGAAATGCAGCTAACTGGGCTTCTGACATTTTATAAAAATGTTTACATAAGCCTAGAGAAAGCTCTGCTTTTATGAGAAGAGCAGAGAGGGGAGACTCCTTTGGTTTGGGGATTCTGCCACCAGACCGATGATACCCTGCTAAATGCAATGTGTCTTTTCAAGGGACCTTTATCTTAACTTTAATCTTTCTTAAGCTCTTTGGGGAAGTTGTATTATCTGAATGTCTTCCATGTGTGAAAATTTACTTTACCATCCTTTAGTACCTTTTATACTTGTCAGATGATAGATATTATTGTTATTACATTAATAATAACATTATGAACAGGACTGACTTTTGGGGCATTTAAAACAACTTTACAGTATTAGAACAATGCTTATGCCATTTGTGTGATGAAAAATTCTGTCAGTCATAAATGAAAATGGGATCAAAGAAGCTGAGATGAGAATTTCTGTATTGAAAGCCACAAGTTTTGAATAAAGAAGTATTTTTCTTATTAAGGGTTTGAGTGCTGAGAGAAGATGCATGAGCAGCACCTGTAGCATCTTTTGGAGGTTCAGATTCCCAGTCCTTTCAGAATGAGGCAGTATATGTGGAAATAATTGGAAAATAACCTTGAAGATTTCTGTGCCTGTTTGAGTGTGAATGGATGGATGTCAGACCTAATTAGGTCTACTGAGGAAAACGTAAATGTCAATCGTTTTTTACCAGATGCATCCAGCTACTTTTGAGATTGTGAATGGGGTCCAGTGAACATACAGCCTGCTTATCATCACCTTTCTGTCTTGGGTCTTTAAGTTCTCTCTGCTGTGATGAATGGCATTTGATTTTTCTTGAAAACAAAGTCAAAGAGTTGGAAACTAGGCATTGCCACTCCAATGCTTGCATCGCTAATGTGTCCAGAAGAGCAGATGTAACTTAACTAATTCAGAACATTTAATGAAAATGGTGGTTATTTTATCTTCCAGTGGTTCATAGGCTTTAATTAGTTAGACCATGGAGCTCTGTTTATTTCTTCTGTTGGAAACTTGGTGACCCCTCCAGTGCCTTATCTAACCTATTTTTTGATTCTATAGCTATGACTTTTATCAAATCCAATTGGAAGCATGAAATGCACATCTGATTTCAATAATTATTATATGTCACAGGATCTTTCCTGCTTAGTTACATCTGGGTACACCTATTGTGCGTACTCATATCTTCTCTCTTGGTAAGTGATGTACTGCTGGCTTTGCAGGGCCATGATGAAATGAACTGTCTTTCAAATCTTTTCTTTCTGGGTGTCTTCCATAGAAATAGTTCTAAAATTCCAGCCATGTGCTCTTGCAGTTTGTTAAAATTGGGTATGTTCCCCTCGGGATCCCTTAAGTGATACTAGGAATAAAAAGGGTATTGTCTAGAAGTTGCATCACTGAGTCAGTAGAGTCTCTGTGCTGGAGAGGAAAGAACGCACCTTGCTTTTAAATTTGTTTGGGGAATTTGGAGTCAAGTGGCTGTTCGATATTGTTCACATGAGAAAGTTTATTTAAAGATGTGAGCTGCTTTCTGTAAGTAAACTTTAACAAATCCCTTTATGGACTGTGCTGTGTGATGTGAAAGCAGCTTACTCAGTTCAACTTAAATGTGTTCCTAAGAAAAAGAACTTAAACCTAAAGTAAACCTAGTGGGAACTGAAACAAGAGTGTCCATGCAGCTTTTTATACAAATATAATTAAGTTGGTTCAAAATCATGCCTTCCAGATCTCTATTCGGCATTTTCTTGGAGGCAGTCCCTTACTGGAAGTGGAAGGTGTGAGGCAAGACTTCCAGCTTCCAATGTTTGTATTCATAACATTGAAATCAGTGGAAAAATCATATAAGGTCTCATTTTGCCCCCAATTTGAATAGTGGAGTGAAATTTTGGAAACTGTTCACATCTGTAGCTTGTCACTAGCAGACTTAAGATTTGAGACACTGAAAGGAAGAAGTCAGTTTCTCACTTTCAAGGGATCAGGAGATCCCTTGAAATATGTTTTGTGCTTTGCAATACTCAGAGAGGTGGATGTGATTCCGCAAAGATGTGATCAGTGTGCATAGCACCAGATAGCCCTAGAGGTTCCTCTGTAGATTGTGCTTCAGCTCGTGGAGTTCATTGTAAGTTGCTCAATTTTAGCCTTATTTTCTTTCCAAGTCTTTTTAAATTTCAGATAGTCTTTTTGATTAACTCTAAATTTAACAACTTCTTCAATATTTTGTTACTTCTCATGGAAGCAAGAGAGAGTAGAATCTCTTGTTATATTGCAGTAAAGCAGATATGGTCATTTAATGGGTTTCTTTACAAATACTTCTTTCAGAGTGTTTGCTAGAGCTACTTAAGCTGTTCATGGGTTATCATGTTTGCTGGGTTTCAAATGTATGTATAATGCCCATTAAATGTAACAAGATATATGCTTAAAAACATTAGATGTCGTAACATTATTATCTCTACAATTGTTATTTAGTGGTTAGCATGCAAGTCACCTTCAATTCTGTCTCTGGAAATGCTGTCTACAGTGCTGTGCTGCAGATAGCCCCAGAGCCAGCTGGAGGAGGACCTCAGATTGGGTCTTTGTGTATCGCTGCTCTGTACTGGGGAGGCATTACCAGCTGGCTCAGAATTCTGCACGTACTGGCTAGCCTCCTGTCAACATTAGTGGAACTGTTGTGATTTGTGTATGATTCAGATTAATGAGGTAATGGTGACACTTGTGAAGGCTGAGACTTTGTCCTATGCAGGCCTGGTCACTATAACATACAGAATCAGTGTATAGGCTGGCTGATCAGAATTAAAAAGCTAATTACTCAGAAAATGCTTATTCCTTTTCTCCCAAGAACACACTGTTCAACAACATAACATTACAGGTTGGTTTGATGTTGTGGAGGCAATGCCCCAAGTTGTTCAGTGGCTAAATTAGCAAGGGATGCTTCTAAATAACGGGAGAGAGTGTAGTGATTTCCTAACATTGCATGTTCTGCAATTAGGGAACTTTGCTTTTAGGATATTCTGTTCTTATTTTTCTTTTTCCCCTATCTCCTCATTTCTGGAAATTTTCCTAAGACATTCCACATTATCTTGTTAAATTTTTCTGAGCACGAGGAACACGCACCCTTGTATGAATGATTTCACGGCTATTAAAAGCATAATTAAAATTTCTATTTCCATTGAAATATGTCCTGAAGGATGAGGCCTCTAGGCTAGTGGAAATTAACATGTAGACTGGTTCTTTCTCAAAACTGTTCACATACCAGTTTAAGACAACAGCCAAGGTGTTTGTAATGTAAACGGTGAGAAAAGAGAGCGGGGAAGCACGGAGTAAAGGTGAGATGACTGTGGTCAGCCCTGTGAGTAGTAATTACAGCACGCAAATGGCTTAACTGCCGATCCATGTCTGTGGTATTGTGGCACCTGGTAAATTTTAAGACATTTATAAGGATAGTATATAGTGAGCTTGAAGTTTTCTATCACGGGTTAAAGCTGGGCGGGCCACTAGATGAATGACAGGTGCTCTCTTACTAACCCCTCTTCCTTCCCAAAGGGGAAGAGAAAGAGAGTAAGGGATTGAGACTTGCGGATTGGAAAAGAAAACTGAAACTGCTTTAATGAAAATAATAACAATAAAATGAAATATATACAAAACCCATACCAAACCCAACTACCCTGATGGCAGTTACCTAACTGTCATCACTGATGCTGCAGGGCAGGCACTGAGGAAGTCCCAGACTGGACTCAGTGTGTCACGAGTTAGGGCTGGGCCAGCCATTGAGGAAGAGGAAGAGAGAGATTGACCCTCGTGATCCCTCAGCTTTATCCCGAAGATGCCGTCTATGGGATGGAACCCCTTGTTGGTCAGTGCAGGGTCCCCTGTCCTGTCCGCTCCTCCCCACAGATGCAGCCTCTCACTCACTGCACCCCACCGTGGCACACAGGATTGAGCAGTGACCTGGGTCTGCACAGCAGCAAGTGTCAGCCAGAGCCTTTCTGCAGACCAGTCCCTGGTGGTGACTGTAAGCATCAAATGCTGTCCAGTGCTGTCACTGCTAGAAGCAGACACTGTCTGCAAAAATATGCTGTTAACTTCAGACAGTGCAGATAGTTAGAAGAGACTGAGCTGAACAGTAAAATCACTGAACAGAACTAATTCTGTTCTAACTTAAACCAGGACGTTTTCACAAATGTGGGATGGTTTAACAGAAAGCATTGAAAATGCATATGGTTTACAGATCCTTTGGACTGGTGTTGTTGTGGGACATCTGTGGCAAAATATTAAAAAAGTAGTTGGAGATGTCAGTACTGACAGAGAGGAGTCAACAGCAGAAGGTAAGGACAGCATGATTTGATAGGCTAGTAATGGGTGGGATTATTCCGAAACAGTAGGAGGAGAGGGATAATCAGAGAATCTTCAGAGTTTTGGAAGAAGATAAGGAGGAAAGAAATACTTGGAAAGCAAAAATAAAAAATGGGAACAAAATCATGAAACCTGATGAGTGGTTGCACGCCAAGAAACTGTTGGCATTGTTAAGCAGAATCTTGAGATCGTTCAGTACTCTGATTCTCTTAAAAAGCCCTTCTAAACCAAGGGGCCTGAAGTGTTCGTGTGCCATCCCAACTGTTAATGGTGTTGAGTGGGAAACATGGAATCACAGAATCATTTTGATTGGAAGAGACCTTTAAGATCAAGTCCAACTGTTCACCCAGCACTGCCGGGTCACCACTAAGCCATGTACCTCAGCACTACATCTATATGTTTTTAAAATATGTCCAGGGATGGTGACTGCACCACTGCCCTGGGCAGCCTGTTACAACGCTTCACAACCTTCTCTGTAAAGAAACCCACCCTAAACCTCCCTTGGTGCAACTCGAGGCCATTTCCTCTCATCCTGTCACTTGTTACATGGGAGAAGAGACCAACCCCCACCTCGCTACAACCTCCTGTCAGGTAGTTGTAGAGAGCAATAAGGTCTCCCGTCAGCCTCCTTTTCTCCAGACTGAACAACCCCAGTTCCCTCAGCCGCTCCTCATAACACTTGCTCTCCAGACCCTTCACCAGCTTTCTTGCCCTTCTCTGAACCCGCTCCAGCACCTCAATGTCCTTCTTGGAGTGAGGAGCCCAAAACTGAACACAGTATTCAAGGTGTGGCCTCAACAGTGCCAAGTACAGGGGGACAATTACTTCCCTCCTCCAGGTGGCCACACTAGTGCTGATACAAGCCAGGATGCTGTTGGCCTTCTTGGCCACCTGGGCACACTGCTGGCTCATCTTCAATCGGCTGTCGACCAGCACCCCCAGGTCCTTTTCCACTGGGCAGTTTCCAGCCACTCTTCCCCAAGCCTGTGGCATTGCAGGGGGTTGTTGTGGTCCAAGTGCAGGACCCGGCACTTGGCCTTGTTGAGAGTCATACCACTGGCCTCAGCCCATCGATCCAGCCTGTCCAGATCCCTCTGTAGAGCCTCCTGACCTTCAAGCAGATCAACACAGCCACCCAACTTGGTGTCATCTGCAAACTTCCTGAGGGTGCACTCGATCCCCTCATCCAGATCATTGATAAAGATGTTGGAGAAAACAGGCGCCAACACTGAGCCCTGGAGAACACCTCTTGTGACCAGTCGCCAACTGCCCTGCTTACAGCACGAAAGGTCTTGCTGAGTATAAATCCCCCAGTGTTTCGTGAAGGTATGTGAATTACACTAGTGGTGTAAGCAGAGTTGGATCTGGCACGTGTGATGCTTCTGCAGTGTCAGGCGAGTATTTTGTGAAGCAGTACAAGCTAATAGCTGTAAATTTCACTTGCTCTGTTGTTGCATGTGCTCCCAACACACCTTAGAGAAGAGTCTTCCTGTAGATTTTTCAGGAGGATTAGCTTAATGCATGACACAGCTTACTGCTTTTTTCAGCACTCACTTGTCACAATTTCAGCCTTTCCGTTGAGCTTCCTTTTGGGTGCCCATGAAATCTTTTTTTTATTATTATTTAAAAAAGCAGACCAATTCATGCCTGAAGGAGGAGAGATCTTTCTGGTTTAGTATGTGCAAAAAATTAGTAATGATAAATTACAGTCCATTTAGGATCTTATAGGTTCTGCGTGTTTGAACACATTGATTTGGATTTTGAGTCTGTGGACTCTGGCCTTTTGTCGTCTTTGATTTTTGTTTTCATATTCGTATCTTAATTTTCATTTCGCTTTTAATTAGTTTCATTATATTTGATGGCAAAATGTTTGCTTTATCTTCACTGTTAATAGTCTAATTGTTTCTCTTGCCTTAAGTAATCTCGTTAACGTTATAAGCCATCTTTTCCACATCATCTACAGAATTAATTTCCTGTGCGTGTAGTTGTGTTGTCTGCAGCATCTCTCCCAAAACTTTCTCAATTAACATTTTGATTTTTTCTGTAACAATTAAGCTGTGAAGCTGGTTGATAAAAATTAGTAGTATTAGTTGGTGGTCTTTTCAGATGTCACTAAAAATCTGTGTATTTTCTATTGATGAAACAGCTTAGGAGTTTAGAGGAGATAAAGTTGTTTTGTTTTTTTTTTTAAAAAAAAACAATCCCACAACAAAACAAACAAAAACCCCAACTACCACACAGTGACTGAGTGCTGTTTTCTAAATCCAAATTAAAATTGCCAGTAACTTTTGGTGTGCTAACAACAGGTGAGGTTGGTGGTTTTACAGGAGAAGAGGTATGTGTAATGATTGTTTTTTCTAGTAAGTATTTTATTGCCATTTTCTCTTGGTTACATTAATCAGAAAGAATTGGGCCTTGTAGACAGCAAACAGATGTGGCAGATGTTTTAGCTCTTGGAATACTCCTCAGCATTCCCATCCCTTCCCTTCTTTTCATTGAAATTACATAGCAGAAGTATAATAATCATGATAGACTAGCACATCACATCTTGGTTTTATATCTTTAATGGGAATATTGCTTTTTTGTGCGTGTGTGCAAAACATAGATTGTCACGTTCTTCTTGGTTTTCAGGTTCCAGTTATTTATTTTAGCTGTGTGCCACCAATATTGGAAGCCCTTGTTGGGAAATGCAGTGCTGCTGCAGGGGGTCTAGTTCTGCCGGTAAAGTTACATTGAGACCGCATTTATTCACTACATCTTTAGGTCTTTGCTGTAAGTCAGGTTATTCTGGGAGAGACAAAATGCTGAAGAGTAAAGTTATTAGCATGACACATATCATGTATGTGTCATGGATGAAGATGAATTTTTTAAAAAAATCCCATTTGAAGTGGTACTTAATGGAACTCTTGCTAAAAATACAATATATTGCTTTTTATAAAGAAAAAAAAACCCAAACAAACCCCTCCAAAGCAGTGGTTCCCTGTGACCCGGTAGATCCAAAGAAGCAGAATGTCTGCTGCTGTGGAGCTCGAGATCAGCTCTCCCCCAGCTCCTAGAAGAGAGCTGCTGAACTCACTGTCTCACTTTCAGAAGAGCTGAGATGAGCACCTGTATTCACAGACACTTTGTGCCTTTACTGTAGGTCTTGGGTTGAGAGAAGATTACTCTGTCCTGGAAAATTATGTAGATTTATAAGGTATCTTTGTCCTAAATTAGGACAAGAAGTTGAATTCTCAAAGAAGTCCCTATATTTTAATTAAGATGGAACAAAGCATTTTCATTTAAATTCTCTTAAAATGTTTTATTTCAGAGGTGGCTGTTGAAGTTCATGCTTTATAGCAAAAATTCCCAGACAATGAAATATTTTACTTGGAGAGTGATGTGTTCGGGTAGTTTTACAGCTTCAGAGATTTTAGGAACAAACACGTTTATCAAACCTCATTTTGCCCGTGAAGAATTTGATTTACTAACGGGTATTTATTTTGAGACAAAAAGATGTTTTATTAAAAAATTCCTGGTTTGCTGTATCTGCTACATGTTTTTACCTCTGTAAACTCAGAGCCTGGCACTACGTGATAAAATAGATGTATTTCTTACAGAAATATTTTCATTCCAATGTGTTTTAAATTTAATGTCTGCTTGTATTTCTTTGTAAGACAACAAAAAGCCTGACAGTCAAGGAAAGACTACTTCTATAAATAATATAACCCTTATGTAAAATCCGAGACAACAGTAGTTTATACCTATACTTCAAAAAAGGAGGTAAGACAATGTAAGGTAACTCAGATGGGTACAGGTTTTCTGTTAGTGTTCCTATGTTTGCCAAACAATCCTGGCATACAGAAGATTATTAATGCATTGTAAAAAACTTACGGTGAATTATAAAGTGAAAGTAATTCTTTCTAACTATGCATAATTAAGCCCTGTACATTTTGATGCAAGTAAGATGCATCTAGTGACACATTCTCACCTGTTACGCCTTGGCATTTCCTCCTGAACTGTGATATGGGTGGGCCATTCACGCTAGCACCAAGTGTGTGTTTCCTAGATTTTTTTTTTTTCAAGTCATTTAATTGGTTGTTAGGATGTTTCAAACACCTGTACTTCAGCTTGAGCATATTTAAGAGTTTGACTTTAGATCATTGAACTCGGAGTTTTGTTTGTTGCTGGGTTAGATTAAAGCTGAATTAGACCAAATTGAATGTACAGGAGGAAACCCAGTCAGTTTTGTACAGTTTGAACTAAAAAAATGTAGAGATGGGCAAGGACTGTCAGTGGTACAGAGTGTTTCCATGCAAAGAGACTAAATGGACTAGAACTTCATCTTGGAAAAGAGATGACTGAGAGAAAATACAGTGGAAGCCTATAAAATCATAATTATTACAAAAAACAGCAAATCAGGAACAATTTATTTTCTGGGTTTTGTTTTTTCTTTTTTTTTTCAGTGCCAGAGCTGAGGGTGTAAAATGAAATGGTTTGGAGCAAAAGAAGTCATTTTTGTTCGGAGTGCAATTAAATTGTACAAGCTCACTGCCACGGATACGGGGGAAATTAAAAGTATTAAAAGTTTCAGCGGGATTAGAGAGATTGATGGAGGAATAACTAACTGTGGCTGTTAAAGGTCTGGGTGCAGCCTCTGGTTCAGTTCCTAACCACAGGGTGCTGAATGATACAGTAAGGGAAGCGTCATTTCATGCATGCCCAGTTTCTGTACCGATCCCAAAGCATTTAGTGCTTGTTATTGTCACAGTCAGAGCAAAGGAGCAGACAGACCTTTAGTCTTTATATTTTTTTTTTTTTTTTTTTTAGTACCTAGTACTTCATTTCTAAAGAACTAAAGGCGTAGGCTGCTGTTAACTGGAGAAATAACTGTTCTGGATTAAGACTTTATGCTGCCTTCCCAGTCATACCATCTTGACAACTTGTCGCTGCTGGAGGTTTTCCCCCAGGTAGCAGGGTGGCCAGCTGAGCACTTCTGATGGCTTTTGGCGTGCAGGGGGCAGGTTAGTTCAGAATGCCCCGCACTACTGACATAACACCATGCTGTTCTTGTAGGGATTGTCTGACCACAATACTGGTCGATTCATTCAGCTTAAAGGCGGGGGGAAATAATATGATGAAGACAAATGCATCCCCCTTACATTTTGATTAATATTTCAGAATTGGAGGATAAATCCTGTACTCTTTGAAATCGCTGGCAAAACTGCCATCAAGGAAAAGGACAGCAGGTTTTACAGCATGGATTTAGTTAAATGGGTACAAGTCTGTATGTAGAGAAATTCTTTATGTTGTGAAAATATGGTTGCAGAAGATAGTCTTATCCAGACTTGGATTTCCTGCCACTTCATCCTGCATAAAGGTTCTTGGTCAGGGTGCTAGTATGGGGTAACGTAATAAAGTATTTTGTGCATGTTTTATCAGCAGACTTGGATGATATTCTCAAAGAACGTGTAGAGGTATGCTGCATCTGATACCAGTAAAATCCTACCTGAATAATGTTCAGTGCAATGAATTGCATTAGTTCTCTCTGTTACCAGAGCTTATCATCACTATTTTTATTTTTTTGTTGTTTTGGTCATCAATTAATAAACAGCATGTGACGTTTTAAAGGGCATTTGACTAGTACTAGGTTCCATATGCACTTCATTTCACATGTTAACTATATCTTATGGAATTAAAGCACATCTCATAGCAAGCTAAAGGATAGAGTAGCTTTTCCTCTTCGATGATTTGTAAAGTGCTTGAGCTCTTTGCATGGAAGACTATACAAATGCATTACAATTATATTAATGATGATTACAGCAGTGCTGAGGAAAATGATGCAGGAAAGTGATTAGATTCTTCTCTCCCTTAGGGAAAAAAAAAACCCAAACAAACCAAAAAACAAAACCAATGCTTGAATAGTTCTATTACTTGGGTTTTATTACTTGAGAGATGAAAGCTGTGATAAAACAAAGCAAACCTGGCTTATAGTGTGGATGTTTAACTTTCAGGATTTCAGTTCATTTGCAGAATATTTACTTTATTACCTGAGCTCAGAAAAAATAAATCAAAAAAACCTATCTGCAGCACACAATATTCTAGCCTTATTAAAAAAAACCAACCTGTAACTAGTTATAGACATGTTGAAAAATGTCAAGTGTATTTTGAGCCATAGAGCATTAAAATTTGTAATCCAAATTTCCCATCAGAACAGAGTGATAAAAACTTGTTTGCAAACCAGTCTTCCAGTAAAAACCAAGTAAATACACTCATAACTACATGTCAACACCATGCGCAGACTATGGAAAAAGCCCTATTGAGTGTAGATCTCCAGAGTTAATGGCAGAGCAGCATGTCTTCTCGGGTTTAATTGTTCTTCAGAACTTCCTGAAATGACAGCTCGTGAAGGGGTTACCTGAACTGTGGAGTGCCTTAGTGTGCCTTAAAGGAAGAAAACTGACTTCTGTTTTGTGTCCCTGTGGGACTGCCACTATATAGCTAGTAAATGGGGTTTTTTGCTCTCAGCTTTAGAAAGCCTCTTGACCTTGTGTTGAGAAGGAGGTTGGTTATTGAAGTCTAGCACCTCACAGAGCCCAGTCTGCATCACTGAGGCAGGAGATTGTTACTGACCTGACTGTTTGATTTGGGTTCAGATTCCCTCCTCCTAGTTGTCAGTACAGTGAATATATTCCGAAATTGGAGACAAAGGAGTTGATAAGCTGTTTTGAATTTCCAGTATGGGTTTATATAATGTTGTAACTAGATGTGGGTAGGACAGCGTTGTCCTTTGCGAATGCATCTGTTTTGGAAACAAAAACCTTACCAACTAATGTTTTAAATAATGTGTATCTCTGCATATGTAGTGAGTACAACTCTTACTTTCTAGTTTATCAAGTCATTGTACAGGTAACAAGAATGAAGAAGATTGTCTGGGTCATCTAATTGATAACAGCTTTTATCTCACAGAATATAATCCTTCTCTTCCTTTTAACTAGCTTTGTTAGGTAACAGCAGAGTTTTTTGTTCTTTTCTCTCTCTCCTATTTGGCTGATATACAAAACATAATTGTTTTAATATCTAGGAACTATCTTCTAATTTCCTCTTATATTTATTTGTGCATAATTTATTCCTAGTCATTAACCTGTGAACGTTTTCCTTTCAATCCCATTTTCCTCCATGGAGTCTTCCATAGGAGGTTCTGTATCTTTTAGACAAAATTTTGTTGACTCTGTGTCTCTGAATGCAGCATTGGATTTCATTTATAGTTTTTACAGCTTTGATGTCTTTGTGTAAGTCGTAGCAATCTTGTGACCAGTGGGCGTATCGATGTGCTTTTCAGTTTGCATTGGCAGTTGATGAGCTCCCAGCATATAGCACATTTTGTTTGTTTGTTTGTTTTACACCCCCAAATGCATCTCTCATGCTTTTGGTACTGTTAAGTTTCATCCTACTTTTGTTATTTCGTGCCTCAAAGCCATGCATTAAATTCCATGAGATGTCCATCTCTTCCTTTGTGTTGATGTCTTTTGACTTTATTAGTAAACTTTGTCTTATGGCACAGTTATTAACTAAAATATTAAGACTAGTCCCAGCTCTGATCCCTGAGGATCTATGCCAGTAACATTTTTTTTGTTTGGTACATTTCCTTTTGAAACAAATTGCTATCATTTGCCCATTAGCCAATTTCTTTCCCTGTTTACCCCTCTTCTATGGATCTTCATTTTCTGTAGTTTGAACAGTAATATCCTGTGCAGTTTCTTGTCATATTCCCTTGCAGTTCCAGATTTTATGGCTTATCTATTCTGAAAAATCAGTAAAGGAAAAAAAATCCCAGCATAAAGCCTTCAATCTGACATGATTTTCCTTAGGTGAACTCATGTTCATCAAAATATGCTGCTTTACTTTATAAATGCCGTGTTTTCTGGAGTAACTGCAGACATCATTGGTAGATGCTTTTCTTGATGTGTAAGTCAGGATTGACTCAATAGAAATCCACGAAGTCACCCTGTTGTAAATTGTATGCAAACAAGAGGAGGCTTTTAAATTCTGCATTGCCTTGTTTAGACAAATTCTGCTTGGGTAGTTGAATACTGTGGAATTGCTATAAATGCAGTTATCAGTAATAACGCATTGTACTTCTCTGGAGTTCTTTGGAGTGGAATAGTGGAATTTTCACCAACAAAAATGTATTATGTGTCATTATACCCAACAGAGTGGGTATTATCTAGATACAGTGGAGAATTTTTATGTGAAAACAGTTTTTATAGGAGTGTAGGTATATAAAAAGTTTGCTGGACGAATATTTGTAGGTTAAAGGTCGAAACTCTTGTCAGAACAAGAGGAGTGAAACTCCTGAATAACACATAGATGAGTAATCCATTAATTGACAATATTGCTGCAAGGGACTTCTGTTTATTTACACCATGCGGGTCAGCTCCAAGAGACCCACGCCTCAGGAATGCACGGGGCTGTGCACAGTACACTTAAAGAAACCACCTTAGCCGTGTTCCTGGCGTCAGCCTGCCTGCGGCCGGGTTGTCCCTTGAGCCATGGGAAGTACCAGACATGACTTTGATGTAGCTTTACCTAGCCTGGGTACTGATAGCAGCATGGGGGCTTGGAGATACTGAGGGAAACCGTTTATTCCACGAGCCCTTTATCGTGTTACTTACTATGTTACTGAGGTGACAGACTTTTTCTGTCACTTCCAAACTTCAGTTCCTGAACTGTCATTTCATATCGGCTTGTTTTGATCTAAAAGCAGTTTTCTGGGAAGCGCTGGGGAAGCCAGCTCATCCCTTTATGAATGGATATCTATCTGCTGTATATTTGGGTGACATGAAACCCGCAGATTTCTACTCATTTCCTTCTGGATGTGATTTTATCCATTTTTTTTTTTCTTCTCCAAGCTGCTTTCTTTTCTACCGATTTGCGTTTAGTCTTTCCAATTTTTGCATGTAGCTGCATACACTTGCAAATTGCCTTCCTCATCCCAGTATAGTCAGTAAAATCCTGCCCTTCATATGACTTTTGAATACTGCTTTTGCTTACTATTTATTTACTGTTTATGGCATAGCTTCTACTTTCTACCCTCTGTCTTTTCACATTAGGTGTATTGTTTCTGGCTTTGATTAAGCAGATTCATTAACTGATTTCTTAAGATCAACTCTGCCTTAATTTTCTGTTTGGTTTTTTTTTCTTCATACTTGAGCTTTTGCATTAAGAAATTTGTGTCTGGGATTGTATTTTTGACTTAAATATTTTATGCCATTTGCAGTATAAATAGCAGTGAAATTGAAAGAGGAAAAAGTGTGTACGGGTGCATACAGATATGTTTAAAGTAAAATGCCAAGAAAAACCTATGAGGAAAAAGGACACTTAGGAAAAGTTGATTGAGAAAATCATAGTCCCAACATGTTATGGCTGTTTTAAGAGGAATGAAAAATTATGAAGCTTATTATTTCCTTGCTGGTTCACTTATGAGAAAGTGGAACTTAAACCAGAAAGGCTTTTCCAGCTCACCCCTTGAAATTCAGGAGATTATATTAGTGATCTGTATAACTGACTAGGCTGAGTGTCCTCTCACAGAAGACCTCTCTGTAGTGCCAAGGTGTCACCTTTTAGAAAGATGCGATGTTCACTGTCGTCTGTTTCTGTTACACTTTCCCCTGCTAGAGCTGTGGAGACGTAGCTCCATTTAAACAAGATTCAATTCGGTCATTAGAATGAATAGAACAAGAGGGAGCATTACAGTAATCTTGAATCCACTAAATTTCTCTGAAAGACGTAGTAACAGCAGCTCTGCTAATTTTGCAAGAGGGGAAAAAAGTGTTCTTCAGTGGTAGTTCTGTCAGCTCTTTCCTACTGAGAACTAGAGCTGCCTTTATCTTCAGTAGTATCTTAACTCAGTGCAGCTAATCACGTTACGAACACACCTTGCCTTTCGAAGCCTACTGCCTTGCTAAGGCTCTTCCAAGCACTCTCCAATGCAGCATTTTCCTGAAGGGCTTGGGAGGGATTTGCACTTAATCACTTCTTTTAATTAAAAGCTTCTCCTCCTCCATCAAATTCTGTGAGGGATCAATAAATCACAGATTCGTGATATTAAGAAAGGAGGTTTTGCTGTCTTGGTTGCGTAGCTATCTGATGGTGACTTCATCCAGAGTATTACTCGGTCCTTTAGCCTCTGAAACTGGCCACTCTGGTTTTGTTTGGTTCACTGACTGTTTGAATTTCTTTTAATGTGTGTTGTCCATCTGTAGCATTTTATCCTCTGCTGTAAAGTTGCTCTGATACCAAGCGACCATGCTCTGGTTGCATTATCCTGTATAACTATTACATGGCAGTAAGGCTGCTTTTGTGAGCCTGCTTTAGAAGTCTTCGAAGCAGATCCTGGGAGACACTAAACACAACTGCATCTGTCATTGTTTCAGAGATTTCCTTTTATTATTTTTCCTTTTTTCTTTTGCTCTCCATCAGCTCCTTTTAAAAATTGAGTGCTGGCAGACCCTTATCTTGACACACATCCCGTCACCCTCTCATCACATACACAGTGGCAGTGCATGGCTGAGACTGCTCCTTTCTTGAAAGAGCTACAGCAACAAAAAATGTGGATTACTTCTGCTTTCCTGATGTAAATCATAACCAGTAGCTCTGCCTGGGGAAGCGGGTGCCACCTGTAGCAAGTAATAGCAGCCAGTCTGAAATAAGAAGAGATAGGAGAAGGCTGTCATATGCCAACAGGATGGTAATTTGGGGCTTGATATTTCAATCTAACATGTATTGAATAATGCATGGTAATGAATTATACTCGTATACGTGCACTATTTTCAAAAGTCTTCAATTTCCTTAAAATGTTTCTGCAATGGTTAGGGTTAAAGGTTTGTATGACTGGCTTTTGAAGTCAACAGGAAGAATGTATGCTCAGTGTAAGAGGGATACAAATTTAAAGCTGAAAGTCAGTTGGTTTTAAGTAAATATAAGTCTTAAGATGAGTAATTTAATCTTATTTTATGATGAGTCAAGAGTATCCACACAATCATTTCAGCAGCACAGGTGGGAGGTATGGTGCTTTTGTGTTTGTTGTTTTTTTTAACTCACATTGTAGAAATCCACTATACCTGGATTTTAGGTATTTCTTGGGTGGCTCTAACAAAAAATACCTGTACATCAATTGTGTTTGGCCAGAGAACTGTCACAAGAAACTGAATGTCTCAGGAAGACGGCAAAACAAACTGTAAAACTCCTGCTACCATTAATTCGCTAAGTACTTTCACTGGGAGAAAATGGTTATACCTAAGGTCAAAATTCAGCCTGAGTTAAGAGAACACAGCTCGCAATAACTTCACCTGGGTACTCGACTGTGTCTTTGTGGCTAAATTTTTTCCACAACTGAACAAATAACTTAGAAGTTACCTTTTTGCATTTTGAGCAAGTAAAAAAAAAAAAAAAAGTCTCCATACCAGTAGGGATGAGTACTACTGTGAGCAGATGTTACTCAAATGGTGCTTCCTCCTGGAAAAGTTGGTTGAAATGTATGTGGTTAATGAATTAGTGCAAGCGTTTTCAACTCAAACATTCCAGTTTTTAATGACTTACCGTAATCTAAAATGAGGTTCTTTTTCTTCTTCCCTGTATTTGTTTTTTAATATCAAAAATTTATGGAAGCAAATTAAAAAATGACTTAAATAGAACAGTAAAGAGAGTAGGAAAAGGAGCAATTTACAATTGTTATAGGTATATCTATTTTGAGCCTTCAGAATCTAGCGTGTTTGAAACTGATTTAACGTTTGCCTACACAATTAGCTAGAGGAATGTCAAAATGAAAATTAAATTGCAAGATAATACATTATTTTAATTTCATCATAACTACAAGAATTACAAAAATTCCTCTTTTTTTATTTACCATGAGAATTTTATTGCTAGGAAAGTTCTCTTATAAACCAAAATGATACATATTTTTGTCATCATTAAAAACATCACAATAAGAATTAACAACTTCACACAACAGGTTAAACGAGCTTGCTGATGGTGCTGTTTTCAACTCCTTTAGGTGAGAGGTATGTATAAGTCTTTGTATTGGATGAATATATTTACCATTAAAATAAATTTATTTAATGCAAATTTTTTTTAATGACAACTAAAGACAATCTGTTGAAGTCAGTGGAAGGATTACAGCTGACTTCTGTGAATTAGGCATAAAGTTCTTGGAGGTTTCTTTCGAAAGAAGCAGATATACCCCATTCTTTTCATGCACGTGCACCTGTCCCACTCCGGCTTGGGGAGGGAGGGAGAACTTCAGCCTGTGTTTAAAATGAAGCATGTGCCTTCCCTGTTGTTCCCCACACAAACTGCTTTCCCTTTTCAAGGATCTTAAGCCATTACTGAAGAAGTATTTTACTCTTGGGCCATAGATCCGCTGTGGTATGTATTAATTGTACCATTTTGAAGAGATACGGCTTCCTAAAAACGTGTTTCATTTGTATATTTGTATTAAACTGCAGTTGTGCAACCTCATTCTTTATAAACATCTTTTATCACAATGACTTTCTTGTCAAAAAAAAAAAAACCCAAACAAAAAGCAGTAGCTTCATGTTGCATCCACTTATAATACAATTTCCATAATTATTGAAAGTAGGTTGATGACAAAGTATAAATTGTATTCAGAAAACAAAAAAGTTGGTATTTAGTTCTATTTTTCCAAATACAGGGGAAAAATACTTTGAGGTGTAAAATATATTGAAAATGGGGAAAAAAATGCAGTTCATTAGAGCTTGCAATGACGCGAGTATTCTATATTGCAAGAATGTGCACTTTTTTCATCATTAAAAATACCATATGACTTATTTTAGAACTTGCGTTATGCCGCTGATGTATTTCTTCTATTACAAATGTGTGTTATTTTTTATAATATTATAGGGTAGGGAAAGAAAGGAAAATATGTAGAGAACTAACTGTAAGCAAGCAGAATTGATGCTTTTTGAAGGATAAAGGAAAGGTGGTGGAGTTAATTGTGTACAGTTCCAAGTAGCTTTAGAACTAGCAGGAGGAAATTAGCTGTTGTGTGAAAACAGCATGAAATGTAATTCGGAGCAGCTGTCTAATTTATCAGCAAGAACAAACTGCTCATGTTCTTAAACTGTACTCAATTACTCTATCCAACTTTCTTTGACCTGTTCAGCCTGGTAGTGTTTGCTTAAAACTAAAAACTAAAGGAAGTTTGCCAGCCTTTAAAAATAAACCAAAAGAATCCCGTGGGTTTCCTCTGCAATATCCTCCCATTAATTTTTGAATTTATATAACTCTGCACTCATCATTTCTTTGGAAGCGTTGTATGACATTCTTTACTTAACAGTGCGGAGTCAATAAACTTATATTCTTTTGTGACTGATTTCAAAATATTGCTGAACCGATGGCATATAAGCTAAAGGATTCTTTGCTATAGGAAATGACTGTGAAACCTTGAGATAAAAATTACAGTTTGCTGGTAGCCCTTTGGGATCACTGTTTTATTTTGTGATTGTAATATTTCCTCATGTACTGACCGTGGCTCTGTTCATACTGGTTTTCAGAACAGTCTTTTAAACTCTATTTCCTCTACATTCTGTTTGGGAATTGAACAAGATATATGAACCAACAACAGAATAGATGTTCAACCAGAATAAAACAGTGTAACACCATCAATTTTTCATCACACGCTCCAATTTACACTGTCAGTCTCTTATAAAACCCCATCAGCTGTTTTTGCAAATACGAAGTTTCTGTCTACAGATCAGAAATTACTCTTAATTTTTTTTTAAATTGTAAAGCTACTTTTTTTTCAGTGTAGGCAAGACATTTACCTCACATGCCCACTGAAGGGTTGAGCCTAGAAAGTATCACTGGAGGTGACCTGAGCCAACCCCCCTGCTCGAACAGGGCCACCTACGGCCAGTGGCCCAGGACAATGTCCAGATGGCTTTTGAGTATCTCCAAGGAGGGAGACTCTGCCACCTCCCTTGGTAACGTGTGTCAGCGCTCAGTCACCCATGCAGTGAGAAAGTGTTTCAGAGGGAACCTCCTGTGTTTGTGTGTGTTTCTGTTTTCCTCTGGTCCTGTCACTGGGCACCAGAAAATTCTGTATATAGTTCTGGCAAATAGTGTAACTGTGGACAGGATAAAAAAATAGTATTTTTCAAGGCTTCCATGCTGTTTAGATGATTCAGCAAACCTTGCTTGTTAGTCCTCTGATGAGCAGGAAACTTGAATGTAGAAAACTTGCATGTCTTTGATAATGCTGATTGCTATGGAGCCTTTTGGTGCTTGATCTAAAAAAACCCTTTCAGATGATGTCATTTTTGCAACTGGAATGTAAAGAGCAGACTCCAGTCCTTTTTATAATTTTCCTGCTTTCAACTTTTTCCATCTGTAAATTAAAGATCTCTTTTGCAGTAGAGAAAGCAGGTAACAATTCTGTTGAACCAAGCTCCCACAGGTATATTTTAGCTGTACTAGTGATGCAACTTATACCTCTTTGGTCATACTTTTGGGGCATTTTTAGTGTCTTAGTAAAACTAACTCAATTCTACAAGTATCTGTGCGTATAGATACGTTTTGTAAGGCAAATAGAAACAGTGTAAGGTTGTATATGTGTAAAAACAACCCAAAACATACCTTGGTAATAGATATAGCCTGAAATCTACAATTACAGCAAACGCTATGGAGAAAATGCCAGACACTGGGGTTCTGGACAAAGGTATTGTCAAGTGAACTGCAGCTTGGATAGAACGTTTATAGGTGCAATAAAATGTTCTTAGGGTTCTGTAAGACACGTGCCAAGGTACTTTTGATTTAGACACTATAATGGCACAAAATCAGTGTGGTTTATCTGTACAGGCAATAGAGTGACTATGTGACAAGTCTCGAAATACAGCACCCTACTAGTGCTCCTCGAGCAGTCTGGCAGGGCTTTATACTTGGTCATATTTTGTCTTCAGTGGAAGGAAGTGCCAAATCATTACCGGGAGTGATTATACACACAAAGATGAGTGGAGTGGGAAATAAGTAGTGAAGAGGAGAGCGTGATATACCATGTCATCTGGATTTGTGGATCATCTGCTCATAGACAGATGGGGTTAAGTGTCTGAAATTAAGTACAATCCAGTGTAAAAAGTCAGAAACAAAAGGTCTGAGTTCAGAGAAGGAAGACTTTGAAGTGGGTTCTGAAAGAAGGCGAATACGAATTCACAGTTAAGTGCTGTGGCAGAGCCTACTTCTGTGTAAGGAACCCGGTGCTACTTCTGGTTTTTGTCTTCCAGTAGAACTCGTACAAAATACCATGTCCAGTTCTGGTATGTAATAATTGAGAAGAGCGCTGAGAAATAAGGTATGGTATGAGTAGTAAGGAGTACACTTACAAAGGAAGGCTCAGAGCTGTATTTGTTCAGCTTTGTAGGAGAAGTTTATAAGACAGCTTGACTGCAGGGTATGACAGGAATTCGCTTGTAGAGAGCACTTCAGTCTAACAAAGGTATACCGAGATAATAGTGTCTGTGAGAAGGATATTGAGGACGGTGTGTGGGTGTTGAAAGGGTTCCTTCCCTCCCAGCCAGTGTTATGTTCCATCTTGAAACTTGCAAGTGCCTTCACTTTGCACCAAGCTTGAGTTCCTTGTCAGTGCCTGTGTGACCTTTTCTGACTCAATTTGCGTTCCATTCGTTTCCTAAGAACTCACCCACATCACTGAACGCTTTTGCATCTGCCTAATCCTTTTTCATGCTTCAAATATCCTTCCTTGCCTAAGCTCCCTCTCCGCCCATTTATTCCTTTCAAACACAGATTGTTGCATGGGGACTCACAGCATTATCAGTTGTAAAATAATGTGAGTAAAGCAATGCAGCTTCTTCAGGGGAAAACACCATCCAGTCTTCTGTGCGCTTGGGCTTACTTCACTCATGGATACACTGGTATAAACCCATTTGTTGCTTCTGGTTAATGTTGCACTGAATATTGATTTTTAGTTCACTGCGTATCCCATTGCATTGTTATTTTGTCTGAGATAAGTGTTGTGCATAGCGTTCAGCTCAGCCACAGTGTTCCTTGTGTACCCTGGTGGAGGTGCGGGCACGAGTCACACAGTCTTGGGGCTTAATGCAGGTGTCGCTGTTAGGCAAAGGTCATCCTTAGGTACTGTCCACATCTGTGCATGTGGTACGTGGGTGGGAAAGCACTTTGGTATCTTGGCTGGCCTAGGCTTGCTAAAAGTCTATAGGGATTATGCTTTATAAAATAAAAAAACCAAAACAAAGACCAAAATTCAATCATCCTACAGTTTCCAAAGGCTGCTGGTTGAGATGACAAAACATCACAAGTGAGCTTGAGCAGTTCAGTTCCAAACATGACTTCCTTACTCATTTGTTTTCTTTCTTTTTTTTCCCCTTCCAAAGCAATACCCATTTTCTCTAACTTGTTTTCAAAATTTTCTTGGGTCATATGTTCCAGCAGGGTTATATGGCATATTTGGGGAGGATATTAAGTATTTCTGCTCAGTTCTACTTTGCTGTAGGAAAAGCTTGTGCGAAGTGAGGAATCTTGAGGAGGAAGGGCAGCATGATGGGAGGCAAACTAGGAGAAACCTTTCTCTTGAAAATAAGCACATGAGTCTATGTTTACTCATCTGTTAACAGCATGAGTTGCACTTTAAAATAAAAACATACAGAAAATAAGTGTAAAAAAAATTGTTTCTATAATCTTTTAATGATGAGATATGAGCAATTTTAAGTCAAAAGACTTTTTTTCCATGCAAATCATTCACAGGTGCAGAGTTTGAGACAGTAACAATTCCATCTCATTATACCACAGGTTTTATGTAAGTGAAAATGACTGACAGAGATTTCCTTGAATCTCGAAAGAGCCTGTTGCTGAAGAGAGAGCGAGCTGATGCCAGATGTGTAATAGTTCCCAAGATTTATAGGAGAGGCGCTTGAGGACTGTAAGGAATGAGAACCACCACAGTGGATTGGGAATTGCTTGTAAATTACAGGTGACAGCCTTGGCTGCCTGAAGCGGTGTGTGAGATCGCATTATCTTTGTCGTAGTAGTTCTATTTTTAAGATCTGTGTGATGAGGAAGGGTTGTGCTCAACCTTTACCTATAAATGCAGGTGGTTCATGAGAGAGTCAGAAGTGGCCTGGAAGTAAAAAAAAGTCTGTGTTTTGTTTTGACAAACCAGGCTTGAAAGTCTTCCATTGGTAAGGGATGTAGTACACAAGAGTACAGTAGATTTATTGTAGTCAAAACTAAATCGATTTGTCAACAGTATTTCAGGTGCTAGTTCAGTAAGTTCAAGATGTGCCTAAATCTGTGTGTGTGTGTAGCTGCGTGGACCTATATTGTGAGAAAAATGTGCTGCCTGCTGCAATACCCTTTTAAGTCAGTTTATAATCCTAAGTGAAAATGGTAGTGAACCCAGGAATAAATAGATCACAGGTGAAGCTGTTTGTTACCACACAGCTGGTTTGAGATTATTCCCCTGCTGCTTGATTGGTGTTAGGCTCAACTTACACAGCTGAATTTCCCTTAAATGATGTGGGAGCCATTGTATAAACCTTCTGCTACTGGGTGTGTTGGCCATGAGCTCTGACAAAGGAGCGGACCAGGCAGGTAAGGTGAGTGGTGTTTCTTTGCACAGCTCCTCACAGAGTGGCTTTGTGGTCTGTGCCGTTGTCACTGACCTGTTAGACATTTGAAAAGTTTTATCTAACTGAAATGGCAAATAATTCTATGCTCTGTTTACAGATTAATGCCAAGTTTTGTCTGGTGCAGTTGGCATGCCTGCATTGAGGGAGGATAGTCCTGATCTTTAATACATCTTAAAACAGTAAGAAAAAGTCCAGTGGTTCATTAAAGTAACTGTAGAAGCTTATTTGTTTGTAGTTAGGACTCTCAGTAGGAAAGCAAGTTCCTTCTTGTAACAGATAAATCTGGGTTGGGTAGATCCATCATTATCATATTATTTTAAAAAAATGGTTTATTCCGATAAATGGATTTTTGATTCCATCCCAAAGCTTACAGTTTCCTTGGTGAGAGACAGAAGGCACAAACAAAAGGTTCTGTTTTGAAGCGAAGAATGCAGCCTGAGAATGGTGACCGTTGACAGTAGTTACCGACACAGCTGATGCGTGAGGTTTGGGTGCTTTTAGAAACAGTAGGATCAACATGCACTGCTCAAATCATTGCTGTCGCTTTGTTTCTTGTTCATATAACTTTCCTGTGTTCCTGACCAGCAGCTTGGGAAGTATGGCATGAGTTCATCATGATAGGGTTTCAAAGTTGGATTTCTTCTAATGATCAGGCAATTACTTTGTTTCATATCTGCATATGCTTCTAGCGTGATTCAAATTGTGTGGCAAGTGGCACTTTGCTTCAGCGACTTGACCTGCATTTCTCCTCTCTCCTTTTGGCTATTAGATCTAGTTAGTAATCAGTTCTTTAAACCCTGAGCACCTCTTCTTGGGCAGTACCCTTACAGTGAAACTCTGATCTTCACTGGAGCCCGTAGCTGTTACTTTAAAAACAGTAATAATACAGTGTGAGTCTGCAAAGAAAGAATGAAAAAATATTAACTGTTTATCTTGTTGTCAAAATGCTGTCCTTTCCTATAATTCTGAATGCTTTTATTTTGACATCCAAGTACTTTATTGTACAATCACCATTCCTGCTTCAAAGGGGGTGTCTTGTTAATGTCTTCTCTGTCGATGAAGGGCAAGGATAACAAGGTCACTGGGGAGAATAAAAATTAGAGCAGAAACTCTTCCTTGTGTCTGTTGCTTTGCTCATTGAAGTATCTCTCCTTTATAATCTTTATTCTCCATAAATCGTAAATAACATGATTTGACAGAAATAGATTGCCTTACTACACAGTAATGAATGCTTTAAGAATCATGATCATTTGGGAAACTGTGCCAAGAAGCAGAGAATTTTGTCTTCAGTCATCCGAAAGGGTGCATTACAGAGCTCATCTACATCTTTGGCATCTATCAAACAGCTCGCTGGAAGCAGAGCGGGTAGTAAACAAAGCATGTTGGACTAAAATGGTTCCCCATGGGGAATAATTTAAGGTTATAGTGAAGTGTTGTTTTCAGAAGACGACAAATTACATTTCCGCTGGAGTATCAGGCATATTAAATGCATGTGTGATGGAGAGTTCAGGTTAAAAGAGGCTGCGGCTTTTGCATCCACTGAGAAGCTCAACAACTCACATTTATCTCAGTCTCTGAGATTCTGTACGAGCCCTCAGTACTTCCACAAATTTTGTAACATTATTTAAGATGTGTCAATATATCTTATTTTATTTTAGTTTTTATCAGTCTGTTTTATATATACAAAACCAGAGGCTAATAAGTAGATACTGTTTTATCGTCTCTCTGACCGGGCTGCTTTTATGATTTTGAACATATACAGTATGTCCATAATATGTTGATAAACAGGATACAAGGGCTGCTAATAAACAGACGGGGAATTGCAGCTACAATTTTCTACGTTTTTTGGTTGTGTTTACTTGACAGTTGTCTCTTCTGTGTCTTTGCGTAGCTGGAGATTGCATTTGGCCCAGGCAGTGAATTGGGTTACCTGGAAACCAAATTCCTGTCCAGAACCCTCACCCAGAATTGAGGGTTGCAGGTGTACATACTTGGAAGGTGGTTTAGGAAGAGGACGTGGAGGTGGGTCATGGGCCAGGTTTTGCACTTTGTCTCTCGAACAAGAATCCTATTATATTTTCTCTTCTCGACACCTGCTTAGCAAAAGGTAAACTTTGGTATGGTGAGCTGCAGTAACCTACTGTGAGCTCTGCAGAAGTACGAACACGTCTTTGTTTATGGAATTTTGGAAAATAGAGTTTAACAAAATTACTTGTAGATCGAACCATTTGTCAAGACGTAAACCTGCCAAATCCATCACCCCTTTAGCCACAGCCCTGAAGTATTTTACTGTTAGTAAACTCCTAATTACTAGAATTTCCTGTTAATGTCTCATAGGGTTTTCCAAATGGCAAAAAGAGCTGAAAATCACTCACCCACGTGCCTTTTAATGTTGACTTTATGTGGGTAGTCTGCTTTTATTAGGTTAATAATGTTTTAACTAAGAGTTTTTAGGCTACTAGACTGTAGAGAGCCAATTCTTTGCATATGGCATGATATGATGCTATGATATCCATCTTGCCATCTCTACCATCAGGACCCACATGAAGTTACTTCTCACCCCTCCTTTCTTCTGTATACTGAATTCCTGTTTGTTTCCCCTTCCAGTTACAGCCTCCACGTCAGCGCTGCGTTTTCAGAAGCTGAACCTGCTAACTGGGTGGTGGTTGGAGACTGATGAGGCAGGGTGCGGCGTTAGGTTGGAGACCGATGAGGCAGGGTGCGGTGTTAGGTGCCAGGGGCTCTGCTCTGGAGCGCTGTACGCAGTGAGGAGCTCTGGACAGCAGGTGAGGTGAGGCAGGGGTGGGGGAAGAGTTAACTGGGGAATGGGTAGAGGACAATCCTGGCAGGTATATCACCTAATGTATAGGGCCAGATGTGGAAGCAAAGGTGGTGCCATGTGGCATTTGGAATGAGAGAGGCTGAACCATGTGGAGCAAGTACTGCTGAAGCCACAAGAATGCTTCAGCCAATTCCATGTGTTAAGGGCACATGTTGCAGAGAGAGGCAGTTTTATTTCGGTCCTTGTCTATGGTCCTCACTGTGCCGCAGCAGTTGGAGGGGCTGGAGAGCAGAGTGTGCGCCTGGGTGTATTTGCATAGCGGCTTTGACTGACCTGAAGCATTAGAGATGTGAAGTTATGCGGCTTGGCTGTTGTTCATTTGGGACTCACAGAAGGTACCTGAAAGCAACGCACAGTGCTTACTCCCTCTCTGCTCAAAACTGTTCCTTGGGTTAAAGAGCCGTCTCAGCCAAGTAATCTTAGTAATATTGTGCATTTAGTTAATTTAGTGGGCAATTTTTTAACGTTTGGTGAGGTTTGGCTTGAAGATGCAGAGCAGTCGAAAGGGTATGTTTCCATACTCAAGAATACACTGTTGTTTCGTTTGGAAAATCACCAGTTCTTATGCACCACGTATTCATTTGACTTACCCAGCCTAATTCACTGCGCCAGTGTTGTAGCAGACTTGCTGCTTGGTTCCCTGGTGGCTTCATGAATGCTCCCTCTTCCAGATAGCTTCCTGGTGACAGATTTCCAGTCCATGTGTGTGTCCCTGTTTTTTAGGTGCAGTTTAAAAAGTATTAGAGCTTTTGAGAAACATGCTAGTGCTCCTCTGTAGCGTGTTGGTGTTTTCCAGTTGTTGGGGGTCACACCACATGATAAGCAATTCTTGTGTTGTCACTCAAGAATGTTTGGCTAGTGACTCAGTTCAGATCCACGTTGTTTTGAAATTCATGGCTTTTAGATTTGAACTGGATATTCAAAAAGTGGAAACACATTTCAGCTTCCTTCATTCGTTTTTATGATGGTAGCATTTGGTGCCAAATGGGGCATTTTAATCACTTTTTTAGTGCTGAAATTCTGTGATATTTTTTTTAACATTCCACATCAGAGAAGTAATTAGAAGAAAAGATTAATTTGTGTGTCTGTAGAGGTATACTTAGCAATCCACTGAATTGTCATTTGAATTTCAAAATGCTTTGAGAAGTACAGGTTTACATTTATTAAAAAAAAAAAAAGGTCCTCAGGAAGAGATTTTTTTGCAGGGAAAGCACCATATGTAGTTTTATTGTATTTTATATGGTGGTGATTTTAGCTTTCTAAGGAATACAACCTACATCTGCACTTTTGTTTTGTTTTTTCATCATTGAAACTTCATTGATTTAAAAACTACAGGTGTGAAACTTTCCTCATTAAATTGTATACCACAGTTGATAGGGCAAATCCATCTGAACCATTATCTTCTCTCTGGAAAATGGAAAAAAAAAAAAAGTCTGAAGTGTTGCTGACCTGTTTTATCTGAGTATCATTATAGCAAAAAAGGAAATAAAGGAGGTATATTCTTAAAATATTTGAAATATAAGAATTCGATGCATCTTTTAAATACGTAATATTTAGGGAGACTAAGAAAAAAGACCTTTGCATTATTTGGTGTTCTTATAAGCCCATCAAATGCAGCTATTGAAGGGAACTGTAGTGTGTGAACAACTTCTGTTGATATTGATTATTCCAATAAGTTCAAAATAATAAGACTGCATGCAGGAGGGAGTTCTGGGATAGGATAAGCCTCAAAGTCAACATACTGGGTGGAAGAAAAAGCTGGAAGAGGGACTGCAATGTAAAAGATGCTTTGCTGAAGCTTTAGCTTCTGGTTTTGCCTCGTTGAAGGTGAAACGCTTGTGTGCACACTTCTTATCTAGTATTTCTTTCACTAATTTTTCTCCTGATGATCAAACCAGGCTGTTCTTTTACCATGCATCAGGAAAAATGGCTCGAGGGTGGAGGGAAGTTAGTTACACGGGCTTGTGCAGTTGGCACCTGGGGGAAGTGGTGGTCCTTCAGAAAAGCAACACAGAAGTCCCACCTGTGGGTGCAGGGTCTCTACAGAGGGCTCAAACGAAGCCTGTCATTTTGACATTGTGATAGTCCCTGGGCTGGGGCTGGGACTGTGCCCATTAAGTTTAGGTTTGACAATACCCAGTAATGCTAGTGAAATATTTGTCTGCTTACAAGACTGTTTCACCAGTCACGGCTGCCAGCTGGTGTACATCCCAGTGCCTCCTGAGCCTCCACGAGTCGCACCGGTGATGGCCCAGGTAGCACAGTCAGTATTGGCACCAGCAAATGCTATGTGCAGCTCGGTGTGTGCTTAATCTTGAAAAGCTGACCCAAATTTTTTAGCCCTTTTGATTACTTCATAAGGATTCCTGAAGCTCTGTTTCTATTTGGCTATGTGTTAATCACTAGAGTTAAGAGTGTTTACACTCGTTAATGTTTTTTAAAAGTGTTCTTAAAAGAAAAAGTTAATGGCCCCTCAGTTTAATCAGATTTAAACTGTTTATGACTTTGCTCCTAGACGTACGTGTTTTCTCCCATTAGTACTACTACGGCTTGCCATAGTCAGACTGCCATCAGTAGGACCCGTTGCATTGCAAGTGGTTCCTTTTGTGCATAGCGGTGTCTGTGATTATTAAAGAAAGTTTCTTTGCTTTAAATAAAGGATTTTACTTTTTTATTAGACCTAAAGGCTATTAAATGCCATTTGTTTTTCATTAAAATGGCTTTTCTATTTTAAATCCTTGACTTATTTTTATTAGAAAAGTCATATTCACCTTTTTTTTATTTATCGGCGCTTAATCCATCAGCTAAATACGGAGCTGAAATCCCATATGGCAAAGTACGCCTTGCTGTGTGGGGGTGTGTGTGCACATGTGTTGTTGTGCATGGGTATTTTTGTGCCTCTATGGTTCTTTATTTTCCTCCTTTGACTTTCTCGGCTTCCGCTAAATTTGTCCTGGTACAGAAACTGAGAATGTTCATTAAGGATGTATTTATATTCATGGGCAGAACTGGAAAATCAACGCAGTTCTGAAGGGACTAGTGTTCATCCTTCTTTCCTTTCATTCTGCCCGTAATTAGAGATGCTCTTTGAATATGCTTTCAGAAATAAAACCTTGTGTTTGATATGTTTTCCTCAGTTCATCTACATTTAGGCGCAATCCTACCTCCTGTTTCAAAGCCAGGCAGATGAACCTTCTGCTGGAGGCATACGAGTGCTGTAGACAGGATCAAACCTACAATTTATCAGCTGTACCCTTGTTAGGCATTGTCATATTAGTCGATAACGATCTCAGCTGTGGCTTTAGGGAGGAAGTGGAAGGTGGCATAAGAAGCCCGAAAGCTGTTAAGCTGAAATAACATGTGTATACCCAGGAGATGTTGCTGACAGGAAACTCTGATTTGGTTGTAGTGCGATTACAGTGGAGCAGGAGTAAAAGCTCTTAACCACAAAAGTACACTAAACCAGCAGGTCACAACTTCTGCAACTTCTCCTTTCTGGTGGATTTTTGCTTTGAGTGCAAGGCTCCCCTGCACCATCCTCCCTACCCTTGTGAGTCCTGTGTAGAGGAGATGCTTCCAGGTGGGCGATCCTGTGACACCCTGGCTGGGGAGGAAAAGGGGCTGTCACTGACATCTCCTTCTTTACAGATTCACCCCCCGTGGTGTGTTGCAGAACTGATGAGGAAACCTTGGTGTTGGTGGTCAAATTAACCCATTTGGCATGTGATCGTGAGTCTTTGTTCTTGCCTTTCACCATCCTCAACACACATTTATTTGTGTGTGGATGTTTGACTGACTGTGGTTGTAGTCAAGGAGTGTTAGAGAGGTAATTGTGTAAAGAAGCCTTGTTAAAATCGCCACAGACATGGCATAGCGGTTATCGCGCTGGGCACAAATGAGCATGAATCCATTATGGATTTATGCCTCAACACAGAACTGTAATGCAAAGAGAGGTGATGCTGTCCTGAAATGAACTACAAAAACCACGGTGGGTTTTTCAGCTGTTGATTTTTTTTCTGACTAATTTGAACAGGCTTTTCTGTGCTTATGAGAAGTGTAAGGGAAAAAATTTCTTCTGTTATGCAAGTTAAATTATTTAATAGTCCTTTTGACCTTTTGCTTATGAATTATGAATTACAAAAATTCTGCAGGGGTGCCAACCTCTGTAGCAAACTTCTGCATTATTAGAATTCTAGTCTGGCATCTTCTGTTCTTTGTCTGACAGATCAAGCTACTTTTCGAAGCCCAATCTGTCTATATCGTACTTACATTCTCTATAAAATTTACTAACCTATTACTGAGTTAAAAACATTCAGTATTTTTGTTTGTTTGTTTTGACAGATCACTGCTGTTTATGCTTTTCTTCTTTATGTACAAAATTGGTTGTCCATACAACTATTATATGTACAAGCTACTACAGCTGAGTGAAATACATCTAAGCAGATAAATTTCAGTGACAGCTATTGCCATTTAAAAAAAAAAAAGGTTCTGCAAATACTTAAGGTCTCTGTTTTTTTAAAGTTATAAGTCTGCAAACATGTTTTTTAGCTTAATCTCCTAACTGAGACCATGTTCGTGTCCTTTCTTGGCCAACCGATATTTGGGGGGAAGAAACTGAAGTGGTTTTGAAGCTGATAAGGGTGAGAGATTCTTTTGCTGTTGTGGGCCATCATGGTTTAGGCTTGACCCTGAAAGTAAGCAGCTTTTTGAAGAATAAATAGTAGTTTAAAGGTTGTGATCTTAAAAATATTTTTTTCTACATGTTAGCCTTATAGGCTTGATTTTTATCATGCCCCTAAGTCCCTGTACTTGGCACTGGTGAGGCCACACCTTGAGCGCTGTGTTCAGTGTTGGGCCCCTCACTTCAAGAAGGACATTGAGGTGCTGGAGCGGGTTCAGAGAAGAGCAGTGAAGCTGGTGAAGGGTCTGGAGAGCAACTGTTATGAGAAGCGGCTCAGTGACCTGGGATTGTTTAGGCTGGAGAAAAGGAGACTCAGAAAACCTTATTGCTCTCTACAACTACCTGACAGGAGGTTGTAGAGAGGTGGGGTTCAGCCTCTTCTTCCATGTGACAAGTGACAGGACGAGAGGAAATGGCCTTAAGTTGCACCAGGGGAGATCTAGGTTAGATATCAGGAAAAACATCTTAACAGAGAGGGTTGTGAAGCATTGGAACAGGCTGCCTAGAGAGATGGTGGAGTCCCCATCCCTGGAAGTGTTTAAAAGCCATGTGGGTGTGGTGCTGAGGGACATGGTTTAGGGACCCTGGCAGTGCAGGGTGAACGGTTGAACTCAGTGATCTTAAAGGTCTCTTCCAACCGGATGATTCTACGATTCTAAAAAAGAAAAATACCATAATACTTTCTTATTTTTAGCATTTAATCCAATGTGAAACTGGGAATTTTGGTTAGAATTTAACGTAAGTGACCAAGTGATATTTGAGAATAAAGATTCTAAAATGGTTCCGTTTGGCAGAGATGATGTACTCTTAATATTTTCCTGAAGCCTTGGACTTACCACACAGAAGTTCCTTCCATGATAAAATTTGAATCCCATAGGTAAGGTTGCTGCCATGTACAGGAGCTCTTGTCCAGAGGAGGAATTATACAGAATAAGAAAAACTATATTACAGGAAATTGGGGTGAAAGATTTTCTTTGTCAACAAAAGAGTAGAAAAAAATGTGATGATGGTGGTTAAGGGGTTCTTGTGATCAGTCTCCAGACCGTCCACTGCTATGTTTTTATGATTTCTTTTTTTTGGTGCCATTTAATTTCTTCGCATATTTTTGTGTCTGAATACTGTGGTAACCTCTATGATGACCATCTCCCCAGTGATCCAGAAAAGTGAATTTTAGTAGACTAGATCAATGTTAGGCAGAAATTCTTCGGATCTGTCTCATGAGCTTCTGGTCTGGACTCCTACTGCTGTGCAGAAACCCACCAGTTTTAGACGGACCGTGTCTGGTTTTGCCCCAGTGGGTTTTGGTGTAGACTGAAGTTTACAGCTTAGCTGGGAAGAAAACCCTGGGGAGATAATTTCAGACTCTTCACTTATTCACTGGAGAGCACGAGCGCTGCTTCTCATACAAATTGCTACAAATCTCTGTACTTAGTGAGGCCAACTGTGAAATGAAAATAATAATGCTTATGCACCTTTGTAAAGTGATTTCAAACCTACAAATGGAATTTTAAGTTCAAAGCATTATTATTAAACACATTTTCCAGATAGGGTAATGAAGAAGAGAGAGACTTAGCTCCTTTTCTCACTATCTTTTCCCCAAATGTATTAACTCATTGGTCAGGGTGTGTTTTCTATGCCTCTCTGGATCTAATAAATAGCTGATAAAAGTCTTTTACAGTTAATGTTTAGTCTGCATAAATTATGCTTTTAGATATTGAGCTATAATTTCCTCTATAAGTTGACCTGAATGTTGCTTAACACATAAAAAAGTGCTCATCGAGATAGAAGCCATTTAAGTTTTTTTAAGGAAACCTTTATTTTAAGAGGATGACTGTAGACTGGCTATTGGATGATCAGCAGTTCTATAAATTGAACTACTCTGTTAGTCCATGAAGCAGATGAAGAAAGGCAAAGGTCTCCTCATGCAATCATATTACAGAAATCATTAGGTTAAGAAATGGTAATAAATGTGATACTGTTCTAATCACCCTTCTGTTTTTAAGCCTTTAGGATTTGCATTTTCAAGTGTAGCTTTTTTTCTGTGAAGGCCAGAAAATAAAGGTAATGGTAAGGTTGTACGTGGGACTTTTTTTAAACTGAACATGGTGACATCCCATTGGTTTTAAAGTCTGTCAAACACTGTGAGGTACGAGCCTTTGAAGCACTGTAAACAGTTGCCTACTAAATTTAGTTTCTTGTTGCAAGTACTAATGTGATTCAGGTTGCGCTGGGTTTTGTGAATCGGTCGTGACCTCACTAGCTTCAGCGGCGGTGCTGGTGGAAGACCCAAGCACTGTTAAAAGGCAGCAAAGGAGATGGCTTTAAGGTTTAAACCTAAGCCTGCACTATGGTGTCATTTCGGTGGGTTTTTCAGAGTCATTGACGTCTCAGGCTGGTTGTGCTGAATGTAGAAGATGTTTTTAAAGGGCAGCAGTTAATCAGTGAACTCTTGATGCTTCTTCCTCAAAATCATTCTGCTCAAGGCCGTGAGGATGTGTGGACAGTTGTGCACAGGCAAAAGGCAAGGCAACTTTAGGAAGACAATATTAAAAGAAGCTGGAGAGAAATGCAGGTCTCTGCAGAGTTTTTGAAGGATCACAAAAAGTGATGTTGGATTTGGCTGGAATAGCAGCGTAAGCACTAGAATGTGCATTGAGGTCCACTTTAAATAGTCAAATAAACCAGAAGGCATCATGATGAAATTGTTTTATGACAGTCTTTATATTTACTGAAGGAGAAGCAATAAAGATATTTCCAATATGAAGTTGTAAGGAACCTAAATTAGGTCTCAGAAAGAGATATTGCTTATTTAAAAGGAGGCATCCACTAAGGCAGTCACGTTACTTCTCTGCTATATGGATTTACGGTTTTGAATGGTTATGCCCTATAACTCTTAATTAAGCTTGACAGTTTTAGTATTGAAATTGAGGGAGCTGGTTGGAAAGAGTCAGCAAACAAGGGTCTCTCTTAATGGTCCCAGAGCATGTCTCTGTTTACAGGCTTTACTGTATTGTGGAGGAAGGAAGGAAGTTACGGTTCTCTTTAATTATACATGATCTGCAGCGTGTCAAAACAAAGGACTATAAACAAGCACAAGTGGCTTGTAGTAAAAGCCATTACCACAGACTTTGTGTAGTGGCTAAACCTTATTTGTATGACAAGTATCTTATGGGAACAGATTGTCATGATGATTTGATGGGTCTACTTGTGTAAGCAGTCTACTTACAGGCATGCGCTGGGGGACCTACTTTCTTGTGAGCCTGTGTTTGGTGGGTATGGTATCCTGTGCTACCAGACTACAGTGACCCCAATAATACCATCAGACCATGTTCTTGCAAAGGGCTTTTTTAATCTTGTTTAAAAGTTAGATGAAGGATGAGCAGCTCTCATTCAAAAATTTTCAACATTAGGTAGTTTTTTATACCTCTGAAAGAAGCATCAATTTCTGGCAGTGTTCTACATTTGCTTCTTTATCAACCTGTAGTTTTTATTCCAAAATGCAAATGTGGGCCAGTTCCTGATTTTTAGTAAGCCCACCAAATAGCTTATCAGAGCTATGCAGTCCACAGAACTTTTGATTTTAGGTCTTCTTTTTCTGCCAAATGCAACACAATGACATATTGCAGAATAAAATCTGAAGAGGAACTTCATCCAGGTTGCATAAAAATTCCTTACGTGGCTGATAATGTAATGCAATTTTCATTGCCTTGGGCTTTTTTAGCTTTCTTTTTGTTATTTTAGCTTGTTTTCTCCAGATGTAGATTTATCTGTTTATAAAAAAATAGAAGTAGGTCTTAAAAATGTTTTGTTAAAAAAAAGAAGCCAGTAGTGGATGTAAAGTTATAGAATGTCCTAAAACAGGCAGCAGGACTGAGCTGCCTCTGTTAGGTAAAAAATTAACTGTAGAACTAATTAAATGAAGCTTATGAAAGCAAACCACATTATTTTAAAAGTGAAACATTTGTGAAGGTTGTTGGCAAATTATAGTCATTGCCTTTCTGTCCTACATCTGTTAAAGGGATTCTCATGATAATAGCAGAAGACATTCTCCTCCTCATCAGTCTTTCCCAGAACCTCACTCTGGGAGCCTGAACACCCTCCCACTGCCACCACCGCTTACATGGGCTGTTGTTCTGACCACCGTGAAAGCCCCTGTTGCTCGTGTGAACCTTTTGGATGGGACTCTGGACCTGGCATCAGATCTGCTCCCTTCAAAGTGCAGAAGAATCTGCTTTGGGAAGACTGCAAGACTGAAAGGTGGTGATGCATAACCTTCTGTCTCAGCATAGATTTTCGTCAAAGCATATGAGGTGAAATCCTGGGAGTCAGTAGGAGGTTTCTCATCAGTCTCACCCATTATATTTGAGGAGTAAATCATGGTTGGTTGCAGAGATCACTTAAAGTTTACACAACCCGTTTAAACTCAGAGAACCTTCTAAACAAAACCCAACCAACTCCAAAGTCCGTGGTAGCCTGGTTGAATGTTATGTGCAGTTAAGTGCGTGCTTAATTAGGACACGACAGTTCAGAACAGCAGGAGATACTTGTTTTTCACTGGTATGGCTGAAAGGAAACAGAAGTTTGTAAAGTTGTCCACAGTAGAATTGGGCCAGAAGCCATCTGTGATTTGTAATGTTTGTTATAAAATTAGGCTGAGAAGCAGAAAGAAACTTTTGGTTTTTGGTGTTTGCTCATTTGCTGAACAGGAGCATGATCTTCCTGCATCACATAATGCCCATTTTTGCATTTCCGAAGATGGGACATTACTGTCTGCGCTCACACCATTACACTGGAGTTTAATCCTTGGCTATTCAGCAAACGCACGTATGACTTTTAACCACTCTGTACTTGTCTTGAGCGTGGTCATTAGACTCTCTATACCGGGCAGAGAGAGAATTTGGTGTATATGAATAGGGCAATCCATCAGAATAAGTGTACTGAGAAGGAATCAGTAGGAATACCCTGAGCAGCAGGAAGAATGAAGCATGTAAAATCCTGCTCTCTTGGATTTAGACAACTTATGCTGTGGTGCAGAAGGCTAATTCATCCTTTTGTGAGTCCAAGTGCCAAATGTTCTGAAGAAAGTGAAAGAAACGGTCTTCTCGCCTGAAAAATATCCTACAAAAACAGCGGTTATGCTTTTGTCTGAAAGCTCATCACATGCTGGGAAGGAGGTAGCAGTGGGTATAATGTTCTTGTCTTACTGTGGTGAAGTAATTAGAGGATTTATTCAAGGTGTGGAAAAGAGGTTTGGATGAGTAAACATTGGAGAACAAACAGCATCCAGGTCAGAGGATTGCAGAGTTGGTCTTCCACATGCTCCTCCTGTTTAATTATTTTATGAAAATAATTCAATTAATTTATTTAGCTTTTGGAGCAGGGAGGGAAGGGTCTGCCTCCCTGAGAATAATGTCATATCTGGGGAGGAGACCGCTGTCTTGACTGAAGTGGAGTTTGGGTGTGAATTCCCTCTGACAGAGAAAGAACCTGAGTGTCAGTCATCAGCCTCCTGAGGGAGTGCTGCAGCTATTAATCCATGCTGATAAAAGGTATAGCTCCTTGCTGCTTTTTAAAGAGGAGATGGCTGACCCTGTGAAGCCGTATCTATTAGGTGTGCTCTGAGAACAGCTACTTCAAACATACCCTTCAAATGAGATCAGCAGAGAAATGTCTAGTTGGTAGATAGCAGGGGTGTTTGGAGATCAAAGGAGGCATCAGGTTCCGTCAGCCTCTTAAACTTCAGGTGCATCTCGGTGAAGAAGAAGCAGCAGACTTTAATGTGCGTAGGAGATGTTAATGCCAATAACTGAAGTGTCAGTGGAGTGCTCGGTGGCAGCAGAGCAGGGCTTTTGAGTGCTGAGCAGCCATGCATATAGGTGTTCACGTGGATCTTACTCTTTGGTCAGTACTCTCATATGTGTAAACCATTAGATATCTATTAAATTTTTTGATCCTATAGGAAATACCCAAAGATATCTGCTGACCATAGATGGGTGAAATAATATGGCATTATCCTGATTGCAGAGCTGCATGTTTGCTGTGTGTATGGCGCTGTATACCAATTTGTCCAGAGGGACTACTGACACCTGCCTTCGCTGCCTCATGATTCCCTGAAGCCACCGTACTCCTGCAGTGTGCAGATTGAGCTGGTGGTAACGGCTGAAGTTCTTGAGTCAGCCATGGAGTTTCTATGCCAAGCCGTATCCCTAGAAATAGAGACATCCCAGATAACAAGTATTGTTAGCCTGGTGTGTGCCGACAGTGCGATGCTGTCATTGTAAATGCAAGGAGGACGTTATATTAGACCTGGCTATTAAACAGTTAGAAAGTGAGAAACTGCCTTGGGCTTTCTTTTAGGGTGGGAACTTATTTGAATAGTAATAGTAGTTTTGGTGTCACAGAAGTAGTTGGTTGGTGGTTTCTATAGTTTCTCTGAAGTGAAGATATTTTACTATCTTTTTGAGCAGAAAAGGTTAAAACTAGAAACGAATGTTTTATAGCAATTTGTGTTTATTTTTCAGCCTGAAGATAAAATGGAAATTCCATAGATTCTTTCTACATCTGCTTTCATTTTCATTTTGATGTAGATTTAAGCTTCAATCCTAATGCTCTGTGCCTAGAAATTTTAAACAGAAAAGTCAAATTTACCATAACACTATCAATATCTGTATAGAGTGCCAGTACGTCTAATTCTTGTATTTTATGAGTTTCCAATTGGTATCAAACTCAGGAGGTGTAAAATGGGTACTGTCAAGGTGACTTGCCTGTGAATAACAGAGCAAAGCATTTGGTATATATCTTTTTAGAAAGTAGTTGCAGTGAAATTCATGCACTTCTAAAGTTTATCTGAAATACGAAATGTTGTGTCAGATTCTGCAACCTTGGGGACTACAATTCCCTTTCTGCAGAATATCGTCCCTTCTCCTGCTCTTTTACTCCCTATTCACCTCTTCAGCCTCAGCTGGCTATTTTTATCATGCCACAGGATGAAATATATCTGACTAATCTCCTAGACCCTTGTCTGTGCCTATATCAGAAATATTGTTCTTTTTTGGATCACTGTGCAATTTGAGTCCAACCAGTAGTCTTGGAGACTGGAGGAGTATACCCGATTAGGTGATAACATCTCAGCTAAAAAAACCTTGCTGCTTCCAGCTAATTCTGAGCTTCATTGTGCTCAGGTTGCAATGAAAAACCTATTTGCACAAAGCACGGAATGATGGATGGGTGGTCCAGCAACATCTCTGGAGACAAGCAGCAAGGGTATGAGGTAAACCATGCCAAAGAGGCCTTGCAGTAGTAAATGGTGCATGTATCAGTGTGTCTTTCCAAGAGTCCGTTAGGATTCATGTACCTCACTACCTCCCCAAAGTGATTGGTTACTCTGATGGGTTTATTTTCAAACGAGAGCTGGTAATTCGACACAAGCATCATTTCCATGTATGTAATAGCAAGAAGTGTGATTGTTATGATTTGTATTTAAATAAAGAGCTTTCAAGTTTTTAAAACGAACAGTGATTCAGTTCAGTTGAATGTTGCCCTGGAGAGCTGAATCCTGCTTTGAATTTTCCTTGTGATGCTGGAGAAGTTATCTAAAACTGGAGATTCACTACTGGGAACTGTATGATCTTATTCTGCTTGACCAAACTGAGGTGTCTGCCACATAAAGAGCAGAAGTCCCAAGCACTCAGAAATGTAGCCAGGGACTACAAGAGTTTGTGTGTAAAGAAGTGTCCCGTCGCATCCTGAGAAGAAAAACGCAGCCCTCGCAGTCTCCGGAGGAGCTAATTGACAGGTTTTCATTGCAAGGCGTAGCACTCTTTTAGGAGCAGCAGTCATCAATAATGTAGGTGCGTTATCCCATGTGTATGGCCGTGTTTGTGACTTATTGTGAAAAATTAGTTGTTCTGAATTCATCCGCATTAATTCTTTTAGCGGGCTCTCCAGAGAGTACCCCATTGCAGCTTTTCAATAAGACGGTTAGCACAAATCCCCTTTTCTTCCTACTTCTCTTGCTGGAATTTGCCAGGAGAATTAAGAGCTGTAAAAAATTTAAAAATCAATAGAATTAACATGAAAAAATTAACACTAAAATGCATTGACAGGGATAACACTGCCTTTGCACGAAAAGCAGCTGGGTATGCATATTTGATTTATTCATTCAATAAGTTTGAGAACATGTTTGTAAGGTCTGTGATCCTTTTGCATAATTTGTGCTGGTTTATTATTGGAGTTGTCATTCTTAAAAGGAAAATTAAATGACTTATTTGGAGGCTTGGGATTCAGTGTGGTAAAATGCAGCTACACAATGTTTTATAAGTAGTGGCGATAATTAATAAAATAGTCCAAGCTTAACTGTTTCTCTGAATTAAAGATGACAACTACCTTGTTAGCAAAAGCACAGACATGAGTGGATTATACTGACTGACTTGAAAAAGTTTTTTCACTTTTCAATGTAGCAGTTCTGCGGGAGTTGTGAAACTTTTTAAATGTGAAGCATTTACTTTTCAGAGTGTTGATGTGGGCTGCATAAGTCTGAAATTGTTGGGTTTAGATTCTGTGGTATCACAGCAGAACACTGGCTTTCCTGGTAAAGGGAAGCACTGCTTTGGGGAGAACTTAGTTCAAGAAAGACAACAGGAAAATGAGAGGTTTTTATAAAAGATACACTATTTGTTCAATACAAAGTGAGGTTTTATTCTGAAAGGTAACCCGAAAAAGTAATATCTTAGGATTCACTGTTAAGTGCTTCTCCAGGAATTTATAGTGCAGAGAAGCTCAAGTTTTTAGGGCAATGCTTGTAAATTATTGCAGCCCAATTTTATTACTGTTTTACATTTACCGAGGACTGAGCCCTTTGTGCAGCTTTATATTAACTCACTGAGCGCACCATTAAAACATTAACATCTAGGCTCATTTTGGTGGCATTAGTTGTCTTAGTTTGGATAAGTCATTGTTTAAAAAATAAACTGATAAGCCAAAAGCCATGCTATTGGTATATTTACATTAGTATTTTATTTTGGATCAAGAATATGCTTTTGAAGCAGGTCTTCTGATCCAGCCTATTTACTGTGCTTCGCTTTTCATTGCAGAGTGGTTTTGAAATATGTAGGCTAATTTCCTTTTGGAGGAAAGGAAAAACGTGCTCCAGGAGTGCTCATAATGCTCTTTTACTGCTAATGGGTATCTAGTCTACTGGTCCAGATTAGACCCAACCTGAAGCAGCCAACCTCCCTCTCTCCCTCCCTAAAACATGTATAGTGTGGATATCATACCTTCAGCATGAACAGTTTTGTTCTATAGATCTGATTTTATTATGCCATGCTGCTTGCTAAGGTGGACATAGGTAGCGCTCGTAGTGAGTGGCCAATGACATTAATTGATAAAACCAGAATCTTGTCTTGTGGGGCAGAAGTCAATTTTCAAGAATAATTTCTACATCAGCAAGTAAATTGCCTGTTAGGAGCTGCATCTGTGTATCAGGTGGGAAGCTACAGGTGGTGGTGTTTCAGTGTCTAAAAACCAAAGAAGAAACCTGTTCAGGAAATGGAGGATGTTCCTTAATCTGATGGACTCGTTTGCCGTAGTTTTTTGTAATCAAACATTTACTTAATTTCTAATGATGCAGAAGAGGATGTTTGGCAAGTGGATGGTAGCTCTTAAAACAAGCCCTGAATGAAATGGTCCATTTCAATAAGTTGGAAGGTCGTTCTTCCCAGAGCATTGGTTTTGGATTTAACACTTGGGGACAGGTGCTTACTTGGCAGAAAATAATGTAGGTATGGTGCTGATCCCCCAAACTCCTTTATTTTAGTTTTAAAATCCCACATTCTCTTGTGTTTAGGTAACATCTGTGATTGTGCTAAGCATCGATTTGCATTTTCATAGACAAGGTTAAAGAAAAGTAGCAATATATTACCATATGTGTAGTAGAAACTCTGATTCAGTGTTTTGGATTTTCATTTCAAGTGATAGGTAGAACAAATAGCCCATTAGGACTGCACAAAAAATGCTCGTGAATGTTAAAAAACCAAAAACTGAAATTAAGAAAGTTTTACCAAGAAGCTTTTTGAGTTTGTAGTGGGCAGTTAGAACGCTTTTCCTTTCTGTGTGTTCAATGCTACAATAATTTTCTGCCATTGGAGGCAGCAAAAGATACCATTTTACGGCCCTTTCTCTTTTTAAGGTAAAACCTGATATTTTCTGTTTTTCTGCTAGGTTGTATTTCAGTTAAATAGGAGAGTTTAATGTATTAGTTAATAACCAAACAAACGCAAAACTGCACCAAAACCAACAACATAGCAAGTTGCTTCAGTAATTTTGCTTTGGTGAGGATAGCCTTATCTATCTTCACTGTAGTTCTGCGTGAACATTGGTTTGTTACTTTTGCTCATGTCATGAAGGGTTTGTTACCATAAGCTCCCATTAAATATAACTTACGTGGAATTCTTAGTATCTCAATTTTAATGCTAATTCTTCTGCAGCAGAGGAAACTTCAACTGGCATATGAAGAGCTGCCTCAGCCTGTTGCTGTGCTGTCTTCTATCAGTGTCACGGTTTTGGAATTGTGAAGGAATGCCTTGTCCCTTCCCACATACGCTGACATTTAAGTAGGCAGTTAATTTAAAAAAAGGAATCTGTGGGGCAGGGATTTCCTGAATGATGGAAACCAAATAACTTCTAATTTTTTTTAATTCTGGGAAGTAGACTGATGTGAGAGCAACAACATGAGCAGGAGGAAAATCTCTCTCAGAAGCTCATTGTATATTTGGACTCCTACGTTATTTGATCAGGAATATGCACAATCCAAGTTTCTGCAGCCTCTTTTCAAGAGAACTTGGTTAGTGTCTTGGATATCTAGATGTATTTCTATGAGTACAGAAATTTTCCAAGAATTTATAACCAACTTTCAACTTTCTAGGTTAAATTAATGAAATACTTTACTATCGGCAAAATCCCTCTGTCCCTGTACTAGCTGCCTCTTTCCTCCCTCTTCCTGTGTGGTAAACCTGCCTCTCTGGAAGATGCTTGGGAGATCATGGGAAAGAAACTGAGTGTCTCCTCTTCATGCAAGCACTAAAACACAAATGCTGACCAACAAACCAAGACATGAATTGCTTAGTGGACGCTCCTTTCTGGGGTTGAAGCTCTGACTTTGGAGTCATGCTTCATTAGCACCTTGATGCATGCCAGTATCTTCACACATGGTGTGTTACTGCTTACATCATTTTGCAAAGACCGGGAATAGCAGTGGTCTTTCCCAAAGGCCCGCTGGTTTGAAGCAATGAAAGCTTTTTCCCCCCTCAGAAAATTCAATAGCCAGAAACTCTGCAGTATGAGGTATAACTTCCAGCGGTATTATTCTAACACTGAAAGGAAACAAAGAAGGGACATGTATTATTTTATTGGCTACCAGAGAAAAGGTTGTCTTTAAAAATATATATGCTTTTTGCATATGCTTTGTGACAGACATATAGCCTGAAGAATGGCATGTGACAAGAGGAAATCAATAAAAAAATGCATAATAATACCATAAATATTTATAGAATAGCTAGATGAGTATAATATGATGGGCAGAAGCCAAGAAGGCTTTTAGAATAGCAGATGTGTGCTCTAAAATATATTGGAATTCTTCTGGGTGAGTTAAAGTGGGGCAAAAAGGCATTGCATAGGCTGTCAGAGACGTTCACAACACCTTTGATTAAAGTCTTTTCTAAGCAACCATGAGAAAAACTAAGTCAAAGACGTGCAGCTAAATAAAAGTTGGAAAGCAGAGAAGGGAAAAAGTTTTCCGAAATGACGAGGTTATTCACTGATGGATCCAGTGGGACTTGCAGGGATCAATTGATTTGCAAAGTAGGAAAGTAAAGAAATGGTCCTCTGTGTTTCTGGCAGGTTTGCAATGATCCAGTTTTATCCAAAGACTAGGAATTGTCCAAGACTGCTAGAAGATTTTTTTTTTAACTGTATTTTTGCTTATGACTGGCTGTTGGCGTAGTTGTGCGTCTGTTGATACACACATCTGTAAGTTATGCCTGTAAGACTGCAAGGTTTATAAGCAGCACACAGGAAAACAAGCGGGTAGAACTAAAGATGAACAAATTTGGTTCCCTAAATGCAAGTAAAAATTTCCTATAGTCATCCTTCTAATTTCTATAGGACAGGAGGACAGGCCTTAGTGCACAGCTAATTCCTCTACAAGAGGATTTACTTTGTGGGACTTGGCTCCATTCATTCTCTGTGTTGCTGTAAACATCAAGAATAAGCTGGAGGTTTTGTATGGAGGAATTTATTCTTTCTTCCTTCTGGTGCAGATGGCTGAATTTGCTCAGTCTTCAAAAGCTGCAAGAAAAGTACATAATGAAAAAAGAAAATTATACTAAAAATGGAAGAAACTGTGCAAGAGACCGACTTGTTCTACCTCTAACAAAAGGCCAGCAAAAGCTTCTTCAGTGGAGATACCCATATCTGGGGACGGGTTATTTTTGCTGATGAGTTCTTGCTTACAGAATTCTTTTTCCCGTTAGTCCAAACAGAGCACAGTTTCATTAATGATGGGGTCAGGGTGCTAATTATCTTTGTGAAAAATGGATGGGCAGACAGTGCAGGAGGTAGATGCTTCCTAATTTGTTAAGGGTGTTTAAAGATAAATGGCTTTGAAGTGGATTTGTTTTCAAACGAATAGCCAGTAGAGCGCTTGGAGCAGCGGCACGGTGAGCTCTCATCAGTTTTTTTCCTCATAGTGATGGATGTTGCCTATTCTGTTGGTTGATGTGATCTTTGCCATCAGAAGTCCCAATTTATTAATAGATTTTAGGGCGATGGTTGTAAATTATTGCAGCCCAATTTTCTTACTGTTTTACATCTACCGAGGACTGAGCCCTTTGTGCAGCTTTATGTTAACTCAGTGAGCGCACTGTTAAAACATTAACATCTAGGCTCATTTTGGTAGCATTAATCATAGCATTTTATCATGCATTAACAGCAGTGGCTTGAAATACCTGGAACGTTCTCTTTTCTAAAAGCAGCAGAAACAATTTCAATTATTTCTCCACTTTTTCAACCCGTAACTGTGTTTTTAAAAAAACCCAGCAAACCAACCCAAAGCATACAAAAAGCCCTCCTAATTGTGTGCGGTGGAGGCATCTACTTTTTTGATTCTTTGCAACAACTGAACGAGTAAGAGCCAGCAGCTCTACAGGCAGCACAGGAAGCTCTTGGAAGTGTCATATCTGAAAATAAGCCTCTGAAGTCTCAGTGTTGACTCCTACAGCCAGGCCTTGGCTTCACAAACATAGTATCTAACAAGAGTCCTCCTGATGCACAAAAAAAGCTGAAGATCTGCTGTGTTTTTGTATGCTGGTATGGCTTAAGGGTTTAAAACAGACACAGAAATGCCTTTTGTGATTCCCCAGCAAGGAACAGGTTTACGGCACCCCGTCCGTTTGTATTATCCTGTCGGTAAAAGAACCTGCGATGTTTGCTGGCCCTCTTCAGAGGAGGGCACCGCTAGGTGATTATGTTTAATATAAGGAGCTGGCAGCCTTTCTCGCTTAACCATCATCAGGAGGTCTGCTGCTGAGGTCCCATTTTGTGAGACAGCTGGAAATTGGCACTTAGTTTGAATGTATTGTTTTCTGCCTTTCTCTTAAAGTTCAAGGACAAGGCAAAACTGTTCAGACTACATAAAGAAAAAGCTATTTCTCCCTATCCTTTGTTTACTTTATCCTCTGACCTCTCCATTCTTTTCTAAGTAAATCTGTTCCCCTATATATACATGAATTAAACAGAAATATAGAACATGTAGGAAAGATGCAAGTGGAAGACGTGAGGGAAGGTATTTGAAAGCACCACGCAGAAGATAGCTGTGATAAACACGTAGACTTCTTACTGGAGTAAAGGTTTTCTAGGTCTCCAGAAGTGTTTTTCTTGGTACTGACAAAGGAGGACAATGCTGTTATTTCTGTTTTAGCAAACTGAGGCATAGGATGGAGAAACCCTAAATCAGTTGAAAGGCGAGATGCAGGATAGTGGTGTCGCAATCTCCTAACCCTCGCTTCATGCATTTCATTCATTATTTTAAAGATTGTCCCCTCCCTACTCCCACCCCAAAATGTTCCTGCACCTACAGGACTTTCACCACCTGTATTTTCCCTGGTAACATCATATGGCTTAAGCCACAGTTTCACCTGTAGCCTTCTGCCTCTGTTATACTGGGTCTGCTCAAAAGCCCAGAGGACTTTCTAGTGAAAGAGTTTTTCTTTTTTCAATTACTGTGGCTTCACATGACCAAATAATACTTCATTAACCTGGTTGCATAAGGATATCAAGCTCCAGGGGAAACTTTTATTCCTATATGATTGGCAAGGTAATTAGGAAGTGAAATAATGCAAATCCCACCACAGGCAACCATCATAAGATTTACATATTTACTCTGTATCATAAATCCTTTTATTTTAAAATTTGTAGGTTTATTATCGTCCCTCACAGTAGACATATTGCTAGGGCAGGAGGCTTTAGGAGGCCAGTCAAGTTGGATCAGTTCAGGTTGCTGGTAAATCCACTGCAAGTTTTGGTGTGCAATATCGCCAAGATAACGCAGGCTGAAGATTGCTTTTGCTTCTACTAGCTTTGATTTTAAGCTCCTTGGGTGTGGCCTTTCAGTCTGTTTGTAAAGTATCTACCAGAGTAGATCTACCACAATTAGAGCTTCTAGGTGATACAAAAATGTAGGCACGGAAGGCACTGATGGCAGCAAGAGTTCTGCATCCGCCAGGAGAGTGAAATATTGGACCTAGATTAGAGAAGCCTCGTATGGAGGCATCTACTTCGCTGTTAATAAAGGCCAGGGCAGAGCTCCTGTCAGTAACTGCTGCATCCAGGCAGTAACAGCAAGCAGGAGATTAAATGAGGGAGCTGAAATGATGTGGGGCCCTGTTGAGAATGGCCTTCAGTGAGTAAAAATCCCTTATAAATTAAAAGTTCAGCAAAAGCCCACCAAGTAAAAGGTGCATAATGAAGTTCTGGCAGGTTCTGTACTCAATGTGATGAAACCTAAGAAGCAAGGAAATCAGAGGAGTTGCTATGAGGTGGCTGGACTAAAATTAATATGGCAAAAGCAAAATAAAAAAAGGGAAAAAAAAATCAAAATTCTTACTAATAAGAATCACCATTTATCTTACAGGAAAACTGAAGTTTTGCCTTCTGATTCTGAACCAGCCTTTCAACGAAGGTCATTTTCATTGTCTTTGGAGCAAAGGTAATAATAACTTATGTACATCTTCATTTGCTTATTTCCGTAGCTGCTACCCACTTAATGTACTTCTTGTCTGTTGAATTGCAATGTGGCAATTTCCTCTTAACTAGAGCAGCCTTCTGGTTAGAGTGTGAATTGGCAGAGTATGTCCCTTGCTGCTGAATGCGGCAAATGAGCTGATTATGCAAATTCTGCATCTCTGCATTGCTTACGTCAGTGGGAACTTTACAGTCTTACACAGATCAGCCCATAGCTTTTCAGAGGCATCTCAGGAATGATCATTGTTTTGCTGACAAAGTGTAGTAGATCAGTGGTGCATTTAAGAGTGTGGAAGCAAGCATTCCATTATAGGTCATCAGTGAAATGTGTTAATTTTAATCAAAATAAAATGAACCGTGTAGATATGATGTTGTGAAAGCGGTGGGAATTTGTGTGTGTGTCAGAACTATGCAAATCAGATTACACTACCCCTTTGTTTAATATGCACAGTGCTAATCATCATCTCTGGTATGATAGCTGCAGATTTACTGAGGTTTTGTGGAGATATGTAAATCTTTACAAGCTTGGAGCTATTAATTCCTCTGGTGCAGCAATGTAGTCCTTCAGAAGCTTTCTGAGAAACCACAGGAACTGTCTCTAACTTGTTACTAGGCTGGGAACCTTGCAGAGAGATTCTTCTTAACTGACTGGGGCAGATAAAGCCATTTGTTTTCACTGTAGGCATAAGAGCTGGCAGGAGGTAGCTGTACGGTTAAAAGGAATTGGAGTAAGGGATGAAGTGGGCAGCATGTGTTCATAGCGCTTCGTTCCAGTAAACCTAAATTAGACAGGGAAGTGAGAAAAGAAGGGAGAGCCTTGCAGAAGATGATGCATCTGAATGAGTACTGTGCCCCAGAGGGGCTCTCTTTCACTTGAAATATCAGCAAGAAACAGCAGCAAGAAGTGCTCAGTGGAAGGGCTGTCACGTGTATTTTCTAGACGTGATTCTACATATTTTTTATTTTGAAAGGTACACTGAAAGACATATTCATATTAAAAAACAAAGGCAAGGAAAGTAAGTATTTTGATCTTATTTCTTTGTCCCACCTTTCCTGTGTTCTGAGGGCTGAGGTTAAAAAAGAGGCAGCAAACCAGATGTGCACCGAATGGCAGTGTTTAGCATCTTGTAGTACCTTGCGTGTGTTGCTTCTATGCTGTGTTCTATTAATCAGACCTTTTTTGTTTGTCCTTTGAAACTTTAAGTCTTCCTCTTGCAATCAAAGCTCTGCAGGCTTGACCCTTGGTGCATGGAGTGCTTCTTACTGTAACAGTAATGGGCCTCTAACTGTAGTACTTCAGTGAGCAGTTGGTGTAAGAAGCTGAATAAAATAGAGTAGACCACAAACTGTCTTTCTTGAGACTACCTTGACGGGTTGCTGTCCTCTGAGCATAACTGTTGAAAGCAATGAGTGGCGCTATGCATAGTTTTTCAAAGAGTCTCTGAGCAACAGGAGCAGAAGTCCTATTTAAGCTAATAAGCTGGTAAGTAACTTCCAAAAATAGATAAATATTTTCTGTCTAAGTAAATGACAGAGGAAGGTGGTGACATTGTGAACCTGAAATGTTTTTCTTCAAAATATCTCAGCTTCAGTGAATCCAGGACAAGGTTTTGGCAACGCCTGACTGACAGCCCTAGTAGACTACTGTAGGTTTCAGAAATCTTGTGCCTCCTGGTTTCTGCTTCTGAAGGATTCTCAGCAGAGACTGCTGCAGGACTAGGAGAACCTGAGGTTTTTGATGTGTGAAAAACGAAAGAAGTTCTGAAAGAACGAAACATCCTTAGAAACAGTGCTTGATGACTAGCTGTATATGCTTGAGATCTCATAAAGGATTGATGAGAAAGAAACTGTGGGGCTGTTGGTCCGCAGACTATTACCAGCTGCATGAATTGGGGCAAAAAGGGAGAGAAAAATTCAGAGAAAATAAAACCCATAAAATATTGACCAACTTCTATTGAGTTACAGCAGTGTTGGGTGTTACGCTGAGACCTAAGTGTTATTTTCAATTAGGTTGTGTTCTATCAAAATAACTTGTTTCATTAGCCCTGTCACTTTAGCATCAAGTAAAAATGGTAAGATGTGATATATCCTGAGTTAAAAGACAAAATATCACGTCGATAAATGTGTTAATTCAAGGCTAAAATCATCCCAGGTGTAACTCCTCTTGACCTCAAGAAAAAGTGGTTGCAGCTAATTAGCCTTTGTCTTATTACAGACTTGTATGAAAGCTATTTTTACTGACATACTTTGAAAAGAACTATTTCATTCTGTACAAGTTTGCAGGAACCTCCTTCCCTGTGCTTTGTGAAGGACACTGAAATCTGGTTTCTTCACTTCCAGGGACAGCTTTTACCCCTCTTACCATACGAGCTGGATAAATGACAAAAGTGAGGTAATATAAGCTAAAGACTGCCATGGTTTTAGTCTATTATATTTATTAAGGTAGTAAACCAATCTAGAATGTTCCCTTTGTGTTAGGTGCAGTCATAGAGTATTAGTGCTCTCCTAAAGGCAGGGCGGATGAAATGCTGGAGAAGGGATAGTTTGCAAAAGCAGGATGAAGAATAATACGGCAGAATACACTGGTAGCTCGCTGTAGGATTTATTGGGTTGGATGTAGTCGAGAAGGCACAAACCAAACGGGAGGAGAAATTGCATAGATCAGTAAAGGGGATTAGGGAAGGGGAAGAGATCTCACAGGAAGTGGAGCTGTTTAAGGAGACTGAATGTGGGAAGGTGAGGTGGATGCAGAGGGTTGGGAATATGCTATGAATCAACCCAAGGCTGGGAACATCAGTCAAATCCATCAAAAGTGCTTTGACTGTAGCTGTTAATGGAGCCATTTTTTACAGTGGGAGTTGTTCGGCTTCCCTTGCAGTCCTTAGCCTAATTGTGGGAAATATGTGGAAGAGACAGGGACCTGCTTTTCTTCGAGCTCCGCGTTTTTGTGTCCAGGAGGTTCCTCTAAGGAAGACTGGAACCAGACTGGTTCCTCTAAGGTAAGACTGGGTCTTACCTTAATAACCCTGTCACACATCCTAAAGTCCTGCTTGTATTTCAGTGACATTTCTAGCTCCTGCTTTGAATCCTGCTTAACAAAACAATTAGTAGGGGGGAAAAAAAAAATCCAGTTTACAATAGTTTCTAGTGCCGCTTTTCAAGTGGTTTCACATGTAAATTTGTCTTTAACAGAAATGACTGTGAGTTGAAAGTCTGAAGCTGTCTCCACATTAAGTTTGAAAAGTACGGAGGCCCAGGTTCTAGTGGCTGAAAACAGAAGGGACTTTCCAGAGAGTAAATGGAAGTTCCTGAGATTTTGATTCTACTCTTTAAATTCTCTAATTAGAGGATGTCAGCAAGTGCTTCTGTTTCTTTGATGTTTCCTTAGTGAAGTACCAGGAAAGGGGCAGAATTCTTGCAGTGCTAAGAAATGACCGATGTGAAATTTTCAGATCCTGAACTTGAGACAATTGTTTCTTGTTTCTAAAAACGCAAACCCTACAAGCTGTGCTACTCAAATGATCCAGAATTGTCCTCACTTGATGGTAGCATGCTAAATGGCTGTGTGTTGTACAGTATTTTCCATTCTGAAATGTTGACAGTGACAGCTGTAAAGAGGAAGAAGTTATACTCTGATAAATAAGATTATTTCAATGATCAGAGTAAAATGCACCATTCTACACCAATCTGGTGAAGTTCCCATCAGTGCTGTATTTCTGGGAATGGCAGGTTTGTTGTTAAATAGCATCTTCAGATTTACTTGTGGAGAAGGACCTTTTTTTTTTTCCTTAGGTTCCATTTAACCTCCATCTGGGTGTTCTTACATCCGTGAGTTTACTGATAAAATTCAGCTGCAAAATTAAAATATTGGTTAATGCAGTTCTGCTTGGCTGAAGAGGAAAACTATTACACTTGTGCTTTATGGTAAAAAAAAACCACGTCAGCAAATATTTTTCAATTCTTACAGTGTTTGTGATACGTTAGCCACTGTGCCTTCCTCAAAAAGCTTGTGATCTTTTCCCACAAATAAAGACTTTCCATGGAAGCTTTTAATCAAACCGAACATGTTGAACTGCTTTAAATATTAGCCATTCATACTACAAAATGTCCTTGGCCGATGTACTGTAATCAACCACCAACATCCTTTTGGAATGGGCTGACTGAATCCTGACACTGGGATGTGTGTTTAATGCTGGACAAACAGATGGGAAGGAGATGTCTATGAGACCAGACTGCAAAAATGTCTGTCCTTCAGGAGTACTTCCCTGAATAGTGTCTCTCATGAATGATTCTTTTTAGTTAAGGGATTTGGGGTCTAGCTATACGTCCTCGTTATGCCGCCCTACCAGCCACTTCTCCGTGCAGAGTATATAGGCATTTTATGATACCTTGTAGGTCGTGAGTATGGAGCAGCTCCAGAAAGAGGGATTTTGCTTACTCTAGAGGTTTTAGCTCTATATTTTTGGGGAGTCTATATACTGAGATAGCAGGAAGTATACGCCTGCAGCAGCAGTGGTGTAATAACTCAGTTCCAAACCATGTTAGATTGTCTTCATGTACCCGGCATTTTCTTTCACTGTATCTGTTGCTATTGCATATCCATAAACTGAGTTTTTTCACATTTCCATCTCTGTCAATACCCATTTTACAACAACCAAAGTAGCCATTGAATTTTAAATGGTGTCTTGAGTGTGAGGCAAGTTTCCTGTGAAGGTCAACCTCCCGTTTGGTGAAAAAGCTGTTAATGAAATCTAGCGCCTGTAGGTGACTGCGAATTACAAAATATTTCCTCTTCCTGAGTAATCAAGTAAGGAAGGATGCTACTTTGTATCCTGAATTTCGGAGTCATCTGTCTTTGAATACCACATGCTCCCATGCATTTTATGTTCCATATGCTTTTGTCTGCAGTATAATTGGTGATTGATATTTCGAGTGTCTTCTGATGGGGTCCAAGAGCTGTGTATAAAAGTAGACAAGATATAAATACAAGTGGCGATGCAAAGCTCAGGTAGATACACTGAGGGGCAGGTAACAGATTACTTGGAACAGTTTGAATGTCTCAGAGCAGAGAAAAGGTTATTGTAATTTAATAACAGGAGGGAAATAACCTGACTTTCCCTAGTGTCATTTTTTCTTCTCCACGATTGATACCTTTTCCTCCATTGTCTAGTGGTTAAACTCACCCGCGCTTCTGGAATTAATGGTATGTACAGCCATTCACTTGCCCTCTTACCTGTCAGCAATGAACTTGCCTCGTTGGCGTATGGTGCGCTTTTTTCTCACCTTTTATTTCCATTTCTGGCTGAACTTACTTGTAATATATCTCAAATTTGTACTAGACCCAGAATTGGCAGCTGGCATAAAACTTGAGTGAATTTAGAGCAGCTGCTATTAATAAATAGGAAAATGTTCATAAAAATGGTGATTGGGATGTCGCAGGGACCTGTATGCTTTATTGCACATTCCAGCAGGCATCTAGACTAGCAGTAACTCTTACTGCTGGCCTCAGCTAAACTACTCTGTTCTCCTCTGAGTAATATTAGACTCCTGATAAGTCAACAATGAAGTTCATTTCTCCACATTTGAATCAAACCAGGAATGTAATTTCTAGTTTGTATTTAGTAACTTTAATTTGCTGTTCTGCGCCACTCAATTTAGATTTAAACGACATTTTCTTACAGAGGTGTGCCTGTTGTTGGACTGCATGCAGTGAGTTAATGTCCTTCAACTACAGGAGTCTGAGAGAAGTTATTTCAAGTTATGAAGTTATTTTAAGTTACAAGGTATTTCAAACACAAAAAGGAAGACTACAGAGGGTAGAAGCAAGGACAGGTAGCCTGGCAGGAATACAGAGAAATTGTCCAAGCAGCTGGGGATCAGGTTAGGAAAGCTAAAGCCCTGGTAGAATTAAATCTGACTGGGGATGTCAAGAGCAACAAGAAAAAGTTCTGTAAGCACATTGGTGGTAAAAGGAAGACTAGGGAAAATGCAGGCCCTCTCTGGAAGGAAACAGGAAACCTGGTTACCTGGGACATGGAGGAGGCTGGGGTGCTCAACGCCTTTTTTGCCTCTGCCTTCACCAGGAAGTGCTCCAGCCACACCACCCAAGTTGGTGGGACTGGGAGAATCAAGAACTGCCCCTATGTAGGAGAAGATCAGATCTCACACCATCTAAAGAACCTGGAGGTGCACAAGTCCATGGGACCTGACAAAATGCATCCACAGGTCCTGAGGTTTACATTTATCGTCATAAAACTAAGCTTAAAACTCCAGAGATACGGTAAAATTCTCCCATTTGTGACATGTATATTGTTAGTGCCTTTCTGGTTCAGAATCAGGGTTCTTGAGAGGTAGCTGAGGTGTGTGGACATTTTGAAAAGTAGGTCTCATGGATTTTTTGAGAATTTTTAGCTAGTTACTGGCGAAGCTGAGAATAGAGCTGATCTTCCAGGCCTTTTCCACAGTTCAAGTTCCCTCACCGTAGTAGTAGCTGTGATAGAATGAGGTCTTTAGATAAAATTTGAGACATAGTAGGCTGCATTTTTTTTTTTAATATTAATTCTCTGCAAATCCAGCAACAGGAAATTCTGAGATCTAAAAGGAATTTTTCTTTGTTTAATGGATTTGAGATTTTGTTGGAGAAATGAAAATAATGAGTAATTAAGATCCCCCTCTGTGATGCTTTGAAAAGCTAAACCCCACTGAGCTGAAGTTCAGAGTAACAGAACAATAGAGAATTACTTTGAAGTACTAGTGAGAAGCATAACAGATGATTTCAGCACAAGACAAAAAAAAGAGATTATTACAGTGCTTTTTTCTATTGAGTTGGGATGCAAATCCCACTAAGGGACTTCTACTGTCACAAGATTTGCGATCTAGAAGCCTTTGATAGCATCGTGCTGTATATCTGGTTACCATGATGTTTCCCGGAGGACAGTTGAAAGAAGGAGCTTTGGAAAATATTGTCGGGAGGGTGCTTTAGAGCACCCCAAGCAGAAAGGGAAGCATAAGGCAATAGGAAAAAAAAAAAAAAAAAAGATGATTAATAGCTCATTTTGTTAGTGTTTCAACCAGAGAAAAGGTCCTGGGAATGAACCCAGGGGTGAATGCATGAGGTTGACATGAGTAAGGCCCGTGACAGGAAAGAGCAGGTTCTTGATGTTTAATGTTTAGTGTTTAAAAAGATTGTTTCTCTGGGAATTACTAAGGTAAAAGTACTATTTTCACAGCTAGAGCTTAACATGAATCCTCTACTAGGGATGGATGTCTAAGGTGACTGACATCAAGGTCTTCTCGCTGGCTGGGGTGGCCTTTGGTTCAAACCATTGTGTTATAGTCTTCCTTTTTCTCTTACTCCAGGGATGTCTTAGGGCAGATGAACTTTCATTTAAAGAAATAATAAAAAAAAGCCCATACTGGTACAAACACCTCACCATTAGTCTGGGTCCAACGGTTGTTTCAAATGGTGATTGCTCTTTAAAAGTGGATCTCCTCTTTCTAATTTACCTGATTCTAGTTATGTTTCCAACCTTTGAATTTTAAAAGTTTTGTTTACTTTATTACCACGATCGTAATAATGAGTAACTCAGCCAGTGAACAGTTTAATTTTTCTGTGGTAAGTTGAGACTGTGCTGGTAGTTATTGGTCACTTGGCTGATGGATTGTACATCCTTCACTGCATTCAGTGCTTGAAAGGGCACCGGTAGTTTGAGAATACGGATGCCGGTTTTCTTATCTAAATGGTTTACATACTGTCTTGTGCTCACCCATATTTTCAAATATTAAAATTTACTTTAAATTCATGTAAGTCAGAAAGTAGCCAGTGTTTCTGTTCTACTCATTATCTCTGTCCTTTTGTTCGGGTGGGCTGTTCCGTTAGGTTTTAGCATCACATAAATGTGTTACTAAATATAGTATGCGCGTTTCCATTTTGAACACAACATAGTGGGATTTTTTTTAAATGTGTAATTGGTTAGGTACTTGCCCCTGCTGTAGCACCACTACTTCTAAGCTTCTTTAGTGTATTTTGGTGTTACGTTATTCAAAATCCTGTCTGCGTGAGATGCATGCAGGTGTGTTTTATTTGAGTCTGGGATCATGGCTGTTGTTTAATCCTAGGCAAAGACCAGAGTTTTTCAGGAGTTGTTGGAGGTCTGGGCTCCTCACTTGATGTACGTAGTTGGAGACACTGAGAATCTGAGTTAGAAGAAAATGGTTCTTATTGATACCAAATAAACGGTTAAGGCTGATGACTTCACTGGGATCATTCTTATGCTTTACGTACTGGAAGTGATCGGGTACTTTGCTAGATTTGGTGTGAACTGCATATTGTTGGGATGAGCCAAAGGACCTGTGGTGTTAATTATGTTATCTGAGCATGACAAATTTTAAGAATGATTTGAGGATTTTCTAAATTTATTGTAGTTTGTTGTCTCTGCCATAGAAGTGTTAATACATGGGATAGAGCATGGATGTTTAGCTGTTGAACATCCTTATTAGTTGAACAGTTCCATATTAGAACTTTGGCATATTGGCTGGGGTTTTTTTCTGATTGCACCAAAGGTTTGGTTATGTAAATGGATGAAGCTCTATTGACTTTGATGCAGTTTCACATGTTTATAACAGCCAAAAACTTATCACATAAAAATGGAACAGTATTGTGACTATTAACACTTTTTTTTTTTTCTCACAAGTTAACCATTCTTTATCTAATACACTGAGGAGGCAATGGTGACATATAGCAGCATGACTTTGATTTCATTGACAGTGACTCACATTGGAACAGAAAGAAAAAAATTATCATAACTTTCTCACTCTGGAAAATTCCAATGACTTCAGAAATAGGTGTTCCTATTATCTGTAATTTTTAGAAGGCTTTATTATAATCTTCCATTATTGGAAGATGACTATGACTAGGACCCTGATGTAGAGGCTCTTGATATCAATATTCCTTCAGTTACTTTGAATTAATTTGGCTCAGACATTCATAAAATTCTTTCTTTAGAGAGGGCCTGCTCCTGTTTTTTACTGAAAGGAAGTTTAGCATTACCTCGGATGTCCTGGATAAGGGTTACCACAGGTATGAATGTTGGTTCAATGTAAGCTGCATTAGCACTGAAGGAATTGGTGCTGTAGGGTATGAATATCATTCTGTTGGAATTTCTCTTGAAGAATCCCAGCTCCTTCAAACTTCAAACCCTTGCTGCCTACGTTCAGAGCCCAGGCTCAGGCTCCTTGGGACTTCTCTTTCTGGGCAATATGGGCTGTTCAGCAGGTAACTGAGTTTTTGCTTATGTCTGAACACGTCTTGCCTTCCAACCTTTGTAACGTTACCTGCATCAAGCACTTCAAGGTAGCTCCTACCTTCCAGTAGTGTTAGCTTGGTGTTTCTGAGGTGTAATAAGGTCTGAATAATCAATAGTCAGTTTAGAATGGATGGTAAAGTTTAGAATACCACTCTTGGGGAGGAACAGAGGAAGAGGGACTGATTTGACTTTGCAAATCTTTGAAGAGGCCTTAAATATTCTGAAGTGAAAAATCTGGAGAGGCTCAGGGTGAGTCTAGACTATGCTACTGGGCAGCATACATGGCCTAAGAAAGAGCACGCAGTTGTAACGTGTTGTCACAATGACTTAAAGTGAATTTGGGGCTATGCCAATTCTGCACTTTAATCTTAAGATTTTTACAAAGAATTTTGAGTAAATTGTTTAGCCTGTGAAAATACACGCTTCAACAAAGTAATGCAACTCATGTTTAGTACAGGGTTAAGGTGGGTAAAGCTGCTCTGAAGTTCGTTGAGGTACAAAGCAGCAGTGCTGTAAGTGCCCTATCTGGCCCACATCATTCCAAAAAAAGAGAGACTTTGATTATCCTTTGGTTTCGGATGCCCAAATTGATGTCTTAGATGGGCTGTGGCTTTAAGGGAGCAGTGACCCTTCCTCCACAACACATCCCAACCGTCCCCTCTACCCACCCAGGACTGGGAGAGAAGCTGAGCACGGAGCAGCTGAGGCATGCAGTCATGCAGCACATCTTAACAGCTTGGCCTACGTTTTGTCTTGCTTTAAAACCACGGAAAACACTGAATGTTTGAACAGTCCACTTAACTCTCTTGACAGCTAATCCAAGATAAAGGGAATGAGAATTATACCTTCCACTGCTAGGAGGATAAATATTAAGTCCCTTACTCCTCGGGCAGAGCGTGACTGCGAGAAAACCTTTACAAAGCAGCAGTGCAGTAGACTCTCTTGATCCGTAAAATCTACAATTTGAAGAATTTTAGAAGTCAGGAGAAGAATTTTCTAGATACATCACAGAAGAAGTATTGATACGCTTTCTCTCTCATTTTCATAGTTATTTTTTCCTCTCCCAGATTAAGTAAACATTGCTTCTGTTCTTTCCAGATGATAATGAGGTGAATGATGAAATTGGTGTTAATTTCATAAGGTGTGGAAAATTGCATCCTCTGTGGCAGATGCTGCATTTAAAGGAGCCTTTGTGATCATTCAGACTTAGACCTTTTCACTCCTAAAAAGAGGTGAAGTAATTACAGATCTGGAACATGATCTTTGATAAGGTTTCTAGAGAAAGTGATTAATATCAGCAAAACGCCCTCAATAAGTCACAAAATCTGGTCACTGCCAAATGAGTTGACCTGAGCATGACAGAGATCATATGTCAACTCTGTTTGGCTGAGCTATGTAATCACTTTGACAAATATATGCAAGCCTGTTATGCAATATCAAAAGGCATGTTTAAGTTGCAGGAAAGGCTTTAGACCATCAGAAGTTGTTGCTGCCAGGAATAGTAGTCTCTCCAAGAACTTTGAGCCTGTTGAACCCTCTGAATATTCACTCTACTTACCTGCCTGTCTTTCAGCCAAAGGAAGTTTGTATCTTGGAGACTTCTTGGTTTGTTTTTTGAAGTTGGGTAACTGTTTCAAAAGTTATGGTGAGAATGGAGGCTGAGCAAAGACATGGAGAGAGAGAAGGGGAGAGGAATGTGCCCAAGTACATAGAGCATTACTGTGTAACCCATAATTTTTAGGAAGTAAGATTAGGTTGGGTAAAGAGGGATTACAACTAGTTTTAATTCCTGGGAATATCAACATCTTACAGAAGTCCCATTTGTCCTTGGCGTTGATGTAATATAAATTACGGTGACATTAGCAGCTGTTTGGCAAAAGCCACTGTCTTGCTTTTTTTTTTGGAGGGGGGAGAGGTGAATCTCTTTTTTCCTCTGCTTCCTGGAAGAGAAGAGAAAGCATACAAGGGTGGGTGAAGCTATAGCAAATATCCATTAAACGTCACGCTGACAAGGTCGAAAGTTGCACTTCCCATTTTGCTTTAGTAGTGATTCACTGGGTCCTCCGGTTATATCTCGCTCAACTTGGGACGTTTAGCTTAGGTCTTATAGCAGCCCAGATGTGAGATTATTTTCTCTTCTGTTACCTTGGCCAGTTTTCTGCAAAAACAGGAGGCGAGTGAATCTTGTGGCATCTGGTATCTATAGTTAATCTGCTTTATTTAGTCTCAGTGTTATCTGTCTTCAAGTCTTTCCCACTAGCCTTCTGAAACCTTCCCTTTCTGTTTAGCAACAGGGGAAGGACGATCAGGTAAAGACCCTGGAGACTGCATCATCTAATTTTGAACTTACTTTGGCTGTCCTTTTCCTTGACCACCTTTTTTCATAGGCCTCTGCACCTTTGTCATAGAGCAGCATTCTCGTTAGAGCTTTGTAACACCCAGATCCATACTAACAAGGCATCTGGAGCTGACCTTTTGTCTGCGAGGGAGATTGCTAATGCTCTTGGCAGTGATTTGTGAAGTTTGCTTTCCTCAGTGAATTTAGGATCAGTTTAGTATTTAAGCTTACTTCTAAATCATGCATTTAATTTTAGTGCTTTTTCTTTAGGTCTATAGATTTGAGTGAGCATTAATGCATCAGTCATACTTCATTCAGTGATTATAGTGCTTGATATCCTTTGTATTCACCTTCTAGAAATGCTTTGGCAGCAGAACTGACTGTGCAAAAATATGTAAGAAAGGGTGGAAATAATAAATGCATGATCAATCTGGCTGATGCAGTTCAACATTTTAAGTTTTGTTTGTGACCCAGTGTTCATCTGTGGCAATCTAAATATACATATGTTGTGTCCTTTTTCAAGATGTGCAGGGGGCAGTTGGTAGGCTCTAGCGTTACTAGCGTAATAAATCGTTACTAAAAGAGGTTTCTCTTATACTGTAGGTGCATGCTGCTGCTCTTCTCATAGAGGTATTAAATATAGAGCTGTGCAAAATTTGTTGAAGTTTGCTGCAAGTCTTAGCAATTTATTAATTTTTGGGGGGTAAGTGTGCTGTATTCTCCCTTCTGGGACTGCTTAAAATAACATGAATAACTGCACATTGAACCTTTCTCCCTGCTGACGCAGTAGCATCGCATTGTCTAGGGCACTTCTTTATCGAGGCAGCGCAGGATGCTGTAGTTGATAACCCATCTCGCTAGCCATAAAAGGTTGGGAAAAAGGATCTTGAAGACACTTTGGAGCAACAAATTTGATTTACATTTTATGTGTTGTGTTTGACTATAGTAAAGAAGTATTTACCTCATTCCCAGCTCCGGAAGAATGGCACAACCATTACCTGCAAACTGAATGCACTGCTAAAAAGAAACTATAAAAGATTTTGTTTGGAATGGCTCGGGGGTGTTTTTAAGCCTGATAATCTTCTTAATCCTAGTATATTTGTGATGCTTTACCTGGCATTTATTATAAAAGAATCCCACTATTTCCTGTCAATTAGTGAGGTTGGTTGAACAAAGTCAGGCTTAAAGATGTTTTTTTCTTCATTCATAGACACAGTTGTTGAGCCTGTAAAAGAGGAACTTGTATGGACATACCTTTTTTCTTACTGAGACTGCAAGACCACTGTAGATGTTCAGGTGGGAGGTAGAAGTGTGTGTTACACAGTAGTAGATATCAGCGGATTTTGTGATTGCATGCTGAAGTATTCAGAATTACAGAGAATGGTAAGAAATGATGCTCTAATTAGAGACAAAACCAGTCTGATAAAAGTTGAAGATTTTTGAGCTTTGGTTTGAGAAACCAAATGCATTTCCCCTTTTCCTTTTAAGTGGAGAGGGCAGGAGTCAGTTCAATCTCTGCTCCCTTGGGAATTGCAGTGACTTCTTTTTCTACGATCATTTAGGAGCTATTGATTTTGCCCCAGGGAGTCTAGAAAAAGCAGAATATGAAAATGGCACATAGAGAGATTTGCATCAGGGCACTGCATCCTTCCTTGACGTGTCTGTGGAAGAACTTCTCCTCTCTGTCCAAACATGGATGAGTGATTGTCTAGACACATGATTATATAGAAGGTCACTTAAAGAGGATTTTCTAGGTCTAGAGATGTTTGGTTCTCATATTTTCTGTTTGGGAACCACTACCAGAATCAGAATTGTGTTTGGAATCATACTGCAATACATCCCCTGTCTGTGATCTTTCTGAAGTGCTAAATGTTTCCAGACACTGAGGGAAGCAGTAGGAAGGGGCACCTGGCGCCACAGCCAAGTTTCAAACATGCGTGTTCTGAGCAGCCAAAGCTGTGATGACATGAGTGGTACACCGTTTCTGGAATATCTTCCAGTTCACTCAGTATTTGAAATACAGTGCTGAAATAAACAAATTGTCCCTGGGTTCACCAGGGACTCTGAAGCAACCATTCATTTACTTGTTTTAATATACCTTACTTGTTTTGATACAAGTTGTATATTAAAAACAACTGGTTTTTTCCTGAATGTTGTTTCAGTCTGTTGGCAGTGCTGTAGCACAGGCTTATTTTGTCTAGCAAAGGCGCTCTGAATCCATGCTAGAAGCAGCTGAGAGAGAAGCCGGGTGGGAAGATGGACACACTGTATTTTTATGGGGATTATATGACATATTTGGGCATTCCGAGAGAAACATTGAAGTAGTAATATACCCAAGCACAAAGAAGCATAAGGAATGCTCTTTCAAAGTATCCTGGAGAAGTCATGCCATTTAAAATTGGAAAGACTCATCACCTTCAGTTCTTTGGAAAATCCTACCCAATCATGTGAAAAATAGATGTTCATCTAACGGAGATTCCTGGACTTTCTTTTCCTCATTTACAAAAGAAAGTTGGGAAAAGCTCCTGTCATGCTAAGATGAGAGTTGTTGAGAGCTATTGCAGCAATAACGCTCAGCATAGCTGACGCTTTCAAGACTTCAGTGGAGACTTTGGGTAAGATAAGGCAAGAGGCCAAAAGCCTTCCCCAGCTGTGGAGGTTGTGTATGGCTATGTGGCAAAGCACGTCATCTTTTTTTTTTGTATGATTTATTACTGTTCAGAGAGTAAAGGTGGACAAATCTTTTTTCAGCTCTTGGTGGCAAAACACTGTAAAGTGTTGAAACCATTGGTTAGCTTTTCTGTGACTTCATTAAATCTTGGCTCAGTGCCTGTCTTCTTAAGTATGATGGACTGTGGCTGATGAGCTGGCATAACCATTCTGGGTGTCAGTTTGTGCAGGAGAATAAATCACAACCCTACGAGGTAGTAGAGTCTTAGGTTTTAACAGAAAAGCTCAGGCAGATGAACGCCAAACAGCAGCACTTTCCCAAGTAACGCTTTCCCTGGATAAGTGTTCTTTGGAGGAATGCAGTAAAGTGAATCCTGAAGGTTAGGAGCCATTTCTCAATCTCAGCTTACCTGCCAGCTTTTTGTTGGAGTTTAATCTATTAAAGTTGAATGAGTGTGAATTCCAGTTCAGTGCCCGCTGATTATTTAGGCCATAAGACTTGTGAAATGGATTTCATTGACAGATTGGGAAGTTAACCCTCTCCTACGCTGCGATGCAGAGGACAGCCGCTGAACGGGCAGGCTGCCACACTTACCTTGTCAAAATCTCTAATGTGACAAATATTGATGTCTTGGGCTGCAAATAAATTACATTTTTCTTGCTTAGAATCTTAATGTTTTTCAGTAGATTCATGAGAAGGGAAGTGATAAACTCACGTATAACACCAAGACGCTTTCACATGCAGCCATACGCACTGGAGACAAAAGTCCTGATCCTACTCCTGTTAACAGCAGTTGTTTTCTTGACTTTGGTCTGGGCTTCAGAAAGGAGAAATGTTATTCTCTGCTGCCTTCACTGCCTGTGCTAATAGACATCATTGCACTCCAGTGCAGTGGAAGTCTAAGTAAGGGTTGGCTTTCCCCAGGAAAATACGGGAGAAGTTTCCAATAGATGAGCTGCCTGTAGAGAGTTAATAAGACGCTTTCTCCTTTCCCTCCCCCTCCCCTCTAAGATGCTATACTGGTAAACAGATATGGACAACTGCTTCAGCTGTTTCACATTCTTTATCTGAAAGTTACATTTTTATAAGTAGCTCGTAAAAGAGTAATAAATTCTGATTTGCTAAAAGCCATCTGGTTAATGGATTGCTTCAGAACTATTTATAATTGCAGCTATCTATGTAATTAATGGTTATAAAACATCTTGCTTGTGCCTATAAGATGCATATTACCATTGTTTATTAACCCCTTGTGAGGGAGGTATGGCTGCGTTCTAAAGTTCAGGACAGATTCTGTTTCAAGAAAACGTAATATCGATTTAGCAATTTTAAATACCATTCTTAACTGTACTGTGTCTGCAGAAATTGTTTTCCTTCACCACTGTGTGCTGTTCTGGAAGGCTTATTCCTTGGCTTTGAACGTGATAGTTAATATTATCTCTTAAATTCAGAGCTTGGTGAAGGCAGGTGCAGTGATATGGCGTGAGTTGGGTCAGTCTGAGCAGTGCCTTCCTTTCCAGGGCTTATGGGCGTAAACCTCATCTTCCATTCAGTTGAGAGGACACACATACTATGAAGAGATCAGGATAGAGATACAAACATGGGGCGTTTTGTTCTGATATCTGTGTTGACTCCGGATGTGCAGGGCTGAGTTTCAGGTGGAGTTTGGCAGCCTTTCACCAAGTCCAGCCTAACCCCTCCTGCTTGTTTTAGCGTGCTGTTGCAGCTCCTCAGTCTCGCACGTGTGGAAATCCTGCGCAAAAGGTCAAGATGTTTGTGAGCGCAGATTCCTGTGTAATCTGCAGGAGTGGAGATTCCCTGAGTTGGCATAAATAACATAGCTGAAGGAGGGAGTCTTGTGAAGGTAAGGTGGCCCTGTTTTGGCTAAGCGAAGAAAACGAGCAAATGTTCAGGGGTCCCAGAGTCTAAGCAAAGACCTTTGCCTCATTAACTGCAAAATTAATATTAAAATTCATGCTCCTTGATATACTAATGAGCCCAGAGGAATACATGCTAAACATACAGGACTATGTATATGTTACTCAGCTCTCCACCCAAATCATGTAAACATCACCTGAGAGGCAGAGACACACGGAGTTAGGGTATAAAAAGCCAGGAGGGGTAATACCTGGCTGGGGGAAGACTTAGCAGGAATGATTGGGCTGAACTCCTCTTCCTCCACCCAAGACAGGGACATCTTCTTGGTAAGAACTGCGCCCTTACCGTATGGTGAAAATACTCAGGATAGTTTTATTTTTGCCAGCATTACTATCATACGTTAGTTATTAAGCTTATTGCAGTTAGTGCATTTATCAACGGCAACTCCCAATCTATTACATCTATCACTTTAATAAATTTTTTACTATTTTTATTGCCTTTGCAAAACTGTTTCAGTGAAAGTCCTTTGGTCTCTGGTAGGCAAACACCAAACTCTTAAGCTCCGTTTTGCTTTTGCGAGACTGTTTCAGTGCAAAGCCTTTCGGGCTCTGGCAGGCAAAAGTTAAACTCCTACCCTTACGGTGACAGCACGGCACAGCTGACCACAGATGGAGTACTATCAGGAACTATCACAGAGTCACCACTGGCCGCTAAGTTGAGCGTGAGGAAGTGTCATGCTGTGTCGTGATCCAACTACTTCCATATCTTCAGAAACAAAACAAAAAGGAAGTAAAGGTTCCCAATGTTTTTTATGTCTTTCTCAGTGGTATTCAAAATGATGTCTAAGAGGTGAAATACAACGTATCTGTTCTTTGGGCTGGATCCTCCTTGTGGTGCTCAAAAGTCACCTTCTACTTGAGACTGTTTTCCTAAGTGTTTCTTTAAAAGTCTGCAAGGGATCCAGCAAAATAAAAATGCTTAGCTGATCTTGTGTGAAAAGAAAAAGACTGCAAGCACACAGCAATTTTGGAGAAGCTGGCAGGAATTTTTAATGTGGCTGAAAGTGTCTGAGTGACAAATTAGTAATAAAAATGTCACTAATTAGACTGTAGTAGAATCTTGATAATCAAAACTACTTGGGTGAGACTAAATATATTCAGATGATGGGGAGCCCACATAATGGGAATCAGCTGAAGAGAGAGACAAGCTGGCAGCTTGTTACAAAGGGAGGCTTAGAGAGATGGTGGGTGTTTTGGATAAACAAGCACCTAATATAATTTACAGAGCACAGTCCCAAAGTAGAACTGGAAGGACAGCTGGATCAGGAATTTTAAATAGTAGGGAAACATTGGCTCCCTTGTATGAAGGAGGGCAGAGGCAGTGCTAGAACTTCTCTCTGTGGTTTTATTGAGACAAGTGAACCTGGGAGGTCTGACTTAAACCCCCTGAAGTCTGTTCTGTCTTACCAAATGGATCTTGCATGCTCAAGGGGTCTCTCAGGTCCCCCACTCTGCCACCAGCACAAGTTTGTGACAAGGGATGTCAATAGGAACTGGGTCTGCAGCAGGATAAATTACGTCTTTGGGAGGGTTAGCACTAGCTGATTTTCTCAGGTAACAGGTTAGTTCTGTGGCAGGAGCTGGCGACACACCTTCTGGGGAAGGGGAGAAGGCACTGGGAGGTTTTCTTTATCCTCAAGGCAGCTGGTTTAAGAAATGAAGTGCTGAAAATGCTAGAAGTTGCCCTTTGCAGCAAGATGAAAGTTTGACAGTGAGGGAACAAGATGTCCTTAGAGGGAACGAATAATCCAATGTCAGTATCAACTGTTCTGTGAGGAAGAAAAACCTTCACTCTTTGACAGCGGAATGTCTTTTAAGCAGGAGGTTTTTGATTCATTGGTTGGTAAGTTGAATTGACTTACAGGGATGCTGTGATCTTTTAAATCATTCTTTCTGCTGGTTCTAATGCTGCATTTGTGTCATTCTTCCCGTCCCTTCTCAGGCAGGATTGTGGGAGAAATAGTACATTAAGTACCTAGTTTAGCGTTTGCACGTGTCACAAACTTATGGTGTGCAGTGAAAGGGCCTTTGGTAGGGAAAAGAAAACAACCCTGGGGAGCAAGGCTATAGAACATGTAGGATAAAGTGGTTCTGCTGGGTATGAAGAGAAATTGGGTGAAAATAACCTTATTCTGGTTTTTTTTTTTAAAAAGTTGAAAAATTTTTCCTTGCTGATCCAGCCATTTCACAGCTAGCTAGACTAAACACTAGTGTGATTCCCTTTGTCTTTTCCAATTTAATATTGTAATTACTGTAATGTGGGGTTACTGAGCTATCGCTTCTATGTTGCAGTAGGATCATTTGAGCCAGTGGTAATCACAAAGCACATTACTGCTACAGCATTGATCTAGCTGGTCTTGAAAATACCACTTTTCAGCACCATTTGATTTGAGACACCTGCATTAGCTAGCCAGGGGCTCTTCACTGTGAAGGGAGAGGCAGAGATTTCTCCAGAAGGTGACTTGGAGTGCCTATGCTAATGTCCTGACCCAACTCACCCTCTCTTTCCTTAGCTAATCACACTATTAGTGGATGTCAGTGCAAAATTAGAAGGAAACCTGTCAGCATGGGTGTATTTTGGGATAGCAGATAACACTTGATGAGGAATATCTGTTAAAGAAAATGAAAGATATCCTCACAGACCTGGCTGTCCAGAAACAGTGCTGTTAGGGTGAACTGGAAAGCATTGGATTGCTGTGGTGCAAAGCCCTACAACCTCCCCTTGACCACACCACAGTTCATGCTTGTGCATAAACTACACCCTTGCGCCCCAAGGTTAGTCAAGGTGCTGTACGCTCACACGAGCAAAGGTGCGGTGTACCTATACGTGGGAGGGATGTTGCAGTTCTTCATGCCAGCTCATATTATCTGCTGACAATTAATAGAATAGCCTGTCTGTTGCTTCTACATCCGTGTAAAGTTATATCACGTAAGAGATATGTGATTGTGCTGTCTTTCTTCCAAAATAAGTTTTGAATGGGCTGACCAGTTTATACAAATTTGAGAGAGGGATAGAAGTATCAAAAATAATAAGGCGCAGCGAGATTTGTGACTACAGGTAGCTAGTTGAAATCGAGAGACTGATGCTTCTGCTAGTTCCTGACCAGCTTGAAATTATAGCAAAAGCTTACTACTAGACACCAGAAAACCCACCTTGTGCAAAACTCCAAGATTACCAGTCGCAGAAAGAGCTTTTGGAGGTTTTGTGACTTAAGAGAACTACCAGTGTTGCATGGTTGCTGTTTTCTCTCCCCGCTCTCTTCCATAACACTTAACTACCAGCCCTGCCCCTCCGTCCCTTTTTTTTCCTCAGATGTGATACATGTTCACACCAGTATTGATGAAGGTAAACAAAACAGAGCTGTGATGGCTGACACTCCTTTAAAAAGATGGGATAAAAATCAATATGCACTAAGTGCAGGTGGATAGAGAGCGGCAGAAGAAAGGAATTGGTTTTTTTAAGCTACCACAAAGCATTGCTGTCGGTGCAAAGGTAGAACATAGTATCTTTCTCTTATAATGAAGTTTTGTGTAACCTGACTAATGTCAAGAAAAATCCCTAACAATTATGTGCATGTTCTCTTTAGAAGAAAAAGAAGGAAGTGGCTTCTGTTCCAGAGATGGAGTGGAAAGCTCCCTTTTAAAACCTTTCTAATCTAAAAGAAGACTGACCCATCTTTTAGGGAGTCTTGCATACACTGATTTTTTTTATGGTCTCTGACCTCATTAGTGGTTGCTGGAAATAATTAAAACGTATAGCAGAATATCATAATGGAAGGTAGGACAAAATTATTTAACTGAGTACAATAACGTAGGCTTTTAGATACTGTTGCATATTATGGTACGTTACCTGATTGACTCTTCTCCACTGTACAAATGGTTCCCTAACAAAACTGCACCATGTAGTACAAAAAGGAAAAGCGGAGATATCCCTGATGACTTCCCCCATTCCAATTCTATGAACAAAAGTGAGACTTACGGCACGAAGAATGGTCCTAGCATAGGAGATACCCTGATACAGTGTCCACTGTTGCGCTTCTGTAGTTTAACTAAAACTGACTGTGCCTTCCTAGGAGGGGAGTTTGCTTTACTTTTTAAGAATTTTTTTTCATCCACGTGAAATCTTGAAAGAAGAGTTTTGTTTTAATGTCTTCTACTAGCAAACTGTCTAGAAAGCACAGTAGGTGGCCTGGGAGGTGCGTACTCTTTGTCTCAAGTCTTATGCACTACCAGTCATTCTGAGGGTGAAATTTTCTGGGTATGCAGGTGAGGTTGCAGGGATCATTAGGGGTTTGGCTATGAAAGAGAAGAATGCTTGTGTGATATCTGAAGAACCCCATTCAAAGATTTATTAATTGCCTGTGTGTATAAAAATCAAGCTGGCAGAATGTGATTCTGTGTGTAACGGAGATCGCTCCTTTGGTGGCCACTTGATGGGTAGGGCCTTAAAATTTGCTGTTGCTCACCGGAGTGCTGCAGAAGAGGCTTTTACTATAACACCTCTTGGCTCACTTTCACTGTCCTTTGTCATTTTAAAGGTGTTCTAGCACTTCCAGTCAGCGGCTTAATTTGGCAGAACCTCTATTGGTGTGCCATCAGGTAGCACATTCACTCATAAAAGCAAGCCATTGTGCTCTCTTGGACCCCTCAGAACTGCTGAGCAAGAGGGAATAAGACATTGCCTGGATTTCCTGGTATTCTTGCTTTGAGTGCAAAAGGCTTTATGCATTCTGGTATAAAACCTCAGATAACAAAACCAAGAGGTAGCAGGAAATCACTCTTCACTAATTCACTCCACTCTGCTTATAAAAAGCCATCCCCTCAAGATGTAGATCTCAGGCAGGGCAGTGAGTGGATAGATGCTCCCTGGGATGATCTGAAGATTGTCAAGTGCAGATTGGTGAGCGAGGCAACTTCTGGAGTTGAGTGTTTTGCATTGCTAATGCTGTGTACCTCTCTACTCTGACCTTGCTGGCAGCCAAGTCTAGGAAGAGCTCTTATCTTTCCTTCTTCTCCTTCAGTCTCCATTGTGAGTCTTCCCCACTTAAAATGATAATAGGTCTTACTCCCCTGGGTTTGGAATCTATTCAAGGCAGCTACAGCTGGAAATTTAACCTCTAAAAGGAGTCTTGATTCCCATGGGCTTGGCAAAGCTGTGTGTCACTAAAAGGTACCGTAGACCAGTATGTGTGTAGTAATAAGGCTGTAGCTCCTGAGGGAGTTTTTCTTCTTTAAGAAGACTTGAGAAGCAAATAATTCCATTAATGTGTCTACCTTTTCCTGACAGTGGTGTAAGCCAGGCAGCCATGAGGACAGAATTAAGCAGTGAGTAGCTGACAATCATGACTGGAAGAGTATCATATTAACCCACTAGTTCTCAAAATGTGGTGTGTGCCCCCCAGTACTAGAAACATTACTGAGCCATTGGACAAAATCATCTACTTACAGTGACTGTATATATAGTGATACAGAAATGGTCCAGGAAGGTGGTAGTAGATGTAGGCTTCATGGAAGTGTCTTCTTAGGCTCACTGACAATGTCTGCGATGTTGCAACCTTGCAATATAGTAATTCTATCAAAGTTATCAACACATTATCGCAGCTGCCAGACTCAAAACCATCGGAGAACTCATGAAGAGAAATCCGGTTTGGATCTTAACCTTTCTTCATAGAGAATAAATGGAGTTGCTGCAGCATTGTAAATTTTAAGTCAAGAACTTTTTTTTGCTAAGATTCATCTACAGCATCTTGCCTAGAGTGAAAAGAGGATCTGGAAGTGGGGTATAAGTCAAGCAAACGCCCGTTTTCTCTGGCAATGTAAAAGAGACCTTAGCCAGAGCAGTGAGGAGGGTGTCTGTGTAAATGCAGCTGCTTTTCAAATACCTCTGTTTAGCTTACGTACATTTTATTTACATAAGTGAATAGTGAATGTATGTTATCAGTGAATAGGCTGAGACTTCACAAGAGTAACAAGACCTAAATCTGCAATGAATAAAATCTTTTGAAATAAATCCATGAGTTGAAGGCGAGAATTGGAGGAGGGAAGTTGTAGGGTAACTACTAAAAAGACCAAAGTGTAGTAGTGCAAGAATGACTAATGCTAATTCTTCCTGCTTATTCTAGCAACTGTGGTGGCTGGCAAAACATCATCTCTGTTGTGTGGATCATTTAATTTGGTTTCACGGTAGCTGTATCATCACAGACACACAATTTTGGTGGCAGTGCAAAACATCTTAGTAATTCTTCACTAATGTTAGTGTGTGTTGGGAGCTCTTAGTATTCCAAAAAAAATTAAGAGAAACCAGACCTCAGAAATGGATGTTTAATATGCAGAATATCAAAATGTGCATTCATACATAAGCTAATAATTTTTTGTACCAAAGGTGGGGCTGCAGTTTGTTTACTGAACATACATAATGCTCACCACTTCTGGCTGTTTATATCTACCATCACTTTTTGTGGGCCATCTACGTAAAGTTGACTAGGAAATACAAATCCCTGCAGTAATAATGAGTTCTCTGTGTTTTCTGCGGCTTAAGGAAGTGATTTATACCTTTGTGGTTTAAGGAGGCTGAATATCTCAGCAATGCAGTGGATATTTGTGTACATAGTGCCTGTTAAAGTCCAAGGGAGTTTCCAAAACTCATCTTCAGCACATAAATTGATGGAGCAAGTTGTAGAGGGCGTTAATATCCTATTACTTCCACTTATGTTGTACTCTTCATGGGAACATGTTAATCGCTGTACAAAAGGACTAAATCACAACTAGCTATACAAAAAGCCAATGATGAATAAATGAGTAAGTAGATTTAATAGAAATGTAGTGAGTGACTCAGCCAGTCTGATTTGTGTGGGAAGCAAGTTAATGAATCTGGGGTAAAATACTTTTAGCTCCCAGATGTGGTATTAACTCGAATGGTTAACTGCAGCAAATGCAACATAGAAGAGAGAGAGCCAGAGTATTTTCTCATGTTTCTAGCATGACAAAAGGCAGGTACGCAAATTCTCATTGTAATAGATGCAGACAAATACAGAACTCTTCATCCCACTTGCAACTTGAGTATATGAGCAGACTGAATTTGTTACCACATTCTTCACTGATACCGTCCATATGAGCTCAGTCTGTGAATGCCATGAAAAAAGAGTAACATTAGGAAATATAAGCATCCATGGGAAAACTATGCAGTGCAGCCTATACCAGCAAACAAGAAGGAAGGCCTTTCTCTTCCAAAGCTAGTGCCTAAGGTTTTCATCTAGACACTAAATAAGTAAATCCTACCCAGCTATGTAATAAAATTAAGTGCAGTGATGTAAGGAATAATCAAATCAATTCCAACCTCCTAATTTGTGCCAAGCACTGAATTTTAATTATAGCAACATATAAAAATTCATAGCGTAAATAGACAGCCTGGCAAAATGAAGGCAAACATTTACACTCAGACTAGGACAGTGCATTTCTTTGTTAATGTCTATTTCCAGAATTAGACCTAGATTCTATAATCTAGATTGCTTGAATGTTTTAATTCTAAACTCTCTTCCATTTGCTTGTATTTTCCATAATTCAGTAGAATCTTCTAGAGTCTTTTGTCACTGCATCGTGATGTTTTTAAAAAGGATTTTGTCAGAAGTGTTCAGTGGTATTGGAAATGTATGGAGAGAGAACAACAAAAAGGCATATTCCTATATTCCTCCTTGTCCCCAAATGACAATGTTCTAGGAATTTCTGATGCAAGGAGAGTTCAGATTTGGCAGTGCTGGGAAAGTGTTTCAGAGCTTATGGAGAATGGCGTGTTTGGGTTTGGGAGATGGTACTTTAGATGAGAGGTATTCCTAAAGCTCTTTCACGGGCACCCCCTTGCCGTGGGGAAAGAGCTTGCGTGCCCTTGCGAAGTTGAGAGCTATGCTGGTGGTGGCATATGCCTCCGGTAGGGTCTCCCAAGCCTGACAGGTCTCAACTGAAGGGTCAGACAAAGTGTGTCCACGGGCAGGATGGGCTCACTAGCCTTGGGGCAACCATCCTAGGAGAAGGACAACTCTAACTCCAAACCCGGGCAGATGGAGCTCGTTTAGCCCTGTAAGGCCATCCATCTAAGAGAAGGATACTCTAACCAAACCTACGACCTGAGGACTTCGCTGTCACCGTCCAAGCTCGCCAGGCCCTGGCAGATGAACCTCAGGTGTAAAGGGTGGGGCCAGTCTCGCGCACGCTGCGCCTCACCTAAAAAATCCACCGCGCAGGCTTGAAGGGTGTACTCACGTTTGCAAAGCCCTGTAGCGACAGGCAAGGGACGAAAGGGCAATACCACCCAAGGAGACCCTCTGGTGTGCTCTTTGCAACCGGTCTTGCCTATCCCGCATTGGCCTTTTCAGCCATCAGCGCGCTTGCAATAAACGTGGGCAAAGCCCTTCCCAAATCTTCGTCCGCGAAGCCAAGCCGTGATTCCTAAAGACAGTTTAATCTAGGAATAGTGTCTTTTCTATATGCACAGTAACCAGGGTGTCCAGTGCCCTCAATGAAGAGGAACCAAAGGAACCCACGGTTCCATCATAGTGAAGATGACTGGCAATTTCTTACCTAAAACTTTACATGGTATTGAAATGTGGGAGCATAGTGAGGTAATTGCCCTTCTGCCTGATGTCAGGAACACATAAAGGAGGTACTCGGTTCTTGGAGTTGACTTTGTGATTTGTCTTTTGGGTACGAGCATTGCCAGCACGTAGAGGCTGGGTGGTAAGAAGCAGGACTCTCTCTAGGCTGCTGTTACAGATGTTGACATTGGATGTGTAGCATCTCTGACTGTTTCTGAGATCCAAGCGGATGTATAGTACTGAGGGAACCTAAAACTCGGTTTCTTCTTTACTGTCTTCTGTGGGACTATCACAATGCATGTACATAATTATCAAAGAAGAAGGGGTGGGGTAAAGGGCAGGGAACGTCAGCAGGGAGATCAGGGAAGTTATGGAAGCTGTTACTCAAGCCAGTAGCTGTCTCTAAGGCAGCTCCAATGCACAGAAATGCCTGTCTGAGGATTTGCTTGGTTTTCTCGCAGTACTGAGGACAAAAACAGAATTTGCATGTGTCTGCTTTTGCACACACAGCACCTCACACCCTCCCCAAGTCCTCATCAACACTTTCTATCCTCAAGGACAAAAATAGGGCCAAACATGGAAGAAACACTCTTCTGAAAAAGCTTGCATCTTAAAGGCTCCCTGTTCTTGGATACAGAGAAACGTATTTAATGGTAGGAGCAGAAGGCTGCCTACAGAAAAGAGGCTGGGTCTGAGATGAAAACAGGAGCCTGGGGGAATTCACCGTGTTTGAAGAGCAGCCGGAGCAGGCAGACTGCAGAGCTGCATTTGTCTTGTTAAGCACCCACAGGCCTTTCACCATGAGTTTCCCTGAGAGCTTTGAAATGCTGTAGTGCTAGCATGAGGTCGAACTGGTGTACGACTAATGTGTGTTGGTAGCAGTAGTTAACAGGAACAGCTGAATCTGTAGTTGACATCTTGTTTTATCCAGCTCACATATATACTGCTCCTAAATTACCAGCCTCTGCGTTGTCGTGCTGGCTGTCACGTAGTCCTGTTGAAAAGAAAAATCTAGCTGGGGTGCAAGCACGCTGACTTCTCGTGGTGGGTCAGAATACACTTCAAGCACGATCACCGCCTTTGGATGTAAAAGCATATACAGCCTGCTGAAAGCTGCTTCTTCAAATTGTTCCTTTTTCCCCCTGACTAGTAAGAATCCTTGAATGACAGTGCCTGCGCTGAAGGTCTGAGTGGTAACTGTTTCCCCAGCTACTCCCCGGTGTATCTGTCCCTGAATTTCTGCAGCTGAAACAGCTAAGGACGGTAAAGCATATGCCGAAGGTGAAGTTGCACAGAGAGTATTTTCTTCATGCTTTTTCATGTATCTGTTACCATGTAAACCAATCTTTCTAGTGTAAGAATTGATGGTGCGTTATTGTATTCTTCAATTTGGAGCCATAAGAAGGCTGGCCACCCTGTTTCTGTGCAAGAGCTTCTTCAGCTTTGGATGCCAGCTCTCTGTCCCTCCTCTTCCCCTCTCCCCTCAGCCTGGCTCAAAGTGTATGTCCTTCAGCAACTTGGGTTAATACCTCATGCAAATAAAAGGCCACCCTATATTTCATAAAAAGCAAAACAAAACCTGCAATGCTTCATATATGAGGAGTAGAAGAGTGAAAAAAATGCCAGAGACTCAGTCAATAATTTAGGTGGATAATATCTTGAAAAATGTCAGTGGATATGAAGTGCTTTGACAATTGGGACAGAAGAGCCCCAGCTTTAAGCACTAAGTATTGGCTTTCACTTAGGAAACTGTAAATCTCTGCTAGTGTGATTACGAAGATTAGTAACTATCAAGAAATTAGTAATAGCAAGCTTTGGGTGGAGTGCCATTTGGAAAAAAACGATGTAAGGACAAGGGGAAGGTTTCATGAGCAATAAGTGACTATTATAAGCAGGCAGTTTTGAGGCAAAGAGCTTCATTTAACAGCAGTGCCTCAGCCTCTCCTATAATCAGGGTGTGTTTGATTTCTAGTTACCCACTTCTGTTCCCTTATTGATCTTAATCCCTCCTGAAACTTTCTGCACATGCTTTTGTTGCTATTATTATATACCAGAAAAGGAATATATGCTTTTAAAACTTTCTGCCCTGTTCTAAACTACTTCTCAAGGACCTCAGATATCCTAATAAATCCTAATCCATAGAAATTGCTCATAAATCAAAAGGTAAGTGGGGTGGCTAAGTCCGTGCTAATACTGGTTTTTTAAATCGGCTGGCAGAGCTGAATGCCGATGGATGAAACCTTTTGGTGTGGTGGAAAGACTGTGGTTTTTGTGATGCTCTCTTGCAGAACAAGCATAGCTTTGGCTAGTAACAAACCTTCTTGGGCTGTAGGCTCACATACCTCTCTGCAGGCTTCTCCTTTTTCTTGTTTGTGCCCGTTCCACAACACTGATGGGAATTCGATGACTCCCGATTTTTGCTCAGGATTTCTGTTGTGGATCTGGTGAAGGTGCAGGGATCAGAAGTGCTGGGGGCATGGCAGCACAGATGTATACTATGACTAATTTGTAAGAAGTGGTATATGTCAATTTTGTGCTGTCAGGGGATATGCTTTGGAGATGATATGTTTTCCTTCTCATCACTGTGTGAAGTAAAGATAATAATTGCTGAGGCAGTCTCAAGTCTCTGTTTTCTTTCCTCCAGCCAAGCTTCATACTGCTGTGGAGCTAGCTGGCCGTGTCCGCAGTTTTGCTTTCACTACAGCTAAGGATGAATTTGTTTGGCTTTTTTTTGCTTAAATATTTGATTTTTAATTTTTCAGTATGGAAAGTAAATATGCATGGAGGCTAGATGAGTGAGGAGAAAAACCCTATCAGTTACTTCTGAAGCTTGGCTGCAAGCTTTTCCTCAATTGACTAAACTTCAGAAGGAGGTTCCACATTTCTGCCACAGCCTCTTCCCATACTTTTCAGCACTTTACCAGGAGGTAGTTTTACTAGTAGTCAAAGCAGTGTATGTTTTACTGAGGAAGATAAATCAAACTGTTTTTATTTTATCTCCCCAGGATTTGTGGGAATTTTGTTTTGGTGTGTGTTTGTTTTTAAAATGAAGCTAGAAAGCAGCTTGAAGTTGCCGTAGGTGTGAGGAGAAGGAAGCATCACCTTTGCTCCTTTGAGAAGAGTGGATCTGCAGCGCTGTTGCTCTGCGGTGATCAAAAGGGAGAGAGAGTCAAAAGCAGCAGAAGCAGAAAGTGAAAAATTACTTTGGGGTTTCCAAATAAGCTTGTAGCAAATAGGAAGATGGGGTTTTGAATTGAAGGGCTTTCAAAATGGCAAAAAAATCTTCAAGCGTCTGTATTTGCCACGTCTGTGGTGTTGGCTTTAAGCAGCTGCATTCCTGGCGCTGCCTGATAACAGCTCAGAGCTGTGCATGGCTGGATCAATAAGGCATATCCAATAGGGTCTGAAACCTGCAAGCGAAGCATTTTCACGTTTTCTGTATCATGCTTTCTCTGCAGACATATTATTGGCCACTACTGCAGCATGTAATGAAACTTGGGAGCACACAGGAGCTTGTTGAGAGGCTAAGTTGGACCATTTTATAACAACGTGTAAAAACCTGATGTGAAAATCTCTGGGATTTCTCTTAAGGAGATAATTTACCAGGTACAGCTGGCGTAGGAGGGGATGGGAGTTATAAAAGCAACTTTTTCTCCTTTCATCTTTGTTTTCCCTCCCACATTCCTCCATTTCCAGAAGGGAACAAGACAACAGTTGCGGTTCTCTGGGTTTGTAGCTCTGTCTCCCTCTCACGTGTCCTGTGCAAGATGGGAAGGAAGGTGTCGCAGAACAGCCAGAACTTGGTCTGGTGTGGGTAGCTGTGGGTTCAGGACGCTGAGGAAGAGGGAAAATGAAGTTCTGCAACCATTTGTCATTCAGGTGGTGGGAGGATGGTAGTGCACGAGATCTATTCCCGATCACCTCAGGAAAAATCCGACTGAACCTTCATGCATACACCTGACAAGCGAAATTCTCCATGCAAAGTGCCAGGAGATGTATAGTTCTTGCATATCTGAGGGAGTTAAGGGATGCTGAGACTGAACATGGCAGTGGTTCCTCGGTGGCTCTACTGAAGACCTACTAAGCAGATGTGCCGCTTGCCTTCAGGGTGATCTAATAATTTGGTTTAAGCAGCCACCACGGCTTTCTTTTGCAGCTAGGGGAACGTATGACTGTGGCAGCACAGTCAGTATACACATAGTATGATATCACTCTAACACAGGAGCAGCACCAAAGCTCCTGCGGCTGACAGGTAGAAACCTGAGGTGTGAAAGAAGCAGCTGAATCTCTTCCTCTTCCTGACAACTGCCTTGGGATACAACAGGATGAAATGAGAACTGGAATCCGTTCCGCCCTTTTTCTGTGCTCTGTCTGGTGCCGTGCTAATCCTTCACGAGTTCCTGGCCAATGAAGACTTGTTTATAGCATGGTATGTATTAAAGTCTTCTGCGAACCTGTCATTTCAGGGATAATATTGCTACATAACAGTGCATAGTAAATAACAACCTTTCATTTGGTATTACAGTTTAGGATAGCAATGTAAATGCTTCGCACTAGGTGGAGAAGAAAAGGTCAAGATGTGAAATGACTCCCTTGGAGTCACGCAGGCAACACAGCTGTAGAAAAGCAGAGACTCGTTACCTCAGGGCTCTCGGTTTCTTTCTTGTGCCGCAAAAGCAAGCGCATCATTCTTTGTCTTCTGATATTTTTTAACAAGTATGGTCTGTCTAGTAGGACTTTGGGAGAAAAGTGTGTATTCCCTCTGATGACAGGCCGTGCACAAACACACAGCCCAGCTCTCACCAGACCCTGTTTGCACCCGTCTTGTTTGTAATGGGATTCTTTTGATTCTTACCTTGGTGAAATGGTGAGAATGAAAATAGTGGCTTTGGTTTACATCTTAACTTTTTAAAAATTGTTTCTTAGATGCTGCTGTTATATTTATTGAGACCAACAAGGTCTGCAAATACATCTATTTTGCAGAAGTTCGCTGGAGATAGTGAAAATTAATGCCTGTGTTTTCACTTAATTGTTTTCCACGAGACAAAGGTCTGTCTTCTCCCAACAACATATGTCATTAATCTTTTATTTATCATAGCTCTGGATTCAGGGTGTTGGTTAAGCATCCCCACGTCTTTAAATACATCTGCCTTGGGATTTATGTACTGTCGATGAGGGCAGCATAGCCACATGATGTTCGGTACCAGGAGGGATATTTTTAAAATGCTTTCCTGCATGATTTCCTATCATCATCTTCCATTTACCTTTATCTTGGTCACAGCTCGTTAATGATGAAGAGAGCTGGTTTGGGTGAAAGTTCTTAATCATCTGTTATTCAGGTCTGCTGCATTGCTGCAGTAAGCGCTGACTGCTATCTCAAGTCTCCTTCCTACCCTGAGTTCTGCATGGGCACTGCAGATTGTCTGCTAAAAGTGTGCCAAGGGGCTTTTGGTTTGTTGTCAATATCCTGGCTATGGGATTCATGACTGACTGTTGATCTTTTAGAAGATGCGATATGGAGTTGCAATATTGGTATTAGAGCGAGAAAACGGCTAGGGCAGGTGGGCATGTCTAGCTGAGGTTCCCTACCTCCTGTACTCCTTGTGTGTCACTGTTGGCGTAGGAGACTTCCACGCGTACCATCGTTTTCTTCTGGAATCTCAAAAGGCTCTTGTTTACGAGCCTGATTAAGATTTGGTGCGTAGATGAGAGAGAGCATGTTTCAGCACCAGTGTTACCTGTTTATCTCAGCTTTGGACTCTGTGGGCAGAAGGTGCACGTGCGAAGTCTAAAGGTGGTAAGAAAGTACCTCATTTCCATTTCCTTTGTGGAAAAAACCCACAGATCTTAATTTTTGATTTTGTTCAAATTCCTAAATGCTACGCAAAGCCAACTTTCACTTTTTCATCCAAGTCATGCCGCTTTGCCTTCCCACCTCAGCAGGAAGAAGTGTCTTCCTTGACTCACGCTGTGATTTGTACTTGTGCTTCTGACAGGCCTGACCCGACTGTGCTCGAGTGCGTCAGCCTGAAAGATTGACCCATGACACAGAGTGGCTGAGAATCACATATTTATTTATCCTCTCATGCTGTTGTCACATTTGACTTTAACTCCTTACAGGAAAGTTAACCTGAAGTGAATTCTCTGGGTTGTGCTGTCTGTGCCGTATCTTACGGGACACTCATCGTAAGAGCAGCCTTCGTTCAGATCTGGGTCGGTGTTGCAGCTATGTGTCATCTGCAGCTATTAAAAAAACATGCATCAGGGTATGCCATGAAATGACCTCGGAGAAGGCTGTGGCAGCCTGGCACTGAGTTTCTAAACCCATCTTTAGGGACTTAAGTGCTAACACTTTGCTAGCAGCGGAGAATACTCTGTGGCTCTGTTAGGCTTGACTGGTTCTCAGGGCAATTCTCCTCTAATACGTTGTTTCAGGTGTGAAATTAATGTTTATAATCTGAGAGTGTCCCTTTAAAACATCTTTTATTACACCTGTACATATTTTTAGTGTGCAACTCTGAATGTTGGACGACCAACCTTTTTGCTTTTCACGTGTCTTTATAAATCATGGCACATTGATATACTGTCACATCAATAAATTAAGTTAAGGGACTAACCTAAACAAATGCCAAAATCATTAGCAGTTAATTAACCTTCTGTACTTCTCTCCAAATTGACTTCGGTTTAATTGACGACGTGGGCTTAGTTCACTTGCTCTGTGCTCATACAAACAAACAAACCGAACATGACACAAAATTGAACGAGGGGAGGAGGAAGAGGGAAAACAAGGAAAAGAGTGGAAGAGACGAGTGAACACATCATCTCCATCACGGACTAACCGCAGCAAAATATTGATCGTGCGCCTGAAACAACAGAACTGGGAAAGGATGGGTGATGCCTGGGAGTTCAGTGTGCTTCCCCTGCCCCTGGCACTCAGCAGGAATAGCTCGTTGGTCTGAGTGGCAAAGGTTTCAGTTTACTAGGGCTTGTTTGGGAGTTTTGGTGAGGGTTGTATTTACTGTTTTGTTTATAACAACAACAAAAACCAGGCATGAAGCTCATAACAAACCCCCTGCTTTTAAGTCAGCAAGAGGCTCTTGGAGCTCGGTTCATTCATGTGTTTTTATGGAACTTAGTAATAGAAGTTCAGTATTTATCACCTTTCCTTGTTTCCAGGTCACAGACAGGAGGAGTGTCGATCAGCTAAGCTTGCTGGAGAGCATAAAAATGACTTCATTTTGCTTCTCTGGCATGATCTTAACTTAAGATGGCACTTTTAAAATGTGTATGGTGAAGTGTGAAATTAGTTGTTCTTGCCTAGGTACTGGAGCATCTTGTGCCCTTGTGCAGGAACCTGTGTTGGGTTCTTGGTCTCTGTGCCCACGTGCTCTGGGCAACGTGTTGTGTTATGGACCACGGAGGAGGTCTGTATTTACAACCTCCCGAGGAGAGTTCTACGAGGCTCTGCATGTGTGTAAGCGCTGCTGCTGTGAATGATTTTCAAGATCTGCCCTGAATTTGACTGCGTGATGGTGGCCTGTGGGTAAAGCTTTACTGCCTTTCGTTCCCCCTTGGAGCTGTGCACCTTGAACCCAGTCTTGCTGCCTTGCGTTGTGGAGAAAGGTCTGTTTAGGTGAAGCCACCGTGTCCTGATGGTAGCTGCTCTGTGTGGGATGCTCTTTGGACTGATGGATTAAAGTACCCCTTAAGAACATTAAAAGATGCTTGATGAGTTTAACCACCCTACTGAATAAGTATGATTCAAAAATATTTGTCGGAAACATTGCTGAAAGAACAGAACTTTGAGAACTTTTTTCCTTATTTTACTGCCTCATAAATAAATATTGCCATACTAATGTTCTTCAAGTAGTTTAGCATAGCCTATTACCTTGAATTTTACCACACTTAACATCAATTTCCATATACCTAAAATATTAATCAAAGTATTTCTGAAGCAGCATTTGCTGTTGAAAGGATACTGTGATGACAATAAATATTGGTTTTCTGCTTCCAGAGGAAGTTTACATAAATGTAGAAAGTTTTTTCACTTGTTAGAAAAAATACTGAAAATCTGGAACTTGCTAGTGTATATACAATTTTAATATGCATGGAATCAATTTTTATGTGCATATATAAATAACAAGTGCAGAACTTGGTGTGGTGGGGTTTTTGTTTTCTTCAAGGCAGTCCCTAGAGATTCTAGTAGATTCAAAAGACTTACCTTGCCAAAGAAAGGGATATTGGAATGAAAGTAGAGGATCCCGGTATAGATGATGCTAAAATACAATATGCTGGTAGATCTATATAAGCTGTGAGAGTATAATTTCCATTTTCTGTCACTTTGAAAGTAATTTCTGACTGCTAAACTTGTCTGGATTATCCTGTTTCCTTTGGAGAGGATCTTAAGAAAAGTTCTGGTTGATCTAGTTCTGTTAATTTTTTAGTTTAGTTCAGTTTAATTTTCTTCCCTTAAATTTAATGACTTGGAAGCTGCAGTAGAAATTGTACATTTAAAACCCACAAGAAATGACATGTTAAAGCTGTATATTTAAATCCATAGGAAATAGGCTTGCCCAGTGACTATGCTAATAAGGAAAAATTATGTATATAAATGTGCATACAGAGATTCTCCCTCTTTACTTTTTTCTCCTTGCTTCTTCCCTCATCCCCTTCTCTTAGTTGAGCGCTCCTTGAGGGAATTTGCTTTGAATGTACTGCAAGGCAGCTGGGAAGTGGATTTGTGTGTTAATTTCGGACACGTTTTAAGTTTGCTGATAACTTTTCCCTTCTGCGATGAGATTTCCTTTCATTAGTTGATGCTGACTTTGCTGCATTTGGACTGCATTCTCCGTCCCTCTTTATGAGTAACAGAGTTACAACCACCATAAATGCAGAGAGCTGGGAGGAGGAGGAGGAGGTGGAGTAAACAATTTATTTTCATGTGTTTGGGATTGCCACATAACTCTCAAATGGCAGAGGAAAGTGGAGTTTAATGGTCACCCTTAACTTAGAAGGAAAAAAAAACCTCAAACAAAAATGACATTATTTACTTGGCCTTCCACTGTGTCTGCGTTACTGTCATTCTTGGTTCAGACTAATGATTAAATGATGCCTTTTTATTTATTCGGATTTGATTGGTAGGAGAAGGCTTTAAATATATATTTTCCTTCTCCATTAGCAGTAGCAAGGGAGATTCAAGGTGAGCTGAATATTAGAGACTAGAAGGGGAGATTTGGAGACATCCCCATGAAAACTAGGAGTACAGTAGGGTTTACACGTGGGTTATTTGAGACTTGCAGCATATTTGTTTGAATGGAGAGGAGGTGGGAACAGGTGAGTTTGGCTCCTCCTTTATCCAATCATGTCCTGCGACTTGGTCCAATTAACAGACTCTATAGCTTGGCTTATCAGAAGAAGTTGGAAATGGTGGTTGAAGTTTGATTCTGTCTGCTTATTACTGTTTAGCTTTGCACTGTAAAGACACCAAGTGTATCCTTTAGTCTGGTTTTCATTACTTGGTTTAAGATGAAAGGGAAGGAAAGTTTCTCTAAGAAACTTTATTTTTTTCTCAGAAAATTTAGCAGATATTTTTATTTTCTCATCACTTCCAGTGTTATAATAACTTGTGTGTTTTAAAAGTGTTGTACTTATCCAACTGTCCTGAACCTGAGGTGCAATATCATTGTAATGTGGTTTAAAGACTAAAAAGAAATGTCTCGATCTGTAATATCTCAAATATTCTTGTTCTGAAGCGGTGATTTCTGGTGTTTCTTGACTTCTGGCTCATGGGCTCATTTATGTTAACCTAGTTATGACACCAAATTTAACAGTTGTGTGAGAAAAGCATTTGATTTAATATTGAGTACAAGAGGTATATGCTGGCTGGAAAGACTATTGAATGCATGCAGAAGGCACAGCTGAAGTAACTGACCTCAACAGAACATAAAAAAAATGTCAAAACCTCACTAAAGAAGATACCATGGATGCTGCTAAGTACCACACTTTGATCTTCATATCGTTAAGGACGTAGCAGCTTTTTGATACAAAATTATGGACTCCCACAAATAGAGTTGAGATGAAAGATTTTTTTTTTAACATATTTTAAGATGATTTCATGAAAACAGAGAGATTATGATTTAGTAGCCTCTTATACCTTGCTTGCTCTTCTGATTTTTATTAACATGGCTTTTCAGGCTTGACAAGTATCTTGGAGACACATGTTTATGGACTTTTCAGCTATGTTTTCACTGTTGGTTTGAGCATTCTGTCTTCAATAAAACTCCATTGGATTTTGGTGCAATAACACATAGCTCAAAATTGAGGGCTGACGATGTACAGTATGAGCAAACAGTGCATGTGTGGCTCTCGACGGTGGGATTTTAAATAGCTCTAGCTGCATGGATTCACATCAGCTGAAGCTAAAACTTTCCTGTTCTAATGGTAGAACTCCTTGGAAACTTGTGACAACTTACTTGTAGGAGAATTACCTTTAACTCTGCGCTGCTCACTTTGTTATGGAGCTCCAGTCAGGCTGGGACATGGACCAAGTTACTATGAGCCATGTCATGGGAGCGCTGAAGGTCCATCGGTCACCCACAAAGCACGCTTCTGCTATTATGGCAATTCTGGTAACAATCTAGCTTTGCTTTTAGGGCGTTTTTGCTGTTTGATAGCTTAAAACTTGAACTGTTTTTAAAACAGTCCATGCAACTAGGCAAAAGGGGAGAATAAGAGTATTTTAAAATTACAAACCTACTAAAAAGACTGGTTTAATGTTGCCACACAATAGTAAATACAGGGAAAAAAACCTAGGTGGAAATTTAACATGCTTTAATACTCCAAGCAATGGAAATATTTCAAGAGTACTGAATATACTGAACACTTTGAGCAGTGATCCTTTGTTTCTTATTGCACACATTACACTCTCTTTTTCTTTTTTTCTTACATTGGGAATATGTATCTCTACATTACCACAAACATTTCTTTAAGAAAAGTCATGCCTTTTAAAACAGAAGTGTTCAATTTGAAAATGGTTTCTGATTTTACTACTAAATATATTTTCAAAACAGATTTCTCTGGAACCTGTCTATCAAGGGGATATTGCAAGCAATACATTCCTGTTATGTTTACAAAAGCCAATTACTTAAATCCAAGGAAAATCAAATTTTAACAGGCCATGCAATATTATCACCTTTTTTAAAAAGATATGAAGACAGTAAAAGTCGCAAGTTTTATTTAAAACTGATGCCTGTTTGGACTATAATCACTAATTTAGTGTTATGCTTTATGTGAAGTAAAACCTTTTACAACCTTGTTCTTCTCTAACTGTGGTCTGCAGGATTTTCTTTCCTCATCTAAAGCTGCTTCACAGTGCGTGTGGATAAGCTGCTGCTCTGTCTCCCCTGGTTCAGACGGTATTTGCAGAGTTTGGGCTCTAAGCAGTGAAGTGTCCCTGTGTGGTGTCTGCAGGGCTCTGGCTGTGCCTCCTTTGCCTGAGCCCACCCCTGGGCTGGCTGCACACCTTCCTCCGGTCACGGAGTGAGTGGTCCCAGGGAAAACCATCGCAGCAGTGGACCACCGACCCTGTCACCGCCTGCCTAGTGAGCAGTTACAGTCACGGGTCCACTTCACAGCAAAGTACATTATCTTGCCCCCCCCCTTTTGTTTTTTTGATCACAGCAGATCGCAGCTCAAGATCTTTGCAGAGCTGATAAACAAGAAGAGGTCTTGCATGCATGGAGGAACAGGAGGAGATGATGAGTTTCTTCCCCAGAGGTTGAATTTTATTAGATATTGTACAGCCATAAGTAAGAGAGAGCTGCTGCGTAAGGGACCAGCATTAGCAACCTACAGGTTGCTTCCAGTGGGTATTGTGTGTTTTGTAGATATTATGTTATCCATTTTCTCTCTCTTTGTCTGTCTTGTTTTTATTACAGTGGTGCCTGCAGAGGGCCTGCCATGTGCCAGTCACTGTAAGCACAGAAGCTCTTAGGCCTAGTCCTGCTCATATTAAATTTTGTTTTAAAAAAAAAAAATGCCAGGAGGCAAAGATGCAGAGAGGTACCTTGCTCGTCTGATGCCCCGCAGTGCCCTGATGCACTCGTTTAACCGCCCTGCTTGTTCACAAGCTAAATCTGTGGCTTCTGGGGAGTCCCTGGGCAAGGGCCAGTGGGCTGCTAGGGGCATACTGAGATGAGCTTGGGGTTTTGAGGCTGGAAGAAGGTTCAGCTCAGGTGTTTAAAAAATGGGAAAAAGAAGCAGGGAAACCCCGACCGCCCTTAGTTGGCGGTCTGCTCTGTGCTACTGTCGTTAACTGGCACCGTGGCATGGGGATATCGAGTCTGGTGGTGGTGTGAAATAGCAGCTCAGTGCTTGGCTGGAGGAGGAGTGACTCTGCCTGTTTTGTTCCAAGTTCTTACGCTTCTCCCCACAGGAAAACTGAGTGTGCTTCAGAGAGGTCCCCATAAAACCTTTGCTGTAGAAATGGTTTCTGTTGGTTAAAGAAACAAAGGAAAAACAAGAACGCTCTGCCTGCAGCTTTAAGGGGATTCCGTGATGAGAGGCTGTTTTACCTTGCTCCTTCCAGGCAATGATCGGGCACTGTCCAGGAGAAACCCTCTTTGCCCAGAGTTTGCTCGGCGGTTCTGCTGATCTGCATCTTCTGCCTGGCTGCAGGCAGGGCAGGTACTCAGCACATTCGGGGTTTGCCCCAGTGTCCATTTCAAGTCTCTGCGTGACCTTTCCTTACTATAAGGTAAATCTGCTATGTAAGTGTGCTTTTTATTTTTAAACCAAGTGCGCACCTCTAGTAGTAGTTTTTGGTAGTAGTGGTAAGAGCAGTGACTTTTCTGTCCCTGGCTTATAGCCCATTAGGGCAAGTCACGACCTCGTAGCATCTGTTCTTAAGCAGGAACAGCCCTCTTTTCCAGCTGAGTAAATTATGGCACTGCTGTGCTAGCAGACTCTGGACTATGAGTTAGCATTTTTCTAGCCTTGTCATTATTTAAACTACACCCCTCGCCTTGTCAGCCTTTGTAGTAGAAGACTAGTTCTTAATGTCTCTGGCAGTTTCGTTGTGAAATGGCTCAATGCTGTAGCAGAAAATGGCTTTTTTGTGTCAGCGGTAACTGAAGGCTAATATTTCAGGCATGAAGAAGTAGAAGGGAGATTCTCCTTGACAGCAGGCTGAAAACTGTCCTGAAAAAACCCCTCTCCTCTCAGGGAGACATCAGCCTCTGCATTTGCCAGGCAGCATGAAAAGAAACACGTTACAGAATTCTAAAGGACCTGAAGCAGGTAAAAAGTGATGCTCCTGAATACCAGCATCTGGCTGCAATAGCACACAAGTGAAGAGCAGAACAAAGATGCTTTCTGGCCCTTGTTTTGTGCTGGGTGTAAACCAGCTGACACTGCTTCCTAGAAGATGCAATATCCATAACCTGGCATGACTAGACACTAGAGTGACAGGAATTTATGTATGAATTTAGCCCTAAAGGCACACTGCAAGAACCTAAAGGCACCATCCCAGCTGTTCTCAGAGGATCAAAGATGAGCCTTGCTCCAGAGGTGCTTAACTAGGTACTGCACGGAGTTCTGTTTGCACTGAATAGCAGTAAACTCTTTCATGTGTGAAAGAGGACTGAGTGCTCAGTAAGTACATGGAACACTACACATAATGAATGCTGTTATGCAAGATGTTACCTCAATACTAAGGGTTTCCATACTTTTTTTATTAAAGCAGGTGTATACTAGCAATCTGCTGTTTGATCATGTTTGCAGCCAAAACACTTAGCACAAAAAGTGTGCATAGCTACCAGCTGTCAAGAATTTCCATGTTCTTACGGGGTATCACAAAGCATCTTCGTCTACTTCGGTTCCTGTGTGTGTCCCAGTAATTTACTAATTGCCATACCTCTGCCTTACAGCGACTCCTGCTGCCATGGGCAGACTTGACAGACAGCTAGTTCTTCGCTCAAAGGTGTCATCTTCTCCACCCCAGCTGATTGCTAGAACCTTTTCTAGAATATACTCAAGTTCCCCATCTTCTTCTTGAATCTGGAGTCATTGCTAAAGGAAAAAGAGATGCCTCTCAGGCCAGCAGCTGCAACCCACGTGGTGTGAATGAGCCAGTCTCAAACTTGATACCCATGATGCTTTTTGCACCACTTTTACGATAACTAATCTCCTTTTATTGAAGCTCCTCTGCTCTGGAGGTGCAGTGTGATGTGTGGCTTCAGCATGCGGAAGTGTAGGGGTAGGCTTCGGAACAGATACAGAGCGCACTGTAAATTACACGTCACTCGGCAATGGCAAAGGAGGATGTGTGTTTGGAGATGTACGCTTTGGGTTGAAGTGAAGTAATGACATGGCTAAAACCTGGACTTTGCCAAAGTACCAGTATTTGCTAACGACAGTTTGGATCCATTAGTGAGGGGCGTGATTCCAGGCCTGTCTCTGATAACCTCCCTAACTCACATCTGGAACTGTTTGCAGCTTCTACCAGAGGCAGATTTTATCACATAAGGTGACTCTCTTCTTTCTCTCTTCTCCTTTTATAACCCTGTTAGAGCTCATTTATTCCATGCCCCGACAAGAAGTCGGTGGTTTGGGCTGGCCGGAGGAGGTTCAAGGTAACTCACGGATGTGAAAGGTGGATAGAAACCAGTAATCTCACTGCTTAAACTGAGAAACAGAAGTTAGGATGAGGCTGAGTGCTTTGGAAAATGATGCCAGTGAAGTAGAGACGTGTTCAAATATAAATGTAACTCTTATTCCCCGTTTCTTCCTCCCTCCAAGCTGCTTTGGAGCTCACTCTTCTAGGGTGCTGGCAGCCAAATGCAAAGACTGGATCAAGAGAGATCCTGGAAGGAGGACGCTTGAGTTTCGTTCAGAAAGATACGGATCTGTTAGATGCAGTCTTTTATTCTTTCCTCGGGCAGGTTTCCCAATAGTTTGGTCAAGGATTGAGCAAACGTAATTGGACTGGACGTGCTAACTTTAGTATATGGGCTCACAGGTATGCCGCAAATCGAATGAGCGTGTGCAAGAAAATTAGCAGAATCGCTGCTGGCTAGGAATTGAAAGTACGCCAGAAGAGAAACTTTAGTTATATCCTCTTAGATGAGAGATTTTGTTAGTTGTAGTTCAGTGAAATATATTTTCCACTGTCAAAACAGATAACTTATTTCAGTAATAGAAAAATAACATTGTTTTTTCCAGCATGAAAGTAATCCCAGCAGGGATACACATACTGTACCATGCTAATGCAATTCTACTTTAATACAAAGCAGAAACTTAATATCATTCCTGAGATGTTACTATTGCATTATCAAAAATGAGTTTCAGCAAGAGCAAAATGACTGATGTTCCGAACAGTATTATTAAAGTTTGCAGCAAGTCTCTTTACAGACTGCAATAATAATTTAAAGGTTAGCTTTAATTATTTGTATTTTTTCTGTAGTTACTTTTAATTATCTTCTCTTATACAAGCATTTCTTTCCTAGTATTCTTATTTTTAACAGAACAGTGGTTCAGCCGTTCTCTTTTTTAATTTTTTTGTTTTCCAAATGCATATTGCATTATTTTATTGATGAATGTGTGGTGTCATTCCTCTGCAGGGGAGACTGGGAATGTCCTGGTGAATTAAGCTGTGTCAGGAAGTAAATGGTTCCTTAAACAGTGCTCGTTGTTTTCATTACACGTGAGGAAATGAGCCACTCATGTCTGGGAAGAAGAGGGATATAATTCAATTTCCTATCTGTCCCCATTCTTTACTCTTGAAACCAGGGGGCAGGTGGGTGGCTCCTCCTCCGGCAAAGGCTTTCGCTTCAGTCTGTGGTGGTGAGGGGTGTAGGGTCAGCAGTGACTTCTCACTGTGACCCTTGTTGGCCACTGGAAGGAGGCAGCATCTTTCCACTAGCCATGAAGAAGCATGAAATTCCCTGCTCTCCAGTGGCTTGAGAGCCCTTTGGACGGACAGAGCGACAGCAGTGCTGTCTCTGCAGGTCGCTGCGCACAGACCACCCTACTCAAGGCCTGTTTGCCTCCATCCCGCATCTGCCCGGAGTGGGATATGGGCTTTGAGAAACTGCTGGCATGGGACTGGCTTGGCTTGGTGGTCTCATCCTTGGTAGGGTGATGAGGTTATTGCATATTGAGAGAAAATGTGACCAGTCCCCTTCTGTTCTTGCTTATTTTATGACAATCTGTTCTCTTTCCTTTGTTTTCTGAATGAGTTTGTGCCAAACCCCAGAAAGTCCATGTTGTTCTGGTTACGCTTTCTACTTTGCTCTCCGAATAGCTGAATTTTAAGTAAAGTTGTGCAGTTCATAAAGCACACCCTGGAATAGGAGCCACGGGGCTGGGAAGCAGTGGTGGGGGAGAACAGAGACAGTGGGTGAAGAAGATGAAGTTCTCTGGTACATTTGGAGGAAGAGTGAGGCTGACAGAGCGTATTTGTGTCTCCGTGAGTTGATGAGATGATGCGTGCACCTGGAAGCTGGAGTAGACAAAATGGCAAAGCGAGAACTGTTAAGGATCAAGGCAGACAGTGAACAGAGAAAGAGCAAAGATATACAGCGTTAGGGCTTGAACAGAGTGATAGTATGGTTTGAATCCTCGTACTTGAGGAGCAGAGCTCTGCTCAGCACAGGTGGCTTCACTGAAATCAAAGACTTTCTCAGGGGGTGAGGACCAGCTGCCTGCAGGAACCTCTTAAAATATGGCTTAAGAGAAATAACATTTTATGCCTGTCCAGATAAGCCTTCTAAAACTGTAGAAGACAGGAATGTGGTTGGCTACAGGAAGAATTAATCACATTAAGGAAAGTTTATCTTGCTTCTGTTGTTCATAGCTATTGATTTCGGTTTGCTAAAAGATCAACAACATCAAATGGTTCTGAGATGGGAAAGCTACCTGTTAAACCAAATTTCTGAAACTCCTTTTCTCTGCCAGGGGACTATTGATAAGTTGAACCATGACTTGATAATGCTCAATTTTACCTGTGCACAAGATAAATGAAAGCACTGAGGTCTCTAATTCTCTCCTTTCTTTAACCTTACTTTAGTTCATAAAGATGGCAGTTGGATCATCCTTTCATCTTTCACAGGGAATCATAGACTCCCAGGGGAAGGGACCTCAGAGATCACGTGCTCCAACCTTTCTTGCAAAAAGAACAGTCTAGACAAGATGGCCCAGCTCCCTGTCCAGCTGAATCTTAAAATTGTCCAATGTTGGGGAATCCACCACTTCCCTGGGGAGGTTATTCCAATGGCTGATTGTCCTTGTCGTGAAAAATTTTCCTCTTGTGTCCAATTGGAATCTCCCCAGGTGTAACTTGTACCCACTACCCCTCGTCTTTTCCATGTGGCTCCTTGTAGGAAAGGAATCTCCATCTTCTTTGTAGCCGCCCTTTAAATACTGGAACACGGTGATAAGGTCTCCCCTAAGCCTTCTTCTCTCCAGGCTGAACAAACCCCATTCTCTCAGCCTTTCCTCATACGGCAGCTTCCCAGTCCTTTGACCATCCAGGGCCACAAAAAATCATTACATCTTTAAGCAAAAAACTCCTCCAAATTATGCAATGCTTTAGAAGCTCTGGTGACTGTTTCTGCAGGTGGCAAAACCTTGTGCAGGTTACGCACGGCAACAGCAGATCTTTTTCTTCATTGGTGAGACCATGCCTTTTGTCTTTATGGTACTGTGCAGCATCTTGTGAATCAAGGGTTCAGAGATGGCTTTCCAGGTCTGCCTGGCAGTGAGTGCCATGGGTGAAATCAGGGCATTGCTGTTCCTCTTCCCTGCTGGGGAGAACGGTCCCCCGGTGTTGGGTGTTTCACGCTGCTGAAGGACACCTATCTGCCCCGGAGGCTTAGCCACGTGGTAGCAAAGCAGAACCAAGAGAAGTTGTTTTCCTTTCACCAAACCTCTTAAGAAGGAGGATCCTGCTTTGAACACGTTGCTGAAGTGGGCTGGTTGGACTTGACCTGGAGTATCTTAGCTAATGCATGACCAGCACAGATGTTGGGAAGTAAACTAGTAAAAAAGTAGTGAGGAAAGAGGTATTTTAGGTGACTTGAGAAAAGTCCTTCTTTACACACACTAACACGTGCTTGTTGTGGTTTTCTTCTTAGTTTGTTTTGGGGGGTTTTCTTGGTGATGTTTTTCTGGCTTTATTATTTTTAACCCTCTTTACTGTTCAACGTGTAAGGCTCTGGTCTCAGAATACTCCTATAGAGACCGCGGGGAGCTAGCAGAGGACCTGGTCAAGAACGGCTGAACAGGAGAGAGAACTGAGTATCTGGGGAAGATGGGAGTCTTTTCTTTCGAAACGGGGAGATAAGAGCCGGGTGAAGAGACTGACTTCTGTCCAATTCTTGTGCTTCAAAGCCCAGTAGGTAATAATACCGTAGGCTCCAAGGGCTTATGAAAGATGAATCCAGATTAAACAAGCCAAAGGGTTTTCATTAACATTTTACCAGCTCTTCCCTAGCAATACGGATTTAAATGAGGCCAACTGCAGGAACACGCTACTTTAAATGAAAGTGCTGTCTACTAATCTGGAATCTCCAGCACATCTGGTAGATAGGGTAGCATGGGAGTGGTGCAGTGACTCAAATCACATTTGAACATTCTGTCTTCTAATATTTTCTGTTGCTGATAATGAAGTGTTTATTATGGACAGAGCTTGTAAATTAAAAAGAATATTGATATTCTTCTTGGCCAACACTTGACTGATTATTTAAATAGAGATATATTAGATATACTTATGATAATTCTTTCTCTCACCCTCCTAAGCCATGTTTCTATGGAAAATTTAAAAAGGGGATGATAATTTCCAATTCAGTAGCAACACAGGAAAGGAACGCTTGCTACAGTAAGATGCACAGCCACTGTATAGTTCTTTGGATTTTTTTTCATTGAACCATTTTGAGAACAAACAGCAGCAGATACAATGCATAATGTATTACCATTTGAACAAGACTCTGTCTTGGGGGTTTACTTGTTCGTTTCACTGGGAATGTGTTCTTAAAACAGAATTTCAGAATAAGCTCACGTGTGCTAAATCTAAGGTTTTATTTATTGAATGCGCAGGTTTCAACTACAAGGAGAAAATGGCCCCAAAGAAGAGGCCAGTGGTTTTAAAAGTTCAGTGAAGATCAAATGGCTTGGCTTATGATCCAGGAATGGCAAAAAGCTCCCGTATTAGTATTGATTTAAAAGGGGGTATAACACAGTTAGATAGGAGGTAATTTAAACAAAACAAGGAATTCCTACCCGGTTTCCATCAATTCACTTCTGAACTTCCGACTTTAAATATATGCTTAAGTTCAGTCTTTCTTCTTCAAAATGAAAAATAGGGACCAACATGAGAGGAAAAATTTCTTTAATTTTGCACTTTTAGGGGTATTTATCTTTGTAACACATTGAAACTTAAGGCCTGAAGCAGTAATTTTACAGCATTTCGATAAAAATCGTCTGCAAGGTACTTACCATCTTTGTAGCTGGAAATAAGATATGACCAAACCTGCTACTAAAAATAGTTTTTGAGTAGTCCAAAAGCTTGCAGGTTTTCCTAAAACACTGAGCAGTCCCAAATTCGGGGCTGAGGTCCCTGCTGAGACTACTTTTCCATGCGCTTTAAGCCTTTCTCCCTTCAGGTGGCCTTAAGGGAGCTGCCATGATGCTGTTTCAGAGGTAGAGGACGAGGGCTGTTTCTGCCGAACGTGAAGATCTGTAAATGAATTGGTGCGGGTGGGTTAGCTGAGGCCAGCAGGTGAGCAGCGTGCTCTCGGTTCCCTTCACCATCACACCTTCTTGTGGAAGAACATCAGAACTAAGTTTCAGCATTTTTCATGGGAGAGCAATCTGCTGAGAGAGATCTGATGGTTTACTGATACTGCCTGGGCCACTGATTGGGTGGCTCTCTAAATAACATCCAAACTTCGTATTCCTCAAAACAGTGTATTAAATTATGGACTTCCGTGTATTAAACATTTTCTGAAAGCCTGGATTTATCTCCACTAGATTTATAATTTTGCAGTTTCCATCTCATGTTTTCCCTTTAGGTTTTCAGCTCCTCGTTAGCTTTGCATAAAACTGCCAACTCATGTAGGCATTGAATTGGGTCCTCACATAGCACGCATGCAAAACTTTGGGGTTTGCATCTACTTTTCCTATTTTAGGGACGGCTTAGATACGGATCATGGCAGGACTTGGGTGAACTGATGGCATTCTGTTCCTCAGCTGCACTGTCATATGGAAAGCTGCGATATTCGTGCCTATCCTTAGGAGAACCAGACTATAAAAGTTTCAGTGAAAATTCTCAGCAAAAGGCAGATGGTGCTGGATTTTTTCTTATCTCAGGGGAGAACTAGAGGACACCTTGAACACCGATAGAGCCTGGTGTTTTTCCCACGGGCATGTTGCAGATGATACACAGGTCCTCTGTTGTAAGTGCAGCCTGTGATGCTGTGTGCAGCCTTGCTCTGAGGAGAGGTCTCACACAGGAGTTTATTCCCCTGAGGACATACGCTGGGTTTTGTTCTGTAAACTCTAGATTGCCTCCTACAAACATTTCTACTTGGAAACTCCATGTTATGGTTCTCTTACAGCCTCATTAAAGAGAGATTTTGCAACCAATGCACTTGTTTCTTCATCACTTTTATGAACAGAGAAACTACTGCTATGCCATCCTCGTTCATAACCAGACTGTTTCCATATAGAAGTCGATTTTTTTTTTTTCCAGAGAGAGCAGTGTTGTTGTTGCATTTGCATTATGTAAGAGAAATGATGAGAAATCTCGTTTTGCACTGAGAATTACAGTTTCTAGTCTGGTTTGGAGCTAATTTTGCCTGTCCAAATAGGACCTCTTTGTGTCTTGTGATGATTTAACCATTCATTTCATTAAGACAGCTAAAAACTTTTCAAAAATGATTGTTGGTGGTGATTATTTCTTTTGAAAAATGATATCTCACACCTTCTATATTTTAAGGATGCAAATATCATATTTGCATTCAAAACCCGTCCTTATGGGGTTTTCTACTCTTTTTTTTCAGATATGAATAACAGAAGAAACATGTTTGACAAAATTATACCATAGATCTGTTCTTTTAATGCTCACTTACACTGTTTGACTTTCGTTCTTGACCACTGGAAAATTGAGCAAAAAGAAAGTGCCTAGCAAGAATATTATTTCAATTTGAGATTTATTTTGTGTAGGAAGATTTTGAGGACCAAGGTTAATCTTGATACAGGTAGCTTAAAACCCTTCCCCTAAAAGGAACATTACATTGTAATATCAAAATTGGATTCGGGTTCATTTTTGGAACTGTCTTTGGGTGCCAGTACCAGAGTAATAGTGATGCAAATCCACTGCTTCCGTGAAACCATTCTGGTTTAAATTGGTACAAATGCCAGTATGTGTGTCCTTGTAGCTATTCCAAATATGAGATAAAGCAGGTAAGATCACGTCTACTTCATAGCTCATTTTATCTTTCCAGTTTCTTGAGGAAGCTTCCACTGTAGCTTACAACTGCCCAAATCTGGGAGTTAAGAGAACGGAAAAGACGTGGGGGCCCGTCAGATGCAAAGGGGTGGAACTGTCATAAATGAAGTCATGCTATTATCTGCTCCCAGTGATTTAGACAAGTAATTCCAAGATACTGGTCTGATTTCAGTGTTTTAAAGTATTCACTTAATTTGGGCTGGTTTCAGCAGATGCGCCCATTTCTCAAATTAAATTGGCTTATGGTCCTTTAAAGAATGCCCCATAAAACCTTTTTTTTGTTCAGATGGAATACTTTTTTTTTCTTTTGACAGTTTCTCCTGGTACTGTTTTTAATACTTTACTATTATTGTTTGAAATCTATTGAACAGGATATCTGTTGAGTAGGGGAAATTATCTGTACACAAGAGTATGTAACATGAACTCAGGGTAGCTGTATAATATCAGGACATTAGAAAATACATTATAAAGAGCAGTTCCACATGTATTAGGAAATTGTATTTACCATCTTAATTTTTCCTTCTCTGGCTTCTCGTTTGTCCCTCTTTTAATACTTATTTCCAAACAACTTTTAGACCAAGAATATTCTTTTGAATAGTTTAAATACTTCTTTCAAGAAGGTCTCAGTGCAAGTTTGATTGGTTCAGAAATTTATGCATTGTAATATCCTGGTTGTCTTTTAACAAATTGGACTTCCTGACTTTTATGAGTTCTGAAATTTCCTTGACACGCAAAACTTTTTGTTAGACTGTGATATAAAATGGTTGAGTGGAAATCTATTCTGGGCTGCGAAGGAACAGTGTGAGTTTTAGTAGCATGAGAATTAATATATTTTGTGCTATTTAAAATAAGTGTGTGATTAATTTTTTGATGAGTTGCAGACTACTGCAAACCCAGTTTAGGCAAACAGAATTTGAAATACAAATGTATTAGCTGAAAATATTTAATCATAGACGCGAATATGAACTTACTCTGCTCATTGCTTTACGCTTGCAGGTTGTTTTGAATTATTAATGCATATTGTTCAGTGGAAGTAGAAGAGACAATAGCACTGATTCTGGCTGTGGTATGGAACATAGTCTTGCTGGTGGCCAGTAGCAGGAGGAGATTATTTCCCTGTCTTTGCTGTCTTGGCACAGCTGACCACCCTTTCCTGCACGCTGCCTCCCTGCCTGCCCCGCATCCCGCTCGCTGTGGGGCAGGGAGCGGTGATGGCACACAGGCTGCTGCTGCTGGCGTTGAATCAGCAATGCCAGACCAAAAAAAAAAAACCCAGCTTTTTTCTCTTTACAGTCTGATCCTGTGTGCAAATTAATGCTAATAGAGGTGATTTTTTGTCAGTTTTTTCCATGTAGGAATAGAGTCAGCTTGCTACTCAAGTTTGCTTGGTAACAACGCCGACTGGCGATTAAAATTGCAGGCAGTTGGGGTATTCCATCATGGTCGTAGCTGTCTATCTTCCTTGTGTCAGAAATCAGTGTTGCGACAAAGGAAAATGTGAAACGAAGAAATAACAAGTTTCATTCAAAGCTTGAAGTCAGTGCACTTTACCCTGAATTATTAAACAATATAATTTAAAAACTTCAGAAATAAAAGTGATGTTGAAGCCTCTCCATTTCACTTGATAATCAGGTAATGGCTGCAGAAAAAAGCAGCTGCACATGCTTTCAGTTTCTTTACCTTCAATTATATTTTGATGTATGTCTTTGTTTTGGGTATAGGACACCGGCAGGACAGGTTGTAGTCGAGTTCTGTTATTGAGGCACGTTGTACTTGGGAAGCAATGGAAGAAGATGGTATTTGGAAGGCAGCCTGGTGGGACGTATTATGAACGATAGACCACGTGGTGTTTGTAGGGGTTTGACGGCTGAGATTCAGCGGGTCGTTTGTCAGCCGTCAGGGGTTACGCCAGCAACGTTTGGATGGATGGATTTGGTTACCGACGGCCCGTCCTCTGGAGAAGAGCCACAGTCCAGAACAAGCTCCAGGGCACTTGCATGTTAGTCTGCAAACCAGGATCCAGCCCAGCCCTGGGGCCAGGACGTGGCACTGCGGGAAGGGCTTGCGAATCTCCGGGGAACTCCTCATGGCAGAGACTGGATGTCAATAAGATGCAAATATATATTTATATACTTATAAATATATATTTATATTGTATTATATATATTTTAGAGAGCTTGGAGTCCTTCTCACTCTGGAAAGGACAGGATTTGAGACACAAATAGGATCTCCTGCCTGTGTTTCAGCAGCTCATTTGATTTATGAGGATCTTTGATTTGACTTTAAACACATTCAAAACAAATAGTTTAAAAAGTCAGGATTAACATTGTGCACTTCAGTGCATTCCCCACCCCTCCTTTTTTTTTTCCTGGCGGGTGCCCTAATCAGTGGTTTTTTTACTGTTCCCTAGTAGTAATAGGTGTGTGCTCAGGGCAAAAAGAAAAGCTGATCAAGTGTTACATTATTGCTTTAGCTGTCATTTTTCAAACACAGAGCAAAAAAAAAAAAAAAAGGAGAAAATAGAATAAACTTCTTCGTGATTCTTCCCCCAGCGGCATCAAGCCGCAGAGCCTTGCCGTGAAAAGGTCACTTAGATTTTAGACGAACTGATGGCAGCAAGGGCTTTGTTTCATGTTTGGGCTCTTTCCTCCTGGTGTCGGCGGTGACGGAGCAGCGGAGTGCTCCTGCCTGCGGAGCCCGTTAGAGCAACGGGCGTCAGGCAGCGCGGCGAGTACCGAGCTCCCCGGTTTGACAGAACGGCAGAGGCATGACAGGGAAGAGAAGCGAAAATCATATCCTACGTGAGGGTTGTAGGAATATTAAATCTGACAGCTGACAGGAGATTACTCCAAACCCAGCAGCCTTGAATATGAATCACTGTAATGAACTCTGCGTGGAAGGTACCTGAAGAGAGTCCAGAAGCTCAGTCTAGGGAGAACTCAGTTGCTCTGCTGCCACTGACAGCACGTTACTCCAACTATATTTACTGATACTCAGGATTTTTTGCATGTGTTTTGTTTTTTTGTACCTTTGAATTTGTTTTTAAAAGGGTTGGTCCATTCTTTTATTCCTTTTTTTTTTTTTTATCCCCAAAGAGAGTATTAAGATTTTAAATTTTTCAGGAATTTATTTTTTAAGCAAGATTTTGTTTTGATGACTGTGTAACAGCTTTTGGCTAAAATTCAGGGGCGGTTTTTGTGGGAGAAATTGTGTTTCGTTTCTATGTGAGCTTCTTAAAGAGATGTGTTGTCTGTGTGGCTTTTGCTCAATATTGAATCAATGCTCTGAGAAAAGGATCGTGTTTCCTAAATCATCAGCGCATTGGTTTCTTCCTTGTATCTCATATTTAATTGCTTAACGAGTCCTGCCTCTGCTTAGCTGAGATCTCTATGATGTTTGCAGCCCTGAGCAGAGTGATTGAAGGAGCTCAGCAGTTTTGTAGGAAACATGTAATTATCTTACTAGATGTACAGTAGTTTTTACCCTGAGATCCATATTCCCGTCCGTGTGGAAGCAGGCTGCCAGCTCTGGTGTTTGTGATCCGTTTACTTGAGGACTGCTGTGCTTCTAGGTCCTTGGTGTGATGCAGATGGTGCAGAAGTCAGCTAGGAGACATTCGTAGCTGATGGGCCCTTCTCGGGTGCACAGACAATTTCAGAAGAGCAACCATTGTTTTCTCTGTAGCATTTTAAAACTAGAATTTACACCTGGGCTGGAAGCATGCGTGGAAAATCGTGAATCACCAATGGTAGGAAAAAAGAGGAAAAAAAAAAAAAGAGGAATTTTGGGTGAAATTCCTAAGAACCAGCTTGATCCTAAAAAGTGTTGAGTACTGTTATTGAAGGCTGAGTTCTCTTGCTGCTGCTGAGTACAGCAGCATGAACGTGCACCTATGGCAGCAGCTTAGAAAGCACCTGTGTATCTCTGATTTGGAACCACAGAATATCCTGAGAGCAGGTGACATTCTTCATCGTGCTTATTATAAAGCCCTGCTGAAAATTCCCAATACTGGTGACAGGACCCAAGGCTTTGCAGTTTTAGACAAACTAAGGCCAGACCAATTTTAAATAGTTAAAAAGCCTCAGCACGACCAGTGTCCGCCTGCAAAGCACAAAACTCTGGTGGACGGGCAGGTGATTTGCTGAACAGAGCTGCAGAGGACCAGAAGAGAGGTGTCTGCAGCGCGCTGGTCTTGCCATTTAATGGCAGTTGCAGAGAGACCTGATAAACCAGGCAGGAACACATGGGTGGCGGGGAATAGTCCGAGATGCAGATGGATCCCCCAGCTCCCAAGGTGCCGCCATACGAAGCCGTGGATTTGTTAAATATGGTTTTGCAGTGTCTGCAGGACAAAGGAGAAAAAGACAAAGCATATAAATGCAGGTTATGCCTTTTGTTTCTGGTAGCTGGCATTTATTATTAACGCTGAGACACAAATGCATCAAGCAAACCAAGCAATTCTCCGTGTATCTACCATATATTATCACACATATATTATTACCAGCGCTCCTAGTCATCAATTAAGCAGGGTCCTCTTATGTGTAGATTATGCTGGCAGGTTAATTATGGTTACCAGGTTACTGAGTCAATAAATGAATGAAGGAAACAGATTGCATACCTAGAAGAAATTCTGTAAAATTAGAAAAGGAACAGAGGGGATATGCTAGGGCAGTTTAAAGGGAGATGTCATAAATTTAAATTTAGGCAAAAACATGGATTAGTTTCAAGATCTGTTTGAAAAAAGAAATTTTAAATGCTAATTGTGAAGAATAATAGAATAGGAATAATGAAGTTATGCTTTTTTTCCCCAGGTATTAGTACTGTGTGTAAATGCACCCCCTTTTTATGCCCTCATCTTAGTCTGCAAGAGCCACATCTGGTCTGTAGAGTCTTTTTCCCTGCCTGAATTTGTAGGGCTATCGAAGGTGTGATGAAATACTTGCTTCTCTTCTGCAAAAAGCTCCAGGACTAGTTAGCTCAGAGCCAAGACCTTCCTTTTTGTGTTTGATATGCTGTTCATCTCCTGTCTCACAGTGAAGGAAATTATTTTTATTTACCAAAAGAGTAAATATAATGTAAATTGTTTCCATTGTTCTTGTTGTGTTAGAATAATTTATGTAAAAACATATTACCTAATAATTAGTCCTAAAATTGGCCTCACAACTTCGGCCACTAAAGGGAACTAGTTCACTGGTTCCTAGCAGAAGAGAGGCACCATTTAAGATGAAGGACATCACTCAGAAAGAATTTGATTTCTTCATTGCCATTGCCTGTAAGAAACTTTTTCAGAGATATCATGGGCAGATGATATGCTCTTGACGTAACTCTTCCTCAGCATAGGTGGAGCTGAAGGGTATTTGCTCTTGCCATAATTTCAAACACTACTAAACTGAACGTGTGCTGCTCCCAGTAACTTGGGGAGCAGTTATTGGCAGTGGCATTGAGTTTCCCCGCCTGTGCTCTATCACTAAGCAGCACAACGAAACAGCTGCTTTTTTGGTTATGTCTCCATTCCCTAGCTCACTGAATGACACTGGAGCTGTATCAGAAAGGAGTTTGACAGACAGAAAAGGTGGTCATTGGACAGATGGACCTACTTCTGAGGAGTGCAGCTTAACACACAATATTCCAGCTGGAAAGGTGGTAACTTGTGGTAATGCCAAGGAGTGCAGATTCGCGCACCGAGCTTGCGCTGCGGTGCACTTGCACCCTTGTGCTCTTGGTGTCGTCTCTTCTGATAACAAAAGCATGAAACAGTACCTCGGGGCTCTCCAGCTGAGCAGGGTGGCCAAGGGCACGGGTCTCCTCTGCTTCCAGTTGTGGTGGTTGAAAAAGCTACCTCTCCTAATTGCCTGTCACAGTGTCTTTGCTGGAGGTGTTTGTCCTCCCGACCCATCAGAGCTTGGTGAGCTGCTTGGATGACTATTCCTTCATCAGTTTGCAGAGGTAGGATTAACTAAAAGCCTTTGGATAATGTCTTCACTGACTTCTTTCTGACACACATAAGCTAGAGAGTACTTCCAAGTGCAGCGCACCTGGCAAATTTGAGGGGTCTCAGATAATGGGATGGTAACCTGAGGGTCAGAAGAGAAGGTGTGGGCAAGACTTCGGGTGTTCTGGCTGACCACTTAAGTTATTCTTCCTTCCTCAAACCCCACCGTCCATTTTGGTTGCCTTGGAAGATAACTTGTCCTTGACCTATTGTGACCATTAGCACCTCATCCCTCTGTGTCACTTTCCACTTTCTCATCTGTTTAAATAGTAAACTGGGAGGAAGGTCCTTCAGTTCTCACAATGCCAAGCAAAACAAAGCTTTGATCTTGTTTAGGTCCTTCAGTTTCTGCTGAAATAATTAACGAGGTTTTGCGTGAGCTGGTGCAAAGTGCCTAGAGACTCCTAGGTTTGCCTACACAGTTGCTGTGGTGCACCTTGGCCAAATTGTTTGTAGACCAATTTTGTCTCTGATAGAAAAGGCACTGTATAAAATCAGTTCCTATTATCTTTTCGTAGAGAATTTTCCATCCGAATTGTAAGCTTAGAGTTGCTGACGATCTCCTCAAACACTTCCAGATAATAATGATACATGTTCTTCCAGCTAATATATATCATTACTTCCTATCAAGCGAGGCTTGGTTCATAGCTGTAGAAATAATATGATTTCCTGGTCTCCAGCCAATCAGTTAATTGCCTGCTAGTTACTTAAAGCACCTGGGGCTCTGGTTCATTCTGGTGTGAGTTACTAACTCACTGCTAAAGGCTCAGTACCTCACAAATAGTTTCTCTAAATAACTTTACAATGCTGCTGAAGTTTGCCAGGGTTTTTTATTATTATTTATGACAATTTGCAGTTTATAAATTACAGTTATATAAGGCAACTGTTTCGATTTGAGATACCAAATAGTAGTCCCAAACCCATGCGAATTGCATACAGGTGTCATAGACCTGTAACTTAGGCACCTTCAGGTCTGTGGGAGAATCTCAGTAGTTTTACACGTACCAAACTGGCTGAAGACTGATTTGTTCTGTAATAGTTTGTTGTGGGGGTTTGGTCATGTTGTTTTAAAATAATAAGGTGAGGTGAAGAGGTCTTAGGCTTCCCTGGTGGTAAGTAAGTCCGTTGAGATAATTTACAACAGTTAAGTCTCTGGCTGTCTTAAAGAAATTGAGGCAGATAATAGACTCTTTCATCTCTTCATCTCTTTTTCTGTACCTCATCTGCTGGTTCCCCCCCCCCCCCCAGAAGTCATAAGCCACTTACTCGTTTAAAATGTTGGAGAAGAGATGTAAAAATCACTGTTCTCAGAAGTAAAAAGCTGGGTCTGTCTTTGGCCCAAGAAATATCCTTTAGGCAGGTTCTGTACCTGAAGTTAGAAAATAATTTTTCTGCAGCATTGTTACGGTTTTGGTTATAAAGAGTGTCTCAACTGATGAATTGCTTTTGTAGCTCAAGGGGAGAAGAAAAGATTCTGTAATTGCTTAGGTCCTAGGCCTTGCTTAGATGCCTTATATCTGCTAAATAAGCCGATGGCCCAGATAGCTAATTTAAGGGCAGGTATTACACACTCTTCTTGCAATGGACCGTTACTAAATTCTGGGAGAGCTGCACTCCCTGAGAGAAGCTAACAAATATGCCCAGGTGAAAGGATTTACATTAATTCAATCTCAGTTGTAACCTCGAATGAGAGAAGTTAAAAGCTTCCAGAGTAGGCAAAAATGGTTCTTTTTGTCTTGTAATGTTTATATTCATCAGGATGGGTGAGGAACCTGGCAAGAGCCTGAAGCAGGGAGTCACCATGGGAAGTGGTTGGCCAGCTACTGTAATTTAAAAGTTATATCTCAGCTAATAAGATTTGTCAGGATCAAATCTGCTTGACCTTGGCTTGTTAATATGGGTTTGGATGGTGGCTGGAAGGAGTGGGCAAGGTAATGTAAGGAGGCAGAGCAGAGTATGGTTTGTGCAAGAAGGTTGAGAAAGGTAGTGCTTACCGTAGTGGGTACTGTCAAACTATGGACAAGGGAGAAGAGGGCTCACTAGAGCAGGAGCGGTGCTAGACGAGATACTGAGGAGTGTGATGCTAGTTCACCTGTCCTGCACTTTCTTGCAGCCTGCAGGACCCAAAGGTACCTGTGATGAACTGGAAACTTTTGTGCTTCCCTGCTTTCTGCTTTTTTTTCTTTCAAAAAAACCTTGGCTGAGGTCGCACGGTGCTGCGTGGCGGATATACCCGTACAGAACATTCCCTATTGTGGGAGTTCAGCAGCCAGAGAAGAAAATACGGCTTAAAGATGAGAGCAGAGGTAGAGATGAACTTTGTCCCAATTTGTATGGGCTGTCTAAGCTCATGGCTGAGGTAGAGATGGATTGCCCACCTTATGAGTGCCAAGAGGAAAAATGTAGGTTTGTATCTGTGCTGAGAAGTGGTTCTGACTGAGAAATAAACACCAGAGCAAAGCGGCTTTGGCTGAAAATTGGATTCTCAGCAGCAGGAAGTGCCTGATCTGATTGTTTAGACCTTTGTTTTCAAAATGAGCAGGCTGTTCCTTTTCTTTGTCTCTCCTCTTCCTCCCTTTCCACTCCTCCTCCCCATCCTCTGTCTTTCAGCCCTCTCAGGTCTATCAGTCAGTCTCTCTTTGCTCGCAGACCTGAAAGGAACACTCTGGTCTATGTAGAAGGGACGGCTACTTTTATCTTGAGTGCTGTGGTTATCTGACTTGTGCATCTCAGAGCAAAACTGAGGAAGACTGCTAAGATCAGATGGTCATTTTCAGTCCTTAAGAGATTATCATTATTTAGAAATCTCAAGAAAGAACTGTGTGTTAGGTAAATGATTAATAGAGATGCTACCAACTTATGTCTGATCTTATAATAATAGTGTTAGACTCTAATCTTTTCTCTGACTTAAGTCTATATAAACAAAGGGAGAGTCACCACAGTGAGCTTTTTGCTTGGGTGAGAAGATCGTTAGGTTTAAGGTGCAAGTTCCCGTAAGTTCAGACAGGTAGATACCCATACACGGAGGATGGGCCCCTTTCAGGTTTTGACTACTTGACCCCATGTAGTTTCAACTGACTGGGAAGTAGGTTAGGACAGATGGAAATAAGCTATTTGGAAAGTATAGTGGTACAGTCAGATGAAGATTGGCACCAGTCTCATAAAACCAGTTCAAATGTCTGTTTAGAGAAACAAGGGAAGTAGTCAAGTATGGGAAGCTAAAAGCCATATGAGATCTCAAGTTTATTCCCTATGCTGCAATGAGGAATTGAGTTTACACAGAAGTGTCGGGAATGGAGTAACTTCTTGTGGTTTTTTTGTTTATAATGCCAGTACATTGATGTTCTGTTTCCTTAATTGCAGCTGCACTGAGAGCTTGTGCTGATGGAGGTGCCAATCATCTCTATCACATCACGGAAGGAAGCCAGGACAGGTACGTTAACAATTAACTTGAAGTCATTGAAGTTGTCTCTTCTCAGTGAAAGTAAAATATGGAGGAACAGGATGTGTTCCGCTGCTGAAGTAGCTGCCTGCTCCGTGCACGGTACTTTAATGAACTGTGGCAGGTAGTATAATATTTTCTCGACACTGTCTTTAATTTTTATTCCCTTCTACACAGGTAGCCTCAAATACCTTTTTTTCCTTAAGCCCTACTGATCTCTTTTCCTCTTGAAAGCTCTGCTTTCAGTCTGACTTATTTTATGCATCCATCAGAGTTAGGCCTTTGATGCAGCCTCTGAAAAAACTTGCTGTGCCCCTAGCAAGGGTTGACTAGAGGAATATCTGATGCCTTTCACCGGGAGCTGAAACAAAATAGGTCGTCTTCATTCTTCTTGTGAGGCCTCAGAGGAAATCTGTTTGCTTTGTGAAGTGAGATGTGTAAGAAAATAGGAATACTGCTTTTCTTTTTGAATAATTCCTAAATTAGCATCAGAGCATCATGCGTGACCAAAGGCAAGTACAGAGGTTATCTGTAAATGTGTATACTAGGTGAGAAAATACAACTGAAAGGAGAATAGGTTCTTGTTTTCTGTAATGGCATTTAAAATTGTAGAATATCCCAGGTTTCTGCCCCAGAAGTGTTGAGCTGGGGTTGTGGTGCAAAACACTGCATTCAAATGCTTTGTCTTTTTTGTAGTAGAACCATGGAACGCTGCGTAATCTGAGGTTACTAAGGATCCCTTCTGCATGTCTTTAGGATTTTCAGGCTTTTGAGCAAGAGTTTCTAAATAAATAGTTTAACAAAAACAAATAAATGAATAAAGCTGACTCTCGGGACAAAGGAATGAGACAAATTACAAATTTATGAAGAATTTTGTTCATACAGCAAAATCTGACACATATTTTGTGTTTCATCTCATGGCAAGTGTGTGACGGAGGCCAGCCGAAGCTTGGTTTCCTCCTGTCCTTCAGAATAAAGACCACAGTTGGAGAGGAAGATTGCGGTCTTAAAGCAAAAGTTAACTTAAAATTTCTTCCTTTGTCGCCTGTGAGAAGTTTGATGGCTGAAATCTACAACTGCTAAAACTGAGACTGGAGTCTGTCAAGCACTACTAACTGTTGTAGGAGTATTCCTCTGTAATCATCTATTTCTCTTCTAGAAGCTGCTCGCAGTGCCCTGCACAAGTTAATCTTGAATTCAGACAGAAATCTGTTTTACCGGCAGCAAGCAGTTCTCTTTGGTAAGGGTGATGCTTTCCAAAGAACAACATTTTAGAGCTTTCATTTTGCCTTCTCCTGTAATGTATTCTTCCCTTCTGCACATCTTTACATTTGTATTAAAGAAATATAATTCAGGGGAAAATGGTTGATTATACCTTGACTGAATAGTTCTTTCGGTCTTCCATACTTGGCCCTTGGAGTATTCTTTTTCTCTGTCTTGCTTCTTCTAATCTTAATTGCTTTGGGTAGGTAGGTATATTTTACCTTCAAATGATTCTTTTGAAACAAAAAAAGAGACTTGCATAATTTTGATTTTTGTCTTTAAAGAAATTATTCTACTGGAAAGAATATTCATTTTCTTCTCTGAAGTATTTTCCCCTAAATTCCCTGTCCAGTGTTATTAAAGAACTGACTGCTCAGACTCCACTGACATGCTAATCATTTTTTTAATGCTGTCTTAACCTTCTGTTTAAAACTTTATTTTATTCAGTGCCCTGATATCTAATTGTCTTGTATCAAAAACCTGCTTTAATTCTAGAGAGATTATGATATCCAAGAGATATAAATAAAGAACTTGATTGATATTTTGGGCTTGATTCTTAGTGATGCCAAAGCAAATGAAGAATCTTTTAGAATGGGAATAAATGATAACATTCAGAGAAAAGGACAGCTTGCAATATGGGACTGTTATGGGGTGTCTTCCTTTGGAAACAAGTGAAGTAGTTGCTATTTTGAAGGGTCTGTTTCCAAATCCTAGAAAAATATAGGGCTGGAAATGACCTCAAGAGCTCTATCCTTCTTTCCCTCTACTTTAAGGTGAAGATAAACCTGTTTCATTCTTACTGTATACCTCGTTAGGTGGTTCTTAAAAATCTTCAAGCGTGAGCTCCCACCTCCATCCAGCTTCCTCTGCTTAAAGGGCTATGGCTGAAGCTAGGCGAGATGCTTCCTGTACAGGAGTCTTACCCAGTGCTGAACAATTTTTTAACTTGCTTCTCATGTTCGGTCAGCCTAGATGCTGTTGAAAGAAAGGCATCGAGAGCAGATTCAAGGGCCCCACACTTCCTGCCTCCATTGGTTTCCCATTTTGTCCATCGGTCTCTTGACTTGTTGCTGTGTTTCAGGGGTTCACCTATTCCCATCAAGCAAAGGAAGCTCTTATCTTGCTCTGCATAGCCATGCATAGGCTGGCTTAGCAATTTGTCTTCAGGACATGAAATGACTGTGTATTCGATGTTGCATGTCTCCATCTGTGTTTGTGGTGTCATTTTTATGGGGTGTTTGGTTGGGTTTCCTTTAAGTTTCTGTAAAACCTAGCTCAACAAATCTGAATTGCAGTTATTCTTGTTTAAAAACGAACAAACCCAGGAAAACCTTCCTTTTTGTAACTACTACTGAGGAGAATCATGTTTTGTTTTGTTTTTCAGTGATGTGTTGAAATAAATTGCGTTCTAGAGCAGGAGGGGTAGGAAGAGGAAACGGAAGGGCACTTGTCCTTGGGAGCTGTCAGTGTTGTGGACAGAGGAAGGGGAGGATGGAAGGAGGGATGGACTCCTGTGTTCTGTTGCCTTTCTCTCTCTGGCTCTAAAGCCCAGAAAGGTTATTTTGCTTAAACTGTGTTTTTTCTTTGTTAACATCAGTTCCCACTTAGAGATAACGATTACTGCTAAACCATTCTTGATTGCTAAACATTTGCAGCTAATCAAAGTTAAAGGTGAGTTACTGATCTTTGTGGGATTTTTGCTCTGCCTCATTCTGTCTGCGGTGTCTATGCTGTTGGGTGTTTCCTTGACTTGCTATGAAGCACCGTTATCCACTTCAGAGTCAGGCTGTTGCTTATCGCACTACAGCAACTTCTTTCTCAACACTTTCTGATTAAATCTTAAGGCATCGATTAACCTATGTGTCACTGGCTTTGGGGTATATGAAGGTGAAGCTGCATTGAAAACTATCATCGTATTGGCGCCTGTAAAAACAATCATTAGTACTTCTGTCTCGGATACTATTTTCCAGAGAGATGTCAAATCCAGCATGTACTCAGGCTTTGCAATGTGAAGAGCTACAGGTTAAAGAGGGGAGCGGTGGGCTCTCTGAGAGTGAGTATAATCCTTTCATAGAAAATACAGCTGCTACTATATAATTCTTCTCTGAACTGGGCATGCAGGAAGGCAGCTCCAAGAAGCTCTACATGTGTGTTTGAACATTAGGAACAAATTTTGTAAATATTTCAGGTAGATGTAGCTGCTAAGTTTGAAGCATGAACCTCAAATATCATTTTAGAACCAACTTATATTCAGGAATACAGATTACTACCTAATTTTTTTTTTTTTTGGTGAAACACCTTCCCACCCCCACCAAGGATTTAAATTAGCTGTTTAGTCAGAGTGAATCAAGGGTATTGGTTGTACAAGGTGATGTTACTTCTTTAACCTGGATTTAGCAAACACATCTGTGTCCTAGGCTTTGTGTGAAAAAGCTGAAGTGGAAAATAAAACTCTTAATTGTATAGCTTTTACTGCTTACACTTACTGAATTTTGTACTTTTAAGTATCAATGAATGAATTTAGGCATATCACAAACTGTTCAATGCTGAGTACTCCCAAGGAGTTTCCTGTCCTTCATGTGCCTGGAAATGGTTTCCAGGATTAACTGCTCCATCACTTTTCCAGGGTCTGAGATGAGGCTGAGCAGCCTCTAGTTTTCTGAGTTCTCCTTTTTGCCCTTCCTGAAGACAGGAATGACATTTGCTTTCCTCCAGTCAGTCACTATGATTGATCAAAAATTACCAAGGGTGGCCTTGCAATGACATCAGCCAGCTTCTTCAGCACTCGTGTGTGCATCCCGTTTGGGCACATAGACTTATATACATCTATTTTGCTGAAGTATTGCCAGATCTGATCCTTTTCCACCAAGAGTATGTCTTCCTTGCTTCAGTTTTTCCCTCTGGTGCCTGGGATTCTTGAAGGCTCGTCTTGCTAGTAAAGTTTGAGGCAAAGAAAGCACTGAGTACCTCAGCCTTTTCCACATTCTGTGTAACCAGGTCTGCTGTTTTATACCCAAATCTTCGTCCGCGAAGCCAAGCCATGATGATGATGGGCCGACATTTTTCCTAGTCTTCCTTTTGTCGCCTATGTATGTATAGAAGCCCTTGGCATTGTCTTTGACATCCCTGGCCGTATTCAATTCCATTTTGGCTTCAGCTTGCCTAACTTCATCCAGCCCCAGGCAGAGCTCCAACTCCAGCTGCTCTCTCACATAAAGGGCAACTCCTCCTCCTCACCTTCCCACCTCGTCCTTCCTAAAGAGCCTGCATCCTCTCATTGCAACCTTCTCTCCATGTTTCTGCGGTCCCAACAAGACTGTAGCTTTGCAGCTGCGCACAGATCTCTAACTCACGTTTTTCCCCATGCTGCGTGCATTCTCCAAGGTCTTATTTTGCCTCAAAAGTTTGAAAAGGATGCAAAGGGCTTAACTCTTGAATAGGAAGACTAAGCTAGTGTAACTTCCATGAGGAAAAGTAGTCGCATATTTGCTTGCAGAAAAGGTGGAAAAATAACTCATAGTGGAATTGTCTGTGTATTTTGATGGCTTCATGTGTGTGTTCTGAAAATTAGAGAGGGCTAGCAGTCTTCCGTTTGTTGGCTAGTGCAATTGGGTATTTAACTTAGACAGAATTTGACTAATCTTAGGAACCGCTGTCTCTATCGTCAAAAAAGAAACAGCAGGGCAACAGCTAGCAATACCCATATGTAAAATGAGATCTTTTGTCTTGTTTCTGGAGTAACCTTCTAGTCATGGAAAAGTGGGTCCCTAATAGGATTATAGAGTGAGAAATTCATATATACTTCACTGTGTTCCATATTGGATTAGAAATAGGGTACTTATGAAGGTAATTAGCCATTGATGTAGCTTAATGTAGGGTTGAGAGGAATTCTTTGCTTGAACTCTTCAGATTAAACTGGATATTGTTTTTAAGCTATCTTCTATTCAGACAAAATTTAGTGCACTGATGCAGAAAATATTGAATGAGATTTTCTGAGTATAGAGTTATACCAGAAGAGTACGATGGTCTTTTCTTGTCTTTATAATCTATTCATTGTATGTTTGGAGGAGGATGTGGCGTAGTTATGTGTGTGATGTTTTTCCTTTATTAATGTTGATACAAGGATATGTTTCAGTGATGTTAAAAAAAAAAAAACCTAAATGGCTTCGGAAACCGTGAGGTCAAAGCTATTTGAAATGGCTTTCCCGTTGCTGCTGGTGGTGAAGAGTTCTTTGAATTGAGGGATTACAGTCTGAAAGCCAAGAAAGTTGAAAGCTGAGGCAGTGCTTTATTTGACAAATGGCTTAAGGAAATCTTTTCCATCAGACATTTTTGCCTGACCTAAAAACTAGCAGTGTTTAAAGATCAAACTCACAATTTTGAGTTTATCCTAATAAATTCTGCAGGAGTGTTCAGAAAACCCATCCCTATCCGCAGCCTGCTCCTTTAGGAAATACCTTTCTTGGGATCTGTTTTTTTAAATCCTAGCTAACTTTGGACAACAGCCAGGCACCAACAAATTTCAAAAAAACAAAGCAACTTATGTTTCAGTGTTTGGAAAAACGAATCCCTTTGGAGTTACATAATGTATTTGTTTCAGGTAGTGCAGATGAGAAATTCTCAAGATATATTATCATCTAGTTTTTGGCTTTTTTTCATTTATACCTTCAATTTAATCACTTTCACTCAATTACATTTTAAAATATATTTTTATTCCAGTAGCTGTGCACTGTAAATATAATTCAAAGGTTGTTTGAGAAGCAATGAAGAGTTGATATATCAAGAGCTGAAGATCAAGAGATACTCGCAGAGTCTGTCCTCGGTTTAAACCAAGTTTAACTTCCTGGTTTGAAAGGTGTTTCCTGAAAGCACTAGGGCAGTAACATCACGAGGCATATCAGGCTTATCGGGTCTCTGAATCAAATGCTCATGAAAGTGGTGATAGGTGAAAATCGTTGTGTTTTTTACTGGTGGGTGCTTCCTCTTCATATTAAACACCAGTGTAAAGCCGGACCAGGAGTGTGTATTCTTCTGGAGTTACTGGCTAAGGCACTACAGTGCTTTATTTCTATTCAGTTAGTCAGCAGGTGCTAGAAAGGAGAAATCTGGGGGTTACACAGCCATACTTTGGGTTCACCTGAGAATTTTAGGCAGGGCAGAAGTGCTGTGTTTTGCAGATCGCACAAAGTGGAGATAGATTTTGAGGAAGACACCAACAGCCAGCTGTAAAAGCTGTTTCACAGCTAGGTGTACTTAGAGGCACTGCTAATTGTAGTTACTACTGTATTCCATAAACCATAACAGAAACTGAGCAAGGGCATTTCCACCATCCCTTCAATCTGAAAATCAAACAACAGTTTATCATCTGAATTAAAAACGAACCAACAAAACCCCAAAACCAGCACGTGGGCTTATAAATATTACCAGAGTTTAGTTGAGATTAAGTTATTCTTTATATTGTATTTTTGTTGCTCTTGTAAGTCAAGGTGAAAATGGTAGAATAATAGTAATATTTATAACTATTAACGATGAGGGGTGGCAGTGGTGCCCATGGTTGTGACTCCTGAAAGACCTTTATCAGAAAGCAGGCTTGGTCTCATCAAACCCTTACAGAAGCCATGAACCGGCTGGCTTTTCATCCCCGATATACGTGGGTGCACGCAGGTGCAGTATGCCTTGTTTCTTTTATTTCACAAGGCATTGGAAGGAAGTTACTGCCTTACTACAGGACCATGCTTGCTTTATAGGAAAAGGGTTAAAAAAAAAAAAAGCAGTTGGGTAGCACTTCTGAATATAATTCCAAAATGAATTAATGAATTGAACTCACAAGTGGCAGAGGTAGATGTACCAGGTGTCATCTACAGTAAGAGTGTATTGTCTCCTAGTGAATTATCAACTCAGATTCTCAGTCACCCTTAAAATGCAGGAAATGCGGGCCGTTAAGAAGGGATAAAATGGTGTCCTTTTTCACGTGTTCTCATCAGTTTCTGCTACTTCTTTGTTAAAAGCTAAGCCTATAAAAGGAACTGGTGTAATTCCTCCTCAAATCGATATTTACTAAGTAATGTAATAAGGAGTAGAGGGTCCTAGGTGAAGGCAGACTTAGCTCCATCAGCACTTGTACCCACACTTTTTGGCATAAATCCATAGATTTTTTTGTTGTTGTTGTTTTGATACCTCCAGACATTCAAAGATGGCATTAGGACCCTGTTGTTTTAGCCACATCAACAGACCTAAGCATGTGACCCTGCTTTTCTGGAATGATCCTGATCTTACGAAGGAGTCGATGGGAAGGACCAGGACAAAAGTCTGGGGAGATGGAGCGATGAGCAAATATGAAACAGATGGGCAGTTCAACTTCGAAACCAAGCCTCCTGGCTGTCAGTGAGATGGTCTGCCCCTAAAACTGTGCTACCCCAGTAAGAGCACCATAAACCAGGTTATAATCGCCAACCAGGAAAATCAAGGGTCACAACCTCTACAGAACAGTAATTTTGGAAAAAAACAGGGGGAAAAGTGGCTGAGGAAAGGAGAATATAAGGACACTTTCAGTTAATCCCAGGTCTCTCAATCAGAGGGTTTGTATTGCTGCAGCTGCTTCTTCAATAGCTGTGTCTGTGCCCCTAGTGTACTGTAAGTAGAGGAATGCTGTCGCTATCGGGGTGATTTCTGGCTTTATGACATGGTAAAAATCATTTATGGCCACCCCGATGCTAAAAGTTAGGACTTTGTAGTGATAAAATTCCTGTGCATTGAGTCACTGCTAGAGAAAGGAGCTCAGACGAGAGTCCTGAGCTGGGCTAAGAGCTCTCTGTGCTTTAGAGTGTTTCGATTCGTTGTGCCTAAGGAGCAGTTCTCGGGATCCAGGGAAAGCTGGCGCTGTGTCTAGCGTTAGGGTGAAATCTCTGCCTATGTGGCTTTTGGATCTCTGACTATCACTAGAAATGACAGAATAGGGAGGCAATGCTTGCTTTTATGGAGCAATGCTTTTTACAAGTGTTTGGGGCGAGCTGGAGTGTGTTTGAAACAAAGCAAAACTAGAAAGTTCTCCCAAGCCTCAAACCAGGCTGGGTCTTTGCTGCAACAGCACTTGCAATGTAAAGTTCAAAATACAAACTGTGTATTGAACATGGCAAGAGCGCTCTTTGATTTGAAAGAAGCTCTGTTAAGGCTGAGAAGAATGCCGAGATTAGTGTTCAGTCTGGGAGCACAGAAATGCATATACTATCCATGCCTTAAAATATTCATTTTAATATGCTAATAAATGACCTTGAAGTTGACTGATCTGCACTGTTGCCCGTCAGAGATTTAGGGAAGGGTTACTAGTGCTATAGCACCTCTTTGCTTTTCCAGCTATTTTTTCTTCATAGTCTAGAAAATTCCTGGAGAGAATGAATATAGTCCCTTCCAGGTGACTTCAAATTACAGAATATTACATAATGGGACTGAACACAAATAACACCCACAGATAAATTATTCAGATTAGCTTTTGCTGTCTCTAAAATGCTCTTTCAGTAAACTTATTAGTGACTGTCGGAGCGTAAACATATTCTGTATGTTTATTTCTTAGTTTTCTTTCCTATTCTCTTTCTTCAGTAGCCTCTGCTCTCTTTTTATAAATACGTGAAAGCCAAAAGTTCTGACTTTTAACAATTTGCATTCCAATGGGCACCTTTATTTTGAGAACAGATGATTGTGTACTTCAAATCTGTTTAAATTTAGTGACAGTGAAGCCAGTAGCTTACAAATGGGGGACTTAATGCATTATAAAATATAATGAGAAGTAAGAACTTTAAAATGTAAATCCATTTATCTTTAAACTATTTTTCCTAGTTCTGCTGCTAAGATTTGTTTTTAAATCTGATTGTATTCCAAGAGTGTTGCCGTTTTACAAATGGACTCTTTCAGCTTTTCATTTTAAAATGTTTTGTGCCACAGTTCCTTTTCACTGAAAACGCTATCAAGAACAAAGAGCTGCGTTCTCAATCTCTAGTCGAGGCTACTTATTACAGTTGATAAATGAGAATAGTTTAAAATTACCTATTTAGGGCCAAGTGGTGAGTACTCTGTGCCTCTTCTGACAAGCCATGGAGCGGAAGCTACAGAACCAGTTGCAAAGCTCTCCATGTGCAGGGTTGAGCATCGATTCATCAGTTGGATTACATACCGTTGACAGGCAGCTCTACAATTCCATAACCGAAGACACAGGGATTAATTCTTGGTAAAACGTTAGAGCCCTGAGACATCAGAGAACCACTTCTGTTTTGCGGAAATAATTTGCTCAAGCACATGGATAACGTGTGGTACCTCTAAAGCTGCTTTTGGGCACATTTATATTCAGAGAAACTCAAATCTTCTCCTTCAGCTCAGTTCATAAAAATCCCACTGCTGGGTGTGCACACTGCACCCAGGCAGACAACATGCTACCTGTCTTATGTAGGTATCAGTCTGGGCTTCATTTTTGCAAAATGGAGAAGAAAAAGTGTTCTAAGGCCTTGATTTAGTTGTATTTTAAAGACAGAGATAAGATAAAGAAAGATAATTTGTTGTCTCTATCTTGCATGCAGACTTTAAAAAGTTTTAAGCAATGTAATTGAAAACCATCATGCATGTCTATTATAGAGAAATGTAGAGAGTTTCGAGCTTTGAGCAAGGCAAGGAAGATTTTTTTGGATAACAAGCGAAAATACAGGGGGTAGTGATGATAAAAGATAGTGAAAAGGCTGTTGGGAATGGCATAAGGTATACAGAAGTGTCTTGACTACCAATCCCAAATAATTGAGCAGAAAGATGTCTGATCACTTGAAGGATGTGAAGCTGAGTAGGTAGGTTGGATCCAAGGTGACAGTCTCTTAAAATAAATGGAGATAAATGAAGGTCCACTGGGGTTGTCTTATGATGCTTCTCTACTTGTGTGGGACCATATAAGCAAGTCTAAAGTCTACCTGCAAACTGGTTTTGGTGTCTCTGCAGGACTCTGGACCAGTGTCAGCACATTAGTCAATTCTGGCTCATTAGCCTGACATAAAAAATTGGTCCAAAACATGCACTAAGGTAGTAGGATGGTTTCTGATATGAGAACTTGTTCTGTATACCATAGACAGTGCCTTCACTTGCAAATATTTTCCATCTCACTTAACTTTTGTAAGCCCTTGTGTACATGTGAGCACCTCGGGAATGGATTAGCTCCACAAAGATACGCCTAGAGAGTGAACTTGAGAGATGAGAGAGCAGTAGATGAGGAGCTAGATGACAATTTCAGAATACTACCAAAATACCGGTCTTGTGTGAGATAAACACATTCAGAATAAACATATCTGTCCTGCAGTAATTTTTTTTAGCTCAAATAGGTATATATGCATGTAGTGTATAAGGTATGTACCGACATGGTCTAAGGAAGAGATGCATTCAGGTAAAAAGCTCACAACTTTAATTGGGTTTGGACTGATGTCCTGGTTTTTTCCTCTGAGTGGTAATGAATATTGAGCTAAACTGACTGCAAAATAAAAAAGGTCCAACAAATAATACCTGAGAGTGAATACAGTGCACTGTGGTTGAAATTTATGTTTTATTCTAGAGAGAGGAAAAACAACCCCAGAACTGACTGGTGGCTGTCTCTGTTGGGCACACTACATGCGGATTCTGCTGGAAATTAGGTGTTGGGTTTGTTTGGTATTTTGAAATGCTCTTGGTGAATGAGGGGGAACTAAGATTCCATGCAACTTCGGCAGACCTTTTAACACGGGGTTTTGTGTGGTTTTTTTTCTTTTTACTGTTACTTAGGTTTTTTTCTTCAATGTCACAACACAGGAACAGGTAAGGCCTGTGCTTGCCAAGTAAGGACCCAGATCACCTTCTGTACAAATTCAGCATCTTCTGTTGACTGAACAGGGAAGGGATTAAGCCCTAGATGTCTAAGCAATTACACCCTCTCCATACGTTGCCCTGAATTCTTGCATGCTTTACATGATGCCTCACTTCTCCATGGTGATTGCAAGCAGGGAAACTGCACGGCTGGGTCTAATGTTTTCAGCAGCCTGGTACTGTTCCAACAGCCTGTGAACTGGCTGGAGCAAGAGTGAGACTCTCACTGCTACTTTGACAGTAACCATGTCTTCCAGAGACTGGGATAATAATTCATTTTTATCACTTGTACATTAAAAAAAAAACCCAACCAAACCAACTCTTAGCCCTGTAAATACTGTTTGAGCATCTATTACTCTGATTTCAGATTTGCATTCAGCATTGGCAATAGTTGGAAGTTGTTACTGCTTATTGTAGTTGGACTTTGTGGTGCCCACACAGTGATCAAAATATTTAGAATAGTCTTTGGAAGCAGTAGCACCAGGAATGATACAGCAATCCTATAGCAATAAATTGTTCTTGGACTGGGAACTCTTGAGGGATATCCCACCTACACAAGCTGCTTGACTCTCAAACTGCCTGGCTTTCCCTGGTTGTTCAGAAACTCCAGCTGGAGTAAGTTTCTTCTTTCTTCTGAAATTAAGCTGAGTGGCCTGTTCAAGGTATCCACATCATGTGGCTAATGGAACGTGTAGGTAAGATGTTGTGGATCAGGCAGGGTATATATGTGCGTGCACTTTGCTCTATATTTCCTTCAGTGTGTCTTTAAGTATTTTGATCTCCATGTAGAAGGTGTCTGGCTGTAAAAAAGAGTAGAAGCAATAAATAATCTTGTAGCTGTTCTCCTTCATTTATTCATTGTAAGTATTACGGAAAAAGAAGAGTGACTAAGTGAAGGCAGTATTAGGGAATTGCAGCTTGAGTCTGGATTATCCCATTAGTTTGAAGAGGGCTAATAGGATGCCAGTGGAGAAGATTGATAATGATCAGCAGGTTAGAAAAGGTCTATCTTTAGAGTGCTGGATGTATGAAACAATGACTCAGTGGGTGGCAATGGCAGTGGACAAAAGGCTGCATCGTTAGACTTCCTCTTTTTCTTCAGCATAAAAGAGAGACTGGTATTCAGGCATAGCTCAAAATATTTAGTATGAGGGTAGTAGGACTTTTAGGCTGGCTTTTTTTTCTTCCCTTTTTTTTTTTTTCTCTGCAGCGGCTGTGTGTTACCAGTCCAGTGAGCTCAGAGTGCTGGTCATGCAGCTGTGGGCCAGAGCACTGAGAGCAGTACCTGTGGTTGTCATCCCCTTTGCCTGAAGTCACTCTGCAAGGGCTTAATATCGTGCGGTTACACACTGATGCAACAGAACTCTGAATATCTCAGTTTCTTTGACAGCAGGAATTTTCCCTTGTTGTTTAGTAGAGCTGGACAGGTTAGGTGACAGTTGGCACATCGTAATCTAAAAAAGGCAAAAATTGGAAGGAAGGGATAAAAACAGGGCCGAGGAAAATGATGGGAAGGGAGTGAAAATGTTTTGTTGCTAAAGCTGAAAAGGAGAAAAGTCTCTGGAATAAACCAAGCTAACTACTCCAGTGAGCAAGTGTTCTTCTGTCGGAAGGAAGGAAGGAAGGCGGGCTCTGTAGTAGTAAAGACAAAAATGTGATTTGCCTCTGCAGGTTCCAACAGTGTCTGTGGGAGGATTGATGCTTTCTAATTTTATAAGCTGCTGCAGGCGTGTTAAACGCCGTTGACAGATCTGATTGGAATTGTGTGTGTTAAGGTATTTTGAGTGGTGAGAGAAAGACAGACTATCCCAAAAATACAACTGAAAGAGAGTCAGTAAACAATTCAGTGCCTTTTTTTGTTGTTGTTAAAACATCATCTGCGAGGTTTGACAACAAATACTTTTAATTAAGAAAGAGACAGATGTGGGTGTCAATATCTTTTCTTTCTGATGCTTTTAATTTTGGGAAAAAAGAAAATTGTGCATAGGGTGATCTGGGGGTGGTTTTGTACGGGAGGGAACCGTGTGAGGAGCATGCATGGATTGATGGGGGGGTTTGCTCTCGGAGGGAATGCTCAGGATGAAGAAGAATCTGTTTTGAAGAGTTAACATCACTAGCAAGTGAGGTACTGAACCCACACCCGCTCTGCAAGCATCCCCTGATTGGCACCAAGAGGCCAACATTGATCCATCGTTTGAAGCTTTGCAGCGAAGGAATGAAAGCAACTGCACGGGCTGTGCTTCTGCCTCGTCTTGTGAAAAGGTTACTGCTTGCTCATTTCCTTTTAGAGTCAAACCGTTTCTGATTGAACAGCAATTTCTGACAAAGACAGGAGCTGGAACTGTGCTACGCTGTCACTGGGCTTGGTGGGACACTTAAGCTTCTGTTGGCTTAGACAGGAGTTACATGGGCAAATCCTTCTTCTTACTCCCTCTTCTCTGCCACTCGGTGAAAGTACTAAGGAAGAGCATCCATGGTCATGTTTACTGTACTGAGCCTGTCCTCTGGGGAAACTCTTGTGGCATCTTCTAACGTTAATCTAGTGTTGATTTATGATTCTAATTGATATGCTCTAACTCTTGTCCATTAAGTGACCACATGCAGGGTTCTCATATTCCGTGTGTTCCCCATAAAAACCTGTGCATTTCATTAAATCTCAGCATTAGAGGAAGTGTTTCCTGGCAGAGCAATATTCTAACAGCACGTTGCAAGTGTGCAGGAGGGTCCCAAGGTCACAAACTCCTTTCAGAGGGTAATTAAGTCTGAACGAAAGGTATTCCGTTGTAATTAAATAGTAATGAATGAGAGGCCAGGAATATTTGGTGTATAATGCAGTATCACTAGGCAAAGCCAAAATAATCTGCAAATTTATTATTTTATTTCGTATTCTATTATAAAATACCCTTGGGTGTCAGTGTAATTTTTATTCACCAACTTGCCTCTGACAGAAGGGGAATTAAGTGGTCAGCGCTGTCATGCATATATGTGATCGTAATATACCTTGGGAGTGGTTTTGAGAAGTCTAATAGCATTCCTGACATGCTGAAGAGGACTTTCATCAGAAGGGTGATGCCTTCCTCATTCTGCAGGATCTAATTTTTAATCAGAGTGGAATATGCTTTCTTTGCCGTGTTCACACTGGAAAAGCCATGGCAAGTTTTGACTTCTTTCAGTAGCGCCAGCAGAAATACAGTCGTGTTCATGACCCTGTTTAAAAGCTCATCAAAATTTCCCTTTTAGTTCTTGTGCTTCTGGGATTTAATATTTCAGCATGCTCAAATGTATTAGGCAGAATCTTGGCACAGAACCATAGACAAGTTGTCAGTCCAAATGCAGACTTTTTTTTCCCCCCCGCCACCAGCCATCATTGTAAATCAGCTGATTCAGACATTCACACAGTAGCTTGGTTCTCTCTTTTATCTCTGAAGAGTGAATGATTTTAATCTCTGAGCATATTGTAGGAATCCAGAGGATAAAAGCATGGGTTACCGGTAGGCTGTAGTTTTAATTACTTGCGTGTTTTAAATTTAATTTTTTTTTTATTTTATTTTTTGTTTCATCTGAAATCTCCATTTATAAACTGCTTTTCTGGCCTTGTGAAACAAAGGGGTGGGAAAAAGTGCTTGAATGAATCTAGGAGCCTGCGTTTTGTAAAATTCTGTAAAAGTTGAGAATCCTTTTACCTTACATCAGCACTTACATGTACCAAACATCAGAGAGGAGTACAACTAAAAGAAATTGCTCTTCAGTTCCACAGCCTGGCCTCTGGAAAAGCTGCATCAGCTCATTGATCACAGAATCATTTGGCTGGAGAAGACCTTAAAGATCGAGTCTAACCGTTCCCCCAGCACTGCCAGGTCCCCACTGGGGACAGGGGTTATCCCTCAGCTCCACATCTACACATCTGTTAAACCCCTCCAGGGATGGGGACTCACCACTGCCCTGGGCAGCCTGCTCCAACGGCTGACAACCCTCTCTGTAAAGAAGATTTTCCTACTATCCCCTGGCACAACTGCTGCAGCCTGCCTTTCTGGGGCATTGGCCCTGGCTGTGGTCCCATGGCTCTGAAAGGAGTTTATGTTCACCACCTCCCTCTCTGTCATTGACCGGGGTAAGGGAGGTTGTTTTTCAGAAAGTTAGGGAGCCACGTTGCCAAAACCGCTGGTGATGGGATCACCAAAACCTGCTGCAGTGTGAACCACCCCAGGCATTGCTACCTAGAGAAGGTGCCGTGCCTCCTGGAGTGCATGGAGCTGAACTTGAGGAATGGTTCAAAATCTTTGTGCCTTTTTATCAGCATGGAAGTGCAAATTCCTGTTTGTTCCTAGCTGACCGGTGCACCTGGCTGGTGCTGGCTTGTTTTGCAGCTGAGCTTAACCAGGTATCTGACAACCTAGGATTTAGGTGACGGTTTTGCTTCCAGTGAAGGAGATTTCTCTGTTAATCTTCAGGAGGACTTTCCAATTCACTCTGGTGACAATTACAAATGTTTCTTCAGTGAGAGTTTTTCTGTCATTCCAGTAAAATATGGGTTTCTAACCTCATTATGAGGCAGATGGGTCTGTTCCTCCCAACTTTACACTTTCAAAAACTTATCAACCTGTGAATTAATGACCTGCTTTTATTAAATTGTGTGGAAAAAATGTCTAGTAGCGAATTTTACATGAAAGGAATGGGCCACGCTGTCCTCCAGATCCTCACGCTGCTATTAAATGGCATCTCTGATGGTGGTTACATTGCATCATGTCACCTGTGGTGGTCTTTGTGCTACTCCTAGAGCATCTCAACACACACTAACTCAGAGTGTCTGATTCTCAACTCATCTGTGTCCAGTCTTTTCCAAAGCTGCATCTCCTCAGTGTTCTCCTCTCCTTTCTTGTAGCAGAAATGGCTGCAGATGGCAGCAGGGATAGGAGACTTCTGAGCGTCTTCCCCGAGGAACAGCTAATACCACTATATATAAAGGGAATAGTTTTAATAAGAGCTCATCAGTGCGTTTGTGTTATTTATAGGTACATCTGTGACCTTAAGATCTATTTCTGATTCCATAAGAAAGGTTAATTAGTGTGTTGAAATTTGATAAAAGATTAAATGAAGTTGGTATGACAATAACAGAACTTCCTCGGATAGCAGTTAAGGGTTTTAGAAATACTGTTTTAATCATAATAACTTGTGAAGTTGATACAGGTGGTAATTGTTGTATTTGGGGGGCATTGGAAGCTGTGCTGGCTGCCGGGAGGAGGAATCTGACTGCAACGAAGCTACAGGAAGATGTTACAGCAAGAGTAGCACGTTTCCTTGCAGCTGGCAGAGGCAGTCTTTGGGAAAGCAGACAGCCCATGTAGTGGCCGTGGTGGCACTGCCGTGGGTTTCTTGTTGCGTGTAGGTGTGTTCACTAACAACAGCAGAAAGAAGTATGAATGTAGGTTTGGCAGGTCACTGCCAACCAGGCATCCTTTTGGATCTCTTAAGGTGCAAAGCATAGGTACGACCTTACCTGTTTATCTTAGCGTTTTAAACCTTTTAAAGTTTAAGAAAAGAGCAAGAGATGGCTCATTTTTCATTAGATGAACGCATTTTGTCAGTCTCTGCCTTTGTCCCTTAAAAAACATAAAGCAAATGAAACCTTGATAAAAAACTATTTCATCTGAGTACCTCAGATAGTGATCAGAAGGCAGATTTATTTATACAGGAGAATTGCAGCTTTATTCTGTTTCTGAATTTCATCCGTATGTCAGGTAACTAAAAAGGGGGTTTTGGTCTTTAATTAGAGCTTTATCCGAGGCATTTTAATTGCAGCTATGGTTATGAGAATGATTGTTTTTAATACGTCTGATCTTACTTGAGAAAGAGAGATGGGCTTGTGTGTATTCCTAGCTGTAAGGCTGCTGACTTTGCTGACTGCAATATCCGTACTGGTACTGTGACTCGGTAGAGGTGGTGATGCTGTGAGGAGGGTACAGCAAGGATTAAGTGAGTAGGAGCTCTCTGCCAGCTGCAGAAGCCTTGTCCAGCTGTGGTGTTCCAGCCCACTGAAGACAGGGACTCCACTATATTAAACACTTTTCCTCCAGTTCTTCAGGGCTCTTGAGGTCTAACTTTCACCTTTGCGATCAGTACTAACCTTAAAAAGAATTTCTGTTAAACCTTGGAATAAGTTGTTGTCTAAATCACAAGTTCCAGAAAATGAAATAAGGTCATACATTGTATAGCTAAACTGTGTAGAAATGGGTGAATACTCTCTTGAGTTAATCTGATGAAAGTGAGGATGTTTTTTGGTAAAGGTTACTCAGCATCCAATAGAGCCCAACTCTAATTTCGTATGCGCATTTATCTTCTGCTATCTCTCTAATTAATGCTTCTGTGCTGTGCTGGGCAAGAGGTGCAGGTACCTTTTGAAATGCTAATGCGCCGGTGGAATATCCTGGTTCTCTGACAACTCCGGAGAAGCTGCAGCAGAGGTCAGCAGCAAAAGGTTTAATAAAACTTCTGCCTCCCAGGGACTTAGCCAATTTCAACCATACAGAGACAGCAGACTTCAAACGGCTGTCTGCCGTTCCGTGTCTGTTCTCCGTTCCTTGCCATGTGGACTCACATTCCCTAAAAGGGTTAAGGGATTTGGTTTGTTCTTCTGTGTAGCCCAAGTGTTTTCAGGACCCTTAGTGCATTGTTTCTCTGCAAAATGTTATGTACCTATCAGTGTAAGAGCTCAACACCTGAAGAAACTGTACTAGTATATTTAAGGTACTCCAGCGCTGTCTTCACCAAAAACCCCAAAAGGTCAGAAGTTTGTTCAGTGGCTGCTCTACAGGCAATTAGAGCCCAGGACAGAAGGTATTTTCAGTTACCATATGGGAGTCATCTTTGCCTTTCAGTAGTTGTGTTGTCCTCAGATGCTCTAGTTTTCTCCTTAAGACTTCCTGTCTTCTGAGTAGGCGGTTTTTAATAAATTTTTGAGTGGTAGTTCACCTTTTGTGGCTGGTCTTCCTCCGTATAGGTAAGTGTCAAGATGTCTCTTTTCTGACCATGAAACATGAACTTAATCTATAAAGTGATATGTACATGGAAATGGGAAAAGAAAATGCAGGCCCAAACAGAAAAAGCATAATTAAAACTTCTGAAAACCTGCAGATTTCTTCTTGGCTGGTTGGAACAGGCTGCTCACCAAGGGGGTGAATCTCTTCTCATTGCACCCATGAGGAGTTGTGTAGAAAGGGCTCTAAAGGACTTCTGCTACAAGCTACTTACTGCAGTTTCAAGCCCTGGAGAAGCAAAAGGTTTTGTCAAACTCAGTGTCTCCTGCATGGGTCTTCTTCCCTGTTTTTGGAAGTACGTAAACAGATGCTAAACTCGGGGCAGGTACTTAAGGTACTGGGGCGAGAGTAGGTAAATTATGGAAGCAAGGAAATCCCGGTGAATGTCTTTCAGGTATAACTGCTTACTGTTCGGTTGTGCTTGACTTTTAAGTGGTCTCGGTGGTGTGAAAGTTCACAGAAAGGACATGTAGATTTAAAATACTAGTCATCAAAACTGACTTTCAGAATTGTATAATGAGTTTTCAAGGTGCACTGCACGGGTTGTTAGTAACTAATTAGGAAGAAAAATATAATATGCATGTTTCCAGCTCTTCAAGGAAGAAAGAGAAATTATTTAGCTTGTCTTGGAAAAAATCCAGCTTTGGTGGCACTCCATGAAGAAACCCTGAGACAGCTCTGGCTTCTAGTTGTCTTTTTGAGACTAGTTTCTAAATCTCAGTTTGCGACTGCTTCGATCTGCGTTTCCTAGGTGTTAGATCCCATCCCTTTGATCTCTCACATGCTGTCTGAAATATTAATAATGAACGGTTTACCTTTCTCTAATGTAATGGCTGGTTTGCCACAATTCTTAGAGCAAATTCTGCCATCTGTTGCTTTGTTGTGAAAAGAGAGAAAACCATTTTGGGTGTTCTGTCAGCCTCTCTGTCGTCTCGGTCAGATACCCTCCCCTGTTGGGGGGAGCCCTGGTTCCATTACTCATCTTCTCTCCCCTTTCCTCTGGCTTCATGTCCTAGAAGACTAGAGTCTGGCACTTCTGGATGAGTACTTTGGCTTCCCCGGCTTTCAGAACCGTGTGCTCATAAGTGACTCGTGCTGAGGCACTGACGCTTATTCTGCCACTGAATTAATATCCTGCCCTGTGCAAGGATGAAAACTCACAGCTTGACCCCCTTTTTTTGTTCCTTTTGCCAAGGATCCAAGAGCAAGACACGGTGCTTGAGCCTGTGAGATGCTGAGTTTCTTCTGAGAGGTGCTGAATAGTTTCAGCTTTAATTGCCCCTAAGGTGATGGTGACAACATTGCATTCACATATCCTTTATTTTAAGGAACACATCAGTCTGTAAGTAACAAGAACGAAGCCACAGGTACTTAGCAGCAGTCTCTGGGAGTTGCTTGTCCTGTACACACTGTTTTTTTTCCAAAGTACTTATACTTCCCTGAACACGGGAGGGTGTTAGGCACCATGGAACACAAGTGAGCAGTTCTTAAATCTGGGAACATTGCTTTATTTTGTGCTGTATTGATTGTAACTGGAAAACAGCTTCAGATATCGACAATTAAAGAGAAAAATGCAACAGTTGTAGCCATCATTAACACTTTTCTTTGTCACTGAGGGATAAGGTTTCAAGGCAGGGCGTGAGCTGCTTGATTTTTGTTAATGATAATGGCAGTGAGTTGGCTGTCCCCTGCAGAAGATGTCCCCCTGATGTGTGCTTTGCATAGCAGTTTGAGCTGAGGGTAATACGTTCTCCAATTTATTGCAGATATTTTTTTTTATTATTTGCAAGGTGACACTGCATACAAGGCAAGCATAAATGATTGCGTTATTGCCCTCGTATCTTCACACGCTTTTATCTTTTTCTCTAAATCATAGCGTTTGCAAATAAAATAACACTTTTATGCTCTTCAACACTAAGCTCTTAAAAAGTAAGGAGAAAAGAGGCTGTTCTCCAGGGTTGCCAAATACTGCCAAGTCCTTTTAACCACAGAGCTGCCTGTCTGTAATCATGGATGTGGTAACAGTCTGTGCAAAGAATTCTGGCAGGGTCACAAGAACCTGCTATTTGTGTATGGCCTGATGTATGCATATACTTGCTTTCTTCGTTAAACTGGGGTCTGCGGTACCATTGTTTCCTCCCCACTCTTTTTTTTAAAATCTTGTCAAATCTCATCTGGATTTACTGTAATGTACAAAATTTTGTTTGGAATTACGTTCTGTGTAAGCAGTTGCAAAATAAACCTTAGGGTTTATTAAGGTCTTTGAAGAAGGCGGAGGCAGTTGGGGTTTTTTTTGTTGTTTCTTCCTGAATTCATACAGCAACCAGCACAACATCATTGTCAGTGCCACCCTAATACAAATATTGTGTTTTTGGCGGAGGCTTTGCGGATTGAAGTAACAGTGGTGTGACCCATGGAGTCAGAAACAGTAAGCTAGCTGACTTCAAGAGAGTCTTGATTGGGAGGTGGAGGGTGAAGGAGGTAAGGACTGTGCTGTAGCTGTTTTTTAAGGGGCTGATTATAACAAGAATGGAATAATAATTATGGAATCCTTAGTGGCATCTCTTCAAGGTAAACCAAACCAAAATGCTTTTATATGGTCCGTTTGAAGTTCATCAGTTGTGTTGATGTTTAGTGTTTGGCTTCTGAGCTTTAGGTGTGACCCTCACTTGTGGTGACCTTGCGGGTAATACCAGGAAGGTATTTACAGACTGAATAGGCATTAACTGTGAATATATCCCGCAAAAAAACAGTCAAAGCTGACTTTAGTGACTTTGCTTCACGTAGTGTCTGCAGCGTTTTATTGTCACGGTGTTTTTTCTACTGAGAAGTAGCTTGTGTGTGTTTGTTAGTCCAGGGTAAAAGGCACTGGCTTTGAAATTTATTTTTAGTAGTGGGAAAAAACCAACACGGGGAACCCACTCTGTGCCCTCAAATGATACAGCTGGGACACGTCTGGCTCGTGTGGGGGGGATTGTTTTCTGGGCTGTAACTGAAGGAAGCAAAGGGTAATGCAGATATTGCCTTTAAATGTTCATGCTCCTGATGTTAACATTTGTTTAAAAAAGGTTAATTGCAGACAATTACGTGCTAAAGGAGCTACATCACAAGAAAAGTCAATAGTACTAGGAAACTGTAACTTTGAATTAATGATGGAACTGAACGGTTATGCCAGAGCGATCTATTTAAGGAGGCAGCACACTTTTTTGTTATTTTTGCGCTAAAGTGCGATGTGTTGGGTTTTTTTTTTCCTTTCCGTAACTATAAAAAGGCATGTTTACCACTCCACAGTGCATTCTTAAACTGAGCGCATAAAGAGCCAAGTATTCTGATGTCTTACATTTAACATGCTGTTCATTAGTGTTGACTATTTTAAAATAAAACTGCTTCTTGAATTAAGCTGTGTCCTTTAGATGGGTTTCTTGAAGGCAAAAGGCACAGTTGTGCTTACTTAGCATGAGAACCTGGGAGTTTAAATAGCTTCTGTTTATTTTGTGATCTATGTCTGTGGTAAGAGTCGGTTACTGTTTTATGGTGGTGGTGACTAAAATTTCATTAGCGTATCTTGAAACTATGGCAAACTTGTGGGAATCCTTTTTCTTTTCCTGCTTGCCAGCCCGGCATCGTGGGCGTTCATAAAACTGCTCAGTCACCATTCAGCCTTTATCCAGTTTAGATAAATCCCATAGCTGGAATCCCTCTCAAAACTCCTGAGAAACTGTGCTGGTTTTTTTATTGATAAGCTATGGGGTTTTTTTGTTTGGTTTGGTTTGGTTTTTTCTTTATATACATGAAACATAAGCAGTCTGCTATGGAAGACCCCTCAGACCCTTATCTGAAAGCAATCCTGGCCTTCCAGGCTCCATGCTCATTTTAGATGGATGCTGTATGGCTCTAAAATGTTCTGATGGGAACAGAAAGACTGACCAACCAACCAAAACCAAACCAAACCAAAAAAACAATGCCAAAAATGGGAAGAGAATGAGAAGTGAAGAGAAGGAAAAACTCTGGCTGGCTCAAAGCCTCTGAGAGTTTTCTGTTTCTCAGTGGCTGGTGTTACGCTGCTTGACAGCTCTAGAAAAGGCTTGGCTAGGCTGGGCTGATCTCGCATGAGTTTTACAGTTTTCGTCCCATTAGGATTATGGAGTTGGCTCACTCCTGATAAATGTAAGCGTACAGCAGCAGAGAATCAAACCAGCTGAGCTGGTCGTGACCTTATATGCATAGTGATAATTAATAGCTAATGAGACTTGGTAAAACATGTTTCTGAAATGCAGTAGACTGCATCATCTGGACTGTTTAGAAATTAAAATTTTAAATTATACTTTGAAAAGGAATTAGACATCTTTTTGCCATCATGGGCAAAAAGATAACCTCCTCCATTAAAGGATATGTCGTATATGTCACTGAAATGTCATCTTCAATGCAGCTATGCTACAAAATAAGAATTATTCATGAAGTTGAGGTCAGAGGGTAGGAAAGCATGGGTTAGACTAATATAATACCTGAATTTAATCCATAATTTAAATACGGGCTGCTGTTTTAAATTTTTTGGAGGGGCCTTTCTTGTTACTTTTTTCTGACATAATTTCTTCCACTCACATAGTACTAAGTTTTGATATGTGATTCTCCAGAGCCTGTTCTCCTGGGCTGGTCTGGAGTAAATACCCAAGTATACCAAAGCCAACAAGTTGAAATCAATGATTGCAAAATATTCTTAAGTTACTTAAGTATGGAGTTTTTTTCCAAACCTGAGCAACCCTAAGACATCAGCTTTTTCATAAGAGTGGATGTGTGTGTCATAGCAAGTTGGCTGTCTGTGACAACTGGCTGTTGTTCTTCCTGCCCAACCTTCTGGGACACATCCAGGGTTTGCATTTGGGGCCACCACTGTAACGCCTAAAGCGAGTTTACTTTTAATGGCTTTGTTTCAAGGAGGAAGAAACGGAAGGCAAATAAATTGAAAGAGATTACCTGTTGTTTTTTAGACTTATTGTAATCAGTAAATATTCCTTTAGGAAGTTTGTAGAAAGGGAAAAAGGCAGCAATTTTAAATTTGAATTTTGAAAACAGATTTTTGTCTATACATTGAGTTCAGTCTCGCAACGAAAGAGCAAATCTAATTTTCTGTTTCGTGTTTGCTGGTTTTGAGCTACAATGACTTGGGCACGTAAAACAGAGCGTTGAAGCACCTCCATTTCTTCTGCCTTCCCCACCCCGCGTGTGGGAACATCACTTTTGGAGAGCTTATTTAGAACGTATCCTTTTATAAGGGCCACAGTAGGAGCCGAGAGCAGCGGATTCGAAATGCCATACTTGCGTGTGAACTAACTCACAACAATTGTACTCGCCAGCTTCTGCTGAAGCAGCTTTCAGTTTTCAAAGAAGAACGTGGCCAGCGACCACACATCGCTCTTGAAATCCTTGAACAGAGCCAGAACACAAGATTTCTGCAAGTTTTACTTACATGGGGAGTTTGTGGACCATGCAGCATTCTTCTGAAATCATGTGGAAGAAAAATATGTCTCAATGCCCAAGTCTCCTAGCTCAGCTTGAGCTGTAAGCTCATTTGCTTGATGAATTCTCATACACCTTGTAAAGAGCAGGAACTTTGGAGAAAAGGAGCTATGTATTTAATTTGTTAGAAAACACTGAAATCACAGCTTTAATTTAAAACTCAGTTCAGCCTTATCCATTGAAACAGCGGCAACACTTTCACCGGTATTTCTGTAGGTAATTTTTTCCAAAAAATATTCTTAAACTGTTCTTTCTGTAGCACAGTTAAAGTTTCATGATGAATTTGATAAGAATTTATACAGTAAATATTTTTACGCATTCTGCAATTAAGAAACAACAAGATGCAAGTTGAGATAAATATCACAACATTATTTCTGTGTGCTTTGCAGCAATATTACTGTACAAACCATGGTTAGGATTTGAAATCAAGTTAGTACATATTTTGTACATCCAAGATATGACTTAAAAATCAGTGAGCATCTGGCTTCCATATTTTGGGGGGATTATTTTTAATATTCATTAAATATTTTATTTTTAATAATCAAGCAGAAATTACATGACATCAGTAACAACTAAAATACAAATCTTTGGAATATTGGTGGTATACCAGTTGTCCAATCATCACCATCATTTTCTAACAAAATCCGCTGAGGCTTGATGTCCAGCGCTCAGATGTGCTTTTTCAAATAATTTGCTGACTGAATGATACATGTGAAATACATTTGAGAGTTGTCCTTTTAGACCAGATTTTATGCAGATACAAATCTTGCCTTACTGCCCCGGGGAGGTGTATAAGCATCTAAGCGACGTGTAGCTCCCTCAGCAAAGCAGGGCCACTAGATTTACCAGTTTTACAGTTCATCTGTTACCTTATTTTATATCACCTCATATCAACTCTTGTTACAACATGCTTTTAACTGACTCCAGTTCCCTTGAGAGATTAATACTGGTACCCCTTAGCACTCTTGAGAAAATAAATATTAAATGTAGTAAGATGGATTAATTTTTCATTTCACTGCTCATTGCTTTCCTTTCAGCTTCTTGCCTGATTACATCAGCGGTGATTTTGATTCCATTCAGCCTGAAGTCAAGGAGTACTACAAGGTCAAGGTAAATTAAATCTCTTTGATGAGTTTGTGTGTGTTAGAGCATTGTAGGATCCAACCCATTAGTGCCTCCGTTGGTCATTAAGTGGTTCTGGCTCCATTGGTTTCTTTGAGGCTTCAGCTGTGAAGCACCTTGGAGGCTCAGATGTTGCGCTCTGCCTGGCACTATACTAATGCTTAAAGTAAACATGGGATGCGCGGTACTGACCGAGTCCTGCATAGTCGAGCTCAAAAAATAGATCATTGCTGGAGGTTCTAGCAACTAGAAGCTGGGGTAAAACTTCCTGGACAATCTGTGCCTTGTTTTGCACGGTGAGATACAGGCAGTAAAGATTAACCTCCCGTGATTCCCACCTGGCTGTCACCCACAGACTTGCTGCAGAGAGGTTCTCTGGGTGGTTTTTGCATGATATAGCTTTACCTTTTTCGCAGGAAGCTGCAGATGGAGAAATCTGTCTCTTTCATCAGCCGCTGAAGCGTTGAATTATGTCCCAACTACTTGTGCTTCACTAGCGGAGTGCCCTCCTTAATGGGTTTTTGGACAAATTCCTGCATACATTAGTTTATTCCCAGTGTAGCCACCGTGTTTCCAGTGAGCAATATAAATGTAAACTCACATTTCTTAGGTCTTAGGCCTCAAAGGTCTGCCTTTAGCTGCATTTAACACTTCACCTGCCTGCTTGTGCAGGCTTTTGTGCTGAGCACAGTGCTTTACCCTCGTGGCTTGGACAGCAGGTTTCCGCACACTCCGAGTTTGCCTCAGTGTCCCAGCTCGCCTTTGGAGCAGGCTGCTCTTGCAAGAGCAGTAAGTGTTTGATGCTTGTGAGCTGTGTCTGGGATGTATCTGCTGCTAATTTAATGTGGAAGGCTGAAATTTATGTAAAATCTTCCCTGATGGACTTGGGATCAAAGGGTTAGAACAAAAGTTTTCAAACTGGGAGGGGAGGGGAGGGCTGGAGGAGGGTGTAGGACTGGGGTTTAGTGCCTCTCTGAGCACTGAGCAGTTTTTTTCCGTGTTCTACTTTGCTGGTTAGAAAGAAGTGTGTGATGGCTGTCCATCTTGGGAGAACAGCTCAAGAAAAATGCTCAGGAATCTTTAGATTACAGCTTGGGAAGTGAAAATAAAATAAAAAGCTTTGGATTAATCATTACAGACTGGAAATTCATGATCCGTGAGTAAGTGGGGAAATTGCGAAAAGCACTGCTCTGTTTGGCATGGACGTTCGTATTAATGCTTATATAAACCGCGTGTTGGTAGGTGGGTAAGTCCTGCCAATGAATGCGGGTAAGGGTTGTTCAACAGAGATGGGGGGAGACGGAAGAGGTAGGAGGGGAAAGAATACAATAGGATGTGGAGAGGGATAAGCTAAGCTAAACTAGTACTACACTTCCTCACGGGGATTACTTTTCTGGCCATGGCATCTCTTTTGTCAGCTCCCTTGCAGCTGACTTTTGAGGTGCAGTTCAGCTCTTCTCTATGAACATGTAGTGAACCATTCTGGTTCCTGTGGCGTTGGTACACCCGGGCAAGCGCTAGGCTGATAGGCCAAAGGATGCAGTAGCTCATCAGGATTGTGAAGGTGTGATGAAGAGCATCGTCTAGCATACAGAATCCTTGCCTGGGGTCCTCATACGTGACTGAGGAAAACGCACCCTTGCTTGAATGGAAAGCCTGAGCCATTCTTATCACACAGAATTCCACGAAAGCACATACATTAATCATGCGATATTGCAGCAGGTTCCTGTGCCCAGGTTAGTACAAAGAAGGTCGTTAGTCAGCTGGGTTTCTCTGAGGTTGAGCATGTTACCTTCAGACAACAAAATATTTGTCTTCCCTTTGAAATATGTGTCTAGGTAAGCGTTAGGTCTATATAGGAATATCCTGTCAGCCTTCCCAGTGTTTCTGCTGCTATTAACTGCCAAGCCACCTTTTCTGTTCCACCAGGCAGCGGACTGTCCTGCCTCAGTTTTCCCCGTCACATGCAGCTGTCCTGAGCTGCTGCCAGCCCGTGGTCAGTCATGACTTACACTGGAGCTGTAGCTCTAGATTCCAAATTCACACTTTCTGTATAGAATATTTTATGCTATAGAATAGATTTCGTCTCCTGGTACCCCTTGCTTTTTTCCACATGTACCTAACGTAACTCATTCCCAAGTGTTAAACGGAGGAAAGGTGACACTTTTTCAAGGCGCTTACCTGGGTAAGTCAGGAGCTCTGCTGTCGGGCTGCAACACTACTGTGACCTTCAAGGAAGTGATGGGGCATGGGGGTGCGCGTTCCTTTGTACACGTATAACCAGGTAATTCATTGTGGCCAGCAGAAAGGAAGAGCTATCACATGTGTGGGGTGAATAGGCAGGAAAGGGAAGCAAGCAGCAAGTGCTGGGAGGTATTCGCTCTCTGCACTCCTGTCTACCTTTATGTACAACATACAGGGGAAAGTTCCACTTGATTGCTGTAGATTCATTTGCCAGGTGAAAGGCAAGCGGCGCTGAAGGAGCTGCAGGTTCCTTTGGTATTTCAATTGCAATGATTTTGTTTATACCAGCAATGGAAGTGATTTTTTTTTTTCGTTGTGTTTATGAAGTTAGCAAGTTTCTCTGTGTTTTTTATAAACATGCTTTATAGTTAGGTATTATATTTACAAGGAGTGCCAGTGACCTCCTTTTTTTCTTTAATTTCTTTTTTTTTTAATAAAGCTGTCCATATTGACAGAAATTAATACATCGCGACTTCTTTTACCTATCTGAAGATAGCTTGCCACTAGTTAAGAGGAGTTACTTTTTCCTGGTAGAACTTATGGACATTAACTATTGAGTTATAAAACATACTCAATTTACAAGTGTTTGGTCACAGACAGCCTAGTGTAGCGCTGAGTAAAAAGGGGGAGTATTAAACTTGGTGCGTGAAAGTAATTGTGGTTCTGTAAAATGTCGTCTATAAGCAGTTCTATCATCATCATGAAACAATCGACTCCTCCATCACACCAGCTTCGTGCCAGGATGTTGCTGCTAAACTTGGAAGGTTTACTACCTCATGTCAGAGATGAAAGCAAGAGTAAATATATGCCACTACAGGAAACATGACATACAGATTCCTGAAACCAGATGGTTTTACTAGAACGGTTATATTTAGGCCAATTCCTGTGGTGTTTTTAGTTGAACAAGTGTTTCCATTTTCCCTTAAGGATGATTAACGTTGTTGTGTCAGGGAACCTTATTGAAATAAAGTTCATAAACACAAAGCAAATAAATCCATTTTATCTCTGTTAGGTGTGGCCTGCCACAGTTGGTGAAGAGATCTAAAGGCAAAAGTCCTGGTTTTTTCAGTTGTGTTGGAAAGTAATCGTGTAATAGACTTAGGAGTGGGATGTACAAGTGATGAGTTAGGTGTAGGTGATGTAGTGATGTAATGGATGAGTAGGTGATCGTGATCTGGAGGAGGGGATTGAGTGCACCCTCTGTAAGTTTGCAGATAGCACCAAGTTAGGAGGGTGTGTTGTTCTGCTTGAGGGTAGGGACGCTCTACAGGGGCATCTGGACAGGCTGGATTGATGGACTGAGGCCAGTTGTATGAAGTTCAACATGACCAAGTGTCGGGTCCTGCACTTGGGCCACAACAATCCCCTGCAACACTACAAGCTCAGAGAGGAGAGACTGGAAAGCTGCCCAGTGGAAAAGGACCTGGGGGTGCTGGTCAACAGCCGATTGAAGATGAGCCAGCAGTGTGCCCAGATGGCCAAGAAGGCCAACAGCATCCTGGCTTGTATCAGCACTAGTGTGGCCAGCAGGAGGAGGGAAGTGATTGTCCCCCTGTACTGGGCACTGGCAAGGCCACAGCTTGAGTGCTGTGTCCAGTGTTGGGCCCCTCACTTCAGGAGGAACATTGAGGTGCTTGAGTGTGTCCAGAGAAGAGCAATGAAGCTGATGAAGGGTCTGGAGAGCAAGTGTTATGAGGAGCGTCTGAGGGACCTGGGGTGGTTTAGTCTGGAGAAAAGGAGACTCAGAAGAAACCTTATTGCTCTCTACAACTACCTGAAATGAGGTTGTACGGAGGTGGGGTTTGGTCTCTTCTTCCGAGTAACAAGTGATAGGATGAGAAGAAGCAGCCTCAAGTTGCACCAGGAAAGATTTAGGTTGGGTATTAGGAAAACCTTCTTTCCAGAGCGTGTTGTGAAGCATTGGAACAGGCTGCCCAGGGAGGTGGTGCAGTCCCCATCCCTGGAAGTGTTTAACAGACATGTAGATGTGGCACTGAGGGACATGGTTTAGGGACCCTGGCAGCGCAGGGTGAGCGGTTGGACTTGATGATCTTAAAGGTCTCTTCCAACCAAAATGATTGTGTGATTGTGTTGTGCTTTTGGGAAAGATTAAGTAAGCATGCATCACAGATTATTCAGCTTTACTTTTGTTTTCTATGGTATTGGTTTTGGCTCGTTGTCTGGCCAAGTAGGTACTTATAGTCTTTTATTCTTTATATTAAAAAATTACTGATTATTCCCCCATTTCTTAAACAATTAAATAACATTAAAACTGGTTAAAACTGTACCACAACTGGAATATAATGCTTAAATTTCCCTTTTAAAATCACATTGCGCTATAAATTAAGGATAAAGAATAGCATTTCAGTATTCTTTATGCTACGTATCTTCTGTCATTGTTGAAACAGATATTGAGGTTTTGTACTTTCACAATAAATATGCATGTTCATATGATCCCATAATAGATGCCCTGGCAATCTCTCTGAATAGTCTGAAGTGCATTGGAAATGACGCTGCACAAAGCAGCAGAGACTTCTGGTGATATTTCTGTCACTGCAGTTTCATCTGTTTCTCACTGTAGCTCAATGTTTTTCTTATAGAAACCTTTCAAATATTACTTTGAAATTAAAGCAGCCATTTGTGGTGTTATGCCTCAAACAAGGCTCCGTTTCTGAAGTTTTGAGACCAAAGATATTATCGAAAATTACCCTAAATCTGTGCTTATGCTTAGAAGGAGAAGGTTGAATCTAGTGCCCTTTGAAATCCAGAGTATGCCATTTATTAAAAACCCAGTTTGGCTTTTCCACTCAGCAAATGCCATGTGCTTTAAAGGGCTTTTGTAGACTTAGTAGACTCTGCTTCAGATCCAGAACTAAATGCTGTGAAGTTATTTACAAGTCCACTGTTGTTCCTCTTTTCTTTTTAAACCCCATCGAGTTGCGTGGTTTTGCAGGCAGTTCTGCAGCTGTAGCACTTGCCCTTTCCTTTTGCCATTACATTTCCAGGCTTTACTGGTTGTCAGGGTTGGAGCAATACTTAATAGGTATGGTGTGGGTATTGTCTTTTTGTTCTGTGATGATGCACCTATAATTCAATTTGCAAAATGTATTTGCAGCAGTGGAGTAGTGCCTGTACATCTAACTTCTGCACTCTTGTGCTAAACTGCATGTTTTAGTGTCGTGTTCCCTGCTTGCTTTGAGGCCAGAATTTTTAATAATTTTGGGAAATCACAATGTTAATTGATTTCCTCAGTTAAGTTATTATAATTTAAATACATACAAAACCATTGAGTTTTTATGCGACTATTTTAATTTACTTCTTATCAGTAAATGTTAGTATTTTTTCTGAAACTAATTTTTCATACGGGCTGTAATTTTAAATATTAAAAAGTTTGACTCATTTAAAAATTATTGTTAGACTGAATAGTTTTCTAAGAAAACACCATTCATTTTAGGGCCAAATTCCTTTGTGAGAGGTTTTAAGGTTTCAGGAGGAGCTGTAAAAGTTGTGCAGGTGGCTCTGAAACAGTTCAGTCTTGCTGTTGAACAGGCTACGACTACTTGACAATCATCCCTTGAACTGTTTTATGTGTCCTGCTGAAGACATCTCTGACAACTATAAAAAAGTGCTGTACCTGCCTACCTCCCTTCAGCTTCTGATGTGTTGAGGGTGCCCAGTGCCTCCAGGACTTACAACCAAGTTATAAGTTGTAAGCTGTTTCTAGTGATGTACATTCAGTGAAAGAGCCTCAGTGTCTTAATATGGATAGAGGTTCATCAGGGTAAAATGAAATCGTCCATAGGGCTGGGTTGGTTATTAATAGTTCAAATTGTATCTGACTGTATATGCATTCAATTTAGCAGTTTGAACTGGAAGCGTTCTGTATGTCATAGTCGTGTAAGTTTTCAGTGGGAGCTCTCATAAAATGGTTCTGTTCCTGAGTAGTTATGTCAGAGGTCTTGTCAAGATTGCGTTTCCAAGTGAGTTGTGTGGGCGATTTGGGTTGTGTGTATTTCTTATTCATGCCAGATGGAAGTAATATCGTAATGTTCCAGAAGTGTCATAAATTTGTAAGAGATACTATTCTCGGTGGCCCTTTTGTAAAGGTGAACGTGACAGACGGTCACACTAGGTTGGCCCGGAGGTTCACTCAGCCAGTGTCTGGTCTCGGCTGGGCCAGTACAGAATAACTTTGACAGCGTATGCATGATACAGCAATGTTTCTTTGATAGACATTTTCACCTCCCAGTAATATATGGCTTAAAGATTTCCTAAGTCAGAGGTGGGATTTATGTGTTTAATCACTTCATAGATTGATTTATTTTTTCCCAAAATGAATCTACGCACTTTTCTTCAGACTCTGTAGGTAAAACTGCAAGACTTCACAAAAATCCTGTGGCAATATGTTCCTCAGTTGGAGAGTTTATGGTAGCAAATCCATCTTTTGGATTTCAGTTTGGTTCTGAGCTTGACTTTTGATAGTCACGTTTGATTCTTTTGAGTGTTTATAGTGTGGCAAAGAGGGGATGAACGTACTTTAACCACCTCTTCACTCCCGTTCTGATGGTACTAGTATGATTCTACAGGCCTAGCAGCCCTGTAGGTCCGTAGGGGTGTGTGTGCACGGCTAAACCAATGGAATATTGCATATGCCATCTAACTTCTGACTTAAATTGGTGTACAGCCTGTACGGATGTTTTGTGCCCTGCTGAGTTGTTATATGTGTAATGTATCGGAAGTCCTGCGGAAAAGAGACTTCCATAAAGTGAAGGATTTTGAGGCTCTGGGCTTCGCTCTCATGTGCCAGTGAAAAACAAAATCAAGAAAAATCTCTGTCCAGTTCTTGATATCACTATTTACACTTTCACCAAGTTTCCAGAAAACAATATATCTGTTTAAATGCAGATGAGATTTGTGGGGAAAAAAAGAAAAAAACCCACACCAAATCAGTTATAGAGTCATGCATCTTTTCAAGTAATGTGTGTTCTTTGTGTTGTCTCCTGGAGTTGGGCATCACTGCATTTGATCCTGAAGAAACAGCTAAGTCCTACTCGTGTTGTAAGTTCAATATAATGTCACTGAGATTCAGCGAGTTTTGAGGTCGTTGAGAGTCGCTGCATACGGTTATTAGGACCTGAGTCAGCCTCTAATTTATCTGGTAGGACAGAGAATGCGATTTGACCAAGTTCTCATTCCTTAAATAAAAGTGTTACTCCATTTTCCTTTCTAGTGTTTGGCTGTTCGTTGTGTAGCTTTGGGAGACAGTATGTAGAAAGTAAGAGCTCAAACTTTTATTAGGGGTGGTTTGTCTTCCTTTTGCTTAGGTTCGAAATGACGGTTTGCAGGTTACGAGTTGTTTTCTTTCAGCTCACCAGTGCCTTAGCTGAAGCTCAACTGCGTGGCAGTAGAATATGCAAGAAAACGGTGCACCATATAACAAAAATTGTGCTGGTGGTATTTCAGTCTTGCATCCAATTTGAGTTTAATATTATGTTGCAGTATGATATTTATTTCTCCCTTTCATTCATGGCCTGAGGAGGGGAAAGGGTAGAATCTGTATTGCAATAGACGTTTGATCTACTTCCAAGAGTTTTAAAAAATGTAGTCTGGCGTTAATCTCTGAAAGAAGTCATTACTCTGGTCTGTCAGCCTGTGATGGAGAAAAGAACAGAAAAGTTTAAGAAGTAGGAATGTACTGAATTAACTTCATTTCCAGTGCGAGGAACAAAGAAGGTGTTTTAAACAATGACAGCTTAATCTAGAGAAGGAAATTGAACAGAGTTATTCTTTGATTAACCCTCTTCACACAAAAGAGACAGCTTTAATATGGTGCTAGTGGTTGAAGACTCAGTTGATCGGTCTTTTTAGATGTAAGTGGGATTTATATCTTTTCTTTTTAGAGAATTGAAGAGAAAATTGTTCCTGGAGAGCAAGGCTCAGTGTCCGTGCCTATGGACTGCTAATTAGAACAGTTCCCAACGAGCTGCAGAACGCGCGTCCTCGCGGCTCACCAAATGTTGCTGCAAACTCAAGTTCAGCCCAGATGGCCTGTGGCATTTGTAAGCTTGGTTCTGTTGTGGGCAAACCCATTAGCTGGCCAACAGCAGGAACATGAACCTGATCATTAATGAAGAAAAAGGTCCCCAAAATCCTGATGCTACAATTTTGAAGTATTTTAAGAAGCAGCTTGGCAGCCTCTGCAAATGTTTCTTTTGCGCATCTTGCCGAAGAGCAGGCAGCTCCCGTTTCAGCAGCAGCGTGAAAAGGTGCAGTCTGTTGGTCATTTCAAAGAAGGAAGGTTTGCTGGTGGACTGGAAAGTAGGAGGAAAAGTGCTTCTGACGTGCTTTCAGGGACCTTTAGTGAGCCTTCTGGTGAGCGTGTTCCCTAGCTTAAAAAGAGCATGTGGACTATTCAGGGTCGTTCTCCCTAATCTCCAGGCTCCAGGGGCAGAGTCACCAAGGCGCCATATACTTTGCTGCTTCATCTTTGACACAACTATGAACTTAAAAAGGCACAATAAACCGGGATGCATGACCTAGGGCTGCTACATCTGTACTTCCCATGAGGTTGCCCTCATGTTGCTTACACTTCACTTAGGAAACCTGAAGGATAACAATCCAGACGCAAGAAGGTTAGATTTGGTCTGTTTGTGTTCATGGAGGTAGAACAGTGCTCTACACGCCTGCAAGTGGGAAAGGAAGAAAAAATCATGTGTGGTGTTCAGGTAGAAAAGTTAAATGCTTTTGTAGCTCGTCAGTGAAACAAAGAGTGAGCTAAAGCGGTCAGGTTTGAACTTGCCTGTGTAATTAACTTACTCATGGAAGTGTGAGGTTATTTGGAGTTTTGGTATGGACTCCACGGAGGTGGAATCCACCAGGAAAATTCAAGTGAAGCCTTTGGAGCACAAGCAGTTATTTTCCTTACTGAGCTTTGATGTGGTCAAACCCATGCAAAATACAAGGGGTTTTTAATAGCTGCCCTCAGAAATAGTGCAAATTGGTAAAAGCTGCGTTCACATATACCAGGAGGAAATTCAACTTAGGATGTAATTTTTGAAGGCACACCATTAGTGGCAGGGAAATACCATTACTGGTGGGGTGGGGGTAATGAAAGGACTTAATTTCTGACAGCTTTAACTACAGCCAGGCGGATTGGGAGAGCTCTGCAGATTGGAATATTTCTCATACTTACCTTTCTTGCTACCTTCTCCTTTTATTTTTCAGTCCTGTTTTTCCTGACTGTAATGTTCTTTTGGGCTCTTGCTCTTTGCACTGTCATCAGTGGGTGTTTGAAGCTCTGTTTTTCTATTTCAATTCTGCTGTTTCCCTTGAGTGCTCAGTAGAGCCCAGCAAAGAGGCGCTAGATGAAGGTTTGATAACCCTACTGTGCAGGAAGCTCGGCTGAAACCTGGTGAGTCTCGAGACCAGTTTGTGTTCTAGTGTGCTCTTGGATTCCTTCATCTGAAGAAGTTGTGTGGTCTTTGTTTAATAAATAATAAGAATTCCTAAGCCAAATAGATTTGGAGGTATAATTAGAAATGGAAACAGTCCTCTATGTGATGAAATGAGTCAAGAGAGGAAGAATGAAATGTTAAGGGAGAAGAAAATGGGGAATGAAAACTGAGAAAAAGGCAGAGACTCTTAAAAAAAGTTAGAAAAAGATAGACATTCTAAGAGAGCAAAATAAAGGAAACCTCAGCAGAGGGTAGGAAAGAGAACTGGATAGAAATCGAATAATTTCCCTGAGAGATCAGCAAATTAGTTCTGCTGTCGTTTTTTGCAGCTGTGAAGGAGTGTGATAGGGTAAGCACACACGCATGGAAACCGTATTTTTCTAATCTAAAAGCAAGATTTTCACATTATTAGGAATGAGTGCGGGGTGGCTGTTTTGGGGTGGTTTTCTTTGTACGCTTTTCAGTTGTTTCTGTTTGAAGTTAAAAGAGGAGGACCTATTTTCTTTCATCCTTGACCAAGCTTTGAGGGGAGTTTCATCAGGTGAAGACAGAAAATCGTACAAGGAGCTTAAAACATAAATAATTGCAATGGAATTTGAATGTATTTACGGTAAATTTACAGGTGTTAAGACTATTTTGTCCAAGTTCTGCAGCAGCTGCTGCTGTAATATATAATGCGTCTGAGCAACTGTTAATCCAATTGAAACTAATTTAGTAAGTGTTTGCTTTGCACTTAATTGATAATAACCCTTCAAGTAAGGAATTGCCAATTTACTATAAAGTGCTAGTTAGCATTACCAGATTTTCATTTAATTGATAAAAATGTAGCCTTCAAGAGGAGCCTTCTTTCGAGAGCTGAAAAGACCTTCCTCGTTTTAAGATCAGCAGCATGAGAACACCTTTAGAGAACAGAGTAGGGCTTAAACGTGGGATATGATTGATTATTGTGACCCGGTTCCTTTTTTTTTTTTTGTCTGGCATTCAAAAGCCAGAGTCTTTTGACGTATCAATATGCAAGTACAGTCTTCTACTTGTCTTGTTCACCATCTACTGTATCAACATATAGTGAAATAGAGCCACTATGCTTTAGAGGTTTAGGTACTTTGTATTTTAATCACTATTGAAATGATATTTGTAGGAAGAAGGAGAAGTTGAAGACCACTGGGTTTGTACTAAGCAATTTGCTGTGGACAGAGGGAAGGAATAATGCCTTGTAATGGTCTTTGTGGTCTTAGCCCCTTTCCCTGCGTCCACTGGTGACATATTTGGATCCTGCCTCAAAACTGCCAAGAGGTAAAATGTCAACTTTTGCCTAGGCAATTCAAGGGGACAAAGTGCTCACGGGAGGGGACGGCTGTATCTGTTCTGTCTTCAAGTCAAATATGGGTGTATTTCTCGGGGCTTTAAGGTACATTTCCTAGGGGAAATTTTAACAGGGACAGTAGTGGAGCATGTTCAGGCATCAGAACGTGCTCTGTATCCTCTGTGTATCACAAGTTTTTGGATAAATAAATGTACTCATCAATACCTAATGTACCCACAGAGGCACATTTGTGATCTGGTATTGACAGTTGCTTACACAGCTGAATGTGGAGAAAGATCTCTGCAGTGGTACAAAAAAAATCTTTTCTTTGATAAGGTTATGTTCTCAATACCTTGAGCTCATCCCAGACTGGAAGTGGGGGGCGTGCTGGGAGGAAACTCTGAATATCACAGTTCAACTCTCATTTTAATCTTCCACTGATAGGATAAAATAGGAGGGAGGGTGGGGTGTCTGAAACTCCTTGGAGCTCCATTACTGTTCCAAAAGAGCTCTGCACCCACCAGACCTTCCATACGTGTAGGTTGGTCTGAGGGGCAGGATGTTGCAAGGGATTTTTTTGTCAACAACAACAGAATCCGCTGAAACATGCTGCAGTGGTTGCAGTTAAAATATGTTTGGCTTAATCTTGAAAAGGGGAGTGGAGGTGTTTTCAAAAGTTTTTGTGATTTGTTGAGTGTTTGGACAAGCCAACTCTTCCTCACCCCAGGCGGTTACCGATTCAAGGAGTATCCTGGCTTTAATTCCCAAGTTTAAATTGCTCTACCTGCTTCAGCCCTCCCCTCCAGTTTTACTGTTTCTATGGATTTCCATGTGGTCTGGATGAGCGTGCCCTCAGCAGTGCAAATAGCTGGCTGTGGCCAGACTCGGTTTCTCTCTGCTTTGCTCCCCTCCTGTAGAAGAGCACCATACTGTCCGTGAACCTTCAGAGGTTCGGTGCCTTAAATTAAGTACCAGTCAAATCTGTGCCTGAAATGTAACACAAGGTTCTCGGTTCATTGGAAAGTCTTTTTGAACCCTGTTTCCATAAAAAATAACTGGTTTGTTCCAATTGAATCTGTGATCAAGTGTCGATTGTAGTCCTTGGCAGCAGGCTTCCAAAGCAAGCGTCATGCCATGCAGCAGGTCTGCGGAGGCGCGGCCAGCCGGTGGCTTGGTGGGAAGTGCTGTTCCCATGCAGGTCAATGACAGTTCTGCTGATCGTGTCAGAGTGCTCAGGATGAGTCCTCCCTGAGGCAACCACCTGCAGAGAGGAGCCCCAAAGCCATGGTAATGGCTCTGTTCATCTCTTACAGTTAATAAAGGGAAGTAACCAGCAAATGTGCAAACTTTTCGGCTTATTTAAGACTAAGACAAACGGTGAGGCTGTCAGAATTTTGAACAGGGACATCTTATCAGAGGAAAAAGAGATTGCACAGCATTTAGAGGGAAAGTCAGTGTTTCTCTTGCAACTGTGCCCTCCTGTACAGAATGGAGGACTGCCCTGTGTAATGTTTCTTGTGTCAGTGCGATGCTGAAATGCCTCGCAGACCTGAAGTGCAAGTAGATGCATAGGCAGAGAAATAAAGTGATATGGGAAAGAGAATAATTGCATTTGACAGCTTTTTGACAAGTTCTTCTTGAACTTGATTCTATATGGTGTGAAAATATAGGCATGGGTTGACAGCTTATAAATGCTGTGGAACAGCTCAGAATTCCCTGTGGCAGAAAGAGAGTGCTGGAGCAGGAGAGAGGCACCAGCGTCCAGTGAGTGGTTAGATTCAGGAAGGAAATAGTATTAAAAGTTTACAGTTCCTTCGGGGGCACTATTTATCACGTATGTGCTGTACTTCCTTTGTGGCAATCTCAAGATGCTTTGAAGGGTTAGGGTAAATCTGATATGGTGTGATAAATATCCTAAATCATCGTACTGCTGTTTACACTGTCTATTCTTTAGTTAAATTCACTTTCAAAGCAGCTGCACAGAGGTAATATAAGGGACAATGCCTTCCTATCCTGTTATCTGTCAATAGATCATTTATTATTTCCCACTACAAGCCATCCCACTCTCCTATCTTTTCTTCCTCCCTACTTGCAGTGATTGCCTACTTTAAAATGACCGCACCTAAGCCTTCCTTGTTGGGAGTTTTGTCTGAGTTATGAACAAAGTAAGAGCATTACAGTTGGACCCCAAAACCTGAATGAAAACATGACAGGAGAGCCAGGCACTGAAACTGCATCTTCAGAAATGCATTAATTAAATATAGCGGTGTAATAATTCTAAAAGGCCACCTCTCCTTGAAAGCGATATTAATGAGGCGATGCACAGTCATTTCAACCCCAAATTATGTGCCTGAGCGCAGGGACCCCATCTTTGGTCTTCAGTGATTCAGGGGAAAAGTGGTTAGGGCGTAGTTACCCAGGACTGCAGGCAGCAAGCGTGGTGAGACGGGAGGTCTCTTCCAGTTGCTGCGTTGGGAGGTGATGTAGTTTTTAACGTCTGCTTGGCAGGCATTTCTGGGAGTATCCGTTTTAGAAACATGTAGTGTCCTCTACATACCTTTAAGGGGTTAATAAGTATTTAGTGGCTCCTTTTTGTATTACAAGCACAAATTTGAAAACAAAAAAAACCAAAACATGATTTGAAAGATGCAAACAGAGGATTTGTATTTCACTAAATTCATACACTTCTTCTTTTAAAGTAAAGCTAATTAAAATGAAGATTGTGGCAGTTAACAAATTCCTCAGTTTAGTTTAGAATCATTCAAAATAAATAAAGAAGATTTTTAAAATATGAATGCCTGAAAGTTTAGGGAGAACAGACAGAAGTGGCCACATTATTGCCTGAACATTTGGAGCTAGAGTAGGCTAAAGAAGCTTTTGATAGAGGTCTACTGTAGAGTCAGAGATTTCTTTATTATTATTATTTTATTGTAGTCATTTGACTTCAGTTCAATGCTTAGGTTTGAAAAAAGTAGAATGGTTTATTTTCTCTTTCAGTGTATGAATAAAAATGAGGTATGAGATGATGAGAAGTACTATTCATAAAGTGCGGAAGGGCTTGGTGATGAGAAACGATCAATATTATCTCTAGCTACTGAGTTCAACTATGTGCGTCCAGTAAATCAGCTCACTTCTAAATGCAAAATGTGGTTAGATGAGCTTATTTATGTCTCGGTAGCATATAAGAATGCTTTATTTAGTAGAGGATAAAGACACAACTGAGAGTTAGAGTGTGGAACGAAGGGAAGTACGATTTAATGTGGATTGGAGCGGTAGCTGGACAACGTACGTAACCCAGCTAGAAAATTGGGTAAGGTCAGTGAGGAGTAACTGAAATGCTTTGTTGACTAATGTACAAGAACCTTGGCAGGAAAACAGAAGAACTAAAACAATTGTTATTGGTATGCAAATAGATTTTTACAGCTTTACCGGAAATATAGCGAAGAGGCAGGCAAGGGTGGAATAGAAATATTACAAGCCATGCACTGATCAGGAATAGTAGGAATAGAAAATAAAGGTTAATGTGAAATAATTCTGTATGCTTATGCTGAAACGGCGAAGAGAACCAGCTGGTTTGGGTTCAGTGTTTTTGGCCATGAGGGGAAAAAAGTGCTATTTAAATGGTAAAGCCCAGGTATATGTGACTGTTGGGTGGCAGATAATTTTTCAGCGAATAGTCTCTGAAAAAATAAGAAGTTGTGGTATTTTCAGTGTAGTTCTGGCAGTCAGTAAAACATCTTCTGGTAGATTTGGGGGCCAAAAGTAACTTTGAATAGAAGGATCAGTAGTTGACTTGTGAACTGCGAAGATGCGCAGAAAGTTTGTGAGGTCTGTGCTCTGCTTCAGTTTGGTGGGTCTGGAGAGCAAGTGTTATGAGGAGCATCTGAGGGAGCTGGGGTTGTTCAGTCTGGAGAAAAGGAGACTCAGAGGAAACCTTATTGCTCTCTACAACTACCTGACAGGAGGTTGTAGCGAGGTGGGGGTCAGTCTCTTCTTCTGAGTAACAAGTGATAGGATGAGAAAAAACAGCCTCAAGTTGTACCAGGGGAGATCTAGGTTAGATATCGGGAAAAACCTCTTTACAGAACATGTTGTAAAGCATTGGAACATGGGAGGTGGTGGAATCACCATCCCTGAAGGTATTTAAAATACATATAGATGTGGTGCTGAGGGGCATGGCTTAGCAGTGACCTGGCAGTGCTGGGTTAATGGTTGGACTTGATCTTAAAGGTCTCATTCAAAAAAAAAAAAAAAAAAAATTTCTGTGATTCCGAGATCTTTGCTGTAGGCAGATGCAGGTTTTTATCTCCCCTCTCTTGTGTCCCTTCTATATCAAGCAGCTTCCACATCAAGTGTCCAGTTCGTGGTTATGGAGTAGGTTACAAGCCTGTAGTTGTGATTGATAATTTCTTGCTATTTATTATTTATGTTACTTGTTTGCCGGGTACTGTAGAAATACAGTGCAAAAAGAGGGAATGTTTTTTCCTCAAATAAGACAGGACGTAGTTATGGAGTTGTAGAGGAATAAGAGAGACAATGAAAGAAGTCTTGATTTATTTTTTTTTATCTCTCCCAAATGAAGTATGTTTCCTTGCCGTGCCTGTTCCAGAATCAGTTGTCCGTCTGACAATTGGTTCTTGTTTCTGGTTGTATTGCAGGCTGTTAAGCTTAGTGCTTCTGGCTAAATTCCCTGAAAGATGCTAGTAACGTTCCTTGTCTTTTCTCCTTTCTCCTCTTCTTCCCAGCCTCCTCTGCCAGCACAGGTTTTGTTTCCAGCTTCGAGCCCTTTGATTAGGTGTCCCCTGGGATGTCTTTGTCTTGATTGACCTGAACCTGCGAACATGACACAAGGGTGTCTGCAACAATTCTGCATGGAGCTGGCATGAAGGGAGCACTGCTTGTGCACTTGGGTTTCACTTGTTGTGTGCTTATAGGTCATAGGCTGGGAACCATCGGTACGGGGAAGCCCTTAACGGCCTGAGAAATCCAGGGGATGTTTAGAATTCCAAGTGCTTCCAGAGCATGGCCATGCCCTTGACGATTGGTTCCTATGTGTAGTTATAGCATAATGTAATTATTCCACTAGCTGTCTTTATCGTTCTGTAGTATGGGAAGTAATAAAGCCTGCTGTGATTCATTTTTCAGCCGAAACAGCCGCCTCTGTTAGCGCACTGCTGAGCAAGAAAAGCTGCGGTTGTGGTACAATCAAACGGACAGTGTTTATTCTCCTCACCCCCTTTCTCCCCGGAGTTTCACTAATAGCTTACTTAAAAGCAGGTGCTTGATTTAGTCCTGTCAGTGCTATTTTGCATCTCTGTATGGGAGGATGGCCCACGATAAATCAATAACGTGGGAAGAGATGCTGTTAGTTTAGGGATAAGGCACAATTACAGGAAATGGGATAACACAGATTAGCAATTTCAGTTTACTGGGGTGCCTTGCAAGGAACCTTTGTCCAACATTATTAGGTCAATTTATTAACTCATTAATCCATGGCCATGTATTTCTGAGTACTTTCTTTCCCTTGTCACTTCAGCTTTGTTGATTTCATTGTACATCCCTGCACTTAATATAGAAGTCAAATGTATGACGTTTTTGTTAATATTTGTGATGTCACAGTACCTGTGACCCCCACGTTTAGGTCGTTTCCTTTCCTGCCTCTCCTCTTGTCCTCCATTCTGTTTTAAGAGAAATTGCAGAGGGGGGCTGTGCTCTCTATTTAGGCGAGGGTTCTGTTTTCCCTACAGCACAATATGCCTTGTCAGAGATTTTCCAAGTCCCATCAAGGTTTCTTGCCTTCCCTGTATTGTTTCCACAGCTTGTGGGCTTGCATCGTTCAGTACTTCTTGGGAGCTGATTCATGCATTCATCTCCTTTCACAGTCACTAGGAAAAACCGACTAAAGGAGACCCTGAGGGGTTATGTAGGGTTTATGTGTCCACGTGTGTCCTTCCATTTTGCCCTCCTTGTACTGTGATGAGCAGGTTCAATACTGTGCTAATCAGCATCTGGCTTAGTCTACTCCATCCAGTTGTTTCTCCTGATAAGTCAAACCAGAGGTTGGAGACATCTTCCAAGTGTTAAAAACATGAGCTTGTTTCAAAGCTGACCGGGAGGATGCGTGGCTCTCCTGCTGTTGGTGCCAGAGCAAGCTGGCCGTGGGAACCCTAGTTACCCTGGCTGCTTGTCAGGCCAGGAAGGGCCAACGTGGGCAACTGGGAAAGGTAGCTGGAGGGACCACCACAGCTGCAAGCCACAACAGAGTATGGTTTTCATCACGTTGATGCTTTGTGTTGCTTTGGGATATGGTTGTTCTACAAAGGGGCTAGTCTTTGCCCCAGCTTGGCTGGAGGGCTGAGGTACTGACACGGTGGATCCTGTCTGAAGCAGCTTTTTGACCCAAGGGTTTGGGCAGAGGAAATTATGAAGAACAGGAATGGGCCACTAGTGAATAGGGAAAGGCCACAGCTGGGAGCACTGGGTTGCTACTTTCCTCACAGTTTGTGTTTTATACTGTCTTTATTTCTGCTGCTCAGCTAGAAATCTAGGGAAGTGGTTACTGAGTTGAAACATGGGAAATCAAATAACGGAATATTTGGAATGGAAAAAAAAAAAGTGAGGGCTGGGTGGTGCAGCAGGAATATCCTCTCAGGTCATTAACTTCTGTTTGAGTCGCTGGAGATTTTCAAGGAGGTAGGGGCATTCAGTATTAGGTAGCTATTAGGTGTACTGCTTTTAAAAGGAAAGAAAATTGGATAAGAGAAGCAGGCAGCACATCAGCCTTCTCAGAGATGGGCTGTTCACAACAGAGTGATTGGCAGAGGTTGGCAGTGCTTGCAGGTCTTCCATTGAGATCAACGTGGTACATAAAAATAAGTATCTGAGGGCAATAATTAATTATTTACTCAAAGCATATGAGGTACCATGAAAAGTGAAACGGAAGATGAACGTGGAATGATGCAAATCTCAATAGCCAGTCTGGCTGTAGTGTTTGGGACTCTTACTGCCTTCCCACTTGCACAGGTATGTCCTCTGCTCTGCCAGCCCTAGGACAGTCTGCGCAGCAATGTCTTCTGGCGTATGCTTCTGTTGTCTGCTTATTGCCGCCCAAATTCTTTATTTGTATATGTTGTTCCTAATCTTTCATTCTGCAGAAAGAAACACTGAATCCCCTGAACTATAGTCGCTTGTCCTTCAAGTCTAAGAGGGCCTTTCAAGGATTGTGGAAATCTCCTGTCCCCAGGACTAGGAGCTCTGCACCTTACACCAGACTGCCCTGACAGCAGTGACAGAACGTGACCAGAGTTACTGTGGCCCCTTTGCGATGATCTGTAGATAAAGCAACTGTGCTTTGTCAGCTCAGAACACTTAGAGAAAATGCCATATTTTCCTGAAGCAAAAGGAGATCTTGCTCTTAGTTATTCCAGCTCAGCAGGAGGAGGAAGCTTGGTTCAACGTTGCATCGTGCAAAGTAGAGATGTTGGCCGAGTTCTGGTTGCAGATGCTGGTCACGATGGGAGGTGCTGAAGACATGGCACAAGATATTGTATGGATTTCAAGATGAGTTACAGATTGCTGGAAGTTAGGAGAAGATGTGGCCTGAAGTTGAACTTTACATGATGAAAGTGAAAGAAAACCCTCGTCCCTGTTTCTCACCTCAATTTATTTTTTGAAGAGATGCTTTTTTGAGAGTACAAACCAAGAAGTTTGGGGGATGGCAGCCTGATGCAACTACGTCAAACACCCTAATGTTGAGTAATGACAGCAATCTGTCATACAAACATATCAAAATAATTGGATGTGCTTCGTTGATAATGTTGGTCAGACTGCATGGCAGTACCTTCTGTCACCAAAATGATTTACAGTAAGTGTGCAGATGTTATTTACAGTGACCTACCAGGTCTTGAGTGAGGGACTGTACGTCTCCTTGCACATGGTAATCTTAGCTCCTTTTAAAATGAGCTCTGCTCACTCCACCAAATTATTTGGAGCGAATAAGCAGTTAATTAAAATGTCTGGTGCTGTAGCAGTCTTTGAAGTTTAATATTAGCAAAATTTGGGCTGAGCTTGATAGGAATGGAGGAAAATGCTCCTACTGTTAGAAGAGATGTGTTACAGTCTTTCACAAAACTTACCAAACACCAAGTTTTTCCTTAATACTATATTCTTACCTACGTCTGTGAGTTCTCTGCTACTTCCATTCTAAGAATCTGGCCGAATCCTTGAGTTGCTTAAAAACAATGTATGTTACATTCCACTGGACTGCATTCAGGTACTGATTTTAGTGTTAGACTGTCGCATTCAAAAAACTACCTGATTGAAAGCTGCAGTTTTTAATTTCATTTGCATTACACACAAAGAAGGTTGGATAGAGTTAAAGTGTCTAGGGAATAAAAGTACTAATTTCACACAAAATATCTAGAAGTATAACTGAAGGAAGTATTAAATAATTATCTTCTCTCACTTAGTAATAATATAATTTGATTGGAAAAACAGGTTTTGCTTTAAATCTGCAGCAAAACCATTTCCACTGTGGGTTTTCAGTGTGATTAATTCAAATAAAAAAAATAAGCGAATTGCGTACTTCCTCTGTTGTGGTATTTTTATTTTTACTTGATGCAGCATGTAATTCTGGAGTGCTTAGTTTTTGAATTTCCGAAGGAAGCAAAAGCTTCTATGGTGGCTAAAATGAGGATGCAGAATAGATGATGATTGCTATCTTTTGATGCTAACTTTTTCTGTAAAATTTAAGGTGAAGAAATTAAATATTTCAAGAGTTTTAATATAGGAAGAGCACAGATGTTCATGCATGGCTATATCTTCAAAAATTGTGGAGGAGAGGTAGGCGTTTTCCTTAAACAGTTGTTTATCTGATGGAAATTACGGCTACCTTACATGTCTGTATCAGGATGGGTCCTGTTGCCATATAGATTACCTCTTGAATTCTTAGTCACTTATCTTCATGGTGCATGCTACAAGTATTGGACAGGCTGGATCGATGGGCTGAGGTCAACTGTATGAAGTTCAACAAGGCCAAGTGCCAGGTCCTGCACTTGGGCCACAACAACCCCCTGCAACGTTACAGGCTTGGGGAGGAGTGGCTGGAAACTGCCCAGCAGAAAAAGGACCTGGTGGTGCTGGTCGACAGCTGATTGACTATGAGCCATCAGTGTGCCCAGGTGGCCAAGAAGGCCAACAGTATCCTGGCTTGTATCAGCACTAGTGTGGCCAGCAGGAGCAGGGCAGTGATTGTCCCCCTGTACTTGGCGCTGGGGAGGGTGCAGCTCGAATACTGTGTCCAGTTTTGGGTGCTTCACTTCAAGAAGGACATTGAGGTGCTGGAGTGTGTCCAGAGAAGAGCAATGAAGCTGGTGAAGGGTCTGGAGAGCATGTCTGATGAGGAGCGTCTGAGGGACTTGGGGTTGTTTAGTCTGGAGAAAAGGAGGCTGAGGGAAGACCTCATTGCTCCTACAACTACCTGACAGGAGGCTGTAGTAAGGTGGGAGTTTGTCTCTTCTCCCATGTGACAAGTGACAGGACGAGAGGAAATGGCCTTAAGTTGCACGAGGGGAGATAGGTTAGATATCGGGAAAAACCTCTTTACAGAGCATGTTGTAAAGCGTTGGAACAGGCTGCCCAGGGAGGTGGTGCAGTCCCCATCCCTGAAGGTATTTAACAGATGTGTAGATGTGGCACTGAGGGACATGGTTTAGGGACCCTGGCAGTGCAGGGTGAACGGTTGGACTCGATGGTCTTAAAGGTCTCTTCTAACCAGATGATCCTGTGATTCTCTATTAATTTATTACGGACTTGCAGGACTGAGATGGAGAGGAACCAAAACTTGCTGGACTGAGAAAGAGAGGAGCAAAAATCAAAGCCTAACGTCCACTTAGTGCCCAAACGTGACTGTGGGGCTATGCACTGATGGCTTGTCCAGGTCACGCAGGATTCTCATGGCAACATCAGTGGCTGAACCCTTTGCTGATGAACTTTGTCTCAGTGCCTTGATCGCAAGACAATTTCCTTCTGATTCTTTCGGATGTGGATTATGAAGATTTGCAAAGAAATGACTAATTTTTAACAAATAGTAAAAGTAGGGTATGGTCACCAGCTGCTATGGGTGAACAACTGGTAGTTAGGCTGACATGGAATGAAAGGTGTAGGGGGAGATTTTGCTTGTTTAAGGGAGAACTGTTAAGTGTTTGAATGTACTGGACTCTGTCAATGTTTAGAATATGATCTGCATCTTGAAAAGCAAAGTCTCTCAACACAGTAATTTTTGTGCTCCAGTTCAGGCAGAGGACTGCCATCCCATTTTGTAAGGCAGAGCACAATGAGGTCCTGCAAAAAGGAGAGCAGCTCCACTGCCTTCTGCCAGCAGAGGAAGGCTGCTTTCTGTATACCACAGCTATTGCTTCTCTATAGGCTTCACTTTTATGTTTTCTCTCTCTGGAGGCTAGGAATTTTGAAACATGAGTTTAAAGAAAGACTGGGAAAGAGAGAGGGTGCCACTGGTCATCATGTGGACTGTGGACATGTACTTATGGAACTCCTATGTGCAACAGCAGATACGGCTGCATAGAAAAGACTTTGGTGAATACCAGGAGAAACACCTAGCAGGGTCTGTTGTGGTGTGGTACCATTTTCTGCTGTGGAAAGAATCAAAACCTCCAAGGCTTGAAAAGTCTTCTCACAGGAAAGCCAACCCTGGGAAATGTTTAGAAAGTGTTTTCTTTGCGAGTGTCCTCATACCTTCAGAAATGTCTAACAAGTCTTTAACAGAATGGGTTAAAGGCAGTCACTGACATTCATTGCTGCTTGAAACTGCTATGCAGGAAGAGGCTTTTGAGTGGTAGAGTAAGGTCTGGCACTGATCTGCTCATAGAGCTGTTCTGTGCTTGCTCAGTGCAGACATAACCTGACTAGCTGTGAGCTAGGTCACTGGGAAAACCTGCCTAGCTATGAACTAGCTGATTGGCTTCCCAGGAGCAGTGGCAGTATTTAGAACTGTGTAGACTGTAAAACCCACTGGAGAAGACAGAGGCTTTCAGGTACAGCCTAGGCTGAGCTTTGTTGCCGACAAAACCTGGGTTAGGTCCATTCCACTGTCTCCAAACCCCAGCTGGAAAAGAGCCAAATATTCTGAAAACTGCAGAATTTGAAGGAGTGTGTCTCTGCATGTCTTGCTGTGTCCATGTGGATCTGCTTCAGCCTTACAGCTCAGGGAAGGTTCAGTCAAAATAATCAATATACGTGGAAGACTTGTATGAGCTAAGAATAATTTATAATGGCCCCTTCAAAAGGTGCACATATGGCCCTCCTGAGCTTCTGATTTCTCTTCTCATGTTTTTTTAAAGCTGTAAGCATTTTTTTAGATCTGTGATCAAAATGCACAAGCAAGTTTCAATGTCTTTTTTTATTTTCTTTCTTACAGCAGTAGGTAAAAATAGGGGCTGGATAGAATGAAGGAAAGCAGAAAAGGAGAAACTCCCAGATGTATTTATATGTTAGAATAGGGTGTTATGGAAATTTTATATTGTGCCTTACAGTCCTGAGTGTTGGAGTCAATGCATGTTAGGTCAAGTTCACACAGCAGTCATGTTAGCCCGCATAACTAATGGGAAGCTCAAAGCACAGAAGGATGTTCTTGATCCTTGTGCTTTGCCTAGGCAGCAGTCAAGGAAAGAGCTTCTCTTGCATCCGTGCATGCTCCAGATTGGCTGTTAGGTCATACTGCCCTCGTGCGTGCACCCAGTTCCGTTTGACACTTGCATTCATATTCTTGTGCAATATGTAACTCTGCTTTTTTGCTGCGTTCAGTTCTTGCAAACCAGTTACAGCTCTTTGCACAGTGGCTTGCATTTTGAATTATAAATGTGCCTTGACTGTTCCATTGCTCCTTGTCAACAACAGATGCACGAGACCGAATTCTGCTCTCATTCACGTTGGGGAAGATCATGGGATCTGGTCTTTCCCAGAGATGTCTGTTCAGGATAATTCACTTAAGGATATGCTGCAGCATGAATAGAGGTCAGACTGGGACCCTTGCTTTCTGGAGAAGGACATAGATCCCTTAAAACATAACCTATCCAGCAGACTGTGACTGCTCACAGCCTGCAGGATGGCTAGGGGAGTGGGTTCTGAACAGACCCTCTCAGAACAAGAACCCTGTATAGTGCCTTTCAGATTGTCTGTACCTATTTGTTGTGTTAGCTTGCCTTTGCCAGGGACCATAGCTGTTTGTAAGGAGGGCTAGAAGTGGCACTGGTAGACTTCAGAAATCACCGTCACTGTATAAAGCAAAGGAATATCCTACTAGGAAGGACCTAGGGTTTACCACTGCAACATCTTCTATTGCAAAGCTCTGTATCGCTTGCAGAGGGATTGCCTTTAGATGCTCCACATTACTGATTTCATTTGGTTTGATGTTTGTCACCTGTTCAAAGCTTGAAGCATTTCCCATGTGCAATGGACATATTTTCAGTACCGTAAGCTGGGTATTCTGATATCTAACTGGACAGGTGCCTGAGAAGTTGTTTATATATCATGTGGAAAAGAGAGATGGGGAGAAGAATGCCCAGCCCAATTGCAAGGTGTTCTCTGTTTCTAAACCTGGAACATCTGCCAGCTGAAAAAGCAGGCCTTGAGGTATACCTGGAAGATAAAACTGGTTTCCAGCTTACCAAGTAATCAGGTGCTCTCAGACCTACAGACTCAATGTTTGTTCATCAACCTCACATTTCAGTTCAGAAGCCCCCCACAGATCAAAATGCAGCAGATATGTGAATATGATGTGACCTTTTGTTATTCAAGAATCTACCTCAGTTAGGCAGAAATAGAGCAAATAACCTGAATTTCACTTGGAAATGTGTTCGTACTCAGCGGAATACTTGCTATTGATGAAATCAGAACTGCTCTGCTGGGCAGTGCTTTAATTTTCCTGAGCTTTCCGTTACGTCTGTCAAAATGTCAGCATGTCAATTACTTGTGTTCATTGCTCCCAGATGGTTCGGTGATCTTTGATGGAAAAGTAGTGTAAAGCTAGGTGGTGGTTGCTGATGTCGTTGTTATTATTATTATTATTATTAATAACAGTAATTTTTCATTGCTGTTAGCTTTGCAGTAGCACTTGTTGAAATACAGAACAATTACACTTAATTCTATTTTGAATTTGGAAAACCTGTTTCCACTGGTCTGCACGAAGATAAGGCATTTGCAAAATATATTCGGTCTTCGCAATTCTTGGACCCATAAAGTTCAGTTCAGTACACAACACTATAGCTAAATAAGTAGCACTGTGCCCTTTGACTTTGGCACCCTTCACCACATCGTTACTTGTGACATGAGAATCTGTTGAAGCATGGGATAGGAACTTTCCTCCAATTACTTCCCAAAAGCAACATCTCCTTTATGTGTTAATTTTCTGCCTGTAGTTAACGTGGAGTGTGTATGGTTAACAAAAAAAAAAAAAATTAACTTCACTCTGCATTACTGCTTCTGGTATCCTGTAAATATATAAGCAGGTTGTAGACCTGGTGTAGCAGTGCTGAGAGGTACCCGGCCGTGTTAACCTGCTGCCTTTCTCAGCCACCAGCACATATTGGAAATGTTGTATAATCTGCCGCTCCCGGATGATCTGCCTAGAGAAATCAAAGCGGACATCCATCAATTTCCATCAGCCATTCCCTTCGTAGAAAAGGAGAAATATGACTGGAAAGAAGGTTGCAAAACCAAAGGAGGAAGAAGAGGAGGCATATAGTTTAAAAATGTTGTAACATGGAAGCCGACCTGAACTGGGCTAGAATCGGTATAGCCCTGCACCCTCCTCTCTCTGTGTGAGATAATCCTGAACAATGGGGTATTCGAGACACTTGAATAAACCTCCCCTACAGAAAGTTTCTTCTGTTCCTTGTGACGTACAGCTCTGACACTGAGGCTGAGAGCTTTTAGAAACTGTGAGACAGAACGATAATAAGGAAAAAAAGAGTGTTACCCAGTCTGATACCCAGCCAAGTTAGAGCCTAATACACAAATTAAGGCAGACAGCTGTTCATAAGAAAATTAACAAGGAGTGGGAAGTCTTCAGTGGCTTTCCTGAAGGATCAATCTTGGGACTAATCTTGCTGTTTTCATTAATAGCCCGGTACCAAAAAGAAAAATGGGCTACTGAATGGGATTGATAGCACAGATTTTGGAGGTTTGTCCACGACAGAAGGATATTTCTCTTTTCAATTTGCTGTCTTAAGGTAGTAAAAATCTTTGAATCCTTTTGTGCTCATCTTGCACATGTGGACAGAGCTGCGTAAGAAGGTACCTTTTCTGTGAGCGTAGCACTTATTTGGGGCCCGGTCTCGATTAATTCTGTCCAGTGATCGATACCTGAGATGGAGCTCCGCTCTCACAATCCCAATTCTTTTCAGATCAATTACGTATCTGTGAAACTACAGACATACTGGTAGACACTAGCTAAGGAACAAGAATTCTCTGACGTAAAGCCTGTTTGAATGCAGGAGAGACTATCTGTACTGGTCATATGTATTTAAATAATCGTAATGATTAGCAATGCCCTGCAGGGAATTTTTATGCCGTCCAGGTTAACATCTCTTTTGCTATTTTCTGTGCATTTTTTACAATCACAGTGCTCTTGGGTCTCAAGGTTGCTGGCAAAGGTCCTATTAAGGTAGTGTTTAGGGTGGCTAAAGTTTACCAGCCCAAATCCTTGAAAACACCCCAGTACAAGCCTTGCTGTTTTCTCCTTGTTTTTCTTACCTTGAGCTGAATCTTGAGAATTGGCAATCAGTCTGGAAACGGAACTCGATTCAAATACAGTGTCTGCTTATTAACTTCAGTTCCATAGAGTGTCTGTCATCCTACGTGATAAAAAGCAAAAGCTGTTAACCAGAAACCCTTTTAATTAAAAACACACACACACACACACAAAAGAAAAAAAACCCCAAAAAAGAAAACACCAAGCAAAAGAAAACCCTATTTCTCTTCTGTGCATGAAGTGTGGGATTTGAAATCCAGAGAGCCTCTCTCGTTCCCTCCTACCTCATAAAAGCTACCTCGAATGGCTGAGTCACAAGGAAGATTGCATGCCCTGTTTCTTCAGCTTTGTGGGGCGTAGGATTTGTGGTTGGGGCAGCTCTTCTGTGTCCTACTTTATTTCAGGAGAGTGCTTGACTCTAATTTGCATTGTCGGTGGTGTGAGTGCCAAAGCTAGGGTTAGTTTGAATATGCTTTGAGCATTGTTACAGCATTTTAGAAAGGATATAGTCCTTAGCCGTGGTTCAGAGCGCATCCAAGTCACAAAGACGACTCTCATCGCCAAGGCTGGGTAGTGGCTCGTGCTGTCTACAGTCAGTGGCATGTGCTTCCCTTCTGTCAGAGACTGGGGCTATCCCAGCACTCTGACGTCCCTTGCCCGAGCTGCCTCCCATCTTCTTGTATAAATGCACACAGGTAGGGTAGCAATTCCTGTTTCCAAGTTACTTTCCAAGAAAATCAAGGTACTGTGATCAGTCCTATCAATAGGTTAGGATCCAGAGGGCTGGATCAGCCAATCAGCCTGGTAGACAAAAGCTTTTCACAATACTGATTACAGAGGGAGCCTGACCATCAATTGAAACTCCTCTCTGAACCTTTGTTTTTCAGACAAGGAAGGGCACATAAGGGGAATTTCAGAGAAGATCCAGAAATAGCAGGTGGCTGTCACTGCTGCGCTGTGCTCAGTTTTAATCATCAGGTTGGAGAGATAACATGTCTGGGTTGCTCAGGGATGTACAAATGTAGGTCTGCTGTTTAAATGCCAGAAGTCGGTGTGGAGGGATATGGGTTGTATAGATGAGACTGCGGCTCCTGACAGACCTTTCTACCTCAGCTTTCTCACGCAACACTCCTACCTTTCCCTTTTGGTTATATAAAAGTTTTAGAAGGTGTTAGCAGGCTTCTGATAAAGGTGTTGCAATCAATGATGTATATTTTATTGCACTTTCTGACCTGTGGGTGAGTATTGAAGATGTTTGCTTTTGTTCACCAAACTTAATAAAACAATTTGCTCCAATGCAGGTAAATACTGGGAATTTACCCAGCAAATGGAATTTTAACTGCTGCTGTTTGTTTGCTTTTAAATTTGTGCGGCTTTTTTGCTTGGGTTTGGTTTCTTAGATTTCGAAACCCTTGGTTTCCGCTTTTCAGTTTGTTATAGGTGGCAAAGGCATATTGGCTTTCTGTGGTGTTGGTCAAATACCAACTGAACAGACTCATATTTTGTTCATTTTAAGCAATTGCCATTTTGTCATGAGCAATAGACTTTTTTTTCTGAAAGGGGGCAACCTAATTAATGCAGAAGATCTCTTTCAGTGCTGCTATCTCAACATCAAATGTGTGGTATAAAAAGGCCATCCTCCACCAGAAGCCACGTGCTGCCTCATTAAAAACAAAACCAGGAAACATTTTATTTATTTCAAAAAAGACCGTATCAAAATAGAAATAGGGGAAGGGAGGAGAAGCTGCAGCTGTTGCAGTCAAAGTTTCAACTACAGAGGGTTTTTTTTTTTTAATGCTTGTCAAATTTGACAAGTTCGTGTAGCTTTTGGTTTGCAGAGGTGTGCATAGGTTTACATATATTTACGGGTTTTGTTTCATGCCACTAGATAGTACTTGTTTAATAAACCAAGTGGCGTTATATAAGGTTAGAAGTGATGGTCAAACCCAAACAGTCTTGGTTATTTTTCAATAATGGGGCTTTCACTTGAGTGAGGATGTCAGTTATTTGGCTTCCAGTGCATATGCTTCAACATGATTAATAAATTCTCTTTAGTTAATCTGAATGGCAACACCACTTAATGTGCAATGGGATGAGTCAACGCATCATCCACCCCAGAGCTGAGGGCCAAGCAATCTGTACAGTATTAGCTTTGCGCTGATGCCAAGCAGGCAGCCAAATTCAAGTCCAAAAACTGAAGGAAAATGCATTTCACTTAATTATGTATTTTTGGTTACTTAAATAAGCAAAACCATTTTCACCAATTACACGTATTTGTTTTGTTCCCTACTACAAAAATCAAAAGGCAATTCATACCATTAAGCTGGTCAAAAGAGAAGCTGTTCAGTCCTTGTTGTTCAAGTATATTTGAAACTCCCAAAAGAAATCAGTGAACTTAACTGCTTTGCCTTCCAATCTTGCATCCTACTCCCAAAATGCAGAAGGATTCAATTCACTAATTTCCTGGTGGTTTGTAATTGATAGAGATAAACCAGCTCTGTGATTTTGGTGCCACCTTACTACCCCAGTCTCCAGCAATTTACAGCCTGCAGGAAGACTATGCAGCTTTTATGCCCATCAGTAGCTCAAGCTAGATGTTCTGTATGTCTTTCTCTAACTCAGTTTCTTTAAATTTTCTTTCCAAACCCTCGCGTGATAGTCTAGCCTGCTCCATCTTCATCCCATGCTAGACTTGGTTTCTGTTTTGGGAGAGTTCTTTTGGATCAGCTGTGAAACACGGGGCCAACAGTAAAGACGACCGCTGTCTCTGTGACTGCCGTCTCTGCAAGAAATGCTTCCCGAACGTCCCGAATGCTCTGGTCTCACATCACCACCCTTCTATTGTAGACAAGGTGGTAGAACACTACCTGTCATCTGTTAAACTTGTTTGATTATGCATCCGCATGTCTATCTTGTTTGCTAGGTCTGGTCCAAGACCTGCAGTCAGACCCTGTGGTCCCTTTCTGTTCACGGATGCCTGGTCTAGAGCAGCACTTGGCTTGGACCCATGTATGCTGCTTCCTACAGCTGTTTTTCAGTGCCAACTGCATTGAGTCTGGTTCGCAGTGTAAATACTTGTCTGTGTATTTGGGTATGAAAATATTTTGGTGTTCAAAACAATCAGGTGACTGCAGTATATGAAAAATGTGGAATTTTGGGGCTATTCTCCAAGTGGGCAAAAGTGGAAGAGAATACCCAAGTGGCAAAATGGCTGAAATTCCCTGGGGCCAGAAATTTTCATTAAAAAGGACAATGAGGAACCCTTTGCTTTCATGCTGCTAATTGACCTCTTCGGGCTCTCTGAGGTGGAAATATTGCGTGCTGTTATAGCCCAAGTGAGGGAAATGTATGTTAGAGAAGTTTAGAGCTCATGATGCGTGAGAAAAGGCTGAGGGAAACTGTATTGTTCAGCCTCTAGAAGGAAAGGTGAATGGGAGATCATATTGCTGTCTTCAACTTCCTCATGGGAGGGCAGGGAGGAGACAGAACCAGGCTCTTTTTAAGGTAAGCAGGGGTAGGAAAAGAAGCAACAACAACAATTTACATTATAGGATATTCCAGTTTGACACTGGGAAAGAAAATTTCACCGCAAGAGTGGTCAAGCAATGGGAGAGGTTGCCCAAAAAGATTGTGGAGTATCCATCCTGGGAGATGCTGAACTGAGACTGGAAAGGGCCTTGAGCAACCTGAGCAAACCTATCCTACTCTGAGCGAGAGGTTGGACCAGATGACTTGGAAAAGTCCCTTCCAATTGAAACAGTTCTGTGAATCTATAGCTCTTACTCGGTCTGTCAGGTGCCGGGATTGGCTGGGTGCGTTACCGTTGGGCAGGTGAGGTCTAGGAGAAGGAGACTGTATACCGTTTAATTTACAGGTTCCTTAAACTTTATCTCTCTGTGCTGTGGTTTTGAGAAGCTCTATAAGCTGCCTCCCTTCTTCTCTTTTAACTTGAGGGTATGTGATTTTCCTGTGTCTGCCATTAACACTATACATAAGTGCATCCTGGTTGAGATTGACACTTCAAAATTGAGCCTCAGTGCAACAGGAATTGTTAAAAGACTGAACTGAGCGTCAGAGGTGGACTCAGTGAGCACAGCCAGGCACAGGCTTCAAAAGACAGACTCGAGTGGCTTGCTGTAGGTTGGTCTTGGAGACAGAGTACAAATTAGGATATTTTAGGTATTCTGTCCTAATTATATTCTCATGCTCAGAAAGATTAGAGAAAGAACAAACATCATTTTCTTTTAATAAGAGGTTAATAAGGACATGGGGGAATGGACACGTACACACTGCTTCCTTCAAACACACAACATGCTGTGATGCGTGATATTTCTAAAAGGGGAGAAATGCTGAGATGTTCAGATTGACATTTCAGTGCCTGTCTGATTTCGGCATCTGTCTGAAATACAGAGTTCAATAATCCTATTATGTGTTTCGCACACTCCTCCTCCTTTAGCAACGTGTCTCCCATAACTGCTATAATAAGACAGAAGAGCCAAAGCCTAATTCTGTGTGCCTCATCCTATCATTCAGCAAAGCTGTATTGTCATCAGATGCAATCTATTGTTTTCTTTCCTGCTGTGTGGTATTGATTTTTCTAACCTTTCCTAATGTTAAATTTGTTTGGCTTTTTAACTTTCTTTCCAAAGGTTAATGTTATTAAGTTGAGCAGGTATCTATAAAGCTACAAGTGTTATTGCCTATCTTGCAATCGTTATACTGTCCTGTCATTAAACCCTGGCTGCGCTGGAAAGCTCTGTCTTGAAGATTTTTGTCATTTGGGAATAATATGGTGAAGGTTGACAAGAACTGCACTTGAATTGTGGTCCAATTCTGTGGTATAAAATACTGGATTTGATATATTAGGAGCAATAGATTTATCTAAAACTCTTCTACCATCGGTGAACATGAACTGCACAGACACTAATTCAACAGAGTCTGTAAAAGATGTAAGATGTGAGTGATGCTGCCTGTCCTCTTCCCCAGTACAGTCTGACCACACCAGTCTCTTCCCCATTGTGGCAAAAGGAGCAGTTCTAAAATCTCTACCAATTCCAGACCTGGTTATCTGCATGATGTGGAAAGAGAATGAGAAACCACAGTTTCATGTGAAGGAAGTGATGGCTTTGATGGTGGCATTCGGTCAACACTTTTCAGTAGGCACTACACCAGTACTTGTAGAAAGCACCAAAGGTGCAGACAGTGAATAAACAGTTTCAGGATACTACTGTTAGGTTTTGGTTTTAGTTACCGCTGCCACAGTACCCTCTTTGTGCCAGTACCACGGGCACAGTCACCTGCCTTTAATGAATAGTGCACTTGACATCCCATGTACACATCTAGATTGCATTTCTGTGCCGTGTATTTGATGCCTTTTGTTGAGAACACGCGCAGAAGACCATAGCAGGGCTGACCATAGGATGTCTCTGTGTGGTGTGTCACAGCTTTCTGCTGGAGCTGGGGTAAATGACCTATGGTGCTCTCCAGCCACTATGCTGACGTTACTTTGCCTTGGTGTAGTACCTTGTAGTTGCTCTGAAATATTTCTCTTGTCAAAGAACATCCCGAGAAGCTAGGCAAGAGCTAACCTCAAGTGAAATGTTTTTAATAGTCAAAAGCTGTTGTAGATCATCACTTAAAAAACCAGACAATTTGGTCTTCCCCGGGTGGAGAGCAGAGTTGCAGCCTACCTGCAGCTGCCCAAACCTGACTGCCCAAGGAGGAGATCAGGCTTGTTACTAACCGCAGGAAGGGGTATTTCAAAGTGCTGAAGGAGAGTGGGGGATAAATGTTGTATTTATAAGTAGGTACTTGTAAACCACTTGCTTCTGCTAGTGCTGTGAAGCTGAGGAATGGCCCTGGCAGAAGATAAAATACCTTCCTTCTCTACTGCTAATTGAAGAGCTGGTCGCTCAGGTTCTGTCTCTTCTCCCATGCTCAGCAGTAGCTGTCCATGCATTGATTTAGTCTTCATCTGCCACGTTCTCGTGCTGTTCAAAGGCTGATCGTGAAAGACTGGGGAGGTTCTGTCTGCTCACAGTTTTTCACAGCTTGGTCTCTCTTGCCACTGTCAATGCCAATAACGAGACTGTCTGAGAGCACCCCGTACTTAGTGAATGAGACATCTTTTCATTTAGAGTGGCTTTTAATTTTTCAGATCCAACTGTGAGCTTTCAGAGTGGACCTGAACATCCTTATACCTTTCTTGGGCTCCCTTGATGTCCCTGGCTGCTGTTGAACAACTCACATGTTCATCACAGACTCTAGATGGCTTGTGTCCCTTCTTCCCCTGCCAACTTTGTGTTTTGGCCTTTCCTGGGAAAGAGTGGAGACACGGAGCTCTTCAAACTGTTTGACACCTAGCTCTGAGTCCAGGCTCCAGCTGCATTTTCCCTAGCCTCACTGTGGTGGCTGCAGCATCGCTTCTGCAAGAGAGGTCTTTTATTACACGTGCTGCTGCAGCTATATGATACTCCACTCGGCGAGTCTGTTATTACTGCTTGAAAAAGTATTTGGAGCAATCCCAGGTATCAGAAAGGCTCCTGCTTCTGACCAGGTTTCTTCTCAGAAGTTTTTGAGGCAGGAGGAGAAGAACCATAATTGAAATTATGCCATTACCTCTTCCCGTACCTCTTTCACTTCATCCGAATCCCCTACTGCGTGATGGTTCTGTTTGGGTTTATACGCACTCCGGCTGTGGGGGGAGGCATTTCAGTGGTAGTGTGTGTCTTCCTGTTGGAGGCTCATTACTTTGTGCAGTCGACTAAATTCTATCCATGCACCCATCAGAAAATTTTGTCTTCTGTACCTTTATTTTTACCACTAAAGTAGAGGCAACTTTAATGTTTGGGGTTTTTTTCTCTAATGTAACAGAATGATGCACTTGATACACACAGGCACACATACAAAGGTTCTGTAGTCTGAATGCTTTTCTCTATCAGTTGTTATGGTGTATAGCAGAAACATAAAATCTGTAGATAAAGACAAAGCTAGGAGGCTTTTCAGGGGACCTTGAAGTGGTAGGAGAGGGAACATCTAAATCCAGCATGTATCGTTCTTTCTTTAATTTACGAGGCTTTATTGGGTATTTTGTATCCTTGAAAACTCTTTGAATAGTGACTTGATGTGGTAAATATACTCTTCTTTTTCCATACTCAGCTTTTTTATCAGAGACTTAGGAGTTGCTTTAGCTCTCAATTAAGCAATCTGAACTCCTGCTCTTCGCCGCTTTAACATGCTCTGGTCCGTATTACCGCACTGCAAGGGTATTGTTGTTACATCACTGCAAATTAACTAGTACAGCTGCACCGATTCCGGGAAGCTTGAACACTTTCGTGTGCTTACATTTACACACGTTTGAATATATGTAGCAGAAACGTAGTCACTGCAGCACCAGAGAGGACAGTCATTTTCCTGGAACCTGATCCTGGAAGTTACTGATCACCCAGGGCTCGCTACACCAGAGCTTGTCCACCCAGCAGAGCACCGTAGAACATACTTATCCAACCTCACAAATGAACGCGATGGGTTTTGCATATCTACTCTTGTGTCTGTCAAACCACTGTTTCGTAACAATTTATTCATCTAGGACCTGGGGTCTTCGGGCTCTGTAAGGTAATAGTCTTTTAATGTACTCTGCATCTCCATGCATAGACTTTAAGTGTTGTTGCCTGCAGTTGACTTCACCAAAGACAGCATCAGGTTTTGAAATTGGAAGATGACTGACATTTTTTTTCTCTCTATTTTGCTGCTTCTTCACTAGGGATGTGAGTTAATTGAGACCATGGATCAAGACCTTACAGATTTCACCAAGTGCCTTCAGATACTCCAGAAAAAGATAGAGAAGAAGGGTCTCGAGGTAACGGCGACACATCTTTTCTTTCTGGTTCTTAGTAATTACTCTTCCTCTCAATGTGTTTTGGTTTATGTTTTAAGTTTGCACTGAAATGAAACAGTATTTTCCGTAGCCTTGCCATTCCGCAGTTTTACCGTAATTTACTGCACACCTTGTAAGCATTGGTGCTTCTGCTAAAAGGAATTACACGGTGTGTCAATGAACAAGCATTGGCTTTCTTAAAAGGCAGCTTGTATTGATTTCTGTTAATGAACTGCGCAGAGTGCAGAAGAGCTGTTGCGGCTGGTGTTCGGAGCAAGACTCCCGCTTTGGCATGTAAATGTATTTTCAAGCCTTGGCACCCTCAGCCTTGCTGTTCTTCTCCTTCTGCCCCCCTCCCAAAGGTGAGATAGGAGGCGGAATCTTATCCTGCCAGCATTACGTATGGTGAGCAATACCTCCTTCTGCAAAAGGTTCTTCTGGAATCAAAGGGAACCTTTGCAGAGCAAGCAGTGCGCTAAACTTAAAAGGAGCCATATGGAGTGTCAGCTGCTCGTTTCATCGGAAAGGCAAAGGAGGCAACGTTCCCCCTCCCCTGCCACAGTTTAGTTTCAGAGGCCCGTTTGTTTCATCTCGCTGAGATGCGAAGTTGAAATTCCTTAGGAATTTCCAATATGGTGAGTTGATGGCAGATGTGCTCTTGGGATTGGTGCCCTTTCCTCCCCATGGAGCAGTTGTTCGTAAGGGCCGAGCTCTCTCTTCCGCTCTGTACCTATGGGTGAAAGGAATTGAGATGAAACAGCTGCTTCATCCTCTTACCAACAGTGAGGGCAAGAGTCATGTAAGAAAATTAAAATAACAGCACCAGATGGAAGGAGATGTGTAAACCTCCTCTCTTCCCATTTTCATTGTGGCCAGATAGGGAAGTTGCCTGGTTCCTGAGATCACTGTACTCCAACAAAGCAAAAAGAGATGGAAATGCCCATACCACTCCCTCTTTCTTCTCTTCTCACTCCAGGCTGACAAATAATTAATCAGTTTTTGCTTAAGCTATTTTGAAATGTCTTGATCTTCTAAAGGAGGTTATGTCCATGGGACATTTCAGAGTGCTATCGCACAGCGTCCGTCTGCAACTGCGTTTCCTCTTGCTGCCTTCCATACATACTGTTGTTCATCAGGTTTTTTTCCCCCATCATTATAGAGAGAGATGGGAGGGGTTTTTCAACCACTTCTCTGTCTGGCTCTGAGCCAGGAAACTCTTTATATGATTGGTTTGGGTTCCCCCCCCCCCCATAATTTATCGTCACAAGAGCACACAGGGGTGTCTTCCTATCTAGGACATGAATAATGATGAGTGCTGTGGGAACAGATGAGCCACCTACGCCTAGGATTGGTTTTGACTTTGGCAAGTAAGGTGCTTCCCTCAGCTGAATTGCCCTTAGAATGAAGGAGAACTGGAGTGTTTTCTGGATTCGGTTCAGTATCGAATCCCAGCTATTGCTTTAGAGGGATTTTTTTTTTTTTTTAGCTATCACAAGAGGTTTTATAATGAATAATCAATGTGTGGTTAAAATAAGAGCACTGGAAACATGACAGCTACAGATGCGTTTCAACATTAAGTAGCTTATTTGTAAAACTCTGAATTCTTTGATCACTCTCCTAGGTAAAGCCCTGTTAAGTTGGCTAAAAGATACTGCATTGTAATCCTTGATGATAGTTTGTAACGTACAAGCCAGAGTGTAATTGCTGTAATTGTGTAGAGTTCGTGCCAATGCACGTGTCACGGGTTAGGGCTGGGCCAGCCACTAGACAAATGACAGATGCTCTCTGTTACCACCTCTGCCTTCCCAAAGGGGAAAGAGAAGGGGAGTAAAGGAGGCAGAGTCATGGGCTGGAAAAGAAAACTAAAACTTCTTTAATAAAAGTAAAATTAGAGAATTATATATATACAAATATATAATACCATGACTGGACCCAACTCCCCTGATGGCAAACGTGTCACCTGATGCTGTGGGCAGACACTGGGAAAGGCCCAGACTGGGTCAGCAGCAGGTGCTGGAGCTGGATTCCAGAACTGGATTCAGGAATGCACGGTCTGGGATCGAAGGCAGAACAGACAGAGTCTGCCTTGGTCGTCGGCTGTTGAAGAGGAGAAGAAGAGGGCTTGACCCTCATGATCCCTCAGCTTTATCCCGAAGATGCCGTCTATGGGATGGAACCCCTTGTTGGTCAGTGCAGGGTCCCCTGTCCCGTCCGCTCCTCCCCGCAGGTGCAGCCTCTCACTCACTGCACCCCACCGTGGCACACAGGATTGAGCAGTGACCTGGGTCTGCACAGCAGCCAGCGTCAGCCAGAGCCTTTCTGCAGACCAGTCCCTGGTGGTGACTGTAAACATCAAATGCTGTCCAGTGCTGTCACTGCTAGAAGCCGATGCTGTCTGCACAAACGTGCCATAAACTTCAGGACATGCAGTCACTGAGAAGAGACTGAGCTGAAAACTAAAACCACTGAACAGAACTAAGTCTGTTCTAACTCAAACCAGGACAGCACGTAACCCAAGGTTTCAGTTTTGTTATACTTTCATGCTGCTTCATGTTAAGATGTGCTATAAATACATTCTGAGTTTTTCAGAGGTGCAAAAAGTACCACAGAGAGGTTTTCTAAAACGAAGTACCATGTTCATTAAATCCTAGCTGCTTCTTGCTTGCAGCGTCTGTCCCATAAAACCGAGGAAGATGCCATCAGCTGATTCAGGCACAACCGCTGAAGGATACGTTTCTATTTTTGGTCTTCTGCACTTTCTGACATAAGGAGTTTCAAGAAGTTGTTGATCCAACTTAGGCAACTAATACGTTGTGCTGAAGGATAATGATGTCCAACAGCTTTCTTAGGGGGCACCTGTGTGGGAGTGAAGGTGAGATGGATACTCCGTGCCCCCAGGGGAGAGAAGGCTGCAAATTAGTTTAGATTTTACTGGCTGTTGGAGAATTCAGTTTGTGAAGAGACCTTAGCAATGTCTTTACCAGAAGGAAAGATGCAGCTGGTGTTGGTGGTCATCTGAGGCACACGTCTGGGAGGAAAAACACCTTGTTAGTTCTTGAACAACTTGTTTGATATAAACAGCAGTAATTCTGTCTTCTAGAATAATTAGCCAAGTTCTTACCTGTTTTTTCCTTACGTCTCTCTTAGAATAGTTCCTGAATCCTCAGGATCATTCATTTCTGGTTTACATTGCCTATTTTGGTTCATAGCCAAGTCATGCAGAGAGCAGCACTGGGGTCATTTTGTGATATCTATAACTCACCTAATTATATGTATTTATAATTACATGCTGCAGTGACTGTTAGAACAAGCTGTACCCTTTATATGTGCAAGCTGGAATCAGTCTTAATCTTTCCCTCTCCACAGCCCTAATTCATTTGTGAATTGCAGTGTATTGGATGGGTGAAGCAGTGAAGTACCACCAACAGAATCTGACTGCTGAAGTTTCTTTCCAACCTAAAGGCTGTTAGATATTTCTCTTTCTCTTTCTGCATGCCTGTGAGTACGCATGCACACACATGCATCTGCATGTATTTATATAAACACACAAATATGCTGGTGGCATACTTTCCCGGCCCTATGTGATGCTTTTTTAATGTCTTAATAACTGTGTTTATTTCTTCCATGTGTTTCTTTTATGTTGTTTATGGTCTGTTGAACACTCAGGTGTGCACATTTTGCTTTACTGCTTTAATCACTGTTTTATCCATTCTGTGGTTACGTGATTACTTTTTCTTCATTACAAGGCCTGCAAGTAAACTTATTTACAGTGATTTCTGTCTGATACTACTCCCTTTTCTTCACTTTCTCTCATGTAACACAAGCTATTTCGAGAACCCAACGGAACTGCCAAAATGATAAACGTGCTTACACTATCTCTTATTTAGAGATTAGCAGATCTTGCATTAAAAGTGAACATTATTATCTTCAATTTGCACTTCAGGAAGGAAAAGTACAGAAGCAAGTTGCCCCCAGTCTCCCAGCATGCTAGTGGTACAGCTGGGGATGATCCTCCCACTCCCAGTCTTCATCAAGGGCTCTTGCCACAAGTGTCCCTGGTCTGACTCGCAGGCAGCTTAGAGCAGCTCAGGCCAGCAAGGAATGGAAATGTGTTTTTCAATTATGCATCTCCAAGAAGAATCCTCATAATGTAAAGATAGATTTAAGCCATTATTTTTATCTCAGAGTTATAAACTCTGCTTTCTTTAACTGTTTCATCTAAAATGCCATTTAGGCTTAAAACTAAGCTCTGGGACTTTTAATTTAACTTTATTATCTTTTCTGCTTAAAAGAAGTTAAAGCAGCTCATTTGGTTATATGGGCTGAAGATACAAAAAATGAATTTTATTGAAAACTACATGCCTTTTAGTGCTTTAGTGTTAGTGTGTTTAAATTGATAAAAGCATCAGTGTCAATATGAAAAAATGAAAAAGCCCAAACCAACTCTTCCTAAAAACCCTTTGCAGTAGAGGGATACTACACTAACATTTCCATCTTGAAATTACACTTTAAAGGTTCCATCTGTCAGCAGTCTAGGATATTACTTCTTTTAAGCGAATGCAAGCATTCTTCTCTTTGCCCTTTTAAAGACAGCGTCGAATCAGTCCGCTTGCGTTTCTGATGGGGAGGCTAAACTCAACATAGTGTTGGGGAAGTCCTGTGTTCAGACCGTGCTGAAGAGAGGACCACCAAGTGATGTCCATGTACCACCTTCAGCTACGCAGTGTTCAGACAGCTTATTAAGCACTCTCTGGTTTGTCTTTGCACAAAGGGAAAGACCCTGAAGGAAAACAGGAAATACTCGAAAATGAAAATCAGAAAATACATTAAAAGACAAGGATTTCTTACAGAAAGAGCAGGTCCGTGTGGAAAGTGTCTAAATCCTGCAAGTACTGGGCTCTGCTTGGCACAGCTTTGGTCTTGTCTGTCAGTTGAGGTCATTCCTGATGACGTGACATTTTTGTAGCAGTAAGTCTATATCAGCTTCAGTTCCTGACTGAATCGTAATTTTCCTGCTTGTGTTAGTAGTTGATAATTTCATGGTGGATCACCATTCATTCCTGAAAACTTTTGGGGACCCAGAACAGGAGCAGAAATGGTTTTTAAAGGAAAGCTATAGGAATAAGGACAGGTCATTACTAGGATTTGGGGACAGGGAAGTAACTAAATACCATAAATAGGGGGAGAGGCCATGTGGAAGATACCAAATCTGGCATGGAGATGGAGGGCGAAGCTTTTACAAGGGTCCTGACGTTTGTGGCTCTGTCTCCATATTCCACGTAGGAGGCAGGGCTAAGAATGAACCTGTTAGTTTTCGTGGCACTGTTGAGTTTTTCTTCCTAATGCCTCACATGAAGAGAATAGAAAATGCGAATGAGTATATTTTAAGGGAAGTTAAGATACAGGTAATGAAAAGCTGTCTGTACTGTCAAGTGCTGTATCAAAAGATTTTAATGAGTTATTAATAGTAATCCTCTTCATAAACCTTTCCTGTCAGGAAAGAAACAAATGGATCTGAAGTGTTTCCTGTTAATTCCCACTGCTAAAATGTAGGATTTCGTAATACCTTTCAGCAGGAGTAAATCCCTCTTACAGCGTGTATAGACCTATCCTTGAGTGCTGACTGGTTTGACTTTAAGGTCCTAATCCACCTTCCAGGAATGCAGTATCTAACCCATCTTTCCCACTGTTGAATTATTTTAAGGCTTCCCATAGTAAAGGGCTGCTGAAGTGCATTTCTTGTAATACAGGATATCACAGAGCCATATTGGTTGGAAGAGACCTTTAAGATCATCGAGTCCAACCGTTCACCTTGCACTGCCAGGGTCCCTAAACCATGTCCCTCAGCGCCACATCGACACAACTTTTGAACACCCCCAGGGATGGGGCGTTCCCAAAGAGAAACACCCTAATTTCATGTGAAGGACGCAGGTTGTCTACCTGTTCCACTGTAGCTGTGGGCATCAAGACACACTGAATATCTTTGTGTTAGAGTAATTTCATGCAAAATGGGTGCCTGCAAGAACACAGTGCACCTCATACTGAGAAATTTTGTTAGGTAACCCTTGCGTGCTCTGTTGGCGTTCGTATTTGGTCCATGAAGATAATTTAAAGAAAAAAGGCAGAAGCAGAGTGGGATTTCTGGAGAATGCCCTGATTTTTGTTTGTTTGTTTAAAAAAGATAAACACCATATCAAGCTTTGGGGAGGAGAAGAACAAGGGAGAAAATACCGTTTATTTAGAGAGAGATCAAGGATACGCTCATGAACAAAACTGTGGAAGCTGATGAGGAGGCAGCTACTGTTCTGTCAACTTAGTCAAACATACGTTTGAAACAGAAAACGTGAGATTATTACAGGTGATTCACTGCTCCCTTTGTCCAAACAGGACAGTTTTGTAAATATTTTTGATAGGAGAGGTGATTCTCCTCCCCGTCCAGCCCCTTCCGCATTACAGGAGCACAGCAGCCCCGATGGTGGCTGCTGCTGATGTAACCACCGTCGTGCAGGGACAGCCGGCGGGCGACACTCACGTACCACTGTTCTCAAGAGACTGTCGAACTTGCATTGACAGAGTCTTGAAGGTGGATGCTGTAACAGGATGTCTTGAACACCCCTGGGTTTTGACACCAGGAATTTCTCTGCAGTTTAAGGACCGAGAGCTCAGTTTGTTGCCTGAGATGTTCATAAATAACTTGGTTAACTTTTTTTCTGTTTGACACATGAATACTGTGGTGTTATGAAATCTCTTGTAAGTTATGAGTGGTTTTATGAAATTCTGTTTAGTTAATGGGATGGAAGTTTATCTTTATAATTAAGCATATTAAGAAAATTGTGCTGGTACAGCAAATTTTAACTGCAGATTATAATAGTCACAGCATTTTTTACATCTCAAGTATGATTTCTTCTTACTAAATTGAGAAGATTGTCAAGAATATATGGCAGGGTTTTGGCTATTGGTGAGATAGTTTCATAAAAACGTTTAGCAGTTTTCTACATCTGTGAGCACAGAAACACTGGCTTGAGGGAGAACAGCTTCCTAACTTCATCACCTGCAGTGATCTGGTCCTTAAGCAGTAGGTGAATCAACAAATTAACCTTTTTCTGTTGCTTCTTTTTTATATCCTATTCAAGGAAACTTATTTAACCTAAGTGGTGCATATAGGAGTGCTTCCTTACTGGTTTTGGTGGGGATTTTTCCCGTGACGTTTTTGCCCTTTTTGTAACGTATGGCCTTTGAACCATCAAGAGAAGCAGTGAAATTGTAATACTGGTAAAACCTTTTGAAGCTGTGGTGGGTCTTTCTCTTTTTCCTTTTCCTTCCCTAGAAAAGAGTGTTGGGGGCAGAGGAAGATACTTAGACTGTTTCAAAGTAAAACTATGTGGCTGGTGCTACATAGAAGTGGTTCAACCTGTAGTTACCTTCCCCTGACCTTTAACTATAGACATCTTGGCTGACACCAGCAGTGTCCCAGAAGGGGCGGATGGGCTTACCGAAATTTAACTCTTCACAAATACTGTGAAAATGATGCAGCTTGCTAATACTTGAAAGGCTTCCACAGCACTCCCACTGTAAAAAAAAAAAAAAAAAAAAAAGCATTAGCACAAGCCCAACAGAGGTGGGGATTGAAGGGTCTTCCTAGCAGAGATACGCTGGCAGCCAGGCTTTGCTAGTTCTGTTGCTCGTGCTGTTCTCTTTTTTTAAATCAGCTACCTTTTAATTTGACTTTGTCATTGCTAAGGAGGAGACTCAGCGGGTGGTCTCTTCAACTTGCCTAAAGAACCCATCGAGCCTCCCTTTTAAACAACTGAGCACTGAACAATTAAAGCTCAATATTTTGTGCAAATTAAATGTGAGCATAAAATGTTTATAGCTTCACAAGCGCCTCCAGTTTAAGAAATCACGCTTCATTTCTTTTTAAGTGCATGGCTAAATTTATATGGTCTAGAGGACAGTGTAGAAAAATAAATAGATTCTGTAACGGGTGTAAGCAGACATTATTTGGGCTATGTTTAGCTTACCTGCTATAAATGCCGAACCTAATCTGAAAAGGAAAATTGGCATCCAAGATCCTAACCTACTTCCTTCAACATAAGACTATCTCCAGCCTCTTAGAAACAAAAGTATAAATTCAGGACTTCTTTCTGCAAATCTGCACTCCCATGGAAAAAAATAATAATAATTCTGTACTGCCCAAGTAGTCAGTGAAATCACTCAAAAGAGGAACCATTCACAGAACAGGGCCTGAGAGACACGGGAGAAATTTTCCATTTTAGTTTCAGGTCTTATATCTGTCCTTTGAGTATAATAGGACAGGCTATTATCCCCTTGTTCATCATGAAGATTAATGTTCAGAGCAGCTGAAAATATTACTGTTCTGTTGGGACCTATCGGGAGATCTTCAGACCTGTGTGAACCCAAGTTAAACTTTTTAAATAGCAGAGCTAACGTCTTGTCCTAGTTAGGCACAAATGCCTCTTTCTCCTTTATCTTGTCTCCGATGCTGCTGCAAGAGAGTGAGGATGCCCTACAGCTCTGCATTATTTGTGGCGTCTTTTATACAGGCTTCATTGCTAACTGTTAAGATAAGCAGGGAAAGCATCTGAGCCATTAACTCTTACTCAGATGAAGTTAAAAAAAAAAAAATCACTCTTTAATGAAAATGGAGATTTTTTTTTTTAAATTTCCTTTTCTGCATTTTTAATGGAATGTTTTCCATTAAAAATCTGTGATTCCTTCCTTGAAATTTGATACCTAAATTTAATGCGACAGAATGGAAATTTAAAAAGGCAGAAAATTAGTTTTAAAGAAAAGATGCATCTGGTTTAGGAAGTCACAGGAAAAGATATCACTGCTCATAGCGCTGAAGTTGGCTTTCTCTGTTCACCTGGGTATAATCGCCTGTGGGCGTTTCATACAGCAGCCTTTGTCTACAGAAAACCTGCCCCGTTGCCTTGGAATACCACAGGTTTGTTGAGCCTCCTTTGTAGGCTTTCCAAGGACCAGCATCTGGGCAGGAGCTGAAACAAAACCACACAGCGGTGAGTTGGGAAAGGAAAGGGAGCGCTGTGGCCGAGAGAGAGACGCATCTTATGTTCTTCCCAGCCTTCGAGAGAAGCAGAAATGTTAATGAGTTAAGTGATGTCGGTTATTAGTTAGGCTGAAGTAAAGGCTTGTATTGGGTTTGTGTACCAGGTGGCTGCAGGAGTCTCTGCGAGGAGGGGGGGGGGCCGGAGCTGCCCCTGGCTTTCGCAGCCCCTCTGCAGGACACAGCCCGGCCCCTCAGCCGCAGGCGGGCACCTTGGGGACAGCGCAGTGGAGAAAGAGCTGTGAGAAACAGCCCTGCGAGCGGGGGGAAAGCAGGAGGAGGGGCTCCAGCCACCCTCCTTGAAGTGACTCCCCTGGAAAAGCCCCCGCCAAGCAGGTGGATCTGTCCTGAAGGAGCTGCAGCCTGTGGAGAGCCCATGCTGGAGCAGGTATCCGCCCTGCAGCCCATGGAGGACCGTGGCGTAGCAGATCTCCACACTGCAGCTGGTGGAGGGCCCCGTGCCAAAGCAGGTGGGTATGTCCTGATGGAAGCTGCAGCCTGTGGAGAGGAGCCCAGGCAGGAGCAGGCTCCTAGCAGGAGCTACGGCCTGTGGGAGACCCACGCTGGAGCTGTTTGTTCCTGAAGGACTGTGCCTCAGGGAGACGACCTCGTGCTATAGCAGGGGAACAACATGAGAATGAAGAAGAGTCAGAGAGGAGCCGGTGTGGACTGACCACAGCCCCCCATTCCCTGCGCTGCTCAGAGGAGGGGGGACATAGAGGAGTCAGGAAAGAAGGAGTGGGCCTGGGAAAAAGAGGGGTGGTGGAAAGGTGGTTGTCGTTTTGTCTTTTTTTTCTCTAACTTGGTTTTTAATTTGCATTAAATTAAATTAATTTCCCCCAAGTCGAGGCTGTTTTGCCTGTGATGGTAATTGGTAATTAACGATCTCCCTGTCCTTGTCTCAACCCGTTAGCTTCTTCATCTTATTTTCTCCCCCTGTCCTGTTGAGGAGGGGGAGTGAGAGGATGGTTGGGGTGGGCACCCGGCCGCCAGCCAAGGTCAACCCACCACAGGCCTGTTACGGAAATCAAAGAGGAGCTGTCGGTTCTCGTGGAGGTGTGCAGAGGCACACGCGCTCTCAGCGATCCGTGTCCTGGGATGTACATCCTGTTTGTGGGCGTGCAGGCAGAACTTAGCGTCTCTGATCCATCAGGTCCTGAGCAGCCAGGGACCTTCCTTGTGCGAGACCAGCTCTCTGCCAGCGTGCTGCAGCAGGAGCCAAGGTCCAGGCAGGGCTCCCTGATCTGGCTGGTGACCTGTATCCCTTTGGGGAAATAACGGACGGTTTTAGTGAGAGTCTTCAGAGCAAAGATCCTCTTCGCTGCGCAGTGCCCTTCCACCTGCTGGCCCTGCGATTAACCTTCAGCACAGGCTGCAGGCTGGCTCCCGTTGGGGAGTGTGGGGTGACAGTGGTCAGCACGGCGGGGTGGGGGTCCTGCTAGCAGGGACGCGGTGGGTTGTAGTTGTGTTGTCCTGCTGATCTTGTGACGACACGGGAACGTGTTGGAGGGAGGGGCAGGAAGGCTACTGCAGTAAAGACTGCCAGCCAGAGTTAAGTGAAATGTCAAATACAAAGCTCACGATGAACAAATTCTCTTGAAGAAGATAGGATCACTTTTTATCCTCCCTTGAGTCATTCACTGATGTGGGTTTTTAGTTTTTTTCTTTTTTCTGCTCCTGGAGGCAGTATATGAAGAGATTAAAAACACAGCATGTGCCAAACGCAGCTTTTGGCACTAGATGCGAGTGGATATGAGATCGTTGAAGAGATTTTCTAGACAATTTTAGCATAATCTTTGGAGGTCCTGTTGCATTGCTGCTAATACAAATCCAGGGCTTGCTTTCTTGGGGATACGATAGTTTACAGTGCTTGGTTTTCCATTTCGGTGGGGGTGATACCGCAGAACGCACCGTGGATTACAGTGCTTCAGCTGTGGGAACTGAAAGCTTAGCCTGATGCTTGCGTCTTTTCATACTGCTTTAAAAGTTGAGAAGATTTTATGATTTTTCAGAAGACACATGACTGGTAGTCCTGGGATCCCTGTTCATGCACAGAATAAATGTGTCAGGGTAAAAAGCCAGCTCACGTTTACCTCTAAAGCCTCAGTAATCAGATTGCTCCAAGAGTTTTAGTGCACTTATGTCTACTCACAACAGCAAGGTATCAGTCTGGGGTAGGGACAAGCCCTTCATCCACAAAATTTGAGGCAATAAGGAATTCCAGTGATGCTGGTCTCACAGACAGCACGACTGGAGAGCCGTGCTCCGGCTGACCAGCAGTAGCAGAGCGGGAGTTATTGCTGTCCGTACCCTGAGGCACAGGGAGTACTGTTTGATCAAGGTCGGACAGGAATGTTCAGCACAAGAGCGAGCAGTCGAATTCGGATTGCTTGGGGTCCAGCAGTTCACGTGGATTTTGTAGATTAGGTTTCAGTAAGAAAGAACAAAGTCAATGGTTACGAAGTTTATGTTCCACGAAATTTATGCCAGATGATGTTATATACAGCCTCAAACGTTCCATTCACCTGCCAGAGAGAGAAAAGCCAGAGCACTGAAATGAAATCAAGAGATGCAAACACAAGTCAATAGCAGAACCAAGATTAAAATGTTTCCAGCTACTCCAGTCTGTGACTGGATTTTGAGATTATCTTTCCCTTTTCCATTTTACTAACATACATGTTGCTTTTTTCAGCAGACAAATGCAATCGGTTCCCATGCTTATTGTCATTAGCAGCAAAAAATAGCCTCTTACTTGAGATAAAAAGGGTTACGAATAGAGACAGCGCTTGGGTAAAAATGTAAGAAAATGAACACAAGAAGCAAGGAATGCTTTGGGAAGGAGCTGGAACAATATGACGTAAAAATCAGTGAGGTGACGATGAAGCTTATTGAAGGTTATCATCTCAGGATGGCAGGCTTCAGCCCCGAGCTCTCGTTCCCACGAGGAGTCCGATGGCTGAAGCAATGAGCAGATTCCAGCTATAGAGAGGGTTCTTCCTGAGCGGAGTTCAGATGCTGCTGTGTGGCTGGACGTACCATTCCAGTAGGAAACGAATGCCATACCTCTTATGTAAACTAGAGGGCCAGTATGACCAGCTCAAATGGACGGTATTTTGCTATATATTCAGCAATGGGTTGGGGGATTTTAATAGTTCATTGAATTTACATTGCAATTTTCTGGATGATATAAAAAAATGACTGTGATCTGGCCAGCACAAGAGCTCTCATACAGCTACGGGAGAATGACCTGAAGTCTACTCTGGCTCATTTGTTACCAACAGAAGTGCTTGTGGTGTTTTAAAGTCATCAGCACTGAAGCTGATGCAGAGACCAGAAAGGATATATCCCTGTTTTCAAACCATGTTCTGAGTTGACAAAAGTTTATTATGAAGAAAAAATGCTTTTCTTGTAAACTTATCAAAATCAATAAGGTGTCAAAACGATAAAGCATTCACGCTACTACTTAACAGCTTGCTTTTCAGCATATCCTCTACCTCTGTATATAGGGATCTCAGCATATAATACAGTTCAACGCTCTATGTGTGTTGCTGCAGTAATTTTATTCTCTACATCATATTCCTCCAAACCTTTCAATTAAAGGAATAATGGTATGAATGAATGGTAGGAAATTAAGAATGGCTGTGAAAGGTGAAAAGATATCCGTGAAGTAAGGTGATAAAAGGAAGCTGTGTTCAAAGCAGATACAATATGTGACCTGTAATTGGCATGGAAATATCTTAGGTATTAGCAGTGCGTGGTCTCAGGGGGAGGGAGGTTTATTCATGGCTCCAGAGCTTTTAGGACGTCTCGATTACTGCTGCCTTCCCTTTTTCCTTTAAGGGAAGTTGAGGTTCGTTCTGCTGGTTGTTGTCAGTAAACGTGTTCCCTTTCTCTGAGACTTAGACGCGTGTGTTTCCAAGTTGTCTGGCTGAAACTGAGCTCATGTGGAAGAAATACCTTTGAGTTGTCTGTCCAGAGCCCTACCCATACCCTGGGGAGAGGATTTCTTATCGGAGGTAACGAGCACAGTTTTGAAAACAATGGGCATCCTTCGCTGTCCATTGGAGCCTTGGACTTTGCTCTTAGATGTCGTGGCGATGCGGACGTTACAAAGCTGGATGTAGCACTCTTTCCGCCCACCCAGGCGGTTCCCAGCTTCCTGTGTCCTGTCAGCCTTCTCCTTAAGTACGTGTTCCTCAATCGTATAGTGAAAATCTTCTTTGTGTGTAACCCGTCCGGTGTTCCCAGAAGGATGGCGTTTAGCAGGCCCACGGTTTGCAGGATGATGTTCATTTCAGTAGTCACCGTGAGAGCGGGAGCAGGAGCCTGAGCAACTTCATTCTGACGTGGTGGCAGCCTCGACCCCCCTCGGTTACGGCACCCTCTAAATTCCAGCTTAGGGGAGAAGGAGGAAATACATGCTTGAACTGCCAGCCCAAGGTCTTTCTTTATGCTTCCCTTCTCCTTTTAACTTCCCTGCTCTTCGGCAGTGACTCCTAAAACTCTTTCAAGAGATACTAACGTGTATCATTTAAAGATGACCGAATCCCACCCTGAGATCTTCAACTCCTTTAAATTAAAGCTCGGTAGTCTTCAAAGGTGCTGTGCAGCATGATTAAGTCAGGTCATAGATAGGCTAAGAGAATACGTGGCCCTCGACACTGTGCCTGCAATGGTCTAAGCTGTTCTTTGTAGTTATTTAGGATTTTATATCCTTTTTTCAGGAAATGAATGACACTGTGCGAAAACAAATTGTGTCAGGGGGCTGGTGATGGGACGTTTAAGTGAAGCACGGACATTTCAGTCGAAGGACAGCGTGTTAGTCAAATGCTACCTGCCGGGCTGATTAGCAGTAACAGTATAATTCTGTAGCCTGCGTTACGCAGGAAATCATTGCAGAAAAATGAATGGCCTTTCCTGTCTGTAGTGTGGGAATGTATAAATGTCCTGTGCTTGAGTAGTCATTTTGTCTGAGGTTCTGGAATGACCAAGAGCCCTGTACGTGCTTTCATGGCACGTTTCTTTTCTGAAGTGCTTGGCAGAGCTAGAGGAGCAACGATTGCAGGGAAGGCACTGATTGCTTTGTTAGTTGTGGGGTTTTTTTTAACTGGGTTGATAGCTTTAGGATGAAAAGGCTCTTGAGGTTTTTGTTGGACTTTGCCTGTCTGTATTTTTGCTAAATAAACTAAGCGTGTTTACCTAGACCTTCAAATAGAGGCTTTAGTAGTGCTACGCTGTCGGGCTGGGATGCGTGTCACTGCTGCCAAGCCTACCCGGCGAAAGGCAGGACTGCCAGCCGTCACAGAACTGCGGAATTTTAGCTCTTCTCTCTGCCTGCTGCTCTCAGACTGCTGCAGGTTTGTTTGCCTACCTGTCACATACTTGTGTTTTTCATTTTCACAGCCCATGCAAACCCTAAATTATAGCTACATTCCCCGTACTGTTGCTATTGAATAAGGAGTAGGACTTCGAGATAATTTCTGTCATACTTTATCATACAGAAATTTTTTTTTGTTATGTTTTTCTTCAACTTGCAGCACTCTGGCAATCTGTCTCTCAAAAAGCTGCAGTCACTGAGCAGTTCGTTGTTTGAGATGGGCCCTGTACTTCACAGGAAGTACATGTGTGTGAATAGCAAAGCAGGATTTTTCTGACATACGGACTTCTACAAGGGAAGGAAGACACATTCAGAATGTTATTGCATCATTTCAATTGCAAGGCAGAGGGAACTCTGTGTTGCCTTCATTCTTACCTTTTAAACCGTAGAAAATATCAAAGCCAAAACAAACAAGTTTGTGTGTGGTGAGACATACATACCTAGGAACTATACAGTGGTTGCTCAGCTTTTTGAAGACCAGGCTCAGCTAGGCTAATACTCAAGCTTCACTCCCATTGATCACAAGAAAAACAGCTGACGTGTGGATCCTGACGCTTTGCAAAGCCACCGTAACTTCACTGTGGTTCCAGGCTAATGTAGCAGATTTTCCCCATGGTCTCAACCTGCTAGTTGTCTGGTAGGGAACTGATACTGGTGGATCTTTTTAGTAATATTATTTTCAGAGAACTGATTCACTCTTTTAAATCCCAGTCATCACCAGTCAAACAAAAGTAGTTTGTTGATACGCTGGAATCCATAAAATGGAAAATGTATTAGCTAGGAACACATGCCTTTTACCTTTTGCTGGTTTGTCTCCCGTTTAAGGATAAGGTTTCCTACCATTCGTGTTCTATTGGTTGTGTCTTAGGTCTGCGATCTCTGTGATCGGCACAGAAAATACATGCTGTGTGCGGTACAAAAAGAGCTTTTTGTTTCGATGTTTGCTGCTAATACAATGTGTTGTATTGATCCACTCTGGCTTCCCAAGTATTTTCCTGATGGTGATGAGAAAGGTGGTATAATTCTTCACCAGAAGGAAAAGAGCTTAATTTTCATGCAAACCACTATTCAACAGAATCGTAAAGCCCTAGTCCTGGTAATAAAGGTAGAAGCTAATGCTATTAATACATCATTCCAGATACACAGAGCACCATTATGTGGCTCCCGGGTTGAGTAAAATTTCACGTAATCATAGTGGCCAGAGACTTGAGCCCTATAAAGTTGGAAACTTCACCAGATGGCCACTGTCAAGGCAACTTCTAAAGACTTAAGAGCTGCAAATGTGTTAGGGCTCATATGACATACTCAGCAGTAGCTTTTTAAAATGCAATTACTGAACATAACCGATCCACATTATGGAAGTAATAATAATAATCCTTTGCACTCAGTGACCTTTTATCTGAGGACCCAAAAGCTCTTAAGCAAGGCTTTGAAATACTCCGTTTCTGCTTATAGGAAATAAAGTGTTCAGAGTCTTGATGGAGTGTGAGAGAATTGAGCAGCAGCAGCAGCCCGACGCCATGGCCGATTCAAGCAGTCAGGCAGTGTTCTCTGTGGGTCTGGGACTGGGACAGGGGAGTGCTTCTATTCCTTTCCCTGTCCCTGACACCTGGGAGATGATGTCCCAGTCGCTTGGGGTGGAACCTCCTACTTCAACAGTACTGCTCATCTTGAGTAGAGCCAGCCTGTGGGAATCCTTGTACATTAAAATGCAGGAACGAGAACGACATATAATGGCCTTAATGTGAAAATTCCTTTCTTTACTCTGTAAACTGTAAGGATAATATTGAAATGATGTTACAGTCCGGGGGTACTACGGCTCAGATGTGCCACACGTAGCTGAGGAGCTTAGATGGGTAGTGCTGTACCTTAGGCTCCGTATATTCAGTGCAGACAGGTAAGTACCTGCAAAGACTGGCCTGTATTTCAGGGAGAATGGTTACTGTCTTTTAAAAAGTACTACATGTGGGCCATGAATTTACTGAGGTTTACTCAGCCTCAAAAATCACATAATGGTATTTATCACTAATGGGAGTAAATAACTGTATATGACATTTGCTTTTGTATGGTCAGTAGTTATTTTTTCTTTTTCCCCCCCCCCCCAAAGTGATTTTTTTCTTGATTTTCAGGGTCTAGAGATCACGCATATAAGTTTTCTTGATGACCATTTTTGTTTTATCTTTTAGATCGATGTGATTGTGGCTTTGGGTGGACTTGGAGGACGCTTTGACCAAACAATGGCATCAGTGGAAACACTTTTTCACGCCACAAATATCACTCCTTTTCCAGTGATAGTTATCCAGCAGTGCTCACTGATTTACCTGCTTCAACCTGTAAGTGTTGTGAAAAGTTACTTTATAATGACACTGACCTTCCGCCCACCCTGGAGTTCCTGACAAACACAAGAGCTCTTATGTGGTCTGAGGGGTCACACGTCACTGTGATGGGAATCCAGCTAGCATCAATGAGGGAATTTATCTAAGATGTGTTATTTTTGTGGGGTTTCAGTTCTGTTATTCCATTTATTGATTCATAAACCAACACACAGAAAAAAATCTTGCTGGGCTTTTGCTTCTAAGATTTAAATTAAGGGCAAATCTAAGCATCAAAGAGTCTTCTCTAACAGTGATTCATTTATTTGTTTGGAAGTATCTTTTCCTGATGTCAGAACTTAACTAACTTTCCCCATTTATCTTGGAAAGTTTATTTCATTAAAATAAATAACGTTCACAGGTAAATTGACAAAACCCTGCAGCACACGTGCTTCGTTGTAATTCGAGAAAAGCATTAATAAGGTTCTGTGAGATTATAGATTTAAATTCACAGGGGCAGATGCTGTATTAACAGCTCTGAAGCACTGTGTCTGCAGGAAAGGTAGCAGGCACGGGAGCTCGTTTGCCAGTACGACGAGAAATTATTCTGATCATTAGTTGCACAGATAAATGGGTAGAGGCAGCAGAGTGAGGGGGGAAAGAGCAAAAGGATAACTGAAGTCTGGAAGCGAGGAGTAACTCACTTGTGATGGATCTGTGGGTGCAGTACTTCACTGATCACTGTAAATGAATTTAAAGATGTTTTTAAGAATGTATTGAAAAGCTGAAATAAGATGGAGAATTCCCAGTTCAGCTTACAAAACACTTACTTGGACTGGAAAGACTTTTAATTCTTTTCATTCATCTTTTCTGTAAGTGGCTTTAAAATGTCATGCCTTAGGTTGCTGTCAGAAGAGTCTTCAATGAATAATTAAATCCTTTGCAGCTTGAAAAAAATCATGATCTGTGCATTGAAATAGGATTGGAAGGTTGCTAATCATTTGGGTTTGCTGGAAACTTCTCTATGTTCTGGCTTTAGTAATGCTGTACGAGACGCATTTAAAACTTCTTTGCTGATGGGGAGAGTTCCACAGGATGTTAATTTTTTTTCTGCCGTTTCTGGCTGTCGGTCTGTATTGCCAGCAACTGCCTGCTGTAACTTCAGGCTGATCCTCGCATTCAGATCCAGGGGGCGGGCCGTTGAGACAATCTTAACGCTAACTTTGACACCACATTGCTTCTCATGGTTGGTTTAAACTTGTCACTGTCAGCATCTTCAGTCAACTGTCGTGGTACCTCCAGATAAGAATATTAATCCTGCATAATTTATACACAGAAAGAAGTGAGGAACCTAGGCTATTTTTTTGGTATAGAGTTCAGCGTGATATTTTCCCCTTGTAAACGGACACAATCATGACATTCTCTCTTTTTCCCCTCTCCGCTTTGTAATTTAAAATCAAGGTAGGAGCGAGTTGAACACAGTGGGAGACCCACTGACTTTTTGAAATGCAAGTCTGGAAACTGTGCAACAAATGAAGCAAGGTTTTGAGATTCAAATGCTAATGCAATGATAAAGTTCAGAGCTTGTTGCTTTTTCTGTAAAACGTAGATCTGAAACCTTTCTCTTTCGGGGAAGGAGAATCTGATCTTTATTGAATTCTTCAGATAAAATATGTGAGCAAAATATAACCATGGGTGTGCTTCAAAATAGCATTAGCCCTCCGTTCTCTGTACTGGGAGACTGGCATTGGTTCTCTGTCCCGTGTACCTCGGCAGAGGCTGAAATATTTGGATAGAGCAGATGAACTGGTAATCCCATAGCAGCCCTAGGAAGGACACAAAGGGGAATAACAAGTTAAGCTGCTGAGTTTTTAGTTACTAATGCAGAAACTAAGAGAAAGGTGGTGTGAGTAGATAGATCTAAGTACATCATAAATCCTATTAAGTAATTGCTTTGAAAGAAGTAATTTCCCAATATTACAGTGTTGATACAGAGGGGTCCAGCAGATTTAACAGATATCAATATTTAACCCTTGTGAAGGGACCACAGTGTTGTAGGAAACGGGCTTACAGACTTGCTAGAAGTCTTCAGGGTGATAGAGGAAGACAGCAAGGACAGGGTTTGATTTGGGATCTGCTGTAGACTCCCAAGCAAAGAGGACCAGGTAAACAAAGCCTTTTGTCATCAGCCAATAAAATTATCCCAGTACTGAGTGTGAGGGTAATTGGCATTTTGAGTACCGAGGCATCTCTTGGGAAATAGGTGGACAGACAGTGCAAGTTTTTGAAATATATTGACAAAAACATTGTGGCATGGAAAGCAAAGAAAAATACAAGAAAGTAAACCCCTTTAAATTAATTTGTGTCCTGTGAGAATGAGCTATGTGGAGGAGATGAGAAAAAAGATGGGAAGAATTACATCCCCTAAATACCTGTCTCCGTGGACTGTATGAAGAAATGGGGTGGTACACTGGGATCTAGGTATTCACTGTAGGTATCTAAATTTAGGTAAATTAATTCAATTAAGGTCAAATTACTAAACAAGTAATTAACAAAAGAAAGCAGGCATGAAAGGAGGTGCACCTGTGGAAGGGCCCAAGCAATGAGGACATGGTTTGTAACTGCAGAACTTGTAAGTTGACAGTGAAGGATCTTCTCTCATCGGAGTGGGAAGGGAAAACTAATGACAAACAGCCTAAATTTAATGCATCTTTTGCTCAGTCTTCACTACAACATAATATTCCTTTGAGCAGACAACCACACAGTTAAAATCAGTGCCAAAGTCTGAAGACTTTAAATTGCTTCTGAGAAATAAGAGATTGAGCTCCTTTGGATTCTGCCAACTCCAAGGACTGTTCATTTCTGTGTGCCATGCAACACGAATTAGGATAGGAATCAGAAACAGGGAGACTCTGTAAGAATTCCAGGAGGTGATTCTTGCTCTGAAGCATTTTCTAAAGTGATGATTGGAATTTAAAAAAAAAAAAAAAAAAGAAAGAAAAGAAAAAAAAAAGAAGAAAAAAAAAATCTCTGTACTGAATGGCCATCATATTTCTTTCTGTAGTGGGGAGAGGGAAGAAAGCCTGAATTCTTAATAAAGAGTAATCACTCTTTATAATCAGGATATTTTATGCAACAGTCCATACATTTTATGCTTGAAATTTTGGTAATGTCAATTACCATTAGAATATACCCTGGCTGAGGAGCATTAGCCCCTTAGAGTCATGTTTATCGTGCTAGCCATGCTCGATATGAATGGCTTAAGGTTTCACGTACATACTTTCTCATTTTCTGGTTGTGTGCTCCTCAGGAGTACAGAAACATTAGCTTCTGTACACTGAGCATAAATTATCTTTTATCTGTGAGTTTTATGGCAGTTTGTAATACAAGGTAATAGGATTTATGACCAAGAAATGAGAAGATGTCCAAGAGTTAATGAGGCCTGTCTTTTACATTATACTGAGCAGTTCAGCTTTCCCACACAGGATTCCAGCCCTGGGATGCAGAGGAGAATTCTAGCTACACAGGAAAATGTGTTACAGCAGCCTGTTTTTGTCAGTGAGCTAACTCTTTTGAAGGAGTGTGTGAATACTTGGATAACCCCTTTTCCTGCACACAGCTTCTCTTGTGAGTACATACCTGCCTTCCCTGTGAGAAATGATGCGTAATTTAACTTCATAGGTCCAGCAGCTCAATATGAGCACTAAGAAGCAGGAGTCCCCTCCCTTATTCTCGGCTCTTTACTACTTTTTCATTGAGGAGGAGTAAATTACATAGTCTTTTGATTCACAGTCTCCTAGTTTCTAAATTGGATAAAACCCACGTCCTTCTCGGAATGGGTACTATGAGGCTCGTTTAGTTTTTACAAAATGCCATTACACCCTCAGCTCTGCACTGAGGTGGAACGTAGTATTATGGTAATAGTACAACTGTATTAATAAGGCCCTTAATTAACATAAATATTGCCATACAGTAGGCTGTGCTGCCGATTAGTTAGCGTGGTCCCAAGCACAGCTTTAGTGGGAGCCAGCTATCCCTCTCGCATGAGTGCCTGGGCACGGGCTGGGGCTCGCACAGACCACTAACTGCTTACGAAGCGTTTGGAGGGTACCGCCTTGGCTTGGGGACAAGAGAGGACAGCCACATGCATGGGAGCAGTGCTGTGCCGCTTGGCTGGAGGTCCAGAGAGTATTACCTGAACCGTTTCAGAGATGCAGAGTGACTAGGCATGGAGATGGGGGCACCGCAACAGTGAGGGAAGGCACAAGACTGGAAGCTTGGCTGGAGTTTGTTGCTGCGACTGTCTATGCCAATGTTGTTTGGTTTGCTTTGCGTCCGTGCTTGTGGAGTAAACTTTAAAGGAAAGTTCAGGGTATATACCTTCAACCTCTGAGTTTATTCTGGCAGCCAGTTCCTTGCATTTCCCAGGAACTTCAAGAGTGAGTTATCAGATCCGTTCTGTACCGCCTCATGCATGTAAGAAGCAGATCTGGCTTGCACTGGCACTCAGCGGAGAAAATGCTTATTGAGTGTGCCTCTTCTGGGGGCTAACTTTGGAATTTGAAAATTTGGGGATAACCTTTAATGTCTCCTTTTCCCAAATTATGAGTACATTTTGTGGGTAGATTCAGTTGCAAAAAGATCCCAGTTGCCAAGGAAGGGTTTTAAACGTATATTTAAACATATAATTAATATTTAAACGTATATTTAGTACTTAAAATATTTATTGTCCTGAAAGGCCGTCTTTCTGTTTGGTATCTGACCTCAAAGAACGCCGTTGGAACTTCATCTAGTTCACAAAGCAGTGAGTCTCTGTGCCTCGAGCTCCTTGGAGGGCGCTTGAATGAGCACCTCTGGGATTCGCAAATATACAACTTCCTGTTCTTCGATAAATACATCTTTTTGTGACATTTTCCATGAGAAGTCCAGCTGCTCAGCTGGACAGAAACACTGCCAATGTCAAAAATATTAGCAGTGGAAAAGTCCCACTCAAGCCCTTCTCTGGGAGCCTGTGTCCTGCACAGAAACCCTTACAGAAGGGGAGTTTGTGCTTCCAGAACTTCAGTAGCACATCTAAATGGCTTCTCAGCAAAAAAAAATGTTGGTAGTTCCGCTGCCTTAGTTTCCTTCTTTGGTAAGAAACTTGGAGGATTTGGTTACAACTCAACTTCTGTTCTTACAGTAAGACCATTAGAGTTAGAGCCTGTGTTTTCCTTATTCCCTGGGAAATTCCAGTGGGGGTCGTGATTGTTCGGTCCTTCTTGCCGTGTGGTTTTGTAGCGGACCTGTGTAAATGTGACCGTCAAAAGGCTCCAGGTCCAAGTGACTCAGGTTTACTTCTTGGTAATTTATGGCTATGAAGTGGTGTTGCCTCATGTTTATTACAGGATATCAGTGATCAAAATTTAATTCATTTTTCTTAATCACATCTTGACCTGGGGAAGACTTCCTTACTATCTTGCTTCTCACTGTTACAAAAGGAAAAATTTAGTGAGATTTTCTCTTTAACAGCTGAATTCTTTATGACATAGTTCTGTTCCAGCATCAGCAAATGTGTGGGATGAAATATGCAAAGCTTGTATAGTAGCTTAAAATTAATAATTAGCTCTTGAAATGGTCATATCCTTTCAAGCAGTTTATTTACTATCAATTAAAAGTGCAATCTGCATCAACTTTATGAAATATTTGGAATTATATGGATTTCTTGTGGACTTTTTTGCAGAGGGTGACATCCAATAGTTATGGTTTACTTCTGGATAATGAAGACATAAGCAAAATAAATTTTAGACAGACACAACAAATTTATAAGTCAATTTGCTAGCTTGCAGGTAACCACTTTAAAAAATATATTTCTCTTTCAGAGGGGAAAGGAAGAGGAAAAGGAATCAATATGTGGTGTTTGGTAAAGTTTCAACGGTTCTTCTCTCAAAATAGTTTAGTCTTTGTCCAGATTTTTAATTAGTTACTAGAGCAGTTGATGGATGATCTAGGAGAATCTGGACCCTAAATAAAGCTCTTCCCACGAGGGTCCTGCTCTCTGTTGTTGCCCCTCGCTGTTGTAATATGATCTTATTAATATGATGATACTTGCTGCTTTGTGGAAACCCTGAGAAGTTTTCTGTTACAAAGCTAATTTTCTTAAAGCTGGGGTTTTTTTCCCCCTAACTTGTCAATTATTTCAATTACGTCAATTTCCTTTGAAGTCTTAATCCCTCTTTTCATCCCCACCCTTAACGGCCTTCTTTCTGCAGTGCTCTGATAGTTCAGCTTTTTGTCTGCAATGTAGTATCAGTGATTTTCTGGACTGTAAAACAACTGCTGCACAAGTTGCCTGCTTGTCGTTGACTGATCAGCAGCAAAACATCTCACGGTTGTCTTTGACATTTGCGTACCGGTAGGAGCTGATGCTTAAACTGAGATCAGTGGGGAGGTGGTAAAACTTTCTCCGTTTTGGTGATCACAGCAGTATTTTCACTGGCCCTCTGTTCATTTCATCTTTCTTCTCTAACTAAACAGGACGAAGCTGGAGTGTGTGTGCATGTGTGTTCATTCTAGTTTTGTCAGGGTTTTTTCCCAGGTAGGACCTTGATCCTATATGGGGATTTTCTAGCAAGCTGAAGAATTACCCAGCTTTTTGTGAATAGGTTTTGACCAAAAAAATTTTACAAAAAGGATTTTAAAAGACAATATGGATTCCAGATTTGACCAACAGAATTAAATACCTTGTATTTAATCAGTTTTCTACAAGCAACCGTATTTTGAGAAAAATGGTTCAAATGTGTGTCTGTATGAAGGTCTCATAGACTGGTACTTTACTGATTGATTTTGTAGTGTTTTTATGATTATTGCTGTCACCTAGAGGGAGTAATACAACGTTTTGCAGTTACAAGATTAGTTTCAACCATTAGATGTAAAGGACTAAGGGGACTTAGAGGGATTAATTATGAACTCTTTCTGTGACTTCCCTGATCAGAGACCACTCGCCTTACTAATTAATCATCATACAGCAAGATCCTGTTTTATAGATCTTGTTTTATCTTTTTAATCTTGTTTCTTCTTCTCTCCTTTTGTTTTTTTCTTTCCTCTGGATTTTTATTAGATCCTATCAACTATCTTTTCTGGGCACATCACGATACCTTAATTTTTTGGTTTACTTTTGCAAATATGCTTGCTTTAACTTAAGCAGCCAGTGCTGCACCTGCGTATTTTTCCCAAAACTCATCTCCTCCCAGCAGTTACAATCCTGTGCTGTGAAGCATTAATTCATCAATGCTCTTTTGTCGTTCTGGCTTCACCTGTTCCTTTGGGTCTCACAATATTTCCTCTTGATTCTGTTGAACCAATGACCAAAGTGGCCTTGTCTGTATAGTGCTGGAAAATATTGGGGTGATGTCTACTGCATCATACCTATGCATCACCCTTAAATTATTGCTCTTCATTCAGCTTTATTGTGTTAGACCAAATTTTTCAAGTCCTGGGATTCTGTGCCACCCACTAAGCAACACTGTCTCTCTGAAGGCATCTTACTGCCTTGCTTGAGGTGAATTTCACCAGAGTTTTGTAGCAAGAGCTTTCCTTTTGGAGTATTAAATGGATTTCAGTGATAGTTTGGGATTTTTTCATTCCCTCCCTGGCATTACAGGAAGTTCTGTAGGGAAACTAAGAGGTATCAGAAGTCTGTAATCCGTGACAGAGCCTCCTCTGGAAAGAAAATGAGCGGAAAATACTTTATTGCATAAAAATAAAAAATCTAGCAGGGAAAACCAATATTATTGTTCTAGACTGAATGTAAACAGCAGTAAAAATTTAAGTGATAGTAGGTGATAAATTATTATTTACTACAAAAACAAAAAAAAAATCAGAATGCTGAATACTTAATGGTTGACCAAGCCTGAAAGTTTTATAGGTTCCTTTAAAAATGGTCCTTTCTGCTCACATCTGAGTACTGGCATTAGTTGAAGTTGCAGAATGTAAGCATCCATGTTCTGGCATCAGTTATATTTGAAAGTATGTTATCTCTTGAATTCAATCCCTTTATGAAATTGCTTGGGTTTTTCCAATGCCTTACAGTATGACTATTAATTCTGTATCTGCCAGGGCAGTGGTGTCAACTGTATGGATTTTCTGTGCTTACGCTTATTGTTTAAAAAGGGTAAGTACAGAAGAATGATAGTATTTAGTAATATCTGAGGTTCTGGGGAAAATGCTGTACCACCCTGATAAACAAGATTTATCTAGAACTCTTCAGCTTCGCCAAGGGAAGTGATTTACTTTGCCATCCGAATTTTCTTCCTGTTGGTAACAACTGGTTCCATTACTTCAGCACTCTTTTTGCTGTAACAGAACATCCTAAGAGGGAACAGGGATCAGGGATTGAGTTCTTCAATGTCTTTTAAGACTGTAACGTGTCTGTCACTCTTACATCAACTGCAGTCAACAATAGTTGCCAACAGTGCAGTTGGGCCCAATGACCTTCATGGGAGCATGGGTTTCCTACTCCTAATCCTATTATCAAGATATTTGGAGTGAATGTGTTCTGTTAAAAGCAAGAAACAGAGTATGGAAGCTTGCAACCTGGCTGCAGAAGAAAGGCTCCCTCTCCATCCTCAGATCTAAATTCACAGAATTGGCACAATGCCCTAGTAGCCAGCGAAAGGGAACAAGCTCCTTCTGGGAGAACCATCTGAGTGTTAGCAGCAGGGGGAAGCAGCAGGTTACAGTGACTGGAGACAGCCTTCTGCAGGGGACGAAGGCACCCATCTGCTGACCAGACATACTTTCACAGGAGTTGTGTTGCTTGGCAAGGGCCTGGATCCAGGATGTTGTGGAGACGCTGCTAAAGCTTGTCTGGCCCTTGGGCTGTTACCTCCTGCTGCTCTTCTACGTGGACACCCATGACACTGCCAAGGGAAATCTGAAGTAAATTCAGACCGACTGCAGAGCTTGTCAGGCCAAGGTGAGACTACACGCAAGCTTAGGCAGTGCTTTCCTTAACCCTGCAGATGAGGGGGAAATGCTCAGGGAGGTGCAGACACCCCTGGGTTAACAGCTGGCTATGTAGCTGCTGTCACAAGAAGTGCTTTGGCTTTTATGGTCATGGGCTCCTCCGAAGAATGAGAACTGCTAGTGAGAGACAGAATCCGTTTGACAAAGCAGGGTTTTAGGGTGGGTTACAGCAGAGGACGGTGATGACAGCTGATAGCTAAGTGAGGGAGTAGTGGTTAGGGTTGGTGAGTTCAAGTGCAGGGGAATGGAGTGAGAGAGCTCTCAGGAAAAAGAAGTCAAAAGAGAACCCGTCTCAAGTGCCTGTGCACAAATGCACGCAGCCTAGGAAACAGCAGGAGATGGAGCTCCTTGTATGGACACATAGCGAACGGTGAAATCGTTGGAATACCTGAGAAGTGGTGGGGTTGCTCGTATGGCTGGAGATCTGACAGGGAGATAGCAGCTCTTTGGGAAAGAGGCAAGGAAGAAGAGGAGAGTGGTGACCCTTTTGGGGAATAAGCTGTTCCCAGTAGAAGGGATCCTGTGGGGTGCAGCTCTGAATGTCAAAGCAGCAGGTTCAGTGGAGGGTCACCAAGATGGTTGGAGGCTGGAGCACATGCCCAGCGAGAAGAGGCTGAGGATACTGGGCCTCTTCAGCAGAGAGAACAGCAGTCTCAGGGAGTCCTAATAGCAATCTTCCAGAATCTGTGGGGACGTCGTCAATAAGACAAAACCAGCGTTATTCCTGAAGTCCACAGCAGAAGAATGAGAGATAGTGGTCCTAAACTGAAACAGGAGATTGTAGGTAATGATAGGGAAAAGTGTCTACTGTGAAGGTAATTACGTACAGGAATAGTTTGCCCACAGATCTTTGGCCCTGGCAATACTCAAAACCCAACTGGAAGGCTGCACTCAGTGACCTCCTGAGACCCCTTCCCATCTAAGTGAGCCTGGGACACTTGTGGAGGTGCAGGTAGATTGAACAAGTGTGTTAAAGCCATTGTACAAGTATCTGCTGAGAAGAATTTGGAATATCCTGATACAGGAGACCGTGTGGCCGTGTTCAGAAATACCAGTTCTGGCCACTCTGATCTCTGTTCGTTTTTCGCTACCTTACGAGGGGAGATTTGTTTCAGTCTGTTAGTAATCTCTCAGAAAAAATGCTGATTGGAGGAATGATTGGTGACTCGAAATGCACGGAGTAAATGCCAGGGAGATAAACTGTCTGTTTAGTCAAGGCCAATGTTAGAACAACAGTAAATTGCTTTAAACCAGCGATGGATAAATTTCAATCAGAAATTAGGAAAAAGGTCCCTAATCATTTGTTTGATGAGATTTGGCAACAGCTTTCCGAAAGGGAATAATGGGCAGAAGGGAAACAGTTAGAAACAGGGCTCATTGTGTTGATTTTATCTTCCCAACTGTATTCCCAAACAAAGGGAACATTAAACTTTCGAAGTTGCCAACATATGACCTTATGTAGGCATTGTGCTTCCAACTGTCCTTCATTTCCTGCTTCTCTGGCGGTCGCTTTGGACCGTGAGTCCCAGGAGCCGCGGTGGTCTGCGGCCAGCCTCTCAGCAGCGCTGGTCTGCAGTTAGCATCGCTTCCAGGGAGTCTGTTTCACAAGTGTTTTTTACTATATCCAGAGTCTAGGCATGGCTTCTGCGTACGCCACAAGAAATTGCAGATATCCAACGGTGGTTTCGCCATCGGGGAAGTTTTGCTGGTGTGGAAGTGTATACCTTCTGGCTTGTAACGTTACCAGTACAGAATAAATCTAAGCATATGGCAAAGCAGATCAGTGAAATCTAAGCATGTGCTTAAGTGCTTCGCTGAATTGTGGTCCACAGATGTAAGTACCGTATCTCATCTGGTGTATAATCCCAAGTTAAGATGTCTCTGCATTTTCCTATCCACATGACAGCCAGTGAAGCTTCACAGGGAGTATCTGCATTTCTGTGGCATCAACATCTGTTTCTGAATGGTTAATTTCCACTAAAAGTTCCCGTCCGATGTTAATTGAATTATGGCCTTCAATTTCAGCGATGTCAGGTACCTGAGGGGGAAGAAGGAGCTACAGCCAGAGGGGGATCCTTTTATTCTGACGAAAGAATAAATTATCTGATTGAATAATAATTAGCTTGCAGAATTCTTTACTAGTAACCACCGTGTTGGCAATGAAATGTGCCCTTGCGTTATGAGTCTGAGGTCCTTCTACCTCACAGCAACTCGAAGATTTTTAGATATACGCATCTCAAAGCTGCATTGCAGCAGATATCTCTCCTTAGGCTCACCGCTTTCAGTCCTTTCTCACTTTCCTTTTGGGGCAGGGAAAAAAGGAAGCCTCTCTGGTAAAATAGGTACATTTTTCTCCTCTGTAACCACCAGCAGTTTTTCCTCAACTGACTGAAGTACTTCAGAGTGAAGTGAGAACAGCTGAAAATCTGGAGTTAGTCTTCTGTGGCAATGATGCCACAGGCAGAGAGTCTCCTTAGCTGCAAGACTGGTGAATTTCTTTAAGGAGAAATCTTCCTTTATGTTAGAGGAACCTGGGAACGGGGAATGAAATCAATGAGGGATTCACTGAACCCAGGGTATCAGCTGAGACTTTAAAGCCATTAGAGGACACCAAAGGAGAACTCGCTAGGTCTCTGAGGGGCCGGTGTGTCTGTGTGAAGTCCCAGACCCTCCTGTCCACTCAGGATTGCATGGGAGTTATTTCCATGTGTCGTAGGTGTGCAAGCTACTGCATGCAGCCTTAACCCACCCATGCTCACTGGTTCTTGGAGTCCCATGAGGAATGCGGAGAGTCTGGGATATTCTTCTTGTGCGAGATGAGTTGCCCCAGGCAGAACTCTTGAGCAGGAGCCTGAGTTATCTTCAACAAATTCATCTACTCGGTTGTGCCGAATGATGAATGCCACGAATGAAGGTGTACTTCAGGACCTGTGCAGTTAAAGGAAGTAGCTCAGCATCTCTGTTACATGTATTTTAGCAATCTTCTGTGAGCTGAATGATATGAACTGCATCAATAACACCCTTCAGCCTGTGTCACTGCTTGGTCTTTCATGTGTCTGACTTAGGGATCTCCTTTCTTACCTGTTCGCATGCAGTCAGTGATAATGCAGAAGTAATCAGGGCAACATGTAGTCTCACTTATAATGCATCAATAGTAGCACCCTTCATGAACGTCTCTCTTTTTTTAATTCTCTTTTGTACTTAACCCTAGTTCCAGATTGCTGTACTAAATGCGTTCCATGTCTCCTTAGGGAGGTATTATGAAGCTGTTGATTTAGAAAACAGGTTTTCCAACAATAGTCTAGGAAGTTTTTAAGTGTTTCCAGTACGGAAGCGCATTGAACTGTCAAGCATATTCCTAGAAAACTCTTAAGAAGATAAAATAATTAAACATTCTTTTTTTTTTTTTTTATTCCAAGTCACCTGGGAAAGTGGATCACTTTTAGCTATTTGGTATAGTCCGTTAAAAGGCACTGAAAAGTAAGAGATAAGTGTCATCACTGTGGCGAGCTGCCTGACACTGGTGATTCAATTCAACTGTGCAGCTGAGATGTTCCTCCTCATAATTTACGCTGTTTGGTGGCACGGAAAGCAATGTTCACAAACATCAGCCCAAGCCACAATCTTCACATAATAAAGCAAAATTAATTGCTGTAGCACTTGGGAAGCCATGGCTGATGATGTTCAAATCTCTCTTCTTGAAAGACGGTAGGAGCTCATGTTTCTGAGACAGGCTGGGACATCCCTGCAGTTCAGTGAAACTGGCACCATGCTGGTGTTTCCTCCTGGAAGCCCAAAGGCACCTCCTGCCGAGAGCCTGCATCTCGTTACTCCCATACAAACTTCATTTTCAGCTGGAGGAGCGAAAACAAGATCTCTCCTTGAAGTCTGGCAGTGTTTCTCCGTGGGACTCTAGAAATGCGGGGTGATTTTAGGATCACTGTTTTGTGTTTGGACTTTTTTTTCCTATATGAGGGATAAAAACCCAGTGGTGAGTCAGAGCTTACCTGACCTCTTTCTCTTCACTGCTTGGTTTGATAATTCCTACTTCATAGTCACCTCAGAGAGGGGGGAATGGTGGTAAATCTGAAAATAAGCCTAGTATTTAGTCATGCTTGATGTCGGTCTATACACTTTTATACTAGAGTGTGGTACTGCAGTACTGTGATTTCTTTCCTTCAGATTATATACCTAAAATCAGATTACTAGGGCTATGTGTATCCTCAAATTTTTTTATCATGAGGGCCAGCTGACATACAAAGTCTTTGGTGGAAATAGTTATTTTTAGAAGAATCCATAAGATGAAGAATAATAACTTACCTGGCTTCTCATATAGGCTCCGCTCTCCCATTAGTGAACCTCAGACTACACCGCATGTCACACTGTTTAACTAGATCTCAAGGTATATTACTCTCAGATTACAGCGAGAGAGAGACAAAAGCATGAGGAAGTGAAATGATTTGTCCAGGTACCCAGGGAGTCAATCTCATACTGAAAATTGAATCCAGTTTTCTGAGTTTCTATTTCCAGTGACCTGTCAGCTGGGACCTCTTGTCCCACTTCTTGGTGCTTGTGACTTGATTAGGAGTGACCTTTAGAGATGATGGCGGTCTTTACTGAGAAGTGCTTAATCCTCTCAGAAGAATCGCAGAAGTTCACTTTTCTATAGCAGTCGAACATGCATCCTAACTTCCTTAGGAGAAATTGTGAAGAAGGTGGATATGTATAAACTGATTAATCTCAGTTCTTAAGAAGCATGAGAAAACAATTTCACGTCTGAATCTGAGAATGCCATGGCTTAGGTTGGCCAAATATATATTTGCTAATTATAACAACTGCTGATTGTTTCTAGCGGAGAATATATCCAGGAACAAAAAGAACAGAAGAACTTGTCAGGACGTGGCAGAGAATTATTAGAAATCTACATCTTTTAGTTTTCTGTCCCTGTTGTGCCATCCAATAAAACATTTTTCATCTCATCGGAATATTACGAGTTCTATTTTGATTGTCGTAACAAAAAGCAGCTCACAGGAGACATTAGAGGGTGGAAGTTTGTTCCCTCCTGCCTTTCTGAATGCATTAGAGATGCGTAGGCTAGAAATGCAGAAGGGAAGATAGCTATCCACAGTCTCTCATAGGTGACTGAGCCAAAGCAAATCCTGCACAGCAGACTGTACAGCAAGATCTGTTCTCATTCTGGGAGGTTTCTAGGAAACTCACAGATCATGTCCCAGTCCAGTGAGCTGTCAGGAACACAGCCTACTCAAGCACAGCAGTATGTTGCTGCTCCTTTAGTATGTAGGAAGGTGAAGTTTTGTGGTTGGATGGACAGGCACATTTTCCCTCTTTCTTATCTGAACTAATCTCTAACTAGATGTTGTATAAATCCCTAAGCAAGTAATTGATTCCTTCCTCTCTCAAAAGATCTGATGACCTGTATTTTTAGAGAGGACAAATTTCTTGAAATTAGTTTGAAAATCCAGGATTTGGATGCTCATTCACCACAGTTGTACAGAACCAGTATACATTTCTTTCTCTCTTTTTTTTTTTTTCTGAAATTAAGATACTTCGCAAATACGTGTCAAATAAAGTACTTGAAGTGAAGCGTAGCACGGAGGAAGAGACTGAATACACAGTGAGAAAATCAGAATTACATCTGTCTTTTTATTAGGGGGTGGCAGAGCAGGTTTTGAAGTGGTGGGTTAGGTCTGTAATCCAGGCCAAGTTAGGCAATAACTGTAGAAGTGGAGGGAAAACATTTGCACTTAGTGTTCTGCAGGAGTTCAGTCTTTGGCAATACAGACTTTGCAACGTGGGTTCTGGCCAGAGCCTTAATATTCATTACCTGACTTCTTTTCTCCATCCTAAGAAATATTCAAGGAAATAAACCGAATTCTTCCGGTCTGTTCCTTACAATCGAATGGCCCTGGTCAGAATACATGAGGACCAAAACAAAGCCAGAGGAAAAGATAGAGCATGTCAGGAGTCATTTCATCGCTGAGTGGCTGATGCGTTTTCTATGAAGATGTATCACGTAAACATACGTATCATGTAATACGTAATGAGGATAGTTTGTTTTAAAGATTGTAGGGCTGTGTGTGTAAATAGATCACAATGATAAAATTATTCATGCGTGAAAAAGTAAGACGGTCTGACTGTAGGACCTTTCCCCTTCCAAAACTCCTCAGACTTTTTTTCTGCTGTGTGGGTGTGTTCTTACATACCTGGAGAAAATGACATAGTTCTAAAAATTGAGTGTTATCCGATAAAGAACATTTTGCTGAGTTTCATTATAGGTCCATAATATGTTCTCAAAAATGGAACATGATTTTTGAAGAGGAAGTTATTAACCATGGTGTTATAACTGTTGTGCTCCCAGGAATATGATGGATGGAAAGCATGTGCTTGTAAGTCATTTTGGGACAGTGTTCTGTGCCACTTTTTTTATTGTTACGGGGGAGAAAAAGCAATATAATGATGTCTATTGGAAATTACGTGAAGGCTACTCCATTTGAACTGATTAATGTTTCTGCTGGTTGAAAAGGATGTTTCCATTTTATGATACTAAGACAAATTAGATAAAAACTGAGGAAGTATTTTAAAATTCAGCTTTCATCTAGACAGAATTGCAAAGATGAGTCTGTTCTTGTAAACTGTAAAGTAACAGAGCTAAAACAATCCCAGAGCCTTCTCTAAATGTCTACGTGTATGGGTTTTTTAAAAGGAAAAATGAATATAACGTTTGCTTTACAACAGGAATATCCCAAAGACATCTGTCCTAGAAATATATGCACAACCTCTGGATTGTGTGTGCTGCCATTTACTTGAATAGAATTTTAAAAAGATTTAGTTGTGCAGCGTTTAGCACTTTTTAGATTGAAAGCATTGCTTGGAGTAACACACGTGTTATCCATCAGCAGGAAAGTGCATGTCTTTAAGAGAAAGCTAATTGAAAAGAGGAAGGAGAATATTTAGCATGACCCAAACATTCGTGTCCGCGTGGATGAGAAATCTTACACTTGTTCAAGACACTTGTGTAATGGTGCTGCCCGGAAGGGTGCAGTTCTCTGCAGGGGAACAAGACCTCATTTTCAGGAGTTAATTTTCCAAAAGGCTACCTGAGCCCTCCCAGCAAACATGGTTCCTGACTCCTCTCTGGTTTAATTTACTATATTAGAAATAAGCACCTGCATTTTTGTATGTGTGAGTATTGAATGGAGAAAAGGAGATTACTGCAGTTTTTGAGAATGGATGAGGGTGAAGTTTGACGCCTTATTTCTCTCTTGATTGATATTTATGATGGGTAGGGAATATGGGGCTATTTGTGTGTGCAGGCAATAAAACCACATGGACTTTCATAATAAAGGTTTGAGTTTAAGAGCGTTTATGAGTTCATTAGATTACCCAGCCGCGTTTTGGGAGGTTACCGGCAGAACACATTCTGGTAGAAAAACATCCTATTAGGCAGCAAACAGGCACCGTATGTCATGCATTCTTATTATTGCTTCCATATTCATTAAAGTTTAAGGCCTTAAAAGACTTGTCAAAATGTTATGCCAAGCTGAGCAACATTGCCTTGACATGCCTTAGCTTAGCAAGTCTTATTGGCATTGCTGGCACTGAGTAGTCAGGAAAAAACCCTACATTTTTCAAGTCACTCGTATGTTTGTCCCCAATGTGCACTTCTCATTTTTTTCTTCATACTTGATAAATTTTTCAGAATTTTATACCTCTCTCATGCAATTCTTGTCTAAAGTAAGTGTGATGGTTTTTACCTGTACATGTATATGGTCCTGATTAGGGAAGGTCAAATTAGGTCTGAACTTTCTCCCAAGTTTAGGGGACGAGATTGGAAGCTCAGTCCAAGGCCATCCCTATTCTTCTTTTATTTGCGAATAAGAGGACTTTGTGTAGGCTCGAATCCAAATGCTTACTGCCATGTGAATAGCTAAATTCAAACATGATTTAACTCATGTTACTCTCAGGATGTTCTGCTTGATGTAAAGGACAAATAGAAAAATATACAAAGGATAAAGAAAGTAAAATAGAACAGGGAGTGAACAGAGGTTAAAAAAAAAAGGGGAAGAAATGAAGGCAGAAAAGAGAGAATGAAGTTGTGGGAAATCTGTGCTCTGTGGGTTTGTGTATAAATGATATGCCTGGTCAAATTTGACAGCAGTGCTTAGAAGTTTGGGATGCTTTATACATATGGTACATTGTTAGTAAGCACCTGCCTCTGCCAAATGACCAGTTTGATTGTGGCAGTTTCTTTGTTTCTAAAACTATAAAGAAACTCTGAAAGGAATTTTGTTTGGCTTGAGTCTAGGGTAGAAATGGATGAGGAAAAAATTTAACAGACAGGGTAGTGTATCATGCCTTTATGTAAATATCCTGCATGTATAACCTTTCAATTAAAAAAAATGTATTTGATTCTGAAGATCGCCGTTCTTACAGCTGTCTACAAGTAATTGGGTTGGACCAAATGGGAAACCAATGGTTTAGGGCAGTTGGTCAATCCATCTGAAGTCACGGGGGAAAGGCAGGGATGGTGGCGTTAGAGAAATGAATGCTTCTATTTTTAAACAACGTTGGATTTGTAAGTCATTGTTAACATTTTCTCAGAAAATATCCACTGTGACTTACTCGAGCTCCCCCTGGGCCCTGGGGAATTTGAAGGAGAGGCAGATGAGTACAGGGTGTGCTTGAGAACACCCCTCTGCAATTTCACTGATGTGCAGGAGAGATGCTGCAGGAGCGTGACCTACCACAGACTTGCTCTGCAGTGAGAGCCCTGCTCTGCCAGACACAGGAAAGGGAGCCGTTCGTAGTAAGAGCCCCTTCCTCCTCAAGAAGCCTTTTCTGTCAGACTTTGCCTGTTCTCTGAAGCATCTTAGACCTAAAATAAATATTGGAACAGTTGGGTGTCATTCTGGTTAGTAAAACTTAATTTAAAAGTATATGCTGTTTTTACTGGACCCACTGGTGGCAATGAGTCAGGAGTGCTCAAACGAGTTTTCATTATTCTGGAAACAAACTGAAAGAATTAACTTTTGTTTTGTGCTTGTCTCTGCCTAAAGCAAATTTTTGTGGTCTAGCTAGGTTCTCTCGAAAACAGGCTTGTATAAGTAAATACTCATGGATGATTAACTGCCCTAAGATAAAACTGTTGTCAGGTGTTTAAAATATGTGGTGCACGAGGGAGAAGGTGTATGTATGTTGACTTGAAAGCTAATTTCTACATTTCACCTCATCTGCAATGGTTAGTAAAACTGGGGCACCTGCGGATGTACTTCCAAGAACTTGAGCTTGGAGAAAGCATATAATTTTATTGAGTTGGTTCTAGTGTTTGAGAGGAAAAAAAAAAACCATAGTAGCATGGTGGAGTGGTTTCCTAACTTTTGCAGTATAAAGCAAGGATGTCTTAATCAAAGCTGATCTGGCAAGACCAAGATTATTTTTAGAAAGTGTAAGTGGAACAGACATCAACCGAGGAAATGTCACATGAAGAAACATGAAGAAAAACCTATAAATGAGTCTACAGAAAATATCTTTATGTGTTCTTTTACTGCACCCATCAATAAAATACCAATATACTGCTGGCTGGTTGCTTGTCACTATAAGAAAAAACAATTGGATTTTGGAAATTGATTTTCTTAGAAGGGCATGCAGAAACCTTCATTTCAGATAAGTATTTCACACACTAGTTTGGCTTTTCTCATTCATTCTTGTTTCAAGCATAATTTGTACAGCAGTATACAGTCTGTAATTAATGCAGTGGAGTCGGTTGAATAACTTCGTAACTGACAAGAGATGCTCCTTTTTGACCTTCATTTTAATATTGCAAAATTAGGCAAAAATGAAATTTCTGCAAAAGAATGAATAGAAGATGATTCGGTAGATGTCCCCTTTCAATAAAATAACAATATTCTGTTTGATGATCCATTAGTCACTGATAGCTGGTCTAATTTTTTGGTGGGAAAAGCAAATTATTTTTTGTGACTTTTTATATCTGCTTGACTTAGGAGAGAGTCTGAATTTTTTTTTTATTAGTTCTGTCTTCTGCTTTTAGATCTTTTCCAGGAATATGTAAGAGTTCTAATTGCACACTTTTTTTTCCCCATTATGTATCCTAATTTCATGAGCCCTCTCTTTTTTTTTTTTACTTAGGAAAGCACAGACATCTGCGGTGTGGTGAGGGCTGGGGGTCCCTGGGCACCCAGAGCTCTGGGGACCCGTCCGGGCAGGACCTGGCAGCCCAGCCCGTCCCACCACCAAGCCAGCCAGGTGGTAATGCCAGCCTTGAGCATCGGGCACCTCCCTGGGGAGGGGACGGGACAGGACATGGGTCTGGGAGGGTGCAGCCGTGGAGACCTGGGGATACTGGGGTAGAGGCTGACATGGGGTCCTGGGCTGCTGGGGGGCACCCCAAGGGGCTGAGCAGGGCTGGCAGTGCCCTGACAGGGTCATGGGAAGGGGCTTTGATGAGGTGTTTATCAGTGAGTTCACCTGAGAGGCAGTTCCAGGTGCTTCTAGTTCCTGCCTGAGCCAGACCCTCCTCCCTGCAGACACAGCTTCTCCATAAAGACTCCCCTCCTGGGGTCTGTCTGTTCCTGCTGCGAGCTGGCAGAGCTGTGGCTGGCTCCTTTCCTCAGCCTTTCTGGGCCCTGCAAGACAGACGAAGAGTTGCGCGAGAGGCGGCTGTGATGTGCAAATCTACGGGACTGCTGGTGAGAGATGTTGCATTGCCTTGACAGCGAGTACGTTTGGAGTCTGCTGATTGACGCTTTACTTACTTCCCTTGCACAGAGCTTTATGAAACCTGCTGGTTTTCAAACAATGGAAAGAGATTTCCTCAGGAATGTGAGCCCTGGGTCGAAAGAGTTATTTACACAAGGGAGAAAAGCCGGGCAGACCCACGCGCCGCGTGGAAGCACAACGTTCCTCAGCGGCAGCGTGTTCATGGCGTGCGGAGCCAATTACCAATAATCCTGTTTGAATATGAAAACGAGCATTTGTGTTGCTCGGGGTAGGTTTGGGTTTTTTCTTTCTCGTTTTCCAGCGGGTGAGGAAGCTCTCCCCATCAGGCAGGTATTGTGGAGCTGATCTTGAGACAGCCTCAAAAAGAGGATCCTGGGGTGCCTTTCTCTGCCTGTGGTTAATAATAGCTCATTGGAAGCAGGAAGGGATTGAATGGGTTAGCCATGTACCTGTTAGGCTTGCCAGCTGACTTCCTTATTTATACAGGCATCCCTGTGAGAATTTTCCGAGTGAGGGAAATCTGTGTTTTAAATTAGAAACAAGGGGCAGCTCTCCTTTGGGCTAGGCAGGAACCCCCAGAAGCAGAAATGTAAATGCCTGTTAAGGATCTAGGGCACACTGATTTCCTCAATCTCCTTTCAAGTCTCAAGTTTGCTGAAGCCTCTACAGCGTATTTTGGTAGCCATTCAAATTCGTGGTTGTTGGATGAATCTGTGGAAGTAACAAAAAAAATTAAAATCCTACCTTCCAGTCATTGACATTTATGGTAAAACATTGCCTTGCAATGAAACGAAGATTTGGCTGGTAGCCTGCTGGGTTTTAGTTGTGCCGCATAATTACACGCAGTACTGTTCGCGCAAACTGAGGCTGACTGCATGCCGGTGATTTGCAGAAGTCATTATCGAGGTTTTTGGGGAGGTGGTGAAAATTAAACATAGTCAGCTGCCTGGTTAATGGGCACTTACTGCACGCGGTCTAGTCCCTGAAACACAGGATCTTTCATTCACGAAGTCGCGGCGGATTTGTTCGTTTTGTCCTGGCTCTGCTGATGGCGGTGTTAAGAGGTTCTGTGGTTTTGGAAATGTCTTGAAATATTTTTGCATGATGATATGGCAGGGAAAAAGAAATTCTTGAGATGCAATACAAAGTTTCTTCTTACCTACGAAGCTGCTGCCCAGCCTCTCAGTCTTACAGTCACTCAACTTTTTTTAACGAAAGTCATAAGCCTTGTTAATGGAAGCAAAAGAAAAGGACCCTTATTTCCCTACTGCCGAAAGGGTATGTGCCTACAGCAAATAGTTTTTCACCTCTCAGCTGGGTAGATGTGATCAGAGCCTGATTTCGGATCAATATTACCCTCCTGTACTTCCCATTACATATCCCTAATATACATCCTGCGTTTATTGTACTGCCCACGTCGGCGTTCAGGTTACGATTCAATGTACGGTGAACCAGTTCCGGCCGTCACCAGAATTTCCTTTTCTTACACAGCATAGCAGCTTATCTTAACTTAGAACACATTAGAATTTATCTTTCTAAGCAAGGATTTTTTGTTTCATTTCATCATCGGAATAGTATTTACGTATGTCTGTGGCGTGAATGGGATTATAGATAAATGGCTGCGTAGCAATCTGTGTCGTACGGTCAGAGGGTATTTATATCATATATTATATATTTGTAATATATGATATATTTGTAATATATCATGTTATGGCTTTACATTCCATAAGAATCTAAAATCACATTCTAGATACCTTTAAAAGCATAAAATTGCAGGTTAACAGCATTTTCAATTAAAAAAACAGATCAAAAAGTCTGTGTAGGCAGCGTACCGTTTATCACGTTACCTTTTCTGAACATAGGGAGAATGCAGCCCCCGACTCCGTGGTACGGCAGTGTCGTCTTAGGTTAGACTTGCGTTACTTTCGATGGTAGCTGGAATAGCTCATAAGAAGATATTTATATCATAGGCAAAAGTTTACTTTGGAGCTCTGTCTGGTTCTACTGATTTTAAAAACAAACGTAAGTTTTGACTGCTTAGACATTTAACTGAATATGCAAATGAGAGATAGGAAGTCTGAAAATGTTTAAGTCTTATCTATACACATGATGTCTACTGACTCAAAGTACCAAGCAGAAAGAGTAGGCATCAAAGCTGGGCCTGAAAGTGCTTGGTGTTTCAAACAAAACCTTCAAACCTGGAGAGGATTTAAGGCTACCTCAGCTGCAGACATCGGGAAACACAAAGATTTTTTTTACCTGTTAGTAGCTTAAGATGACATATCCTGAAAGCAAGCGTGCTTCTTTGAGCAAGAAACTTGAACTACTGACATGTTTCTTTTGGATGTAGCTGTGCTAATTCTAGCTTAGGGGTAAGTTAAAGTTTAAGCTCAAGTTTAAGTTCTACTAGGTCTCGCTCTTTCTTTGTTTTCCAGGATAAAAAAGGTGAAAAATCTCCAGAGTTTTTAAAATTCTCCGCAAAAATCACTAGCTGCTTTGATGAAATCTGCCTGCCGATTACCCATTGTGAAGTAAAACTGAAGGATTACCCAGCCGAAAGCTGCAGAGACAGCAGATGGAAAAGAGCAAGGGCAGAAGCAATGAAGCAGCTGGTAATTTTGACATTAAGAAAAGACGTATGGAAAATTAACCCCGGTGCAAAACAGAACCGCCACCAAGTTTGTAGCTGGAATTCCCACGTGCTGACGGGCCCTCAGAGGCAGAGCTGTCTGTTAGGAGTGATATCTAGACTGAAGATGCTCCGGCGTCTCGGGAAATTGCAGGGCAGTCGGTGGAACGTGGGTCTTGTTCCAGTTTCAGCAGCTGCAGCGGTTTAAAACATGAAGGAATATTCATCCATCCAGCAGGCAGGCACAGAGGCTGTAGAGAAGCAGTGAGACAAAGACGTACATTTTATTCTTGTGCACAAGAATCTGGAACAGTGATATTTTCCCACTTTATTTCTGTTATGCTCATTTACTCTAGAACTGCAGTAGATGTCCGTATCTTCCAAGCTGTTTCTCCTGGGCTGGTCTAAGAGCAGGTTTCTGTGATGGGTCACGTTTTGCAGTACTACAAAACCAAACCTCTGTATCTTAGCACTGACGCTTTGGGGAAGGCTTGGGTTTAAGGTTGGATCTGACCTTCCTGACTGTTCCGGATCTGAATTTGTCTTCGCTTACACATGGGTGTAACCATTTCCTAAAAGAAAATCGTATTTCTTTCTAGAACAGTGCAAGTCGGTACGATGTTTACCATGTTTGAAAAGAAGAAACATGTATGGTAATAATTCAGGGGGAAAGGGAAGGGTTTAGTAAACAAGAAGCTATTTAATTTATTCTTTGATTATTTTTTAGTTTCTTAGCTAAAGGTGAAGCGTGGGGCAGTGTAAAACAATAGTAATTTATTATTTAAATCCATATGCACACTTGTAGCTATTACTATAACGGTTATTTTTTGCAATATGTCCTTGTAGCCATGCCCAGCTTTGGTGTTCGTCTTGAGAGGAACCAACTCATGCAGTGGAGAGATTGCAGATCTAACAATGTGCCACCGTTGGTTTTTTCCTGTGTCAGTATATTTTTATTTTTGTTACCTTATTTTTTTAGCAAGAAAGAAGTTTACATAGAGGGGACGAGAAAAGATCAAATGGAGCAGAAATTCCGTGTGTGAATTGCATTCATTAACTTGTAGGCGTGACTAAATGTTGCATTTTAGAAATTTGGTGTCGAGAAGGTTAAATTTCAGTTTGGGGAGTGTTTAATTTCAGTGTTGGGGGAAGGAGTAGCACCTCAGTTGCAACTAATGCTTTAACCAGGTGTAGGCTTCCTGGAAATAACTCGGGACTAGCTTCTTGTCTTACGTACTGTAGCGTCAGCAGATCCCAGCAGCCGTTGGGTCGACGCAGGGCTAGCGGACCCAGTGCCGTTGTGCACCTGCGATTCCTCCTTTCAGGAGTCGGTGAGCAGCAGTCAGTGCAATAACGAGACATTCTCCTTAAGTCAACCTCTGTGTATCTTAACCTTAAACCAACACACTTAAGGACGTTGATACGCAGGCTGTTCGCTGCTTCTGGTTCTGTCCGATGGTTAGCCGTAATCTTCTCTGGTGATGGCAGACCTAGCTCTTCAAGTACCTCAGCAGGTTCCTGAACCAACAGCTCCTCCAAAGCGCTTGTCCTCCTTGCCAGAAAGTGACAGTTCTTTCTACACAACCAGGAACAAACTGTTTGAATCCAGAATTTTATCTGATGTCCTCTCAGCCAATATTTTTTGTCTAGCGTTAAAAAGCGATTTTTCCACAGTTGTCCATCTCTCCATTATATTGCAACTGTTCCATCCTAACTATTCAAGCAGAATTTATTCTGAGCCGGTGTTCTGTTGCCTGCCTGGTTTCTGTAAAATGTGCTACCTAAGGTAAACCGCAGCGTTCATAGACACTGTGCAGCATTTACAAATTGCCGCTAAGGGCATCACATAAATTGTTTCAAGACATCAAGCATGTTCTTCCGTAAGTCTTGCAGAATATAATCATTTGCCACTTTCTGTGGAGGCAGATGATGTTGGTCTCTATTACCACATTTGTCTTAGACCTCCTTCATCTGCAGGCTCTGTGTCTTCCTCTAGAAGGAGGTTCTTCGGGCTGAAACACTCCACGGTGGCTGGTGTCCACCCGGCACACGTATCCAGGTGTTCTATTTCAAACTAATCCTGGTCTGGGTCTGTGGTGCCGTGAATGCCCCTTAGTGGCTGCAGCGCTTTCGGTGCTCTTCTGAAGAGCATCTTCTGATTTAGCTTTGTCCAGAAGGAATTTGCTATGCTTGCTCCAGCTCACTGCGAATCAAAGCGCAGTATGTGGGGACCGTCCACAGTAATTTTTTAGAACAAAACACCCTCCCTGATCTTAAATAAAATATTACTGTAAACATGCTCTGAATTGCCAGTAGTAAAAGCCGACTACTATGTGAGTTTCTATTTTAGAGCTTTAAGCCCTTGAAGGTTTCCCTCACTTTATATACAAGCATGCTTTTATTTAAATCCCTTCTCATCCTGAGTGATATTTTCCTCTGTGGAAATTACGTCTGTGATTTCAGCCTGCACCTCCTTTATTTCAACCCTAATTTTTTGTCTTGTCCTCCACTACAGATTCAAAGTTACCTTTGTGTGGCTGATGTCCCTGGCAGATGTCTTTGTCTGACCTGAGTGCTCCTTAGCACCTGTCAGCTTTCCTTCTCACTCTTACTGAAATTCTCAAAAGCGTTATCATTTTTGTTCGCCAGCAGTTTCACTCCAGTTTGATAAAAGTGCTGCTGCCCAAAAACTTTCGATGCCCCAACGAAACTTTGCTTCTAATTCTCTAGTCTTACGTAACCTGGTCAAATGTGACATTTCTGCTCTCCAGCTACTTTCGTGTTTGCAATGGGAAGCCTTTCAGAGATCTAAATTCGTCATTCTTTTCCTTTTTTCTGCTTGAAATCTAAGTGCAAGCTTCCAGGTAGACCGACATAAAGCAGACGGGGGAAACCACTGCAACTCCAGTTTGACCACTGAAAGGTAATTTATCTAAAACTGAAGATTTGCGGATTTTACTTAAATTTTAGCATGGTACTTAAAGCCCACGTGTTACATACCACGTGATGCAGTTAAACGTGTGTTTTCATGGGCTTTTACAGTGTCTTTACCAACAGACAAAGGAAGGATTTGAGTGACAGAAAATGAAAACCCACTGGTTTTTGACATCCTCTTGACATTCTCAGGACCTGTGGGGTTTCCTAGGCTGGTAGCTGAGAACAAACGAGCAGATGAAAAGGTTTCCTCCCCAAACACTAGTGGTAAGACAGTGATGACTCCCTTTCATAAGAAACAACGTTTTCTTGAAGCTAACAGAAAACACTCATCTCAGTAATATACCAGTCCTTGAGGCTGATAAGATGCTGTCTGGAAACTATCCTAAGGAAAGCAGAAGAGGGAAGGAGAAATCTAGAAAAAAAGGCAGACCTGGATTTATTTTCTGCCTCGTATCCCAGAAAGGCAAGTTACAATCCTTTGGCCTAACGTGGAGGTGGAGGCCGAGAATACTCATTACACTATGTGCAAATAGTTCACATCTGAGCATCATCACAAATAACTAGTTTTCAAACCTCATTCTATCTGAGAGCTAAGACAAGCACATATGATTTTATTGTCCAAACACAGGCAAAACTAATAATAACGTATTTCATCTTATATGTCATCTCAGAGTTAATTTCCAATTAACTTCATTTGAAAAAAAAAAATACCAAGATATTAATCTCTTGTTAATTAGTTGAAATGACAAAATTTGGGGGTCTTAATGAGATACACTTTCTAAATTAAGCTAAAAATATGAAAAGTAATTTAGATTAGTAACATATTGTAGACTATATGGAATTTTGCAGCACTAGCTGAGTGGAAGGACATATTAGCCATCTTTTTTGGCATTACCCATGCTAAAGCATAACCAAATGAACTTACCTTACTTATTACTTAACTAAGTGACCATTTAAAACCTCCTGGTGCGTTTCAGCCACTCTAGATATGCACTACTTATCTAAGCAAGCGCTTCTCAAGAAGCTAAGGAGTGTTGTGACTATTTAAAATAAAACTACAAATTGAATCAATGTTATTGTAGATGAGTATTTCATTAGAGTGACACCAGATTAGACAGGGGTCTTCTAACATTCCCTTCCCCAAAAAATCTGGAGTGCCTGTTTTAGTATCTGATGACAAAACCATAGTGTTTTCCCCCAGTAGTCAAGGTGAATTACATTTAAAACAGTGTTTGTTTATACTCTTGGGGGCATTTTTAAAATCTGATGTGCTTGGTAGTTCTTGGCCATATTGACTAGCCAACATACTCTTGAGCAAAGTTTGAAACTCTCTATTTGCTTTCCATTTGGTTTCTTTCTAAAAACCTCAAAAATAAAAAAAAAATTTCCACCTCAGAAGAGATGGATTATTTGTCTCCAGAGACTCTGTTAGTACATTAAGCTGTTTGTCTGGTTTCATCCTGCCGCCGTCCTTGGCCCCGTAGCCAGAGCACATGTGGCTAATGGTACGTTCAGCCCTCCTAGAGTGCCACACGGGGGTTGTTGGCTGTAAACAACTGTTTGGAGAGACATCCGTGGAAAGGCTGTGAACTGCTGTCTTACACCTCTATTGTAGGGTTTTAATTTTGGTTTTAAGTGAGGAAGTGCCTTGTTGCTCTGTGTTTGTGCAGAGTCAGCGCCTGGCCTGTGACAGTGGCTGTTAGAGCTCCTCTCGGCACCACGGTGGAAAGCCTTCCTGATGGCGGCTCCGTTTGCCCAGCTCTCGCTGTGGTGTAAAGCAGCCTGCTGGAACGTCCCCCGCTCCAGTAGTCTGACAGGAAGCAGTCCGAACCTTTCCCAAAAACCTCCTTTAAAACCAGCCGTGGAGGTGGTTGGTGGTTGTCCGAAGGCTGAAGTGCCTCAGGAACCACTGTAGGCTTCTCTACGGTTTGTCTCAAGTCATGGTCATTAAGAAGCCAATTCCTGTCTTTGCTGAGAACAGAGCTGTTGGAAACAAGGGAAGGGACTGAGGCCCACATCAGAAAAATCTTTCAAAAGAATGTCCTGAGCCTCTCATTGGCAAGAAGCACTGTAGAGTAGTAATCTCTGCTTGCCCTGATTCTGGAAAGGTCCCTCTGCAAATCCTGTGTGTGTGTGAGTGTCTGCACGGGGGCTGCTTATTTCGAGCCAGGAATATATTGCTGCTTGTTGCAAAGATTCAGATAATGTTTTGGTTTGGTTTTTTTTTTTTTCCCCAGAGATATCAGTGTTGGAATCAAGTCAAGGTTGCAATACATTCCAGATAGGTTTAAACCGATCTTCTGAAATGATAGGTCAGAAGAAACTTAAGAGAAACGAACCTTTCTGCTCTTTCTGAGTGCTGTTATTTTACACAGTCCTCACAAAATCAGTTCTGATTTAGCTCTGTATTGCTTAAAAGAAAAAAAAAGGGATCAAGTGTTTTGGGAAGAAAAGTTCTACTTCAAAACTTGCTTCTTCCTTAGACATTTCAGTCTGTTTTCAGCTAAATGGTTTTCTGGATACCTCTCCTATGAGGGCAGGCTGAGAGTGTTGGGGTTCACAGTGTTGAGGTACCAGAAGGCTCTAGAGACTTTGTTGCAGCTTTTTCAGTATATAAGAGGTCTTATAAGAAAGAAGAGAGACTTTTAACCAAGGCCTGTAGTGACAGGACAAGGGGCAATGGTTTTAAACTGAAATAGGGTAGATTTAGAGTGGATGTAAGGAAGAAACTTTTTACAGTGAGGGTGGTGAAACACTGGAACAGGTTGCCCAGAGAACTTCTGGATGCCCCATCTCTGGAAGTTCCTGGAGTTCAAGGTTGGATGAGGCTTTGGGCAACCTGATCTAGTTAAAGAGGTCCCTGCCCATGGCAGGGGCGTTCGGCTCGATGATCTTTAAGAGTCCCCTCCAACCCAAACCATTCTGGGATCCACGTAGATAGGAGTTTCTTGGTAAAGCATTGAGTAGCACATTGCAGTGCTGAATAAGATATTCTCTCCTGTATTTCTTGTTTCAGGGTTTCCAGATTGGGGTTGGGAAGGTTAGAGGAGGGGAGTGGAACCACAAAGTCATGCTGTACCTTCTTAAAATTGAAAAAAAAACCCACTGCTTTGCACCAATGTCATCTCGCCTGCACTCCATGCCAGGAGGTCTGTGGTCTGTACGTTCACTGCCACCTCTGCCAGGAGACTGGCAGGGGAGAGAGGAGCACTGGGGGAAAGTCTGCTGCTGGCTGCAGGCACTCGGAGATGCTGATGCTGACCAAGGGGCAATAGAGGCACAGCCCAACCAGCAGCTGGAGAAGGGATGTCTGCAACCTGCAGCTACAAATGCAAAGTTTTGGTGTTAGAAAGCTGGACCGCTTCAGCTTGCTAAGATGTGCTGAAAGTGAATTAACTCCAGGGCTCATTTTTGAGTGGTGGGGAGGGTGTGCACTTGCTTGTATTTTAGAATGAGGAAAATTAGAGATTCGATATGAGAAGATTGTCTTTTATTCAAGGTCAAACTTTTTTCCCTGAAGTAGACAGATATATGGACAAATAGACAGACAGATACAGTCACAGACATGCACACATTGTTGTTTTTATGTAAGGAAGACTACTGTTTGTTGATGTAAATAATTCTCAATCCACATATGCCCCTGTGAAATCTGGGGCATAAAAACATTCATAAGCATACAGTAAAGCTGAGAAAATGAATATACCTGTATGTACTGCATTTCATTCATCATAATTTATCATTTCAATGGAGGAGGTGAGCGTGTAGTATTTGAGGATCCAAAAGCAACACTAGGGAATACAGAGACCTACTTTTCGGAGGATACTAAGAGTCTCCTGTCGGAAATGGGACAACCACCTTTCCTGCTACCCAGTGCCTGGGACGCTAGCTAGTTTTTTGAAACCAGACAAAAATGCACCTTCCAATTCCACTTTTTGCCATGTGTATGGCTTAGAGATTTGTTGGCAAGGAATATATTTTCTGTTAGCAGAAGAGGTATTCTGGTCTGCAAACTTCCACGGCCTTGCGGCTGCTAATGTTTTGAGGCAAGCAATAGGGTTTTCATGCTGAAATCTTGAGATGGCTTGAAGGCAATTCTGTCCTAGTACTAGCCCAAAGGCATCTCGCTTCATGGAGCAGAGGCAGCCGTGAAATCTTGTGAATGCTTTCCTAGAGTTAGATGTAGCTAGAGAAGAGGAGGAAGGCAGGAAATCCAGTATTCAAGAGTAGTGCACCAAATTCCATAAACGATCCTTGATTACATATTATTTAATGAGAGGCATCTAATTGTAGTCCTCCTGAAGTTTATTACTACCTTAAATAGCTTGAAATTAGTTGTTTAGCTTCTGGATTTTTCAAGGATTTGGCCATATGCTTTCTTTCTGGCTTCTCTTTATGTTTCTTTTTTGATGCTTTTGTGATGGAAGAACCTAATTTGATTCTTCTATCACGTTAACACAGGCTGCAAACAGATGTGACCTAGCAAGTTTCTGGTTTATAGGAGGGTTCAGCTCCTTTCCTAGAAGACGGTTTCTGACTTGCTGGTGTGTGAAACAGGTTGAAAAATTTTATATACAGAAAATGCAATATGTGTGAGTCAAAGGGCCCAGATAGGCACTATTACTTGTTCCAGCCTTTCTGCATTCAGCAGGGTGAGCCGTGTATTGTTTTTAGAGCAATCTGTCATTCTGTGACCCTCATTCTATGTTTTCACATCGGGGTTTTCCTTCGTGCATTATATTACTCTGTATTTAGTATAGCATTACTTGTTCTGCAGTGGTCCCCTGTTTCATGGGTTCAAATTCTATTTTATTCTCAAACAGTAAATGGAAAGAGTGGAATGGAATGGTTGGAAGGGACCTATAACGATCACCTAGTCCAACTGCCTCACCACTTCCGGGCTAACCAAAAGTTAAAGCGTAATAAGGACACTTGCAAGGGCCTGTCTCTTCACACTGAGCTTACATCAAAATGTTGAGGCTGTTTAACTTAATAGAAATAGTCTGGAGGCATGAGTAGATCACAGGGTGATGGTGAGCCATAGATATGATACGGGCCAATGTGTTCTTGTGTGTCAGGCAAGACGTTTCCATAGGAAGGGCAAGTGTTGTGCAAAGCCCTGCTGAGAACTGACCTGTGCCACTATGGATATTTCTCATTCCTTGGGTTCAACAAAGACAAGTTCCATCTGGGAGGAAGGCGAAGACTAAGCAGTTGATTAGGGGCATGGGGGGCCTACAGAAGAAGACAACAATGACTGGAAGGAGCAAGACAAAGGCTGAGAGGACTGCCATCACTTTCAAGAGAGGTATCGAGGATGAAGGCCAAAGAAGGAAAAGAGCTGCTGAAGTGAGAGGAAAAAGCTGGTCAAGAACACAAAATCATTCAGGACTTCTTTCCAAGAGGATGACCTCACCATAAGCAGGGTAATAGCAAATGTCACCTGGGGCATTGGTGAGGAATGGTGAGTAAATCCTGCATGCTCTCTGCATCTCGCAAAGTTGATGCAGAGGGAACCAAAAGCCTTTCTTTCACCTCAGGCGTCTCCACAGCCAAATGAACGTATGTGCTATAAATGCCCTTACTTACATAGTCTGGGCATCCAAGTGAATTTTGGCACCAACGTACAGAATGACAAGAATAGTACCTTCCGTACTTTTTCAGGACTCAAAGTACTAAATTCTAAAGGAAAAAGAGACTTTCCAGGATTCTAGATAAGATCTGAACATCTTCCCACAAAGTGAGGGAGGCAAATAACTCTCAGAAAGGTTAAAGTCACAAATGAGCTGCCAAAGTTTTACCCCAGGGCTGCAGCGCGTTTTGTGTCCCGTCTAAACATGGCCAATGGGTGTGTTTGGCAGAGGAGCTGCACAGCTCGGTTTCAGTGGGACAAGGGGATGTGTTTGGCAATAGCAGCCTTGGACTGTTCTCCCCGTTTGGAGGAGTCATCGTTTGCCTGGCTGTGCTTTGGCGAAGAATACAATGTTCTAGGTCTGAAAATGACCGCTCTTTGCGCCGCACCAATGTAACCTTTGCTACCTTTTCTTTCAAAGCCTGCTTTATTTCCTTGGAGGTCTGTTGTTGCGGCACTTGTGGACCACTGAGCCCTCAAAAGCAGATTCCCAGGAGACACTGCTAAGTAGTTCCTTGAGTAGCTTAAAGTTTGCTCTCTTGAAATCCAGGGTAGCCACTCTGCTGACCTTTTTTTCTCGTTACACCAAAAATTTTAAACTCCGCTGTGTCGTGCTAAGGCCACGTATGCTACCAGTATATTAATACTATTGAATGCTAATTTGGGGTATATAAGAGGTCTGCCGCATCCGTCTAAGGAAGGCAGAAGGGAAATGCCATCTATGGATTTTGTTGTTTCATTGTCTGCTTCACAATACAATTTCTTCTACCTTTTGGTGGTATTTTAAATATACCAGTACAATTCTTTTGGAATGCTCCCTCAGAATTGTAACTGTGATGACAAATGGGGTGCTGGAAAGATGCGTTCAGCTTTCAGAGCTTCTCAGCTTGTGAGAAAAGATGCCAGGCTGACTGTATTTGTTTATGGTAAGAAATCACTGTCAAATATTTAGGACTCAGGTTAGCCTACTTTCAGTGATTTTCGTGTGCTTGTGAATACTCCTCTCTATTCCGAGGACCAGACCTGTCACTGATGACACTGATGATGTGGGTGCGGTTCCCACTGAAATGCAAGGGAACTGAAGCTACATCCTTTGTAAGCAGGCTGTTGCAATGAACTTTACAACTCTGTGCAAGTGTAATTCATAAAGGACAGAAACGGAGTTCAGGGTAGCACAGTATCCTGTTCCCTCACCACATGCTCCAAGAAAAGAACAGGTTTTTCTGTGAACTGTAATCTCCAACTGACGGCTTAGTTATACAAGAAAAATGAGGAGAAGGTGGGAAAAAACAGGATAATAAAAACAATGTTTGAATGGTTAGCTTGAAGTTTCTTTAATTATATTTGTTCTTCCTGACCTGAGCAACAGGTCTTTGAGTTTCATGGGTGTAGAGAGAAGCAGTCAGTCATTGCTAGCACGAGATCTGGGTCATAACCCTTCTTCAAAGCTTGCTGTTATAAAGCGGAAACTATTTCCCTGTCTGCTGAAAACAGATATAGTTTCGTATACTAGGTCAATGAATATCTTTATAATAACAGCAAACTATTTCTTCCTGCAACAGAGATCAAGAAGCGTGCTGAAAATTGTCTCAGAAGTTCATTCTTCACTACTTCAAGCCTCTCTCTTATCTACAAGTATGTGAAAGTAACAGGAATGAAAGGGAGAAAATAGCATTTGTGAGATTCTCTCACTCGGTGCAAAGAACGGTGTCCATCAGTTTGTTTGCACCGAAGAAATTACGGAGGTCAGGCTTTTATGGAGCCCCTAATCCTAAGATGCAGCCGCTGACTATGAAGCCAGTCCTAGTAAAAGGATGGTGGTATGTAAGAGGATTTGTGAGCTCATGATTTGCTGCCTCATGTAACGCGCAAAAAAGGAAGGGCTTCACGTGGATTGAGGAGTAGAAGAAACTGCAAGAAGATGTTGGCCAGCAGCCTGTTGATCATTCTTCTTACTTACGTAGTAGAGAAGATTTCCAGGTGAGATTTTGGAGGAGGAGAGCTATGAGATTTGCCAGTGTGTCTAGAAAGACTTCTGAGAACAGATAAACAGATTTGAATCTTCGGGGAGGTCACAAAGGCTGCTACAACAGCCAACCAAGGTTCAGGTGGTCAGTAGGTGATGCAAGCAAAAATTAATCAGTTAATCTCGTCCCACTAAATAGGACACGATAGGCTCCATCACAGGATGAACTGTGAAGGGCTATGCGAAAGGCAAGACAGATTAGCTGTAATAGGGAAGAGAAAGCAAGATGAGTAGAAAAAGCAAGCTGATTGAGCAACCCAGACAAGAACAAAGGTATAACAAATATTGTTGTATAGCCTATGTTAGTAAACATATGCTTTAGGCTTGATAAACATACATTTCTTCTTGTATAGCAACAGAGCCTAAGTATTTAAAAAAAAAACAAACAAACACCTAGCGCTCTATGCTCACACAAAAATTCTGTGTGTTCTTACCGAGCATAAAGGTGCCTTCCAGCAATGCTTAGTAATTCCGTGCTGTGAAGGAGAAATTGTTTCTTGCCACAAGTTAGGTGAACAATATCCTGTCTTTTAAATTCACTCTCAAGCTTCTTCAATACCAAGAAAAATAGGAGGTTGTAGTCAAGGTAGAAGAGATCCTCTGGACTCTTCCCCTGTAGAAATGCACACAACGGAATGAGCATGACGCTAAATGTGTTACGAACTGGTGGACAATGAGGAAGATTATGCTGTAATTTTCATCACTTAGGAATTGCAGATTATTAGTGCCCTTAGTAAAGGCCCCTCTAGATGGATAATATAACTACAACATTGCAGAATAATTATACAGGCGATACGCAATCTTCAGCAGCTTGTCTACTTTTCACTTTCATCTGCAATCTATTATACTCTGTAGTCTCATAAATGGATATAAAGAAAATGGTTCCCATTTTTTTAAGGCATCGCTAAAAATGTTAATTAAGCCTATAATGCTGGCCCTGCTGAGGAGAGGGCATCAAATGCACAAACTCAAGGAAAAAATGTCACGCTGGGCCAGTGTAAGGCTTGCCTTAGTTTAGAGAAGGACCGGACCGTTCTTGATTATCGTAGTTTCGCACTGCGTTTGTGGTGTATTTGGAACTGATTTACGGTACGCTGAAGAAAACATTGTGGAATTTCATTTGTGAATGGGAAGTTCCAACAGAACGAGTTTTTCTTTAGAGGAGAATTCAGATTAGAACAAGAATTAGTATTTATGGCATTTGTCTATCTTGAAGATATGTCTGTGAAAAGAAAGTAAACCACCCAACCTCCCTTTTAAAGCACCTTTTGTATTCCCAGATTTCTTCCTTGCTCGATAAAGTGTGTTCCTAACCTTGTTTGTGTGTGCGTTAGCAGTGTCCACGCTGCTGGCAGTTTCCCGAGAGAGCTACACTTTCACCTTCTTTGCGCCTACGGTTGCTGTTCCCTTGCCAGTCACACAGGCGCGACTGCAGAAGATGGACAGTTGCTTTACTGGCTCGTGCTGCAACAGGTGATGGGCAAAGGGATGCAGCTTTGGTGCTCAGTAAAACATGCCTTCAGTATTACATGAGAAAGATCCTCTCAGGAGGGTTTTACGAGGCCTGTAGCGAAAGTTCATGTGTGAATGCGTGAAACCCTGGGATCGTTTGCTCTTCGTGGATAATTTGTACATTAGGTATACAGTAGCAACCACTTAAATGTATAACCTCAGGGTACAGTAAATCTTTTCATTGCAGCGGCACTTACCTCCACAGGGATTTCTTTCTATACCCTTGTCATAAACTGGTTTGAAGCAGATGTGTTCATTAATTGCGTCTACTAATGATTAGAATTTATTCTCTCTCTACTGCCTGGATTGTATTCAGGATAGAGTTGACGTTTTTTGAAGGGTAGGCTTGGTGGGGCTCTGTCTTGCAAATCACTGACATACCGAAGTCTATCCAATTCAGTCCAGGAGTGCTCCTAACGTTTGATAGTAAGGACCAACAGGCTTGGGTCCAACAGCTTGGATATTGTTTTGAAGCACAAGAAATTTTCTGGTTGTTCCATATGGGTTTAAGGAGTCATTGATACGATATACAAGGGCTTTTAGACTTCTGAGTTTTCACTGGAACTGTGGATGCTTTAATTTTCAACAGCCACAAAAAGCCTGGTTGGCTCAGATAACGTTCTTTGAATAGCATCCATGTAATAGCAACTTGGCACTGCGTGTATTTGTTTGAAAAGACAATCGATGATATTTTAGGGTTACAACAAAATAGCTCTTCTTAAATACATCCTTTTAGAAAGATTGGCTGTATTTATCATGCTCAGAATCTCAGCCTAAAGGCTTTTATTGTTGTTAAGTCAATCTCTTACACAACTAATGATTAGTAGAAATATTTCTGGAACTTTGTTTTTACTTTATTGCCAATCATGATACTTGATTTTAAACATAAATGTTCTCAGCTTGGTTTCCTCCTTTTTCCTTTCCTCCTCCTCTCTGCTGCTGTCATTGGTGATCGTGGTGTTTGCCACCCGTTCCCTGAGACTTTTATCTATACACCGTTTTCTGCACCCAGATGTTTATGTACTAAAGCAGATTGTGGTTTTTGCCTTTTCCCTGAGTAACGCTATGACATCTGCATTCAGGTTTTTGCTGCTGTTGTTGTTTTCAAGTGTGTGCTGCCATCTATGGAGTAATCATTGAAATAAAGCTGATATAAAAAGATGTTGTATCAAAAGATTATGGAAAACAAGACCTAGCCAGTGGAGAAGTTATCACGGAGCAGTTGGCCAGATCTCAAGAAATCCTGTTTCTCTGTAGTCCCAGGTCTCACAGCAAGCACAGGTGAAAGGATACCGTTCAGAAAACCGGCGACTTCTAGGAGTTCAGTGATGCAGGAGATTTATTTATACTGGGCAAACTTATCAGGGCAGCCTGAATATTAGAAAAAGGTTGCGTTGTCCTCTAATCCTGTAACTCATTCCCTTTCCCTCCCCGTTACCTTTCACACGTCCTAGTCCCTCAGCAGTTTCCAAGGTCTGTTTATTATATCTTTCTTCATTTCTTTTTCAAAGCTTAATTTGAATTCCTCATTCCTCCCCAGCATCTTGTTAACTGGCTTCGTGCCGCTCCTCTGTGTCCAGTTTCAACCTACCAGGCTCCAGGTTTCCCTCCTTCAGATCCCTTCAGAATGCAGCACAAAAGATCAGTCCCCATTCTCTCTCTCTTTCATAACATTTTGTCATTTGATATCTGTTTTAGAGTGTACATTTATTGCAATACATTTATTCAAGTTGGACTGTAAAGCGCTTGGAGAAGTAATTTTCTCTATAGTTTTGTGAAGTGCCCATGGGGTATCTGTGCACGCGGAGGATGCTGTCAGAATTTTATTTTGATACTGCTTATATGCTTTTCAGCTTGCAAATTTTCGACTAAGGATTTTAGCATCCTACAGCCTTGAATAGGGTTAGGTGTATGAGTCCCTGGCAGTCAAAGTTCTATTCATTTGAGTTAGGAGATGCGACAGAGAATAACTATGTCTTTAGCAAAAATAGTGTTGGAGTGTGTGTATATTTAACCACTACTGATCAAATACTTCCTTATAACACAGGACATTAGAATCAAAGGGAAAGTTTAACCTATATGGATGAAGCATTCTTCAAAATATCTTCTGACATTTTCTTCTTATTGCTGAACTTCAAAATTGATCTTATTTCCCAGCATCAGAGACAAAATGAAGAAACAAAAAATCAATGCGGGGGATTGATCAATGTTTTTCAAAACTGACTTAATAAGATAAAAATCAATGCAGCTGTGTTATTTGCCATTATTTTATCACCAGTATCTTTCAAACATGGTAATATTTGATTCTTAAGTTAAATGTGAAAATATTTCAGTTACAGTCTTACAGAAGCAAAAAACTTAAGGAGGGATTTATTTAGTAAAACTTTGGGGGTTTTTTAATCCTAATTTTGGAACTTTGAGTTCTGCAGAAACTGAAAACAGTTTCATAATTTAACTGCCAGTATATAATTGTTCCTTTAATCACAGAGACTTAAATAGAACAAATTATTACTTGTATTTGCAAATTACAAGCTCTGATCCTCCCTTCCTCCTGCAAATAGCAGTTCCATCTTGCTTGGTTGAAAGATCGAATTCGAAGATAAGCTTGGGCACCTGATTTCCCTCATGGCAGACTCAAATTCTTTGAATTTAGAGCCTAGCTGTACAAATGCATTGGCTGATTAATCTGTTTTAGCAAAGTGAGTGGGTTATTTGGGGGGTTTTGTTTGGTTGGGTTTTCCCAACAATCATTTCCCTTTTCTGTCCCCACTGTCCCAAATAATATCAAGATCCCTTTTTTATTCACTTGAAGGAAAGTCTTTAAAACTGTCTTGTGTAATACCCATGACCCAAGCCCTAAGCCATGAGTTTGGCTTAACAGTTGAGAGAGTTTTTTTAAAAATAATATGCATTTTAGTATTTCCGTTCCTGTTAACTTGCTGCCTTGGGTTTAGCCCTTTGGTCTCCGAGTTTGAAATTTCTCTTGACAGCTGAGAGCCAGAAAATGTCCTTTGAAGGAAGAAAGTCATGATTGTCACATGATCACTGGGACGTGGGAGCTGGAAATTTTAGGGAAGAATCAGACGTTGAAAGACTTCTGATAAAATCCTGGATTTTATGCAGGCGAGCCTCTGATAATGGTATCTCTTGTTTTGAAGAATTATTTCATGGGCACAGAAAGACAGCTTTCTGCTTAAATTTCTATTGAATTGAGTCCCTATCTGTAAGCTGGGCCAGAATGTCGTAAAATAGGAAATTCAAACCTGATAGTAGATAGAAACGGTATTTGAGAATACAGGACTTAACCAGGTTCTCTGTCGGGCCAGTTACTTCTACCTCTCTCTTTCACATTCCTTTACTCGTTGATGAATGCAGTGCGTTTGCTTCTCTCCTCAAGTAGCTCTGAGCACCAATATGTACCTTCACTGACAGTCCCACCGCATCCTTCTCTCCATCATCATCAGATCATTGTGGATGATCTCTGCGATCGCTAACAGGAGAGCTTGTGCTTGTACTTCTCTCCCTTTCCTCCTCCCTTTGTGCTACGGGAGAGAAGTAGCCTGGCATAGTGCACAGCTAAAAGGTTATCAAGCCTGAATTTGTTACGCTTCTGAAAGTGGCAGGCGAGCGTTCACAACCGCTGCGGAAGTACACGGCTCATCACCACGTGAGGCTGGACACCCTGAGAGGGTAGAGGATGCTGGGCTGGTTTTCTTGTTGCTCTGCAAACAACCAAACAGGCTTAAGCCGTGCAATCCCATACTGCCTAATTGACAGCTTTTCCAAGGTTCATTTGTTAACTGAGTGCGTGACATGTGTTGAAGTTGTTTCTTCATAATGCATTTGGCATTAACAGGAGAAGCTGTCGAACGCCTCAGACATCAACAGCTCAGCAACAAGATATTTCGCCTCCAGTTTTGACTTTCTAACTAGTGACTTGATATTTGCAAGGGCATTGGAATGAGCATATGAGAGGACAGGACATAAGAAAGGCAGCTTAAATACAGTCCCCTGAAGAAAATTTGTAAGAAAGTATTTCTGGTGCTTGGGACATTTACCTGAGTTTTATGGTTCAACTGGTCCGTTTTCTTTTGGTATAAAACCGTGGTTTCTTGCTTAGCAAAGTACCCACTGAATACTCACTGGATTTGAGAGTTCTTTTGTTTTGGTAGACTAATAAGTAGTCATATCTGTTTGAAAGACTAAATTACCGGTGTAGAAGAGACCAGAGGATGATTTCTCCGCTGATCTGGTCCCTGGTTCTCATTTGCTGATTTCTTGGAGCTAGTTTTCATAAACACTTTCTTGGTTTCTTAGAACAAAAATTGTACCAGAACTCTGCAATTCAGGTGTGGGTGTGTTTGGTTTTTTTAATTCTGTAAAAGATTGCCGCTATCTATTCTTCCTTGCCACTGTTCATATGCTGATACCCAGTAAGAAGTTCGCACGAGGTCTATAAGTATTAACTCGGTCACAAATCCATCATCATTAATATCTGCTGCTTCTCCTGCATCCCATGAACTTGATATTTAAAAGATGGATTTATTTTAGATGTACAAAAAATGTGGTTTACTTTCACTTTATTGTTCTTAGTGTAAGCCTGTTACTCTGAATATTTAGGTTGATTTCTCTAGTGCCTAATTGAGTTTCTGCACATGTTCTTTCCTGTGGGAAGACTACATGTCTGGAGGAGTACATGGAGTTTTACAGAGGTTGTCAAAATAATGAAGGAGTTTCGGTGGTGCTTTGCCTAGCATTGTTTAGCAAGTGAAACACAGCTGTTTAGGTGAGGAAAAAAAATGGATGAATGGGTCAGAATGCCTTCATTTCATAGGAATAAAGAGCCTAGCTTTGACAGAAGTGCCTCTTCAGAATATGCCAGGGAAGAATAAACAAAGCCAGATTCTGCTTAGAAAATCACAGAATCATTTGGTTGGGCGAGACCTTTAAGATCATCCAGTCCAACCGTTCACCCTGCACTGCCAGGGTCCCTAAACCATGTCCCTCAGCGCCACATCCACACGTCTGTTAAACGCTTCCAGGGATGGGGACTGCACCACCTCCCTGGGCAGCCTGTTCCAGCCTATCTGAAAGCCCTGAGGTCTGGATCATAAGCACGTCTCTCCACACTCCATAAGCATCAGCGACCTGAATTGCTGCAGCCAAATACTTCTGAGCCTTTGGGGGACGTTCTGGACCTGTCTCCATCTAAGTACCCTCTGTTTTATTTGCAAGGTTTGTTGTCCAGTGTGTTTGGGTCCCCGGCGAGCGCTGACTCCAGAGGCCCTTCTGTCTTGCAGGGCAAGCACAAGCTGCGTGTGGACACGGGACTGGAAGGCGCCTGGTGTGGCCTCATCCCCATCGGGAACTCCTGCGAGAGCGTGACCACGACGGGCCTCAGGTGGAACCTCAGTAAGTGATGCTCCTCCGGGACGGTGGGTTTGACGTTATCTTAACGGCACCTTTACACCAGCCTCACCCCTTCTGAAGGGCCTTACGTGTTCGGGGCATGGCATTGGATCCCTGCCAGGCTGGTTTTTTCTAGAAATGGAGGGTTTACTTTAAGAAAAGAAGAGAAATATATTTAAACCTGAGATATTGCAGGCAGAAGCATGTTTTCCATTTGGGAGCCATTGTGCTGTTTAAATAGGACGTTTGTTGAGGTCATGATGCATTACCATCTTGATGCATTGCCCTCCAGGGAGGGGAAGCTGCGAGGATCTAAACTCCTGGTTGTAAGCCATAAAGTTACAGCAGACAAATAATAACGCGATACAGATTATTAAAGCGACCTCACCTCCCCTGAGCTGCCTCGCGTGTATTGTCTGTTTGTCAGCCCCGAATGAATAGTTCTTTCTCTTGTCTTCCAGTGGGAAAAGGTGCAGTTGATCTAGAACAGGGACATTCATCCGTAGAGAAAGGAGGTTTCTCCACCAAAAAACTGAAACAATCATCATCCGCCTGCGCCCTCCTCCCACACTGAGTGATTCAGGATGTATTTACGCAGGAGAATAACAGGATATTGTAAAGGTTCATTAAAACGTAAGGAAAGCAAAGCAGAAACTGAGAGGCTCCGGTCTTGCAGTCAGACTGTAGAGCCATCCTGCGCAGAAAGGGCACGGCGTTCTCCCCGTTTGCAGTGCAGTGCCTTTGTTGGCTCGTCATTAATCTGGAGGTGGCCCGCTGTGCTGACCAACAGTCTAGGGAGGGTCTCGTTCCACTGAAGGTTGGAGCACGTGCAATTAAGGAGGTGGTAGACATTAGCAGCTCGCTAATGATGGAAGATATAAATATGCCATTAATTTCAGGACGTGAGGGATTTGCTAGGTGAAGAGCTGTCTGGCTAGTGATGTTTTCATCCTTTTAAACTGGGTTGTAAAGAGCTGAATGTGTTGTGTAAGGGACACTCCCTTAATCTGAGAGAGAGTCCAATATTTTCATTTGTACTGATAAGCACCGTTGACAAGTAAGGTACCAAATCCTCATCTGCTCATCTCCTGTTGCGCGGTGAATTTTGTGGCCCGTTGCACTGAGGGACTACTCGTTTCTCGGTAAATGTTCTGCTCTCCAGAGTGAGGTGACAGCTCAGACCAGCCTCATGTTAATGAAGGGAGCATCTCTGAAGCCTGTGTCGCTTTGCAGAAGGCTACTGTGTGAATCAAAATAGGGTAGATGCTGTTTTGATTATTAGTTTTAAAGTTATTTTTCAGATATACCAGGGTTTTTTTTTTTTTTTAAGTTTAATGGCATAAATTTTGTCAGATTTACAAGGCGCTCGTTGGAAAGGTGGTAATTTTAAAGATGGTCTGTCTGCTCCCGCAAACGACAGGGCTTTGTTTCCACGAAATTGTGATTGCCTGATCTGCTGAAGCTAAGGAGGAAGGGGTCAGCAGTCTGGCTGTGCCAGCAGGGAGGAGGTGCGGTGGTAACGAACAGTAGGGTTGGGTTGAGGTACCAGTTTGTTCAGTGTTTATTATCCTAAATATGCTGTAATAAACTTCGTCAGGTAACTTAGAGGCATAGCTATATACGGACCTACAGGGACTTTTGTAACAATTTGGTCTTTTTTTTTTCTTTTTTCTGAGAGACATGAAAGTATTTAAGTGACTGTTGCCTACTTGTTCCATGTCAACATGACACCTCCAGCTCTGCTTCTGCCAGTCCTTGCTGCTGTCTGATTCCAGGAGGAACCCTCAGACCTTTACAGGGTTTTTCGTGTGATGTGTACACTGCACCCCAGTGCAGGCTGCATTTTCAGTCTCAATGTTTCCTCCATTTATTTCTCTGCATTATCATCACAGATATATAAAACCAAAAATGATCTGGTCTTCCTTGAAGATGTTTAATCTATCTGAGACACCGAAGTCATTGCAACCCGAAGCTGCGCTTGTGCCCAAGTGACTAGAGCTGACCTTTATTCCTCCAAACACAGATTTTTAATCAGGTTATTGTTCAATCTTGATAAAACAAAATAAGTATAATTGCATCCCCCAAAGGGAAACCAATATCTCAAATACAGCATGTGGTTAGTTGTGACCTGGTTGGATTTTTTTTCCCCGAATAAATAAGCCTTACATTCAGATAACCTAAGTTTGATACTAGCTTTCGTTGTGTTAATGACTTCTGTGCTGCCTGTAGTTTTGCAGTTACTTTTAAAAATGTTAGTCCTCCTGTAAATTGCAATGGAGAAGCAAGGGCTCACCCTGGAAGAAAAGGGAGCACGGAGATACTGACGTGTGGCACGGATGCCAGCACTGCTGCTGATGGCTGGCAGCGGCAGAGCTTTCCCTGTTCATTTGTTAATGGTGCTCTGAGTACACACCTTCGTAAACCTCACTGAATAAAATGGTTTGGTTAGAAATTAATTTTCCTATGTAAAGCATGAAAGAAATGGAATTTTTAAGCCAAACATGACATGAAAGGCCTTTTACTCCAGTTTGTTATGAAATTAATTGAATATGGCCTAACAAGTTTGAGTTTTACAAGTAATTTTTGAGTGCTTAGAATATTTGCTTTAAGTATCTGAGCGGTAAACTAATTCCAGAATTTCGATTCTGTCTGAACAGTCAAACATCATGCATTAGGTGAGAGGGAGAACCTTTATTTGGGGGGGAAAAAAAAAAAAAAAGAAAATTAAAAAAGGAAATTTCCAGCAACTCAAAATTCAAGTAACAGTGCGGTACAAGAAAGAGCTGGCTTTGCATCAAAGTTCTTAATGTTTAACACCAATTTCTGTCTGAGCGTATCTAGATTGCTCGGCTGATGAAAATTTGTAAAACCTTCAAGGGGTAGTCAAATGTTATCTGTGTCTAATCTGCGAGTGCTGTCATGAGACTTCAGAGCTTCTGAATAGAAAAAGACAAGGATAAATACCGCAGCCAGAAGCTGTATTGGGGTTGAGATCAGGCTGGCAGAGGTCTCATTTCAATGGCTGAATTAGATAAACCTGAAATCTGTACGTTATTCTGCCAACAGAGAAATAATGATGTCTTGATTATCTTTTTAATATTGCAGAATTCAGTATTTTTGGGTGTCTCTGTGAGGATGCGACATGTATGCATGCTCTCATGCATGCTTATCTTAGTTATTTGCTAGCATTTGGCACAAGCAGAACTTTATTGTAGTTCTCATCTTATGGGTGAAAGAACTTGGGGAAGAAAGTGTAAAATTGATTAGAGAATGTATTTTTTATCCATACTTGCTATTGTGTAGCACACATTCAGAACACATTATAAACATATTATTTCTACTCCCAAAGGGATATACAGACTTTTTCTCTATTAAAATCTGATTTACAGCACAGGAATCGGATAATGCTTTATCTGATTTGACTCACCTGGCTGCTTGCTGATAACAGCTCTCATGTCTAATAAATAAATAACGAAAAATCCAATAATGCCAGAATGACCCAGCATTCTTCATTAGCTCCTCAGTGGTGCTTTCATGGAAGGTGAAAGAATGAGGGTAGGAATCAGCTGCGCTGGTCGTCAAAGACGAGGTTGGCGGGTAATGGTAGGCTTTTCTAGGAAATGGTTCCTTTTCTAGGAAATTACTGTAGAAAATAATCTTGCCAACTAATTTACTCTTCATCCCTATGGCCTTTGACATGCTGTATGTCATACCTGTACTGCAAATGCTGGCATATATGTATGTGTAAACTCTGTGTGTGCGTGTGATTGTGCTTTCCAGATAGTTTTCGTGCAAATTTGCTTCTGTAGGCAGGAAGTTACGTTGCTGTGAAATGCTACCGTTCAAAAGAGCACCACTGTCATTTCACTTCAAAAGGCAGTAGCAATAACAACGGGAGCAAGACCTTTCGCTAACGATAGCAATGGAGCATCCGCTGACTACCAACATCACAGGTCGATAAATAGGCTCCAAAAGCTTTTGGACACTGTTTACATTGTTAGTAAAATTGAAATGTTTGCACTGTTCTTTTCACTGTTTTTACTTCATTGGAGCATTCTTGACATTGCATTGTGAATGGAACAAAAAGATTACAAAGGCAGTGGGGATTTGTGTTTTCAGAGAATTCAGAGTATGAAAGATGAAAGAAAGAAAATGAGTAACTCCTTAAAAATAAAAAATCAGAGGTTGAGAGTGAGGGGCTGTTCTGGGAAAGGCTGTAAATTAAGATGGGCAGGTATCTGTGTGCTAGTGAAGCTGTTTGTGTAAGCACTCTGTAACCTGTTTCATAACTGAAATAGTTTATATGGCACATCTTGCTGCGCCAGTTCATTCTGACTGAGGCAAACTAAGTGGCACTCCCAGGAGTAGCTTCGTTCTCAGTAAACGGCTTCACAGCTGGATTCTCCTCTCCTTTGCTTTCCCATCCTCCCCTCCTTTCTCGTGTTCTTTACTGGTAGAAGACTCCCAGTCCATCAGCTGGTGTCTATCTTCAGAGCTTCAGTGATGTATTTTCCTCCCTTATTCGTTACAGCTCTAAGACCCTGGATAGGGCAGGGCGACAGAAATGCTGCTGCTGCCCCCAAAGCTTTGGGTGGGTTTGACCTTTTGCAAGCTATTTGCCTGCAGGAGTGCTGCCGTCTGCCTTCCAGGGTCACATCACTTATTACAAGGCGAGGCGTGCTGAAGTACTTTTCCAATAAAGCAGATGTTCTGATGGTGGCAGCCTGGCATCCTACTGGTTTACTGCAAGTCAGCAAAAGCAACAATGAGAGCACTGCTTAGCATTGCATGAAATGATTTCGAAACAAAGACCATTTGGCGTTCCTTAAAGGACTGATGAACACAGAGCTCAGTTGCGCCGGGCCCCTAAGGCTGCATTTGCAGTTTTTCCTGAAGAGCAGCATGAGAACTCAATCAAACTTTATGAAGGGTCTTGAAATGGGGATTTGAGGTCACACATTCAGTCTGTTTCCACGTATTTCAATGAATGTTTGGAGTTAGTGGGAGGGAGGTTTGGTTCTGACTCTTCTGTAGCAAGGTAGCAGGGTCCTGGCATCCAGTTTGGAAAGGCTGCTTTAAGGTGATAAACAGATACGCTCTTCCAGATCACGCTGCTGGGGCAACGTTACTGCTGTAGGACTCCACTTAGGGAAAGATACATGTGAGTACCTTAGTTCTGAAGTAGCTCAAACCACTTCCAGTGGTAAGTTTAGCCCGGCTGGACGGTCGTCGTTAATGGGACGTGGGGAGCGTGTATATGATTCTTCCATACAGCAATAATACGCAGTAATTGCCAGGAAGGGGTAGAATTAAAAAATCTCAGACTTCTCCAGCCCAGCTGCTCCCAGAGCGGATGGCAATACCATCCTGGAGTAAATTGGAAACGTTTATGTCTAGTTACATCGCCATGGCACATTGCAACTATGGAAACTAACTTCTTTATTAATATTGAGGTGAGCAGAGCAAAATGCTGTTCTGTCGCTTGCATCCCCTGTGTTAACTTCAGTCCCTCCTTCTGCTGGTGGAAATGTAACCTGGAGGTGTGAGGAAGGAGGTGCTCTGCTTCAGCCCGGCTTTGGCGCAGATAATCCTCATCTCTCCAGTAGCAGTTGATTGGTGAGAAGGTTGCATGCAAATAAAAGCAACCCACTGCTACTGAAAAGTGTGAGTCGTAAAGATGAAGCACCTTTCTGGGGAAGAGAGAGATGCGCAGAGAGCCAGAGAGCTACCGCATAGATTGTTGGAGGCCCAGAGTAATTCTGTGGATTTCAGCAGTGAAGTTTCATCGGTGAGTGCAGGGGGCGGAATTTGTCCGGGAAGGAGACTTTGAGTTTATACTGAAGACATTTAGCCCTAAAGGCGTTCTCATCAGTCAACCCGCCCCATGGACACTGGGAAATCATCTCATTTAGGCAATGGCAGAGGCAAAGCTGAAACCCAATGGTGTTCTTGAATGAAAGTCAGTGAAAAATTGGCCAGAGTACAACTTCTCGTTTGTCATATCCTCTGCAAACATACTTTAATTGTTTTCATATTTAAAGGCCCAAAATCAGCCATAATAAATGTAAATGTCACAGTGCCGAGAGGTTTCCTAAAACAAGAAAGCTCTCTGAGGCGTGTGCTGAGTTACTGCCAGTTCCCAAAACGTCCCTGCGAAACCACAAAAGGGCAAGAACTGGTAAGAGCACAAATCAATCACGTCTGGCCAGAGTCTCCCGGAGTTAAAAAACGAGATGCGTTTGTCTGTGGCGACTCAGTTGATGAACAAGTGTGTTATTGGGATTTTGGGAGGGTTGTTCAAGTAGATAGGCGTTACCGTTAAGAGTTGACTCTTCCTTTCCAGTTTGTTTACAGACCTTTTAGTTCTGTTTATTTTTTAGTGCATCCTGGTGTATGTGATTGATCTCTTCTCCCCAAAAACATGACACTGAGGGAAATTATTTCCTCTCCGGTGATCTGTTCCTGTAGCTTAAAGGCAAACATTTCTGGCTGCTCCCTCTGCAGTGTCTCAATTCTTCATTCGCCGCTCCCTGTGTAAACACTTTGCCCGTCGGATCCGAGGGGGCCCTGCTCTCTCCCAGTTTTTGCCTCTGGGTGTTTGTGGAAAAGAAAAGGTGGATTCTTCTTTGCTGATACATGAAGTTCTGCAGAGGATAAAAGTCTGGTGGGTGTCATCACTGGCTTGCTTTGTAAGCTTCTAAAAAGCTGTTTTGTCTGTTGTTTATGGCATCCTGATGTGTAATTAATAAGCCGTTAACAACTGGTTGTAGGGAGTGTGGTCTGGAACTATTCATTTTAGATGTACATACCAATTACAGACCCCTGAGTGAAACTCTTGTTCTCAGGTGAGTTAGAAAATACTCATTCCTGGTAGACTAATGTACGTCTTGCTGTGGCTGCTTCTGGGCAGTAAATACGCACGGGGGAGTCGGGGCAACAGCAGGAAGGGAGAGTTTAGAGAGAGAGAGGCGAAACTGCAGCGTGAGGAGGGGGCATTTGGGATTAGAAGCACGTTTTGGAGCGAAGAAAGGGCAGATAACATCAAAATGTGGGAAGATCTGCATACAGAGGTTGAGAAAATGACAACGGGGGTCTCTTAGTTAGACAGCGGACATCTTGCCTTTTGAAGCATTGACTTGAGACCAAAAGTTCTCAGCCGTGTTATTTCTCGGCTGTTAGCGATCTCCCTCATTTTCCGCTGCTGTCCAGGCATCACAACCTGCTTCTGCTGTCAGTAAACTGGTCAGCTCAAGCGGGGAGCGCCTGTCTGCGGGACCTGCCTGGGCACTGATCTGTCAGCAAGGGATGGCATTAGGCATTTGATGGGAAAACAGGAAGGAAAACGCTTCACTTCACGCTTGAGTGGCTGCCAATTCAAGACTGAAATTAGGGCAAAGCAGAGACACAGCAATAAAATTAAGTGTAATCATGCTTATAGTTTCAGGACACCAGCGTCATTCAGGGTCCCAGGTGTGTTCTCTGGAAGTGAATCCGGAGCCATAGCTGAGGTGTGCACCTTCAGCCTCTCCCACTGCAGAAACGGAGACACCTGGGGGGAACAAGGTGAAGTACTGCTGAAACGTGGGATTTTCTTGTGGCGCGGGCGCTTGACTGTCTGGAGTTCTAACTCTGTGAGTACTTCAGGTACTTGCAAGTTAGCCATGCATTTCTCTTAGTATTCAAGCTGAGTTCTCAGCACCCTGACTGACATTCCCGAGAGCTCTGCCTTGCTCCCTCCTGTAAAGCACAGGATACTCCAAAGTGAGCGCTGTGGTGTCATCTTTAAGATTGCCACTGTTGACGTTGATGTGTCTGTACCTTAGCTCTGGAACGGTTAGGCAGGTGCAATGGCATTATCGGTTCTGTCGTAATGAACAATGTACAGAAGCCCGTGAGGAATTTAACACTCATGCATCCAGTGCAGATTAAATGCAACAAATAAGGCATAAAGCCCTGTGATGAATCAGGGCTCAACCTGTGTCAGGTAAGAGAATATTATTTATTGAAAGAGTCTGGCCTGCTTAGTTAATGTGACCATATAATTAAAGGGTGAAAGCTAAAGAACCTGAATTAAAAACTTCACAGGCAAACTTAAGGTCTGGCATCCCATAGCTCTCAAGTCCATGGCTTTGCACCTCTGAAGAGTCATCGTCCATTGTTTTATATCCAAGTGAAGGTGGGTCCGTGTGCTGTTGAGGGGTAACTCTATGTAGCACGACGCATCGTATCAGTCCAAGTCTAGGTCAGTATGTGGTAGCTGAGTTTCTACATTTTGAAGCTTTTCCATGTATTTAATATGAAAATACTGATAAAACAAGTCCGAATGTTTTTGGTGTATTTTAAGTGGGTGGTGATACGTGTCATAAAACAATAAGTAAATTCAAATAAATGGGGGTGGACTGGATGTCAAGAGATCTTACAATCCATGCAGCTTTCCTATGGCACCGCTACTGAAAAACCTAAGCAAAAGGTTCCTCTTTTACAAGCTTTCCGTGTTAGGGGTTCCTCCATAACAGCTGCTTCAGAAAGTCTGCTCCAATTAGGTTTTTTTTTTCCTTTCTGTATTCTGTGGATACACCGTGTGATAAATATATTCACATGCTGTTAAGCATTAGAACGCAGCATTTATAATCTAATTGCCAATAAGAAATCTCAGAATTGTACATTTAGGTTTCCCAAGCGTAGGGCATAACTCCATAATTTACACAGGCAGCAGCAATACCACTGTATCACCGCTGATTGGCATGCCACTTAATGATGCTGTTTATAAGACAATTTTCTAATCAGCTGCATGAACACTCATCAGGAGCTTGCTTCTTGATTTAAAGCAGAGGAGTTGGAAGGAAAGATCGGCGGGGGGGGGGTTTGCTTATAAAAACAAACTGGGGAAAAAAAGCAAGTTATAAAAAGAAATATCAGGGGGTTTTCTATTTTATAAAGGATTGAGACAGTAAGAAAAAAGGCAAAATACAATTTTAGAGAGTTTTGATGTCGTGAATCTGGATTATGCATATAAAAGCTCAATGTTGAATTAAAAGCTGTGTTGTGAATGAGTTAGTATTGTTCACGGTATTTCCGTTGTGTGTTTTGAAATCGGATGATGATAGCTTAAACATTAACGTTCTGGTTTTTAACAGGTGTTATATTTCCAGTCATCATTTAATAATAATTGTGATTTGATGTTGTAGGTAGTCTGTTAGGTCTGGTCAGTTGAAGCTGAAGCATGGCCAGTTTTCCATTCATTACATGTCAAATTCTAGTTTTCATCCCAATAAATTTAGTCAAAGAATGAATAATTATTCCTTGCCGCCTCCTTTTCAAAACATTACATTGTTTTATTTAAAACACATGTAATGGTTTTCCTGCCTGACTAACCTGATCTCCTTCTATGACAAGGTGGCCTGCTTAGTGGGTGAGGGAAGGGCTGTGGATATCGTTTACCTGGACTTTAGAAAAGCCTTTGACACGGTTTTCCCCAGCATTCTCCTGGAGAAACTGGCCGCTCATGGCTTGGATGAGTGGACTCTTTGCTTGATCAAAAACTGGCCGGATGGCCGGGCCCAGAGAGTGGTGGGGAGTGGAGTCAAATCCAGTTAGCAGCCAGTCACAAGAGGTTCAGTATTGGGGCCTGTCCTCGTTAACATCTTTATCAATGATCTGGGTGAGGGGATCGAGTGCACCCTCAGTAAGTTTGCAGATGACACCAAGTTGGGTGGGTGTGTTGATCTGCTTGAAGGTCAGGCAACTCTACAGGGGTGTCTGGACAGGCTCGATCAATGGGTATGAGGTTCAACAAGACCAAGTGCTGGGTACTGCTCTTGGGTCACAACAACCCCCTGCAATGCTACAGGCTTGGGGAAGAGTGGCTGAAAAAGCTGCCCAGTGGAAAAGGACCTGGGGGTGCTGGTCGACAGCCGATTGAAGATGAGCCATCAGTGTGCCCAGGTGGCCAAGAAGGCCAACAGCATCCTGGCTTTGTATCGGTGTGGCCAGCAGGAGGAGGGCAGTGATTGTCCCCCTGTACTCAGCACTGGTGAGGGCACACCTTGAGTGCTGTGTCCAGTTTTGGGCCTCTCACTCCAAGAAGGACATTGAGGTGCTGGAGCGGGTTCAGAGAAGGGCGACAAAGCTGGTGGAGGGTCTGGAGAGCAAGTCCTATGAGGAGCATCTGAGGGAACTGGGGTTGTTTAGTCTGGAGAAAAAGAGGTTCAGGGTAGACCTTATCACTCCTCAACTACCTGAAAGGAGGTTGTAGCGAGGCGGGAGTCAGTCTGTTCTCCTAAGTAACAAGCGATAGGATGAGAGGAAATGCCTTAAGTTGCACCAAGGGAGGTTTAGGGTGGACGTTAGGAAAAATTTCTTTACAGAAACCATTGTGAAGCATTGACAGGCTGCTCAGGGAAGTGGTGGAGTCCCCATGCCTGGAGGGCTTTAAAAGCCATGTAGATGTGGTGCTGAGTGGTGACCTGGCAGTGCTGGGTTAATGGTTGGACTTGATGATTTTAAAGGTCTCTTCCAACCAAAACGATTCTGTGATTCCATAACCTGGGTCAGGTGTGTCTGGCATGGAAACAATTCATTACATGATTTAACAAGTTTTAACAAAATGAGCTTCAGTTGACCTGCACAATTTATGAGTAGCTTTGGTACACACAAACCAAGTGCTTCTTTCAAATTTACCCCCAAGTAATCTTTGTAAAACCCTCGTGAACACACCTTGCCACCATGTGGTCTGTATATCCAATGTATGTTGAAGAGTTCTATGAAAACCTTAGGGCTCAATACCAATCTTGTGGACTTAATGGGAGAATTGCACATTGACTTTAGTATGTAATCTGGAGGTGCCCCTGTTCCTTCCATCACTGAACTAGGGTGACTTAAGCCCCTGATTAATCAGAAGATTTAGGCATCCATTTAATTTCAAACTTGCAATTCGTTCCATGGAATGTAAAGGGATTATTCTGTGAGTAAAGTTAAACATGTGCGGAAGTACTTAGTGCAAGTCAAACTCTGCGGTGGGACATACAACCTTCAAAAATGCCCCAAATGGCTTTTCTGTATGTAAAATAAGGTGGTAGTGACTTTATTCTCAGTCTCAGGGGTCAGTGCTGGTTCCTATTTGAATATCTCTTCTCACTCACCAATGCTGTAAAGCCTGCTTTTCTACCTCTGCAGTTTTTCTGTATTGCTGGTTGGCTGTGGTGATTTACACAAATTTCTCCTGATTTTATTGTTGAATGTCTGACAAAGTATGAAGACATAGTAAGACAAATGACTTCCAAATATTTTTCGCATCTGGCTTCTTTATGTGTAGTTCAACAGATGTGGTTTCCTACCAACACAGCTGTCAGGTCAATGCATCAAGTAAATTTTTCATATGAGGATTCTGGAAAAAAAGAGTTTTGGATACCTACCAGAATTTTTAAACAATCATAAAGTTTTCATTAAAATAGCCGAAAGCATTAGAATATGGTACTTGTCCGCATAGTTCTAAGAGAACAAAACACTCTGGATAGAGTGTCTCAACCACCGATTTGAGTTATTTCCTTTATGGTGCTAAAAATTTGCCACACTTTTGTGGCTTTGTCTGCCAGTCATAAACCAAGGTTTTCAATCCACATTAAAACCGTGTATGCAGCCAATGCAAGGCACTCACTAGGGAACCGGGAAAAATTTCCCCATCATGTTACGGGCTGGAATGTATGAAATACTAACATCAACATAAATCTTAGTTGTAGTAGAATAATCAAGCATTGTTCCTTTTTTATTTTAAAATATAAAGGGTTGCTGTGTTTACCTTTTAACATTCCAAACGCCTGCAAACTGTTTTTTGGCAGGTGCAGATGAACGCATGCTGGCAGTACCTGAAAGACAGCTTTCTGTTGGGAGCTTGGGTAGAGATTGATATTGCTCATTTGCAACGCCTAGTAGGAAGGTTGGGTGGTTCTTCTGAGCTTGTGCCTGCCACTTTGCTGCTGCCTTTCGTGTTTACGTTAGCATAGTTCTGGAACAAACCTGGACCATCGAAGACTTAGCTGAGATTGTTGGGAGCTCTCCTGCTGGTAATTAATTTTACACACCAAATATCTTAAGCAAACGTTGTTGTCAGTGAATCTTTAGATTAGCTTGTGTTCCTTTTAATGTCTCCACTATTTCTTTAGCGTGCCAGCTGAAATCACCTCAGAAGAAGTTTACTCACTCTTGCGAAATGCACTTTTTCCGGTTTATGCCATTCTCTCACTTCCCAGGGTAATGATTCCCTAGATGTTTGGCAGTCCTGGTTTTGCACCCATGTTATCCTGAATTTCTCTGCCGATTTTTGTGGTCTACCTCCTGTGATGCCATTTCCAACAAATCCTTCAGAGGATACTAATAATGAAGACAGTCTTAAAAAAAAAAAAAAATAGGAACAAACAACACCCAAAAATGTACTCATCATCACGGTACAGCAGCACTTGCTGACTCAGAGGGTAGCACACCCGGCTGGGGATCCAGCAGTAGGGCTGGAACACATCATTAGCTCTCAGAATACTCTCTGTCTTCTCCTACTGTTTGTCTTGTTAACTCTTTGGGGCAGGGATTGTCTGCTACGCTGGGTCTGGCCAGTGCACCCTGCCCTGCCCTGTCCTGCCTGGTAGTCACAAACTACAGGGATCAACAGAATTAACTGCAGTTGGGAGAGGACTTCTGGAGGTGCAGGTGGAAGTTAATACCGGGGAAGGTTTCCTGATTTTAAATAAATGCATATTGTGTATGTGTTAGAGGCTGCAGCTGGATTATTGTCTTCCGAAACGGTACTGTGGAAAGAGAAGAAAACCATTGTTTGACATGCAGTGCCATCTACAGAACAGCTTGTGCAGCCTGCGCTTCAGCCGTGAGGTGGGCGTTCGGGGTTGTTTCTCTTTGTTGGTTTGTCCTTTTATGTCACAGCACAGTTGACACTCATGGCCAGGGAGCGTATTACAAGTTTTTAGCGGATGCCTGTGGATTTGGAGGATGAGGGTTAGGAGCCCCGGGGCCTGGCTGAAGCACTGGGGTGCCGTTCCTGCTCTCCCAGCTGCTCCTGCTTGCGAGGGGGATTCTGTCACCCAGGATACCCAAACAGGAGGTGGCTTGTACGCTGCCCCGGTTCGGCAGGGATCTGTGTCTGTAGGCCAGGCTTCACCAACACTCCCCGCACTTAACTTTCTCATAGAAGACTAAATTGTTAGGGTTTGTTGGGGTTTTTTAATGCAACTCTTTCTAGAAATGCCACAACAGCAGCTAACCATCCTAGCAGGCGTGTGACCCGCTACGGCGGACTGACAGGCACACCGAGCTGGAAACGGCAGGGAAGGGACCAGACTGGAAAAGGTCCACCTGGGCTCCTTTTGTGAACATGAGATATAGTAAAACACCCTGTCAACTGTCCTCTCTGCTAGGAGTCAGTGTAGGTGTGGGGGAGAAGGGGAGGGTGTCCTCCCATGCTGGTACCTAAGCACATGCTGTAGAGAAAACTGAAGTAGCGGTGGTGTGTTTCCATGGTCCACCGGTTGGAATGGCAGTATTGGCGCTGCAGGGAGAGCTGGATTTTATCCCCCAAATCTTTAGAGTGCTCTTCAGATACACGTTAATTTTGGTGCAAAAAGCTGGATATCATGACATCTTTTTAAAAGATGGAAAAGGTGGAAGAACACACAACTATGACTCCTTCCACTCTCAGGAATCCATTCTTTACGTAACGTAGCAAATTAAGTTAGTGCAGTCACTGCATGACAAACTGGTGTCGGTCCTCTTTGGTCTAGCCTCTGAACTGTGGAAGTTATGGGACCTTTAAGCTGTTACTAGCTCAGGACCCACTGTTTGGCATCTTCAAATCAGTGGGCTTGAAAAAGCGAAATGGGAGGGGAAGGCTGAGAATGAATTCTGCCATCCAGGGCAGACACAAAATAATGTTGTGGCAGGCGATATTGCAGACAAGAAGGAGGGGGGAAAAATGAGAAGGGTCCGTGGTTTTTTTAATGGTTAGCTGTGAAAGTCAACGTATTTAAAGCAGCAGCAGAGAGAGCCTGGGAGCCTGAGTGTCTGAGACAGCTGAAGTAGCGCGTTAAATAGAGTTTATGAGACTCCTCTGCCATTTCTCACCTGCACTGTCACAGTTGGTACGTGTGAGTGTGTAGGTGAGTGGAGGTGTATGTAAATAATAATTCCTCTTTATTTAATATACATTAAACCTGGAAAGGGACAGAAATATGAGTTAGCAGACTGCTACGAAATGTGGAGGTAATTATGCAGTAGTTATCCTCAACATTTCCATCTTTAAAGTGGTTTTGAACTGCTTAAGTGCAGCAGTTACTGCAGACTGTGATTAGATAAATGGATGCAAATGGTAATTGTAACTGATGAATGATTGATGATGGCTTTATATGTTTATCATTATATACCGTTGTAAACACTTTCTTCCTCAGGAAGGATAGAGCCTGTATGCAAAATGATGATGTATCGAATATGAATTCAAATTGTAGTATTTCTTAAGAGTGTACAGGGCCAATAATGTAGGCTGGGATAACCACATAGGCTGGGAGCTGCTACCTGACTAAACTGGTGAGCTTTGCCATTGCTATCAATGAGCTGACCACCCACCTTCTTCCGTCTGATGCTCAGAGCCTGAACACACGTGCAGCTGGGAAGGTGGGTTAATAGGAGAGAGCTTGGAAGTGCAGATGGGGAAGCTGAGTGCTGTCAAGTGATGGCTTTCGGTGGGGAAAACCCACCGATCCACTGCTCAGAAGGAGGAGATGCCATTTCTCTTCACTATTCTATTGCTTCTCATGGCTCTTGCCTTTCTTCTCAAATTTCCAGGGTCCTGTCTCCTCGAGTTAAAGATAACCGTTGTGAATTTCTTCTGCCACGTGCATATTTAAGCTCTACGAGACATTTACAATGCAGTATTTGACAGCCACAGCAGTGAATGTCGTACACCCCCCTCATTAGAGCCATTTGGGACAGAGCGAGTATGTCGGGATAATTGGAAGTTGAAGGGAATAAGAAGACAAACAAGGATATCCCTAGAAAAGTACAGTGGGATAAGAGTTCCTTTAATCTGAATGATGCTGTAATTCTGTTTGATTTGTCACCTGTTATTTGCTAATTATTAATCACAGTAACAACATTTGGTAGTTATATTAATTTAAAGGGATTTTTATTGCAGCAGCTTGAGTTTAATATCAGCTCTTTGTGCATGACACAATGCAAAAAGTAACCTGTGGTAGATAAATTACAGGCTGAGTCTTCATTCTACATAAATTGTTCCATTCACTGAGGTAAAAATAAGCAGGATATTGCCAAAGAAAAGCCCCAGCTCATTAGCAGCCTCTGCTCTCTGCTCTGTTCACTTCCCCTGCAGTGCTGAAATCTGTTATTTTTCCTGTGGCATTGTAGAACTGACAATGAACTTGCTGGCTTTTCTGTCATGTGCCTGCCCTTGGGCTTGTGTAAAAGAAGTGAATTAGGTTCTGTTGCGTTGACCTTTTAGATGCAAGGGAAACGGTAGTCCTGCTTGCTTACACATCAAATGCTGCCAGGCTATTGTCTGCGTTAACCTTTGTGGAGCAGCCTGGTGTGATTGTTACCCTCGCACCAGGAACGCAGATGCCAGAGAGAATTGAGAAGGGATAAATTGGAGGTGCCCTGCAAAACAGCTCCGCTAAAGACATTTTTCGCCTGCACCGAAGAAGAGGTATTCTGCGTGTGTTTAACTACTTAGCTGGTCTGTGAGTCATGTAATTTGCTTAGCCAAACAGAACTTCAAAACAGATGGTTTCTAAATTTGGGGAAAATAACCGTTTCGGTATTTTTTCCCCTGTGCAGTCTGCAGTTATGCTTTAGTACTGAAATTATTTGAAAATTAAACCGGAAAGTAAAATTGGGATCTTTACCAATTGAATACTAAATTCAGGAACGTACAATTAGTAGTACATGTTAGGTTCTCATCTGCACGTTTAACCTAAGATTTGTTTATGCTCTGATTTAGTGTTTCTTGCTCCTTACTTGCATAAACACTGCCAAATCAGTCACTCGGAGTCACCAGCCTATTTAGCTCCCAGCTGCACTTGCTAATAAAAGGAAGAATGACAAGTTCCCTCCTTTGCAGAGGAGGAAGTGGAGAAACATAAGGAAATAATTCCTTGCACTTACATAGCATCCGCCATCAGCAATCCGTACAGGTGCTTTACTAAAAGTAAGTACATTTCCTTTCCTGGAAAACACTTTTGTTGTGAGAAACTGCTTCATTGCCAGTCTCTTAACTGAGGAAACTGAGTCACAGAGCATTTGTCTGGTCTGAGATTGTAAGTGAAGCTAATTGAAAGGTAGGAATCCTAGTATCCTGAGCTTTGGGGTCTTTTTTTATCCTGATATTAGTAAATTAGGACAAAGGGATTTCATTGTTTGATATTTAGTATTTTTTTAAGATGTATTTCATATTGTTGTACATAGTCGCTATTTCCAAAGAGTGTCTAATGAAGTTATATTTAGAAATATTGCCTTTCTCTTAGAACATATGGTCAGCTGTTGGTCGTTTTGTCTGTCCATCCCTGAACATAAAGGGGTTGTGTAGATGTGAAAATGGAGTTAAATTCAGTTTCCTAAAAACTCAAGCGTGATATTTTGTCTCCACTTTAACAACCCTTTAACCATTAGTTGTCAGTTTGAGAGAACCTGTCTATACTCAGGTAACCTTTGAGATAACTCAGTGTTCAAGAACTAAAACTGTCTTGGGGATTACTGGGGGAATTCTCGGGATATGACTCGTTTGATTCAAGCCTTTGCTTCCTCAAGCAAGCGTGCTGTGGAGTGCCTGGCCCCACTCCCTCCTGTAAGGCAGAGCTGGCCTGTGGAGCTCGTGGCCAGAGGATGCTGTGTGGACTGCAGATATAAATGGGTTCTGGAAAAAACTTAACCAATTAAAGAGGAACGATCCGGTGAACACAGTGATAGAGCCTCTCCCCCAAGAAATCCCTAAGCTACAGGTCCTTTGAGGAACGGTGTGCTGAGGGAAATATGGCTCCATATAGCCCTGTCTTTAAAGGTCTTCCCTAAATACCCATTATGGACCATCGCCTGCGGCTCCTGTGTTGGTGTCCTACTAAGACAAATCCTTGTAGCATGGCAGTGGCCACTTCTGAGCTCCTTTGACTCTTGGAGTCTGTAGCTCGTTTTCCTCCTGGGGGAGCAGTTGTATTCTTCCTTTTGGTCTTCTCTTCCGAGCTGTTTGTCCTCTGCCCAGATTAGGGACTCATCTTTTCAGTTTGAATTGGTCTTTCTTGGACAGAGCACTAGAGCTCTACGCCCTTCTTCAGAAAGCCTTCCCTCATGCAACGTACTGCCTGTACCGCGGCAATAATACGTGTTTATCTCTGTTGAAAACATCTAACCTGCCACATCTTTTTTAACATCTCTAGGCTCTTCCTGCTGGTGCAGTATTGGGCTGCTGTAAAATACAGCCTTCGATTGCTTGCTGAATTGTCAGACTCCGTTGGCAGCTGAGAGTCTGCCTCAGCATTTTAATGGGCTTTGGCTGCAAAGGTTTCAGGGGAGGGCTTCTGCTCTACTTGAAAACCTGCTTTCTAGTGGGGTTTCTAAAGGTGGTGTTGTAGATCAGCAGGGGTCAATGAAGTGGGTGTATGGGCCCAAAGCGTGGAGTCTCAAGCAGAGAACGAGTTGACTTTCCTTCTTACAATTTTTAACAGAGAAAACTCTTTGGGTTTGGTTGGTTGGGTTTTTTGGGTTTTGTTTTTTTTTTTTTTTTAGCAAAAAGCAGGTACGATGTAGCTTCCCTTCCAGAGGCTGTGAGGTAAATACTCATGGTGTAACAGGGTATGCAGCTAAAAGAGCACCTAAAATGTTGAGCTGTGAGAGTAGAGGTACGTGTAAGTGAAAGCAATAGCCATATTATGCCTTAGGAAGTTGATCTTTGATTAAATACTCTTGTTAAGCTGTGGCTGCTGACCATGAGTGCATTCATAGCGGCTCACCTGACAGGTGGAAACTCTTTACTTAAGCCTTTACTTTATTTTTCCTTAAGCCTTCTTTGAGAAACTATTAAATGGACTTTGTGTTCTTTTCAAATTCATTCCATTTGTATCTTCTCTGATGTATATAATCTCTGCTGACTCAGAGGGAATGCTTTCGGGCAGGATATAGCCGTGAACAAGGCGTCTGTCTAGTCCATGTTGCTCTTAGAGTTGTAGTTTTTATGTAAATCAATTTTAGGACTTGAAGCTGCAGATTAGATGTTCCATAGGTACCTTCTTGGCATGTTGCATCACTGACTTGAAAGGTAATACTACAATATAACAGTCACTTGATGGTGCTTTCTAAAGGCTGTAATGTCTCTTCATTTTGCTTTAGAGACAGCAGCAGCTGGCAGGAGCATAAGGTTGCAGAATTCTTACCACAGCCATTGTAACTCTGTGGCTTTTATGCCTCTACATAACCTTTATATACAGGGAAACGGGAAAGGAAGGTGAGTGAAACGTATCTGCGCATTGTAGTAACAAAATCCAACATTGACACGTTACATTTTACTCTGGAAGAAAAGCCGTTTCTGGGGCTTCATCTGATGTCATAATTTGTAGCTTGATTGGTCCTTCTTGTGATCGTTGGCCTGATGTGTAATAACCAAAATTTCAATAACCCATTTGTCTTGAGCTGCCTTGTCATGAGTTTGCATCTAAATCTATCTAAAATATTTCAACTTCAAATTTAGAAAGGTAATTGAGTTATGCGACAGGAAGCAAAATGTATTATTTTTTATAATTTTCTAGAAGATCCTGGTATTTTAGCACCTTGCGTACAAGGTGAGTGCTATCCTTCACGTCCATGTACGTAGCCATCCCCTTGCAAAAGAAGACCTTCTCTCTTCAGTCTGATTTTTCGATCAGATGCTCTGATTAAAGCATTACAAAGCTGATGTAGGAAGTAATCGTAGTAATATCTATTGGAGGGTTGTGAATTTTTCCTAGATGCAGAAAAGAAGCATTGAGAATGTTAGTTTTGTACTTCTTTGTGTGTGTGTTTCTTGGGTCTGGAACCTGTGCAGCCTGTTCTCTACAAGAAAAGACAGAAAGAGGAAGGAATAGGGAGGAAAAAAAAAGGTCTCCTGTGGATGGAGGCGTGTCTTTTATTTATGTGTATATATATATATGCAGGGGGGTGTGTGTATATATGTGTGTGTGATATATGGGGTAGTGGATTCAGATTATCAGAGACACTTCACTATATAGTAATTAGAGGAATCTACCTTCAGGGAATTAATGTTAGATTTTGTTTTGAAGTAGCTGATGCCTTTGGTTTTGCTCACATTGTGTAACTCTGGCAGAAAGCTTATTCCCCAAAACTAAGCCCCTGAGGGTAAACGCCTAATCATCCCAAGTGACCAGTAGAGTGGTGATTGACCTCGAGCAGGTATTGTCTCTCGTCCAAAAGTGGTGCTTCTGATGTAACTTTGCCTTTTGGCAGTGTTATTTCACGTTGCACGAGTTGCACCACCTGCATCCCATATTTGCCCGTTCTTTACGCTTCTGTAGCCTAAATTACTCTGTCTCCCTACCATTTAGGGGTAGTCATATATTGGAGGAGGAATAGTCCATGGTTTGAACGTTACAAATGTGAGTGGTTCTCAATCTCACCTCCTGGGCCTTACAGAAAGGCAGGGAAACGGGGTCCTTTGTGGCAAGCGATGGCAGTGCTGTGCTCGGCAGGATAGTGAGAAGTCCTGGATTTCAGGAACTGAGCTGCCCCTGTTGGAAGAGTGATATGTACGGAGTGACATGAAATAAGTGATTTTTCCTACGTGATAAACTGAAAAGAAATTGATGGGAAGAGATGATGCAGAAGCTCCTGCCCCCTAATCAGTGGTTCTGCTAACGTACGGTACTAGCAAGGAATTTCCAAGCTGCTGACTGTATTGCTTCAGAAGAAGAAAAATCATCCCATTGCTTGGAAGTGCAGCGTTTTGTCTGGGAAAGAAAAATGCATTAAATTGTGGTACTTAGTATTTTAGACCTTCTGCCTTGTCAGATCAAGGTTCGCTGGAGCTGGTAGAGGCTGATTCAAATATGTAGTTTCTGCCGTAGCCTGCAGATGACATTTTAGTCTCCACTGTCACTAATCTGGCTGGGAATGACAGTCACAGCGATAATTACGTGGGAACTCCAGAGTCTCAGAGGCAAAGCAAAGCAGATTCTTCTCCACAGAGAATTTGCTTCTCGAACAACCAAAAGCAACAAATCAAATCCTCCTGTGTCTAACTGATGCGGGTCGCCTGATACAATCAGATGACATTTTATATCAAAGCAAAGCTAATTATTAGTAGACGTGTATTGCCTTCCATGTTTTAGTTTTGGAACACATACATATTCATTATTCTGTCCGCTCTTGAAAGACTTAGCAATTGGTTATTACAGTTAGATAATTACTAAATGCATCATGTTCTTCTGGAACTGGAAGTGAAACGCAGACATGGGAGTCATCGGGGAATACTGAAGTAGATCGAAAACTGAGGAGAAAGTCCTGCTTTCTGCACAATTTCACTTTGGAGCACATGAGGCTGAGATGGTGTTGGGTTTTGTTGAGCACTAGTTGTGTGTGACTACGTTGTGTTCCTTCAAAGTGAGTGCCTGGGCAGCAGCATGTAATCCTACCAGATTGCCTTGAACTTGGCTGCGTACGGCATAACCTACAACATGCGATTTCCACAACAGAAGCAAACGGTCACGAAAGCTCCTGATGGGAGGACGGTGGAAGATCCGAAGGAGTGGATAACTTATTTGAGTAATGGAACCATCCGTAGTTAAAATAGAAAAGAATCAAACATTTCTTGGACCACCTTTCCATACGTTTCCATGAATATGGTCAGTCTTTAGAACTTAGGACAATATTTCCCTGGGGAAACATTCCAGCTATGTCAGAACTGCGTAGATTGAGGGGTGGTGGGAGCGATGGTGCTGTTCTTACCTTTGAATTTGGTTGGAAAGTTACTGGAATTACAAACCAGGAAAAATACTTCTGGTGAGATCAGTGCACCCTTTCCCATAATTACCCCTAGTTCTGGTTCAAGGCTTGTCCTTCTCACAAACAAAAGATTTGTGCAGAATCTTACCAGCTTTTGGTTGGCTGTGCATTTTAAGCCCTGTATGAGTAAATGCAAGAGCAAACATAGGTGCAGTGAAATGTGACCTATTAAAAACCGAACTCATAAAAACCTGTTCCAAAAGTAATAGACAATCAGCATCTTCTTTTATAGAGGAAAATCAATTTAAAAAGAAACAACTCCGAATATAATTAAGCATTGTAACTCTGGTTTATGTGTGTTTAAGAGGTATCATAATACTTACCTACTGTATCTCACAGGAGCCTTTTCAAGTTTAATTAATTAGCATTTATAAAACACACAGAAATCCTAAGATGAGAATAAACTCCAAGTACATTGTATTGTTGCTCTTGGTTTATGAGCGATTTCAAGAAAAACTTGGTACTTTCAGAGATCCAGAATGCGTTTTAGCACTCCATCATAATTTTACCTTCGCATAAAGTTAGTTTCTCATTGTTTCCGTAAGATTTTCCTCCTCCTAGAATCAAGACCTAAGGCTGTTGTTTGCCTAAAACCCAAAATACGTATTTAAAGCAACTTTTAATGTTGGGTAACTACTATTTCTTTCCTAAAGCTTTTTCGTTTTCCTTCGGAGTGGTGAGGCATAAATCAGAAGTACAGGGGGGTCCCCAGAAAGGTTGCATCACAGCTTGTTCATTAGGGCTTTTAAAGATGACCTATTAATGAGTTCTGAAATTAGGTCACATCTGGAGTTAGCTAAAGAATCTAAAACCTTTCTCTCTGTGTGTAGGGGAGAGGGGCAGAACTGGTCTAGAGGAGACAAGGGTATTTGCACTTGGGTTGGGTAGATGCTCCTTTTTCTTTGGGTTCACATTTGTGACAAAACATTTTTAAACCCAGGAAATACTTTTTGAGGTATGATTCTTTTTTTTCCCCTCTTCTTTATAGCTACATCGAAAACAGGCAGTGTCAGGAATGGGTTATATTGAGGGTTATTGTTCCAGCCCTACTGCTTGGTTTTGTTTTTAAACTGACATCTCTACCTTTTAATCTGGTTTTATTAGGATGTGTTTCATATACGCACCTTCAGGGAAGTAACTCCTTTAACTAATGATACTGACGAGCAATTTGTGTCACAGGTCTACAGCCTGAGGCAGGAGGAAGGACTTATCACCAGAACTAGCCAACTGAAGGCTTAGGAATGGCTGGGTGGCTCCGTTGCCTCAGGAAAAGCTCTAACAATGCTTAAGATGTATTACGATTTAAGGAGGACCCTTCACTTTTAAGCAGCACCCTCTTCCGCACTGGATTTTCCCCGTACCTCTCTGAGAGTTATGAAATGAAGGAGGACACAGGCGTCATAATGTGCAAAGTATTTAGCACTTCTGTGATTTTTGTGATCTGATGCCAACATGAATAGCTGTTGCTGTGAGTATCCACTGCCTGTGTTCTGGATAGTTGTTCCAGTATTCTGGCTGGATTTGAGCTCCTATGAAAAAGATCTTTTTATTATACTCCATTAAAGGTTTCAATTATATTTTAGATTAGATGGAGAACTGTGCTAGGAATCATCGGGCATTTTCGTAGGTTTTGCTGGGTAACCCAGGGCCACTCCAAGCCTACTTCTCTGTGCTTAAATTCTCCCCGCTTCAACAACAGGAGTAATGCCACTGACATCCTTTAAGTGCTGCAAGATCTAATGACGAAAATTTCTGTACCAAAGCTAACGGTGCCGGTGTTACTCCTGACTGGGTCACTGAATACGCTGTGTCACTGCGGCAGAGGACTGCGCTCTGATGGTTTGCTTCTCTTCCCGTCTTCTCACGGTCTGGGTTCCTTTGACTGGTAGTTTTCTCAGGATTGGGACCATCGTGGGTTTTGTACAGTGCCCAGCACAATGAAGTCCGAAGGCGGTGACTGCTATCACACTGGTGATTAAAACTGGACTCAGCAAGTTGACAGGGTGGCTACGTTAATAGCCTGTAAGAAGATGGTGATGTTCGTAACTTGTAAATCCCTCCTGCACAGAACTGGATCACTTGTAACGGGCTGAATTCTGGTATTTGCGACGGTTTGATCTTGCAGATTTTCTCACTGCGTAGAATACAAACTGTTGATTTTTAGGCAAGTTGGGATACTTTGAGAGAAAATGTAGTAGCCATTAGTTAGTTTTTGAAGTATTTTGGCTCTGTTGGTTTCACAAAGCCGCTCTTAGGTATTTGTTTCTCTCTTCGTCTTGGTAAATTTACAGCTCATTTGCCTTTTCAAGTGAAACTCTTAAGATCTTGTAATCAAACCGCAGACAGCTAACTTGTTCTTTATTTAATCTACAGTGTTTCCGTGGGATATGCTTCCAATTCCGTGTAATTTAAATTTGGGGCTGGGGGGGAGGAAATTCCCATTGAATATTTTAGGTTGTAGTTTGGGCGTTAGACGTGTAGGAAGGAGGGTTCCTGTTCACTCTGTTTAAGCAAGTACTTAAACACAGAATGACTTTACAATGCCTCAGTTCTCGCCAGATTTAGCGGTTGCGCTGCCGCAAGGCTCTTGCCAGCGCTATGGATTGGGATTTAGCAATGCGTTTTTAGAACGGAGAAGATTAAGCCCATGAGATCTGCAGGCAGTAAAGCTCTGAACAGACCATCGATCTCCACAGCCTAAAAGCTGCTCCTCTGGCCGTCGTCTGGCTCCAAGCTCACAGGGCACGTAGGGGGTCAGCCGCGCAGTCCTCACCTGGCCCTGCGTGCCCAGGGAGTCACGGTGCTCGGGCATCGCTCCAGCCGTTCCACTGCAGAGCAGTCAGTGCTGAGGACAGCCTGAGATGCTGCAAAGAGGGAGCCAAGCAGAGCTGCTGAATGAGTAGAGGGCTTGCTTGTCTCCAGTCTCTGCTGCTTTTCCCTTAGTCTTTAAAATTCCTGCAGTACCCACAGATTTTTGTGAGCTGAACTGACCTATAAATATATCAGACTCTTGGAAGATATGTTGTCCTATGCCAGTCAAAAGGATAAAGACATACTATCCTTACTACTAAAAATAATTGGAGAGGCGTCCGTGAGGAGCCAATTTAGAGAAATTATTGCAGCGAGATAGATCCCTACATAATTGATATTTGGTATGGACAGATTTATGGAGATAGCTGTTACAATCCTATTAAATACTTAGCTGAAGCACTTAGCTCCGTCACTTTTATTAGCACAGTTTTGCACACTCTTTCCAGGGTAATTTGAGCTGTGATTTTTTTTTTTTTTTTTAATCCTTTGCGTGACATCCTGCATTGCAGAAAGAGTCTTTAAAACTCCCAGGGTCTTCCTTTCTGCTCATGATAGGCAGATTGCATTGACATGGTTTTCACACAGGAGCAAGCACCTTTTTCTTGTCCTGCCTTTGACGGTACTTCCCTGCTCCATCTGGACAGATCTGCTGGGATTTTTTTCTACACTTCGTGCCAGAAACGTACTGCATATCTAATACACTGTGTTCAAAGAAGTGAATTTGCTTTATTAATACAAGCTCTTATCTCTTACCAAGCACAGATCTACAAATACTGTACTATGTCCCCCACAGCTATTCTGTGTTTGGAGATTCTTCATCATGTGTCGGACAGATGGCACAATCAGTGGGTTATATCAGAGCATTAAAAAAGAAATTCTTTCTCGCTGCTTCTACCCCGACTGTTTTGAACTCAGTGAGATGCAACAGCTCTAACACAGTCTTTCAACGACAACTCGGGACATGGTGGTGGGAAGGGTGTTTCATTTGAAAGTCAAACAATACATCCGAAAAACGGCATTAAAAAAGAAACATAGAGGGCTTTAGCAAAGCTGTGAGGATTGCAAGGTTAAGAACCTGGCTTTTTGCAGTTGTTTATTGTGTCGGCTGTCTCAGATCACAAGTGGATCTCCATTTGCAGCTGCTGATACAAACAATGCAGCACTGTTTTCCTTCTGTCGAACACTTCTTAACACCGCTCCATCATTTGTTATTAAATAAGGTATATGGTACTTGCAGAAGCCTTGCCAAAGCATCACAGACACTTGTACTCTTAGCACGCATGATAGAAAAAGTAGCATTAATAATCTAAGTGTTTGCCGAGAGGACAGCCCCGGGTTTCTGTTCGGGGCATGGTCTGCCTGACCATTACTAGCTCTGCAGGCATGAAGTTTGTTTTTAATGTTAAAGAACCTGAAATGTTTAATGACTGTCAAATGATATAAAAAAAGAATAGATATTGTGGTTTAGTCCTCATCCTCCACAAGCCCTAGTAGTCTTTTCTTTGTATGCTTTGTTCCCACCCATCCCTGTTGCTCCTGCCCCCAGAAGAAGGGGTCCTAGTGCAGCTCCTGTCCTGTGTCCCAGCTTCCCAGAAGGAAGAAGTGCAGTCAGCAAAAGCAGCAGTGGTAAGTTGCCAGTATGCACAGGGTCCTGAGTATGGTCTCGGCAAAAAGTTGGAAGAGTGATGATGGTCTCTGCAGAGCTGGCAAGGAGCCGTGCTGTGGACGTTAGGGTGGTTGGAGGTGGGAGAAGGGAGGCGCTGGGGGAGCTCCTGCCTTCTGACTGCCAGGTGAGTGCTCTTGGAAGGCCCCTGACTGCTGCCCGTCTTCATCTTACTCCTGGGGAAAAGCCTGGCCTGAGATTTGATAAAGAAGCGTCCTGTCCTTTTGTATCTCCGGCTGCCCGTTTTCTACAATATACTATAGGGGAGAGATACATCTTCTCTCTTGCTTGCGTCGTTACCCCTTTCTGTAGAACGCAGCTTCTCACCTCGTATCCCTCCAACCTTCATGTTTGCTGGTTATTTCACTACACTCAAAGTGCTCCTGTAACACTGCTTCGGGTGCTTTTATTGCTAGAAACTGCAGCTGCTTAAGCTGATCTTATATCCCTGCCCAGGTAAACTGGAGTTATATGAGAAGGTGCTCTCAGCTAATACAAGGAATTGCACAAGAATAATTGTACCAGTTTAAATTTGTATTCTATTTAAATTTCAATAATTTTTTCACATTATCAAGTCATAAAAGAAAGGAAGTTTTTAATTTAATCTCTTAACGGGGGGAAGATGAGAGCACAGACTAGAAACAGCAGTTCTTCCTTTTGTGTTGCTGCAATATTCAATTTTCTACCTGGCACTGTGTGGGAGGCAGTTTGGATTGTGGGACAGACTTGATATGTCTGCTAAATGATCAGCAGATAAATGATTGTGCTGGTATTTAATTGTCACCTTTTAGGTTCAATAGTTTAACAAGTCACCGTGACAGATGTGGCTGTTGCATCTTAAAGCTGTTAGGATGGCATTTACTTTGACTCCCTCTGTGCACTTCTTCAAGGCTGTCATCATAACGGTGATGACTAGAGAGGGGAGCAAGGAAAAGGAAAGGATCGTGCAGCTGTGGGTGCGTCCTGGCAAATGCAGAGAGTCCTGCCCGAGGTTCTTGACCCAGGTTGTGACCACAGAAGTACACACCATCCCGGGTAGTACCGTGATGTTCTGTGAAGCTGACACCACACCTTACTGAGAGCTGGGGCTCCACGTCACTGTGAGAAACACCAGACAGCAGTTTGACAATTCCGTGTTCGTTGCACTGACCTTTTTCTCCTCACACTATTATAATTTCCCCAAGTAATTATTAATCCCCTTCTGGATAGCTGGTTAACGCTCTGTAAAATTCTGCTACATCAGAAGCAGGGGAACTTGCCCTTTTCCAACACGTTCAGCAACATTGACGCTGTTCTTCACTGGTCTGTGCATTTGATTATACTTCTTTCCCTATGGCAGCACAAAGCGGTGAACAGCTGGCCAGCTGCAGAAGTGCTTGTGCAACCAGAGAAGGTTGCAAAAGGGATGGGAGGGTGTCTGGTTGAGAATTGCTGCCAGCTTTACTGCAGAATTATGATTAAAATGTTCTGTTGAGAGTTTAATACATGTGCACGTGAGAGTCAGCAGAACAGCTTGGGCCGCCTTCCGTCTCCTCCTCTATTTGTTTAGCGTATAATTTCTCAAACGTCCCATTTAGTGTAACTACCCTCCTTTCATTCGTATGATATTAATCTGACTTTTAACTCCTCCTTCTGTCGCACTTTAGATGAGCTCCCAGTGCAATAGCAGAGTTAGGGGTTTGATTCACATCTTCCTGTGCCACGTCACTTCTTGTGGGCTTGTTCTAGGTGGGCAATGGAGCGATCAAATGGAAATGATGGTTCCGCCGGAGAAGCCTGTAATTCCTAGTGCAGGAGAAACCAAACACCCTCTGGGAGCTGAGATCACTCTCTTTATTAAGAGTCCATCAATACACAACTCATAAGCCATCAGTAGCTCTGGGGATGGATGTAAATCAGCAGCTGTGGTTTCTGTTACTCGAAGCATTGCCGGCTGCTTTTGACCCTGCTTTAGACATTCTCGTGATGCGCGTATAATCGGGTGGAACGCCACTGCACCCTTGCCTTCACAGCAAGGGATCCAGGGGTCCATACGTGCGCACATAATGTGTTACAGGCAGTTTTGATGTAGGTACTTCAGACTTACAACAGTTAGTGCGTTTCTCTCAAGTTCTGACTAGGAGAATACCTAGGAAATATAACATTTACAAGGGGAGAAGGGACGAGGGATTAAGGGATAAATGGCCTGTCCACAGCAGTGCTGTCAGGAAAACGTAGCTACCCTTGCTGTGATTCATCTTGCCACACGTTAGAGGTAGCAGCTAGCTATTCACAGTTGCTCCTTTTATGCTCAGTAGATGAGTGGGCAGTTTGAGAGTATCATTTATTTGATTTACCTCAGAGGTTTTACCTTCAGATGAGTCACATCCCTATCCAGCTGCAGCCTGAGCGCTTTGTAGGTGTTTGCATTTACTTAGATGAATCTCACCCCCATTTCCTCTCGCGAGTGAGATATTTTTCAGTAGGAGAAGTACTTTATGAATTGCCAGCATTCTTATTTCTGCATATTTTCAGGGGATTTTAATTGTGGGTGCAAATGTGCACATTTGTAAATCCATACTTTATTTAAAGATTTTTTTTTTTTTCCTCTCCAACATACAAGGTCAAAACTTTTCATCCTCGTGTCCTGTGCAGAATTTGAAATTGGCTGTGTGGGGAATGGTTGCCATCTCACACCTCTGCTCTCTGAAGATGACCGTTGCTGTGCTGACAAACACTTCCTTAATGCAATTGACTTTTTTCCTAAAGTTTTATTAATAGTTGGTGCAACTCAGAAAACTGAAAAATTAGTTCAGTTGTGGCATTTTCATGCTAGCAAAGATACAGCACTTGCTTTTCTACATTTTTACTGGCTGTAAATCGGAACATTTAATCAAGAGCCTTTATAATACATTTTAAAGGTCACTTTTGCAAAAGCAAAAAAAAATACCTAACAAGATAATGTGGACTTTATTCCTCTGATATAGAAATATATTTTTTTTTAGAACAGAAGGCCAATTAATTGCCCAAGCTTAATAGCACCCCTGCTTGGACTCCCCTCTGTTCCAATGTCACTGCTGTGGTTTGTGGTTTGTAGTTTGTTGGTTTGAGTAGTTAGTAAAGCTGCCAATCTTTGTGAAAGGCATTTCTGAATTCACAAGACTTGTACTACCTGCAGTCTGTGATAAATGTTGAAAAAATAATTATATCATTCGCATGAAAATTGCAGAGAGGAGTGATCCTCGGTTTTCCCAACTTCTTTTGACCCCCTTCTTTACTATCTATTGTTGCTCTTGTGATTTTTCATCTATGTTTGGTAGGTTCCTTTGGTTTGTTTGATTTAATCCAGGGAATGACAAGAATGAGCACTGGAAGAGGGAATTAAGAGTTAACTCAGTAATCTGACTGTTAGCACCTTCCTCATTTTCAGCTTTGCTGGAAAATAATGAACATCATTTGGTGCCCTGCGCCACCCCCTTAGGGAGGTGAGGAATGATCCTCAGAGTTAGTTTAATGTTCCTCTTCCCTGAAACTCAATCTCTCTAGCAACTTTATTATTCAAAACGTAAAAGCCGATGTAACGCATTGTATCCTGGATATTAAACAAGCCGCTTTCATTTCCAAGCTACCAGTAGTCCTGATAGTGTCAGCTCCTCTCCCTCCTGAGAGCAACCTAGTCTTAAACACGTTTTGGAAAGACCAATTCTATTAACTGGAGTATTTTGGAGAGCTTTTTAAAGGCATGGCAGAAGAGTACACGAGTCCTGTTGTAGTCCATGCCTTGGCGCATCCTTCAGGTCTTCAGGAGCCGTGGAAATTTCAGCGTTAGTCATTTGCTTTTCTGCTGGTTTTTCAGCAAGTGCAGTAGTTGTGGTTTTGGCTTTCTGAGGTTAACTGGACTGAAGGGAATCCTTGCTTACTTAGGGGACGGGATGATCGTGATCTCTAGTCAGGATTAATGGAGGTCATTGTATTCTTCAACATGCTCTCTCTTTTTCCTCTCTGTTCCTTGCTAGACACCATGGGAATTCCCCTTTCTTAGAAGCTTCTTTGACAAGTCGATGTTCTTAAGATTTCAAGATCCACATTTCTAGTTTTAAATAAAAATTAAATGTTGTGCCCTAAATCTGCCTCTTGACGATATCTAGTTTCTTGAGCATGGCTGCCTCCATGGAGGCAGTAGAAACAACACACTGTGTGTCTCTGCGTAGGAATGGCAAGTTTAGAATCTGGAGGTTAATTGCCTGTAAGCAATCATTTGTCAGATCCTAACTTGCTGAATCAGCAGATTTTCCAAATATGGCATTTCGGTCAAATTTCTTGTTGACTTGTTTTCCCTTAATGCAGAAATTTTATTTTGAATTAATTTAACCTGCAGGACATGAAATTTTAGCACTTGAAAGCCTCTATTTCTGTTACTATTTTCATTTTCCAGATGTTCTTGTCATGGCCTGAGGCCGCCTAGTTTGGCTGTTCACCCCCATTCTTTGTGTTCTCAGTTTCACATTTCTCTGATAAGTACTGGACCACTCTATGAAACCATGTACAAGTAAGAGTTTTTATCAAAAAGCATTAACGAACAACTTTTTCAGCAGTAATAATAACGGCCCATAGTTTAGGAGACAACACATAGTAACGCAGTTGTCAGTGCACTTTACACACCGGCGTTCCTGCAGACTGAGTAAAAAATGTCCATGTGAAATATATATGTCTTTCTCGCTTGAGAAGTAGCTGGTGTTCTGCATGAGCTTCTAGAGTATGTCAAACCTCAGTCAGAGGGCACGGATATGAAATTGATGCAGAGTCTGAAAGTCTCAAGGAAGCAGGACAGCCTTGTCAGCCGGAGCATCGGTGCTGCACGTAAAAGGGGACTGCTCTGCCCGGAGTTGCTAATAAGGTGTACCTCGGTATAAACATGTGCTGAATGTGACATGGGACTTCAAATCGTGCCATTTACAAAGTAAAGATTTTCTCGGACAAGGAGGTTGGATAAACTTTGAGTGACGCATATTTACAAGGAGTGTAAATGAGCTGTGGGCTACTGAGGTTACTGTATTTTGCTCTGTTTTGTTTTAAACTGGTATAAATCATAAATGACTGATTTAGCCTCAGTAAAGTACTTCCTGATTTATGTTGTAACTACTAGAAGCCAGGATAAGCTTGACGTTGATTTTATGCACTTTTGAGCAAGAGGTAGTGTTTAAACTGCAACATCTCAAGAGTCACCATGCTGACTTGTACACCCGTTGTGGGGAGAGGTTTGACAACTCTTCCTTCTTTAGATGGAAAGGACAACACTCGCTTGCTTACACATCATGACACAAAGTGGAACCAACATCTTCCTGTTCGTCTCAGAAGCTGTGACACCTGAAGAGGTTACAATAAAGAAGCTAGGCAGTATCCCTGCCACCCTCTCTCCTCTTTCCCTGAGATACCTTTGCATTAGAGTGCAGTTGTCTTACTCTGTCACTAGAGATGCCATCCCTGTCAAACCCTAGGCCTATAACAGGTGTTCCGTCAAATCTTGCCGTGTAACGGTGCTTATGTATTAGACCCTTCCTCATGCAGGTAACTAAAAAAAACCAAAAACCCAGCAAACCCTTGTTTACAACCAACGTATTGCACTGTAAATGCCATGTAAAATCAAGGGTGACACTAGAGTGCAATATCCTGCTTAGAGACCAGGTGCCTTCAGTAGCGCCCAAAGACATGGGAATCGGAAAAGTTCTGTTGTGGAGGAGGGACTAGGACTGACTATTGCAGGATTCATTCAAGGAATCTTGGTTATTTTCTAGTCAGTACTGTTATAAAGAAGGAATTTTCTACTCTTTCACCTGCTCAGTGCTATGTAAAGTGAACTACATTTTTATAGCAGGAAAGAAAATGCCACTGAAAGTTCCCCTGTTTACCTTTTTGTGCTGACTTTTGGCCCTACTATATACTTCTGACAGTTCTCAGTGCTTGCAATATTATTTGCCCATCTTTAACAATTTATACTCCATGTCAAGTTTTAGATAAGCTAATGACAAGTCAGATAATATATGTGCTCATTTGCACACACATAAAAATATCTTGGATAAAGAAGTACAGCAAACTGCAGAAAAGTTGCCGAATACTTTATGGTTACTTGTGCTTTATTGCTCAGTTGACATCTTGAGAATAAACTGTCTTATTTTGCAGTAGTAAGAAACTTTCTCCGTATGCATCTGCAATGTCTTTTTTCGTGGGGAAAAAGTTAAAAGCTCTGAGGTCTGTATTTTTGGGGGGAGGTTCTGTTTCAATAACAAAAAACACTTGCACAATGCCATGTTCTAGGATTATTTGCGTTATATAAGTGGGTATTTATAAATATACAAATGCACATTCGGGTGTAAACATCTCTAGGGACAGTGTACATATATGTCTTGGTGGCTAAGAAAGTGTAAGCGTACGCTGTCATCGTGGCATCAGGCAGACTTTCAACAAGATGAGACCTAGTAGTAGTGTCCAAAACTGAGAAAACTGTTCAACAACCCATTTTTAATGCAGTAAATTTGTTTGAAAAAGCAGCGATCCATATGTCTCACCTTGAAGAGGAAAGCTGAAGCATCTCCCCCAGCCTGGAGCAGTTCGTTTAATGTAAGTGTGTGTTCACCACCTAGTTGACCCTGGTTTGTTAGAGCGATCTCCAAGTTTCCACATGTTTATGCAGATACACAGAAGGAAGAAAAGTCCTTGCCACCTCCCCATGCCTCCTGGTAAACGTGGCGTGCAAGGCAGAAGTAGTGAGAAATAGCAGCTTGGGTAATCACTGGCATGGTTTGGATGGTCCTGGTATTAGAGGGCAAACTGGTGAGGTTTGACAGGTCGGTAATTCTGTCATAGGTGACTTGACTTGAGAGAGTTTTATAGCAGGAGTGCACTCTATATTAATAATGTCTAAAGACATAGCTGCCCTTCCGGTGCAGGCAGCGTCCCAAGAAAACATTAATCATGTTTTCCTGAAGCAGCCAAATTGATTTCTTGGGAGAAATATTTATTTGTCTGCTCCCCAGACGTTTCTGAACCCATCACCAACTCACGGTGATCTGAGAAGCTAATGAACAAATAATTACTGCCTGCTGACCACCCAGGAGAAAGGGCACAAATATTCCTTTAGGTTTTTAAGGCAAGTAACTTCATTTTTACCAAAGCATAGTGACCATTTCTTTCTATCACTTTTTTTATGTTTGGAGGCTTTTTCTTCTCCTTTGGATCCTTGGGTTACCCCGAGAGTAATTTCTTATTTACTGTGCCAGGAACAGCTCTCATTTATCTAACATTTTAATATAAAACCTGTTGTAGCAAGCTTTTACAGGCAAGGGAAAGCTCTTCAGTTTTGGTCACTTCATTTGTATTTGTACAGTTCTTCCTGAGAGGTAGCTCAGTCCTGCCCAGCAAGTGAGAGGATGTCTAAAAGTGGAGCCCGTTAACCCAAGCAGAGCCAATGCTCAGTGAGCTCTGGTGAGGGTGGGAGAGAAAAGCAGATGGAAGGACTAAGAGCAGCTGGGATAGTCTGCTGGGAACCTAAAGAGTCTTGGAAGACCCCCGTTACTGTAGGAAGTATGTTAGTCATTTTGTCAACAAAGATTCTTTTCTTTAATCTTTTGAGGTTTTTTTGCCTAAAAGCATCTGTACTTAATTGGTACCATATATGCTAGAATTAATTAGGAGGTTCCCATATGTAACTCGGTGTCTATTACACACTTAATCTACTGGAAGTCTATGGAGCAGCCTACTGATTTGAGTTGGAGCTTCTTGCTTATGTACTTCGTGCTGTTGAAGAAGAAGAGGTTTTCACTAAAGGTTATGTACGTGCTTTAAGCACTTGCATTAACTGGGAATTCAGCCTGGTCTCTTTTACAAAGGCACCGAATGCAAATAAGGAAGGAGGAGGAGTCTTGGAGTTGTCCCACTGTAAAGCATTAGCATGGCAGGCTCTTAATGTAAATCCTTGCATCTTCCCCTGAGGCTGTGGCCCCTGTGAAGTTCTGACGCAGCCCGATGGGAGAGGTGCATCTCTACACCCTCATCCTCCTCTACCAGACTTCCTACTCTGTTAGTCTGCTGTCAGAAGAGGGCACCTGTACCCTTCCTCATTTGCTTCATGACAGCTTGGCTTTAACAGATTCAGTTGTTGGGCTGCACTAACCTGGTTAATTTTTATGTCCAGAGGAAGTGAGTGAGTGGTCTGATTTGGAGACATGCCCGTACCTGAAAGGAGATGTCTGCCTGTGGAGCTCAGATCTAAATGTCAGGGTCTGCCGCTACTCGAAGCCTGACCGGTTGACTTTTCATTTTGTATTGACTTTGTTCAGGTTTTGATCAACACAAAATGTTCACATACCAGGCTGAGTTAACTTAAGTCATTCCCTATAAAATCACACCATTTATACCAGACTGCATTGATGGAGCTCCTGTCTACATACAGGAGACATGCCCCCGGTGAGCTGGTTATTACAGTCATGATTCACACCAGTCTCATTTAAACTTCACTTGTGTTTTGGCTGTCTCTTGATTTTTCCTCTCCACAGCATCTGCAGGTGAGGTGACAAGAATGAATATCAGCTGGCATTTCTCACCAAAAGCTATTTAGTGGGCTGCTTCTCCTAGAAATTTGCCCCTGTAGATGACACCAAACTGAATTCTCTTGACTTGAGAAGAGTGAGCTGCAACAGGGGAGAAAATATCCCCCTCTTCACTCCTGGCCTCTCCTGGAGAGTACAGGTTTCAGGTCTGTTCAAGAGTGCATTTAGGGATATGAAGAGAATTACCTCACTTCCAAGGTGCACACTACAATTATTTACACCTCTCTGCATTGCTGCTGTTGGGCCTTCCACTTCCATAGGCTTGTGATCCACAGCCTCCAAGAAGGTCATGAGCAACGAATCAAAAGTGGCTTGGAAGTGTCCTCCAGAAACCTCTTTTAGGGGCATCTCCACCACCTGCTTTGAATCACTCTATGCTTCTGGTCTGGGTATGATCTAGAGGCTCAAAGTCAAGTAACTCAGTTTCTCTGTAGTGGAAGGCAATGGTGGGATTATTCCGTGCGATTCTAGAGTTTTATTTGGACATCAAATTAGCTGTCTAAAGAAAATGTTACGTATGCTTACTCTTGGGACTACTAGAGGAAATTCCATGACGGGAATGCGTTTGCGTTGTGCTTGTTTGTGGGGTGATAGCAGGTACTGCAAATAAGACAGAGCTAAAGCAGTGTAAAAGAGCTTATCAAAGTTCAAAAAAATACATATTCATCTCTGTCTGTTGACACTGGTTGAAGTCCTGAGGCCCTTACTTTGCTTATCCTCAAATCTTCCTTCAGCCGCTTCAAAGGAAGCTGCCCCACGAGTCTCAGTGTTTGGATGTAAATAGGCTGTCATGCCCAATACAGACCGTCTCTGAAAATAGATTGCTCTATCAATTATATGTCAATTACTGCAGAGTTGCAAGTGAGTTAATACTGGCCTAATAAAACGGCTTTATTTATGCAGGCCTGTAAACACACTCTCTTTACACAGGTCTGATTCCATGCGCAAAAGCCTTTGTTCTACTATAAATGGCTTTTTTTGTTGTTTTTTTTTAGTATAGCTTGAGACTTAAGGAAAAGGTTTTTTCCCTTTAATAACGGGAGCATACCATGTGTTATAGTGGCATAAATTATATATTATATTTCCTTAAATTATTTAAGAGAGGGGTGGACTCTCCTTTCCATGGCTGTTTTTTCTAGCATTTAGTAGGGTGAAAGGTTTAGATTTGTTGTTGATTTTGCTTTGCGGGGACAATCTCTTCCTGTTTCTTTATTTATAACATGCTCATTACATGAGTGTGAGAGCTGCCTCGTGGATTTACAAGGTAAGTAAACTTGAGGAGTGATACCGTGCAAATATTCTCTCCTCTTCATTTCCATCTCTCCACGTTCACTTTGTGTAGGATTGACTTCCAAAAGACAAGATAAATATGGAAACCTGACAGCTGAAAACACCGTCAAGTGGGAGCTTGTGTCCTGATTACAGTGTGGAGAGAGCGATGTTTGCTGTATTCTGATTTATGAACAGGGCAATGGCTGGCCAGGTGCCGGGCCAGCATCAACTATTTACTTTCCTACACAAAGAGTGATGAAAGGCATCAGGAAACAGAAGGAGCAAAATTTTTTGTATGCTTCAGCTAAGTGGATCACAGCGCCACTCGCAAGCAGCAATCTATCTTTGCTGTCCTGAAGAACACGTTAACCTTTCTGGAGACCGCATCTCACTGTAGGGTTTTGGCCTGAAATTTCTCTTTCCCAATCAGAGTCCTCGCCCCTAGCGCCTGCTCAGTCAGGGGTGAAAAAAAGGCCTAAATACCAAGACCAAGCAAGCTCACGCTGTTTCTCACCTTGTGAGATTTCTCTGACGTGAGGGATGGATGCAGCATCGCCACAACTTGTGCATTCGTTACCGAAAATTGGAAGAACTACCCCTTAATACCAATGTAGCATGAGGAAATATGCATTTTCTTTCTTTTGCAGCGCTGGAGGCACGGGGGATCATGAGGCTGGCGGTCGTGGAAGTTGTTAGGAATGGCCAATGACTTGGAAAGCTGAAGCTCCTTCTAAAACAGACCTGTTCTCATGGGTTTGGGGCAGACTCCCTTCTCACCTGCTAAACTGCAGGTGCGGCGTTGCTTGGAAAACTCAGGCTGTTATTTTGCTAAGGGAGAAGGCACTGCTTGGTGTGGGGAGGGGAGCGTGAGAGGAACAAATGCGGTAACTGGATGAGGAGGAGCATGCCTGCCCGTGCTAGAGGCAAGGGAGAGAGAACCAAAGCGGATGTGAGAGGGAGGATGCTGCGGAGCACAGCACCAACACAAGGAAATGAGAAAGGGGCTTAGAGACAGCACGCCCGTGAATTGCACTGATGTACGTTTAAACATAAATAACACTGGTATTTGCCCTTCGATAAATGGGCTTTGGTGACGTGGATTTACAATGTCCTTTGCTTTCTACAAGTGGTATTGTAAAAATAACGTAGAACCCCCTATCACCCCTCAGGGGGGTTGGGGTGACCTGGCAGGCACTGCAGATGTCCCGTCAGCCTCCGGTGCTGAGGGACAGCACGGAGCTTGATGTCCAACCCTGCCTCTCTTCAGAGACAGGGAATGGCATTAGTCTCCCATTGCTGCTGGGGACCAGGCTGCTGCAGGGGTGAGGTGAAGCTTTGCCTTTCCTTTCTTACCTTTGTCACCTCAAAATCAGCCTGTGCTCTCCCATGTCCTCAGTGGGGCCGCACCTAAGGACACAGCCTGCCTTGGCAGGCACCCTGCTCCAGGCTGGGTGGAAGAAAAACAGGGCATCCCGTAAAGGTAAACCATCTCCAGACATGAGCTAACATCACTTCGGTATACATAGAAGGTAGTCAAGATTTTAAAGTCAGGTATGTGTGGATCATCCTTGGCTCTGCATAGATGCTTTGTAATCTCTGGTAAGCTCATAAATTTTCTCTCTCTCTCTCTCAGTAAAAAGCTTACATTAATACTATCTATGCTGGACCGTATCCCTATCATGGGCCCAGACCTTACCGTTAGATTTTCAAGTCAAGGTACTTGTATAGAAAATCTATTTTAAGTCATTTATGGAGGCATCTAAAATTTTATTGGTTATAGTCTTTCTCTTTCTCAAATCACTGTACAATCTCACTGACGGCAGCCGAAGCATCTGGCTTTACAGACTCAGGCTTGCAAGCCATATCTTCACTAAAATTTGGTTAAATGCCCTTTTATAAATTGGTGCTCCTGCAGTGTGCAGCAGAAACCAGGGAACAGGAGTGTGATAGGAAAGTTTTATTAGCCTTTCTTTAGCATGATCTGCACTATGCACTTACAGCTTTGGCACGCATAATTAATGTAGTTAGCCCAAATTCATTGCAAAAATGTCACCCCCCTCTCTATGTGTTTAATATACTCTACGTATTTTTGTGTGATAAGTATATATATTGTTGGATGCAATTACAGCAAACATCTGTGCTCTGCGTACACTACTTTTCTTCATGATCATAACAGACAAATTAAGGTAATTGATGATGATTTTTTTTTTTTTAAATAGTTATCCTGGCTTCTAATTCTGTGATGGCTCTGCACAAGGACAAAGCAAGGGTGTTTTCCCCAGGCATGTGTAACAGTCATTGCCACGACCAAACTACAGTTATCTGAATGTAAAAGGAAAAGCTTTAACAACACAGTGAATTTACGCCCTTACCTGTGCTTGATAAAGTTCTAGCCATAATTTGATTTGACTATATATACAATATATGTTTTTATTTAAGTAATAATGACTGAGGCATAGAGCATTTCCTGAAAATTAATGGCTGGCTGAAAACTTTTATAACCCAAATGCAGCCAAGGGCCATTAATCCCAGCTGGTCAATTCTCCATGAAATGCCTGGTGTCAGGGTTCATTTGTTACGTTTCCATCCCTCCCACCCTCCAATAAAGAAGTAAAATTATATGTTACTTCCATCCTGTGGCATTGCTGAGCCTTGAAGCAGCCACTGGAAGCCCCTGCTAGAAAGTGTTGCTGTTGCTGCCATGGCAATGAAGGTTTCTTGGTGGATGAGTGATGGAGAACCTTTCAAGAATGGTCTTTCACTGTCTATTACTTTATGTTTGTGGGTGAATAAAGCTCTTCTGTTTGCTTCTTGGAGCTGACAAGGGGGTGAGAAGACTGCTGTGTTTCCTTTGCCACTAGAAAAGTTGCGGCGTTAGGAAGGTGGGGAGAGTTTGCATCTCCCATATATCACTAGTCTGTCTTATCTGCCACGGCTGTCATCTTTCCAGGATCTTGTATTTCTTCTCTTGTATTTGGTGTCCAGTATGAAATACTTGCCATTCTAGTTTATTTTCTCTCAATATTTCATTCCTTGTTGGTAAAAACTGGTACATTAGCGGCTGCATTGGTGCTTAGCGATACTGTTTCAAACGGGAGGGCTAAGGGACCTGTAGTGGCTACTGAAGAGAGTAATTAAGAGATTAATGAGATAACGGAAAAATAATTGCAACAAGCAGCTGTTAAGATCATTGCTAAATCTTCAGGTTAAAAAAAGCCCTTCTTGTATTTTTTTACATTCTTCAGAACTAGGAGAAATCAGTCTGTTTACTTTTGCAAGGCGTAATGAAAGTCATGTTTGTATATCATGAACCTGTTACAGCAGGTCCAGAGGAGGACACAGAAATGATCAGGGGGCTGGAGCACCTCTTACATGAGGGCAGGCTGAGAGAGTTGGAGTTGTTCAGCCTGGAGAAGAGAAGGCTCCAGGGAGAACTTATGGCAGCCTTCCAGTACTTAAAGGATGCCTTTAAGAAAGATGGAGAGAGGCTTTTTAGCAGGGCTTGTTGCGACAGGACAAGAGGTGATGGTTTTAAACTGAAAGAGGGTAGAATTAAACTAGATATAAGGAAGAAATTTTCTACCATGAGGGTGGTGTAACATTGGCACAGGTTTCCCAGAGAGGTGGTAGAAGGCCCATCCCTGGAAACATTCAAGGTCAGGTTGGACGGGGCTCTGAGCAACCTGATCTAGTTGCAGATGTCCCTGTTCACTGCAGGGCGGTTGGACTGGATGACCTTCAAAGGTCCTTCCAACCCAGAACATTCTACGATGATTCTATGGTGACTATTATATGTGGAAAATCTGTCCACAGGATCTGTCACCCACCACGTTCCCCCTCTTCCTAGCAAGCACATACACCTGACTGAGGAAATTAATGGTAAGGAATGACAAGTCGGGCAGGAGGGCGATGACAATGACAAAAAGCCCTCCACCTCTTGGGCTGAACGCATGCGCAGCTATACCTTAAAGCATACCTCTGGCAGTCTTTCACTGTCCCTCCCAGTTTATACTGGGGCTGGCGAATTCTCCTGCCCACAAAGAGCTTTTGTTGCAGCTTTTCAGGGAGGGGGAAGAAAAGCAATCAGTCACTGCCCGTGCAGCCTGATCAACCTTTGGAGACGTACATTTTGGGTTATAACTATTTATCTGCTTTATTATGAGACAGTTCCTTAGACGGCAGCCTTGGAAGCAAGAGTCTTGATTTTCGTTTCAGCCTGCTGCCTCCTTGGAAAAAGCGTTAAGAGAACTGGGCTTTCATTCTTCCACTCGTGAAATGGAACAACGAGCCTTTCCATTGTTAAAATTTTGACTTAAAATTGGAAAAAGGCATTACAAATACAAAACTGAACGTACGTTGTTATTCTGTGTAAGCACTGGAGATCAGGCGGTTGACTCCAGGGTCAGACGGTGTATCTGTAAAGAGTGCAGATGCAAAAAGCCTGTTATTTCAATTTTGAGTTTTCAAAACTTCCAAGATTTTCACGATATCGCAAACCATATTAATACATGACAGAAATACTGCAGTTAGGTGTCTTGGGGCTGTCCCTGGAAGTCTGCTTTAGGGACCAAAGTTTCAGAATATTGGGCGGTGAAAACAGTGCAGTAAGCCAAGACATGCTTGACTCCAAAGCAAAAAGACTTTGATCTCTTGAAACTTGTTCTGTATCCCTTACCCCATCTATTGTTCGTAGCGCTTACCTAAAAAGTGCAACCAAGTAAAAGTGGATTTAATTCTATGTTATTTTTATTAAGACAGATCACTTTTTCAGATGTTTTGTTGTGTAAACTGTGACCGGGGCCACAATCTGGCAAATAGTTGGCCACAAGTTGCCCCGTTGTGTGGTGGGACTACTCATATGCGTGGCTTTGCCTGCGGATGCTGGCACTTGCAGGATCGCAGCAGTTTTCATTAAAATTATGCTTCATCTTTAAAGCAAATCACTTCTGTTGAAATTACACGAGCGTGATAGCAACACCACCATCCAGACTGGATTCGCGATCTGTTTTTTTAATTATGGAATTTAATTATTTTTCTTCTAATATTTACTGTTGAATTTAATTTTGATTTTGTTTTTATCACTTCAACATCCTAAATTTCAGGGATTCACTAAAATGTGTCACATCATTATAACCCTTATTATGAATTATTCACAGTAATTACTGAGTTGTTACAAACTTCATTATGAAATTTAAAGTACCAGAAAATCTGGTGGTGATACTGTTTTACGCCTTGGATGTTCTTAAAATAAGTCAGAGTCAACAGATTGCAAAAATATGCAATTACAAAGTTATTAAAATGCAGATTTTTGGCAGGAAGCCACTGTAGTCTCCTATGTTCACAGCTGTCTATTTACAGGAAAACTGCCCTGAGAAGCCTGTGGAGGCTTCTTTGAGCTATTACACCTTTGAGAGGGGCCCCTCAAAGGACTAGGTTCAGGAACTCTTTACTTCCTAGGTCATAAGCTTCACTGGAAATTATTTTTTAGGCAGGAGGGATTGACAGTAGACCATCTTTTGGCCTCTGTCGTGCTGATGATAGGTCCAGGGTGCCTCTCCTGAGACTGTGTATGTGCTGTACCTATGTCTACACAGATGGTTCCTCAGATTAGAGTGTGGCCCATGTGGCTGGCAGGTGTAGCAGCATAAATTTTGTATTATACTTTTGAGGTCAGTGTAACATGCGTTTTCCCCAGTTGGAACTGGCAGCATGGGTGTATGAAAACCCGTGACAGCATGGGTTTATGAAAGGCAGGTCCTGTTTGAGCAACTTGATCGCTTTCTGTGACAAGGTGACCTGCTTTGTGGACAAGGGAAGGGCTGTGTATGTTGTCTACCTGGACTTTAGAAAAGCCTATGACACAGTTTCCCACGGCATTCTCCTGGAGAAACTGGCTGCTCATGGCTTGGATGAGTGGACTCTGCTGGGTCAAAAACAGGCCAGAGACCGGACCCAGAGAGTGGTGGTGAATGGAGTTAAATCCAGTTGGTGGCCAGTCACAAGAGGCGTTCCCCAGGGTTCAGTGTTGGGACCTCTTCTCTTTAACGGCTTTATCAATGATCTGGTTGAGAGGATCGAGTGCACCCTCAGTAAGTTTGCAGATGACACCAAGTTAGGTGGGATTGACATCTGCTTCAGGGTGGAGGGGGTCTACAGAGGGATCTGGACAGGCTGGATCAATGGGCTGAGGCCAGTGGTCTGAGGTTCAATAACGCCAAGTGCCGGGTCCTGCACTTGGACCACAACAACGCCCTGCAATGCTACAGGCTTGGGGAAGAGTGGCTGGAAACTGCCCAGTGGAAAAGGACCTCGGGGTGCTGGTCGACAGCCGATTGAAGATGAGCCAGCAGTGTGCCCAGGTGGCCAAGAGGGCCAACAGCATCCTGGCTTGTATCAGCAATAGTGTGGCCAGCAGGAGCAGGGAAGTGATTGTACTTGGTGCTGGTGAGCCCACACCTTGAATACTGTGTTCAGTGTTGGGCCCCTCACTTGAGGAGGGACATTGAGGTGCTGGAGCGTGTCCAGAGAAGAGCAACAAAGCTGGTGAAGGGTCTGGAGAGCAAGTGTTATGAGGAGCGGCTGAAGGAACTGGGGTTGTTTAGTCTGGAGAAAGGAGACTTGGGAGTGACCTCATTACTTTCTACAACTACCTGACAGGAGGTTGTAGCGAGGTTGGGGTCGGTCTCTTCTCCCATGTAGCAAGTGACAGGATAAGAGGAAATGGCCTCAAGTTGTGCCAGGGGAGATTCAGGTTGGATATTAGGAAAAATTTCTTCACAAAGAGGGTGGTCAAGCATTGGAACAGGCTGCCCATTGGAACAGGTGGAGTCCCCCTCTCTGGAAGTGTTTAACAGACGTGTGGATGTGGTGCTGAGGGACATGGTTTAGGGACCCTGGCAGGGCAGGGTGAACAGTTGGAGTCAATGATCTTAAAGTTCCCTTCCAACCAAATGATTCTGTGATTTATCGTTGTTGCCTTCACAGTTCTCTGAGAGCAGGGGCTACTGGAGTATTAACAAAGGGGCAGATGCTTTGCTTTAATGAAGAAGTAAGCGGAGTCATCTTACCTTCACCCTATCCCCATAAAGTCACTGCACCAGTTGCTTTTTCTTTCTCTCTGCACAGTGACTTGGGAACAAAAATTATGACCTACATAGTGTGAAAAAAAAAACCCACAAACTTCCAAAGTTGGTGCTCAAAGTATTGTGTGCAGATATTCAACACCATTGCTGGCAGCCAAAAGCTGTTTTGTCCGAGTTTTAGCATCCAGGTAGGACGAATATGTGGCAGCTCTTTCTGAGTGTCTTTTTCTGCAAGTCGCTTCCAGTGCGGACATCTATCACTCATTTGTGCAGCTTCTCCCAAGAAGCAGAGCAAGTTCTTTTCTCTCTGTGAAATTGTGAGACTGGCACAAGACCTTGAAAAGAGGGGGAAGGTTGGGCAAAATAAGGCGTGTAGCATCTCAGTGGCAAGAAATGGCACAACGGACGAGTCGTCCCTGCTGTGAAAGTGGGGTGACGTTCCCAGAGTTTGAAGTGGCAGAATTTCACATTGCCTATGCTAAAGCGTAATGAAAGAGCCTCCACTTCTAAAGCTCAGAATGTCTGATGCTGTTGGGGGGTTAGTGGCTCTGTGAAGCAGATGTCATTAGTATCAATGACAGTCTGTAATAGTCTCCCACAGGACAAGTGACATTTAGGGATTCAAGACTGAAATAAATGAGAACTAGAACAGGACCATTAGAGAATAGATTAGAATAGGTTAGTATTATACTGTCCCATTATATATGGGACTATCTGGTAGTACTTTAATTTATTCCTCATATAAATATCTTTCTTCTCTCTCAATAAGTCCAGGCTTTTCCCAAAAAAAATTCAAAATGTGGCCACCCTCTTTGTAGATTTTCCCAACTGATAATGAAGAGCCTAAAACTTTTAAGACATTAAGTCATCATTTAAAAGTTGTGTAAGTGCTGAGAAACTTGTATAGGCAATAATACAGAAAAGCTTACGCTGCTATCTTAGGAGGAAGGTGCAGAGAAAATCCTAACGGAACTCTTTAACGGAACCTCAGCATTGCTGGTGTGTACCGTGTTATACAGGAGGAGGTGTTGGGAGGTTACCGTGAATAGAGAGAAATACATCTGAAGAGCTTAATTTTGAGGCTCTCCAGAGATGTGAGCACACCAGAGGGCTGCAGAGATGCGAAGCAGCGATGTCGTTAAACCACTGAATTGTCCTTCCCTGTGCCATCCAGGAGGCAGGCTGGATGCTGGCGCAACATGTAGGAGCTTGGGACTACTTTAGTTTATGCCTATAAATATGGGCTCCACAGGCAGTTCAGCTGATGTAGGAGAGACGAAGCACTTTATGCTTTTCTTCCACCCTGACAGACCATCTCCTTGGCTGCAGAATGAAAGACATATGGTGAAAGAGGAGGAACCCATCAGGGATCCTCCAAAGACAAGGGACTGTACCCTAATGAGCGAAGACGCTTGTTCTTGGTCATTTGTACCGAGGGAACTCCACTGATTTCAATTCCCAGTCCTGAGTTCTGAGCTGTGGGTGAAGTGTGCCCCTAAACACAGTGGTGGGCACTCCCTTCCTGCTGGTGATCACAGTTTTCAGAGACTGTAAAAACCAGGACTGGCAAAGGTACTGAAGAACGCGAAGCCACTTCCCTCCATGAGTACCTCCAAGGCACTTTTGGGCACATTTTTCCTCTTGTAGTTTTTAAAGGTCCTGAACCAAAAGAACATGAAGGGGCTGAAGGTCTGGGACCATGCCGAGCCATGAGGCTCATCTAGAGAGACTGTGGAATGAGGGGAGGGGAAGTCTTTTCTGCCTAGAGACTGAATCTCCGCAGGAGAAAAGACAAAGGGTCAGAGCCTGCCCGCTTCCTCCTGTCCTTTTCCAGGAGCAGATTTTCATACCCAGAGAAAATAAAGAGAGAGAGAAATGCAAAGGATGTTGGGTGGGGGATTTGGGTAGGTGATTCTCGGATAGGAGGGTGATGACACTGGAACCAGCAAAGCGTGATGAGGGAGAGGAGGACAGCAGTGCCAGCATGGGTCTTACAGCGTAGGGTGCTTGAGAAGGTGAAGGAGCAGACTGATGTTACTAGCAGATTGTGTGCTCCTTCTGCATCAACGTTGGTCAGTACAGAGTTAACAGCAGCTTTGGCCATTAGATACTCTTTAGGATTAAACCAAGAAGGAAGGAGATGAGCTTGCGTAGTATTAAGTGAGCCCCTGTCTGGGTACTCTTCCCCATTTTCTCTCAAAGTAATCTATTGTCACATCTAAAAAGAAAAATGACCCCAATGTAAAGATTAATAGAGCAGCATGCGGACATTTCCAGTGATGTGTATGAAATTCAATTTTTTTTGTCGCTGTATGCACTGAGGTGTCCTTTATCAGCAGATCTCTAGATCTTAAAAACTAGGCTGATTATTGAAGAGGGCAGCAGGCAATTTAGGGCACGCAGTGTTTTCTTATGACGGAAGCTTTGCTGTGAAGTGCAGTAATTTATGTTGATAAATTGTGGCCGTTAGAATGTCTAGATAGCTTCATAGGATGAATTTCTAAACATACGTCTCTAGTTTCGGTAGTGGGGGTTGGGAAAGGGGTATTTGAGAGATTGGGGGCAGCAGGTCAAGGGATTCTGACCCTCTACTCTGCTCTCGTGAGACCCCACCTGGAGTTCTGTGACTAGCTCTGGAGTCCTCAGCACAAGAAAGACATGGACCTGTTACAGCAGGTCCAGAGGAGGCCACAAAAATGATCAGAGGGCTGGAGGACATCTCCCATGAGGATAGGCTGAGAGAGTTGGGCTTGTTCAGCCTGGAGAAGAGAAGGCTCCAGGGAGACCTTATGGCAGCCTTCCAGTACCTAAAGGAGGCCTATAAGATGGGGACAATCTTTTTTAGCAGGGCCTGTTGTGACAGGATGAAGGGTGATGGTTTTAAACTGAAAGAGGGTAGAATTAAACTAGATATAAGGAAGAAATGTTCTACAATGAGGGTGGTGAAACACTGGCACAGGTTTCCCAGAGAGCTGGTAGAAGCCCCATCCCTGGAAACATTCAAGGTCAGGTTGGACGGGGCTCTGAGCAACCTGATCTAGTTGAAGATGTTCCTGCTCACGGCAGGGCAGTTGGACTAGATGATCTTTGAAGTCCCTTCCAGTCCAAAGTATTCTGTGATTGTAAGATAATTCCTGCACGTACCATTTCTTGGAAAGTAGCTCAGGACTTCCACAGGTTCCTGAAATAGCCTTGTTTTCACTAGGGTCAGATTAACCCAATTTTGGTTTAATGTGACAAGTGGCTTAATGTGACTAAAACTTCCCTCCTCTGTAACCAAACTGCAGTGAAAATGGAAGAGACGAGACAGCGTCAATCTGAGTAGTTTTTGAGCACTAGATCTTTCGTAGTGGAAGTTTTTCAGTTTGGGAGTTCTGTATGTGTGCCAAAATGTGAAGCCAGCTTGGCTCAGGCAAGGCATAGCTAAGCGAAGCAAGCCTCCTTCATTAAATCAAGAGACAAGAAAAATTACCATAATCGTTGTAAGAAAAACTGCTTTGGGGAGAAAAGAGAGGAGTTTTCAGAGCACGTTATTATTGATGTGTCTTACTATCATCTAGGTTAGAAATAAAGAGATTAATTTAAAAGCAGAAGGGCTTTGCTAGGGTAAGTTTTGGCTTGCTTGGCTTGCTTTTTAAATCAAGAATTAAAGGCATTGGTGGGTCTAGATGTTGTTGTGAGAAATTACAAATGTCTCTGTCTTTTCTCCATCACGTTAAATGGTCAGAGGTTTTTAAAGGAATCCTTTGGACTTCACTTCAGCACAACAAAGGCTGAGTACTGAAGTTTTTATGATATCAGTGACATGTATGTGTGGCTTAAGCACATGATTTAGTATTCCTCTGAACCGTAGCCTGCAGAAAAGAACAGGAAACTAGACTGACTAGATAAGGTCCAAATTAGGTATGTATTTACCCTAAAGATGAGTGTACTTATGTCTTGGAATTGTCATAATCCCTGCAGATAATAGTGAATGTACTCAAATGGCCTGAAGATGTGTACTGTTTGAACCCGATCTTCCGAAGGAATAACATCTATTAGGTGATTTCAAAGTGGGAAATGCATTCCAAGTTTGACCTGGCGTGACCCATCTTCACTTGCAGATCTTGTGCAAAAATAATGCTGAATTACAGCCTTCTATAAAGTGTGAGGGGGTTGAGTTTCAGGATTTTCAGAGGGGCGTACACTGAAATTAGTCCCATTAGGGATAAAGGAGTTTTGAGGGGAGGGTTTGGTGGTTTAGACCATCGTGATTCCTTGCAGAACTTGTTAAAATACTAGTGTTAATGCTACATCCAACTGAGCATGCTGTGGTCTATGATCTGATGTTAGTACCTGTAGAAAATCAGAATTTATTTTGAAAAATCCAACATTTGGTTCCTGTTCTGAAAGAAAAGTCTTCCGTATTGACAGCCAACTACTGTACGTTTCATTTCCTAACCTTGTCTCCTATGACTCTGTTACACAGAGCTGCTTGCACAAGTGCAGCTGAAGGAGAGCTACAGCATAACCTGTTTACTAACGATGGTAGTGCCTTTGGAAGCATGGCATATTCACATGAGACGTTTGTAAAACGGTATTTCCAAATAGCAGCAACAAGTGGTGGTTTCCAGCATGTCTGCTGGAATGCTGGAAATGGGTATTTTACTCAGCACTAAGAATAAAAGCCAGTTGAGATTTGTTCAAATAAGCTCTTTCCTCCTTGACGTATTTTCAAATCTCCAGTTTTGCCGCAAGTGTCTTCAAGCGTCCCCTTTTGTTATTTTTTTTTTCCCAAGACTTCAGCTCTTCATGCCAGTAGTCCAGAACCTAACAGTCTGCTGAAAACAAACTGAAATGGGATGTCTCTGCTGGGCATGTACCATCTCCGAAGGGCGAAAAAATTGAGAGACTCCAAATGTTGAGTTCCTCATCTTTCTAGTGGCGGAAAGTTTCTCTGGGTGTTGCCTTTTGTTTCAATACGAAAAAGGCTGATGGAATCAATTACAGCTTTTTCTTCTGTTTTCAGACCTGGAGCACAAAAGGAGCAGCGCGCTTTTGCCCGGTACATTGCAACGTAATTGCATCATTCAATAAAAATTACAATTGGCTCCGCAGAATAAGGGAGAAGGGAATGAGAAGCTGGCAGGCGAGTTCTGGCTCACCTTAAATGTATGCGTGAGGAGCCCGGTGTATCAGTGGAAGCGCAGATAGGACGAGACCCTGGGGGTTGTATTCTTATTACATTACTTGTTCACGAAATGTGAAGGGGGAGTAGGCTGTCAGACTCCTGAACTTATTAACTATTTTCTATTTGGGGAAGATTAAGTTTTGAAGAAAAACATCCAGTAATCGCTCGGGTACTATTTATATCATCATAAACTTGTGCCAACTTAACTGATTTCAATAACGATTATTATTATTATTATTATTATAAAAACCAGCAACTCTGACGTCTGCCACTGCACGCGTGCTGTGGTAATGAGGAATTTTACCTTTTGTTCCTTCTCCCGTCTGCTCCTTCACACGATACCCTGACTTCACTCATTTTTCCTTTCCTCTTCCTGCCTAGCTGTCGATCACTGTCACATTAGTTTGCATCATATGCATCAAGAAGAGCAGCTTTTTCCATCAAGTAAGCCAATTCTAAAGCTGCCTTCCCAGAGGCTACACAGATTGTGCAAGCTGGAGGAGCTCAGGAAAGAGTAAACTGGACAATAACAAAGGCTCCCAGAGCTGCTTCTGCCTGCCAATCTCTCATGCATGTATTCACACAGCTATATATAGGGCATGCCTCCAGGGCCAGAATCACGCCTCTCAGCTCCGCGCACAGACCTCCTGTCCACACCATTAATCACAGTAGGGAGGAGGGAAACGGCTCATTACGCTACATCAATGATATTGTCCGTTCTGTCTTCTACAGATTACGGGCGTTATCTCAGTGTTGGGTTCAGCATCCCCTGACTCTTGAAGTCCATGATCCAAGAGAGAGAACAAAACTTCTTAACCGGAGTGCTTACCCCTGGGCATCAGGGGTCAGCCAGCAAACCGCGTTCAGCGGGTTGAGAGCGCGGTAGCAAGGCAAGCTTTCCAAGGGATGTTTTTTCCTACTGCTAAGTCTCTCCCAAAATGATACACCTGGGGGGCTTTTTCCATTCCGCAGCGTTGTTATCCAGCCCTTCAGTCCACTTCCAGTATAGTTCGTGTGTGTGACATCTGTAAGGCCTCCTTTATGGCTGACTGACCACAGGTATATTTGAGTAAGATCTTCCCGCGGTGTTCTGGCTTTCCTTAAAGGTCCTGTGCTTTGCCGGAGAATCCCGTGACTATTTATGGGTACCCTTTCAAAGCAGCATGCAGAGATTTATCTGCCTGGCTGCCGATGGTGTTAAAAGTCATATAACTACGTTTTTGCTCGCGGCTTTTAGGCTTGACACGTTATTGCTCTCTTTTTTTGCTTAGGTACCTGTAAATGAGCCCTGTATTTCAAAGTCTGTATCATCCAGGTTTCACTCTTGCATGTGACATGACATGACACGACAAACCTCCTGCCAGGTACTGACCTCATGGCTGCGGGGCTCATCTATATCAGTTCTGTACAGACCTTGGAAGGTTCTCCAGCTCTTCCTGGAAATGTCGGTGTTTGACTTGGTGCTTTCGAAACCCACCCTCCAGGAACGTTTAAGCTCTTATCGGACTTTGTTCCTGGCTGATTTGGAGGATCACTGCAAAGTGCTTTCCTTGGTCTCATGAAGTCTGCATTGTAGTGGACATGCGTGCGATATTATTTTGCCAATCTTGAAGCAAGCCTGCCTGTTTCCAGAAGAGCCGTGCTGCCTATTCCATAACAGACACATCTTTTGATAGATGACCGTGCCTTAAATTACAAAATAGATACCATTCTTCAGTGATCACCAAGCCTGATGTTGGGCCCAAAGCTTGCAGGAGACATCTCTAGGTTTTGAGGGTTACCTCAGAGACACGCTGGCCTCTTCCTTATCGCTGGATGTTCCTGTAGCGATACGTGGTGATATGCTGCTGAAGTTATGATATTAGGAGGAATATGTGCCTATCTCCACATCTTCCGGGAGGTGAAATAGACTTGTAGGTTTGAGACTTCTGTATTTGGTTAATTATGAAAAATATCTACTCTGATTGGAATAGCCCAGGGTTAATCTTTAGATGTCTCAATATATTCCTGGGTACTTGTGCTTGCTTTGTAAGCACGTGTAGATAGCAGAGATTTTTTTATTTGGGTGTTGTAGAACATTTAGGATAACAGAGCATAGAAGAATTAAAATGAAAGGATTATAGCTATATTAAATTTTTCCTATGAGTATTAATTATAGATACAGCCATCTTTTAATGCACTATGCAGCAGACTTGTTGAAACTATTGGTAGGAAACCCCATAGCGGTAGTTAAAGGAATGCTTCTAATTTGGAAACACTGTGTGCTTTATTATTGAACAGCCTTATTTGAAAGTAGAAATTCATATTTCAATTTTAAGCAAACATACCTGGTTAAAACAAGTTTAGAAACAACATAGGAAGTAAACTCTTACACTTATGATTCTTTTTCTAGGATAAAGAGATAGCCGTATCTTTTTTAACTGTGTTTAGTTCCATTTCTAACACTTATGCCACACCTCTGAAAAGCTGCATTGGTCTCCTGTAGATGGCAGGTTAATCAGAAGCCTTTTACAGAGCTATTTTTTCAACCTTCAGATACTTTTAAGAAAGGTAGGAGCATAAGAGGAACTCAAGCTGCTATCATTGTTTCGAGAACTAACAGAAATGTTTTAATAGTAATTCTTGCAAGGTTTGCCTTTCCTCTGGGATGATTTTGCTTTCAGTAAAATTTTCCCTATTTGCAAAATAGAAAAGTATTTCACATCTGGTGATTTTAAACAATTGGTCAGATAGTTAACGTCTATGAAATTCTGCTAGGTTTGTGAAGTGACTACAAAACAAGGAGGAGTGGAAAATGTTGAGTACACCAAATGGCCAGGATGGGAAAAGCAATGTCAAGTAAGATCCAATCATATTTAATAGGTTTGATTTTGAGTTCAAAAGAAAATTTAGAAAGGTGGCTTCCTTAGCTGTTGGCAGGAGCGTTTCTCCTACAATACCCCTCAGAAACTGATAATTAGCGAGGAATGACAAATGAAGATGGCAGTAATTTCAGGTGAGATAAGGAACATCCCAGGCTATAAATCAAATTTACTTTATGGAAGCTTCCTATAGCCTAAAAAAAGGGGCTGTTTGAGGATGCATTTCCTTACTTGGCAATTGCAGCCATCGCGGTCTTTCCACCCCAAGTGCGAGAAATTAGTTGGCGTTGGCAGAGGTAGACAAGCTGTAATGTAGCTGGCTCAGTGTTTTATTTTACATGTGACTACTGGATTTGTTACTCCTCTTCCCTCTCACTTCTTGCAGTGCGTGAGGGGTGGTTTATCGGTAGGTCGAAAGCCAATGTCAAGTCCTCCATACAGTAAAACTGAGTGAGAGCCTGCTGCTACGCATTGCTGTGCCACGGCATGACTGTTGCAATCCATCTTGACCAATCTGTTTGGAAGTCAAACTACGTGTAATCAGTTGCCCTCTTAAAACTTCAATGTCTTTGACTGCACCATGTAGCACTACATTAATTTAGGGGTACATCCAGCCGCCGCGTTTGAGGGTCAAGAGCTTATACCACCTGGCCTGGGCAGTGCCTGGCACGGCGCCGCACGATTAACGCAGAAGCCTTTAATTCTGCTGAGCGCAGGCAGAAAGCGTGGTATAGCCGTGCTAAGGCAGAGTTCCCTAGAAGAGGGGAAGCAGGAGAAAACATCCCCAAACCACTGAATCCTTAACAATCACAGAGCCTGGAGGGAGGTGCAAGGCGTGTTTCTGAATGTAGAAGAGGAATTGCTAGCCAGTTTGCAAATGGGAAGAGAGAGAGAAGTGAAAAAAAGGCTTTTCAAAGGTCAGGAGGAGAAAGTACAGCAACACGAAGAGCATTGTTCATATTGGAAATCATTACCTGAAATCAATCAGGCTTTTCTGGAGTGCCCAACCAACTAAAGGGCTCTCAGTAGCTAGTTTTCCACTCAAAGTCTTTGACAGCCGATGAGACTTGGGACTTGTCTTTGATGATGAATCTCCCTTTTTTATTTTCAGGGACAAACGTTATATAGAAGCTGTTTGTATTCAGCATTGACAACGAATCTGAATTTTGCATCCAAAACCAGACTGTAAAAGCAAACAGATGAGAACTTTGTATGAGCTGCATGCACTGACTTACTGCTTCAGATACATGGCAGATAACACTTCCATGTCCTTCCTGAAGCTCTAATAGTGGACGAAGTGGGTACCAATAGCTAAAACAGGCTTTGCTGTGTCATAACTTACAGTTTTGGTGTAAATTTAAAAAAAAACAAAACTGACTTTACAGCGTAGAAAGAAGGAAGATTGCAAAGACACAATGGGTAACACCATTTAAAAAAAAAAAAATCCTTTATTTTGGGGGGGACAGGGAGAGCCGTCTAATCCAGCGGAGTGACTCTGAACTAAAAGCAGCGTGGTTTGCAGTCCCCTGTTGAAGATAAACTTTGCTGGATTCCTGTAAGCGAGTTTGGGGGAGCTGAAGCTCCGTGAATGTCAACAAATGTTTTAAGTTTACCATGCAAGTTTGAAGATAAATGGAACAGGATTAATAAGCGTCAGTAATGGCTTTATAATTGAAATAGTATAGACATTAGGGGTACACAGGGTGTTAGTAATCATATTAATTATTTGTTAACGGAAAGACAAAGTAATAAAATTAAAAATCAAAAAGCTTAGTTGTTCACATGCAGATCTAGGGGGACATTTTGTAACAGAAATAATTGCTTTTGCTTCATCCTCAGGGTGATATTATCTGCGTCTAATTGTTTTTCCTGAAGAAAGCAGAGCGATCTAAAATTCAAAGTAATGCACAGCAATTGTAGGGGTGGAAATAACCACATTTTAGAAACCTCTTACAGCATCCCACCCCAACACACTGAAAGGAAGCAGTGCTGCTAGGAAGGGTAAAGATAAATGGGATCACTTTTCTATTAGAAGTATAATAGGCTTTATTAGTTAGTCACCTGTGCTCAGAATAGATCAGCTGTCAGGGAGAGCAAGTAGATGAACGTGTACCTTGTGAGCTGTCAGGAGCGGAGTGGCTTTTTTTTAAATAATAATTACGCACTTCCAGAGAAATGTTTTAGACAAAAGCACAGCTGCTTTATTGATGATGCCTTTTGTGCCTACGGATGAATATTCTAGTTTTTTCTTTTCATTTTTCTATGTAAATGTAGTATCATATTTCCATAAAACTGTTTTTAGGAAATGGTGCCGTTCGCTATTAAAGCTTGCATAATAAAATAATTTGTCAGGGATTTAATTTGATCGAAGTTGGTTATTTGTAATGAAGTGCTAGTAGCTAAGAGGGGCTGCTGCTTCCCTTCAAGACGCGGTGGCCTTGCCCTCTGCAAGCCACCACACCATCAGCCATCCTGGGATTCGGTGTGGCAGGGCACACAGAAGGTATCATGTTTTTCACACCTTGACCGGTGCTCAGAGATGAAGGCAACAGTGTGCTGCTGGCACAGTGTAAAAGTCTGTCTGCTCTGGCAACTGGGTTGACATGAGGTTTGGGAGCAAGAAACTCTGGAAATGGTGGTCGGGAGAGTTGGCCGCACGTACGTGGCTCCTGGGGTCCACCCAGGAGTCCGAAATGAGCAGCTGTGGACTGAGGCAGTTCTGGTAGGGGCTGGACTTGGCGGGGAAGGGTTTAAATCTGCAGTATGTTGAACCTCCCCACAGAGTTCAGAAGATCTTCTTTGATCTTCACTATTCTAACGTGGTACGTTAGGTACAGCCACCTTTGTTCTGCCACACATACGGATTCCAGCCCGCTACCATTTGGCTGCTCTACTTCTTGCCCCTACAAAGCATGGCAGAAGCTGGAGTTAAGGACTGAGCCTTTCCAGAGCTTTGTCAAATTCTATTTAATTTACTTTTGGCACTATAGCCCAGTGACAGAGCAGCTGAACAGGACTCTGGATATGGAGCTAAGCTAGTGCTGGCAGCAGTGATAAGAAGGAGAAGCCAGCCTGTTTAAATTTATTTTTCAGGGCTGGCTAGGGACTGGCTTGAGATCAAATCCCTTAGGAAAATCGCATCCCCACCGCAGAGAACGGAAGCAGAGCAGTGCTAAATTTGATGGCAGGCTCGACGCTGGGGACTCTTCTTACCCGCTGGTAGGCAGTAGAATACGTTGGCTGAGACCATTGTGCAGTGTTCCCGGCAGTGCTGCTCTTCTCCTCTGTGGAGCGGATGAGCGAGATCCTCATTGAACCCGATCTAGGTAGGTATTTGTTGAACAAATGTCAACATACCCATATTGAGAGCAGCCCTGTGGAGAGGGACTTGGGGGTGTTGGTGGATGAAAAACTGAATATGAGCCAGCAATGTGTGCTTGCAGTCCAGAAAGCCAACTGCATCCTGGGCTGCATCAGGAGGAGTGTGGTCAAGGGAGGTGATACTCCCTTCCTACTCTGCTCTGGTGAGACCCCACCCAGAGCACTGTGTCCAGGCCTGGAGTCCTCAGCACAAGACAGACAAGAACCTGTTAGAGTGGGTCCAGAGGAGCGCCACAAAAGTGATCGAGAGGAATGGAGCACCTCTGCTATGAGGACAGGCTGAGAGTGTTGGGCTTGTTCAGCCTGGAGAGGAGAAGGCTCCGGAGAGACCCTATTGTGTCCTTTTGATGCTTAAAGGAGGCTTATAAGAAAGATGAGGAGAGACTTTTTACTTGTAATGACAGGACGGTAGTGACGGTAACAGTTTTAAACTGAGAGAGAGTCAATTTAGATTCGGTATAAGGAAGAAATTCTTTACTGTGAGGGTGGTGAGACACAGGAACAGGTTGCCCAGAGAAGTTGTGAATGCCCCATCCTTAGAAGTGTTCAAGGCCAGGCTGGATGGAGCTTTGGGCTGGTCTAGTGGAAGGTGTCCCTGACTATGGCAGGGGATTGGAACTAGATGATCTTTAAGATCCCTTCCAGCCCAAAGCATTCCATGATTTCCGCTACGTGCCCAGTTTGGATGGTACAGGAATAATCATTGTATTCACACATTTTTGCAAACGATGGGAACAACGGTACCATACAGAAGCTGGAAGACCTGTATTGTGTATGTGTATTAAAATCCTCTTTTACTGCCTCTTCTTGTGAATTTATGAATCTAAATGTGACAGGACTTATCAGGATTCCAAAGAATACAATAGAAAAATAATTAACTGTGTTCTGGGTAACTAATACCACCCTTAAAAACCCACTGAAGCATAGATAGGTTTCTGCGAGAGGGTGGGGATTTTCGTCTGTATATGAAGTGCTGGAAAATGTCTGTAGCTAGAGGCAAGATGTTGATCAAGGCCAGTCCTGGCTGTGGTTGTCTTGAAAAGCTTTCTGGTGTCAAGTTGTTCATGCCTGAGTAACGTGGACAGAGTCTACTGGCCCTGAGATTTGGGTCAGGAAAAGATCGCGTCTCCTTCCTCTTCCCCGTCTCTCTTCCCTGTCTCCAGCAGCCCAGTCACAAGGAACGAAGGAGGAATTCCTCTCTGCAATACTGCATGTGGTCATTTGCTAGGATTATTTGGGTATCTTCCTCTGACAACTTCAGTATATTTCTCCATTAGATGCATCATTCCGACTTGGCGGTGTGGCAGCTTTCAAAATAGCAACTATTTTCAGATTCCTTGCCGTCACGTCAAACTAGAGCTTCAGACCTACGTGCCAAGACAGAGCGCTGTTGGTTTTAGCTAATCTTGGGTTTCAATGTTGTGTCAGATTGCCATCCTCAGCTTTGTGTGGCTAGGTCATGTCTCTAAGGCATGGCAGCGTAATGGGATGCTGCGCGCTACGAGGTGTCTTATGGATAAGCTTAGAACTAAGACAATTCATTAAGTGATGCATCTCGGCATCACTCTTGCCCCCTTTTCTCATGAGAATAGTGTTCTTTATCTCACAACACAAAGTGGAGACAGACCAAAATAGCAACAAGTCATTTTGTCTAGATTACATGCGAGATCTCGACAGTAGTGACTGTCAAACCGAAGCTGTATTTTATTTCTGCAGCTGTTTCTTCAGTGCTCTAACCCCAATATTGATGGCACCTGTCACTCGTACAGCCCCTCAGAGCTGGGACTGGTTTGATAAACCACAAACTTACTGGAAAGCATCAAAAATTAAGTAAACACTTGCTTCTTACCGGCTCGACTAAATTCTTTAAATTACTTCATAGCCTGGCTTTGCCCGTAGCTTAGCGAACCAGTCTCCCAGACCAGCTAGTTCCCTGACTTTCTTTGTGCTTCCCTTGGTAAATCACTGCTACTATTGTAGTACTGGTACATCTTGTTAGTAGTGCTAAAACGCTGCTAATAGCCATAGAAACTGCCTGCGGTTCATGATTCTTGTGGATTTTGGTGGAACAGAGACGTTAGTGTAGAAAGTAGTATTTCTTAGCGTCATTTTTATCAGCTTATCATTTTAAGTTGCCACCCAGCAGGTGATGTGACAGGAGGAGTTTGAGCTATTCTTGCAGTACCGCTGTGATTACAAGGCTGGGAAAAAAATTGGGGGGAAAAAAAAGGTGAGCTGGAAATAAATGTGAAAACTTCTGACATCCATTTGCATTTCTGAAGGCTCACCCAACACACGTGGGTTCTATCCAGGGCAGAACACACAGTTCTGTTAACACCCTTTTTTTCTCGTTTTAAATGAAACTGTTAAGCCTCGACGGGCCGTGCTTTTGCTGTCACCTCCTGAATTCCCCCCGGTGCGAGGCCGGGCAGCCTGTGCCGCAGAGCCCCTGCCCAGAGCCTTTGCCAGCACCTGAACGGGTGGAACAACCACCTGGCCCTGCCTGCTGGACCCCCTTCACCCCGCATCCTCTTAATGCTCTTGTGAGCCTGCTCGTACGAATCTGTGGAAATGGCAAAGCTCCTGTTCGGTGCCACAAAACCAGGTACCAGAAGTTACAGTAGTCAGAAATGCTGCCCAGTGCAATCTTGGCTTATTCAAAACTCCCCTCGGCCCCGATGGGATGGGTGCCCCCGATGGGGTGGGTGCCCCCGATGATGCGCTAGCCTGTCCCCTCCCAGCAGACGCGGCAAGCCTTTACGGTACTTGTGTGCTCTGTCAGTATTGAAAATAGCTCGTGCTTTACTGTAAATTACTGTTATTTGCGACGTCCAGTTTTGCAGTTCCCACTGCACAGAAATCAAGCACACAATTTTTCCTTTGCATCTGTCAGTGTAAATCAAGATTAACTCCAGTGAAGTCAGTCTAATCACCAGCGCAAAACTAGGAAGAATGAAAGGAAAATCAGCCTATAAACTATTTTGTTTTTATTTTTAAATAGCAGAATTAATGCTGTTCTGCAGACGCAGGGTGACTTGCAAAGTACTAGCTCATGTGTTACTAATGCAGCTCCATCTCAATGCAGATTTTGCTCCTAACACAGAACTTCAGGGAAATCCTCTCCAGATAAACTGTAATAGGATACCAAATGGTAATTCAATATTTCACTTTCACTTGTGTTTCAAGCTTATTGATCTTAATTTTCTATCATTTTGATGCAGCGTTTGCCTAAGGGGAAAGGATTACCTTCACTATAATAAGGCTTTTAATTAATAATTAATTATTGCGATGTTCCAAACATCCACGCCAGCAGCGGCAATCTGCTTGTCTTCCTGTCCCTATTTCTGGGTTCAGTGGTGGAAATCAGCAAGGTGTGACTTTGCATAGCTCAGGAAGTAACGGAGACACGCGGCTGAGAACAGGAGGCACAGTGCAGGTATCACGGTGCCCGTGTGGGACCTGCTCATCGTCACGGCGTTAACAGTAGTAAGACCTTGACGTGTTGGTGACATCCCGTGAAGTGGGAACACGTGTGCCTCACCGCTGCATTCAAGGGCTTTCCAAACGGCTTCCATTTGCCTGCACGTCTTCGGATGAACGCCACGAGGCGCGACTGTTCAGCCGTTCTCACACCAAAATCACTTCTCCGCTAAATCTCCTCCTTGCTAGGGAAGGACGTGCACCTCGTAACTCCTCTTCCAGCGTGACCATTAGATACTGCAGTGAAAAGCCTCTATCTCAGCTGTCCAGATTTCGCTGTGGTTTTGGTAGAGACGTAGGAATAACCAGAGGGCCTGCTAGTTCAATTAAGCCTTTAAAATTAATGACATTATTTGCTTTTGCCTTATATAATACGTTTAAGAAGAAATTTTTTCTCTGTATATGCCTCCCCCAAGCCCTGCTTAAGTGCAGTTTATAAGATGTACATGAGACCTTGATAGAAACTCTCTTTCTGCTGGCTGAACTTTAAATTAAGTATCCTAAATAGTACAATGAAGTCATAGAAATAATGTTTATAATCCTCCTAGCTAATGAAAACCGTTATTAAGAGGAATTACCCTGATATTGAGAGTTAGTGTTTTTGCAGCACTTAACATGACGACACCCAATCCAGTCACGACGAGTTGACACTCTTTCTCAGTTTCCAGGATGAAAGTCTGCAGCACGAAAGTGAACACATTTCAAGCAAGGCTTAGGTCTCTTTTTCAGTACTGTCAGCTGAAAAATAAACCTCCCAAGCATAGTGGAGGTATAAAGATAATAAGAGGTTTTTAAAATACATTTTTAGGCTTGGGCTTTTTTGTTTGATTTTTTTACATAGCTTGATTACTTACAGGGTGCATTTTGTTTACATTTCCAAATGTTCTGACAACCATAAGATTCATCAATTTTCAAAATCTTACATCTGAGATTAACATTTTTCACATGGCATCCTTAGAATTGTGTAATAAAAAAAAAAGGTATCAAAATACAAGCAATAACATAGTGGAAATGGGCAGTCTTGGGGTTAGCGAGACCTCCTTTGTCATAATTTGCTTAGCAAATGGGATGGCTAAGAAATAATGATCTTTGTGATTACGCTCCTTTGGGAAGCTCCCCTACGAGCCCTCAGATTTCTTCTGTAAATTATTTCCAACTATTTCCAATTATTCTTAAAGCCTGCCGGTTCAACCAGCTGCTAAACAGAATCAAAACTGCCAGAAAAGCATTCCTCCACTACCACATCCAAGTACGCGCTGCCCACAACCACGGTTAGGTCTGCTTTAGTGATACGATGCAATCTGTCAGACAGAAATGAGAATCTTTCGTTAGCAGTAAGGACATAGGGCACACCAAAAAAAAGCTGTCTCATAATAGATTTTGTTGTTTGGGTTGGGTTGGGTTTGGTTTGGGTTTTTCCTCCAAAAGGAATAGTATTTGCTTTTAGTGTTGAAGTCCGCAGTTGTCAGATTTCACATCCTCACCACAGAACTACTGCTTAGGTACCTGCTCTGTAACCGCTCCTGACTCCCGGGGCTTTCCTTGAAGGCATGGCCACCTAGGCTCCGTGCCGCTGAGACGTGCTGACTTCATAGACGGAGAGTAATGAAAAATAGCATAGCTGCATTGGAGGAGCTGGGTAGAGTATTTGTCTCATCAACAGTCAATTATCAGTAAACGCAGTTTGATTGGAACCAAAGCGCCAAGCAAGACCTCAGGGGAAAATAATCTCTAACGCTGCTGGAAGGAGGGGCGTTGCTTCCAATGAGTCACTGCTGGTTTTATCCAAATCAGCTCCTGAAGGTTCTCGTGAAAAACAAAAGACTGCTATTTGGCTAAACGAAAATTTTCAGTGATCCAAAATAGAATTTCTTTTAATTAGAGAATTCTAAAAAACCTAGGGGGGTTGAGATTTAGGGGGTTTTTTTAATTATAATACGAAATCCTTTGGTACCCATCAAAACTATAAATACTAAATATTAGAAAATAAAAAGGTTGTTTGCTTTGGAATGCACTTCAGAAAAAATAATCTCTGTAGGAAGAATGGGGTTGGTTTTTTTTGTGATAGGTTTTCTTCCCAAGGCATAGGCTCTTGCTAGGACTGAAAGCCATTTAAAGAAAGGGAATGGATCAGGCATGAACTGATAAAACTTCCCACTTCTTTGACCTTGTAAACTTCACATCATAATGCATGACACAGCAGGAAGTTTTCCTAGAAGCCGTAGGTACGTACAGCCCCTTCCTTTACTGGCGTAAACCTAGTTTTTCAGATTAGTTACTGTTCGTTTACTGAATGGAAAGCATGCATTTTTAATGATGTTAGCTGAAATGTTGGCTGGTTGTGAAACCAAGCGCTTGGAATTGCTCCATTTGAGCCGCGTGAATCAGCAGCACTGGTTTACAGTTCTTGCATGTTTTCACTTCATTTCAAACAGTGATCCTTGCACAGACAAAAATCTGGTAGGGAAAGATAAAAGGCTCCATCTAGTGGGCAAGAACGTCTTATTTAAATTTTTTTTAAAAAAAGCAAGATTTTCACTTAATTTTATGCATGACAAAATACTGCTCGAGATTTTGTTTGATTAAGCTGCCGTGTTGTTCTTAATTCCTGCCTTCTACAGAGCCATTGTTTCATATGCCAAGCTGAAACATTAGGAATTATTCTGACAGTCTTGCGCAAAAAGCGGTAAGTGATACTGAGTGGGTTCTTACAGAAGAGTTGATCCACAAAGTTCTTTCTCCCCCCCTTCAGGCTTCAATATACAGTAACCAAAAATGGATAATTTAAAATATTGCGTGTCAATATTTTAAACTATTTAAGGTTCTTTCCAACCTAAAACTGACTGGAAACATTCATAACTTGACCATAACACTTAACACAGTATTTTGGGAGTATTTTTACACGGGGAACTCTGCCCGTGTGTTACCTCATCTTCATTAAATGACCTGTTTACCTGCTAAAGGGGAAAGCTGGGTTCTCTGGCCAAAACTCAATTCATCCTGGCGTTTGTCTAGGAGCCTGCCTAGCATTGTTGTGCATCCAAAATCCTCCTGATTGATAGAATCTAGCACCTTTTCTTTTAGGCACATAATTGAGCTAGTATAGTTGTTGGGTTTATTTGTTTTGGGGGGGGGGGGCGGTTTGTCCTCTTTGCTGAACTTCTGCACTGCATTGCAGTTGTGCTCCAGATTCAAATGGCAGGACTCTTTGGTTTAAAGCAGTAGTGAAATGTGGGTGTTCTCTCATTCCAACCAAACGTGGCTAGCAGCCGAAACCTTCTCAGTTCGTTTCAGGCTAAAAACAAGAGTGGGAGCAGGAACAAGCAGCATCAAGCGCAGATTTGGCAGCAGAGACACTGAACCACATTGTATGTCAGACTGTCTCTCATTTTCAAGCCATACGGCCTGGCAAGATCAATTCCTCCTGTGCAGCTTCCAGCAGTGGGTAGACAGTGTTACATGCATAGTAATAATATGTTACTACACCCAGGTTTACTACCGACCACGTTCGCAACCACAACTGGAGTATTCGTCTCCTGTGCAGATCACAAAATAGAGCTCGGTGTGTTGTTCTGCACATCTCTTGATGACAGGGAGATCTCCACTGGCAGCGGGCCACTTGACAGCAAATCCAGAGGATTCCCCCTTCAGTACTAATGCACGGTTTGGCAATCCTGACAGGACACACAGACTTGCTGATGCGCCTGAACAATTCTCCCCAGCTGCAGCTCTCCTTGTAGCCTCCATGGAAATTAACTCTGTGGCGCTCGTGAATAGGAGCTGTCATTTGGCTTGTTTTACAGATGAAAAAAAAGGTTAGATAGAGTTCTTACTCTGAGCCTTTGTATGAGCAAGGACTAACACAGAGTTGACTAGTCTTAGAGTGGCTTTGGGGCAGTTTGCATGTTTGTTCAAACGGCAAGCAATGGTGTCTCCAAAAGGGAGGAAATGGAAGATGAAAGTGAAACTGCATTTTTGCTTTGGGGGTAGCTTGTATCTTTGGTTTCAGCTTGTAGGAAGTCTACGTAACCCTTAAAGCATGTCAGCTAAAACTATACAGAACACTCGTTTAAAACTTCATGGGTATTTCTAAATTATCATTACAACTGCACTGGGTAAACGCTCATAAAATTGACATTAGCTGTTTGTTAGAGTAATGCCACTTGGTTTCTAATGCACGTGGACCCGTACCTCACCAGGCATGCAATAGAAGATGGAAGTCTTTGCTGATTTCAAAGCAGAAGTTGTTAAATACCACTTTTAAGTGCTGGCCTTTGCTCTAGACCTGTTCACATTTTAAGAGATTATGGGCTTGCTGCTGAGCTAAAGCAAATCCCATGTGTGGAACTACAGTAAGATCCTCTGCCTCGTTTTACTTTAAATACCTTGCCTAGCACCGGTAATGAAATACAAATTTCCAGATGTGAAACTCTGGGGAGCGTTCGACAATCTGCTTTTGTAATAATCTGCTCTAAACTCATAATGCTAATTTGGGGATTAAGTAGTAATTTACTCCCCTCTACAGGTCATTGGATAGTCTCATACAAGCCTTCTAATTAATATTTAATGTAACTATTTCACATGTTATCTGGTTTGGATTTACTCATCTATTTTTTCCTTCTTTGAGGGAGCAGCAGTCTTTACAACAACAGATGTACATCAATACACTTGTTTCAAGAGTACCACTAACTCTTCTTATTTTTCATAGCTAACCAGATGCTGAAGTTTGGAACGCTCGTCAGTACTTCCAACACCTATGATGACTCCGGGATCGTGACCATTGAGACGGACAAGCCTTTGCTGTGGACAATGGCTATCAAAACATAAGATCAACTACAGCTGCCTTATCTCACTCAACTCAAATTACTGCAAAATTTCACTGAATTAAGTCAGTAAAGCTGTTCCAGAAGATAGAAGCAAGCACTGATTTTTAGGTACTGAATGGAAAACAAGCCTGAAATAAAAGTCGCTTGAGATCAAATCAAGATTAGCAGCAATAAGTGAGTACTTCGTTCTGGTACCTCACGCTACTTAATCTGAAGACACATGAGCTGCCACCCAATACAATCACAAAGAGAAGTGAATGTAAAGGAACTGCTAGTGCTTATCTGGTTAGTTCAGATGATTTTTACAAAGTCCTTTATTCCAATACTGAACCATTTTTTCCTCTTGCCAAAAGGAAACAGCACACAGTTGCACATAATGTAACTATTTTAAAGGGTGATAGCGCCAAGAGCAGTTAATCTCATTTTTCTGTCCCGGTTTGTAACATATGTAGGCGCTGGTGAAGATTTCTCAAGAGGAGTAATAATTGAACTTCTCTACTTATGAAGCAAGTTTGTGTACCGAAGAAACATCAGTTTTGCTGTAACACCAATATCAGATTTCCCAGTATTAAGTGCTTTTGAAGTCTGTAATAGCAGTATTACAGTAACTTCTGCAAATACAGAATGCATACAATAAGCTTTTTGGAGTGAAATATAGACTTCTGCATCTAAATCTGAGGAGGAAGAGCATTGCATCTACCAGAGTTTTTGCAGGCTTAGTTTTTAAAAGCAGACTATTCAATCATTTAGTAACGGAAGATTCTAGGTTGACAAATGCAGAGCCCTTCATGATTCTATGTGCAGTTGTCTTACAGAACCAGTATCCTACACAGGTGTATATCCTTCCCAACAGTGTGAGCAAGCTGTTGATTTGGTGAAGAACTGCTTAGTCCCTCCGACAACTAAATTAACCTCCAACTGTACATCTTAGTAACCAAGTCTGGCTTCAACTATGCCATCGGAATAAGGATTGGCAATGCAATTCTTTATTTGACGGAGGTTTTTTTCTAGTTGCATACATAATCTAATCTAACAGGACTTCCACATGCAGAAGGGAAGTGGGGGTAATGATGGTGATTCCAGACATTAGAATTCCAGACAAGAATTCTGGTTGACAGATTTTTACATCACCTCTGGAGAGGATACAGTAATGCTGTTTTCTTGCTGCCTACTTCTGCTGGAGCAATGCTGTTTACTAAGCAGAAAATTAAGCATTAGAACAGCTTCTGAAGAGAGGCTGTCCAGTTGCACCCTTGCAGTCTTCAATACCCGACTGGACAAAGTCTTACGCACCTTCATTAGAATGCAACACTGACCCAGCTTTGAGCAGGAGGTTGGACTAAAGACCTCTCAAGGTTCCTTCCTACCTCAGTGATTCTATTACGGTTGAAACAATCATAGAGAAAACAAAGAAAACAAATAAGACACTCTACCACTACTGAAAAAAAAGCCTGTAGACAGGTATGATCACATACATTTTGAAAGAGATGACAAGAACATTTGAAAACCCAAACGGAGCTTGTTTAATAGCAAACAAGTTACAAAGTTGTGAAATCTCTGCAGCAACTGTCACAACATCGTGATCTTCATGACGAATATTCAGCCGCCCCTGTTGAGAAAACAAAGTAATGAGTTTCAACTTACCAAGTGATCCCATCTGAAGTGTAATTTACCCTCCCACCAGTACTTCAGTAGGACAAACATTAATGCCTACAGCTTAGCTCCTATTTTCAAACATTGCTCCTTGCCTAGAGGAGCACTATTCCAGGTATAAGCAAGCCACATGTCACGGTCATGGAATCATATTTAACCTGTTCCAGTGCTAGAGAAGAGGTTGTCTCAGCTCTGGACAATCTGAGGAGTTTTAATCAGCAGTACTGATGTCAGTACCATGGCTGCTGGTCAACTTAAGGGTCAAGTTTTTCATGGTGCAATGTTCATTCCAACAGGTATTTCACAAATGCAGTTACACATAAAAGAAAGTTTCAAACCTATCTAGCACTCAGGAAATGAAACTCCGTTTTCTCTACCTTACCATCCATGCATTTACTTTGGATACCCAAATTATAAACTGGGAACAGTAGGAGTACACAAGAGCCAAATAGGGTCAATGTTCTATGGTCACACACACACTGAGGAACTGGAAATCAAAATATTTGACATTCAGTTTTGAAGCAGAATACTAAAAAGAACCCGGAAGAACTATGTATCTAATGTTTTGAGGCATGCTAAATTAACAACCTACTTCCTGATCAAGTCCTTTGAATCAAGTAATACCTGTCATATTACACTAACATGTGAGATGCAGAGATGCTAAAGCAACACAGATCCTGTAAGACTCACTCACATCCTCTGTTTAAAATTGAACAGGTAGCAAATAATGTAAAATTTAGTGAAACCGAAAGTCATGTTTACTTACACAATGATATTGTTGATGGGGATATGGATCAATTTGACAAAGAAACCAATAAATCCCATTATCGCAAAGCCTATTGCTGTTGCCATGGCAATCTTCTGGAACTCTGCAAAAACAAAAGAATTTTAGTCTAGGAAGCCTCGTGTACAGCATACAGGACACATGGTCTAAAGGAGAGACCTCTTTTTAGAAAACACATGGTCATGTTAACACAGGAAGCAGTTCAAAAGCAAACTGCATTCATGTTGAGGAACAAGTCCCCTTTGTCAGATGAGATTTTAGGAGAAAAGAGCCTGCTTTCCACAAAGCATTGGCCAATCTCAATTATTTTTAAGATAATAAGCAGAATCCAAAATACCCACAAGTCCATAACAATTCATGGAATATTTATTCCATTATCTTTCCTTCATATCCCTACAAGCCCTGAAAACAATCCCCAATACAGTATCAAAAGTGGAAAAGCTGCATTTGTGTCTGTCACAAGAAGACAGCATCTTAAGTCCCTGCAAAAATTGAGTACTTAAGTGATATTCTCTATTGTTTTAAGACTGCAACCATGGAGTGGACTGAGAAGGCCACAGCCCCACACAACCCTGTCAGTCTGACTGATCTTCTCAGATCAGTTTATCTAATATTTGAAAATTATTACTGGCCTGTCTCAAAATGGCTGATTTCAGCTACTTAGCCTACTTTGTAAGTTGAGTTTTAGTACCACTCTCACACGTCTGACTGAGCACATACCAGAAAAGAACACACTCAATTTTATTATATCCAGAACCATAAACCCATTAACAACTGGACCACTGCTCAAGTTTAAATCTCATACCGGAAGCTGAGAAACATTCATGACAAATAAATCACATATGGAAAGATACATGGTAAGATAGAAGATGAAATAAGGACTGTGTTCTGCTTTCCTGTGTGCTTTACCTTTCCTGTCAGGCTTGGTGCATCTTTTAACAAGCCGTATGGAGTCTTTTACGAACTGACGGCTGGGTTCCACGAATTGCATTACCTGATCCATGATGACCTGCCAAGATGAAGGGATTTAGTATTGGTGGTGCCGTGTATATACTGAGAGAATGTTGTAATTACAGAAATAGAAGGAGCAGTTACTGCAAAATTTGTAAAGACTTAAGATAACTTAAAATGTAATACTCCAACCTAACTGGATTTAAATGATATTTCCGCTTTGCAGAAAACAAAGATGCTGTATGAATACATAAACATGAGGACCTACCACTGCCTGCAAAAGTATGTAAAATTATACCTTTCAGTATAGAAGGAAACAACAGTTTGCTTTCAGCTGATGTCCCACACTACTGAAGGTGTCTAAATAGACAAGTCACCCATTTCAAGAAATCCCCAAGCAGGATCTGCTGGAGGGTTGGTGAGCACCCAGGGAACTACCATGGCCTAAACTCATTCCCAAAACAAGCATCTGCCAGCGTTGCCCCCAGGCAGGACACCAGGCTAGAGAGATCTGCCGTCACTGATCACTGCAGACCCTCTGGTACGAGGGTCCCTCTCACCTCTCCCTGCGACACCCCTCCTTGTCACCGCGGCCGAGCCGCCCTGCCTGCCCCAGCTCCCCCCTCCCCGCCTCGGCACACGCCGCACGGGCTGGCGGCCTCGCTCCAAGGGAGCCTCGGTCCCCAACACCCCCGGGGGAGGCCGGCCCAGCGGACCTGGAAGCCGGGCCCGAGGTCCCCAGCCCCCGTGTGTCCCCACGCCGCTCCTACCGGTTCCGCTGCCGGGCGAAGGCCACGTCGCACAGCGGCGGAGAGCGGCGACGTCAAACGTCATCGCGCGCGACGTACGCGCAGCCCCGCCCTCTCCCGGCGGGGCGGGGTCTGTTAAGAAATAAAAGGAGGAGTTTGAGGGTGGGCCTTGGCTTTTTTTTTTTTCTTTTTCCGATATTTTCCCGGCACCCGGGGCTCCTTCCCTTCCCGCTTCACCGGCTGGGTGGCCGCGATGTGCCAAGGGCGGACGGAGTCTAGGGCCTGGGCAGAGGAGCCCCGGCCGACAGCCGCGCGAGGGGAGGCCTCAGCGCCCCCAGGGCGGGTTGCACAGCGCATCGCGGGGCGGGAGCGGGGAGCTGGCGGCGGGGAGCCGCGGCCCGGGGCCGCGGGCAGCTGTGCTGGGTGATCCGCCTGTAATTGAGCCGGGCGGGCGTTTGACAGTGGCTTAGCTTTTCCGGGCGGTTGTAGCCTGTGCGAGCCCGGGCAGGCAGGACGTGGGAACAGCCGCAAACCACGGGTGGGATGCGGGGGGTGAATCTGTTCCCGTTACCTCACGAACCGGGGGATCTCGGCAGCGTAGTTTTCCCTGTGCTTTGATCGTTACCACCGCGGGGCAGCAGTCTCAGGCACGTTCTGTACCGTGCCCGTGAGTCTTGTCAGAGAGCTGTGTAAACTAAGCAGAGATGTTCTTGTCGAACACCCAGGGACAGACAACTGTAGTCGGTACCAGAGCTGTAAGTCACCTGAGTGTTCACACTCCTCCTCTCCAGCCTTCCATTGTTTTCACACGTCGCCAAAGGATCCACGAGCCTTGTAGTGGGGCATAAAGGGAACACGATACAAATAAACGTGTAACAAATGCTGTTTGATGAAGGGAGGGAAAGGAAACAACCGGAGAAACGTGTTCAGACCGTGATTGCCCGGGAGTCAGACGTGTTGATGAGTGGGAGTGCTGGAGCCACTGCGAACTACAGTTCATCCCCTTTGAAAACACCGACTCCTGTGGCTTTTTTGTACAGAGCAGTGTGCAGCACAGCGCTTAAAAATGGGAAAGCTTTTTACATTTCAGCGCCCCAGGGGTAATGTAGAACACTTCCTTGCATGAGGGGGTACAAGAGCCTGTCACTGCCTGCAGTGACTCCTTCCCTGCTGTTTTTGAAAGGAAAACCGGATCGTTTAACAGGTAAAGGAAGCACAAAGATAACGTTTATTGATTTTTATCCTGAATTTACTTTTGATATTACTAATTCCAGACTAGAACTCTGTTCCTAGTTGGGTGCCACCTTTGAGTGTATACTGAGTACCTAAAGCGTATTCAAATATTCAGTCTTGGGGCTTTTGCAGCCAAATGAGGCAAATGCAGTGCTGATCTCAGCTCACTAAATATTTTCTGTAGTTAATTTTTTGCTGACAGCCTTCATGATAGATAAAGTACCATCACATTGCAGCAGGGGGGCTGCTGGATATTCCGCAGATTTTTTGGCAGCTGCCTTCCTTGTCTTTGCCCACAGGGCAGGTCCCTCAGTATTACGAATCTCCTTCAAATATGAGTTTTCTTTTTGGCTCTGGAGGGTTACTGCCTTGGGCAGCTCTACAAGTTTTCTCCCAAAGCCTGAGTTTGAATCAGATTTTTGCATTCATCAGACCTCATACATGCCATGACTCAGATGGGGCTATAATTTTGGTGGCCAAATTCTGCTGGACCTTTTCCATTGGCAAACCAGCACAGAAAGATCACAGAGTCAGTTAGGCTTCCCACAGCAATTCTCTCAAGGCCAGTTTGCAGTCTGCAAGGATGAGCAGTCTCACCACTCAGGAAGAGGAAGAGCCCTAAGGAAAGCAGCTGAGAGACTGGTAGCCATAGCGCACAGTGCGTGGTGGGGCAGACCACGTCACTGGTCCTCTGCTTGAGAAGTCAGTACGTGGGGGCTGCCTTTGGTGGTTGGTTTGGTTTGGTTTTTTCCCTTCAGCATCACAGGTAAATGCTAGAGACTTTACCAAAGGAGGAAACTTACATTTCCAGCTGTGCTGCATGATGACCCTTGCTGTGACCCATTGCTGCAGAGGAATGGCTTCCACAGCACGAGCCTCTTGTAAGCAAATGGCATTGATTGGAAGAAAAATTCACATGAATCAAGAAGACACGTGTATGAAACAATTAATGACATAGTCTTCTCCTTAGATTAGGTTATGATTAAAAAGCATTTGCTACAATAAAGGTTTTTGTTCTCCCCACCTCCAAATTCTCTATTTTTCCTGGAGAGAAGCATTCTGGAGAATCTGGAGATTCTGGAGAACGCTAGCACACGCTGCCTGGCTTAAAAATACAGCTTTGTTGTCACAGGTTTGTTACCATGGCTTGTCTGTGATGGGGTAGAAGACACGGTCTCAGCAGTCGCTCAGTCTCCCATGATGAGCTCTCTTCTCTCCCTGCCAGGCTGCGAGTTTGGGCTTCAGCAGCTTGCAGGAGAGGCAGAGTCCTGTTCTGTGCACAGAAAGCATTTCTTGTTCTTCCCCAAAATCTTTTCAAACGTTTATTTTTTTTAGAGTCCTTGAACCAACTTCTTGTAACTTAGACTTGGTCTTCAGGGCAACTGTGTCACTTTTCTGTGTATATTTACAAAGAGTCATCCGCATTTATGGAAGGTAAGAAGAAGCTTACGTCTCCCAAGCCTCTGTGGTTTTCTCATTGAAATGAAAGCTAGACTATTGCGAGGGTGTTTACTTCTTTGTGGTCCTCACAAGGCTGGGGAACAAAGTGGTGTGCGCTTGCACGTGTAAATTTTCCTGACGATTCTACAAGTCTGCGTTTGTGACAACCTCTGAGCAGTAAATAATCATTCTCTCAACAGAAATAAGCCAGTGGTTATCTTATACCATAGTGTGCTAATGCTGATTTGCTTCTGGACTTTCATTTCGCAGACTTGGCAGTCCGGTTTTCTTGTTTTAAGGAGTACTGCCCGTGTTCTGGAAGAAAAAACTTGGGTGCAGTGATCCCAGCAGGTCTCCTGTAGCTGCACAAGAAGTTATACATTTGGGATATGGGGTCTTGCTGAGCTACCTCCTTCCCATCCCATGATGGGCAGCAGCAATCGAGCTGCTCTTCAGTAGGAAGGGCCAGGGGGGAGAGCGGGTGGGCAGGAGGCACAGCCAACGCTATGCCCGGGGTCTCCAAATGCCTTTCTTGTGGCAGGGCACAAGGCAGCGTTTGAACTGGGAGGAGGCAAGGCACAAGACTGGTCACTTCCCCAGGGCAGCTCTTGAGAGATGAATGGTTTGAGCGGAGTAGCCTTTGGGGATAGAGTCTGACTCGCCTTTGTGGATTTGAGGGGGAAATGGTTGTCCTGAGAGGCAACTGGGAAGGTGGAAGCTTGTGGGCTTCCATAGGCAAGGAAGGCAGGCCACTGGGACAGTGGGCATCTGGGTGTGCACCGGCGTAGCAGAGAACAAAGACCACACCGTACTGAGAGATATACAGCCCAAACAAGGGAAATGTGCAGAGGAGGAAGGGAAAGGTGTTAGGGGACCTCCTTGGACAGAGCAGCTTGTTGAGCAGTGTTGTGGGTAGGCGCCTCCTCAGCTTTTCAAAGGCAGCACAGTAGCCCCATTGACTGAAGTCACGCTAATGACCCGTCACTTGGCAGTTGGTGGTGTTGGATGACTAACTAAATGACTATAAAATTGAGTCTTTAGAAATTGCTAAGATATATGGAACCTTTTATTTCTTAATTTTACATTATCATAAATAAACTTGATTAATTTATAACTTGAGAAACCTTTGGAATATCTATGTGCTTCTGACATTTAAAAATTATTTTTAGCTTTTTTTTTTTCACCTAAATGATCCCGAGTCTCTGTTTGGACTTGATAAGCACATCTACATGATTTATGATGGGAAGAAAGATGATTTCCCTCCTCAGTAGCTGTACAGATGCAGGGGAAGAACATAAATGAGGAATTAATGTTAGGAAGGAAATTATAGCTCATATTTGGGGTTCAGAAGGAAATGATGAAGTGCTCGTGGTCTGTGGTCTTTGGGTTAGCCTCATTAATTATAGAAATGCCACTAGATCAGGCTTTAATGCCATGGTTGTGAAAGGGAATGTCGCTAGTCTGAAGCAGTCAACAAACCCCATCCTTTGATTTGTGCTCCTTAATATTCAGTGGAGATGAAATGTGGGGATGAGGGACGAGTGCTATTAAAATAGATTTTTACCAGTGTTAGATTTATTGTGTATAATTTTAAAGATGACCTTTTAAACAGAGTCTGTGTTCAATTTAATTTGAAAGACCTGAAGAGTGAGAGCCCTTGGAAGATTTGTGTCTGTGTAATGATAGAAGCAATACAAGATAAACAAGGGCAGTATACTAAAATGATCGCGAAGTGATCCCTCAGACTAAAAAAGGTTTGAAGGTAAGGTTTCCAGATAGCTAAAGCAATATAGGGAAGTTAACAGGGGAATAGGTGTACCTTCACCAGCTGTTCAGGTCTGAGAGGTAAAGAAAAATCAAATACTCCCTAGTTTCTCTGATTCAGTGCTTGTAATGTTGTTGTGTTTTAGCACAGCTACCTCTGATGGCTGTGATTCCTCCTGATTTTAGCTACCTCTCAATTCTTTCTTTGAGATGTGCCACTTCTTAAGTTCACGGTTTGGGTTTTTTATGCCAGTTAATATAATTTTCCCATCATTTCTGAGCTCATCCGACAAAAATAGAGTAATGAGAAAAGTAACTTTGCTAAACAATGGGCCAGAGAATGGTTCATCTAAATCTTGCTCTGGTAAATGGCAACTGATGATACAGGCTTTGTCCCCGCCTTTGCAGCTTCCACCTGAAGATTTTTGTGTTTGATAAGAAAAAAAATTACTCAGCTATTCATAATATCAGCACTACTATGTCAGTAAATAATAATTACCAACTCAGATTAAAAAAAAAAAACCAACCTAAATTAAAATTGGAAATATTCTTAAGATTTTTTTTCCCCCGAGGACAAAGTCTGGTTAAAAATGAAGTGATGGCTTTCTTTTTGTAGCAGAAGGGTATCTTATGTCAGCAGAAACATTTTTCACGTGTTTTGTGTGTATTCAGACATTAAAAAAAAGGCTTTCAAAAATATGCGATGGTTGTGTGTGTTATACATAAGACTCAATCGTTTAGCAGATACAGAAGGAGCAGCAAAAAGTGCAAGCAAAGCATCTTTTCAAGTATATTGAACATGGTCCCTGTCTGCTTCAAGCCAAGATGACAGAGCAACCACGAGCAAGCAGTTCATCAGTGCATGGCTATAGAGTCAAAATGTTCATTAAAAGCCCCACTTTTAGATCTTGTTTTACTTTGTTTTGAAGAACCTGCACTTATTTCAGTTGTAAAGCATAACCCAGGTCCCTTTTGGTATTTTATAAGTTTAATAAATGAAAACTGTATTTTCTTTCTGTGACTTTTTAATACACCTGCTCAAGTTGTGGCTCAGGAGTAACTGCTCATGATGTCCGTTCCATCCTGGTAACGGGGTCAACCGAGCTGGACCCCAGTCCTGCTATCATCATGATACACATTTTGATATAAAAACTATTTCATCATATGTCATCTCCGTTGAGGTCCAAAATCCCAACTGGCTAGGACTGTGGGCCAGAATGCCACCTCCTTCTCTGGAGGTAAAGGGTGTTTCTTCAGCTTTTGCCTCTTCTAAAACTGTAAAAATACGAAAGAAGTTGAGAGCCACAGCTTTTTGATTGGGAACCGTCTGATGGCTAGGGCAGAGTGAGCAGCTGAAAGGATAGAGGTGGACAGACAGGAAGAAAATAAGACCTTCTTACCACTGGAAAGAGCAATAACTTGCTTGCCCCTAGGGTTTTTTTAACATCTTTTTTCCTGCTGATCTACATAGAGTTGATTGGCTGCCTGTCTTTGCTCCTGCTTTCTGATTAAGGAGGACATTTGCCTTTGGCTCAGATTAAGCTTTTATGGGTTCACGTTTTGTAATACTGTTGAGGTCTCCTGAGTTTTGCCAAGTGCCTGTGCCAGAGCAGACGTGTCACTGATTTGCACGGGAGCTGTGAGCTTCAGGCACGCTGGCAGCATGTGCTTTCACAAAGGGCTGGGACACACGCACTAAATATGTAATAACTTGAGCATAAGAGATTCCAGGGCAGTTTGGGTATGTCAGGAGCGAAAATCAGCTCTGGAAGGTTTTACAGGGATGGGGATTCTTCTTAAACTTCAGAAAACTAGAATTGCAAAGTTTCTTTTTTTTGATGTACCTTTTTATAACTCTTTTGAAGATATTTTTAAATGCCTCCCTTTCCTTCACAAATCTTCACTCCATGCGCTACCTAAGCAGAATTTTGGAAGGATCTGGGATTTTTTACTATTTCACTTTCTAGGTGCTTAGGCTGAGGAACCTTGATGGGACCTACTGTTCAGGGAGCAGAGATAGTGTCTCTGAACTGTAGGTCCTTTAAAGATGTCTTGAGAACAACCTGAAAATGTTGGTCATTAGAGATCAGTTCTGCTTGGTCAGTAGTTGAGGGTGTGATCCTCCTTATGTGCACGTGGGAGCACTGAGGGAGAAGCCGCTTTTCACGGCATGAAGCAGCTTCGGTGGATTACTCTGCTTATTTATCTCACCAGTAATGCTCCAAGTCTTTATGGGTGAAAAGGATTTGGGAGATCTTCTGTTCAACTGGTACAGATGTATCCATCAGTTTTTCAACACAAAATTGCTGGAGGTTCCTTAGCCCCGTCAGTAATGGTTGCAATTGGAGCAGGCGAGGAAATATTTGTAAATCTCATTCCTCTCACTTCCTTTTCCAGTAAGATAAAAATCAATTACTTGCATCACTGGGGAAAAGAACAGAAGCCTGCAAGCTGGCCTTGGTTTGAACAATAAACACCTGAGGATCCAGCACTTTCCGATACCTTTATTACCCGGATGTCACTTCCTCGTAGTCGTGGAGTTGGTGTGGTAAAACTGTCCGAGCTGTTGGAGTAATCAGATGTAGGAAGTTTCAAAAGTGAGTTTTGCTAACACTACGGTAAGTTTGTGTCTGTTCTCCAACTCCTGAACCAGTCCAAATGCTTTCTTTAATAATTAGATGGAAACATTTCAATGGCAGCTTCTCTGCAATTTTGGCAGCAAGTGACAGCCCCAGGCGTTTTTTAATTAGCACCTTTTTGAAATGGTTAGCTAAATTAGTCAAGTATGAAATAATCTTGCCCAAATGGTTATCTGCAAATTGCACTTTGAACCTTGCATCTGTCTTAATGTGTGGACACGCTGCTGTCCTGATAACGCTGTTAACTGGATTGTGTATCTCACTTCTAGTGAACTCAGGCTGCATAATCTGAACGAAATCTGGCGTACCTTTATAAAATCCATTTTGAAAGCACCTGGCAGCTGTCTGGTACTGGCATTTATAATACTACAGTTTTCAAGTATAGTCAACAACACTTTTCCTTATTACCTGCAACAAAGAACTTGATCTCATGTGTATTTCGTAAGTATAAATCATTAATTTTCATTATTCTGGTTTTATGTGGCTGGACTAAAGAAAACCTGCTCTGGGCCAGTAAGAGCTGTAATCCTGATTAGAACCGAACGCTGAGTCAATCTGTGAAATCGATACCACAAGGCATAATTGTCCTCAACTTTGGAGTTATTTGTTGAATTTACTATTTCACTTTTCTTGCATAAAAAAACCAACCATGTAAGAACCTAATACTGTGAAATAATAATCCATGTATAATGTAACAGTGTCACTGATAAACATCGCCTGAGGTACTTTCCTGGGCTAAGGAGGCTATATATTTTCTCTTTGCATTTTTACCCATGCCAGGCACAAACATACCATGCTCATAACTGTTCGAGCCCAGCTCACTTACAAGCATCCTTTCTGCACCCATTCCTTTAGCCTGCTCAGTCCCCGCTCACCCCTAAGCCTGATTTTCACCATGGAAGAATGGCCTGCCCTTAACTACCCTTGGTCAGCTTCTGGGAAGATGTTAGGTGCTTAGGTAAATAACCTGTTTAGTACATCCTCTGGGTAGGAGCGAGATAAGGAGGCATTACTCCGTGTTCCCCTGCAGTGATGGAGCCAGGGAACATTCAGGTATGATATGTAAAGTAAGTAGGAAAAACAAAATTTTGTGTAACGTGGTTTCATTTTCTTCTAATAATTCTTCTTGCTGTACTTCTGTGTTAAGCCCCTCAGGGTACGGCAGGGCGATTTGTGTGTATTGGACTATCTCCCCAGGTTATTTAGATAGCTCAGCTGAAGGAAGTGATGGATCTTCAGAAGCCTAATCTACCTTGGTGCAGGATGAAGATGCCTGGTGGTTAGCATCCCAGCTTTGGCTTCGGTATCTGTGGTGGCTGGTCTGTACGATGGCAGAGGTCCTCATTCCTTTGGGGTTGCAGTATAGATAGACCAGTATTTGGACTCCTGTGAATCATTTATAGACATGAACATTATGACAAACATATTGGCCACTGAACATAATGTAATTAATTGGGAGTTGACCATTAAGCTATTAAAACAATATTAAGTGCTGGGAAACGTAAAGGTTCTGTCTACTGTATAGATTTAAGGCTTTTAAGAGCTGACAAATCTTTGTTATCATCACTTCAGCATTATTGATGCCCTTGGCCTTTAAAATACACAGCTTCAAATACATAAATTAGGGTCTTATTACATCAACAGCTTTTTTATTCTAATCTTACTGGCCCATCATGGATTGAGAGTGACGGTGCTAATAAGAATTCCCATTTTAAAAATAATAATTACTGCTCTCTACAACTACCTGACAGGAGGTTGTAGAGAGGTGGGGGTTGGTCCCTTCTCCCATGTGACAAGTGACAGGACGAGAGGAAATGGCCTTAAGTTGCGCCAGGGGAGATCTAGGTTAGATATCAGGAAAAACGTCTTTACATAGAGGGTTGTAAAGCATTGGAACAGGCTGTCCACGAAGGTGGTGGAGTCCCCATCCCTGGAAGTGTTTAAACGACCTGTAGATGTGGCGCTGAGGGACATGGTTTAGGGACCCTGGCAGGGCAGGATGAACAGTTGGACTTGATGACCTTAAAGGTCTCTTCCAACCAGATGATTCTGTGATAATTGCAAAATATGGTACACAGAAAATATCCAAGATGCTTTTTTCTGTCCTTTTACCCTAGAGCAGGGAATGCCTCACTTCCCAGGGTTGCAGTCGTAGAGGGGGCCAGTGGATATGAATTATCAGATAAATAATCTATGTGATGCTTTTCGAGATGGACAAGACTTGAACGGGTCCTGAGGGCTTGAGAGGACTTCAATAATATGGGATCTCCTGTAGCAGTCTTAGGCTGCATGGAAGGGGTAAGGAACCACAGTTGGAGTCTCTTGCAGATTTCGTGTGGGTAGCGACCTGCTCTGGAAATAAATGGCAAACACCAGTTTGTTCCAGTCTTACAACTGTTAAGAAGCAACCACTGATAAATTGTAATATGAGTTGGGCTGGGCTTCCTTTTGAACCGTGAAAGGTTTTATACATAACTCCCACCTTTTCTGTCATTTTAAAACATTCGTAATTCCGCTCCAAGTGCTTTGTCTAAGTGTGCAGTTGCACTGTAGGGGTAGCTGTGTACAAGCACTGAAGCCAGGCAATCTTTAGTTGGCTGTGCTAATGAGGTCAGTCCTTCAGGTCTGAAACGTGCACCCACCCACCGTGCAGCTCAAATGGAGGGGGGTGGCGTTGCACTTCTCCGTCAGTTCCTCTTTGTTTCTTGGAGCCTTTTTGCTTCCTTGGACCTCCCGGGACTCCACTTTATTCCTAGGTGTTAGATCTTGGCTCAGCCTCTTGTCTGCAGTTAATGAGTCACGTGGCTTTGGCCTGCCTTACTAGTAGTCCTCAAGCGTATCTGTAGATTTTACTGACCAGATAGCTGTTGTTAAATCATTTATAGTATTGTCGGCATTGGCTTCAAACTCTCTGCCGACCCTTGAAGAGGCTCTTCGGTCTTCTCTGGCTCTTAATTACCTCTGCAAGTTGTTTTGCAGGATGATCTTTAATTGTCCGTCCTTAGACTCCTGAGCTTTCTTGGAGCTGCTTGAAATGCTGTCACCCTCATCAATCATCCCCTTCAAATCCTTGGAACAGTCCACGAAGTGGAAGATACTTTATTCCGTTCCTTAATCCCAAACCTTACTTATGAATGCTACACTGTTAGCCGCAGCTAGCGCCATTTGACAAAATCCAGCTGCTTCTGGCGCTCTTCAGTGAGAGTTGTTTGGTGGGTACACTACTGTGCCAGCCAGCCTCGGGAGCTGGAGCCTGGGCAGGGGACAGACAATCTCAGAGCATCTGATGGCCCCAAGGTCTGTGAACACATAGGCTATCTGGAGGTTAGTTTATCAGCTCCTGGGCACCTTCAAATTGTGCTTCTCCAAATGGGTCCTTGGGGTGGTAAGCCATCTGTAGCTATCTTTCAGGAATTTTCCCTGGAAATTTAGAGTTTATAAGACATTACTTTTTAAAGGTCATCTAGCAGTAGCAACTTCCTTGATTCTGCTGACAGGTTGCCTGTGCCAAACTTAAACTGTGGCGCTGGGCAAGTTTTGTAGTTGCAGTCTTTTGGCGTCTCTCAATATCAGCGGAGGAGGGTCTGTTTCAGAGTAGAAAGTTAACTAGCACTCGTATTCTGTGAAAGGCTCCCTGGCTACCCTCCACTTGGGAGTTTTTCCATCTGTCGGAGGTGGAGAAAACCTTCTCATTGATCTTAATTAGCACTAGCAAGATTTCAATGACACTTGGTTCCATCTCCATCCTATACAATTCAGTGTTTACATGACTCCAGAGAGAGCAGGATCTCTGGACCCTGGCTTCTCTGGCACCATCCCACGCCTTTGGGGTATGTGGATAGCACTGCACATTTGGAAAAAGTTATCATTGCCTATCCCAGGGAAGTTTACTTATAGGAAACAGGCTGTCAGTATGCCCCAACAAATGGACATAATGGCCCAAGGTTTGACTGTCCAGTCTTTGGCTTTCCAATGCTTTCTCCAGTGTCCCTCTCTGTGGTTTTGGTTGGTTGGTTGGTTTTTTTTCCCCCAGGGAGTCCTTTCAGAAAAGCCCAAGTGAAGATCTTACTGGAATTTAGGAGACCAGGACAAGTTCTTTTGCTCTAGGTGAGCCATGTTAGAGGAGTTACTTCTTGGTAGTGAAGAAAACAAAAGATGGGGAGTGGAGATCCATTGCAGATGGTAACAGTCAGACTGTGTATTTGGGAGGGCACCTTTGGGTTGGCATCTCCTGTGGCAGTGATTGCATTTCTCAAAAAGTGTTTCACAAGATGTTTCTACATTTTGGGCATTCGCATTGCAAGAACTTATGCCTTTTCACTGATCAAAGCTATTTCCAGGTGCTGGAAAGAACAGTTGGAATCATTTGGCTGCCCCAAAGCTAGTGCGTATGTTCCTCTTGCCAGCCAGGTCAGGGTGGCTGCTAGCCGAGTGCCGCACAACATGAGCCAGCACGGGAGATGCCTGCAGGTCTGGCTCGGTGTCCCAGGTCATCCCTTTCTGAATATGTCTGTCAGCGTGCCTGTGGCAGTTCTGAAGTGACAGAGGTGACAGATCCTGAGGCACTGTGTGAAGGGGCACCCGTCTTTCTGTAAATATTAAATGTGAGGACCAGGAATGCCAACGTGACATAGAAACAGACAAAAAATACAAACAACGCTTGAAAACCTTGAATTTATTCAGACAGACATGTGAGAATTCCGTCTGGAAAACTAAAGGTTCCTCATGTGCATCTCATCCTATAAAAATTCAACTGATTGATACCCTTTTAGATTTTAAAATAGTCAGGGTTATTTCAGCTTCATTACCTTTTATGCAATTTTTTGGAAACAGTTTTTGTTTGTTTATATCTGATCTTAAAATCACATTGCAGTACTGCATTTAGCTATGGTAGCAGATGTTTGTGACATTTTATCGAGCATAAATAACAGCTGTGAGTCGTGCAAGTCATAATTCTGTCAGGGGATCCTTCTTACAGTTTGTTGAGCTAAAAGAGCAAATCTTGAGTGACAAATGTGTATGTATTTGCCACAAGTTTATCTCAGGCATTGCTTTCATGATATCATAGAATGCTTTGGATTGGAAGGGACCTTTAAAGATCATCCAGTCCAACTGCCCTGCAGTGAGCTGGGACATCTTCAACTAGATCAGGTTGCTCAGAGCCCTGTCCAACCTGACCTTGAATGTTTCCAGGGATGGGGCTTCTACCACCTCTCTGGGAAACCTGTGCCAGTGTTTCATCACCCTCATTGTAGAACATTTCTTCCTTATATCTAGTTTAATTCTACCCTCTTTCGGTTTAAAACCATCACCTCTTGTCCTGTCGCAACAAGCCCTGCTAAAAAGCCTCTCTCCATCTTTCTTATAGGCATCCTTTAAGTACTGGAAAGCTGCCATAAGGTCTCCCTGGAGCCTTCTCTTCTCCAGGCTGAACAACCCCAACTCTCTCAGCCTGTCTTTATAGGAGAGGTGCTCCAGCTCTCTGATCCTTTTTGTGGCCCTTCTCTGGACCTGCTGTAACCTCCATGTCTTTCCTGTACTGGGGACACCAGCACTGGACACAGTACTCCGGCTGGGCTCATAGATGCTGCGATGATGATCTCGAAGGTGTCCTAACAGCCAGAGCAATTCATACATCTGAGAAGATGCATCACCCCAGGGGGAAGAATCAAGTGTCCAAATGAGCTTCGCAGATCTACCGTGGTGAACAGGGTATTGCTGTCTGAGGGTGAAACTGGTCAACTCCCATGTTTTAAATGAGGCTCAAAGGGAGCTATTGATTTATTACTGATAAGTAACTGGCAATCCATGAACTATGCTTTTGGGGTCAGTATGAGCAATGCAGTAGATGAACCCCAATACCCAACACAAGACGTTAATAAACACCTACAGATTTCAAAGCACGTTCCTGCAGCGCATCCCAAGCACATACACGAGCACATGTCCGTGGTTACGTACATCCCCATGGCAGCGTGGGTTACAGGTGGATGCCTAGCACCCCCCACTGTGGGGGGGCACAGGAGGTGGGGTGCTCGTGACACTGGGGGGGCAGCTGACAGAGGTGGCGGTGCCCATGCAGGTCAGCTTCTGGCTGTGCCAACCTCCGCAACTGCTGCTCTGATCCCATTTCTCACAGCTGCCAAACAGCCAGGCTTCTCTAGTGCTGTTTTTCAAGCCGAAGACTTCTTCCCAAAGTCTCCTGGTTACTTTTTAATCTGCCCAATGATTGTCTCAGGTAAGTTTCGTTACGGCTAACTTGCTCTTGGTGTTACTGGTTTTCTCCCAGAACAGTTACAGGCATTTTATTCCCCTACACGTTCTATATTCACATTCCTGCCTTATCACTGATGTCACCTGGGCCGTGTCCGGAGGGTTGCGTGCAGGATCCCCCAAAGCTGAGGAAGGAGGTGAGCCTCGAGCCTCATTTCTCTGCCACAGAGGTCAGGCGTAGAGTCTCAGCACATCTTTACCTGTTGTGTGGCATCCCTCTTCTGCAAGTAGCCCGCTTACTGTAATTTTGATTTTTTTAGCCTAATGAAAGCACAAGGTCACCAGTCTGAGCTTTTGGAGCAGAATGGGTCTGGAAAGTGAACAGTGCGAAGGAGCACACCTGCGTTGTAACTGTACTGGCCTTATGTGTTAGCAAGGAGCCAACTCACCTCCTCCCTGCACCGACTGAGGTGTTTCTTGTGCTACGAGATGCAACAGTGCGAATGGGTTATATCTAAGAGAAGCGTCTGACTTATTTGAGGTGATTACTGATAATTAAGGCATCTCTATCTCCATTCTTCTTGCTGACGTGTTCTCTTCTTTTGCCGGGACGTTTTTGTCTGCGTGGAAGTTGGGCACTTTCAACCTTCATCTAAGATTTCTTTGGATGTGTCAGCCCAGGAATGTTTGCCTGCCTACAGAAAGTGTTTTCTTAGATGTCTCAGTGCATCATCATAACATATGGATTAAAAAAAGCACTTAACAGGCAGAGCGCCTGCCAGCCTTTCTGGGAGTCAACAAAGCAACAGACTCAAAATCAACTTTGAAACCTGTTTTTATCTGATCCATTGTCATTGTAATCAGCTGTCAGAGAGCTTTTTAAAGCTCAAGTAGTGAAAAATCTAGTGTTTACTGAAAATTATGCCATAAGAAAAATCTATTTACATGATTTTTAATATATATATCTATAATAGGTAAGTCCGGAGGATATAATAAAATCTCCCTATACAAATTAATATTGAAGTGTTGCTGAAAAATCTGTTAACGGCTTGCTGTTAAAATAAAAAAGGTGCCCTCATGAGAAGCCATTTCATTTCCTGTAGCGCACTTTTCATGCAACCATTTCGAAAGAGAAATCTGAACTGTTCCGTATTGTACCCGTAAGAGAACGGTAAGTGGTGCAGTGAGCCTTTTCTGCCACTAGATGGCACTATTGTCCTCAAAACAGCGACAGCCACCGGCTGCTTTCGGCCAGCGAGAGGTGCTCGGCAGAGGAGATGGCATTTCTTCAGGCGAACTCTGTTTTGTTCGTGCTCTGCAGATGTGGCAGGTGAAACAAATGCTGTTGCATCACTGTTAATTCTTCAGCTTATCCGGACTGTTCATTTGTGCTCTGGGTTTGCTGGTTTTTGCTCTCCGTGCACCGGTCGATACTGCAGACATCATTCTCAGTTGACTTGGTAGCAAAATTAGAAAAGATGGTTCAAGCACTGAAATACACAAAAGCAGCGTGGCCTCCAGTCCACCTTTTTTTTTTCCCCCCCAAGTCTGTAAGGTATATGGACTTGGTATGGGTTAAGAAATAGGATTCCAGAACTTGGCGTCTCAGAAAAGGGCAGAAGGAGGAAGGGCTAAGCCCTGGGCAGAGTTCAGACCAAGCAGAAAGTTCGGTGAGGCCACCTGCGAAGCCCGTTCGGGAGTGCTCCGAATCAGAGTGGTTCTCAGAGGGGTGATTTGTTGCCCGACCCCATGACAAACCAAGGGAGAAACGTTTGCTGAAGAGCCGAGCTCAAGTCGGAGTCATCTGCGAGTACTCTTTCGTTTAGAGGACAATTTTGAAGGCAGACACACAGGACTGGTTTTTATTTTAAATTGTATTTTTAAGCAAATATTTGAAGCATTTCCCGTACCGTGTTTTGACCTGCCTACAAGCTCAGGTGACCTTCCAAAAAGAGTCCCAGCAGCCGAGGTTCCGTTCTCCGGCAGCTTCAATTTCTATTGAACTCCTTATCCACGAGAACAAGGGACGTGGGGTTAAACAAGTGGTAGGAGTTGTTGCTGAAGGGAAAGAGCGGGCGTTTAACGGGGAGGTAAAAATGGCAGAGCGAATTCGTGGCGTGGCGACAAAATTAAATGGTGTATTGCTTCTGACATATGGTAGCTTGATGGGATCAGCGTCTGAATTGCTCGAGGTCTCAAACGGAATCCTGCTTGTCCAAGGCGCTCTCTGCAGGGGGGGACATCCTGATGTCGGCGAGTCCCTTCACCAGCGCTGGCTTTCAGCCACCTGGGGTACGCGTATGGTGCTGGAGGCTTGCCGCTCAGAGTCTAAATTTGTTTCTTAAAATGTTGTGTAATCAGTTGTTGAGGTCTGCAGCCGACAAAAAAATGAACAACATGATTCGAGACTTTATAGTAAAATAAAACAAAATCATGGGATAGCTGTAAAATAATGAAATTTAAAGTGTTTTGTACTTTTTGGCTGTCTTTCTTTAAATTCTGAGCTTTTAGTCAAAATGGCTCTTATTTTCAGACTTTGCCACTGCGGTTGCTGGGAGCATCTAATTTATTTTGCAGATTATTTTTTTAATTGCTTGATTCAGGGATTAGAAGTATATGATAAACTCCAAGTATTGTAAAAGTTGGCTGAAAAGACTTTGGGGTGCATTACGTATGCAGCAGCCCGAAGTAGAACCAAGGGAATATTCATTCGGGCCCACCCATTGACACCAGAGAGCAGAAAGCCCTGGTGTAGTTGGTGCAGGAGGCACCTTCCTTGTGGCAGGAGGCTCCTTCAGGTGGTGCTTGTTAGCAGGAGGGAGATTTGAAGAGGGAGGAGTTAGGGCTACCTGTGTTGGACCAGAGTTTCTGGAGCTCTCTGTCTGCTGGAGGAGTGGATGCAGGCTGCTGGAATAACTGGGTAATGTAGTACTGTCACTTTTATTCCGGGATGTTGTTGGAGGAAATCTTGCCTGAGTGATTTTCTTCTGCATTTATGAGTGGTGAGGAGCTTCTTTAGAGAGGGTCTTGTGTTTGTCTGGAAAGATACTGCTATGTTCTTATGCCTCCATAAGAAGGGAGGTGGAGGGCTTCCTACAAATATGGAGGTGTATTAAATGCATAAGAGTAATGCTGAGCAGGCTTGTTTCTGTCTCACCCTCGTGCCTGATAAATGACTCCTGTGGGTTCCTGAGCTCGTGTGTTTGAGCATGGAAGTTGTTTAGTGTTACGGTGATACTTCAAAAACAGCACTGAGGAAAACAGTGTTATGAGAAGAGTGTTGTTGGGTCCTGTCTCTCCCCTGCCCAGCGTCTATCTGTTTTACTGGTAGAGGTTAGAGCTGGTCCTTGTTCGGAGGTGGGGAGAAGATCTGGCACTTCCTGGGCAGAAGCAAAAATTAATTTGGAATAAAGACTAGGGTTTAAAAGAATTAATGACTGTAATGTGGCTTGGCTATAACTGCCTTCATGGCCTCATCTTTTCAAAATAGGGGTTGATGTCCTGTTATAGAGCAGCTCATGGCTACTCACAATGAGGAAGGACCTGTTCCAGGGTGCCTGGTCTGGCCGCGGGAGCTCCTGTCACACCAGCAGACGCGTGGCAATCAGGAATTGGGATAGGCACTGGCTGGACTGCTTGTCCAGGGAATGAAAGTCTGGGAGAGGAACGGCCTCCCTTCAGGGGATGATTTATAGCATAGAGCCCCTGGGAACATCTTAGTGTCAGGCCATTTATACGTGTGCTTTCTCCTCTCTTTTTTGGGTTTTTTTTTTTTTTTTTTTTTTTTGATCTCAGGTAATGTCAAGAAAAGAATAAGGAGTTATATGGTCAGGAGAAGAAAACAGAAATGGGAGTTTGTCTCGGCACAGGGGGCATGTCCTCAAAACTGGTGTACGTATGTGTGAGAGAGAGAGGAGAAAAGGGCAAGAGGGAGAGAGAAGGTATCCCAAGCACTGAGGTATTTTATAAAACTCGGGCACAGCTCTGTAGATCGTATGTTGAATAACAAGACGAAAGAGGATCCTCTACAAGATGCTGGCAGTAGTTGATTTTGGTGGCAACTGCCAGGAGTTTTGGTACCTAGTCTCAGAAGAGGACGTCTTTCCCATGTCCCACCTCCAAGGCAGCTGATGCACTCTGTCCCCTGCGTGCCTTATTGCTGTTAAATGTGCCAGCACCTTGTATGGCAGTATGGATTTCCGCAGTGCGTCTCAGCTGAGGGTACTGGTTTTGGGGATGTGAACGAGGTGCCTGAGAAGTGCTGGTCAGTGTAGTGGGAAGTGTCACTTCCACTTGGGGCACTTCAGTGGAAAGGAAGATGAGCAAGATTGGTGCTCAGGGCAGGAGAGTAACCCCTGTGTTTGGCTTTCCTAGGCAATCATTTCAAGGCAATGAATCACTACTGCTTGCAGTCCGTGCTCTAGAATCAGTCTAGTATGTAGCAGAATAGTTTATGTTTTTCCTTGCATTAGTAATAGATACCAGCTGACGTTTATCTTGTAATTTAAAAGGGACTGGACAAAGCGGATACCTGGCCAAGGACACAGATTCTCCTTGTTCTTCTGTATCGTGAAGGAGACGTAGCTTCTCTGACATGTACTCCCTACGTGGGGATTAACATTTTACATACCCAGGCTTAGGTGCTTGCTTGGTGGGATGAGGGAGACCGTGAGGGAGTGCTGCAGAAGCAGCTTTGTGAGTGGCCAGGGTGAGGGGACGTATGTGCCCGTGAGTGGTAGCAGAGGCCAGGCATGGTACATGGTGTTCCTGTCCAGAGGGATGCTGTGGAGTGTGCGGCTGCCACACTTGCCCCGAGGTGGCTGTAAGGAAAATATATCACAGAGTTGCTCCAAAGAACACTATGAGTGCTTTTATGTTACTCATTGTTAGTCAGAATGCCAGATTCAGTGATGTGGCTGCGTGGGACACACAGAGTTAGCCCTGATGAAAGACCACCATCAGAGAGGAAAACTCTGGCGCTGGGTGAAAACTTGAGTTACTGACATCCTGTGATGAAACCTGGTGTGGTCTGAGAGGGAAGAGTGTACCATTCCCTGCCAAATCATCCTTATTTGCATAGTAAGGCACCACTGCTGGTTTTGCTTTTGGTCATTCTGGTACGATGCCTCTCTCAGGAGAGGCAATGAAGAGGGCTGGAGCAGCGCCGAGTTGGGCGTTCTGTATGGAGGGAAAGGAAAAAGCAAGATAGCTATAGGAGTAACACTGCAGCAGGAGCTGTTGCGTAGAGGACAGTAATTCAGATTTATTGAAAATGTTATTAGAATTATTTAGAATAATAACAGAGTAGTCATGGTGATCACAGGAACTTGTCAGGCTGTATGAGGCCCTTTGGCTTCACTTTGGATTGCTGTTACACCGGAATGAGGGGTGCAGAGAATGGTCTCTGTGTCCCCTCCTTCCTGTAGGAGAAAAAAACCCCCAATTATCTTGGAGATACACTTTGAGAGAGTCTGCAGGGTGTTCGTTTTCTGCAGTGGCTGGTAGGATCGTGATGAGAGAAACAGAATGCCCCTGCCTAACTGTGGGCAAAATTTGAGGAACGAGTCAGCCGGAGCACATTTTAAAGACGACTTACTTGCATAGACCTGGTAATATCGATCGCACTCTTGTACCGCTTACACTTGAGCCTTACTGAGAAAGTCTGTCCTTTCTTCCCCCGCTCCCCTTTCTGCTTTAGTCAATGAGCTCTAACTCCTGCTGTTGTGAACAGCTCATCCTGGGGGAAAAACCCTCGGTGATAGGGACTACGGCTTTCCACACGTGGATTTCCAGTGAAACAAGTGGGATTGATTTCGTAAGCCTTTCAGGGTCGACTGAAGCAGCTGCAGCCAATCCTATCAATGGAGCAGAGGTTCTGCAAGCCTGGGGGCTGTTACACTGAACTACCAGGAAGATGATCGGTGTGGATATCAACTGCCCCTCTTTAGGTTCTGGCTTTGTTTTGGGGGTTGTTATCGTTTCTGATACGTGCTTTGTCTGGTCTTGCAGGCTGCGTGATGCAGGGCGTCGGTAATCCAGCACTATAGACTGGCAGTAACGTGTCTGAGGAAAAGGATTATCCCCTAATCCGGCTAAGGGGTGGGGGGGCTCTGTTAAACCAGCTGTGTGCCTTGGCAGGGCCGACTTTTCTGGAGGGTCTGCCTGGCCAGCATCTCTCTCATGGCGCTGCTAAGCCTGGGGCTCGGCACAGATGTCGCTGCGAGAACAGAGACCACCCTGCTGAGCTTCTAACTGTTTTGGCTGCTTAGTAGTTACAGAATCACAGTTCCAGCTGTGATGTGGAAAGTCAGATGTGGGTGGGATTTATCATGGAAACAATTCCACATTGGCTGCCTTGCTGGATAATTGCTCATATCATGAGTGACAAAGTTCCATCAGAAACCATTAGCCGACCACTGGAAAATATAGACTGATATTGTCAATATAAGAAGTAGGGCATCACCAAGAAGTCATGACTTCTACACGCTGTTTAAGTAGATCTGAATTAGGGACTCTCTCTGTCAACACCCTTAGCAGCTGAAATACTGAAGGTAAATAATCTTTCCTTACCACAAGAGAGGGAAAATAACTTTTGGGTTCTGTAGTATCATTTCTTCTGATGTTCTTGTCTGTGCGATTTAATGTCTTCGATCTCCTTTCCATACTGAGACCATAAAAACTTGGGTAGATTAAAATATAAATTATACTGAATTCTAATTCTACTCAGTTTAGAACTAATCTAGAAAACTTCTGCCTTTTTGACTTGGACAAGAATGAATTCTCAAGCCAGTCTGTCCAGCCACAGACATGCGAGTTATTTACTCAAGGGTGGGAGTTAAGTGGGGAATCCATGAAAGACTGGGTAGCAGAGACCTTTCATGCTCTTGCAGGATCTTCAGGCAGCAGTTTGCTGCCACCTCTTGGAGAAACTTGGTTTCCCCTTCTTCATTTCCTGGTCTTTCAGCCCGCTCCCTATCCATTTGTACCAGGGAGGGTGGAGCACTGGAGTGCCACATCAAAGGAGAATTGACTAGAGCCCTTGTCTAACTTGTGGGTTCCTCTAGATAATGAAAAAGGATATTTTTGTTAAAGGATTTTCGTGTTAAGAAAAATCAATCGATTTTTAATTCAGACCACATAATTCTTTGGAAGCTTCTGTGTTAAGGTAGACAGATCATGGCCCGTGTTTCCCAACTAGCAAAGTGTTATTCTGCAGATTTTAATTTTTTTTTTTTCCAGACAGTGTTAACTGTAATGTATGATAGATTCCAAGGCACTCTGTTCTCTTCATGCTGAATTATTTACGTAACCCTCTTTAACTTTAGAAGCCACCATCTCTGTGTCAAGCGATGCAATACAACCGCCTCACAATGTAGGACAAAACCGCTGTATTCTCCTGAAAGCAGAAGGGAGCTCTGGGTAGGTAGGACATCCTAGTCTCTAAGCTATAACTGCAGTAGGACAAAGGGATTGGTGCTCCCGCTACAGTAGCAGGAGGTGGGGGTTTTAATCATTCTAGTGATAAGAGTGAGACAGGCATGGGATTAAACTGGAAGGGGAAGAAATGACTAATAATAAGAGAAATTGATCCCACGCAGCGTGGCCAACATACTATCAGCAGAGGTATTAAAACAGGGCAGATGAAATGTCAGGTGTAATACTGCACTGTGTGTGATGTAATCTGATGGGGTGACCTAAGCGTTCTCTCTTTATGGCCTCATTATTCAGGGTCCTCTTAGGGACCAGTGCTTTTACCACATCAGCTGATTTCTTCATTTTGCGCAAGTTTCTGTCATTACCATCTGTTATTTGGTGATTTGGGTATAGCAAAAAGGCAAGGACAATCCGTTCTAGAAAACCTGCGTGCGTCGTCTGGCACGGCCCTTGCAGCAGCATCCCTTTATAACCTTCAGGGTGAGATACCAGTTGCCCTGGTTCACGGCATCCCTTGGCAAGCTGAAAGGAAGGATCAGCTGGGAGAGTGGCCGGGGCTCCCCAGGGATCCTGCCCTGCTATTGGGGACAAGAGCTATGGGGTTATGGTGGTGCCTTCCCTCCTATAGCTGGGAGTGCAGAAACCCCGCCACCTCCACCCCACACAAACCACGTGCCAGTGTGGCCAGCTAGAGTTGTGGGAGCTCCTGCGTGGGAACTGTGCTTGAGACACCGGTGGCCTCTGAGGAAGTAAACAATGACCTGCAGTGGCTTTGGTGTGAACCCCTCAAAGGCAATACTGGTTGTACCGCAGCAGCACTTGAGGTAATCTTTGAAGAGGAGATAAATGACTGTTAAGGTGGATCCTGGGCACCTCCTAAGCCTTATACACCACATAGCATCTTGCTGGAAATGCACAAGTCCATGGCAAAATCCTGAGGAAAGAGTTGGGTGTTGTGGTACAAAGGAACAACTGGAAGGGTGGAAGATGAGAGAATCCTGCTTGAGGAGAGGTAGCAAGTAGTTTCAGTGGTGTGGAGCCTGTAGGCAAATGCCAGCAAAATGTTTCTGCATGGTCTTTGAGAGGAGAAAATGGTCAAAGGAACCTTCAACTACTGTCTGCAGCGCTGGTTCTACGCAAAGAAATTTTCTGGTTTGGGTGTTTATTCTGCCCTGGTTCACTTTCCCCAATACTTCAATCTTTGATAAGAGTATATAAACTAAATCCTTGTTGGACGTGCGAACCCCCCGACATCAGCACCATGGCAGGTTCAGTGGGACTGCTGCCTGCAAATCCAGCCCCCCGTAACCAGCCACAAGACTGGGTTTTGACCGCGCTGCAGGAACTGGCAGAAAACAAAAGGGAGGTGGGAATTAAGAAAACATCTCCTCATGCAGATAGGCAGTTGAGGAAACAACCCCGTAGCCATAAATGGAATCGTGCCTTCGCTAGGGCTCGGGAGCTTTGCATCGGCAACTAGCAGGGACTTGTTGACTTGAGCCGAGTTACCTGCGTGTTAAGGTAAAGAACTTACCGAACAAATCAGCTCATGCAAAATATACCCTCCTGCCGCGCACATACCATTTCATACAACATTTTTCCACACTTATGTTGCTGTCAATTGAAGTTGTTTTTCCCAGGGGCTGCTAGGCTTAGAGTTTTTGTCCTTTTATGTATCCAGAGAAGAAATGCCTCTTGACAGGGAACATAGAGACTTCTCTGCACTGCCCTAACACTGGTTTTTTTTAAACCGTTTTCTGGACAGACCATGTTTTTATTGTGGTCACTGAACTTACTTACAGGAAAAATATCAACTGCCAAAGCAAGAGGTGGTGACAGGAAAACCTGGGAGACGAGCTCTCTCTGAGGACACATTCTTAAAATAGCCGAGTAGGTTCAAAGAACCACAAGAAAGAGCGTTGCAAGACTCGTACTGATACTCCCTGGCCCTTTATGGGAAACTTGTTCATTTTAAAACCTATGCAAAAGATGCGCATTTGCTGCGTTCAGCATGATTTCATACTTCTACGTGCGGGAAGGAAGCTAGATGATTAAATAACTCTGCTGGAGGCAATTAAACCAGAGGAGAGAAATGATCGCAAACCCAAAACTAGGAGAAAGATCTTTAAAGCTCTGCTGAAGGTAGAAATCCCTATAAACCATTAAATCTGCTTTTGTCCATGTAGCTTCCAGTGATGCTGAGATCATAACACTTAACGTAGTGCGATGCTTGGGGTACTCGTCGTGGCGCTTCCCTTGGGGAATGTGAGAGACGATGGACGCTTTTCCTGCCCGATCATCAAGTTTTTCTCTAACCTCTTGATCTTGAAATATGGAAGACGCACATTTTCACTCTCTGGAAAATGGACAGCTTGCAGAACGACTGTCCTCGGGATGCTTACTACCAGAAGGTAGTCACAGCAGATGGGAGATAACAGCCATGAGCTGGCTGGGGGCGGAGTGGTGTTCGGGAGTAGACAACCCGCTCTCCATTTCAACACTGCTCTGAGCCGCTGCTGCCCTGTTCTGCCTTGCCCTGAATTCTTTAGCAACCCTTGGGCTAGCTATTTGTCTTGAGAAACACGGGGGTTTATTTCTTTAATTTTTTGGCTGCTCTGATGCCTTGTAACTTCCCAGAAAGGGCTTTTATAGGTTTATTTGAATTTTGACCACATTCGACTTGAACTCTAGTCAATTATTGCATTAGCAATGAAAAGAGCTCAAGTTAAAAAAAAAAAAAAACCCAAAACCGACACGACCTTGTAAGCTTTTATTAAACACTCATTGTCTGCGTCCGACGTTCCCACATTGAGTGTGGCCACGCTGGCAGAAAATCTGCCTGCGAGGCTGCTCCCGCGGCGGCTGAGAAACAAACTTAGCGCCTGAGCGAGGAGGGAGGCAGAGCCCCCTTCGCAGCTGAGGGGGCAGAACTCGCACGTCAGCTCTCTAAAGGGATCGTGCCCTTTGGGGAGCTCTTGCTACCGAATCCCGAAGGAGGCCCTAGCAAAGCTGACTGGCCTTTTCTCGGGAACAGGGCATTTCTTTTTTATTTGCATAACTGTGCAGTGCCACAGGCACTAAAAAAGAGATTTAACGCTTTCTTTGATTTCCTGCTGTCCTGTGTGTTTATTCCACCCTGTCCAGCAGCTCCAATGTTATTTGCAGACTCTGTAGGATGTTACTAATCCTCAATAATTCCCTCACGGTGGCTGTAGTATTTTTACATTCTTACATTCATTTTTGTAACAGTGAAGCTGTGAAGTACTGAAGACCCTTTAAACAGACTTTGAGAATGATGTTGCGTTCTGTGAAGGAGAGTCTGCCTACGCAGTTTTGCTTTTGAATTAATTTCTGCATCAAGCCTGTACCAGGATGGTTTTCCTAACTGTTACCCACTCAAGCTAAGCCTGGGGTTTTGCTATCCATACACTTTATTCCTGGCTTAGGGCAGTGCAAGTCATACACTTGGAGCGTGGCCAGCTGATTTTCTGAAGTCTAGCAGACTATTTCATAGTTGTATTGGTTCAGCCCTGCTGTTATGGGCTACAATGAATAAACAGAATAGAGTGGCCAGTTACATTGCTTATTTATGTACCTGAATCAGAAGCGTTATGGCAAAGGGTGCCCCATGTCCAGTCCATCTTCCGCACGCAAGCAGTGCGGGACTCTGAACGGGCCAGTGCTCTATTCCCTCTGCTAGCAATGCAAAACAGAGCTGCTTCTGTAGGCGTGAAAAGATTAAATGCTCTTTCCATATTACCATTGAGAAAATGCAAACATGCATTAAGAGATTCACTGTCAGAGCTTCATAACAGAAGTTTCTTGGTGGTTTGCTTTGTCATCTTACGTGCCCTTTAGATAAAGAGTGAGGGCTATAAAAATCAACATAACCTTTTCCTCCTACCATCTAGATCTAGATCTGTGCCTATTTAGGGAGCGTGCATGTGCCTGGAATGAAAACAGTTTACTTCTGGAAGAGCACGTTGTTAAAACTGTGGTGCTAGAGAGGCTCTAAGAACTCTTTAAAAATCAGGCTTGGGTCAAATCTGCAATCTCTCAGAATCCACCAAACTCCCAGCTCACCAGTAAAACGCAGCAGCTTATGTAAACGTGAAAATGTCCCACTGGCAGGTGTTTCAGCTTGCCACGGGATATATATATATATATATGATCTCTGCTCTTGTACAGACCCCACGAACCCCAAACCTTCAGTAATGTGGTGGGTGTCTAATTCTCCTGTAGTTGTGTAGGAGTGTTTGAATGTTTTTCATGAGCTGGACTGTAGACCGCTTTGCCCGCAGTTCCCCAGCTGGACTTCCCACAGGAACAGAAGTACTCTCCTGCTTCACAAAAAAGGTTGCTGATACCGATGCTCAAAGCACCTCACACTCGATGCATATATGCCAAGGTGGGGATCTACGACCACTGATGGTGGCCGTGTAGTAGCGTCTAATCTTTCCTCATGTGTAGTTAGTGTGAAGTGGGGTTCGGTCCACTCATGCCATTGCCTGGAAGCTTCCCTCTGAAACGCACTGCAGTTTGGAACCCCGTCCTTCCCCTGCCCCAGCAGACGGAGGAAGTTGAGCCAATCTGGTTTCCCTCTGAAGCAGCACATACCTGAGGCTGAACTCAGACCTTCAGTTACAGATGTGTTGTTTTACACACGCGGTGTGCTTTGCTTTGTTTTGCTCTAATCAGATTGGCAGCATCTCCGAAACGAGGGGTGATCAGCAGCAGCCGGCGTGGGTAAGGAGGTTACGTCTAGATGGCAGCATTACTTCAGAAGAACGTTAGAAGCCATCCCAGTTCTGCACGGGTCGAGCCTGGGTGACCTTGCTTAGCAGGAGAACCTGCCAAGAACTTACCTTGCACAACCCGTTAGCAAGCTTCAGGGTTTCTTGAACCTTAGAACAGTCATTTTATGTCTCTTTTTTTCTTTTTACGAACCTGTTCCACCTGTTTGCAGCTCGTCAATATTTATCCTGTGGCTTATTAAATTCCCAGGCCTCATAAAAAGCTTAACCATTTCTCGGACTGTTTGTCTCCTAGTGTAAAACATGACGTGATGTTAAATTATATTGAAGTCCAACCCCTAGGCGCACCGTAATGCTTTCAGAATATATATATATAGTAGTTTTGTACTGGTATAGACCATTTTGTAAATGACAAACCTTACTAAATACTTGTTTAATTTTTACCTCTCTCCAAAGTCTGGGCACCAATGATGAGTATTTCTCGTTCTGAGAGCATATGAATCCCTGCCAACTATTGTCTGCCTTCTGTTTAATGCTTTTTAAAGAGCAAGTCTCATTGGCATCTGGAAGAGTCCCGGTGGTCACAGCTGGGTCACACCGTTGGTATTTCTGCTCAAGCGCTGCAGAGCCCTTTAAGGTATTTCAGCGATGTCCTGTGTTATCCTAAACCTCTGCAAACCTGCTGTGTACCTGGATTCAGGTATGTGGCTCTGCCTTTGGGTACGAATCCCAGAATATACCCACTCATGCTTTTAGGATGTGGATGTTGGCTTTATTTTTAGTCCCACTTTCCACCTAAAGCCGAAGCCACCCGAGCTTTGTGGTCAGGCTGCTGTGATTCCACACCTGCCTGCTCCATGTCTTCCTTCAGGTGACAAGGTGAGACGAGCAGATCTCCACACCAAACCGTGAAATCCCATGTTTGATGGTACCTAGCCTTAGCATGAATTTAAAAAAAAAAAAAAACAAAACCGTTGAAGATACGTGCCTGGCAGAGCAAAAGCTATGATAGCACAGGGTGGTTTTCAGTCCTAAAGATCAGGTAGAGCAGGTTCAGAGCCTGTGTGTCTGTGCTGTGAGGTGCACGTGTAATACGAGGCTGTCTTTGGCTAGGGTGGGTGTTTTATTGCTGTGTTGTTCTTACCTAGAAGAGGCTCTCTTTATAAAAAAAAAGTTTTAAAACCAGCAGCCCCTGCTGTGTCATCCCTTCTTGTCTGGGCAGTCAGGAGTACCTCTCAAACCTGTTATAGCTCATATTTGGTCACTTTTCAGGTATTAATTCTTCCCCCAAACTCCTCCCCCGCCTTTTTTCTGCTCAAACGGGGTTGTTCTTATAAATCATTTACTGAGTTTTGTAGGTTTTGTTGGTTGTTTTCACTCCTCTATGGAAATTGGACTTCAGGCTCCTCTTATCTCAGTGGGAAGTTTTCCATGCCCAGCCTACTGCTAGTATTTCAAAAAACCCTGCTCGGCTGCCTTCTGAAAAGGAAAAACCGAACCCTCGGCAAACTGCTTCTTGCTTTAATCTCGGTTTTATGCAACCAGTGTTAACTGCAAAAATACCTAAATATATTTGCAGAGATTTCTCAAAAGCCTGTGTATCCCGTAGCTGTTTGGCATTCTCTGAAACAAAGTTATTTATCAGATGCGGCAAGAAAATATATATACGTGGATGTGTGTGGTTTTGCTATGTCCTGTGTCACATTCTAGTATGTACTCATGTGTCTATTATCTCGGAGAGTGCAGATAACATTTTGTTGATCAGCAATGTTTTTCTTTTCCAGCCTTGCTAAGATCAGGAAATTAAGAGTGACTCCAATGTAAATAGCCCTGAAAGACAGCAAAGCTGTGTTCCCATGGGCCTCATTATATTCTTTAGCATGAGGACACAACCCTTGCTTCCTGATCCTTCGAGATAAAAATGTCATACCCCCAGTATGACAACAGAGGAGTTGGGGGTTTTACATAACTCCTTCCCCTTCCATCGACCCTGTGAAGATTATTAAAATAGAACTTGCAAATAGAAAGTCACATATAATGAAAAGAACGACTAATATTCAGGAAGTTTAGTTGTCCTTTAATCATTTACCAGAGTTTGAAATTTTATTTTATTTTTTTCCCTTCTGAAAACATCTGCAGTGCCTTCTGAAAGTGTTTTGAATGGACCCAGGAAGACTTCCCCGATTCTTTCCCCCACCCCGGTACTGCAGTTTTCTGTCAGCGCTTGCCAGCTATCAGTAAGGAGGCTCCTAACTGTCTGGAAACGCGAAATCCAAATACAAGCTGAAATGGGCGGTGGACCTTGAGTTCGCCAGTTTAACGAAACTAGGGAGTCTTCCAAAAGCGCTACTGTTCAAAGGTGGAAAATGTGGACTGCTAGTTTTCACATAGTTTTGATTAAAACGAAGTATTTTATTGGCCATGATAATAGGCCACAGTCGTAGAAAGCTTTTCAAAAGGTGTCTTTTCCAGCATTCACTCACGAGCTTTAGGCAAAGCAGGAACTAGCTGCATCCAGTGGTTCCCAGTGACACAGACACTTGTCTTTAGGTGTTACCGGAGCAGATCCCCAGGCTGTACACCCGATTGGATGCCCCAGGCATTTGCAAAAGCTCGGTCCAGTGCAAGACCTACAGATCAAATCGCAAGGTGTATATTTATATATATATATGTATATATACGCATATATGGCACATAGCCTGAAGGTGCTGCAGTGCTAATGCTATATGTACATGTGTGTATATAATTTAATATATTCTATTAATTATATTGATAGTTTTGTGGTGTTATTAATGACCTAATATTTATATATACTGTATTTTCTATATACAGCATAGCAGTGCTAATGCTTCCACAACCAAGAGCTGGTTTGGTACCTAGACTGAGGTTCTGTCAAAGGTTGATGTGTTGGGTGTGGCAGGGGGGAGATGGGAAGGTGTTAGTCTGGGGGGTTTGTTTGGGTGGTTTTTTCTTTCTTCACTTCAGAGGGTGACTGAGCAGTGCTGATTCATGCTGCTGGGTACAGTTATAAAAATTGTAAAGATCTAGTCTTCAGGTTTGTGTTTTCCTGCCTGTATCAAGAAAGCGAGATACTAATTCTCAATTAAAAAAAAAAAAGAAATCAAGAAATTGTGGTTTGGTAAAGAAGCTTAATTGACTCTTACTAACAAAGTGAAAAAACCATCCAGGAATTCCTGATTTATGCAACAAATACCTTTTCATCTCCCTCAGCAGAAAACACAAACCGTAATGTGGCTCTCTGCATCAGGTTTTGAGATCTGTCCTGTTGGCACACCGAATCGCCACGTCTTAACAGCGCTTCTCTTGCCTGTTGGGTTGTAGCTGTGGGTACCAAAGAAAAGGTTGGCACAGTCTCCATCCTCAGGGCAGCGTCACTGAAGCGATTCAGCAGTCACCCTCTGTTCATACCCTGAAGCAATGATCTTCAAGCGGTCCCAAGTGCTCACCCACTTGCCTCTGAGAGGATTTCTGCCCTTCCCACAGCGCCTGTAACTACACCAGCGGCAAAACTCCTACAGCCGCGGTAAGCGTATCCCCAAAGAGAGCAGCGGGGTGAAGGGGAAGTGTGGTGTTCCAAACACCAGCGTGGATGAGGGCACGTGAGCAGGGTCAAACCCAGCCATAGCTAGCAAAACTCAGCTCCACGTTAGCTACCCGTGGATGGTGTCGGGGAAACAAATCCTTACTCTGTGCAGAGGCTGGAAAGGATTTCTAACTGTTTTCTACTGTACTGTGGATGTAAGCTTTGGTTTGTATCTGCATTGAGCTGCTTACCTCTGCTAAGGACCAGATGAAAAGGATTTATGTGAGCGTGATTCATGATGCTAGATAAGGGACTCTCTGAGTTCGGTACTACGAGCTAGGTCTGCATCTTTCTGGGTGATGCTGACAGAGGCTCTGTTTCTGGAGATGATGGCAGTCCAGTCCTCGAGTAATTTCTGTGAGCTATGACAACAGATCCTATGTCAGCCTGCAGGATAGTCAGTGCCCAAAATCTGCAAATCGGCTTTCTTTTTGAGACACTAATGAAAACCAGCTTATGTGTCTTTGCCCCCTCTTTGGTAACAATGACTTTTTACTATGCTCGTGATGGGCAAGCGAGCAGTTCACGCTTCTTTAGTCCGGTACAAGACACCCCATGCTAAGGGTCCTGCACAAAATGTACAGGCTGGTCTAGGCTTGCTTTGCTTTGAGAAGTCGTGTTACGGTGCGATAGTTTGACAGCGCGTTGTATGGGATGTGCCGTTTCCTCAGCCGTGCTCATTCATCTTGTTTATAGCCCTTTTATTAAAGGTCATTTACCAAACAAATAAAAGTTAATTTAGACTTGTTAAACTGCAGAGAGCTGGCAGGATGAGACTATTACCTGAACCCTGAAGGAAGAAACAGTGAGCAGCAGTGCCTATTTGAAGGTCTTAACAATCCCAGGAACAGCTCTCGTGTACAGAACAGTGATTTTTTTTTTTTTTTTTTAAAATCAATATCTGCTGACATGATCCTACAAGAGCAACTGGCATACACTGTGTCCCATCCTTCTAACAGCATTAAATTTATGGGCAACTTCCCTCCCTGCCTTCTCCACTGTTCCCGCAGTTTTGCGTCCATGTAGATGCACAAGTTTCCTCAAGCCCAGCTCATGGCTGTGTGCGTGCATTTCTCTGGCAGGGCAGCCCTCGTGGTTGGTTGCACATCGTTTCCTATTTATCATCAAAGTGAAGGATGAGGGCACGGCTCAAGCTTCACTTTCATTATCTCATGGGACAGACATTCTTGTGAGGGGCACCACGTTGGCAGGATCTGAGGTGGCTTTCGCAGCCATGTACGTGCTACAAGACCACTTTGATATCAGGATAACAAGCTGAAGGCGGCCACCTCGATACACAGTCTGAGCCGGGATAAATCCTGGCCCATTTTTGCCATAGTGCGCTTTGGAGAACTCCTCTGGTGAAAATGTACATCTGTAGCTCTGAGTGTTGTTTGCAAGACCCTGAGTGATATATTTTTGTACTGATATAGGATAAACCCTTTCTTGATGCACAAGATTTAGGGAGAAGAAATTCCAGCTCTGGGAAATGTTATATAATGCCGTTGTTGATCTGTTTGTTTCTCCTAAAGGTTGTTGAGGGGTTTGATAATTAACAGCAGCTTTGACAAATGTTTGATATTAAAGGCAGCTCCATCGGGGTGTGATAATCTATAATAAATGTACAGACAGCATTTGCCACAATGTTTTGGCATGTATGGGTGCCTGTAGTTGATAAATTACGTATGATAAGGTATGTCACTAAGCCACCAGATTTCAGGAGCACATGAGAGGAGTTGAATGTTTTAAGAAAAAAAAAATTCCAATTGCAATTTCTTTTCTATCAGATTGTTAATGAAAAGCACATCCACCCCCCTTAAAACATTTGGTTTATTTTATTATGCAGATGCACCTTTTACCAGTAACCCAAAGAAAAGAGGTACAGCTCCTTAATTAGGTGTTATTGGATGCAACGCACCTGAAAATGTCTCTTTGCTCAGTTGTAGGACAGGTAGAATGAAACCCCTCTTTTCATGACAGCTGTGGATCTACGCTGTAGGAGAAGTGAGAGGAGTAGTTAAGGCACCCGTGAGTGGGGAAAAGCTTTTTGCCTGGGCAAACCAGGCAAGGTGTCCATATAAACAGGACAGCTTGCTTCTCCACGGCAAACCTGCGAGAGCGTGCCAGCATATCCTTGTTCACATCTGGGTGCACAGTGGTTGATGATGTTTTTCTTAGGTCTGACAACGGTACCTATCTGTGAAACACCTGACAAGGAGCGCCCCCTTATTTACATAAGAAAAAAAAAGATAAAATTATGTCCTTGAACAAGTAATTTGTTTAAAAATGTAAGTATCTTCCATAGCAGAGAAAATTGTCCTGAGTCTTTGAGTCTTTGATTCCCTTTGACCAATTAATTCACGTCTTTACAGAGAGACTCATCAGGCATGAAAGTGTGAAGGGCAACATAGGTGCTGGACAGTAAGAGGGCAGGTAAAATTAATGAGAACAGGGATTAAAAAAAAAAAAAAGAATAGGAGACTTCTGGTGAGGCAGGAAGCAAATATGGAAAGGCAAGCAAAATTTAATTTCTTTTTGGCCTGGAATTTCTCTTCGTGCTTGTCCCCTTTCCTGCACACCTCCTAGGAAGGGTACCTTTTCCTGTGCCAAAATGTTCGTGCCCTTTTTGACTGAGCGTTGGAGTAACACGTGTCTGTTACCCACCCTTATTTTCACTTCATCTAATCCCCACTACTTATCAAAACACCCTTTTCTCTGCATGTTTCCTGCTTGGTTTCTCTTTCTCTTTATAGCTATTGTAAGATTATTTTCAATCAGTAGTCACGACACAACTTTCAGAAGGTGTAAGAACAAACAAGAGGTACGGAAAGCTCTAACAGTATCTTACAGTAGAAGAAGACTTAGCAGTAACGGTATCTTGCATTGAGCAATGGAATAGCTGCTTTTTTAGCTGAAGAACAATTGAAAGAGTAATTGTTATTATTTGTTTGTTTAATACTAAACAGTAATAAAGTAAGTGCATGGTTATGTTATAACGATGAGGCAGCTGATGCTTTCCCCTCAGAGTATTTTTTTTTTTGCTACTTTTTTTTTCCGTTGCTCTGCTGTCCTGGGACTTGTGCTCCAAATAAGGCCAGACAAGAATTTCAGCTTTACAATACCTGGCAGCCTCCGTGAAACAAAAGTTGCTTGTGCTGGGAGTCAGCTCCGTCCAGATGGACAGAAGTTCCCATTGAGGGAGTTCAGCCCGTGTGTGGGATTTTTATTTTATTTTTGAAATAATGCTACGTTGGTGATTGGGATGCAACAGTGGCTTCATTCCAAAGCATCTTCCTGGAGAAAGCATTTCTGGTGAGGATAAGAGGTTAATGTCTCCCCCTTCCCCCCCGCCCCTTGTCTCCATGTTGTTGACTATCCTTTTGTTGCGGTGGATAGTGACTGAAAACCCTGCTAAAGCATCACCTTTGATCTGCTCCCCTGTGTGCCACATCTAAATGTTATTTGAATCCAATGAGTGAGTAAGAAGAGCCATTCAAGGGGGTTGTAACTATGTCAAGAAGCAGGGTTTCTGTCCGAAAGGGAGCAGGTCGTGGTTGCTGACTGGTTTGTTTGTGCTTTGTGGAAGGGGAAGAATATGGTTAAAAGTCATGGAACAAACTAAAGGGTTTGGTTTTTTTGAAGCTATGACTAAGAAAGGAACTTAAACATAGAGGATGGCTCGTTACAGCTGGTGTTTAAATCATCAAAGGAGGCAGCGGCAGTGTGAGGAAAGAATATTAATTATGGGGAACAGTGAGGGCTACTATTTAATTTGGTCTGTGTCAGCGTAACTGTAGGAGACATTCCTGCTCCTGGGTGCCGAAGAAAGGGCAGATCTCGGCTGCTGGAAAGGGAGATCTTGTAATTTCTTTCAGATATGCTCATTATACCGCGCTCAACTGCCTGTTCTCCCTGTAACAACAGGTCTAAAATAGGTTAACGTCAGAGGTCTGCGGTGCCCAACTGGCATGGGTAACCCTCCGCTTGCCCCTTGCAACTGGGGGAGAAGGCACTGCTTCATGTTGAAATGAGCCTTCTAGTAAAGCTCCCACGGGGAGCTTGTTCAAAGGAGGCTGGCAAAACTGTCACTGTGGGGCAGACCTTGAAACCGAAGCACAGAGTGGTTGAATAATTTGCCACCCAGCGCAGTAGATGAGGCCAGTGACAGAGCTGAAAGTGTAATTCATCCGAGATCAGAGCCTTGTTGCCAAAGAATGAGGTCTGGTTCCCATTTGTTAGGAAGCACAGGATAAATGCTAGCGGATGAAACAGGTCAGATTCCCATAAAGTTTTGCCCGAGGTAAAATTTGAACAACTTTGTTTCTCACTTTTACTTTTTTTTCCCTTCTGACTCACCCATGTGGCTACCTTAGATGCTGTAGCTAGGCTGCCGCATTACTACAGCAGGTTAAATAACAGGAAATTCTCCTGTTCCAACTTTTATTTCTATTTTGAGTGTACACTCCTTTCGTTTCCTTTTGGAAATGCTTTTACTCAAAGTTAGTCTGCATCTACCTGGACAGCCGTGGCCTTTCCCGGGAGCAGTTGTCCTGGTGCTGATTACGCTGCATCAAGGGATGCAGCGTCCCTGCTGCAGGTCCCGTGGGGCACCACGGCAGGCACAGGCGAGCATCAATCTGACAGGAAATGAAATATTTCTTTGGGATGCCAGAGATTAAGCTTTAAAAAATGAAAAAAAAAAAAACGCTGTTTACAAATCCCTGTTTCATTGTCCCACGCAGCCCTCCCGGGAATGTGCCTCCTACCCGCGGCGAGGAGGCTGGACCCGTTGTCAGTCACGTAGAGCCTGTGGTTTTCTAGTGGTGTGGCCGTTTTTCCCCAGTGGGGAAGCAGCAGGGGTATGTGTAGTCGAGGAGTAGACGGACACTCAGGGGAGGAGGCGTACGAATGCAACCAGAATGGGTGGACAGGGGAAAACCCGCTGCCCTGCTCCCTGGAGCTCGAGACGGGGCAGAGAGCTGGAAAGCGAGTACGTGACAGCAGAGGAAGGGGAGGGCGTTCGTTTGTCTCTCGGCTATTCAATCCAGGGAATGCCTTTTGATTTGTGTAAGGCGCAAACTGATGCTGATGCTCTTTGGGATTTTGAGGTGTTGCTGAAACACGTGAGGCAGACAGAAACTCGTGTGCGAGACAGAGGCTTCGGAGAAGGACGGGTCCAGCCTCGGGGCACCCCGTCCCTGTTTCTGAGCCCTGGGGGAGAGCCGCTGAGCGCCGGCAAAAGCAGGAGATAAATGTACCCGATAAATAACAAATCGTCGTCATCCACAAAGGCTCGCTCTGTTCACGTTGTTTATCAGGTATGTGTGAACATGCCATTCACGCCACAGAGTGTCAACCAATAAACGTCAGACCCAGTTTAATAGGATACCTAGAGGCGGGAGCTGTGAGATGCTGGGTATCATTTAGCAGAGTCTGTTCCAGGTGTTTTGTGAGGTATGACAAAGGAAATATGTGCCTCATAATAACCTTAATTTTCAGATGGAAAATGAGAGAAATGGGTACATTTACTAGCATGTGCTAACAAGACTCTGCTGCCTTTCTGCCCTGTGAAGTACGTCGTTATTGTCCCCCTCCGCCCTCCCTCAGGTGACTAGTTTGATCTTGCTTACAAGTTCTCAGACAGTCTCCTCTAGCTCACGAGTTAGTAAGTACACCTCCTCTTTAACAGCATCTTTCCTGTTGAAGAGTTGCAGAGTATTTCAGAGCCCAGTGCCAGTATCTGGTCTTTCACCAGGGAGGGTGCAGGGTAACTTAAACCCCCTGAGAATCAAGGGAATGGAGAAGTTGGCTCTGCGTGTAAAGAGGTCTCTTCACCTATAGAAAAGGGAGAGCATGGTGGGTGCTCTGCACTGCCAAGGCAGCTTCCAGTCTCTGCTGGCAGAAGGAGGATAAAGCCTGTTTCTAATGGAAGGCATTTAAACGCTGAGGACTGGGAGGGCAAAAGATGGAAAATGTGCCAGGGTGGCTGCATTAATACTTCTGTCTTCACAAAAGCACCGTACAGTTCTTGGTTGTGGCTGGCATTACTGCAGGTTTATGTCTTCAGGGTTTATTGCTCCTAGATTTAAGAAACTGAAGAGTCAGGCTTAATTTTGGGATTGGACCTTTTTGTCCTACTGGTTTTGATTCTTAGAGATTCCCTTTTTCCCCTCCCGTTTTTTCTCTGTCTAGCGATGAGACTAGAAACTCTCATTTCAAATGAAGGCTGAACTTCTCACATAACCACTTGCTTCCTGGAGCTGACACTTGAAGAGAAACGTCGGAAGTCTCTGCACTCCTGGGGTGGAAGCCTGCGAAAAATGACAATGTTCTCATATCCAAAAGAATAAACTCCTCATGGCATATTTCAGGATTGGCACAGACATCAGTTCTGCCTTGGAGTAAGGAAGAGGCGTCCCACTTCCACCGTCAAGGCTGGAGACATACATGCTTTCTACGCTACTTTCCTCTTCTGTACTGTAAGCCTTCCCTTTACTCTTTATTTTCTTGCTAGAACTGCTTGCCCATTAACAGATATTGTCGTATGAACCCGACTCCTCCCAGTGTCAGTGGAGCTGTTCCAGTAGATGTGACGAGAAGCCACACATCTTTAATTAGCAAGCTGTATTTTATAACAATAACCTTTGCACATCACAGTAGCCGATGATTTCCCAGCTTTGACCTTTCTGTGGGAAGGAAATTACTCCCCTCTCTCCGCACTGTCCATTCCCCGTATTAATAGCGGGATCTGGGAAAGAAGTTAGCTTTCCAGGAGTGGAGCTAAGCAGTTAGTGCTGCTACATCCTGCAAAGCACTGCTTAGCCCCTTGATTTGATGGTGTTACAGTTCAGTTATCTGAGGAAGGTGTTGGGGCTATGAAGTATCTGAAGGGTTATGTGAGGCTATGGAGGTGGGATATTTAGGGTAGGGAGAGCACACATAATGAGATGGTGCAAGGGTGAAGATGACCCAAGTATAACCATATAAATGGTTAAAAAACCAAGAAATCTGAGAAGGCCATACTCCATACTCCTTAAATAAAGACCCAATGAACTAGCAGACCTGCTTAGAGATAGTGTCCTGGAGTGCACTTCCGCACTGCACGCTGACTTTTTTGAAAGTTAATTTTCTGTGGTCGTTACTCAAGCTCTAGATTTCTCCCAAGTGCCATAAAGCTTTGTTTATTTAAAAGGGGAAAAAAAGAAAAAGGTAAATAAATCCATTCTCTTTGGGTTTAAAGATTATTGAGATGCTAAAAAAGAAGTCTAATCAAGCTCAGCCTGTGTGGTTTTTACTGGCACGTTTCCTCCAGGAGTTTAATATCATACTCAGCACTAAACTTTTGTAAAGGTCGAGAAGAGTCCCCTTTTCCCAGTTCCCATACCCTCCCCAGGCAGCACCCAGCCCTTTGGACAGAGCAGGCTGGTTTCCATAGCTTTGCACAAACCCCAAAGAGTGTGATCGTGTGCTTGCAGGCTGGTTTGTGGGCATCAGACCAGGCACCTGAGAAAGGAAAAGCTGGGACACGTAAGAGAAAGAAGATCCCGGTTACTAACTGCAGGCAGGGCTGTGCAGTGCTTGGCAGGGAGGGAAGGGTTCTTGTATAACCCTGCTCTGGACTGGAAAAGCACGTATGTTTTCTAATGTTCCATAATGGGTAACAAGATTATTCGGGGCTGGACAGATTTACCCTGCACCTGCCAATTGACAGCCCTGTCCCCAGGACAAAACTTCAACATCTGCTTCACACCGTGCTGCTCTTATTTAAAATCCAGAAAAGCAAACCCGAATCCCCGCGAGCTCAGTCGCACTGTGGGTATCAGCTGGGTCAGGACTTTTTTCCTGCATCTTTTTCTGAATACCCAGTAAGCAGTGCACCTCACCAGCACGTGAAAGGCTGAAGGGTTTCTCTGCAACAGTGATAACCATGTCTATCTCTACCCTCAGCACACCTTACAGGCTTACGTGGCGACAGCTGCCACACTGCTCCAGAGAACGTGTCTCTGTAAGAGCCCTGCCAACGAGGCACTTTGAAGGAAGGTAGAGAGGTGCAGTGATTTGTGTAACGCCCAGAGTGAATCCATCGCAAAGAGGGAACCCTGTGAGTCTTGAGTCTGAGGCAGCATCCTAACCACTGACTCGTCTTCTTCTACTAGACCAGTCTACAAAGAATAAGTATTAGGGAAGACTTCTGAATGTATAAATTATGAGATTAGAAGAGCAGTGGCTCCACTGTGGGAGAGGTAAAGAAGCGTGGATCCAGAAAGTCACCCACTCCAAATAAATGCTGAGTATTTGAGAAGTGATCTGTAAGAGCCCTCCTAGATAAGTTTTGTTATTTGATTGACTCGTCATATCAAGGGTTTTGTTTTTATGAAGCGTTTTCTGAGTCTGGTTCTTCTTAAGTTACAGATCCAGTATAAACAGACCCTGGAGAATATAATGAAGCTTTTCAACACTCAGCAAAACTGAGCGTGTACTTACAGTAAGAGATGCGGTCATGCAGCATCGTCTCTGCATTTTGGCAGCTGTGACGCCTGGTGCTGTGCCTGAATGCAGGTATTATCACTCAGCGTACGCAGAGGCTCAGTGTTGCCAGGACATGGCCGCAACATGCCCGGCCCATATAAAATCTCCCAGGTACGGCATAAGCCTGTTACAGGGGAAGTGCAACATGGAGCTCAGCTAAACCGTGGAAGCCTCGAGCCTGAGGCAAAGCAAAGACTAGTGGAAATCAGGAGAGGATTGGGCGTTTGCATGAATGATGAGGGTACCCATCCTTTTATTCCGTATTTGTGGAATGGGTATAGGCTCGTTCATTGTGGCATGCGGCAGCTGCCAGCACCTGGAGATTAAAAAGGAACTGGTTTTGTGTTGGGCTGGTTGGTTTGTTTTTTCAAATGTGGGTCTTCCCATAAGAATATGAAAAGAGATTTTTGTTCTGTCTTTCTCTGAATGATGTGGCTTTGGCCACTTTGTGTCAGGAGGCTACAGCAGAAGTCTTTCCCTTGCTTTGCAGATCTCCTGTGATTTCTGTGACTTACTCTGAGTCACAAAGGACGATACGTGCTGATTTTTGAGAGGTCTGGCAAAGATCTTGGGAATTTTTGTTGCCTCATGCAGTTGCCCATTTGGTTCAGTCTGGGAGGCAGGTCCCTTCATTTCAGCCCCTCTCCATCTTTCCTTTAATCTTGTCGTCCACACCGTTACTCATCCCGAACGTTCGGTGGCCGCTCACAAGCTGGCAGTTCTTTACCTGTGACTCACGTCAGTCACTTGTCCAGAAGTGAAGCTGTCCTGGAGGCTGTGGAAAGGGCAGACAGCCCTGTAAGGATGAGTAAACCCCCTCCGCTGAACTTTCTCCCTTGTGACTGGTGTGACGTGTACCTGTGGGCTGGCTCTGTGGAAGCCACGGGCATTAAGAGATGTGCCACTCGAACCTGAGAGGAATTGCAGTCCTCCTTTGTGTGTTGCTCGGGGCACTGTGACCTGACTGTCATGATAGTCGTGATGCAGAACGACACATGCTCTCATGACCTGTGGGCAAGCTCCTGTGTGGTCCAATGCGCTCCAGCAGAGCAGGGAAGGCAGCAGGAGAGCTGTGAGGGCTGTCTCCTGAAAGCGTTTGGAGTTTTGTCACTTAAGAGTTGCGCAGTCAAGGCATCTTTCTTTAAAATACGTAGTTAGGGTCACGAGTCATGGATCGTGGCATACATCACAGCAGTTTACTGGCCTGTCACTGAGGAGTTGAGCTATCGTATTTTCTGAATCTGATCTTCTAAATATCTGCAAAAGCTCTCTGGCGGCAGAGGTGACCAACATAGCTTAAACACTGTCTGTAGCAACTAGAGAGGAGACCTGTGGAGTGCTGTTGTAGAAACACGATTTCTTGTAGAAACTACATATTCTTCTTGTTTTCCAAATTAAAAACAAAAAACCAAGAACATGGGCTTGCTTGCTTTTTGAATATGGGGAATGTCTGACAGAATTTGAGTGGAAATGTAAGGGTAAGGGCCAAGGTTATATAAACCGTTTAACTTAAGGGTAAGGGCCAAGGTTATATAAACCGTTTAACTTACTGCATTACTAAAGGAGAACAAGTTAAAATAATTAATAGACATACTGAAAATAAGCAACTCGTAATAGATACACAGAGAATTAAAAGTGGGTCTTGTCTTAGGGATCTTTAGTCCAAAGTAAATTATTAATGATATGAAATGGGTGTAGTATGAGACCAGTACTCTTAGGAGTAGATGTTCTTGCAGATTAATAATTGACTAAAGACTGGAAATTCCTCTGCTTGCTTCTTTCCTCCGCTGGAGAATTCTTCCGTGATATTGAACAGGCACTTAGATTCAGATCCTCAAGGATATTTAAATGTCTCTGTGGATGCAGCCCAAATACAGAGCAAGAGGCAACCTTCACTCTGAAGAACTTAGGGTCTGCCTGCCTAGCACCTCACGCAGCGCAACAGCAGTTCGGAAGTGAGACAGAGAGGGGTCTGGTCTAATCCTGAAATCTGTGAATACACTTAACGTGTTTGCAGGCAGAAAGTAGTTGAGAACAAAGCCCGGCAACCACTTCTGCTTTGCTACAAAAGGAGCTGGGAGCTCTCTTTCCTTTGCTTTGTGTAATTGTCTAAGAGTTTCAGCATTTACCTAAGAATGGAGCTATCTGCATCGCTTCCTGTCTCAGGACCAAGGGATTTAGTCCTGCATCCCACCGATCCTGAAAGGGTGCCCTAACCTCCAGGTTGCTTCTGGCCAACGTACAACGAGGGGTGTAAAGAGTGGGCTGGAAGGAGAGGGAGAGAAGTGAAGACCAGGCGCAAAGCAGTGTGGTGCTTGCTGCCTGGAACTGTTCTCCTTCAGTGTTTGCCTGTCTAGGAAAAAACAAGTTAAACCTGTATGAGGAATGACATCTCAGAGCAGGTTCCCCAGGACTTTGCTCCCGCTAAGTGCCGTCACTGCCAGGCTAGCATCAGTATCCCTTTTTGCCCCGCAGCTCCTGCCGGCTGCCCAACAGCCTGATTCAGCCTGAACAGGGGATGTTCAGTGCACGCACATGCCCGGGGCATGGGAGAGCAGTGTGTAGCAGGAGGGGCGGAATCTGGGTCCCCTCTTGGATACTCTGACCAGTAGGACCATACAAGCAGCGTTGAGTGACTGTTTTGTGCCTCAGATGGATGCTTACCGAGATGGCCTTCGTGCTCTGGATTAGGGATTGTGTGGAGCATCCTGCATGCCAGAGAGATGGCAGTCCTGACCTAGCTTCAGGGATTTTTAGTAACCGGCTCCCTGGGCATACTGTAAGTTTCCTGATCCACCACCACCACCACCAGTGTTTGACTCTGTACTGCCTCTGCATGGAATTTAATGGCACCGATTGGGGCAGGAGTGTTGGGGGTAACTACACTGCCAGCCTCTGCTTTCTCTGTAGTGGCTCAGTAACAGCCTGGCGTTATGAAATTCTCTTTCTTCATTTAATCCTCCACAAATAAATCTTTCAAATGGCTTGGCAAGTCCAATTTCTTCTGGAAGGGTGGTAAAAAGGTTTATTTTTTTAATCCCTATTTCACGGTGCCAAGATGACAAGTGAGCACGTAGATGCACGTCCTTCAATCAGCATAAGAAAAAACGCGCTTGCTACTGATGTAAACCTTTGCTCGGTTTCACAAGCCCATACATGCAAGCAGGGATTAATTCTCTTTGTCAAGGTTGCAGTTTTCACAGGTTATTATAGTCCTAGCATGGCCAGCTTAGAATTAACTTCCATAGCCTCTGGCTTTAATTCAGACATAAAAGGGATTAATATGAAGGAAAAATCTGCCAGATATACCACCCAATTTAGCTTTCCCAGCTACTGCTGCATCTGTGAGAAGTAATTAATAATAAACTAGACTGGAGCTGATGAGACCCGGTATCACACAGAAGATTGTACTGCTTTATGTGAAAGGATGTGCTGTCCAGTTCAGGAAGCTTTTTGAAATAAGTTTCTCATGGGTTTATGATTGCAGATCAATATTTCATATTACTTACGTTTTAATTTGCTGGAAAAGTATTTCCTCCCTATCTTTTTGCTCTTCTTTTTTTTTTTTTTTTTTCAGAGGGCTAATGCAGTCTTTTAGGAAGAAATTCTACCTGTGTGAACTTGTATAGCCTCACACATAGTGACACTAAAAAAACTCAGTTGTACCTGTAACAGCGTCAGAAATTCAAATGGTGCACATACTGCTCTAAGCAGCAAGCACCTTTTTTCCTCTTTCCATGTTATGAATTCCATAGTCCCCACATTGTCATTGTACGTGACATTGTAAATGACTATATATATTCTATATGTATTTTTTTAAAAATAGCTGTATTTTCTTGGGAGACAGGTACTGTCTTTTCCCAGCTGCTGCTCTCAAAACTCAAAGCGCAGCCTCTGCATGCACCTATGCGAAAACCACCGCCGGTGTGTTTCTCGCTGCAGACATTTGGGGAACAAACACAGCAGATTCAGCCCTTACTTACGAGGTAAGAACATTGGAGTGTTTATGTCGTTTAAATGTAGGGTGACACCCACTGCAGGATTTTAGCAGACTACATAAATCCAGGCCATAGAGTTGCACAGAACACAGTACAGAGAGCACTGGAGCTCCAGGAGTGTGAAAAGACTTTTGCTCAGCGCTGTTAGGAAGGATCTAAGGCATGTATCTTGATTTGTGTCGTCTTGCATCCGTTCGCACGCAATTTTTGCTCTTGAAATACTTTGTTCATTTTGTGTTATGGTATCAATGTGAGACTTCTGTGCACTCACAGGTTAGATAGGATGATAGGAGTGCATCCTATGTAAATAAATAAATAGACAGGTACATAAATAAATCAAAGCCCAAGTCTTCTGGCCCAGGCAGGAGATCACGAAGCCCAGAGATCAATAGCAGCCTTGCCCATCTTTCCTTCCCTCTTGCACAGGATAAATATCGGATTATTTCATGACAGGACATGTCAAGTTTATTTCGTGCAAGAACTGCTTTGACATGAAGAAACAACATGACAGATGTAGCCAGTGATAAATGGTTTCTACTTACGGATTTTGGCGCAGAAAAGCTGAGGAGAGGTGAGGGAACTAATGCGTCGCACTCTTCGAGGGTACAACAGAGATTTCATAAGCCAAGTCCTTCAAAGTTTAATTTGATATTTGTTTTTCCTGAGAGGCTTTTGGGTGCTGCAGTCAGTGCTAACAAGCAAGCACCTGACAAAAAGAAAGGTCAGACGATGAAGGTTAAAATACAAGGATTTGTTGAGTAGCTCGAGAAGGTCAAACACAATGAGCTGACGCGTCTTGGAAAAAAAAAAAACGAGAGTAATTTAGGCAAAAAGATTTTTTTCTTCTTTAATAAAGGGTTCATTTAATGCTTCATGGGAGGTAGCAGCCAAGGGCTTAAACAGAAGTTTCTTAAACAATAGGTTGCTATTTGGAAGAGCTTAACAACATTAGTTGTCTGTATTTAGCAGTATTGTACCGTCCTGTTTTGGTTGCACTAACTGGCTGCCGATGCACCTGTGGCTCTGGAAGTTAGCTCTGGTTGAACTGCTTGGGCCCCGATATTTGTCAGAAGATAACAAACCCTTTGCGGTGCGGGCTGGAGAAAGTCATTCTTGTCTTCCTTTGCTACGTGCAGATGAGAGCTCCTGCGTTCGTGACGTGAGAAAACTAAACGTATGCGTTCTCTTTCATTCCAGCATGCTGGAGCACTCGCAGGATGAGCATTAGCTCCCACCATGCGCTTCGCTGCCCTGGGGAAGGGGTGGAAAGGTGGTGTTATCACGCGGAAAGCCCGCTTTCATACGCCATCTCTTATCACACGTGGACTGACAGCTGAAGCGCCTGTGCGGCGTTCTTGCCCCACAGGTGAGTGCTCTGTAAGGAACACAGCCGCGTAGAGCTGGTTCTCGGTTAAACCTAGCTAACCAGTTTCCAACGTGCAGCTTTGCAAATAAAAGCAGTCTTTAAGGTATAGGTGAGCAGCCTGAGCGGTGTAGGAGTTTCTGTATTGGCACATCTGGGCCAAAGCTGGGAGGGGAGGGGAGAGCTGGCTGCCTGTCCCCTGCAGCCCCGTCCGAGCTGCAAGGAATCCCCGAAGGAGAAGGGCAGGGCGAAGTCGTGCTTGTGAAAGAGGGCACGTGGCTTTTGTACCACCCATCAATCAGCCCCTTGGCTGCAGATGGTCTTGCTGTTTCTTTTCTGGGAAGTGGCCATGGTTGCTCAGCTGAGGTATTCAATACATCTGTCACTGCCTGGGCCCGTGTCCTGCAGTCCTGACATCCCCAGCACTGAAATCTGGGTCTTTCAAGGACACTAACGATGAGATTCTCCCCTCTAGTTAACTGATTTCCCACCCAGTCATATTGCCAATGACCACAGCATTTACTCCGAGCGCCCAGAGAACATTTGGCTGGGCCAGCCAGTGACCAACGGTGGCTGAAACAGTATAGGAAGAAAAAGATCTGAGCAAAGGCTTGTTTTCAAGACTTCCTCAGGTACTATAATGGACATATCGTTTGATCTACATGCACTCCTGGTATTTTCCTCGCTGTACATGAGACCTTGCTGAGGGGCTTGACCATCACGTATTTCTGAAGGTGACTGTCATGTGGCCGCATGCTCAGTGTGAGTTAATTCTGCCTCACTGGAATGGATTGCTCCAAATCTCTGATGCCTGCTTCTTCACTGCAGGCCAGTACTTAGGCAGTTGCAGAAAGGTGGGGTTTTGTCAAGTTACGCTTTTTCTGCATCCTTAAGTACTTCAACCGCTTTTTGAGAAGATGGGATCTTCCTCTTGAGAGCGTTGCAAGGTATTTATGCATGCTGAAGACTTTTCTATGTAACAGAAGTAACAAACCAATGTAATGATAGGCTGTGCGTTGCTTTTTAACTTCACATCTGAGTGACGTGTATCCATTTTAATTTGCATTAAAAGCATTGCCTAGACAAAGGTACTCCATTGCTTCTACCTGACGCGTTGCTGTCGTTGCTTGACGAGGGCAGTGCTTTTGGTCTCCTCCAGTGATGTCCGGCAGTGTCGTAAGGCTATGTGCTTTCTCACCGCTCGCATCGTACCGTGCTCTGAATGAAGAGCAAGGACTCTGCCGAGAGCTGGGCTGTCTGCAGCCGTGGCCGGCAGGGAGCTGGCTCGCAAGTAGCCAGCAAACGATTGCCAGACCTGCGTGGGAATTCAGCCCTGCTGTCGTTACACTCGGTGACGCTTTTGCTGCTGATCTCAGCAAGTGCACGCGTGATCTAGGAGTGAAGCGTAACTACTGGTTTGTGAATGTCACTTGTCACAGAGGCCTTTTGTGATTACCCTGTATCTGGCCGTTTACAGAATTGTTTTCCCACTAATATACCAAGTTCCAGTGGAAAATGTAAGGAAATATCAGTTGCTGAAAGACATTGATTTAGCATAAGCTGCATTGTGATTGCCAGTAAATGACTTGGGTTTTCTAGGTAACTAACAACTGGGTCTTAAAACTTCAGTTATCGAGTTTTAGTGGGTGACAGATGACAGAGTTTTATGTTCCAGTTTTAATGATCCGCTGGTTGAATCCTTTGTAAGCTCCTAGAGCCATCAGTACGACTGACCTACGAGAGAGGAGCTATTTGTATCTTCAGTTTAATAAGCACCTTGGAGAGTGGAGGGAGGGCAGGCAGGATTGGAGCTGCAGCTTGGTGGTGCTGTGTGACGCTCGGGTCCACTGCTCTGCCGGTGCCTCTTCCCCACGAGCTGGCAGTTCATCCATGTGGCCTTATGTGGTGTCGTGTCTGAGCACGTCCTCACAAACACGCAGCGAGGCAGGGAAGCGCTGCCGGCCGCCTCTTTCAGAGGGGAGGCAGAATGTCTGACTGATGCAAGATCACAAGGGACTGAAGAGAGGACCAACACACCAAGTCCAGGTCCTTGAAGCCAGAATCCTGTGCTGCTGAGTAATCCCTCTTCATCATCTGCTCCTGTATTTTATATTGGGGCACGTCTTTTCCCCTCCATCTCTCAGACCTCTTACTGATGTCTTGCTGCAGCATTTCCAGTCAACAGAAACAGGGGCAAGGTCTTGTGTCTATGTTAGCACAAACACAGTTCCCGTGCTTGGCCAAGAGCCTGCTGACCTCAATGAAGTAACACAGTCCTTTGTTTTTGTGCTTTCTTGGATTTCTGCCCTGCTCCTTGAAACCAGTTCAGCGGGACCCTAAGCCAGGCTCTGCCTTGTCCAATGAGAGCCTTCAAAGGATTGCTGTGAGGTACTTAATATTGAACTCCTTGCCTTAACAACTTGTCTTTCCTTGCAGCTGACTATTAAACCCAGCGACTGTCGTAACTCAGTAATAGCCACGGCAATAACGTGAGTCCAATTATTCAGGGGAGTTTTGCTGGCTGCAAAAGGGAAATGCACGTACCTCGCTGCAAGGGCTCCAGGAACTCTTGCACCTGCATGCATGATGGCTGGGTTCAGTCTATAACCAGCTTAAACCCGGTGTGAATGCTCATCGACAGCACGTAGACCTTATGAAGAAGTTTGTAATGTTGCTTCTTTTATAGGGCTGCGAGTCCTTTGGCTCCTGTGCTGGATTCTCACTCTTTCTGTTCAGAATTAGTAGAGAATCTGGCCGTGCCATTGCTGCTGATGGTAGAGAGGCCAAGAGTAATGGTGCTCGGGGAGTGGGGTCCTGGCTGTCACGCGCACTGCCAGCGCAGGGGGGATAGCTAGACATCACAGGAACAGCAGTCGTCATAGGAAAAGGGGAAGGAGATGGCCACTAGGCCCGATTCCATGGTTACTACCGACCTGTTCAAAGCCAAGTCTGGTCCACTTGCTTAATAACAGGTATTTGAGAGCTCTGCTTCTCTGCTGGGCTCGCTGAGTCTAGGGGGTTTGATTTCTATCATCAGGAGAACCAGGTGGAATGGTGGCACATTTTGGTCCCCACGCAGGACCATATAAAGGAATAACTGTACCCCTTCAAAAGAAAGCACCAAGCAGAGAAAAGAGGGAGGAAGAGCAACACACGTTACCCTTATTTGTCTAATTTCAGTGACGTTGCTATTCAAGATAAGTGTATGTGCTTTGATCAAGTGTTCTTTTTGATCAAAAGAACTGCTAGGGACAACTAATGTAATGCTTGGGGCTGTAGCTAAGCTTCTGCGTGCTGGAGCACTAACAAAGACATGGTTCAGCATGTGCTGCATAAACCAGGCATGTGAAATAACTCAGACAATAATTTACCTCTGTGGCGATAAAGTTGATCAAAATAGAAAAGGGCATTACAATAAGCCAATCCAAAAGAGCGATGGAAGAGCTTCTCCACAGCGTTAGCTCCAGGGAAAGGAAGCGCGCTCTCTAAATGAGTTAGTGCTGCAGTACTGTTGCCCATTATGTGCTTTGATCTACTCTTTAAGTGCAACCTACAGAAAGCGTTGCCTTTTCAACGAAGCCAAGGCAGGTTCTCAGGGTATCCCAACAGCACCACTTGTATTTCTGATCAACCACTGTAAAGAACCTGTAGCACCCAGTGTTTTTCGTATACTCACCACACTCACAGCTGACTGGGAATTGCTGTTGTGAAATTGCTGGGGAGAAGGAGGAAGGATGCTGTATCTGTGACTGCAGTATCGGGCTGTATAGTTATAACCTATGTGGGTAGGTTAGCTAGTGGGCTGGAGAGAAAGTGAGGAATTAAACTAGACCACAGAGGGACGCAGCATCGTGAGATCTGCTTGGTCTTTGTCTGTTTTTCTTTCTGGCACTCCTTCCAACACTGCAAAGAACTAGAGAGTCTCTGTTATTTGGCTACCTAAAACACAGGTGGCTCCAGCTTTTTGATGCTCTCCAGAACAGGTTGGAATATGCATGAGGCAGAACAATTAAGCAAGCTATTTCTCGTGAATTTAAATGGCTTGCTTGAGCATTGAGTTTGGTTTGGGGCTCGTGCCCATCTGCCTTCAGAAAAGAAGTACGTGAAAGTGAGGCACTATGATTCGTGAAAGCTGCAAGGACTGAGGCAGGGCATATAGTCACAAGGAGTAAGACGGGGTGCGGTGGGGACATGAGCTCTGTTGCAAATTTGAAATCAGTAGACTATAGGGGAGCATCCAGTTCTGTCAGAGAGCTTCCTTCCTTTGATGTAAAAGGTGGTCTCTAAGGAGAGCAAAAAGCTCACCGAGAACATCATCAACCGTTGTACTATCTATAATTTTAACTTGACTACACCCAGCTTTGGGTCATTGGAGGGAGAGAACACCACAGACAGTGGAAGGGGACAGGAGAAAAAGGTGTCTCCTCAGGTCCGGATCTGTTCCCCTTCTTCCAGATGTTCTTTTATAGTTATTTCTCACTGTTTACTTTGATGCTCAGTGCAGTGTGTCACTCAAGCAAGCCTCTGCAAAAGACATTTGCCCTGGAGACTTGGAGGCAACGCCTCTGCAATACTCTAAGCATCCTTCACCCCAGCAAAGCTAAGCAAACTGGAGTCACCAGCCAACCTTGGCCCAGCTGAACATTTATTTTGGCTGCAAGGGTCAACAGCTCAAAATTTAATTTGGCTATGCTGTAAAGGAAAGTAGATGATGGTGCCAGTCTCTATTTAATCTCATAACTCATGTTTCTTACCTATTCTGTCAGGGAAGTTGCCAGCAAAGTATATGGAAGATTTTATGGTATATCTGTTTCTTCAGAAGAAAAGAAATATGAGAAAGCCTCTACACTTGGTGACGCTTCTTCACAACTGTTCTTGTCCTTTACAGAAATTGACTTTTTTTTTTTTGGTGTAATTAGCTTTCAAGGATGATCGATGCACACTTCATTGTGTGTTTGATTTTGTCATCAATGAGTTGATTTCACATCAGAAGGTTGGCCCCTTTTGGTCTGATATCCCAAAGTGTAGGTCCCTCTTTGACTTTGTGTACAAGCCTGTAAGGGTGAAAAGAGATAAAAGTGCCTTTTTTTTTTTTTAAGAAGAGAATATACTTATGAGAAGGGAAGAAAACAGAATTTCACTTCTCTAGCAAGGGGGCTTGTCTGAAGTGTCCAGACAATATCGCACACTATTCAGCAGTCAGTTGTCTGGCTATGCCTGGTCTAGAAAATTGAGAGGAAGAAAACGCCAGCACGCTGCTGAATGTATCAAAAGGAACCACATATCACCAAAGAAATGAACCAGCCTTCCAGAACAAAGGGACTAAAAGGCTCCCGAGTCAGTGATGAGCCTCTGCTGTGGGAACCATATGAACTGGGAAGAGTCAATCAGTGTGGTCCACTGAGAGCCTGCTATTGCATACAGGCTGCACTGAGCGAGTTTACGCGTAGGCAACTGTTCCCCAATGAACGGTATTTTGAAACAAATATACTGTTTCAGATGGATTCTCACTACTCATTAAATAGGGCTTGTTACTTAAGAAAGAAAGAAAATTAAAATCTCGAAGTGTCAAAATGCGTTTTCAGTATTTTCAAAATTCAAGTGTTGAACCATTTGTTTCAAGATCGACAATTTCAGCAAGGAAATTTAAAAGTGACCCAGAAAAGAAACAAAATGTTTCCTTCTAACTCATACCCTAATGCAGGAGTTTCTTTTATTTTTTTACATGGGGCAAGGCACTGAAAGCAGGCATTGAAATGAAGACTCCGTTCATTTACATAGCTCTAGCTGGAGTTACCTTCTGAGCAGTGACTATATCCTACAAGAACTTGAAGATCAGCAGCTGGCAGAATCTGTTGCAAATATTCTTGGGTGTGGTATTTACAATGAAGTCACCAACATTATAAGCAGGTGTCAACAAGAAGCTGTTTTTTTCCTCCCGAGGAGATGTATGCTTGTATTTTCCGATAGGTGTGTATTGTTACTGCTCATCAGGAGGGAGACAGTGCTTACGTAAACACAATCCATTTAATCATCACGCTGTAAATAAGATGCTGACTAAACCACAGCCAGGCAGCAAAACCTATCTATTCAGGCTTCCAGGATGGAGCTGGAGGTCACGGCTCCTAGGCTGGTGGCTGGGTAGGGCGGTTGAAGAGGTCTTCACCCTCTCCCTGCAGAAGAACTAGAGTCCAGGGAAGACTGCTATTTATCCGAGCCTCCCCGCGGAAAGAGAGGCTGATCGTTTGCCGGCACTCGAGTGCAGCAGGTGTGTGTAGAAGTTTGCTGCTTTATTTATCTTGGAATGCAGAGACCCTAGAAGTACCCAAACTTTTTTGTGCCTCAGCCAGATTGTGGTGTCGTTCTTCCGGGAAAATGTTTGAGGTTCTCAAGATTTGCTGTAGGTCTGGATTAACTGTGCTATCTTGCCAGGGACAGTTGGAAAGGAGGAAAGCATGGCTAGATAATACCCAAGAAAAGGTACCACCTTGTTCTTGTTCAGAAATGCCATTTTGTTCTGACCTTTTTAGAAACTCAGCGTGCTTTTCAGTAGGCTGCTATACCCCAAGGTGATTCCACAGGATCATATTCCTAATTCTATTTCCCAGAGTGTCATCCATGTCAATAGGAGAAGCTGGAAGTCTGGCAAAAGACAGAGCGATGTTCTATTAAGCTAAAGGAGACATCCGGGGGATGGTTTTCCTCCAGTTCCATTACTTATTCAGTATTTAAAAAGTGGGATTCTGTTTTTACTCCAAATGTATCCTGGTGTTTCCAAAACACAGGATTTCAACAGAAACACTTACAAACATTTGTAATGTCAAGGTGTAAGAATTGCAAGCGTATTTATCACAGGTCAGCAGTGCTGCCAGCTTTGTTCTCTACTTGTCTGTTTTAGTTCCTTGTCCCAGAAATGACCAGTCCATTGCAAAAAAGACTTGAAGTGTCTCCAGATGTAATATACTTTCTTCAAAATCTGTGCTTACGTAGCTACGTGAGCCAGGAATATCTGGTGGAGCTTAGCTATCTTACCAAACATGCAACGTCTGTGAGATTTACAGCAACGCTGGGCAAAGTTAGAAAGACTGGTGATACGGCAACCTTGCATAGTTTCTCCTCCTTGGAGGACAGGAATCAATATATTTAATTAAGCTTCAGAATATCTAGCAGTTTTATGTGTAGCAAAGCACAACTGCTGTCAGACCCATGTGCTGTCAGTTTTCTATAATCAGAGTTCTTTGAGATGTGCGGTCTGTGTCTGGGTTTTTTCGTGTATGTGATCATGGGTCAGGAGGACGTAGTACTGTAGTTGTTCTTTTTCCTTAGCAATAGTGGTTGTGGATGGAGGCTCTGCCCCCGCCTTACGTGTATACCTGTGGGCCAGGAGAGAGATTCTTTGCCTTCAGCTCTTCTGAACATGCGATCCAAGCAGAAATAGTCAAGAGTAAGGTGAGGGAGGCAGAAAATGAGCAACCGTGTCGCTAGCGTACCTCAGAGAATTCAAGTTACCGGTAACTAGCCGTCTTTTCTGGCTCCGGGAGATGATCCACATGTCTACGCGTTCTCCAGAGTACTTCAGGCAGTATGCCACGCTCATTATTACCAAGAGGTGAGTTATAAAGACCCTCATGAAAAAATTGAGCTGGACAAGGTTCTACTAATGAGTACTGTTCCTAAATACCTCTGACTGCCTAACATTGGATGAAGAAACTGAAAAAAATCAGGGCCGGTATGGCTTGCAGCCTGCGAGCAGGGTTGTATCAGTGTCCAGGGCTTCATTTCTATTTCATTGACGTCTTAGTACGGCTCACAGTCCTGGGATTGAGACCTACCCCTGTTGTCACGGAGGAGAAGGTGAGGGGTAATATGCAAGATCCTTACAACGCTTATCGGCGCCTGACTGCAGGAGCAGAGCTCTGTCTGCAGGAGCTGGTGTGTGTGCACTGGTGTGCTACCTGGATACTTTCTGCCAATTCCTGGGCAGCGCTGTTAAGTATTTTGGTGCTGAGGTGGGATTGATCCACTGAAAACTGAGTGATAGGGTGCCACGCTGCTTCTAACCTCGTTTATCCGATGATGCTATGATGTCTCTTGACCGTGAGCAGAGGTGATTACAAAGGCCGTGCTGTTTTCTTAGTAACTCTTCAGTAGCGAGTTATTTATGTGGTGGTTTTGGGTTCAGTGGGGCTTTCACAGCACGTAGTTAGCAGGAGGAGGATTAGGCCACACTGCTGCGTATGACAGCGCTGAGAACTGCCAAGGACAGAACTGGGTCAAAATGAGAGAAAAAAGTGGCAAGATAGGAAAGGAATGGCAAACCGTAGCTGGTTATTGACTGACACCAGCTGAAGAAAAGGCGTCTCCTCATTCCAGGGGAGGATGTGGAAGGCATGTCTTGACTCACGTGTGTCTCATGTTTGGAGCAGGGCTTTCACCTGCAACTGTGATACGGCTAATGGAAGAAAAATCCTTGGCTCTAGGCCTTTGGGACTCAAAACAGCTCAGAGTGTAAATGGACCTGTGCTCCATCACTTGAGGGGAAAACCATGGGCTGGTTGTATGGTTACCCGAAGAGAGATTTTAATTCCATAGCACTGAACAAGCAGCAGTTGCTTTATTCAAAATATTTTGGGTTGGTGGTCTGGAGTTCTTGTCTCTGAACACAGAGAGCACAGTGTTTTTGCTGAGGGCAGCAGCAAGCAATCCCACTCATCTCCCTAGCAGCTGGGGTGGACCCGAGATTCGGAATGGCATCAGCTTTGGTCATCATCAGCTGCTTGCAACCTCCTGGGCTTGTGAGTCCCTCTGACAACTACTTGGTTGAGTGCGTGGTGAAAAGAAATGTTGCTCTTGTTATTTCCTGCTGCATCCTCTCCTCATTCCTCTCAAAGCGTTTCTAGGTGCCACCTTCTGCTGTCCCGTACATCAACCATGTTTGTGGTAGTTTGCTTTTTGTGCTTACTTTGCATCAAAGAAAGGTACAAATAAGAAGAACCAGATAGTGGGCTGAATGCGCTCAGAAGACTGGATACAGGGAGCAAAAATGTGAGGAGTGTAGTGTGGAAAGAGACTCAAATGGCACAGGAGCTGTCACTCTGCAAATCACCCTTGGAAAGCTTAATATGCAAATTAAAATACTCAGTGACTCCATACCAAGTTATTTGACTCTAAGTGGCTTTTAGGAGGCGGGGATGGAATGTTTTGTGAATATTCAGACCTGGCTGGAGGCATCTCAGTTAGATTTAGGGAGCATTTGTCTCAAGTTGTAGATGCTCAAATTCCCTTTTTTGATGTTTTTTGTGCATTTTGTTCTTTTTTTCTCTCACCTCTCAAAACAGGTTTAAAATAACAGCTAGAGTGAATCTTAATGGTTAATTCAACTCTCTACATATAGATGAGCTTGAACCAAACCTTGGAGTCAAACATCTGTGTGCTTCGGGGAACTCCAGGTTCATGCTCTGCAGCTGAAATTCATCTTGGTTTTAAATACATTTTTGTGACAAATGCCAAAACTTCTCATGAGCAATATTTCTCCCTTCCCCACCCAAGTCGAACTAGAATGTCACTGCGGCTTCATTATAGAGCTTTGCTATTCTTGATTTTTCTGCATAGCAGCTTATGGCCTTTTATTAAAACATTGTAATCCAAACTCCCTCTGAATGTAACCTGAGACAATTCCCTTCTTATGTGTCTCCCCTGCTTGAACTGCAAAAGGTAATCGGTGCCTCTTCTGAATTGTTTGTCTTTCCTTTTTCCTGCCTCAGCTTACTGCACTGGATTTTGACTTGATATGAATTACAGCTGGGTATCTGATCTAAATACTTAGTAATTTAGTTCCCGACCTGGTAACCTTATTTTATAGCACGTTGTATAATGGAACCTTCTGGAACATGCTGATATAGGTTAATGTGATTGGCCAGGTGTGCCTGCCTGTTAATCATCTTAAATATCCGTTCAGTCTCTCTTGATGCTATTAACATGTTTGTCCTTCATTTAATATGCAGCTGGGAGGAGGTCTGAGATAAAAAATAAGAATTAATAGAAGGCTGAAACCAGTATATAACTCTGGATGTCCCTCACAAGCAAGCAATAAAAAAAGGAAAATGGCAAAACCAAAGAACCAGCTGATAGGATCTGCAGGTTAAATTCAAATCCTATAAATGTATTCTTCTCTGTATATATACATATTTACACTTACATATAAGACATATATACCAGCCTTTATAAGTCTACGTGATCCCAGGAGAACCTTACAAGAAGTTTGTGCATTGGGGTATAGATAGTTACAGCACTAAGCTGCACACTCAATAGCTCAGTCAACGAGACTGATTAAGCGCTTTTATTAAACCATTCCTATTTTACCACTGGATCCAGGAGCTTAAGCCATCAGGAAGGTAGCAGTACCTGTAACGCCAGGGGCAAAAGCATTTCTACTCACATATCGTGGTCTGTTGAAGCAGGTCTGCACTAGCACGTTCCGTAGTGCCCAGCTAAAAACGGATGGTAACGGGTAATGCTGCTGTAACTTTCTCTCCCAACGGTATCCATAATGTAAAAGATAGAGCAGATGTCTGCAAGCATTAGCTGATTGTAGTATCAGACTCCTAATTTGTAGGGAAAGTTGTAGCTAGAGGGGAGGCCCCATACCAGTTGCAACCACAGATCTGTTGCCTTTTGTTTTGGGGCTTTTTTCTAGGTTACCACTACCTGTGTCACAAGTTAATACGGCCTCCATCATCCTGGTACCCAGGGTCTTCCAGTTTGCAATTTTCCTATCTTCACAGCCACCTTGTGAGGTGAAGAGATTCTTATATTCCCATCTCCCCAGGGATAAGGAGACACGACCCATTGACTAGGATCACGGAGAAGATCTTGCTGCAGCCATTCATTGCCACTGTTGGCTCCTCTGATATTTATTTACCTCTGTATTTGATCTGAAATCTTCTTGGTTGTTGCCTTTTTTCCCATTTCTAGGGTTTCTTACCCTGTTTAAACTCGGCTTCAGCTGAACTACTCTTTGGGGTAACACCCCGAGCGAGAGATTGTCTGTGAAAGGGCTTCAGCCACACCTGAGCCTGTGCATTGGGAGGGATAAATGGAGGTGGTGTTCTAAACTCAGGCACAAGAGGCAGTAAGGGGCACAACGATCGTGAAATTCAGGACCTTGGGGGCTTTCTAAAAGCATAGTTGTGTCAATTTAATTAAACTGTGATTATCTTTCCTCTTTTTCTTCTTCTCCTCCCTTCACCCCTTATACTAGGCTTAGTTAAGACAACACAAAATTTTTGGTGGGAACTGTCTTGGCTTACATGAGACATCTATTGATTTAGCTCTGTCAGTTAGGAACAACGTTCTGCCAGCAGATCACCTTACCTACCATTTATTGAGATAATCTTTATCATAGAGATTATTTCATTCTATTTTCAAGTCTTTATGAGAAATGCACATATTTCATAATATTCTTTTTTTTTTTATTATTTCACCATTCTTTCCATCTTTATTGCTTGCTTCTACCAGCAAATATATTTTATTGTCCTCATTGCAAAGGAAATCACCCACTGTTTATTTTGGCTCATCTTCTGTAGGATCAATCATGCTGGCAGGATGACATCCAATGGCAGTGAAAGTGCAAGACATTTTTTCCAAGCCGCTTCTTTTCTGTTTGGATCCAGTTCCAAGTTTCTTAATGCCACAAAGAAAAGGTTATTAATATATTGTGATTCTTGGCACCTTCTGAACATGCTGTTGGTGCTGAACAAGTGACTTTCTTTCCACATGGCATGTGGAGTTTCAGGGCCAGGTTCTTACTCCTCTATGTACATGTCAGATGGATGTAAATATGATGAAGCCAAATAATGACGTGATTTTCCACAGTTTCTCGGGATTAGGTGCTGCATGACTGTGATGAGAAACCAGCTCACAATGTCTGCCTCATCTAACAAATGTTTCCAGTAGCACCAAGGTAAGAGGACGGGCAGAGAAGTGGCCGCGCTGAGCTCACTGGCACTGCTCTGTTTGTGAAGGCTTTGCTTCCTTACCCGTCCTGCTGCATCTATAACTTGTTTAACATACAGCAGGTCTCGTTATTCTGAATAGGAGTTGTTGAGAAACGAGTATTTTTGAAAATCTGCCTGTACATGCTTGATGAACATGCTCAAGGGAAATCAGACGTTTGAGATTTCTATTGAAATTCCTCATTGAACCCCGGAGACTTTTCTAAGCAGGAAGAACAGTTACTTCATGCAGAAAATATGTTTTCCATGTGCCTTGCTCTTTCTCCCCTGAATCTCTTTCTCAGTTGCTATGTGAGCATATTTTCACTGTATTTTTAACATATTTTAACTGTATTTTGCTGCCTAGAAGCCAGTGGTAGAGTAAGAAAACTGTATGGTTTTCCATGCCAAATCTGTCTGTGGTACTGTACCACTTGTGCAAAAAATTCAAATTACCACTGTTGGGGAATCCAAGGTAGGTGCTGGAAGTACTTGAATAACACCCCAGGAAAGTACCTAACTTCTGATACAGGTTCCAGCAACCAGCGTAGTTTTACACAGGATTTTTTGCCATCTAGCATAGATGGCAGGGTTTTTTTCAGGTAAGAAAGCATCTCAAGTTATAGATCATCTCTATTGTGCCACTTTCCATAAAGTCCGTATTTTAACTCATTTGGACTGATCATGATCCATGTAATGATTTTCCTCCTCCTGCAGTAATTACTGGGAGAAGGGGAAAGGAGGACATCTTTCTCATTGTGTGCTAGCACCAGTTAGTTTCCAGTATGACGCCTAGGCAAGCAGCGCGGTAGCAGAAAGTCTCCTTCTCCCTGTTGTGGCTACTGCTGTCCTCAGGATGTAATCCCAACCATTTTTCTCTAGTAAAAGTTTTGATACCTAGAGCAAGATCATTAACAGTCACTAATTCTGTGAAGGTATCAAAACAGCAAAAGTGATGCTGGATGTCGTTGTACAACAAGAAAAATGAGGAACTGTTCCTCTCCCCTGCCCTCCTCAAGAAGATGTGAGCCTTGCTTGTCTGGTCTCTGCACTGCAATTGCTGCTATCACCTTGTATTGACGAGGCTAAAATGATCAGAAGCATTCAGCTAGGAAAACATCTGTCTCCTGGCTTCATGTGTGGATCACTGACTCTGCATACCTGCCAGCTGCACCTTTCTTCAGCGCTTACCTGTCCTAATGGTGAGCTCAGTGGAAGGCAGGAGTCATTTCCAGCCCCATCCAAAGACTTAGATAACAGCAACAGAATAGTTGTGGAAGAATTACAGCATGTAATAGAAAACTCCATAATTTCATTCATTTTCAACCCATCTGTAGGTTATCGTAACAGGGTGCAATAGTCAGGGGGCTCTAGAAGTGGCTTTAAGACTTCATAGAAACAGTATTATTATCTACAAAACTCCATAGACCTTTGATGTCTCTAAAGCCCTAGCTTCCTCTGAGGTTGTTCTCCCCCTTCTGGAGAAGTCTTTCACAATGAAGAATTAGACAAGGATGTTTAATTTAGACCCCTTTGGAGTTAACTTTCAGCTGAGTTCCTCCTTCCTGCTGGCTGGTTTACATGATCTCGGGCTGAAGTCGTTGGAAGACTTTGCTTTTGATATAAACAGAGCTGGCATTTCAGCTTCAGAGTCTTGCATCTATTTCTAATGAAAACCTTGAACCACTTGACATATAACCTCTGCGTCTGGCCTACCACCTTTACCTGTTCAAAGGGCTTTTTATTTGCAAAGCCCAGCATATGAGTTCCCTGTTTGTTTTTTAATTCAAGCTGGCCTTGAAAAGTGATAAAACCAGACTGAAATAACAAAGCTACTTCCCTCGTTTTACTTGTAGATCTGAGAAATGTCTAAGCAAATGTCAGGCAGATTTAATTCAAAAAGAAAAATAGCCTTCTATCTTATGTGCCAAACTCCACTTTGAATAATAATGAATGGCTGAAATTGCTGATTAAAAGAAAAAAAAAAAGGAGGGAGAGTGGAGAGTAGGATCAGAAACTATTATTTGAAGTCAGCGATGCTAGACACAACCGGGAGCAGCTCTGCGTTGTTAAGAATGAGTGACAAAGTTAGATCTCCAAGTCTAGAGAATCGGTTGTATCGTGTGTCCTCTCCTGGGAGAAAAGGAGGGCACGGGCTGGACGTGCTGGCTGACCTGCACCCTGGTTGCCCAGTGAACCCCTTCGTTTTGGCCATGCGAAGTGCACTAGCACGTTGTGTTTCTGTTTTAGCAGATGAGTGGAAATGACGCACCAGGGTGACGGTGCCAGACGTACGGTGAGAAAAAACCCCTTTCTAGATAGTACTTCTGAAGCCGCTCTCATGACAGGCGTTTAAAAGCGATAAGAGTACAGCCGTCCTTTTCTTCTTTGCTGTTCTTGCCTGAGAAGGTCATCTTTCTCAGGGACAAATGAGGGAAACGTTTAATTACATTTCTGAGAAAAGCAATGAACTTTCTACGGTGCGTGTGTGTCTGAAAACTTGGAGGCGCGGAGCGGGGAAGGTCTTCTCGGTTACCCTGGTTATTCATTACATGTCTGCAGCTTGCCTAATTGAACTCCGAGAGGTTATCAGCTCGAACAAGAGTCATCAGGCAATACTGATTTTTTTTTTTTTTTTTTCCCCCTCAATGCCAGTGGCCCCAAATTGTTAATGTTTATTAACGGAAGAGCGTTAAAACAGGAGAAGAAAATCAATCTGTGAGCTAACAGGGGGAAAAGAACCCTGTCACTGTTAGCTCTCGGTATGCTATTAAGTGTTCATCAGAAGTATGCTGACAGTCTCTCTGCCTCATTCAGAAGAGCTTTTGTGATAAATGTAGTGTCCAGAGAAGATCCAAAGATAATGATAAAAAATAAAGACCATTTTCTTCCAGCTAATTGCATAGTCTAGGAAACTAGGTTATAACACTATCTGGGAATATTTTAGTTAGACAAATGCTTATTTTTTAACTGCCCTGTCTGGTTTTGCTGCTAGACATGTCAGAGGAAGAGATAAGAGCTATCTTTTAGTATGTTTTAATGGAAAGCCTATGGCTTAGATTGCCGTCATCACTCAGGTTAAATTGCAGTTAAGCGTGTGTGGCCAACTGGCTTTGGTCGTCCACGCCAATCCGAATTCAGGCTAATGGGATGATTTTGACATAGCGAGGGCTTGAGGACTGGCATGTTTTCAGAGCTTTATATTCTGCTTTAACTGCCACATTTCTCTCAGTATCAGTGGGTGTTGAGCAACTAAAACCAACCCTTAGTGACATGAAATTCTGTTCCTGAGTGTGATGGTAGATTTACAGCTTACTCCATACCATACCGAAAGGTTATATCCAGGGCATGATGTCTATCTGTAATCATCCAGAAATACAGACGCTGGGATTTCTTCACAGCTGCAATAACATTACTGTAAGATGTCATGTGTGGGACCACTCAAGTCAGCTCCATAGATCATACATAGTCCCTGGAGCAGGATGCCAGATCAGAGTCCTAATTCTGTCCCCTCAGGTCTGAGTGTGTTCAAACTTTCAGAAACCTCCCCCTGGGGAAGCCGGGGGGGAGAGGGAGGGTGAAAAATAAGCCTCGAGACGCTTGGTCCTCTCCTCTTTACCACTGTTACCTTCATTACTACGCCTCTCCCGGGAGAGCTGTTGGGTACAGTGTCCCTCTCCTCTCCTTTCTTCGTGCTTCAGCTTTGCGCTGGCTTCTGAAAGCTTTGTGCATTTGCTTACCTGTCTTGTTTCAGCAATTCCCTACCACCCCATGTGTGATCATGGTAAAAAGAAGTTCTGGAGAAGCTCACTTAATAGGTTTTTGTTTCTGTTTGGTGATTAATTTGTTCTGAACAGAAAAAAAAAAAAAATCTGGTTTTAAATAACTTTTGCTCCCTATTGGTTTTTAGACAAATGGCAGATTTATATTATGGGGAAAAGTCTCAGGGAAGAAAAATTGCAGTTTTCCATTATTTATGAAAATATTTTCCACAGCTTGTAGAGAAGTGACATAGGATAACAGAAGCTGAGTACCAAGGCCAGTGAAAATGTCTGAACCTGTTTAAACTTCCAGTGCCGGAAGGTCAGGCGGTAGAACAAACATGTGCTGCCCCATCAGGTCACTCCACAGGATTCCGTGCTGCTCATTTTGCTTTAAACTGCCTCTGACTGATGTGACTTCTGTTAAACGTGCTTCCCAAAGTTCAAGCTGACACCCACCTCCTACGAGTTGTATAAGGGGACTTCCTGAATTCTGGACTGGGCAAAATATTTCTGGATGGTGAGAAAATGCTTCTTTTTACATCTTAAAATGAGGGCTGAATCCTAGACTGGCTGCATGGATAAAGCTTTTCCATACGTTCATGGGCCTTACGCGTATGTTACTTAGAGAAAAACGTGATCTTCATTTGGAAGTGTCTAAAACACAAAATATCATGCAGGAAACATGGGGTTCAGACCCCCACAGAGGGAAGAGGGCAATGACATTGCATTTATCTCCCGTCACAGTCCTAAATCAATGCCATTTTGCGCAGCTTCTGCCACTTTGGCTGTCTGGATTTGACAGGTTTGAGGTTCCCTGCTTAGCTGTTCCCCCACACCAGCCATCCTTCCCCTTCTCCCCGGCTTTCCCCTCGGTGCGATGTGATTCCTGGCCAACAAAGCCTTTCGGGAGCTCTGTCAAATCGTGGCACGACTGACCGTTGCAGTCAGCCTTTCACCTAGCAGGAATGAACTCAGCTGGGGGGTCCCGATACCATCAAGTTGCAGCATTAATCCAGACCTGGGTGTGGCCTTGACTCCTTTCTCATGACTATGACATCTGATTATCTTACGCACGTGTTGCAAAGTGCCAATCTTTGTCTAGAGCCTGATGTACTTAACAGCTAGAAGAATGAAGGCGCTGCCAGCTACATCTGCTTCTCTCAGCCACACATGTGTATGTGGAAAATATGTTCTAAATCTCTGCTGAGAAAGTAGCAGTGCCCGAAAGTTAAAGGAGAGATCCTTTTAGCTTCAGCAGTTTTAATCAAAACCATTCAAAGCACCCAAAAGAAACATTACTCAATTCATTTTATTTTTACCTGAGTATTGGCACGCATCCACGGACTTGTCCTGAGCCCCGCTATGAACGGCTTTTGAATCTGGGAAGCAGGATGTGTTGAAGTAGTGTTTGGATCTGCAGTGACAGCACGTGTTCCGCTATGTACGAGCAGAGCTGAAAGGATCAGCAACCTAATGCTTGGTTCTCCTTGCACCAGACATGTGGGAAGATATTTTTGTTTGAATTTACCAGTGAGAGGGAGGAAATTTTGCTGAGATTCTGGGAAGCTTCTGCCTGGGACTTGAAAGGGTGACATTCTCTGGTAGACAAAAAGCAGAAACAGCAAGCTCTAAAGGAATTAAATCATCTTGGCTGGGATGAATTAAGGTTTACAGTGCAGATTCATCCCTGCTCGATGTACTCCAGGGGAGCCAAGCTGAGCACGTTCCACAGCTAGCGCGGTGCAGCGTCTCACTGCACAGACCAACAGGTAGACAGGGCTGGTCGTGCACTTTTCTCCTGTCTGCCCTCGGTTAAAGTGGGTGTCATTCCAGAGCTTACCAATGGGTGTGCGTTCGTGCTTCGGACTCCTCTCAGGTAGCATAATCGTTCTGGGATGGTTTCCAGCCGTTTCTGCAACAGCTTCTCCTCCTTTCCATGTAAAACAGCTTCATAGGTTGACTCTTCCTTCCTGTTGCTCCCACCAGTAGCTAAGTTCTGTGAACTATTGTGTGACTAAGGTTAAAAAATCCTTTCTGCAGGCTGGAAGGCATTTGTGAATATCTCTGACCGGGGGATATTGCTTCAGCCACTTTTTAGGAGGTCTTGAGAAATCAGACTGGAATTTCCAAATGTTTGTTGGGTGAAGAGTGATGGCCAGTGAGGTTACTGAGGGCAAAGATTGCTGCTCCCGGGAGCATCTGAGGACCTAAAGGTTAAATCCCCTCGCTGGCTGTAAAAGACCAAGAATGAAATCCCAACAGCTATACACAATGCCATCTTTCACAAGACTATTGTGCAAAACGAACCACTTTCACAGCGGGGCATCCTAGACTGCATTCTTCACTGGCAGTCATCTCCGAGTGGGCTCTGGCTCCCTTTCCCCTGCGCAGGACAGGCTGAAGGTGCTTTACACCTGCACCTGAAAGTGCCGTGGATTCTGAAGTGTATGTCGTGCTTCTGAAGGTGATGTAAAACACCAACACTTTTGACACAGAGACTAAAATATTCATACTGGGCTATTTGTCGTGACACTTTTACAGACCAGCTCTAGGCAACTTGCTGATATGGATTAAATTGTCATTTTTATTAGAATTCCCCTTTTCAGTGGTGTAAAATTTTTCCCTGAAAGGACTGTTTTGATAATACCGTTACTTCTCCTTTAACTCTGGCCAAGAGTTAATGTATGTGGAGAGTTCCAGCAAATATATTCCGATTTTTTTCTAGACTAGCTGAGGGTGAGAGGTCTGCCACAGGGAATAAGCAGCATGCGGTGTCTGCTCAGGGTGCTGGACTGAACGCCTCAGACAGGGGAAAGATGACTCCGAAGTAACATTTAATCTTCACAATCCCCAGACTTCTGGGAAACTCAAATTTAAAATCTTTCTGTTGCAACCGACTCCCATGCCTCTCTAGAGTGGGGTCATCCCTGCTGTTGTGTATCTAAAGGTCTTGTGATTTCACGCAGTTTGGGATATTAACCGGCACAGAATACGGTTCATGGCTTCGTGCCTTTTACAATTTGATGTGCAGATGGTAGCTTTGAATTTCAATGCTTCTGTGAATATTCAAAAGCCTGATAACATAATTTTGTTAACGTAGGATTGGGTGCTGTTGATAGCCTATGTTGGAGCATTTGAAAAAGAGCTGCTTGCTCATTAGGTTGATGAGAGGGACTACGTTAAGGTCTTACTCCTGAAGAAGATATTAATCAGCTTTCTAAGGCTGCAGACTCTTCACAGCCAGCTACCGCCTTATTACCTCCTTCCCAGATTTAGAGCAAGCCTCAAAATGCCACAGGAGAATTGATTCTGAGGAACTCAGTTTGGCTCCTGTGCAGCGTGCTGGAGCAGACAGCACACCCTGAGCATGTCATCTGCTCGCTGGCTGCCCAAGAGCCCCACCACCATCTGCCTCCAGCCAAGGACACGTGCAGGGGAAACAGCGGGCTGCGCAGAGCTGGCAGGCTTGGGCAGCCCCAGGACACTGCGCTCGGCGTCCTTGGAAAGTGTTTCCCTTTAAAAACATTCGGTGAAAGTCACTGTGGGAGAGAGAGTGCGTGAGCGAGCAAGTGAGCGCGCTCAGCAGAGACGGTGCATAAAGATGAACTCCTTGGAAAGAAAAGAGTCATGAGGGGTGTCTTGATTAGGAAGGTGCCGAGCCTTACCACACCCCCCACTTGGATTAACTTCCACAGAGACGTTCGTAACCATGTTCCTGGTACACATTACAGATTTCACTTTGGTCTGTGAATTTTGTAGAGTGGCTCTCTTTGTGGATTATCAAAGGCTGAAGTGATTTCCCCCATCATCATGATGTCGTTGGTATCCAAATACTGAGGTCAAGGCATCTCAGAAATAGCTGGGTGGATTAGCTTGACTTGTGGTTGTTGTCCAGCTGTACTTTGGGGTTTCAGGTGCTGCTGCTCATCTCCGTAGCTTCTGTCTGGTTTAACTTCACTAGCGCTAACACAGGTCCTAGTAAGCTGCAAGCTCCTAGAGTATTTTCACTCGGGGTTGAGTCTTCTGTTTAGCCAGGCTGGTTAGATACTGTCAGACTCTGAAGGCAGTGTGGATTTATGAACACTCCCGCACTCAGCCTCACATTGAAACAGTTTTTTCAGGTACAAGGGTCCTTCCAGACTAAAACCAGGTACAATCCAAAGGCATCTAATGTAATTGCTTAAGTCTATGTTGCTCTAATTATAGCTGAACAATATATTTTGCCATCTGATGGCAGTTCTCTTACAAATTGCTAGAATGAAGCTCGCTTCATTCAGAAGCAAATGTTTCCAGACGCTTTCCTGAAATGAAGCTCCGTCTTTGATTAAAAATAGATAAACAGCTGAAACAACTGGCTGAATTCTGGCTTGTGGCTGCTTTGTGCCATGATGTTTCTTTCCTCTTCCAAACACCAGCAGAAGTAAACCAAGGGCACATCTCCGTGTTTATACCGGCACTTCAAGCTTGGAGAGGCTTGTGAGCAAGGGTGGCTGGAGATGGCTGGGGTGAGCTGGCAGAGCGTGCACGTCACCGGCTGGGCAAACCCCGAAGGGATGCCTCGCTTCAGCCCTGCTGACTGCAGGGAAGGTACCAGGCTGGAAAACATCCTGTCCCGCCTTTAGGCTGTGCTGATGACCGTAAGATCATCACGTACTTTACTGAAAAAGGTTTTTTTTTTTTTAGTGCCCATTCTGAGCACTTTTGGTTCCCAGTGAACCAAGACCAGATAACCACAGTCCTCAGACTACGGCCAAGAAAATGCTTTCTTCCAAAAATGTGTGTTCTTCCTTGCAGTGGCTACCTCATCTTCCCTGAAAGGAACAGAGCTGAAGCTTAGTAGCCAGACACGTTTCTGAAGAAGGTGCTAGTTTTAAGAGTACTTTCCATAGCGGGCCTTGCTTTATGCATTAAACTGCACACAGTTCGCAACAACGGAATAAAATTCATTAAATCGCTCTCAATTTTTCACAGGGCTGGATGCTTCCCCACATCAGCCTCTGCATGACTGAAGAAGGGTAAAGCCTCTCCTTTTCCCCGCTCTTTTCCCCCTCCACTCTCCTCCCTCTCCCCACCTTTCCCCACTCTCCCCGGTTACAGAGTACTCAGATCTGCTTTCCCTTTTAGTGGAAGAAAAGGGCAAAGTTTTAGCCTATGAATTTTGCTGAATATAAAATGGAAGTCGCCCATGTGTGAAGAGCAGCCATGTGATATGTAAGTCGCGAAATCACAGACCGTGTCGGGCAGCCTGAATTTGTTGTGGCTTTGGAGCCAGGGGAGATTTCAGTAGCTGGGAGGAGAAGAGCAGCTGACCGTTGCTCCCAAAAGGAATCTGTGTTTTGGCCAGGGGACGGAGATGGTAGCCAAATTTCAGCAGAGGAGCAGGGGGCAGGCAGAAGTGGATTAATGATTGTAGAGACAGCCTGGCCAAGTTAAGGTCTTATTAGTCTGTTCCACTGAGGGTCATGGAAGTGGAAGCTCAAGAGCTAACGTGGCAACACCGTGACTAACTCATTTTCTTACTCTTTTTACGTAGGTTGTGGCTTGTTATTGTAGCCTCATAAAGTGTTTTGTGTGTTTATGTGGGTAAGGGCTGGCTCAAGAAACATTTCATGTGTGAATGACTGTGATTGCACGCTGCAGCGGGGGACCGAGCGGCAATCCGCAGCAGACACGTTTCCATATCTAGGTACAAATCTCTTGCACAGGAACATTAAACCTCTCTTTAGCTATCGGAGAAATCCGCATAAGCAAGTGTCTGCTTCAGAATGGTCCATATTGAGGCTAAGAGTCACAAACTGCAGAGTATACATTTAAGGCACACTTTAATACGAGGCTCAGTCGAACGCTTGCCGGTTGTAAGTTGGATCCTGACAAACTGTGCGCTTTGCCAGTGTCTCCAGCCTCGCTTCTTGGGAGAGAACAAGGAATTTCACTGAATTTGGTTTGGTTATTTACTTTGAAAACAGGCACCAACAAGTATTCATGCTCTTCACTCCTCCTTCTCTCTTTCTCCTTCTTTCTGAAAACAAACCAAGCCAGCAGCCCTTCTAGAATTTTTGGGCATTGTTAATCTTTATAGGAAGCTAAGCAAGCCTCAGCGCTGCCCCTATACTGGCTAAGTGTTAGTCTTGGCTACTGTTCACAACTATTTATTGCTGCCCTCTAAGTCCCCATAAATGCCCTAATTCTCTGAGGCCCGTGTGCCCCAAGGCTCCAGCCAGTGCTGCGAGCAGGGGCACGCTGCTCTGTGCTTCTGAGAAGCACGACGTTTATTCAGGCACCCATTTCTACAGTGGCAGATACCAGACGAGTTGATTTGTTTAACATGTTTTAGACATCCAGGGTAGCTGGTGACATAGCTGGCTGCTCACCACCAACTTTGTTCTTGGACAGGGAGCAAAGGCTATTATGGCAGCGCCTGGAGAAGTGAGATAACTCTGCACACAGCCAGACTCCATATTTTGATATCCATCTTGGAGGAGAAGACGGGAATGGAGACACCACGTCTTGGGCTGCTCAAGTGTTCACAGCCAGGCGCTGCCTGTGTGGCTTCTACAAGGTCTGCAGAAGAGAAAAAGGGAGGGAAAGGCCCCACATCTAAAATCTGTTTCTGTAGATCTGGTTATATGGAGTGACAAGGAAATTCCTTCCTCATAAAAGTGTATCCTTCCTTGCAGTGGCCACCTCAGCTTCCCTGAAAGGAAGAGACTTGGGAGTTAGTAGCCAGATATGTTTCTTAAGAAGGTGCTAGAGCTAACGGCAGTTTTAAGTACTTTCATAACACGCCCTGCTTTATGCATTGAAATGCAACAGTGGAATAAACTTCCTGAGCAGTCCTTCATCTCCGCACCACCACTGTTCCTAGAGACAAGGCCTTCTGTATCTAGGTCTGTTGGTTGGATGTGCAGAAACGCTTGTGTATAAAGTAATGTAAGACCAAGTGGAAGGCAGAGAGTGAGACCCCTCTGAAAAAAAAAACCCAAAAAAAACCACCCCCAGTCTCTCAGTGATTGCATTTGAGCTGTCTTAAAGCTCCCTGTAACTGTACGGAACTTGTCTCCAAGACCATTTTTGACCGGCTCCTGATAAGATAACATGCTGCATGCTGTGTTCAAAAGGATGATGTTTTCTCCCGAGTCAGCTTTTACAGAAGGAAATAGTTGCTCCCATTTTTCTCTTGGAGCAGCTCAGATGGAAGGAATGAGACTTTGGCAAGTCTGTAGAAAAGGGTGGGGTGTCTTACAGGGAAGGACACTAAAATGGAAAAAATTACTCGCTGGAATTGAAACGATTCCATTATCATTTGGATATGATATGACTTGGTAAATTCCTTCTGATTTCTTATTCCTGGGAATCGTTAAATTTCTCACTCTAGAGGAGAGAATTGTAAGACAGAGTTCCCTGAAAAGCCCCGAAAGGTCTTTACAGTAAAAGTAACCAAATCACAATGTTAGGTTTTAAATGATTGCTTTTGTTTGAGGGATTAAAGAAATGGTCACCCGGGAGGTTTCTCAGGTTTCCACTTTGAAGAAGGAATTCTTTGGTGGGTCTAATTTTTCTAATACATCAGCTGAAATGGGAACAATTAGTTCTGTCTTATACTGGCCATTAATGACAGTCTCCCTCTTCTGATCATAGATGCCTTTGTCACAGAAACGTGTGGATGTGTAAGAATGAACCCGCGATCCCCAACGACACATTACCCACTTGGGACACGTCTTCCTGTGCAGTGACAGCAGATGGGAGCCGCACCGGGTGAAAATGGCTATGAGGCGTGCCCACAGCAGGAACCGAGCAGGAGAAGCCCAATCTATAGAGAAGCCCCATTCTTCAGACACTTGCCTCCTGCGGGCTTGGGGTCAGCTGGCCAGAAGGCAGTGGGACTGACTTGGCGGTGTATAGTTTTGATCTTCAGTGGCATGGACTCCTCTGGTAACACTGGTTTCATCAACAGCATCTCGTGCTGACTGCCTTCCTTACGAGTTCTTCCCACCAGGATTTCTGAGACAGCTGCTTACACCAAGCTCAAAGCAACATAAAAGACTTCAGACTCAATAACAGAATGAATACCATGTCCTTTTCTAGGGGACAAAAGTCGAAGGAGCAATCCTTTATTACTTGATACGTAATTATTTTTCATTCTTTTAAAATGCAATGGAATTAAAATCTTCAGACCAGGAGAAGTTTGAAGCTTAATTAAAGAAGCTTTGAAGTGGAGTAGAAATGAGAAGCCAGGGAGCACAAGCATTTCAGTGCCAGTCCCCTAATAAAGAACATATGGTCAAATGATAAACTGATCTAAGGCTTCATGTAGCACTTGAATGTGGCCAAGCCCTAAGTATTCTCATAAAATGTTTTTAATGGGCTGTTATAGCTGGGGTGGCGGTGGGAAGGGAGTGAGAAGTTTTAGTTTTAGCCAATAGTTCCTGATCAATCCAGAAGAAAATCCAGTTTCTCCTTGTTCTGTGATTAATACTTTGGGTTTACCTATGTGAATTTTCTTCCGCACAGCAGAAGCAGCAACCGGGGTTCTCACCCTCAGTACGAATAAGCAGTGCTAACAATTTCTTTTGCCTCTTGTTTTGTATTGGTATCTGGTATCTGTCTCCTTAAATCAGACACATGTTGAGAATCCCAAGCAGCAGTTGCTAATGCAGCCCCTTGCGTAAAACGCAGACACAGAGTTGTAAACAATATGACGGAACAAATTACTGCAAGCAGCCTTCTGCATGAGCCAACCTGCAGCCACATGTGCATGCAAACGAGACACCATTGCGGGGTTCAGTCAGTGCTTATCTTTGCATCGTGTTTATACGCAGTCTATAGGTGACACCAAAAATAGAAGCTAACTTTGACTTGTGTTACTGTGTGTCATGGAGGATACTGGTGCAGTAGAGAAAAATAACCAGCTGGCTCTCTGACTCTGGAAACTGGCAAAGCAGACGTGATTTTCTGCTAATAAAGTGGAGGCCTCTGGAGTGGAAGAAGCCAAGGAAGAGCTGGCAGAGGCAGTATCTCCCCTGGGGGCTTGAGGAGTACAGCTGCCATTGTGACTTGGGCTTGCAGCCTCAGCGCTTCGTTACCAGTGAGTTAAAGTTATCCCATGGTGCCTCATTGCCTTTTGAAACAGCCCGTTCAGCAAACCCCTCACTTCTGGAGGGGTGGGAGAGTTAGATATTTCAGAGTCAAACCTCTGAAAACCCAGAGATAACAGAACTTTGGCACATGTCCAGTATTTTGAAGGCTACTGCTGCTCTTTCCCTGGAGCCAGCAGTAGCCAGTGATAACCTTCTGGTTAAGTTCACTGGACTAGCTTCTAGCTGTGGTGTTAGTCAGAAGAGAGCTGTGCTTATAGTGAAGCACAGCTTAGATGGGATGAGAAAAGATGTGGCTGGGCCATGTTTCTGTGCTGGATGGGAGAGCCCTGCTACCTCACCTGGCCATGTACGAGCAAATAGCCCTTGGTGCCTGCGAGGAGCTCTGGCATGCCTCCTTGCTGTGCTGCAGAGCACAGATGGTGGTGGTGGGTGGCAGCACTCAGTAAACCTCTTGCCCTGGGGAAATGGTCACAGCAAAATGAGAAACGAGCGTTCATGGCTAAGAAACTATTATAGTTAAAAATTGCATTGCTTCCTTTACCTGCCTCTCCTTCTCTACCCCCTGCCCTTTGACATTCAGTGTGTGCCGCTCAGAACTCACCAACCAAGAGGAATGATAGTCTTGTGCTGTATCCCAAAGTCTTGGCCATTTTATTCCAGAGTGGTTACAGAAACCAAAAAACATGGGAGAGGTGTGTCTCCTTCTCCATCAGCTATCGTTTCCAGTTACCCTTCCCTTGACCCAGCCCATTCATCTAAGCTATTTGCAAGTGAGATGCTGATGATGTTGTCTTGATCTCTTGATGTCTTCTGCTGCAAGCCCAAGTGATGGCACATCTTTTTTTAGGTATCCCAAAATGAGCAGTTTTCCAGGCCTAGGCACCTAGCCACTGCTGTGCCCTGACCTACTGAGCTGTGGCCCTTGTCCATCCAGGGGCCTCAGTGGTCTTTTTACTCAGGACGTGAATATTCAGGAAATAGCCCATCTCTCATAATCCATACTCTTGACGTGATCATCTCACCCATTCTGTCCTCTTCTTCCCTCATCTGCTCTCCCAAATCCTTTCTTGACTCCCATGTACTTTGATCTCCGGCCCCTTTCAGCAAACATCCATATATCTTCTTTATTTGTTTTTGAATTGGTTGAGCAACTGCTGGATTTTTTTGGTCACCCTTAGATCATATTTTTCAAAATAAAATGAAGCAGATAGCAGTGCTGTGCTTTTTTTATTCGTTTGGTTGTTTGTTCCACTTCCTGCCAAGAGTGAGATCTGGAGTGACAAAAGTTGGATTTAGATCAGGTTCATGAGGTTTTTTTGTGTCACCATGAGGTACCAGCTCACATGCAAAACTGGTAAGATAAGTGTTAGCGGTGCAGTTTGTGCATGTGTCAGATAATCTATCTGTTTTGTGAGTGTTGAGCAGGTGCAAGTTTAGGGAGCTGTGCTCTAGAGTCTTTGGTATAAACTCTTAAGTGCGTTACTCTTCTCAATTTTCACTGTCCAAAAAGAAAGCATGTGACAGGCTTGGGAAGGGGTGTCAAGCCATTAGGACTGTCTGAACAAGTTCAGAGGTGCAGTTTGATCTCAGAAAAGTCTGTTCAAACCTAACAGCCTTAAAGAAAACTCTTTGTTTTTGGGAGAAGGAAGCTGTGTGTATATGTGGCTCAAAGACCACAAAACCAAATCACTCCACATACACCTCTCATCCCTATTCACCGTAGAAGGTAAAGAAGGCTTCAGGACAGCCTGGATAACTGTAGTTTTCAGAGCTTAGAGAAGCACCCCTGAATATCACAAAACTAGGATTTTATTCTAATTGCAAGAAAATTGCATCACATGAGCAAAAAAATAGTCTCATTTCTTTTCTAGTAAGTCTGAGTAAAACCTTTCAATTCCCTACCCCTGCTCAACCTGAATGCTACGTAGTAGTTGGGTGGGCTTCATGCTGGTCTGTCTGGAAGGGTAGAAACTGAAAGAACAGCACCGGAAAGATGATTAACTGACCACTTCTTTAGAAAACTCACTACTTTTTTTAGAGAAGTGTGGGAGATGCTAATTTTAGAAGTACCAAGAGTTACGGGTGGGCAGCAGAAAACCATGAAGAAAAAATAAACCAACAGAAAAGTATTTAATAAATAACTGACATAATGCAATGGTGAATAAGTTGCAAAATATGTTTAGCTGAAGCTTACTCCTTGTTAAGAAAGTTATTATTTTGGTGATTTGGCATCTGATGAATTAGGAGAGCCCACTTGACTAGCATCCCGAGCCAAGTGGCTGGCAGGTGAGAGATGAGACCCGCCTGCCCTCAACTACAGAGTGACTCTGCAGAGAAATAGTATTTGAAACGTATGAAGTTTTATTTGGCTGCTGTGCACAGCCGTGCCTTTTAAACTATATAAACCTGGTCGAGGTAGGGGTCTACAGATGGGCAGAATTTTAGAGGTCGCGCTCCCCGTTAGAACAAGGTCATTATCTCAGTTTCTGGGACAATGCTAAAAACAAATGGTCTAGTAAATGTCAAATGTTAGATATCTGAGATCAGGAAATGAGGCTCAGCAATGGCTGGAACAGGTTACGTAAAGGTGAGAGACCTCCAGGTTGTCTCTCCACCGCACTTGCCAAAATGCCCTTACACAAAGCCTAAAGAACAGGACCTCCTCTGAGGTGATGCCTGTTGTAAAATCGTATCTTCTGATTTGACAGAGCTGCTTTCTGTCCCGTCTGCTGACTCTGCTGATGAGAAATGCATTTTTCCTGCTGCTGACAGTCAGCAGCTCTCTTGCAAACCACTGACTACCAGACTCTAACCAGGTTGACGTGGCAAACCCAAAAGAGCAGTGATGGTGCACAAGTACTCCTGAGGCCACCGCTCAGTCTGCAGCACCTCGTGACAGGTGGCCAGACAGAAGGACCTGGCTCTGGGACAGCAGTTCAGAGACCTGGCAGCAGGAGGAAGGGGTGCTGCTCGCAAACTTCATTGTCTCAGAATTACAGTATCCCAGAACATTGTTTTAAGAGTCACTTTTCAACACTGGGGCTTTGTTGCTTCTGGCCTCCATTACAAAGCCTGGTGGTTTGGGTTTGTTTCTTTTTAAGGCATTTAGAGAGAATGCACCTGCCACTGCCAGGCACTAGGAAGGCTCAGGATCTGGTTGGGGAGAGCCCAGCTCCTGTGCATCCATGCATAACCCCCAAACGTAGAAATGATGTCCTGGACAGTGCGCGTGAAATACCAGACCTCCCTCCAGGGTTGTCGGTGTGGTGCCAATCCTGTCAATGTCTTCAGAAACCAGAGCCATCACAAATGCCCCATTAGTCAAGGGTTAGCTAGTCCCACAGCTGTCACCACGAGTACCCTGTCCTGGGCTCGCTCTGTATAGGATTCTCTTGCCAACATGAGTGTTACAGGGAGAAGGGGACAGTGGGGTGGCAGGACCATCTGCTTACTTTCAAGGACCAAATCAGGGCCAGAAAGTAATTACAAGTGTGTTATGGGGAAGATGTAGCACAGGGCCGTTTTGCCTAAGAGAGTCTGGACCAAGCTGTGCCTGTAGCTACACTTAAATTAACTGTGACGAGCTTTATCTTCAGTGATGATACTCTGAGGTTACCCTGTCTGAAAGAGGTAAATGTAACTTCAATTTCTACAATGTTCTGTGGTCACATTGAAGATATCCTTTTCTGGATGTGTACATAAAGCTTCACAACAAAAATCCAACGTACAAACTCACATTATAGAGCCATGGAAATTAAAGCCTGGATATTGCAAACTGGATGTCAAAAACAGAAGCCAGGCTTTCAAAACCGTTGAGCCACTTACTGAAGGCAGTGGGTGAGCTCAGTACTTTTGCTTCCTGACCTACACACCTCTGATTTATGTATTGAAAGACATTTTCCTCAATTTCAGCCTAAATCACAATGTTTTCAGGGGGAAATGTGCTCACTCAGTGACACTTGTAATTCTAATCGTACAGCTCATACCCCTCTTGAAGCTATGGGAAACCTGCAATAATAACGCAAACCACCAAATACAGAAGTTTGAATTTTCTCACGGGTGTCGTTCTCACAAAGACGAGAATTTAAAAAAGAAGAAAACAAAATTCTAGCGAGAATTGTTTTGCTAAAGATTTACCACTTGTTTCTTTGGGAAGGACCTTCATTTCAAAAACCTAAACATTTTACTTTTTGACAAAATAAAATATATATAAGTTCTAAAGAAATTTAATTTTAAAAGCTTTGAAAGGAAGTTTTTCTAAGTTTTGCAGAATTCGTCATAGCAAATAAACTTTGCGCTCTCACCCCTATGTGCCCGTTCGCCTCATCTCTATAAAAGACAACTAAAGTACAGTTTTATGCTGTACGCTATCGTTCTGGTGCATAAGTATTTCTGCTATCCCATAGAAAGTATACAATCAGGTTGTTTTACATAACATCCTTGGGTTTTACTGCTTGTAAGCCTGAACTGAAGATAGTAGACACTATTTTGTTTTTGAGTTGCTATAAATTTTGACGTTTGTCTAAAGGCATAATTCATGTAGTGCTGTAGGACTGTTGTTTGAATTCCAGCAGGAAAAATGTCTTGTTTTGAAAGAAAGGTTTGTTTAAATTCACAAATCTAATATAAGAAGCCAGATAATAAAGCCAAAAAAGGGAACAAAAACAATTCTTACAAGGCAGACCTCTAAGCTTTGAATTGCCTGATGTATGAGCTGTCAGAAATCCAAAGTTCACCATGTGCAGAGAAATGTTTTGCAAAATCCCTAAGTTAGGGCTTTCTTGGCAGGATGTATTTCCTGAGCAGCATTTTGAAAAATTTAATTGCTTACAATTGTAAAAAGCTCTCAGAATGGTGCCTTTCTGCAGTAGAAGTAGAAATGCCATGTCGGGGTCTATTTTCAACATTTTGCTTGTGCTGGTGTAATCACTATTTCTTTTTCGTTTCTAGAGCTAATAAAGGTATCTACCCTTTTGGTTCAGCTGCGATACGTGAACTTCCTGAACACTCTCATGTGTCAAAATTACTGGGTATTTAGGAGGTAGAATACAGCGTCTAGATCCATCACTAGAGAGATGATCACTAGTTACTCAGTATAGTAGGCTAAGGTGAGTGGTGACTGACTCACAGTAACGTGAGAAACAGTTACAGGTTTTAAGGCTCTATGTCCACATGCGCTGAAGACACCTTCAAGTTTTGCTAACACCATTTATTTGTGTAGTAGGTGCAGACCAAGCCAGGAAGGGAAGTATCAAGCACTAAGAATACTTTAAACCCAATCCTGTGTCTTAAATCAACTTCTGATTAGAGATTTGCTTTAACAGGACCCACAACATTTATGACAAACACCTTTGGTCTGATCATGGTTTTTCTGAACTCCTTATGGCAGTTCCCCGCGGAGGGAAGGGTTGTGGAAGAGAGGGACTGGTCTTAAGAGGTCCCAGCCCACCCCAAAGCTGCACTTAGATGCAGCGTGGCCTGAGCTGGTCTCTGAAGATGGTTAACCCACACTTCCCTTCACCTGCCCTAAGTCTCTCAAGATCACAACCAGCTGTATGCAGATGAGAAACGTGGAGAGCAGGGACTACAAAGAGAAAAAACTCAGCTGGTGCCTTTTTAAGAGGAAGGGAAAAGAAGTGATAGCACAAGAACAGGAGGAAGACCTGGCAGCGAAGAAGCAGCAGGTAGGCAGTGCTTCTTTGCCACTGCTTCTTCCAGGTATGTTCTGTGAGCTACTGAGGTGGTCCTGCAGCTTTGTGGTAGCTGAGCTTATGCAAAGATCAAGGTCCCCAGCAAAACGTGCCTGACGCTTCTCTGGCAAAGAGAAGATGGATTTCAGCAACGTATTCTTGTGGAATCCTGCACTTTTTGAGATGCACGTGATCTTTCTACTGGATTTAGAAGATTTACGTATTCCAGCTTTCCAGTAAGTGCAAAGTTGGCTGTTAAGAAATAGGGATAAAGCTGCGGTGAGTGCAAGTTAGCTCAGTGCACAGAGCAGCTAGTGGCTTACTCCTGTTTCTAGCTTTGTGCAAATTCTTCAGTATACCACAGGGCTAGAAGTGATGTCCTAAGTAGCAAACTCGTGGTTGTGAGAGCAGCTATTCCCTCTAATCCTAGGGAATGCTAGGTCAAGCTCTGTCTCAAAAATAATTAAATCTTTTACATTCCCTTCTCCCAGTGGCATGACTGTTTCATGACTCTCTGCTCAGCTGGTTAGAAACCTTATTTCCCAGCTGAGAAGTAGTTAGGACTAAATTATACTCAGTCTGACTTGAACATTTAGGGGAAATCCAGGACATAGGGTGTATTCCGTGCGTGAGATGGACTGTAATTGCACTGATGGAGCTGCTAAGGAGGTCTGCTCAGTGGACAGACTCCACTGCTTGGAGAAGGGTGGTGCCCTTGTGAAAGAAATATTTCTCCATATTATCAAAGTAGAAGTCCACAGCTCAGCGGGTTCCAGTGGATGGTGAGGGTAGGGGAGAGTCTCATCTTCTAAGCCAAACTTGTGAGACTCACAAATATCTTTTGTCTCTTGAGTTCAAGGAACAATAGGCTTCGCTTTCTCAGCTTCAGCTCTGTTCACTGGAACAAGTATTGGTTCCCAGGGGGGAGATCTGAAGCTAAGTAAAACAAGCTGTGCACAATTACTGCTTTCTGAAAAGCAGGAGGAGCTGGGCCAGTACAAATGGTAAGGTTCGGGTCTCAGAGGATTTTTTCAGAGCAGCACTGAAGGGCAAACCCCACATCCCTAATTCAGCTAAACATCTCCGTGTCACATCTGACAAAAAAAAAAAAGACTGAACAACTCGTCCTAGGAACTACAGTTGCTTCTTGAATCCCTTTTCAAAAAAGAAAAAAAATCTCAGAAACCGCATTTTCTACTACATCTCTTCTCGCCAGAGAGGGTTTCACGGAGCATAAATAGTATATAGCAAGTCGGTGGTGTTTGAGGATCAAGCAACACCCTGCGCGCACCCATGTTTTCCCTACACTTGCATGTTCTTCCAGGTTTGCAAGTTCTGCATCTCTTCAATGGTTCCTGCTCCAGCTTCCTGCCCTGTGCCTGAAGACCAAGAACAGCCACCCAAGTGTGTTTAGGAGATTGTTACGGTGGACGTCTTGGCTAGCTGTCCTCCTCACGGAGCCAGGCGCATTTCATGAAAGGGCAGGTTCTCCGATGGCCTCCTGTGTGCTTGCAGTGGCCGTGTTGAAGGCAGTGGTTTCCCATCCGCTCCCCAACCTCTTTTTGAACTGCTGACGACTGACTTCGCTGTCCTTCGAGAGCCTGCGCAGCACTAAGAGAGGGCAGCAGACAGGCTTCCAGATGGAGCTGCCCTGCGCGTGCCTGTTGTCACCAGCTGAGCAAATAGCGGTGTCAGGGACACAGGAGCCAGAAGACGGTGCAGATCCCACTCTGAACGATGTGGCACTGGGGGGCTGAGAGGTGTGAGGAAGCAGGGAGAGTGCAGCGGAGGGGTTGTCACCCCAATTAGCTTACGCTTCTGCACGCAATGGGGACATGCTATTGTGAGGTCAGATACGCTCCTCACCACTTCCCAGGATGGCTCCTAATCCACACGTTCTGCTGTATTTCTCTCTCCTCCTCCTGACCAGCCAAGGCAGCAGTAGCAGCTCCCTGTATCTCTTTGTAAATGACAGCTGGGCCAAGAAACATCTTCATGGAGGCAAATACGCTTGTTCTTCTCACACTGCCCATCTCTGCAGGCAATGTTTCAGGCTCTCTGTGAGCTGGGATCCATCCGAGAGGCTGTCTGTATTCAGCCTGCTACTGCGGTGGAGCTGCCCGTTTGGACGTTTGCGAGGTGTCCCCTGCTCTGCTGCCACCCTTGCTTTGTTCTCAGAGAGCGCTGCTGGGGCTCTCAGACTTGGTGTGAGGTTTATATCTAGCTGGAAGGTGTTCTTGCTCTCCTCCGCTCCTGCCTATTCTTCACCTACCCTCACTGTCAATGCAGATGGGTTTTGTTCTTCCTTGCCTGGCATGGCTGGCTTTCAAGAACAGGGCTGATGTGCTGTGTCTTGAGGTTCTGTGATGTTAATAATTGCTGCCCAACATCCTTGCACTTTTGAGGGGAAAAATTAAGGGGGGGGGGGGGGTGGAGGGTGTTGGCCCTTGAGGTAATGTTAGTGTTTGAAGTTAAATCATGTAACTCTACACTTGTCAAAACACAGATCTGTGTTTACTGAGTATCTCCTTTAGTGCAGTTCTTAAAAGGCCTCTTCTTCCAGTCAAGCTGCCAGGGATAATTTCAAGATACGCTCAGAGCCCTAGATGAAAATACTGCTGATGAATAATGCCCTCACAGAGCCTCTGATGGATAGCGAGTTAAACTGAGTAGTTAGACTACTTTGTACAGTTCAGAGGTTCCTATTCATGACACTACTTACTGCTTTGTTGCTTAGTTGTGGCATTTAAAAAAAGACCAAAAGAAGTTCCCCAACTTGTTAGCATAGTTATTAGGCTTTTGAAGATAAATGAAGCAAACTCTGAAAATGCAGTAAAGAGCTGTCTCACGTGAGGCAAACACTGACACAGTAACCTGCCTGCTTATTCCGTATTCAAAGCACAGCGCACATTCACACAAAACCTTCCTGCAGCTTACTGGAGCAGCAGCTTACAAGAGGATGGAATATTTTATAAGAAGGATCTAAAGAAAATGAGAAGAGAGTACATGACCATGCCATGGTTAGTGATAACTGCTCCCCCCAGCTCCATGCTGATCTTCAAAGCAAATAGCTAAGCCCTTCCAGCAAAAATAAGCACAATTGCTGAACAAGTGCATGCCTTGGAGTCCGCTGTTCCAGTTACAGCAAGCATCCTTCCTTAAGTTGTATTATTTCATTGTGATGCTTAGAATTGTGCCTTTGTTTCTGAGAACTGCAGTAATTGTGGTTTCAGAATTATTTGATCTTTTTGTTAATAATTGCAACAATTATTTAATCTGTCCAATTCATCTCTAGCCTTCTCCAGCAAAGAGGAGCGAGGGACATCCCCCCGCCCCCCCCAACCTGGGTCTGGGTGAAAACCTTTCCCTATGTCAGGGGAGGAGCAGCCTCACAACTCTTCTGATGGAGAAGGAGCTGAACCCGAGTCTGCCCCAGGACAGACAAATTCTCAGCCTGCTGAATTACTGCTTAAAAAGGGTCTGGGAACATCACCACCATGCCCACCATGTCCCACTTTGCTTCTAGCTGTGCTTAGAGCAAACCATGAGAGGGAGGGATGCGAGGGTGGTAGGTACGAGGTCTTGGTGAGACATGAGCTTGAGTGAGGAGTTAGTTGGTGGTGACATCAGGCACTGGGTGCAGCAGCCGAGGTAGTTTTCATGGCTAAATCAGTTACCTTGTGTCAGCTGGGCTGCCGATTACCCCCAAAATACAAGGCAAAAATGTGTGACCCAGTATCAATTTGCTTTGCCGAGGAGGGGTGCCCGCTGCTAAGGCGGATCAACTGAGAATAATCTTCACCAAGCATCTTCCCCCTCACGCTTTCAATGGGTTATGCTAAACTTATTCACAGATGAAAACTGAAATTAGTCTTTTTTGCATGCAGCCTCTTAAAAATGGACCTTTTGTACAGAGAAATTACTCTTCCCCCGTGTTAAGGAATTCCTTTTTTGGATACGGGATTTTTTAAAAATTCTTGCCAATATAATATATATACTCTCTGTAAATCTGAACCTCCAGAATGTAATCATGCTGAAGCCAGGACAGTTCTCTTTTGAGTCCCCATAGTTTAGCAAGAGATGTCACGTCCTGTAGCAGATCCCAGCTTCTCCTGCTCTGTACTTTAACCGCTGAGGCCATAGCTTCCCCCGTGCTGCTCCCGGCGTTGCAGCAGGAGGCTGGGCCGTGAACCACACTGTAAATTGATTTTTAAAAAGGGCAGGGGAGTGGGGTGAGGGAGGGCAGAAAACCACCCAGCAAAACCCTCTATGTTTTTGCCTCCTGGAACTAGAGTTGCGTCCTTCTATACAAAGTGGATGTCCCATGGGCAGCAGAGTTGTTTCAATTCAGTGACTTTTTACAACCATCCCGGGCTCACTTTGCATAGAGCACAAGAAGAAACTAGGGATTTGAGGAGTGAGGCAACAAAGAATTAGCGAGGAGGTCACAAAATCTGAAATGAAATGTCATTGTGGGAAAACGATCAAAGCGTGCGCCCAGGGCAGAAGGACGTGGACCGCCTGAAACAGCTGTGCGATTCTTTAGGGACTCAGTGGAGTTTTTGCTGAATCTGTGTTGCAATTGTTCGTGGCTCATGCTTTGTAAATCCATAGCTTGCTCTAACTTGCAGTGGTGTGAACTTGATGAACTGCTGCTTGGGTCATTTGATACTTATTCTAGTAATTTAAACTTGGGATTCCCCCCCCCCCAATAAAATACAACTGAAAAGCAACACTCCAGACTCTTCTACAATACAAACTTAATCCCATAGATCTAAAGATCAGACCTGAATAACGAACATAGGAGAATATACTTGAAGAGATTAAAAGGATTAAATAAATACCTTTCTACAGAAATAACGTTTTTAAATGTTGTGGAATGTGATAGAAAACTGAGGTGCAGCAGGGTATTTGTGACCATCAAAGGAGTGCAGTTCAAAGGGCTTAAGTGCATTCTGGAGGAGTTTTTGAATGGGAAATTTGCAGGTCACCTTCCTGTTAGTGCTGTGGGCTCCCCTGCTTTCTCCTTGTCAGCTGTTGAAAGGGTGGCTCCTGTTCCCAGATCGCTGAGTGTGCTTGATTTGGGCCCCTGCTCCAGTTTCCCAGCTGTTACTCGAAGGCCATTCTGAGGTTTGGAGTATCTCCTCTGCCTCGCTCGTTGCGTCCACAAAGGCCTCCAAGAAAACTAGGAGATTCGCCAAAGCATACAGCGTCAGGGGGAGTCCCCCAAACCATGGCTGCCCTTGCAGAAACAGCAAGCTTGGCAACTGCAGCCTGGTAGTCCTGGGAAGCAGAGTTGGTTTTTTTATCCAGAGAATCAAGAGCTGCACCGTGAGTCGTTTTTTGCATGGGTCGGACTTGCGACTTGTCTCGCTCGTGTCAGTGGCTCCCTATCTGCAGGGTCCGAATAGCTCAGCCTGAAAAATGCCAGCCACGGCGTTACACTCGCTGTTGAACCCTCCCCTCGTTTCTCTCGGAGCCCACAATTGCTCCCGTCCCTGCCAGAAGGTTGAACATTTATTGGACGAAACACAATGGAGAAAAACAGGGAGAAGAATGCAGTGATGTTGTTCTGCAGCAGGACTTCTGATGTGTTAGACATCCCAAAACCTCCATGGATAGGCACGCTGTCTTTCGGATGGCAGTCTTACAGTGTATTAGGGTTTGGGAGCTTTATAAGCTGAAGGGCAAAAATAGAGGGATTCACCACAATATGAAAATAGTCACCATTCTCTTCTCATTCAGTCATAGGATTAGTTCAGAAGACACCGAGTGATGTCCATCAGATGAACAGTTGTTGGCCCTGTCCTAGGATCACTCCCTGTGTTAATTATCAGTAGTCAGGCTGCGTTGTGCTTATAGCAGATGTACGTGTCCTCTGAAGATGGCTGTTATTTGTCCCCCCTTGGATTGCATTTGATGCATTGTTCCAGTTTCCGCTTTTGAAACTATTAGAAAAGCTAAAATGTGATCCCTTCCTGCCTGCTGTATCACCTAGCTGGGTTCTTGCCCAAGCAGTGCTAGCCTGTTCCATCTGCCCATGGTGGTTACTAGGTGTGTGCATTTCACGTGTCATCTTCTTGCATTTATTCAGGTACAAAAGACTCATGGTAACCCTTATAACTATTAGTAAACCAGACCTTTTAGTGATTACCACTGTACTGGTATGGAAGACCATCCACTGTCATCTTCCAAAGCCTCTTGTGATCTGAGAGATGGTGTTCCTCCCTCCTTTTAGGGAACTTTTTAACTTCATCCACTCCTGTTAGCTAGATCCTATTTTTTTTATGTTTACTGACTCCTCCTACAGCCCAGTTACCTCTTACTCATCATTTAGCTGAGTTTTATGTTATACACACACCTTTTTTTCCTCCCTAAACAATACTGCACAACTATTTGATATTTCTGGGTGGGCCTTCTGTGTTTTATAGCATGAGAAAACAGGCCATCTAAATATCATAGTAATTAGTGCTGCAGCATTTCTTACATAAAAACCTGCGTTTGAGGCTCATGGGATGGCATGCACCTTGGAACATTTAAAACTTTAAGGCATTAAGATATTCCTAATTTTAAGTTAAATGAAGTTGTTCATTCATGGAGCCTTATCTTCAGTTTTAAAAGCCACTAGGTTTTGAGAAATCTCGTCTCCTCCACGAATCTGTTCATTCTTGAGCTCTGTGGCTCATTTTTAAACTTCTTCTGGATGCTATTGGTGAAAATGAGGAGAATGTTTACAGGAAAGCCAGAACAGAAATTTTAACGTTTGAGTGTGCTCTTAAGAACTAGAATAGGAAGCTCAGGACAAACTGTTTTCTCAGTTGCGATTCAGAGTGGGCTAGAATAAACCCCTTTTATTCTTTTGCAGTACCCTGCATTGAGGCAGTTCCCGATCCCAGCCCACGTATGCTTGAGTTGGGAAGAGTGACAGTATGGAGCAAGGCTGGGAACTCCCTTAGCTGGCACCAACTCCACAGGACAAGGCCCATGGATTGGTGCTCTGAATTACCACCTACCCATGGGCATGTTGGTTTATGTTCTGGCTACTTTCTGCCTCCCTAAAGCCAGAAGGGAGTGCGTGTCACCATCCATGTCTCAGATGTTTGGAGGATTAAATAGCTCATACTACTTCAGGCCAAGATTTCTCAAAGCCTAGTGGCTTTTAAAACTGAAAATAATAAGTGTAGCGTGTTTGACAGTGATTGTATTGAAAGAAATAGAATTACATTCCCTTCCAGCAGCCTGGACGGGATTGGAAAAACCCTACACTTCCTGGCCATTTCAGCTTTTGTGGGTGGTATTTACTGTCACTGTTTGCCCCGTTTCTGAACCTGTTTAGAGGGATGAAAGTAGAAAAAATATCCTGCATGAGCTTTTAACCAGAGAAATACAAGCCTCTTTAAAACAGATTAACCTGATGTATGTAAAATTTCAGAAAAATACAAAGATTTTTGGCATGCTGTGCAAAAGAGTGGAATTACTGTTAACACCTTTCACCCAACCCTGAAAAGTGTGCTTTGTTATATGCTGTCTACTGATGACCAAAATATCCACCTTCAAAAATGAATTTTTCCACCTCTAATGAGAACAGTGACCAGAATTGCCCCAGAACTCTCCTTGTTCCCATGCTCATCCTTCTTACTGCATCCAAACCAAAGATATTAATAAGGATTAAATCCAAGTCAAGTTAAAACCCCAGTTGTTTCTTTTTAGCCATGTGTTGTTGAATTAATTGGTGAGACTACTTTCTCTTTTTCATCCTTACTACTTTTTTTTTATCATCCGGTTGAGCTGTGCTTGTACTTGTGAGCAAAGCCCCAGAGTGGAAAACATAATCCTCAAGGTGCTGGAGAAATTTGAGATTGCAAGACCATTCTTGTTTTCCACGCAAACCCTGCTATAAAGCACATGATCAAATGTCTGGATGTATTCTCTTTTGACAATGAGATAAACGTTTTTTTCTTTCAAATAATGAAAGAGATGATTAATATTTTGCTTAGTAAAAAAAAAAAAAAAAAATCTACCTGGCTTACCAAGCAGCAGAACAAGCTGTTTGCCCTTGCAGGGGAAGGGAATACGTAGATCACATTTTTCTTTTCCACCTGCTGCCTTTACTTTGGTGGAAGGTATGTTCAGGTGAAAAAGTAGTCCAGTGTTTGGTCTTCCAGTTCCTGGAGTGGAGAAGCATTTCAGTGATGTCTCACTGAGAGGAGTGGGCGTGAAGAAAAAGAGTGGTCTTAAATGCCTGATTTTTATATTTTTGTGTTAGCATATTTGGGAGCATTTCTGTTAGAAATGTAAGCGCATCCCTAAAGTAGAGCAATTTTATTGAGTGTAAAAATGAGCCAAGTAACTACTTCGAAGCAGTGCTGGAGTCATCTTAATGCAGGGCAATAATATGCACCTTTGGAGTACAAAATCCGGAGTCTAAAAAAATAAAAGGAGAGAAAGTTTTTTGGGAAATGTTTCCTCGTCAAAATAGCTGTCCTTCGTCTTTGCTCTGCATCTCCTGAAGAGCAAAGGCATGAGAGATTCGCGAGAGTGATCAGCAGAGGAGGAGCAGCAGCCACATAGGGTGGGCGAGGGCTGAGGTCCTGCGATGTGACCTGGCAGTGCCGTGAAGCTTGACACCAGTTGAGAGCGGGATGTTCCCACCGGAGGGGAAGCAGCCGGCTGTCCTAGCCGGTCCTCAGCAGAAAATCAGGAAAGGAAGTTCACATGTTTACTGCTATTCTTTCGAAAAGGAGCAGCTGGTATTACGCGTTTTCTGTTTATCTTCTTCGTGTCCTTTTCTATTGATTCTTTAAACATCCTTTGTACAGCTGCCCAGTATATCCTGTGCAAGCGAGAAAGATTAGCTCATCCGAGCGCCGAACAGTTTAATTTTCCCAGGTTTCTAGGAAGGTGCTGGAGCCAGTGGTTATTAGTGGCTCATAACATTTGAATTCATCTGTTACTGCCAGTCAGAGATCAACAGACAGATTACACAATGAAACAACTCGTTTCAAGCAAATTTAAGCTTCTAAATACCTTTTCCAGGCTTCAGCTGTGTCTCGGCTTGCGTTTGCAATAGGCGTTGCCATCTCAAACGAACTGCAAATCTGTGATACTTTATGGAACACCGGATGATTGAGGAGGGAAGATGCACCTGAATACAATGCGTGGCAGGGGTCTTAGATACACAAGGTCGTCTCCCTGTGTGTGTATCTACTTCTTGCTTGCTGGGGATCTTGCCAGTTAAAATAATAAAGAGAGAGAGAAAGTACCATGCCTGGACAGTTCATTATGCCATTAAATTTACTAGAATTTTTTTTTTTTTTTGTGACTGACATTTTACAGATTTTATGGAAAAAACAAAGTCTTTGTCATCTCCATGGTTCTAAGAATAATTTGGTGATTTAACTCCTTGGAAATAGCTTTTCTTTTTCATCTGCTCATTTCCCCACTCTATGAGAGAGTGTGTTTTCAAAAATATTCCAAGAAATGAAGCAATACAGGACAAATGACTGAGGTTTTGGAATGTAACGATGTATTTCTTTGGGAATCCTTGAAGCAGATGAAGTGATAGACAGAAATATTTCATTGTAGCTTCAGCCTGGAGAACTTGTTCTTTCAGAGCAGCTGGAGCATTGGCACAAGCTCCCATGTTATGCTTTTCCTTTAATCCATGCAGGATTCCCCCTCCCAATTATTCCATTCTTTGGCTTAAAATGAAAATAAGCAAATCCACTACACACCTAGAAAAATATAAAGCTCCGGTCCTTGCCTCATGCAAGCTTCTCTTCACATTCATAACACTAAACTAATTGGCTCCAACTAAGAATGCAGCCTTTAATCCCTTGTCCAACTACTAAAATGTAACAATCAAAATTATTTATTGTCTAAGGTTCAGATGGACTTAAGTGCAAATGTACCATAAATCCTTTGTCTTTTTTTAAATCCAGCCAGCAGTCTCTCTCCTTCCAAGTTTTAAACTCATCTTGTTTTCGTGGATTACGGCTGACAAGGAAGTTAGTTTTCCAGCTGGGAGGCAGGTTCCATGTTCTCTTCCTAAATATTTTCCATGTCTCTCGGTGTGTACTTTATAACAACTTTGTCCGAGTAAAAACACCATGGAACAGTGTAGTCATGCAACCTGCCTGAGGTTAGATTAGTTTCAGGGATTTCTTGCCCAAACTATGTACCACAGGTGAGAACCTTTCATCCCAAATGAAGGACCTAACTTCATTTCAACGTTTTGCTCTTCATACCTGCATGTTCCCCACTGCCAGTAGAAAGCCATGACTTTGGAGGAGACTAGAAGCCTGCCTAAACCAATCATGACCAGGTTACTGATCCTCCAAAGCCTGGATCGTTTTGTGGGATAGAGTTTAAACAGCAGACATTAATACAGCTGGTGCTCTGCAAATACAGAGGAAACGTGTGAAACTCTGTTCACCGTTGTTCATTATTAGTGGTCAAGTTTAGTGAGACTCGGCAGTGTTAGGTTAGCATTTGGACTCGGTGATCTGAGAAGTCTTTTCCAACCCGAACGATTCTTACGATTCTATGAGCCTGTCTGTGTCAGCGGTTTTTTGCACCTCTGCCAGTTAGCATTTGAAGTCAAACATGCCTAATCGGGCTTATTCGAGGTAGGAAAGATGACAATAAGGTATCGAAGAGAACAGATCCATGGAAAAGTGATGATCATGGAAAACATGATGAGTGGAAGGGAAGCAATTCATAACAGAAAGGGATTAGAGACCTTTCCTTTCTTTTCTCTTTCTCCTTCCAGAAAGAGGGAGAGCGTGTCCTTCACATTTTCTATGCACCGCAGTTTTTTCCATTTCAAGGCCAAAAAGGATCATTGCAGTAAGTCAGTCTGATTTCCTTTGTAGCATTAGCCATAAAACTTCCCCAGATTAAGCCTTGATCAAAACCATGTGTGGGGGAGAGGGCAAAAGGAGCCATGCAACGAAAAATAAGCCGTTCCTTCTAGGCAAAACGTGTGTGGTTTGTGTAGTTGGCACATCCTAACACTTGAATTTGGTGCAACTGTGGAGCCCTGGCAGGGGAGCTGTCACTCGGTCAGGATGGTGGCCATGTGAGGCAGTGAGACAGGAGGTGGCAAGGTAAGGGATGGTTGGCAGGGGTGCAGCCACCTGAGGCAGGGTTGTCTCTTCCTCGGCATGTGTGTGCATAGGTCTGTTTATGGACAAGGGCAACAAGGGTTGTCCCAGGTATGAGATGTCTTCGGTACAGGGAAGAGTACATAGACTAGGACTTCTCAGGTTTGATGAAAGAGATGATGTGGGACGGCAGGTCTGTGAATTCACGTATGGTGCAGAGAAAGTGAGGGTGGATCCCTTAACCATTTCCATAGTTTAATATTTCCGTATTAAACTAAAAAACTTGAAGTGAAATTATGGTGCAGCAGCTTTAGACAAAAGTGAAGGATGTTTCTCTCTTTTTTTTTTTCTTCCACAAAACTCATTGCTGTGGCACTTATTGGAGTCCAGAACTGTACATTATTTTTTGAAAAAAGTGTTTAACAAGTCCATGAAGAGTGGCCCCATTACTGATTATCAAGTGCTGTGAAGCAGGACGCAATCTACAGGTGCCCCCCGAAGCACTAATTTACCGGTAGCTAGGAGGGCATCGTTATCACAATTACTTTGTGATAACTACTTTAGAGAAATATCTCTTATATTTTATAGGTCTTTTACCCTGCTTCCTCTGTTTGTACTTTTAAAATAGGACTCTGAGATGGAAGGATCTACACCAGATCTTATGTTCCAGGATCTAGTGGAATTACTCCACATACATTTCAAAGCCTCTCCACTGCTTTTCCCTCAAGAAAGAGGTGAGTTTTACTAGTTTTCTGAAAATAAGGTTGACAGTCCTCTGCTTTTTCTTCCACGCTTTTGTTTCCTTTCAGTGACTTAATCTGTACAAGAACCTTATTAAAAAACCAGTACTGAGTCTCAGAGGTTTGATTCTAAGTAGTTGCATGAAACTTGCCAGCCCCCAAGGCTTGTTAAATACTTGCTCAGAGTAGACTTTGCAAAGTTAGGAGCGTGCTGGCAACTTGCTTTCAAAGATGGGACTTTTCAGCTTTCCTAGGAAAGCTTCTTGAATCTTTCTTTGTGCTTCTTTTAGTGGCCAGAAGGATTAAAGTTAAGAGAGGCCAAGTTTCAGTCCTGGGAAAGCACTGTGGACTGGTGAATTTGCAGGGTGTTTAGAGATAGGGGTGTGCAAATAAAGTGTAAGTGAGGAGAAATATATGGACGACCTGAGGAGATGAAGTACATACTTTTCGTTGCAGGTATAAACTCTATCTTGGCTTAAACCCCAGCAACTCTGTTGAACCCTCCTATTATATCTGTCTGAATAAATCCAAAGCAATGCCATAAAAATTCAGCAGAGAGTCATTCTGATATAATGAGCCACTCTGAATCTAAGGAGACTTTCTCCCACCAGGTGAAGGTAGTCTTTTGCCACTCAGCATTCTGATGCTTCTTCCATTTGAGATTAAATAGTATTTCCCCTATCCTCGTTGTAGTTCTTCTTTTGAAGTTCATGAAGTGCGTGCCTGGGAAGTACACAGAAATTGGAGGCATGGACTCAAGTATCGCTTTGTAGGAACAAAATCCACATCGAGGTTGCAGCTTCTCTATGGATACAGACAGAGCATGAAGAGCGAGAAAATGTGATGCGGAGGTGTGCGTGGTGCCAGCAGCTCATGCAAATTAAATATTCAGTCTCTTTTATTTCACTTGTGTCAGTGATTTCCTCAGCCAGGCTTCAGTGGTTTTAGAAGTGCAAACCTGCTGCTTTCTCCAGCGCTTGCAGGGCCGCTGGGACCTGCACTCAGCATGCTCCATGGGAGTCAGCAGCTGCTTAAATCAGAGGAGGCGTGTGGCTGATTGAATCACCTGTCATGTTGATTTATGGAGCTCGAAGGTCAATCCTGCATGGCTTCTAAGTGATTTTCTTTGGAGGCAAATTATAAAAGAAGAAATCGTAGATGACCTCTTTATTATGAAAAATGTAAAAATAATGAATAAAGACAGATTATTCTTTTTTTGTAATTCCAGAGGAGGAAAAAAACCTTTCTCCCATTATGGTACTCATAGTTTAAAAAAAAAAAAGGAAAGCCTCAGTCACCACTGACAATATCTTTACAACGTACTGGTCTATCTAGTGGTTTCTGACTTGGTGGTTAAGTACCTTGCCACTCCACTTCAGACTGAATTTAGGTACTTGCTCTGCAAGCTCTTGCCGTAGGTTAAAAAACCCTACTTGCAATGCACATGTGATTGTCTGAGCTTCTTGTCCTAGTTCTGGTGCTGCCGTTCACCCAGCTAGCGTCCAGCTCTTCATTCCGTGATCGTTTTCAGTGCATATCTTGTGGAGTAAAAAGCTGTACGAGAGAAAAACCAGAGGAATCTGTTCTGTAAGAATACAGCAGGCATGCCTGAGGTACTACTGCACGAGATCTACTGCATTTCGGCGAGGAATCATTTCTTTGTCTGGACGAGTTTATCTTTTTAAGCTTTTAACTGAAAAAAACCAAAACCAAAAAACGAAGATGAAAGGCTAAATAAAGTATTTTCATTTATCTTCATTACACTAGTCTGAGTATGTCTGGAGAAGCCTTTTTTTCTTTTTTTTGCACGCTAGAAATCATCTGCAGAGCAAAACTTGGCCCCTTTGTTCTATTCTTTATAAAGACTTTTCCTTATGCCTTTCCTTCCTTTCACCCATCGCTCCTGAGTCGGAATGTTGTTGATTGCATGGATAGGACTGAGAGCAGAACTCCGTGAAGACCCACAAGCGCCGAGTTTCACCCTTGGTCTTCAGGTGTCACGTGCATCAAATACTGCTTCTATTTTTGCGGCAGCAAAAAGCTTTTCACCACTGAGACTCGCGGTCACTGAGTAATATAGAAACCAGGGCAATGCCAAGACTGTTACCCATCAGGAATCCACAAAACAACCAGAAACGCCCCATGGGAGACCCAGGGCTACAGTAAGTTAAAGCTCAAACGATGCAGAACAGATTTCAGAAATTCAAATCGCAGTTTGCCGAACGGCAGTTCTGGTGCAAAGTCTGGTTTTTTCTGCTTTTTCACCTTGCTTATGAGTGAAGCATTGTTTTCTTGTCACACACCCGGAAATTTTGTTCCACACACCTATGACCTTGCTGCCTTGGCAGCTGAGCTTGGTTTCAGCTCTGGCAAAGGAACCAAATGGATCCACAGGGAAGAACTGACGAAATTCGGAATTTATGGAACTGCTTACAGCTCTGCCCCAAAACTCTGACAGCTTAAATTAAACGTAAAGGACAGATTAACTCGATTGGTATACACCACTAATATAGATTTATTTCTGTACCACTTTGCAGTGATAAGTCAGAGCTGGTCAAAAAAAAGCATCCTTGCAAAAGAGCTGATTGTGGGGCCCAAGTGACTGCTCTGAATGACAGCCGCTGGGACATGGTCAGGCAAGGTGGATGAGCTGATTTTAAATACATAATAATTTTTACTTTTAGAGTCAAGTCAAATCAGTGTTTTCCTTTTTCACTTTCCAGAAGTGTTCATCATAACTTTTCCATTATTTTATGCCCTTTTGAAATTCTAGGTTCCACACAGGATGAGAAACAGAAGTGCAGTAATTCTGTGAAAGAAATGCTTGTCCCAGCATTTCTGGCTTCTCGGGGAGGAAATAAGTAGTATTATATTTTTCATATAAAAGAATAAACATATGCTTGCAGTGACATTTCAAATTAAGCGAACAAGACGAGCAAAAATCATCGTTGTGAGAGGATGGATGGTGTTGGCCTGATTGCTGCTGTCTGGAACCCTGCTAAATAATTTATGCTTGCGCGAAGTGGATGTATAGTGCTACCAGATTGCGGGGGCACATTTACGCTCGCTGCACAGGAGTTCAAATGTCAACATAAGGCACCAAACTGAGGGCAGGAAAAAAAAAATAGTGGAGGGAGGGAGGGAAAAAACGAGAGGCAGGCGTATTATTTAATGGCAGGCACCAAACAGTAGCTGGCTCCTGAACTTCTACGCATGTAGGGATTCAGTACAAAGCAACTTGATTGCTTCTTATGCTCCCCATCATAGTGATAACCTCATAACAAGCAATTGTCCTGGAAAGTTCACAGCCCATTTGCCACAAGCCCAAGAGATTTGGATAGTTTGGATAGACTTAGGCATCCAGGCACGTATCTGAAGCAAGGTTGCTCTTCAGACTGGAGTTATGTTTTTAAGACTTGTTTCCTTTTTTCCTCTTCCATGCCAGATGTTGCAAGTGACTTCTAGGAGGGAGAGAAGGCACCTCTCTCCCTGTCTGCCCATGGGAGGAATTCAGACGGCCCTGCTGTGGTGGAAGGGCCATCAGCTGGACCTGCCTTTAAGAGCATGTGCCTCCTAGCAGTCCTTTGCCCTAGGAGGAGCCTTGCTTGAAGGCACGTGCTGCTCCATTATGGGCAGTTCCATACCCACACCGGAGGTCACCATGTGCCAGGGGTGTCTGGCTGATGGGCAGCTGCTCAGCCATTCCTGATGTGTGGGACCTCAAAGCTAAGGGGAGTCTAATATTTTATCACAAGGGGAAGTACCGCTATAGAAGATGATATGTCAGAGGGATGAGATTCTTGCTCAGCATTCAGTAAATTCTCAGTTTTATCTGTTCTTTTCCAAAATGAGCATGTCTTTAGAGGGTGAATAAAACAACAAAATTTAACTTTCCTCATTTCTTGAGCAACATCCAAACATCAAATAACTACAATTTGTTTTCATTTAAATTAAAAAATAAAAGTCACGCATACATATTATTTTTATATTGATATATATACTTCTAGTTGTTACCATTATTTTTGGCTTTTCTCCCAGAGCAGTTTTGCTTGATTGCTGGTAACCAGTGACGGCCGTTCAGCAGCCTGCGGTAACGTCTGTAGCGCTGCAGGTCTTCTTGTCGACCTTCAAACTTTTTACATTGATAAGAAGTTACTATTTCCTTCATCTTGCAGATGAGACAGTGGCATAAGAAGGGTCTTTTTTTTGGGGGTGGGGGGTGGGGGTGGGTTTTTTTTTCCCTCAAGTTGGTCGAGTAGCTGGTGCAGGGCTGAGAATGATGGTCATGCAAACAGTGCCCAGGAGCTCAGTTCTTTCCAAGCATGGCTGCTGTGCTTCAGCAGTGGATGACAGCGGAGGAGACCTGCTGCCTCGCTGAGGAAAGTCCTGCAGAGACATTCTTCTGCAGCAGTCTGTGTTAGGGAGAGAAAGGCATTTGTGTAAGATCTCTGACGTCTCGGCGCAGAAAACCTGCGTAATGGTTACGACGTTGTGGTTCTTATGAGCCTATAACAGATATGATTTGGCCATGAGACGTGCCGTTTTGAAGGACAGCTTTGTCAGTGACCTCAGTAGAGAGCGATACTCTTGTTCTCTGTGGGGTCGGGTTTGAGGAGAGAGGGTTGCTCTGGTTTTCGTCCTGGGAAAGCGGACGTGCCTGCAGCAGTCCCAGAAGCATTCTGGAGTAAGAGCCTAAAGCCCTTATGGAAGGCAAGAGCTGTGGAAATCACAGGTAGTGAAGATATGGTAAGGTAGGGAGTAATAAACTCTTGGAAGTAAGCTGGCCCCCTTGTTTACTACATCTGTCCACTGTGTTTGGGTTAGATTGATGTTGCAGTGTAAAAGACCGGGGCGTAAAATCACTGGACAAGCAGATCTACAGAGAAATGGTTTCAGTTTACGTTCGGTGGAGCCCTCGTGGCCCATGAGCTGCTTCTGAGGGGATCGACGACAGGTAAATAAGAAAGCAGGGTACTGTCAATAAAGTGAAACTTCATTCATCAGAAGCCTAAACCACCACCAAAAAGATGTTTGGAGGCTGCAAATCAGTTTAGTTGAAAACCATTAACCTAGCGTATTCTGTGCTAATGTAGGAGGGGAGCAGGTGGTGGGGAGGGCTGAGTTTTTCAGGACTAAACCATGGCATTTTTTCTAATCTGAGGTAAATGTAAGGAGCCAGTATTTCGTAAAGCCCAAGTACAGTATCTGGTTGCTGCAATTGTTGAACTGGAGTTGAAATGGGTTGGTACTATGCAAAAGTTCCTGTTGTACCACTATCTGGAACACCTGCATTTTATTTTTAGCACTGTGTAACTTCAGGCAAGTCACCATCTCTTACCAAGCTTTGATTTCTTCCCTATAAAACAGGAACTATACAGAGAGATATTGTGGAGCAGGGTCACCTCAAGACAGGCTTCTTTCATCCCCAGCTCAGGAAATCAATCTTATGATGCACTTATCCCACAGAAAGTGGGAGGAACTCATAGCTCTCTCTTAAATATTCCTTGTATTAGAGGTAACAGTGACTGACAATTCTTCATGATCCGTGTTGTCATTCCAGGAGCTGATATAGTAGCTGAGGCTTAAGATAGCGAACCAAATCAGCAGAAATGAATTGTCAGAGCCATGTCTGACAAAGCTAAACAAAGCAAGTTTAGCTTCCCAAGGCAGGACCACTCTCCTGCAATGTTTTGGAGAGGGACCGGTAGCCTGGAGAATGAGCACTTCCATAATGGGGCTGTAGTTTCTCTTTCTGGAGTCATATAACCTTCTCTGAAACAAAGTAGAGCCCTGTTACGGTGCTAAGTGTGCTTGATTCTGATCAGAGGGGGAATACTTGTTTGTGTCTGAGAAGAGTCTGAAGAAGATCCATTTAGCTTTGAGTGGAAAGAGCAGTAATGCGCGTTCAGACTGTCACATGTGGATTTATTTTTCTAAATTATTGTTCCTTGTCTTTAATTATTTTTACTACTTTTTTTTTTTTCCTTTTTCATTCAGTTCTGCCATTATGTGTTCAGATGTTAATTAATGGAATTTGTACCACTATATATACACACCACCAAACTGCCTGGTGGAGCAGTGAAGACCTCATGAATGAGTTTTATACAGTAGCTGCAGAAACCATAGGTCTTTCCCTGTGTAATTCAGCTATTTTGCATACCTAAATAGGGACGGGATGGGGCAGACTGGAAAGCACTCTTCTCCCCTTGACAGTCAGATTAGTTGAGTCAGAACAAATTTAATAATATATCATTAATTTCATATTGCTAGAAAGAAGGAAGACTGAGTTGCAATTGTCTCTGCATTGCTGCTGTCACCCAGGATGTCTTTGCAGTCGAGGTCCATGTGAAATATAAGATGTTTTCTACAGACAAAAAAACTAGTCTGGATTTCAATAGATGTTCTATGTATAGGAAAAAAAACCCCAAACATGTATGCCAGGGTTGAATAAGTCATTATTACTATGTACTGCGTAAGGCACTTATGTAGGAAGAAGTGGCAGGTAGTTCTCGATGCAGTGTTTTGCCAGAAAAGTTTAAGTGAATTGTGGAGTCAGTTACAAATTCTTTGATGGCACTGGCAGCAGGAAAGTCTGACCTGTGAGATACAATGCACCCTTTAAGCTGCAGCCAAAGATCTAATTAATAATATACCCAGCTGCTGCAACCGCAATCTGCCCTTCTGGGCCACGTAGCTTTGTAAGAAGTAACCTGGTAACATAACAAGTCAATATGTGGTTTCTTTCCCACTAATATGCATTTCTCTGTCACAGAGCCAACGACCAGGATAGCTAAGTATTTAAGATTGATCCTCAGCGCAGGAGGAAATGCAGAAATCTTCTTGAGGTCCCTTCCTAACTGATTTTTCCATTATTTCCTCTGTCTGTATATGACCTCTGAAGTGAGAACAATGTTTTTGCATAAATAATTGCCCTGAATTCACCTTTGGAAGGTATCTACTTGCCTAGAACTTGGCAACAGATATGGTCATCAGTATCTTCTGCCTATGCGTCTGCTTGCCAACGTTAGGTGGTGCTTTGGTCATCTGTATACTTGACTGTGGATTTCTGTCCCTGCAGCAGGAAGCCTATGTCCTAATGTGGCATGGACTAAACATTTACACCTAATTCAGGGAAAACAGAGGATCTCTGTAGTAGGTAGTAGGCAGGAGTTGGTTTTCTTCTGTCAGTGACTGACATAAAATGCTGCTACCATTATAGTCTCACCTATGGAAATTGCTCTCTGTGGTCTGGGATGAGGGATTTCCATGCCATATTGTAGATTATCAGTTTTGATCCTGAAAATGCACAACAATGGTGTAGCAAGCCTACTAATAATAAATCCATCACAGTCTACAGTTCATAACCAAGTTCCAGAATGACTTGGCTGACTTTAAAATTAATTCTGACAGAGTTCATGTCGAAAGGGGCCTCCTCGCACCTAGTCTGATCTTAATACAACAACAGGGAGCAGAAAGCCTGTCCTCACCTGAGCTGTTCTAGCTTAGGCTATCCAGGAGGGTCCTCTTTTGCCAGCTGTGCTACACGATGGTAGACGTGGGCAGAGGGGTTGAGGCTGGAGAAAAATCCAAATGTTGCAGTCTAAGATATTGCTCCTGCCAGCTGTTTCCCAGGCTGGACACCCCTGGCAAGGGCTTCAGCAGCTGGTGCGGCAGAGGCAAGGCTGCAGGATCCCTTGTGCCTTGGCCGAGGTAATCAAGCTGTTCAGCGATCGACTGAGAGAATGCTGCTGCTGCTTTGAGAGTGTGTTTGGTTTCTGTTGCCTCAGGGATTTCTGTGTAGCACCCGATCGCCTTGCAGGGACAGAGCCTTGTGTGGTGCTCAGCACTCTGGGGTCCTGACTCTCACTGGGCCCCCAGGAGCTTTGTTGAATATTAATAATTAATGACGCTTCTGTGATTTTTTTTTTTTTTTCCTGACACTTGCATCATGCGCCTCCTTCATTGGCTGCTGTAGGCATAACCTCAGCCTCTTCACCTCCAGCTTCCCCACGACTGGTCTCTGACACTGCAGAAGACTCGTTCCAGCTGTGAGTGAGGATGAGCCTGGGCTAAAGGTGATTTTCCGTGCAGCACAGAGGTGTGTAGGGGGAGTTTCCCAGAGGATGTGTATCTGTCTATAAGGACCTGGAGTACACTTCAGTTTCAACAGTAATTCTAGACTTACTGTTAAGGTTGCAGTGCTATCCCGAACCCACTGAAGTCTTTTGGTAATAGACTGATCTGCTCTGAGAGGTTGGGATTTAACCCTCATGGGAGGATTTAACCCAATGGGAGACATTGGGGATGATTACACAATCTGTGTAACTTGGAGAGAGCAGTAACTGTGATATGGGGAGCCTATTGCAATGCCTTCGGCTGGCAGCAAAGAGAAAAGGCTGGATTTGGTTTCTACAGACCTCTAGCAAAGTGCTGCCCTGGGCTGTTGCCCAGAAAACCGACTATTTTTGAATAATAAGTCCTCCTTTTGGAGCACAGATTACTGGCTGTTTCTCTCGCGCTGCCTCCCCCATCCCACGCACACAGCGTGCTGATGTCAAGTCCCTTAGCTCCATCCCGGTGTAGCCTGGATTTGGCTGTGAGGAGGGAGCCCTTGCCAAGTGACTGTTAACCCTGCGGCAGGAGGCTGCTCTCCTCCGTTTGCCGCACCCTCGGTGAGGTGCTTCAGCTAGCTGTTCCCCCTTGCTGTCATTGCCAGGACGCTTTTATCCACTGCCTACTCCCATGGATTGTTTTCCAGTTGCATTTATTGTGAGGCGGGTGTCCTGTAGTCCCAGGGACCCACAGACGCTCCTTGCTCTAGCTGGAAGCCCAGAGTCTGGCTGCCTGTCCCTTGTTCTGAGGTTTCTGCACCTCCAGGCTATAAGCCTTGAGACGGTGCGGTAGCACGATTCGGCACATTCAGGAACAGCTGGCTGTTTCAAAACCTTCCAGATCCCTCTGGTTTCTCCGCATCCTCTCCCTTCCCCTCTACCAGCGCTTCCACCCTTTTTGGCATCCTTGCTCACTAAGCCTCAAGCCACCTTCTGCTATTTTTCAGATGGCTCTCCCTAAGATAATCCCTTCTTACATCCTGGCTGCTCTTCCCTCCCCTGTGCTTCATCTCTGTGCGCTGGAGAGTCCTCTGCATGCAGAGTAACTTTTGCAGGCTGGGCTCAAACTGTGTCAGTGAAAGCACTGAGGCAACTTTCCCAGGTAATAAATACAGCTCACGTGATGCTTAAATCAGATTAGAATGATGCCCAAGGTGTGTTTTTAATAAAGGAGAAGAAAATCCTATCCCACCCTGCCACCTTCCCCTCCGGTTATGGAGTATTTCTTTTAAGTTTGTCTTTCAAGACAGCTTAAAACGGTGTTTTGGCCTGATGTTTTACTTTCAGCAAGTAGCAAGGAAACCACTCCGGTCTTTTGAATCCTGGTGAGCCTCAGCATATCTAGTGCCAAATAAAGAATTTTCTTTTTTTAAAATTTAATCTGACATCAACATCCAAGGGGTTAAATTCAGCCGCAATTCAAAGCAAGGCAGAGTCCTATTTAATTTCTGGGTGAAACTCTGCTGTGGGAATGGTACGCTATTTGCTGTTAGTATCAGCTGCGTGGTCCCCCTGGAAGTGTAAAACGGGTGTGTGGAGAGGAAGAATGGCAATAAGCCTCTCAAAGACCTCCAGCTGAGAACTCTTCTCAGATATCTCTCTGGTTTGTTTTCTTTTCTTTTTTCCATGTTAAAACTCATCTCTTGTAAATTGGCATGGTGAAGATTAAAGGAAATATTCTACTTTTTTTCTTACCTACGCGGAGTTTCAAAGCCTTGGATGTACTTGGCATCCAAGTGTGTTGGGTCCATCTGAAAGATGTGGAAGGGAGGGCAGAGAGCAGACCCTGGGGAGAGCGGGGCAGGGGTAACTTGCTGGCAGCAGGGGAGCGGGAGGACTGACTCACAGCCCTGCATCCTCTGCCTCCCAGCTGAAAGCACCTCCCGCCCCCTCCCTTTAACATTAATATAGGGTTTTTTTCTGATCCCTCAGTCAGCACAGTGGAACAGCAGTCTAGCCTCAGAGGGAACGTGATGTGCAGCGCTTAGGCATTTCTGGCTTGCTATATTCTTCTATACTACTTTTTTATGAAGTGCTTTTAGTTTCAGGGAGCGCCTGGCAAAACGGAGGTAATTTTGCTGAGAGGAAGCCTTTGCTACAGGAGCAAAGCCCGTGTTTACTGTAGGCTCTGCTTAAACACTTCTGGTTTTGTGAGCTGCCCCATGGAGGGCTGCTTGGGGAGCAACCCTTTGGGAGGTGATGCTGATGGCCCTACGCTGGAGGCGAATGTGATGCCTCAGGAAGCACCGCAGTGCCAGCATGAGGATTTTGGCAGCAGGCAGCATCCCCTCTGCCTGCCTGGCCTGGCCCTGCAAGGTAGGGCAGGGCTGTGACCCTGCCCTCTCTTCAGGGGAGCCTTGCTGGGAGCTAGCATACCCATGATGTGCACGCCAGCTCCCCAAGGACATCCTAGTGGGGAGAGGCTGGTGAGCCATCCCGTCTCCTGTCCTTACCCCAGGATGACTGGGGGCTGCCCCATGAAGATGCCTCACAGTGCTGCCGATGTTTCTGTACCCACACATCCTCACACCCTTGGGCAGCAGAGACCCTCCACGGCTCCTCTCCATCCCCACCCCAGGCTGGTCACTCGCTCCCCTGCCCCAGCCCTGGCTGCAAGAGACCCTCTCCATCTCCATACCCCAAACACTCTGCCAGGGCTGCCCAGGCAAACCTGTCTCCTGTTAGGCTGGAGAAAGAAGGGACAGCCAGAGGAGTCCCTTTCACGTTGCTGTGAAATAAGGCTTAGGTGAGACACGTGCAGTATAATGCAGGCAAGGAAAACACTCCTAATGAGTGCAGGGGTAAGCCCACGCATGCTGGGGAGGCAGAAGGGAAGGGAGGAGGGATGAGTTTGGAGCAGGCACTCAAGCTGAGGATTTCTTGGCTATTTTTATGCTTTCATTCCTGTACTTAAAAATGACTCAGTTGTTCTTCCTCATATGATATATTTGCCTCATGAGAAATCTCCTAGGTTAACAAAACCTCGTTCTTGCATAACATCCCTTTTTCAATACATGCATCTCCCCAGTGAGCAACCCCGGGAGCAGAAAGGTTAAATGCCAAAATTGCCGAAGGACTTGCCTTGGCTCCTTGAGGAGCTGAAAGAAAACAGGCTTTCTCGTGTAAAACTCCTCTGGAGCACAGCTCAAGACGATACGGAAAGGCGCAGGCTGACATTGTGCTTTACGCTGCTAAAAGCAAGGGTTGGTTGGAGCGGGGAGCGCTTTGCCTTGTGCCAGGCACTCTTACATCAGAGGAGGGCCTCATCCGGAAATTCCTTGGGGATTTAAAAGGCTGGAGTGTACTGGTGGGACCAGGCTGGGTTGTACGTGGACTCTCAGGAGCACAGAATCCTACGCCATGGTCCGGGATGGGACGAGCAGCCTCGTCTTGAGCTCCCTGTCCTGACCACCACACATATTTTCCCACTGAAGTCCCCTCCAATAGGGACTACCTGGCTGCGCAGAGCAGTGATAGCCATCTGCTGCTTTCTCCTGTGGATGGAGAGGTGGCCTCTTGCAGCAGTAAATTACATGGGAATTACCTGTAACTGCAGGGCCAAGCAAGAATGTTTTGTTCAAGAAAAAAAAAAAAGCAAAACCAGAGAAAAGCAATAAAAGGGATAGTCAGGGCTGGCAAAATTGCAGTGTGGGAAGGATGGGAGACAGAATTCGAAGAGCTGCTGGTTCATTAGCAGGCAAACATGCTGTGACAGCTCATTGTGAAACTAACGCTTTTCTCCGTATGAAAATGCAGGTGTTTATTTAAAACAAAGGCTGAGGCTGAGATTACTCTCTGCGGCCGGCTGCCTGGCTGTCTGCGGCGTCCTCAGTAACCACTGCTTTACCTGTTCACTCCGGAGCAGCGCAATCTAATGCCCTATAAATAAGTACATGTATGATCACGCTGTATTTGTGCAGCATGTGACACAATGGGGACCCAGGGCTTCTAGGGACTACTGCGGCATAAATAGTAATAGGAGGATGAGTACCTTGCCGTGAGCAAGCCTGGTTTGTTTTAAATTAGATCTTTTATAGGAGTTAGGTGAGTCATATATATTTTTAATACATAGAGTATTAAAGTTAGAGTATACATATGATTCCCCAACTCAAGCGGAGCATCTTTTCATCGCTTTTGCCTGCAAAGGGTTGATGTATTTCAGGTATTTGGTTATGCCCAAAATGATATGTAGTCTTTCTAGGCATGGTTTCACCTGCAGTCCATTGTAAAAGATACCCAGCCACTGATTCCTGACCTGGAGCCATGAAACCCGCATCCTGGGCTCTGGGTACTGGGTAAGGAAAGTTCTGCGGCGTTGTAGGGACTCAGTGGGAATGCTGAAGGTAGGATAGATATCGAGGTTTGGTTTGCCTGATTAAGCCTACAAATAATACTGGCTGGTTGGTTTGAAGAAAACTCAAGAAAAAATGAGATTAGAATCTGTGCTTTTTTGAAACTGATGATGGGGGATTGTCTTGATTTTACAATGTTGAGAAGAGAAAATGTTTAAATGGGATTTTTTTTTTTTTTTTTACTTGGATGGTATCAATGTGTTTTGTTATGTTTTTTCCAGTTCTGTTGATCTTACAGGGATGGATTTTAATTTACATATTACTCTTTTATAATGGTTTGTCTGTCAAATCTCTTTGAAATCGATAGCTTTGGCTATAAGAATGAACATTTTGCAAAATGTTTTCATCTTTTTGCTCCACTTCAGACTGGAAAGAAGTCACACTATCAGTATTTTTTGGGAAGTAGAGGTGTGCCACTTCTGACCTCTCAAGTCCCAGTGCCATGATGCAAAGCCCTTAAACGTATTTCGAAGTGCAATTCAGGTTATTAGGGATTTATGCACATGTTTAATAACCTTGTTACAGAGCTATAAAAAGAAAAGAATAGATTCATGCTGCATGAATAATATTACCATGGTCCCTTTTCAAGCCTATATATTATTATTATTTTAACTATAATTTAGAAAATTATTACAACTGTTCATTAATTGGTTTTTTTTGGCACGGAGAGCAGCCCCATATAGAATGGCACTTTCTCAGATGTTATTCAGTGCTACATACGTGCACATATATGCATGTATATAAATATATACAAACTGTACATAACTGTGAGTACCTTTCATGTGTAACTTAGGTATTTTCTTGCATAGGCTTCTAATAGAGCAAACATGTTCGTCACCGGGCTGGATGATTTCATAAACAAGATTATACTATCCTATTTTTACTGTAACAGGGAATTCGCTTCTGACCGATGAAGTGTTCTCTCATTTTAGACTTCAGATCCACCGAATGACTGAATATATTTACATTCAAGTGAAAATCAATAGTATGATATAGTATAAGTACCATGTGGAAAAGAGTGATGCCTGAAAAACTACCAGCTGATTTAATTGATTAAATTTTCCATTGCGAATATTGTAATGAAAATTAAATCTCAGGATAAAAAAGGATGATATTCACCAGTAAGTATTTTAAAAATCATATACTGGCAAAGAGGCAAAGCTTCAATTTTAATTTATAGGAAGTTGTTCATCTGTGAACAGGAAAAGTAAATGTTATGACCTCATAAACTTTGCAGAAATAGATGTAGCCCATTTCGTGGAGGTCATTCAGCAAGAAAATGCGTTTGTTATTACTTCGGTAGAAAAGAAAAATGTCCGGTTTACAAATGTGTCTATTGAAGTAGATACTTTCACACTGTTTGGGATTGCTGCATTAATTCATAAGGCTCCGAACTTGAAGCTGAGAGTAGGGTTTTCATATATTTCTTTGAAGATGGTCAGACTCACCTCTGAGAGAAACATTAAAGGCACTGGGAGAAATTGATATGATAATTGCAATCAAAATTTTCAGTCCTACCAAGGTGTGACAGACTGCCATGGACCTAAGCCTGTGAAGGAAGATCTCCTGATAGAAGTCCTTCTGGACTTGTGCAGTGATGTATCTAAATAACTAAAGCAAGGCGATACCTTAAATACTCTCCAGATGTATTAGGTCATCGTGGGGAGCTGTGTAAAACACTGAAAGTGCTTTTAAACCTTTGTTGCAAGAACAACATTGCTTCAGTTTGGAGCCACGAAGCAGAAATAACGATTGCATCGAAATGAATGCCTCTACTGGTTAATGAGGGACATAATTTAGAGAATTGTTATTGTCATGCTCTACTTAATGAAAAAAAAAAAAAAAAGGGAAAGCAAGTCTTCTTTTGGCCAGCACTGTTGAGCCAGTGAGTAAGAGCGCACCCAGGCCCCAGGGAAGGACTGGCACATGTTCATTGAAGATCATGAGGCTGCTCAAGTGTTTAAAGTTGTGTTAGAGTGACACATGGGCTTTCACGTGTGCGATGGCCTGACTTCAGGCCGTAGCAATGAGAGAAACAGGATTTCAGGAAAACCACAAGAAAATGAACTGAAACCTTGTGCATGAATGTGAGGGGTCATTTCAGGTGGCCTAAATCTCCCCACCAATCCCTCAGCCTGATGTTTCTGGCTATGACTGGCTGTCGGCTTCCAGGACCGAATATTAAGACCATTGCAGGCACGTAGCGCAGGTCGGATCTGCGTGCTCTTTATCCCTCACAGTCTTCCTGTTGATACTCGAGCTCTTTGTGCTAGAGTTTAGACAGGGTCCCCCCTTTCTCTTCCTTCTTTGCACTCTCTTTTGAATAGTTTAAGCGTTGTCATTCATTATTTGGAATTTTGTTTCAGGAAAGATGCGAGATTTTGGGATCTCTTTCTTACGTTGCCCGTTTAACGCTGGAACGTGGGATCTTGAGCGCTGACCACAGTAAATATGTCAAAGCTTCGCAGAGGAAACAAGGGAAAGTTACCTCTACACGACACTAAGTGGCCCTAAAAGGAGCTTTCTGGTTATACCCTTGGCTGAGTTGGTCGGACACAGCCCCCTCTGACTGAATGAGCACTAGCTGATTGTCCCACCCTGTGTGCTGACAGAACCGCTTCCAGCTCTGGAGGAAAACGAGACAGTTGGTACTGAGAGTGCCACACACCAGGCAGAGGCTTGCAGGATAATTTCTTATTTTAATTCAGCTCGTTTGGATTCTGACGAGAATCCAACTTTTATTTAATTTTCTGCAATCAAGCTGGAAGTTCTCCTGGCTTCGCCAGTGTACAAAAACATTAATTTCTGGGGGTGGTTACAAGCAGCTTCCAGAAAACCCTTTCCTAAGGTAGAGCTGTTGAGCGCATGAGCCTCGGAGCCAGGAGCACTCAGGTTTTAGCAGCTCCAGCAGCAGGATGGTAACCCTCAGGCCTGTCTGCTCTGGGGTGGGGACGCGGCTATGGAGCAGACGCATCTGAGGCTAAGGGCTTCCAGGGTCTGAGGACCACTGGCCTCAGACAAACTCTCCAAGGACCCATGTGCAGCCCAAAGTCTTAGATTCAGTGAAAACAGACTGTTTGTTTAAAAGCGGTGGGTTTTTTCAAGGAAACTTTGTTTCCTTGTAAGGTTTCCAACCTGCACCACCAAAACCCCCATTTGTGCTTTGATTTATTATAAATTCTTGGAACACGCATCAAAAGCCTTCATGGATGGAGCTACCGTTTACTTTTAGGAGAATCTATGTTGTGTAACGGATTATATAACTCAATGTAATTACTTCTTCCAAAGTATACACAAGAAAATCTCAGCATTTTTTGCCTATCGGTAGATCTTGGATATTAGAGTTTATACAGGAATTTTCACCCATGCCAAGCATGATGTGACCAGGCCAGATGTTTTCAGACCTACCCCTACTTGAGGAATATATAATAGCACAATCGCAGGTCTGTGTTCTGCATAGGGAAAATCAGGCAACAGGAAGATGGGAATTTTTTTTCTCCTCTGATGTTTCTCGGCCTGAATCCAAGCGTATATGGATTCTTTTAAGCCTCTTCAGCTGGAGGAAATTGTAAGAATCAGTATACGGTAGCATTATGTCAAGGCTGGGAAACTTCTCTGTCTCTGTTCCTAGACACGCCCCCCCCGTGATATGGAAAGGTTAGGGGGGAGATACAGAACCTTTGTGGTTCTGCTTTGAAAAATGAGCTAGTAACAATAACTCCGTCTTCATCAACAGATCTACCTTCTGACCTTTTAGATTCATGCTTGGATTCCTCTAATGATAAAGATGTATTTCTCTTTAACAAGCTCGTCTGTTCAGGAAGTGGCAAGAGCTATGGGCTACAAAAATGTGACCCATTTGGTGATTCTGCATCACCTAGGGGCGGAACAAGGCTCCAGAAGCAGGACCACGTCATTCTGCCAAGCGCCTGCTTGGGGCGACGTGACCTGGCCTGTCCAGCGCTCTTCCTCTGCGTGCTAGAGTGCTTGGAGGTACCGCCGTGTTCAGACTGTTACCTGTGGCACAGGAGAGGCAGCTTACCCTGCTGTGTTGAGGACTGGGCTCTCAGCATCACAGACAAGTGATTCGGCTTATCTTTCTAGGGAATACTTTGATTTAGCTTCCTAATCTGGTCTGAGCTTGCACTGTTGAAGGTCGGCTTTGGAAATGCAGGAGGCAGCTGGCTAGATGTTTGGTGAGAGCTTAGCTTCAGAACACCTAGCAGAGAAGCGTTTAGCTACTTTAAACGGCAACCTTTGGATTACTCTTTGCAAACTTAGCCCCAAGTTTGTTTGAAGGTAACTGGTATGTCACGCAAAGCCAGTATGCCGGAATGCAGTAATGCAAGCTGAAGCTGGGGAGGCATGTTCCTGTTTGGAAGGCTCTGAAAACAGGACAGAGAGCAGATGCACTTAGGGAGAGTTCATTGTGAAGCCGGTGAACAAGGAGTGAACAATACCGTGTTGCTCATACACTCTCTCGGGGCTTTCATGGATATTCTTTATTCACTCCTATGACTCGGAAGGCAGGAGGATGCAGTCTTCAATAGAGGTAATGCCCCAAAGTGAACGTGAACTTCTGGTCGCTTCCAGGTTGAACGTAGCACGCTGCTAGATTTTCATTTTCACACCCTGTGTACAAGCGGAAAACACAGCATGTCTAACAAGTATTTATTTCATCTCAAGCATAGCAACAATAAGGCTGAAGAGCAGCCATGTACTTTTTCAGCAAATGCAGATGTTAAAGACAAAGCTCAAATCCCAATCCAGAAGCGGAGGTGTTCAGACCACCCAAATTTAGCCACCCAACGTGGCTGGTTGAGCTCGCCAGCTAGGCTCTCCAGGTTCCCTCTGGGGTCAACGGAGAAACAGAGCGGGGAGAGAGTCTCGCTTCCCGGAGCAATTCAGTAAGCCTGCGTCAGGCTCCTGTTCGGAATTGCCTCTAGGAGAGCTCCTCTATTAAGGGGGTTTAAGGAGGCAAGCCAGGTAATTTAACCAGCTAAGCTGGGTGCCCAGATCCAGTGCTCTGAAAATACTTCTTGCTGTGCCGTAGAAAACAGTATCACGTACCTTTACATCTGTACACGGTATCCCGTGAAGCCACGACAAAGTCCATTTTTCTGCTTTCCTCTAGTTTGTGCGTGTGCTCCCCATCTTTCTGGAATTCTTTGTCTCTCTTTTTGTTGCACCCCAAGAGACCCACAAGTCTTCCGCTTCGGAGGCCGGAGGTATCATTCACACACGGTGTACGTGCTGCTGAGTAGTAGAGGCTGTTCCTTGTCTTGCTATGGAACAGTACGGTGGTACCCCATAATAAAACATCTGTAGCTGTAATTGTCTGGTTTCAGGGAGCCCTTTGGAACCTCCCGATCAGACAGGAGCGTGCTGGAAGGCGGAGGGTTGGTAGAACCGACGTGCTCTGTTGAAACAGGTCCATTTGGTTGGCATTTTTAAAGGAAACCAGGCGCAGCGACCGGCTGCCGGGCTGGTCGGTGGGTCAGCCAGCAGGCGGGTCCTGACAGACTGCGACGATGCCAGCTTGTCACCGTGACACTGAACATAGAGAGTTAGCAACTTCTCAGGATTTACCTCAAAGAGAAAGATCTTTTTCTGGTCAGTTCTGAGCTACCTAAGGTTGGTGGTTTTTTCCTCTCCCCCCTCCTCCCCTTTCCCAGTTGCTAGGGAAAACCAGTTCATCTGAGGATCCGTTGTTACGGTTTGGTTTGTTTTCCCTCCCCCTTGTTCTACTGCCTCAATTATTTCCGATCTGCATGTTTATTGTTGGGAAGCGAACTCGCTTTCCTGCTCTTTCACCCGATACTTCCTTCCAGAAGGTCTATCTTTCTGGCACTCGGAGAATGTGATTTCAGCTCCAGCCTTGCCAACAGATGAGCTGCAGGCAGCTGCTGCGCGCTCCCCGGCTCTCAGCTTTGCCTTACATACTCAGACACGGCAGGAAAGGAAGGAAGAAGGCATAGACCTTGGATATTTCTCGTGCTCCAAGGATATGGAGGACTTTATACAAGGATGAATCAGGTCAGGGAAAGGAGGAGACAGGGATGGGGTGGCAGAGCAGCTGTAGTTGGCTCTGGAGCCAGAGAACTGAGTCTCTGCAGGCACATCCCCTGTCTGCTGCTGGGTGTGGAGCTGGTGTGCCTTGGCCACCACAGCATGATGGAGCTGTAGGGCTCCAGCAAGGCTTTGTCCTCAGCCGTGTGGCTCCGTTGACAACCAAGGCAAGCCGTTATGTATTGAGTTACAGCTTCCCGTGTAGCCTGGGAGAGGGAAAGCTGGCCAGGACGCCTGTATTTTTCTTGAAATCTCCGCAAAATGCGTCACTTGGACGTTAAGAGCTCTCTGGAGATGAGTGCAGGAGATGTGGTGCCACGTTGAGGCCAAAATATACAAAAGCCCATATTAGATACCATTTCAGTGGAACATAATCAGTGTTCCTTATCTGAAGGAAGGCAAATTATTCGCCTAACCTTCTGCCAGCAAGCCTATCTCTCTGGCTGTTTTAAGAAGGACCTTTCTTAGGAGAACCACCTTTATTAGAAGGATCCCAAGTGTGTTTTGCGGGGCCAAATGGCAAACACCCTGCCCCTGCTCTGTCTCTCATCCTGGCCTTGCTCATCTCCTAATGAAATAATGTGAATGTGCGCAGGAAAAGTGTGGACAGCTGTGTATCTGTTATGCCTAACCCAACATGCAACTTTATTATCTGTGAGCCATTATTTTCTGATTGTTTTCTCTCTGCCAGGAATTGAAGGCAAGAAAATCCATTTCAATCTGAATAAAATGACAGGCTACCCCAATTCAGGGGAGATCTCATCCGTTCACCCAGGCGGGCAGTGTTAGAAAATTATACAGGTGCCCATAATAAAACAGCTTAGGCTTCTGTGCCTTCGATGCATTTATAATGACGATGGTGACATTATATGCATGCAGAGCAACTTTCATCTAAAAGGCTCCCAGACTTGGTAAACTATATACAACACATAATGTTCTATCTGTGCAACATTGAAATACTTGCATTTTTTTTTTATAGCAGCTTTGATCTAGAAGCCTCAAAAACACCAATGCTTTGTTGTTGAAACAGGAGGCTTTCCAAAAACAATCATCTCTGGTGCAAGAGAAATTAATGGTAATCACATGCTTTCGGAGTTTTGAACTGAGTATATTCCAACCCCTACCCCAGAAAGCACTTAAGCACACACTAAACTTGGCAAACGTGCACCGCCCGCTTGACTGCAAGGCATTAGCTGCAGATAAGCGTGTGCTTAAAGGCTCCCCAGACTAGGACTAGGAAGCTGTTTCTTGAAGATTCAAACCATCAGCAAAGAGGGAGGAGAGGCAAGGAGTCCGTTCACTGGTTCCGAAGTTTAAACCTATTGGCTGCTGCTGTAATGAAAGAAAAATGCAACAAATCTTGGCAGGCAAAGCCAAGTTTGCTGTGCTGACTGGAAATACTTACACTTCCAGCCTGAAAAGAAATATTCGGAATGCGTTAGGGCTTTTGTGTGTCACCCTGCTTGTGTGATGTGAAATAGAGAGTGTGCACAGAGCCACGGCTGGCAGAAGGTACCTTGGTTTAAAACCTTGTGCCTTTCCCCACCATTTCTCAGCCCTCTGTTTTTTGGCACAATCCGATGCATTCCAAAATCAGATTGACGTGAAGCCCTGAAGGTAAATCGTCGCAGGTAGGAATGAGCTAGCAGAAGTTAATTTGAGCAGCCCCATCGTCTTCCACAGCTTTGCATACATTCCTGCAAACAGGAACAGCAAGGTGACGAGCTCCTTGGAACGACAGGGTGCTGCCTTGTCCTTACAGCATGGGGCAGGAGTGCCTCTGCTCAGTGGAAGCAGCCTAATTTACCATATACGTAGTAGGAAAGGAGATGTCTTCTCAGCCTGTGTCTGCACCCCACACCCACAGTGTCATTGCAGCTCATGCAGCCACGCAGGAGCCGTTTGAGGGGTCTTTAGACAGTGGTAGTGGTGAAAGGGTGCTGGTGAAGGAGCTTGCTTTCTCCCACTGCCCACACCAGTGCCCTTGCTGTTTCCACTGACGAGCAAAACCAATTAGCGCTGGCACGCAGCACCGCGAGCCATGCAGCTTAACCTGTGTGGAGTGATGGAGCTGCCGAGATGTCAATTAAGTGAATTCAGCCACTGTTTATTTGAACAGCTATGTGTTTCCTCGCTTCTTGTAAACAGGAACCAGAGGATTTCATTCCCATTTTTGAAGGACAAACCAGCCCCCAGACCTTTCCAGCTCTGGGACCATAAGCAAGGTATACGTCACTGAACTGGACTGCAAGAAATTTTCAGTAAGCTATATGCAATCCCAGCCCAGGGCTTGGCTGGAGCCTTGGCCTGACACCTCCGCTTCCACTGAAGCTGTTGTGATCCTGGAGGACTCTCCTTGGCAAGATGCTCATGTTGTGCAACCTTCATCATGTGCTGGAAGACCAATTCAGCCAACTTAGCATAGCTACTTTTAATGAGAAACTCCCTTCTTCGCAGCATCCTGCTGGTGCATTCCCACATGAAACCTAGCACGCGGCCACCCCTCTCCTCACAGAATCACAGAATCATCTGGTTGGAAGAGACCTTTAGGATCATCGAGTCCAACCGTTCACCCTGCACTGCCAGGGTCCCTAAACCATGTCCCTCAGCACCACATCTACACATCTTTTAAACACCTCCAGGGATGGGGACTCCACCACCTTCCTGGGCAGCCTGTTCCAGTGCTTCACAACACGCTCTGTAAAGAAGTTTTTCCTGATATCCAACCTAAATCTCCCCTGGCGCAACTTGAGGCCATTTCTTCTCATCCAGTTACTTATTACATGGGAGAAGAGACCAACCCCAACCTCACTACAACCTCCTTTCAGGTAGTTGTAGAGAGTACTGAGGTCTCCGTGAGCCTCCTTTTCTCCAGACTAAACAACCCGTTCTCTCAGCCGCTCCTTATTAGACTTGCTTTCCAGAGCCTTCACCAGCTTCATTGCTCTTCTCTGAACCCGCTCCAGCACCTCAATGTCCTTCTTGCAGTCAGGGGCCCAACACTGGACACAGCACTCAAGGTGTGCCCTCAGCAGTGCTGAGTACAGGGGGACAATCACTCCCCTCCTCCTGCTGGCCACACCAGTGCTGGTACAAGCCAGGATGCTGTTGGCCTTCTTGGCCACCTGGGCACACTGCTGGCTCATCTTCAATCGGCTGTCGACCAGCACCCCCAGGTCCTTCTCTGCTGTGCTGCTTTCCAGCCACTCCTCCCCAAGCCTGTAGCGTTGCAGGGGGTTCTTGTGGTCCAAGTGCAGGAGCCGGCACCAGTTAGTCCTCAGGTATGCCTCCCTTTAAAAATTTTTGGCCCTATGGTTTAACATTTCTGAGCGTAGGATTGGATGTAACTTCACAGCTGCACGTTTTTAATAGGTTTGGATCTACAGCAAGTAGTTGTCTTTGGAGAGAAATACAAAAGTAATTGGAGTTTGGCTGAGGATAGACGCAGTCTAAAGCAGCTTGGATTTTCTTCTAGCACAAAGCTACTCCATGTAAACAGATCCAAAAAAAGCCTGCGAGGAACACAGACATTTTCTCTCCGAAGGCTTCTTCAGCACCAAACTGGTAATTAAGCAAAGGTGCACTGATCAGCTCGTGTCACCCACTTGACACACGCTGGTAGTTCAGACGCACCCAAACACTAATACACACAGATGTAGGAGGCTAAATTTGGAACAGCCTGAGTACAATTTTTTTAGAGTGCTTCACCAGCGCACGTCAAATAAACACTGTTGCCAGGATGTGAGTCAAGCATCGTTTTTAGCAGGCAAGCTGGACTGATCAAATGTCTGAAAAAATCAAACTTGCCTAAAATTATTTTACGGAGCTGTGTAAGATTAAAATATTGAAACAAATAATTGGCAAACAGTTAAATCACGAGCAGCGTTTCCTTGGTTCTCCGTGAGCTTGCAACTTGTGTGGCCAAACTCATCGTGATATTAAAGGCGTTGTTTTTACAGAAATGTTTATAGAACAAGAGAAAAGGAAGGGAAAATGAAAAAAAAGAACCACAGAGCCCGAACTTGAACCTAGAACATAGTGCAGCATCTTTCACGTACCTGTACGAAGTGTTAAATGATGCATGAGAGCCCCTCCGGCTTTGTTTCCCACAGGCAAGCGCTCTCAGAAGCAGGAGTCATCCAAATGCCACCAAAAAACGGAGCCTGTGGCAGGACCGGATGGGCTCCACCGAGCAGGTAACGTGGCCAAGGAGGGTGGGCACGCGCCTTTACCCTGGGAACTGACATTTATTTCCCACTTTTGGATAAAGGTCACTTCACTTTTTTCAGAAACAAGAAATAGTATAAAATAAGGTCAAAATATGTTTAAAATTAACCCTCACATGCCAATACCGTACAACAAATGTGCATACAGAAGCACTTATGGGACCCAAGCTTTGCGGGCGACATCTAGGCAGTGGAAAAGCTAACTCTGAAGTTACTGGCTAACTGCAAAAATGCATGTGTCAAAATGCATACATGCTGATGTATAGGAAGTGTTCACTAATTGCTCACCGATCTACTACTGAATTCGATTTAGCGTGAATTTAAATCTGACTAGATGGCTTTGGAAAAAAAAAAAAAAAGAATTCAAAACAAAAGGATGCTTCTTTTTGGTGAACTCATTTCTCAGTGATATAGTTAAAATTTGTTGTTCTAACTAATATATTTCCATTGCTGAGCCAAGACAGGCTCACAGAATTAAATCAGTGTATTTTTCTTGTTCTGTTCGAAAGAATGAGGACTGTAGAAAGTTGGCTTTTCTTGGGGCTGGTACCAGCCCAAAACATTATGACATCATGCTGATTTCAGGAGTATTGTTGTACTAAATTAAGAGCGTTGCCAGCACTCATAATTCACTGCCAGCAAAATATCACAAAACTTCTGAAAACTTGTTCTGGAAAGAATTCTCCAGAAATTGATTGCTTGTACAGATATTAAAAATATTTCATCACTATTTTTCTGCTGCTCTTTCAAAAACATTTGCAGTTCTCTGGGAGAAGTACGTAGCAGGATGGGGGAAAAAAAAAAAATTAATCCTTTCTAGGATGGATTGGAGCCCTTTCCAGCTCAGAGAATTTTAATACAACTTACAGAGAATTGTATTATCTACAATCAGATCAACATCTGTAAGTGTCAAAATGGTTCTGGAGAAGTAGGATGACTCCAAAATTCAGACAAGGCTCCAAACAGTGTTGTCCACATTGCAAAGGCGTGGGGTAACCCTGCCGTGCCGGAAAGCAGCACTTACGAACAGGGCTCCAGATCCTACGGACGGCTAAGTGCCTCCTCTAGCATTCGCAGCAGCATGATCCTCCTGTTGAACTGCTATGCCATCTGGAGAACTTGTGGTATGTACATGGTATCCCTTCCCTGAGAGCTATCTTGCTTTGCTCTCAGGACGTGGGGAGATTTTGTAGTCATTATATTTATATTGAACATTGAACAGAGACGGTGTCTTTTATGTCACTTAAATTTTTTAGTTATCACTTTGTAGCATGTTCAAAATGTGTTTTCTCTCGTCTCCTGCTTCCTGGGCCAATACAGAATATTTCCCCAAAAGCTATGCAGCCCTGAGCCACCTGCCAGATTCCCATGTATTTATTATAATATTTTCGGCCAGCTGCTGTGGTAGCTGTTCATGCCAAGGGCAAGAATTCCCCTGCTCCGGTTTTAGCTTTCGCGCAGTCCGGAGCCTGCTTTCAGGAACTGTGAGCGCAGGGCCTGAGGCAGCGAGAGTTAAAATAAAAGGTCAGACTTTTCAGAGGCCATAAGCAGTTGATGGAGCCCAGGTAGTGTGTGCTGTTCCAGGGGTCAGCGTGATGCATCCCCTTCCTCCCCTCTCCAGTGCTCTATCCCAGTCCTTTCCCGGAGCCTTCTGGGCAGAACAGCACATCTATAGGCATAGTGATCCCAGAGGAGATTTTTGGCAGCAAATACTGACGTGGCTGATTGCTGGGAGCTGCAGTTGTGCCTCTGGCTGGGCCACTCTTAACCCCAGCTCTGCCAGGGACACGCCGCTGAACCAGGTGAGTTCAAGGTTTTTCCTGTTTTAAGAGCTAATACTGGCCTTCCCCCACTTTTTTTTTTTCTCTTTTTTCCTCTTTTTTTTTCTTTTTTTAATTCACAATTGGATATCAAATAGACATTTATTAACATTTTTTTTCTGGTACCTACCATTTCTAAATAGTTTGCAGTTTTCTGGAGGACACATCAGTTCCTCTTCAGAGTATTCAGAGCTATTTCGGAGCGTTCAGAAAACAGTAGCCTACTTCCAAGTGGCCACTCATTTTGGGTGCCCAGTTCAAAACATATGCTGGGTATGGGGTTTTGAGTCTTTGGAAATTCCTGACATTCCCCTCTGGAAGTCAGATGTCTCAGAGAGGACATCCAAGATCACTGGCTGCTTTTCTGAAAAAAGAGTCAGGCCACAGTGCTCAGAAATATATTTAATCACACTCCTGTCCACCGCACAGGAGAAATTCCACCACTGCCTAAAGAGCTCGATTCTGCAAACGGCTGATACAAGGAAGATCAGAGTCAGTGACTCTGTAGACACAGTCAGAAAGCATCGTAAACATGCACACAGAGAAACTTCCTTCTCAAAACCGGCTTGGGTCGGAGCAAAGTCATCTTTTCTGCTGAGCTAACACAGCTCAGTGATGATTTCCATTCGAGTTCTGATCTCTGAAAAGGTACAACTGTCCAGAAAAAGAGAAAGCCAAGTGGAAGAGGTAGATGAACTACTCAATAGGGGGGGAAAAAAAAAAACTCTGATGAAAAATATGCTGTTGAAATTGCTGGGAAGAGCCTCTCTGGATCCCTGCTCAGGAAGTGAAAATCCTCATCTGTTACTGCAGGAGAGCCAGAAGAAAAGGTTGTCCTCAGTGACTGAAAACCTCCAAGTGGGGAAGAGGACATCTGGGAACAAGTGACTTACTGCCACACGGAACTGGTAGCTGGAGAGGCTCTGGGGCGGTAGAGCTGGGCTCCCACAAACACAGCTGGGCGCTGTGGAGAAGAAACTAGAGGTAATGCATTCTGGCAGAGGTTTACACACGATTTCTTTAGCATCCCTGAATTTTACCAGGTGAGGAAGGTCTGAATGAAGTCTATGTGGGATTTCTGTACATGGAGTTTAAGGAGAAAATGGCACAACTTATACTTACTGAAAAAAATTATTTTTGACTGCAGAACTGGGAGATTCATGGTAATAATGCTTCAGCCTTTGATACTGTATGTTGAGATATTCACGGGTAGCTTCTGAAGAATTACAGATTTGATAATGATGTGCAATTGCATTCTATCTGATAGCCTTAACTTTCGAGCAGAAGCCTATGCTGCTCTTCAAATGACCTGCAAGCAAGCAGAGAGATACCACCCACAGCTTCCCTTGCTTTCTAGGATCTGTACTACAAGGACCCGAGCGGTCAATGCCCACTGGGGCTGCTCAGCAGCACCTGGCCAGCCTTATCTGCCCCGCCGTAATGATGGGAGCTGTGGGGCAGAGCTGATCCAAGGGCATGTCCAGTTCATTTATCTCCTGATTTTTTTCAAAGCCTGAATGGCCAAGTTTGACACAACACAGTGATGCTCAGCTGCTGCCTGTTGTGGGCCTCCTCAGGTAGCATGACTTGAAAATCGGGAAGTTCTTTTGACTGTGGTGAGCAACTGATTACAGCAGTGCGCGCAGTCATGGCAAAACTACCCAAAAGGAGAGGATGCCTCAGCAGTGAAAGGGTTACTGGCCTGTAATTCTCTCGTTCTTGTTTTTCAGGCCTTTCCATCTTAGCAGATGTCCCTCAACATTCCCAGATTGAGCTCTTTGCCGCATCTGCAGTAGCTGTGGAGACGTCCTTTCTTAGGAAGCAGTGCAGGGCTAAGGAGGGTTGAGCACTTGGACTGCAAACACAAATGGTGTCTTTTTCTTCCTTGTGGGTATGTTAATCCAAGCAACCTATTAAAAAGCTGAGCCAGTTCTCACATATTTAATTGTGTGTCTTATCTGGGTTTTGTTTTGGGGTTTTTTGCTCTGCAAGTCTGAACAACTGGTCCTGCTCATTCTCACCTTTTCCCTGTTCATGCTAGTCCTGGCTTTTTCCTGTGAAGCATCTCTCCCTTGTGAAGTAAGTGGGGCTTTCAAGGGAATTCTTCAGCAGAAGTGCAAGGGCAAAAACTGTATGATCATACGTCATCATATGCAAAAAGAACTTCCAAGGGCAATTCTGAATTAATTACTTCCTGACCACTGCTTCGATCTTGTGTCCTTCCCTTCAAACCTTCCCCAACCCAGCTATGATTTATTAAATAAATCCAAAGCATTGTGTTCTTCTGGTACAGCCATAAAAGCAGTGCATGTCCTAATGATTATCTGCCTCAAGTGTGATGCTTTAGAGTAGTATTCATACAACATAGGAGCAGAAAACTCTCTCAGAACACTTTTGGAAGTGGGGAGAATTTTCCATCAATTTCCACAGGCTTTGGATGAAGCCCAAAAGACATCCCTCTGCTGCACTCATGGCTAACAGTCATAACAAACTCATGGCAAACTGGGCTGGGTTCTTTGGGGAAGGGTGTTTAGTCACAGAGTGTATCTGAAAGGTAACACACCTGCTTTCATCCTGCCAACCTCCAACCACAGATGACAGCGTGGTGCACAAATATACATAACTGCATTTTAACCGCATAAAGCAAATTTTGAATTCTGGAGCACCCTTACTTACCTTGAGTAGGATTTCACTCCATCAACGGCCTTGTTAGTTTTGATGGAGGTTTTTAGCTGAGGAGCTGAAGGATATGAGTAAGGCTGAAACACTGGTTTTATCTGTGTTTTTGAATGTGTACAGTAGAACCCACACCTCATGGAAGAAATTATTAGCATGGAAGGATTTAAACTAGAACAGACCTCTGGAGGTCATCTAGTTCCAAAAAAATGACAGGGTAGCATTTCGTTGTTCAGTTTTAACGTTGGCTTCACATTATTTTCCCAATTCCTGGAAAAACTCTGGTATCCCATTATTGGGTTATACCATGCAAACCACTAAAGGAAGGCAGCTACAAGCTGATAAATCAGAGCTTATTCCCACCTACGTTTGATGATAATTCGCAGAGCCCACTCGTGAGACACCTTAGGCTGGGAACACAACAACAAAAAAGCAGCTTCTGTCTCACTGAACTGCATCAAGATATACGTGAGTGAACTGACTGTAATTCCCTTCCACCAGAAAGTAGGTTGGGAGTTGGGGTCCTCCAAGAAATTCCAGGTAAAATGATAATATTGTAACTGCAAAAATTAGTAGCAGTTCTGTTATTGTGTCCCACATGTGATGACCAATAACACAGAAAGTCCGTCTCATTTGGAAACAAACAGACTTTTTAGTTGGTATTCTGTAAGTTTTAGTAAGGACAAGCAGAGCCTTCTGTGGCACTACTTAGCATGTATAATTAGAAGGCTGTTCTCGGTGGCATTGGCACAACCCAGGGCTGTCAGTGGAGTTATACTGGTATACCTGAAAGATGTCTGACCTCCATTTCTTCTCAGACATGCTTAAAACCACTGAACTCTTCAAATGACAAGTGTGGCCCCGCATCTCAGCCTTCTGTTTTGAGTGCCAACTCCTGCTTGCCCACTGCCAGGATTTGCTCCTCTGCAGCCCAGACATTCCTGGGCAGGAAGCTTCATGTCTGCCCAGCCGGTGGTTTTTCTGATTTGTATATGAAGTACTAGAGAGTACTTGAGGATTTGATGGATGAGAGATGTCAAAGTTAGACCATATGGCCTGCTTGGTCTCTGCCTGTGTCTGCGAATGCAAGCAAAAATATGCTGGAATTCTTTTCCCTTTGGAGTTTCTTTCAGGGATCCCATTACAGAGCCTATAAAAATGGACAGGCAGTTAAGATAAATCCTTGGGGTTTGAAGTTGGCAGCTAGAGCGTGCCTATACAAAGGGTTGTATGTGAACTGGGCTTTCTTCTCGGGCTCGATGACATGACATCAACTGAGGATGCAGCTCTTGTAGCCTTCCTCCCACCCCAGACGTCTTCTGACGCTCCAGTCTGACGCTCCAGTCTTAGTTCAATCAACCACAATGTCTTTGATGCCTTAGGTCAGATTTTTTTATCATAGTTAGATCTGTCTGTCTCATGCGGATAGTGCAAGACAGCCAAAGAGTATGTAAAGAAGTTTATAACTAGCTGTCCAACTTCCAATGCTGATTAACTGATTTGCATCTTCTTAAGACAGAACAAACCTTCTTGAAATACAGCAAGGAGCAGCCCTGCCCCTAGACCTTAGGAGAGCTGCAGTGGTAGCAAGCATAGAGGCACATCCTCAAAGATGGGAGAACAGGCTCTCTGGTAGCATACACCTGCAAGAGACTGAAATCTGTGGGTTTCGAAAATTAATGTATGCCAAACCTGATGTATTTGTTAAAATAGCTTTAAGGCTTAGAAGCAATAGAGTAATTTATGTATCAGAAAGTGCCAAACTGCCTCGCAATGACCTGACGGTTCCAAGGGGTTAGTGGCACCTTTTTCTCTGCTTTGATAGTTGTATTCTAGTGAAAGAAGGGGAAATATGTGTGTACGTATTATTTACTTCAAGGCTTAATTTAGCAAAGGCTCAAATGTTTTGATTCTTACAACAAGAACATGTAGTCCTCAAAGGCTGAGAAGGTGCTCAGTGCTAAATGAGGAAGGGCCAGGGACTGAGGCACGGGATGCCTGATGTGAGGTAGAGCCGAGCAGTGCTCTGCCTACTCCAGAGAGAGACAGGATATAAAATATCTGCAAGAACACAAGAAAAATCCATCCAAGGCTGTGCCAAGCCTCTTCTGCTGTCTCCCGAGGCTGTCTTTGCTTAGACCAGATGTGAAGGGACCCGCCAGAAGCAGCAGCTGGAGCTGTAGGGCACAGCACTCAGTGGTGTGTGCTGCCAGCAGGCAGGGAGAAATGGGGAGTGTGCTCCACGTCATTCTGTGAGAAAGAAGAGTTGGGAGAGGGATTCAACCTTATCACAGGTGTTTAAATGTCATCTTTCCTGTGTTCCCCTGCCTTCTGTTTGTACAGGTGTGCCGCAGCTACAACAGCCTCTTCCGAGTGAAGTAAGTACTCATGCGCAGGAGGCATCTCTGGACATTTTCATGAGTTTACGGAGAAAACCAGATTCTTTTATACATCAGAAACTCAGTAAGAATATATTTGCAGCAGCTATCAACTTCATTAGCCCTACCTGCCTACAACCTGCACGCCATCTCCATAGAGGATTGAATTCCAAGAGAGAGAAGGGATATGAAGGTGAATTGCATGTGTATATATTAATAAGAACTGGTCAAAGTATGGAATAGTTTAGGAGAGAATATCTAATGTTTAACTCCCGTTTCATGCAAAATAATCCATGTTTCATGGGCTTTCCTGCACATCCTCAGCAGTGGCTGTGAACTGGCCATTAAAAAGGTACCACCTTCGTATAATGAACGCCATCCCACAGGATTTTGCTTATGTAGGGGCAGGCATCACGCAGGGGCAGGAGGATTAATTGAGCTCTTTAGAATTCCCTTTGATCTGTACCAGAAATTCCCAGTATAATACCTCTGACCTGATTATCTTTTAAACCTCAGTTCCTCAAGCGTTTGGACTCTGTACCGTCCTCCCAAAAGGCAAATGCAAGCTCAGTACTTTTTGGGGTTTTGCTTGTATCGTCTCCTTTATTTTAACACCACTTAACTATTACCTGGCCAATTTGGTGCTGCTTAGTGTACCAAAAAGAAGGTGTTTTCACTTGGACAGGCTGTAATTTGTGATAACGCCATCCATCACTTTGGCACTTACCCAAAAGATACAATTAAATCTCTATTAAAGCATTGGGACTCTGGAACACTGATCTTTCACAGATCATTTCATCAAAAGACTTAGATGACTAATTTCTTCTGAAAGGATGAGCCAAAGCATCTGCTGGGTATATATGCATGTATATAAAAATGAAGTGTATGGGACTCTCATGGTGTCACAGGCGGGATTTTAAGGCTCTTCTTTTGCAAAGGGTTAAACATATACTTAAGTTCATGTGTGTATACATGCTCTTAGCTATTTCACTGAAGGAAAAAGGAAAAAAAAAAATCAATGGAATATTTCCAGTCAGGTCTAATAACGTAAAAAAAAAAAAAAAGAAATTACTGGCTTTTCAGCTCTTCAAAGTTTGCAAGCAGGTGTATTCAAAACAGTCAGCTCCTTCTACAGGAAACCATGCACAGACTCGGGCAAAATAATTTTAAAAAACATATATATGAGGAGAAAATACTTCAAAAAGTAAAAAAAGGTATCTTCATCTAAACTTTACAGAAATGAAGGAGTGATTCTTACCTGTGTTCAAATTCACATACTTAGGAGCACATCTTCAGTGATTCTAGCATAAGGAACTGAAAGATCTAAAATGTGTTACTCCCCATCCCACGAGGCAGAGGTTCCTTTGGTACTCTTTGCTACTTTATTAATGGACTTCGCACTAGAGTCCAAAGGCAACGGTGGCCCTAATGATACTCACTTTCCTGTCTAAATGAGAGGTTTCCTCTGCGCTTACATGCGTGTACTCACGTAGTAGACACGTTCCCTTGCACACTGCTTGCTTACACGGGACGTGCTCTGCGCGCATAAACACGCATACAGGCAGCAGCGCACAGAAACTCTAAGCAAACGTGTAGAGGGTGTTTGTGAGAGCCAACTGTTAGGGCTACAGCCTTTTGGGAACCTGGCAACCCTACGCAACATTTGACTGCTCTGTTTTTGTGATGGAAGTTCTGCCCCAGTGCCTGGATGTGAGATTACTGTCTGCTTTGCATAGAGAGTTTGATTATGATCACAAACACAATGCAACATGTTTACGCGTGTGAGTATGTGCATAATAACGCAGTTCAGAACACAAACACTGCAATCTTTCTGCCAAGCTCTTGCCAGGTGACTGGGAGTTGGATATACCCATCACAGGAATGCACGAGGCATCACAACGTATATTTTCTGAGTGCTGCACTCGCTGACAAATAAATTAAGAAAGAACTAGTCCTGGTCTCGTTGTAGCTGTCATTAAAGTAGTCGTTCTCCTCACTCAGGACAGGAAAACTGCCAGCATCTCCTGTAACTTGTTGCTATTCAAAGGTCTTGTACTTGATGTGGGGCATCAGGAAAGTAGAAAAGAAGAGCAAAACTTGGAAGAAAATTTCTTTAAATTATCATTAGAAAACATGGGGCTGAACTGCCAGCTTTGATGTCTCTTCATAAGGGAGGATCTCCCAAGTTGCAGGAGATACACCTGCCCTCTGAGAGGAGAGGGACTCAGAACTGATGGAGACTGGTACCACCTCTGTGCAACTTTGCAGGTCTTCTTTCCAAAGAGCCTTGTAATTTTGCCTGTTGAAGGGCAAGCTTGCAGGTGCAGATATAGAGAGACATCCACACTCCTAGGCAGCAGAGCGTAAGCCATTCAATGTCCTTCTGACTGCAAGCTGTCAATCCTTTTGTGTTCAGAGTGAATGAACTAATGTGAGGACGGGGTTGTGCTCTACCAGAGCATGCAGTCCATCTGAGGGCGTTTGTTTCATGATAAACACAATGAGGACATATAAAAATAGCTAAGGCTACAACACCAGCTGGGGTAGTTTGGGATTACAGTGCAAAGTGAAAGGAACCAAAATCAGTGCCCCCTTTAAGTACTGAAATGCCACAGTAAGGTGTCCCCAGAGTCTTCTCTTCTCCAAGCTGAACAACCCCAACTCTCTCAGCCTTTCTCAATAGTGGAGGTGCTCCATCCCTCTGACCTTTTCTGTGGCCCTCCTCTGGACCCGCTCCAACAGCTCCACGTCTTTCCTTTAGTGAGGACTCCAGAGCTGGACACAGTACTCCAGGTAGGATCTCACCAGAGCAGAGTAGTGGGGGAGAATCACCTCCCTTGACCTGCTGACCTGCAGCCCAGGACACGGTTGGCTTTCTGGGCTGCGAGCGCACAATGTCCGTTGTTTCCTTCCAAACTGAAGACCTGTCAGTCTCACTGCTGACCCCAGCACCAGAGGTGAGATTTCATCTTTTATCTTCCCCTGCCCTCTTTCCTAGAGCCACAAATCCCCTGCTTCGCTTAAAAGCTTCACGTACCTTCCCTTCCTGATGTTACGGCAGCCACTAGCAGCCAGCCTGGAGACCTGCTCCTAAGAGCTACTCTTGCTGTCCCTTTGACTCAGATGTGGTGCAGTGGTTCCACAGCACAGATCTCCCCCTACAGACATCTCATCTGTCTACCCCTTGGCTCCCGTTGCCAGTTTCCCTCCTGCAATACATTTTTTCTGCAGGATGCTCTGACTGCCTCCCTAATCTGTCTGGTAACGGGCACAAGCCATCCGATTCCCCAAGCTACCAAGATCACTGGGGAGGACGCTGTTAGTTTGTCTCAGGAAAGCCTGAGTTTGACTCCCCTTACCCTAACCCTACCCCATATCCTAGGCAGCCTGTTCTGGGGGGGTTGTATTTTTGTGCATTCCAGTTCAAGGAGAGGAAGGAGCCAGCACTGTTCTCTGACAAGGCTGACAGCCAGGCTCAGGGGCATAGTCCAAAGGCACTTTGTACCCCAGCAGTTCTAGTACTTATACATTCAAGGTCGGCACAAAGGTGCAAACGGTTTCAGATTTCCTAGCCATAACCCTTTCTGGGAATAGGGAGCCAAATTTTTTGTCCTTGGCAGATCACTAAACACCTCCCCCCCAAAAAAAGTCAATGAAATTGTAAATGAGACCAGCATTTGACCTACTTCCTGTTACTGTGTTTTATTAAGAAAGTCACTTCTCAGGTATTAGGTTAACGTGAATTTCTGATTTAAATACGCATCTAAAGAGCAGAAGAATACAAAAGTAACTTCAGGGAAAACAACTCTTTCTATGCTGCTGCAGATCTGAAGAAACACTGGATATGTGTCAGAGAGAACTTCAGACTCTTAATCAAAATTGGTTCCTAGGGCTTATGATCTTACTTAAGCTTCCCTAATGAATGATGATTTGCTTATGTGTTCCTTGGCAGTGAGCTAACAATGCTCCATTAAACAAAATGTATATTAATATTGTCCTGTCTATGTAATGGCCGTTACAGTCCACTGTCATTATGCTGAATTAGCTCTGCTGAGACAACTTGAGGAAACACATGTCCACCAAAGTGGAGTACAACGCCTGCATCTTTGGCCAACATACGTACGGTAGATACCTGAAGGGAGAGTCTGTCAGTTCAGTAACATACCCTCAGATAGAAGAGGAAAGTTCTTGGATCTCTAGGGCTCCTATACTGCCATTTATTTTCCATCAGTGGTACGTCTCTGTGTAGATCTTGGCACTATGCGTGTGTCTAAGGGAGTGTGTGCGTCAAAGAGAATAAGGTAAAGAAAAGGGGAGTGGGAATCTCCAAAGACCCCAGATTTAGAGGGGGCAAATACCCGGTGGTGTGTTTTTGAGTGATCCTTGGGATCTCTCATGTGGCACCCTTCAGGACACGTATTTCCAGTTATTTCTGATCGCCCTGTTTGGTAGCTTTCATGTTCTTTCATGCTTTGCCTAAAGGGAAAAGATTATTCAACTATTAGGTCATCTTGTACAACGGCTTGTCTTTCTCAAGAGCCCTCTTTTCCAGAAAGGTACTCCAATCAAAATTGTAGCAGAGATTCCTAACGGATGAGATAGATACTGTTGATAAGCTTACAGGCAAAGCCAGCATGATCCAGCACTGTCACACCATAACGAGAAAAAAAGTCACATTTCTTCTGCCTTTGCTCTATGTAGCATCTTTATAGATATTTCCTAACAGATTAAATGGCAAAGTTTTTACTCTGCCATTCCAGTGCTCACATTCGCACAAATATTTTTGTACCATTAGCTACCATGGCAACAAAGCTCCAACAAAGATTGTAATTCTGAAAAAAAAAAAAAATGTCCATTTAGGTGTATGGTTTTGTCAAACACAAGTCTGAGATAGCAAAGAACTTTTATCATCAAGCAACCATATTGCCCAAAAGTTAATTCCTGCTCTGCCTTTTCACCTCACAGCCGGACCACTTTAGCCTATGATAGATTTAATGTTGAAACACTAAGAAGAATCTTGTGGTGATGCTTCAGGATGTGGGAGATAGTCAGTAGGTGTCATTCCTCAATCTGTGTTCATACAGTATCAAAGTGCAATATGTAAATTCGTTTTCGTGAGAATTTTCTTGCCCTCCTCTTGGTTTTGGAGATTGGGAGTAGCTTGGCACGTTGGGGTTGGGCATCCATGGTTTGGGAGACAATACTGGCAATCAAATTTTGGTTATTTCTTGCTGATTGCTCCACCCTGGCTGTGCTGTCTGTCATGCAATAAGCTGGCTCTGTGTGGACTGCTGGTCCTGTGAGCACCGTCTATCTCCCTGATACTGACAGCCAACAAGACATGAGCGTCCAGGCATTCTTCCCCCCAGCCTCGCCTTTCCTCCCATCTACACACTGCTTTCCCCTGCAAGATAACCTGGGTGTGCAGGCTGGCTTATCTGTGAACTAAAAAGCTGATCAGTTAGCAGGTTCTCTTTGCAACAAACCTGCTTGCCTGACCCAGAAACCGAAAGGCATTTCATTTATCAGCTATGGTTTTGCCTCCAGCAAACCATTGTTGGTCTTGGATCATGGAAGGTTTTGTGGGGAAGCTCCTTCTGGGGAAGATAGATGGACAGACAGACAGACAGACAGACAGACAGACAGACAGACAGACAGACAGAGGAACTGTGGGAGCAGCAATAGATGTTGTCCTGATACCTGAGTAGGGCCAAATTTTCAAGCTCTTTTCAGTGACCTCAGGGCACTAATAGACCTTAATAGCCCAGACCAGCCTCACCTGGGCCCCCCCACATCCTCTACCAGTGGGCCCAGAAGCCCTATTTAAGGGCGGTCCTGGGCCTTTAGTCCTTGCCTGAGCTATGTTGTGGGCATGCTTGTGCTCAGTTCTGTCTCTGACCTGGTCTCCTGGGAGGACCTCCAGCTCTATCTCCTCCTTCTTGTGATGGGACCCTGGAATGTCCTGAGCCACCAGCTTACCCTGTAAGAGGTTGTCACTGGAGCAAGTTATCTCCACCCTGCTCATGCTCTGTGGGATGGCATCCTGGTTGATGAAGGTGCTGCTTGCACTGGGGGTCACCCTTAGCTTCTGGCTTATCCTCTCTTGTGAAGCAGCCCTGCTCTCGCTGTTCTCTAACACTCCCATAGGACTTGGCAGGAATGCTCATTTGAAATTTTGGAAGGGGTTATCTCGTGTGCTGTTCGGCCATCTAATTTTAGTGTATCTATCTATCTTGTTTGAACAATGCAAGTTGTGCTTATCATAAAGAAATATTTAATCTCTACTCTTTCTTTGTACAATAGATGTGAGACTCTGGAAGTGCAAGAAAACAATGATGAAGATGAGAGTCCACCTAGATTGGAGGTGTTGCTAAGGTTAAGTGAGCAGCTGAGGTCACTTGCTTTGTTCAGCTTGGAGAAGAGAAGGCTGAGGAGTGGCCTCATCACAGTCTACAGCTTCCTCAAAGGTGCAACAGAGGAGGTGCTGATCTCCTCTCTGACCAGCAATAGGACATGAAGATATGGAATGAAACTGCATCAAGGGAAGCTCAGGTCTGACATTAAGAAAAGGTTCTTTACTGAGTGAATGGCTGGTTACTGGAGCAGGCTCTCCAGGGAAGTGGTCACAGTACCAAGCCTGTCAGAGTTCAAGGAGCATCTGGACAATGCTCTTAGTCATATAGTTTAGTCTTGATTAGTCCTGTGAGGAGCAGGGAGGTGGAATAAATGATCCTTATGGGTCTCTTCCAATTCAAGATATTCTATGATTTGCAAAACCCAGGACAGTTCCTACCGGCTGTATGGCGGCAGTGCTGTTATAGGAACAGGGCATTTCCATGAGGAAAACGGCGTATGGAAGGCTCCATTTGCTGATCTAACTCTAGCCATCATTTTCGAATGCCAGAGCAATTTGCAGCCAGTTGGGTATGAGGAAGCAATGCTGTTTGAGTTGGCAGGACTCCTTGCATGCTCTTTTCCCAGCTTTAGCTGCCTGCAGATGGGTCAGCTGTGCTGCTGAACAGCCAACATGGCCTCTGACCATGGGTGGAGCAGCCCAATAGCACAAAAGAAGGTACGCTGTTGTCTACTGACTAGCGAATTGGAAAAATAAGATTTCAATGCACCGACTTTCACACAGAGCGTCTGTAGCCTTGGTAATGTAGCCAATTCTTGGACTGCAGGGCAACGAAGGGTGAAAGGAATTGGGTATCCTGAGCTAGCCATAGATCTAAGCTAATGGTAGCCATCAGCAGTTAAAGCAGACGGGGTCAATGAGCTTTGCTTTTTCCTCCTCCACCACTGAATACACAACCACAGCTTGGAACATGTTCTAATTGTCAGTCATTGTATAGGTAGCAAATTACTGAGCACCTTAAATAAAGAGGGGGAAAAAAAAGGGTATGTACCGTCAGAGGTTAATTTGTAACCCATGATGGCCCTTGGGCCTACAGAAGGGCTCCACAGCTTCATTAGTACAGGTTATTTTGGGATGAGTTGCTCTGCAAGGAATTTTCCTTGAATGTTCAGTAAGCTTCAATGATGTGAAAATTGGGTTAAGTGTCCCCTGAGCAAGGAAAATGGCAGTGGCCATGTCTCAAGAGGCAACCTAAACCTTAACCCACATCTAGGTGACACCCAACGCATCCAAGAGCCATGGAGGTGATGGAGTCTGGTTTCCTATGGTCTTCTCTTGCAGTGATGTTCTCTGCTGACTAATAAGATGCAAACTCCAGTTGTTTCCCCAGGACACTTCACTCTCTGCGTTCATGCTGTAGCCTTCTCATTGGGCTAGTTCAGGGGGTTTTCTCCTCACTATCTGCTTGCCTATTTGCCTAGCTGGAGGAAGTTAAAATACCTGAGGCTGCCATGTCTTCATTACATTGGACTGGTTGGCCAGCAGGATCAAGGGTTACTGGGAGGAGACTGACTCAAGTTATTCATACATGTAAATACACACACACAGTGTGTGCTTACATTGATCTCATTGTCTTGGGAAACTAAGCTACAAGTAGCGTGAGATGTAGTAGGATTATATGAAAAACAGTATTTTCCTCACATAGCAAGATAGTTAAGTTTGTTTGGACGGACAGCTGGTGGTTCAGTGATATCTGAACATACGTGTACATACTCAGAGAAAGACAATGATCAGCAGAACAAAAGGGGATAAAAGAAACCCACCTTGAAAATACACACGAGTTACTACTGTATTTTTGAAGTGTGGGCGTGCTTGTTAATACAATAGACACACGTGTACTGAGCAGTGGGTATCATTTAAGGTATGTTACTTAAAGTGAGTAGAATTGTTTATTCTCCTTGCAGAAGTCAAGAGCAGCTTATTCAAGATTTGTGGTGGAATTACATTTTTAAGCCTACCTAGCAGAGTACAGTCCTGGCTGCGGTGGACAGCAAGTCCATCCGCAGTGTTTTCTTTCAAAAGAGAAGCAATCCATTTCAAATATCCAAAACACAACCATCTAGTCCTGGCCAAGTCGATTTGTCCTAAGCATCCCCTCAGGATGATTATAGGCTATGTTTGGCTCTGCGCCTTGTTTCGCATGGAACAAGATGCTGTGGCAGCTCTGCTAACCTATATGCTGTCGTAGCGGTCAAGATGTGGTTACAGAATTTCCCACTGCTCCAGAGCTGTGTGTGGATGGTAGATTAAGGCAAGATGCTGTTCCCAAAGCTCAAGTTTTGCCTCATGCCAAGGCTATTTTTGGGCGAGTTGCTCCGCAGAGAATTCCTCCCCGGCATTTGATAGGCTTCAATGCTGTAGGAATTAGGTGAGGTGGCAGCTGAAATCTGCAATCCTGTCTGGTGTAATTGTAAACAACTGAGGTTAAGTTGTAGATGGCAAGAATCAGCTACTGAAACTCATTGTGACCTCTACAATACTTGGTAGGTAGTAAAATAATGATTCATAACAGGAAGGATGGCAGCGTTTAGTTCTGAATATCTATGGAGCTATTTCCTTTCTTTGAAGTTTAGGCATCGAAAGCACTAAGCACTTGCGCACAGCTGAGTTCATTTTCATTTCTGAAAGCAGCCACAAACATCTTTACCTCTCCAAACTTGAGTAAGCCTCTGGTAAGTGCAAAATACTGTCAAGTCTGTTTTGCATTATCTGAGTTAATGTTTTGATGTCTGTCTGCAGCTTTATGCCACCACAGAGTTGGCAAGGCACAGCCAAAGCATTTTTTCCCAGCTCCCAACCATACCATAAACTCTACAGGCTTATAAAGAAGTATTTATTCTGGTGGCATTCTCTAATGCAGCAAGGAGGAAGATGCCTAACAGAGAAAAGAGAGCTGCGTCTCTCCAAGATAAACTTAGTACAAATAATTGCTAATAGAGAAAGTTTTAATAGAAATAGAAAATAGAAAAGTTTAAAAGGCCACAGATTGTAACTGAACTGGTGTAAAAGCTGCTTTGAACTGTGCATGGCAACCTGACTCCCTGCTGGGACTGCTGGAACTGAACGATGATCCAGTGATATTCCTCAGGGAACCTTTCTTGGCATGCCCTGCACTCTGCCCGCTCCAAACCCAGCCTTCACAGCGCAGAGAAAGAAACAGCGTAGGGGCATCTCCTTGTAGCTGTCCTACAATTTAACTGAACTTTGTGCTGGAGGTGGAGAAGCCTCTGTGTGGAAGATGACAAGGAGCATCCCCAAGTCCCAGGGACGAGGGACCGCAGCCCCTTTCCCTCCTCCCCTTCTCCCTGTATCTCTACAGATAAATCTGTATCTGGTATTGCAAGCCACAGACAGTCAAATCTCTGTCACACAAACAGTGTGATTTGCTTTAGGAATCTTGTTTTCTTAACACATATGGGCTCTGCTGCTTTCCCTACTGGTGGTGTATCTACAGATCATCTTCTCAGTCTTTTTAGTGTTTTTTTTTTTATCTTGAGGGAAAAGGGAGTTAATTCCCTCTCATTTATTTATTTGCCAGTCATTTCAATACCAATTTTTAAAGTGTTCCTGCAGCACCTATGAGTGTAGCAATTTCTTTAAAAAGTATATGGATTGGAATTCTCTGTGAAACCAAGGTAGAGGATTTAAGAAAGATACGAAATATCACAAGTTTCACACTAGAACAAGTGTTGTCCGATCTATTGTTTATAAACATGGACTAAGTGAAATCGGAAGAATTCAGTGAAGAGCAAAAGCACAACCCTGATACCATGCAGCAAAATCAGACAGGCTTCACAAAAGGATGCCAGGCAGCGAGATAGAGATCAAATCATTCCCTTATCAGATGCAAGCATCACAAAAATGCCCTCACAGAAGATCTTCAGAACCCTGGAGTACTGGACACCTCTGACAAACTTCAAGGCTGCAAGATATATAAGGACGTATTTAAAACGCTCGGAGACTGTGCAACCAAGGAGGCAATAGTTAGGAGAAGCTCTAGAGGTCAAAACTCCATAAAGGAAACTCAGCACAGCCAACCTGCAAAAGCTTGGTTAGAAGAATTCTGTCTTCGTATGCTACAGACTCAGCAAACAGACCATATTAAATCGAGACGTAATTTGTACCCTTTGAGAGTCACTTAGCTCAGCTGAACTGTAGTTTTGGATTGAACGTGGAGGTTTTAGCACTTTGTATCATTTGAATGAAGTTTTTTGAATACCCATACAACTGGCAGGTGGTTCTGCAGGGTTCAGATCTTGCCATGGAGAAGAAAGACTCTCATGGGCTCTTCTCAGGCCCCAAAACAACTGGGCACCTCATTTACCTCTGCTCCTTTCTCAGCCTGGACGTGATAGGTAAGGATCGCTGTCCTTCCTAGAGCGGTGCAGTTCAGAGCAAGACCACCAATGCTCAACAGATGTGTCCTCCTCACTGCAACCTTTTCAGCAAGAAGCCAGGTAAGAACTCAATTCCTCAATGGGCTGAGCAGAGCTATCAGCAAGTCCTGCGCAAGAGCCATAAGCATTCTTTATTCCTAATTCATATGGCTTGGCTTCTGGGAAGCAAATTATTGGTCTGTGCTGGTATGCAATCAGCTTATAATCAAGTGACCGAGGCTTATTTTGTTATTTAATAGTTCAAGCCTGGTAATGAACTGTAATGATTTACTGAGAGCACTTCTTGGGGCAAGGTCTCAAGTAGCATCCTTAAAATTTCACAAAACTCTCGTCAGGTAAGAATTGATGACTGGCTTTACAGATTGGATTCGCCTTGCTCTGGGAAGGCAGGAGGCCAGTTTCATCCTAGGCAATTAGGTCTCTAACCCCAGCGGTACCCGTTCACTTTGGCAAACGTGGGCTGCAATGTTTTGCCTGCAGTGGTGGCTGGTGCCTGGTTGTACACGTGTTTTGCCTGCTAGCTGTCTTTAGCCACTGGGCTCTTCTGTCCGGAGGGACCAAGTGCTGTGGTCAAGGTGTACTGCAGGCTACTGCATGTTTTGCATAAGAGATGGGCTCTGGCTACATGGCAAGCCTGGCTTTTGTTTGCTTCCTTCTTCACATTGCTTTTTCCCTGGTCTCCAGTTAAGACCTAGGAGGTTGTAACAACCTAGGCAGTGAACAGAGTAAAATGCAGAACTCCTAGCAATAGTCACTTTGGACTGAAAAATACTAGCTTTAAGACATTTTGTGTCTGTGCATTTTCCAGCATCTATAAAACCTTATTGCTGAAGTGTTAAAATACAGCAGATGTCGGTCAAGCTTTTCTACAGACGTAGAAAGCCATGCTTCCATAACCGTCTATTCCTCCTGGGGCGAGAGACTGGGGCATGGTAAAGCTTTCTCGTGTGTTTTATAAAGGCAGGAACCCTTTGTGAGCTGTTTTAAGAGCGAGCCGAGTTCCCTGTCGAGATGCTGAGTGGGAAAAGCCTCTGTACGCAGAGGGCCAGCCCGCCGCAGATGCCTGTGCTCTCCTGCGGTCATCCCTTCTCTGGGGGTTTGTGGGCTTAGTACTGGATCTCAAGTCATTTGGGAATGTTTGTTTTGGTTTTGGCAAGCACGTTTACTAAGTCCATCTCACTTGACTTCTCGGGAGTTAGCGCATGTGTCTACTTGCATTCTTTGTACCATGCTCACCGCCTGATTTCTTCTTATAGCAAGTTAAGCAACAAAACTCTTTATCACATTTGTGCACAGGAATGTTTGAGGGAAGCTTTATAGCTTTATTTACCCAGCTACAAATACTAATCCATTAATTAAACGCATTTACAAAAAACCCCAGGACATTTTCTTGTGCCCAGAAGGTGTGAGTATCAGAACTGTTGATAAATTTCCTATATAGAAAGATTCAATATTATTTCCAGAGCATGTTTAATATTTCCGAAGCAGACTTAACTCTTTGAGGATACTCCTCTCCTTATCCTTCCCTATGCGCGACGCGATGTGCTCTCTTCAGGCACTGTTCTCGTATGTAGGGATTGAGTCACCCACTCAGGGAATTGAAACCGTGTTCCTGCACTGAGTCACACGGGCCAAACACACAGTGCCAAGCATCGAAAAATGCAGAGGAGCCTTTGCTTCAAAGAGCTTTTGGAAATGGAATGTTTCTTAACTATTACAAACATTTGTGAGCAATTCTGACAAATCTGTAAAATTCATTAAGATCTTGAGTACAGGAAACGGAGTAGTTCCAAGTCCAGATGAACTAATGGAATCTAATTTCCCATAAATTTCTATTTCCTTAAAGCAGTATGTAGAAATCCTGTAAGAGCTAAATCTATTTGATTATTCCCCTCTATGGTGTTTGAAGAGGATGAGAAGTTCGGTGGAAATCTTTCTCATTATAAACATTTCTATCTTTCTGAGGGCACTTTCTGGTATCTACCGAGACTCTTTTTCTTCTCAGAAACCAGGTTAAAAGGACCTCTTATTTTTGGTAACTAGCAGTCACCAAACTCGAAACAGTGCCTGAAGGGTTAGTAGTAGCAGGGAGGGAGGTGCTGCTGGAGGAGAAACTTAGGAAGATCTCATAATATCTAATGTGTTGAAAGACAAAGCAATAAAGCGAGTCAGACAGTGATAAAGTTAGTTGCCTGCATATGAAATAAACTTTAAGTCTCCTATAAGTCTGCGTAGGATTTCATTAGCTGCTAAAGCAGCAGTTTTATCCAGGGTCAAATGCAACCTGGTAGCTTGCAGGGTAGTCTCCTGTTTGAATATACACAATGAGGAATTAGACTGATTTGTCTGGTTATGGAATAGCCAAAGGGATGCTGCGGGGCTTGAGTCCAGGCACTGATCATTGTTTGGGTTTGATTCTACAGAGCTGCTATGAACAGCTTCTCTAATAACTTTCGAACTTGAGCCCTGCTTAAGACGTAGGATAGGTCCAAAGTGACACAATACCGTTCCTGCTCAGAACCACCGCTGTTTGTGTATGACTGAACTCATCTCTGGGCAACAGGACAGACCAGGCAGAGTAAGGGAAGCAAAGCATGGTAAGCCTCTTCCTTCTGGGATGGAGTAACATTCAGCTTATGACGCCAACCAGAACGCTGCAGATGCAGTAACTTGGCCAGTGCTGTTCAGCCTGTGCTAACTGGCTTGGCAAGGATGATTTGAAACAGCCTGCATCAGACTGGCCAGGAAACCCTGCGCGAAGTTTGGAGGAAGGGCTCACTTCAGAGAGCAGGAGTGTATCACTAGAGCTATTTCTTTTGAAGAACAGTTTAACTTCACAAGTTTATAGGTGATCTAGCAAGCGAGACGTGAAACAAACCTGAGTTGTGTACCACACACGAGCCACCGCAAGGCTGGAAGCTGCGAGGTGCCTGTCAGACAGTGCAGGGGTTATTGCTCGGGTGAAGCTCTCAGCAGAGCTAGCTGCAAGTGCCATGTGCTCAGGATATGATAGGCCTGTGAGATTTTCTTTTTTTCTGATAAAATAATGTTAATAACCTGATCTCCTGTGGGAGGGCTCTAGAAGTGCAAAAATTACAAAGCATGGGCCCATCTGGAATGAACTATTTCCAGATTGCTTCTAAAATTGCACTTAAAATCAGAGAAATCAATATTCTCCACAACCAGTTTTCCGTTTGTCTCCTTTCTCCTCCCAAAGCTTTTCATTTCTGCATTTCCTAACACCGCACTTTACAGCTACGTGGAAGAAGTCAGGCCGTTCACCGCTGCGGAAGATGTCGAACAAGACACGCTTCTGGAGCCTGGCCACCAGCCGCACTGCATTTAGTCTAGCAAGACTCCTGCTAATTACATCAGGGCTTCAAAGGAGATAGCAGCTATGATAAATAAGTAAGTAAAAATCCCAGCTGGCTAGAAAGTGGGAACAGTTTTTTCCCTTTTTCTCCCCTGTAACTAACTATAAACCTTCCCCTCTGATGTTAGAGGAGAGCTAGAAGCCAAACAGCTCAGCGTGCCCGGGAGCATCCACGCTAGCCAGCATCGTGCGAGAGGGCTCGCGGGCTGCCTGCGCAGACCTGCACAGCTATTCGAGTGTGTGCCCTGTGAATACCGGCAGTACCACCCAGACTTCAGTCATTAGCCTAAGGTCATCAGCGCATTTCTGGGCATGGGAGTGACTGCGTTTTCTGTTCCACTACGGCTCGTCTGGGTGTGTATGTTTGTTTGTGTGCTTGCCCTGTAATGAACCAACTATCTCACACGTATATTTTAAAATATTTTATGAAGCAAGGGTAGATATCATTATCTAAAGGAAAGTGAAGCGCAGGGTCAGAGGTGATGCCCTTTACCGACGGATATGGAGCAAGTCATTGGCAGAGGCGCGACCGGGACGCTGAGTCTCCGACACAACGCCTGCAGTCTCCACTAAGCCCTGTTACCTTTCTGCCCCTTCTATGCAGGAAGCATTGTGAATTGTAGACTATCTAACGTGCAGTCTCACTGCTGTGCTTCGGAAAGCCCTGTGGCACTGGAGAGAGGGCATTCTGTTTCTCTCCCGAAGGACCTGTGCCACTACGCTCCCGTTGGCAGCAAGACCTGGGCTCAGCAACAATCTGCATTGACTGAACCCGAACAGCACCAGCGGCTCACAAGAGTGCTTGAGCGCATCCTTTAGCCGATGTTTGACCGAGTGACCGGCCAAGTCCAGCTGCATTCATCTCCAGTGACCAAAGCAGGTGGTCACGGACCCAGTTATGACCTGGAATGATACTTCAGAGACCTGCAGACAACCCCCTCTGGCAATTAGTGCAGCCCTCTGCTTTGCTGTGGGTTTGTTTACAGTCACCGCTCTTTCTTGAAATTATTAGGTTTGGTTCGTATGGCAGGGCTTACTGAAAAGCAGCTTGTTTGGCAGCTCTCAGGTTTTGACTCCTTCCCTTCAGAATTGCCTTTTTTCCCCAGAAGTTTTCAGTAGAACAGAACTGTAGAAAGAAAGAATATTATTGATTTTTTTTTTTTTAACAAAACACAATTTCTGGAAAAAGTGAAACAGCAAGCATTAGCAGTTCAGCCTGTTCTGGGCTTCTCACGGAAAGCTAAAATTTACATGACGAATGTGCCCACCTCCAAAGTAGATTATAAACTCGGAGAACCAACCAAATAAATCACTTCGCAAGAGACAAACACTTTCCTTTGGTCTTTTTTTAGACTACAAGCCCCTTAGGGCAGGGATGGTCTTTATTTTATATCATCTATCAAGCCAACCCACTGCTGGAACTTAAGAAGTAATAGTTTCTCCCAGAGTTGATTCATGTCATAAAAATCAGCTCGTGCCCTCTTCTTGACACCTCTGCGTAGGACAAGAACTGAGCAGGTATTCAGTCTGGAATTTGTTTCATTTCAAGGGGAGTTAATGAGATAACATGGTGTAGACTGCAGAATTTGTGCTTTAAAATAACATGAATTTTTTTTTTATTTGCTTCAGCTCTTAATCATTCTCACACCTCATTGTAGATTTTGAACTGCCAGTCATATACGAAATTAAAGCAAAGAACATAAATATTATTTGGTGATATATTACATAAGTTAACTTCAACACTTGCCTTTAGGTTGGGTAGTCATTGAACAGAGTTCTGTTGCAGCAAACATAAATAAGAGGATTTTTTTCTATTTTTTTTGTTTTATATGATGAGGACGAACAAGCTTGAAACAAACTCCACTTCTTCTCCTGCCCTCTCTGCCTCCCCGCCAGCCCACCCCCCAAATCAGTTAGAAACTTGATTTATGAGGCTATGATCTGGTGAGTTTGATGACTTCTGTAGCGGTACCAGCAGACAGGTTGGGCCACTGGGCATACCCAGGGCAGAAAACACACTTTCTGTCTTGCTGTATGCTCTACTTATCTATAGCAAAACTGTATGTGTCCAGAAGTCTTCCAAGACAAAGCGCTGTCACCTTGCTTTGTTGTGGTAAGTTACTTGGGGGGATCTGCCTCTTGGGATGAAGGGAGGTCAGGCGACAAGTGTTAATGGTCCTGAGCGTCCTTGCCTTTTGTGAGATTCTGCTAGGATCTGTGGAAGCTGCGTGTGCCCCGACGGAGGCTGGTCTCTTTCCTTAGTGCTGTTGAAAATTGCAACGCCTCTGCACGTGGATGGGCTTACGTACAGATTCGATAAGGTCTTAGAGGCGCACATTCCTTAAATAACTCGTCAGCATCTTGTTCCTGCAATTTGTTGGGAAATAAGATGAAGAGCCGTGTAAATCAAGAGGGCTGCGTTAACTTGGGCAAGCTCGAATGTGGACTGAAGTGCTCGGCACCACTTTCCTTATTTCGCTCTTCATTACGCGGTGTTTCCCTAGTATCACGCATACATTGTACAAAGCAGAGATTTACATATTCAGTATTGCTAAGATAGTGTTCCACATTAAAGCCAGATTCCAAAGCCTTTACTCACGGTGAGTAGGTCCCTCCTCTGTGAGTAATGCCTTGGAGATCAGAGAAGATCCTAGTGAAGTGAAGCATTAACGTGGGGTGAAACTTTAAGTCTTTCTCTGTAACATTAGGGGCAAATATTGTCTCTTCCCCTCCTATAGATGTATGGGAGGTCCCACGCGTACAGATAGAGCATGGCTAGGTTTGTGTCGTGTGGGTGGCAGCCTGGTTCTGGAGCTGAATCAGAGGAACTCAACCCAAATTACTGCCCACCTCTAAGGGGTATCTCAGAAACCTGGCAGTCCCTAGACCCCTGTCACTCCGTAAGTATTTTCTGTAGCTGCGCAGAGCATGTGCCCCACTCCCTGAGCTGACACTGGGGAAAATCCCTCTCTGCTGTTCAAAACTAGCTCTGGTGGTGGTGGATGAGGGCTGGAGGAGAGGAGCTGCTCTGTGTACATAAACATCTGAAAAGCTGGGGAACACTGCCTAAGGACTTCCACTTTTGCTTGCCAATATTAATTCAGTGCAATGGGAGAGCAGCTGCGTGGTGTCAAACTAAAACAGACGCTTCCGTGCGCCTCTCCTTCCCCGTCCCACCCAGCCCAAATGGCTGCTGAGGTGTTAGACCTTTCCTGAGATGCTTGCAGTTGTGTCCTGATGTTTAATAGCCCTCAATGAACTTGGACTCTTTCATGAATTGCTCACGTACATCACAGCATCCCGTGGCGATGAACTCCACAGCAAAGCTGGGCACCGAGGGGAAAAGCGCAGCTGTGGTAAAATAAGGTTGTTGTCAAGTGTGGGGATGGCCGGTGACCTCTGTTCTTCTTGGGTGAGTGTCAGCAGCACCGGTTTCCCAATGTCCTGGCCCTGTCCCCAACAAAACTTGTGCATGTAGTAATGCCATTGCTATTTGGGTGGGAGGTGTGTCAGACCCAGATTTATGAAGACATTGCAGTGTTTAATTCTTAATTTTAAAAGGAAAAAAAAAAAAAATCTGTGCTGAGTTGAATATGAAGTCTAATCTGCCAGCTTTGAGTAGAAGGATGTTAGTGAAACATTGGAAGAGAGCTTGCAGGACTTGTTATACTTGTTCTGTGAATAAGAGGAGGCTTTCTGTTTCCCAAACTGTCGTTCTGACAAATTTTACAGGCACTAAAGTAAACAAATGCTTTTCCTAGAGAAATGCTGCTGTTAAAAATGGTCAGGCTGGATTTTTGTTTTAAAATGGAAAGAAAGCAAATACATCATTCCATTCCGATTACCAACAGCAGTGAATTATTTGTCTGCTTTAGACCTGCCTATAAGCACATACGCAACCATTGTGCAGCGAAATCCATCTGAGTTCATTGCCCTCCTTCACGCTGGGCTCTGAGCAAGCGTAAGTGGGCTCCACATCTCCGGCTGAAGAGAAGGGGTGAAGCATCTGTACCAGCTGAAACCATGGGGCTTGCTGCTCAGCCTCTGTTCCCCCCACCCGCCACACACATACAAACGAATGGCCTCCCCCAAGCTCTTGCCCTGGGTTTAATTCCTCCCAGAAAATGAAGTGTCAGATGTTCGTATGAACGTAGTGGTTAACCAGCCTGTGGTGAGAACTCTCTACTGGACTGGCTTGATTTACACAGCTCCCGTCACCACAGCAGTAATTAAGTGAGCAGAGCAGCGATGCCAAGGCTGTAGCTCATCGCCTTTGCCATCTTTCTGTTTCAGGGATGAAGCGTTACTTAAGAAGTGAGAGTGCAGCTGTTCCCTCCAACAGCAAACACCCTCTTGGATATATCAAACCCAAATCACGGTGAAAGGTCAAGATTTTAAGAATATTTAGCATTCCTAAAGCCTGCTCCGGCTGTAAAGCACCGTGTGGTTATTTCGTTGTTATTCTTAACTTGTGCTACTCGTTACCCCCATTTTACAGGGGGAAAGTTGGGCTCAGGCAGACTTAGAGCTTGTGAAGCTCTGGCTCCTACTTCAGCACCTGATTTTTCAGGCCACGCAGAGGAATTTACCTCCTTTGGGTAAGATTTTTTTTTCCTTCCCCGGCAGACGGCTCTGCAGGGAAGCCCTCTGACTTCTGTGTGGGCTTGTTCAAGGAGGCCTGGCTTCTGTAGCACTTTCTGTTAGCTTCAGGGGTGAGATGCAGAGATAAAAACAAAGGTCAGGAGCGGATCTGCGAATGACAAACATCAGCATCACGGAGCGCATATGCCTCTCCCATTAGCCATAACAACTTTGGTAACCTTGGAACCACACTGATGTCCTGATACAGTCTCCTTAAACTTAAAAAAAAAAAGCTTCAAGAGAGCGTTCAGACATACTGCACTGCGCTCCATCTCAAATAAGGTCACGGAGCTGCGCTCTCCAAACCCGTCATTATTCCCGAGGCGCTAGCAAGGACATCAAAAGCGCTCCTCCACTGTTTCAAGTCAGGCAATGGCAGCTCCTTGCCAGCTCCCCAGTTTTTAGCCCGGCAGCGAGATTCACGTAGTCACTCCATCAGTCCCTGTTAGCTCATTTCAGCTGAGTTCCATGGAAGCTCCCGAGCCTTGTGAAACCTGGCGGTAGGTGGAGAGGAGAGCTTGCAGCCTCAGCAGCTATTTGCTCTGTCGCCATCAGCCCACAAGGTCAATCAACGCGCGTACATCTCCATACCGGCTGGCATCGAAGGGCACAGGAGGGTATCGCAGGCGACAAAGGGAGAAAGCACACTCCCTGGTAGAACACCAGTCTCCAGTAGCCCCGCTGCTGAGAGGCCCGGGCAATTGTTTTCCTTCTGCTGCAACCATACAGAAAACAGGGAAGGTTTTAAACCACTCATCCCCTTGTGGACTCGTCTGCAATTCCCACCAGACCCGAATCTTGAATTAATAGCTTGGGCAAGGCACATCGTGAAAAAGCACTTGCTCACCCAAACAGGCCAGAAAAGCCAAAGTATCGGTTTGGATGAGCAAGCGCTCACGGGGTGAGCGAGGGCTGGGCAATGTGGGACGAATACACCAAGGAAGAAGATTACTGAAGTTTAAATTGATAAAACCTTGAGGAAGCTTGAGTCACTGGTGATAAATTTCTGTCTTCAGAGGAAATTAGTTTTAAAAGGAAAATGAGCGGGTTTAAAATATGTTTAAAGTATCAGATTGCATGTATTTGTGCCAAAGTCACTTTCCCACTCCCACAGACTGGGAACAGAAATTGTGGTCCTCCCTTGCCTCTTTGAAAACTGCAGCATCCGTTCTTTTACAGTCAAATAAGCAGTGAGGTCAGGAAGGAAGCAGGTCTGGAGAAGTTAATGTTCTTGCACTGGGTCTCATTTTTTAAATGAATTGGGTCTTTAGTTCTGCAGAAGTGGCTGGGAAAGGAAGTAATGCATAAAATCAAATGACAAGGAGCTTGTAGTTTGAGGAGCTGCTTATGAAGCTGGGGTGATGGAGAATGTGAAGTAGCCGACAGCATCTGACCCATCCCAGGAAAAAAAAATGGCAGGAGACAGGTTGCTTTATCCTCATACACCCCTGGGCTGTTTTATGGTATGCTTTCTATTACACCGGGATATTGTGTTCTACCAGTGCTGCAGGATATCACATGCTGGTAGCTGGGGGGTCTGTTGGAGGTGGGAGTATGCAGACGGAATTGATTAGGGGATCGCATCCTCTCGGCGGCAAGTCACGTGGGGATTTTAAGGTCTGAACCTGAGATTGGAGAAGAGGAAGCTGTGGAGACAGCTATATCTTAATTACCGCTGGAAGGTTTAGCGAAATGCTCGGGGAATTGCTCATCTGTCTGAACAGAAAAGGAGAACCGGCATCAAAGTTGCTGGAAGCTCAAGAAGTAAATACCAGGGAGTTGAGATCAGATATCCTGAGGTGTGCTGGGGACCACATTACAAAAAGGAAGGAAGGAAAAGCTCAGAGCATTCAGGTGACCCCTCTCAACCCCTTCTTGTAGCCTTGTTTTGACAGCACCCAAAATGTGATGTCAGCCCTCGATTATCGGGTTTGTGGATTAACTAACTTTCCCTCGACCCAGCAGCAGCACCTGACTGCTGCGCAGGCAACGGCCAGCCCTGGCTCCTGCCCTGCCCGCCTGCCGGGGTGTGCCAGCGGACCAGCTCTCTGCAGGGCTGCCTGACTCCTTTCAGCCCATTCTCTCAGCACAGCTCTTCCGTACATTTTCTATTATCACGTAGTTTATGTCGCAGTATTGCTGTAGAATGGGAAGTGCTTGGCATTCTCATCCCGCCGCCGTTTTCAAGCGGTTTTCCAGGTAACCTGTGAAAGAGTCGGTTTATGTTCTGGGTTTGGGGTCAGCCCAGCCTGGAAACCTCAAAGTCTGAAGTTAGGGTCCAGGTCCTGTCTTGCCTTCTAAAGTTTAAAACTTCTGTAGGAACTCAAATAGTTTATTATTGTTTCTTTTTTTTTCTAGAAACAGCAGATTGCAGTCAAGGATATTGGCAAAGAGAAAGGGAAATAGGGACGAGTGTAAACAGAATTCATTTGTGAAAGCATTTTGGCATGGATCGTGGGCGTGCTTTTGAAGGTGATCCTCTTCATGCCATGGTCTTGGGGCGCACAACCGGCGTTTCTTCCAGCTGGAGCTAAACTGAAAGGTGTGCTCCAGGGGCACACACGGCACACTCCAGTCATGGACATTCAGTCCATGGGATCACACGAGAGGAGGTCTGAATTAAAATGCTCAGAGACACATGCAGGGAGGACGTCAGGGCCTCCGTCCCAGCCGTTTTGCTTTACTAATCCAATCCTCCAGCGTCCCCTTACTTGCCCAGATCTCAGTTTTCAATATGGTACATTGTTATATTGACAAAACTGCCGTAAAGCCTTCCTCAGGGGCATTTACATCGGCACCTCCTCACTCGAAACGAAGATGCCATTGCTGGGAAGTCAGGCGCTGCATGAGCTCTCTGCTCTTCTGCTCAGACACCACCATTTGGTGATGGGCCCCAACATGCTGTGGAAAACAACTGCTTGAGAAGGGTTTTAGAAGTTAAAGTTATGATAAAGGGGAAAAGGCAACTGACCTCCTGGCCATGTCCTATGGGATTTGTTTCAGCACAGCTGTACTATCCCTGTGATATAGGTTAGATGAATCACAGTGAAATGCCCAGCCTTGGCCACGCGTCTTTATTCAGACATGCAGCGCTGAGTAACATGCGTCAGAATCTTTTCTTAAGCATTATGTCCATATATGCTGTGGTTAAAATGCTTTGGGGACCAAACCTCAAGGTGTGTGCAGAAAAGTCCTTTTGCCATTCTATTCAGTGACAGCTTTGCTACTGGGCCAAGTTTTCACGTGGAAAATGCAAGGTAATGATTTCAATGGCATATCCCTGGAGTCACAAGAAGCAACAGGCAATGAAGTGTCTACAATCGTTAGGGTACTTACTGTCTTACAGCGCTGGGAGAAAAGAACTAATGACCATCTTTGCTTTTTTTGGCTAGAAAAGAAGATTTGCCTACTGAGATACTCTAGTTACTGAATACGTGCAGGAGATGAGTAAGAAACAGAACTGCTGACTTTGATATATTGAGAAATAGGTATGACCATGTCCATATTGATCAATGACGCAGGGAGTGTTCCCTGCACGTTGTGCTAGATCATCTGTGCTAGTCATTTCTATGAACAGCCCCAGGTTAGGCTGGCTAGTGTTGTCCCAAACCTGGTTTGAGAGACAGCAAAGGCCAAGGATTGCTCCTGGTAGGTAGTTTGGATGCAACCACACCCATCTGGAGGCTGAGAGAGTTTAACACTTTGCTGGACACAAGCTACTCCATGGCAATTCCATTTAAATGCTGGAGAATGGTCCAGAAAATGTTGAATTTTTTTTATAGTCAGCCTCTGTGTGTCTTTGTTTTAATTTGAGTAATACACAGGAATTCATGTAGGAAAGTGAGTTAAGGCAGAGATAGCTCCATAATGCAAAATAAGGAGTGGATATAAGGGAAGGCTGACTTTTATGTTTGCTAGCCCAAATAAGGACTGGTAGCCGCAGTTGTTTAGGAGAATCACCCCAGTGTTGCAATATCTTATCGTTCCTATCTGTGCCCGCTTTGGATGCAAACAGCAGGAGACGGCTGAATCTGAAGAAACCCCCGTTAGCCGCACCCTTGATGCAACTCACATTCTTTGTGTGTTGACTCAGGGCTATCAGCTTTCCTCGCTCGCTCATTGCCACAGGTTTCACAGCACTACAAACACCTAAGGAGACAGTATTTTGAGCAGCCGCTTATTGTATTTGCAAATGGTATTGAACTTTGAGGGGAGTTGGGTAGGGGTAGATCAAAAGACAGGGAAGGGAAGGGGCAGGATAAGGACAACCAGCCCCAGCCAACCATCACATGCACTTAGGCTTGGCTTCAGGGCACTTTTACTCTTCCTAAGGCAAAGTTCAGGGCGTAGGCTTGTGCCTTGTTGTCCCCTCTGCCACTGTGGACATACGTGGGCTATGACAGCCTATGCAGTGGGTCAAGAAGTAGGTGAGCAAAGGTATAAAGCTCCGTCTTCGCTTGTGCAGAACCAACAATGAGAGTAAAACAATGACCAGTCTTAGTGTTCAGAACCAGGCACCTACCATTACTAGTTACCCATCTAAAGTAACTATATGGTGTGATCTGGTAACTTTACCTCTATTTCTACTGACATCCAATTTACTGACAGCATGTTCAAATTGTATTTGCTGCAGTCACATGGAGATGTATGATTCCTGGTTGAGCGGAAGAGTATTTGTAAAATCAGTGTAAGTAAGTCATCCTAACCAAGTACAGGAATAAGGCAGAAGCTTGTTTCTATGTACGAAACAACTGTACTGTTTTGTAACAAAGATTTTGGATATAACATACCTCACTCCCTCACAGTATCAGTCTTTATGTCCCTACCCATACAAACTGTAAAACCTGCTTAGGTAAGAACACAGCAAGAAATGCCTAGTGTCAGGATTTACGGTATGTGAAAAACCACAGCAGTCCCTCTGTGATGTTACAAACACCAAAGTGATGGATGCTTTTAAGCAGGAAATGCGTTCTACCCTTTGAAATGATCTAGTAGACGGCAACGGAGATGCCGTATTACTCATATGGGGGTAATAATATCTGTATGGGAATTAAAACTGCATACTTCTGTCCATATAGTATAGTTATTCCCATGGTACCCTGATAACTTTGCTCAGTTTGTGTTATGGGTTGTAATGTTTTATCTTGAATACTGAAAGAACCTGCTGTAGCCTTTTTTTTGTTTCGTGTAATTATCTTAGATGTTAATGAAAAAGCACAAAATAATTTATCTCTTTTTTATTTTCTGCTTTATAATAGATGAAAAACTTTCAAAGAGAAGCCGTAATTCAGAGGCCAGAGAGCTGGTTCTTCCTCATGTGCAATGACTGACAGTAAGACCTTTGGGTACTAAAACCTACTACAGCCACACAGGTTTTATTTTTATATTTACTTTTTTGTCGCTTACTTTCATTAGTGAATAAGCTGATGCTGCAAATCCCTCTCAGAGTGTAAAACATTTTAAAACTCTGTTTCTGAGTTAAGCGAAGCATCCCTGGAAAATGCGACATCGAACTTGGTGGCCGAGATGACAGATAAAACCCGGACATAAAAAATATGACGAATGTGTTGGAACCCTCCCGACATAACACTGTGCTCATGTGTTGAAATACTGACTGTGCAATTTACTATAATTAAGGTTTAATTCCAGCACCCATGCGTGTTGATCTTGTCCTTTCAAAGTGTGGTTATACGAACAAACAGACGGTGTAAAGAGAAGAGAGAGAGAGAGAACCTGAGTGTGTAAAAATATATACATTTTTATGAGGGACACTCTCTAGATGCGCCGTGATCCAAGGAGGTTTAAATACAACGTTTAGACTCAACAGCTCTGGAGTGATAACCCAAGCTCAGCCACTAACACTCTGCCCAAGGCAAATTATTTTACGTCTATAAAATGGAAGCGATAGTTACTAACCTGCTTTACAGGAGATTTGCGACGATAAATTAGTTAATGTTTGTGCAATGTTTTCAACACGCAAAGTGCCACAAAGCTCCACGAATTATTACCTCAGTCCTTCCTTTGAAACCTCAGTGAGGAGTCACAGAACACGAACTAGAGCGCGAACGACGATGGCCGCGATCTCAAACACCTTGCAAATGAAATCTGAGCACACCGGATTGTAAACCCCGCTAACTCAGCTCTACTCCATTTCTTCTCTTCCCGTAAAAAGCCTGCCCTTTACAAGCACTCTTGCAACACGCGGGGAAGAGCTGCGTTGCCATCGAGGAACAGTTGCTGACGAATTTTTTTGGAGGGGCAAATGCTGGGCCACTGCTTGGCGGACAGTGAAAACCGACACAGGTTTTTTGTTTCATCCAAGGAAAGGACCCAGCAGCAGAGATTTCTTTACTCTGGAAAGAATTTTGAGACTCTATTCTGTTTTGGGGGAATGCGGGAGAGATAGGAGAATTCATCCTGCTTTTTCCACTGATTGATAGGGAAATTATTGCTCCTCTCACAGTTACTTCTCTCCACGTGCGCCAAAGTAATCAGCTCGTCAGCGCAGGCAGGGGTGAGCAATTGCAGCTCAGATCTGCGGTCCAGCAGCGCCTTCGTATGAAGGAACTACCAGCTCACACGGACTTTACTTCATAGGTCATGAATTTTGCCAAGGACACGCAATATTCCTCTTGCAAACCTCTTTATTAGCAGCTGCATGTGGGCTTGCATCAAAGGTCATGGGACAAAGGCCAACCAATGTTTAAATTGATAGTTCATAGTGAGAATATCATACTCAAGGCAACAACTTCCTTCAGCTTTCAACTCGCTGGCTTTATGGCATGTATTTACCTCCTGTCTTCTTAAGCACGTGGTTACGGTAGCTTCAAAGGCGTTATAGCAAAGGCTGTCCCTGGGTATGTGACCAGCTGCTGAGGGAAAACGTCGTGTTTGAATTCAAACTGTTTCAGAAATTGTTCGGTCGTGTGAAAAAGACCTGAAAGCCCTGCCTGTAATCGTGAGCCTCTCAAACCTCAGTCTTAGAGTCTCTGTACGTATCTCGTGACCTTGGCGAGTAGAGCACAGGTGCCACAGAAGCAGCCCGTTTGTGCTCGCCGAGGCGGGAGGACGGCATCCGCAGCAGCTTGCTGCGCAGCCCCTTCAGCGGAGCGGAGGCTCCGGCAGCGCGTATCTGCAGCGTGGGAAAGCAAATTTAAAGGGGAATTTGCCTCCTCTTCAATTGCCCATCACGTCAGGAGCGAAGGACGAGTTTAGTTAAGATCAAATGCTTGGTTTTATGTGCGTTTATGTAAGGGCAGTACGAAGCAAGCATGAAATGTTCCTGCTCAGTATAGCAGGTAGAATCACAATTGCATGAAAAATTCTGCAAAGCGAGTATTTGTTCTTCAGCGTGTTAGGACAGGACTTAGACAAGTTTCTCCACTGAGTTCATATGCAACAGATGTTTTCTTTTTTTCCCTATGTTTTTTAATTGTCACTTTCAATCCTTTCTTCTTCTAGATTTTAAAAACTCCATCGCCTTCCGTAGCGGTAGCTTGATGCTCAACGTACAGGTCTAGGGGCACGTGTTTTTATTTAGTATTTATGTTCAGAGCTGATCTGAGGGTCATTTCTCAGTTGTCTTAATCGTGTTTCCTTTCTCATAACGCAAGCCGCGATCATTAGTGTGTGCTGAAGACGCTTTGCAAATCCGACCTCCCTAGAAGTTGATTTTTTTCTTCCTGGCCCACTCATTTTAAAAGTTCCTTCTATTTGTCTAAATAAATTGAAATTAATCATGTACGCATAATGTTTGTGAAGTTTCACTGTCTGGGCATCTTTGAAGGAAATTGCATGAATATTGTATCATAACCCCAGATTCTGCCCTCAGTTACAGCCACAAAACCACTCATACGAGTAGAGTTCTCCCAGTGTTACTGAGTTTACTTCAAAGTACATTTTCCACATTATTTACAAAATACAGTCAAACCCGAATATCAGCTACAGCATACAAAAGCCGACTTGCAACCCGATTCATCTTAATCAGTGATTACAGGCATCGTGGGATGGTACATGGTTAAAGGCGTGCGGTCAGGCATCGCATTTTGTGCTAGGGTAAGTAAATGGGATGGTGGTTTTCTCAGCCTAGTTAGGACAGTAACTAGTTAAACTATGACAGTAAGATTGTACAGAGGAAGTTGACTGGTAGGAGAAGAGTAATGCATCTCTCAGAAGACATGCATCACAGAGGAAAGTCAAGATACACTCAGTGGCTATTTTGCAATCCATTGTATTCCAGCGCCCCGTAAGAGACACAGGCATCTAGCCTGTGATCTCCCAAACCTCGCGTCATTACAGACTTCGGTTCTGGAGTTCCCAGTTAATCATAACAGTTCTAAGGCTTCGTATCCTATTGACTTTGTGCCCACGTCTTCACAAGAGCTTTATTACCAGCAGCGTTGAACAGGGTTGACCATTGAATCATGATATACTCAGAGAGATCCCAGCCCAGACAAGCGACACTTCGATGTCCTCTCAACCTGCACGAGTCACTAGAGAGTGTGTCCTACTCGCCCGAGGAGCAGCCTGTTAGAAAAAGCATGTTTTACTGAATACTGACAGCTTGGGCTGGCCTCTTGCAGGGGAAGATGTTGGGGTGGAAGGAGCACCGTGCATACCGTCCGCGCGTGTCCCTGGAGCACGTCAGGAACACTGGTGGTGGTGTGTGTTTAACAACTAACCCGCTCGGCAGAGCGAGGAGCGGTACGCGCGGACACGGACCGCACCGCCCGTGTGCGGAAACACGCGTAGGGGCAGGGCCGGGTTATTTCACACACGCACATACACAGAACGAGGACGGGGCCGTCTGCGGGGACGCCGAGTGAGTTCCGCTCAGTGTGGGGGAGCCGAAGCGAGGGCCGGAGCCCGGAGATGCGCCCCTGGGGGTGCCGGTGGACCCTCCGCAGCTATCGCTGCTCCCCGAGAAGGCGCTCGGCTCTCGGCTGCCCGCGCTCCCCGCCCCGGGGGCTGCAGGCACCGTGGGGCGCAGGACACCCCGGGGAACCCGCGCTAGTGCCCGGCCGCTGTCCCCTCCCCGCGGGCTCGGCGTCCCCCCGGGAGCGGACACGGCGGGGCGGAGGCTGTGCCCGGGCCACGCCGCTTTTTTTGCGAGCAGCGGCGCACATGTAAGCTCGTGCCTTTAGCAGCTGCCGGGCAGAAGCCGCCGAAGAGCGGAGCATCCCCCCCACCCTCCCGAGCTAGGAGGGGCAGCTAAACTATCCCCTCCCACTCACTCCTCCTCTCATCCTATATCCCGGGACAGGTGGCGGGTCCGCCCCTTCCCCACCTGGGCGGAGAAGGCGCCGCCGGTTCCTCCTCCCCTCTTCTCCTTGCTCCCGCCCCATCCTCCTCCTCCTCGGCGTCCCCAGAGGGAGCCCCTGCGCTCCGCGGCCGGGCTGAGAGCGCAGCCGGTCGCGCTCCGTCCCGCAGCCGGCTCCGGCAGCTCCGCGAGCCCCTACCCACCCGCCGCCGCCGCCGCCTGCAGCAGGAGGAGCCCAGGGAAGAGGAGGAGGAGGAGGAGGAGGAAGGCAGCAGCCCGCAGCCCGCCCGCAGCGGGGCACGCACGTGTGCGCGCAGTCCTCGACGGCCGCCCTCCAGCATGCTGCGCGGAGCCGCCCGGAGCAGAGCGGCGGAGAGGAGCTGATCGCGGCCGCGGGAGGCGAGCAGAGCAGAGCAGCGGCTCCGCCGGAACCGCCGTGCGGCCGTCCCGTCCGAACCCCCCCACCCCGCCGAGGGAGCGGCGGTCCCGCAGCATGGGCGGCCGCAGCCCCCTCGCCGCCGCAGGGCCCCGCGAGGCCGCTGTCCTGGTGCTGTTCCTGGGGCGCTTCGTCCTCTGCTCCGCTGTGGAGGAGAAGAAAGGTAAGGGGGGGGCGCGCCGGGCCGGGGCGTGGGAGTCCTGCCGCCGCTCTGCCGGCTGCGCCCCGCGGGACCGCGGCAGCGGGGCTGCGGGCGGTGGCGCGCCGCGGCCTGCCCCGGGGAGCGGCGGAGGGAAAGTCCCAGCTACTTTCCTAGGAAAAAAAAAAAGAGAGAGAGAGAGGAGAAAGGGGAGAAAACCCCCAAACCTATAGCAGCGATCACGCAGCTCCGACTTCCTGATTCGAGGCTAATTTTCTTTTGTGGGGGTGGAGGAAATAAAAGGGAATAAGCCTTGGCACATCGCGTCGGTTGTGCTGCTCTCTTGTCGTGTTTCTGCTTCTTTCCCACCCTTCCCGCGTTGCCCAATGGCTTCCCGCAGCTCGGCCCCGCGGCCGCTCGCCCCGGCACCCCCGCGGTGGCGGCGGGGAGAAGCCCCCGAGGGAGCGCCGCTCCGGGAGCCCTCGCCGGTCGCCCTGACCTGCTCACCTTCGCTAGTCCCGTTCAAACACACAAAATAAGCATACACCTGGGAGGGGGGGGGAGCGGAACGAGGGGAAGCTCCGGGCGTCCGGCGGCTGTTAAGGAGCGGAGCGGTTCCGCCCCGCGCCGTGACCGCCCGTGGGTCGGTGCGTGGGAACGGCAGCGGGAGCCTGCGGCTCGGGGCGCCCGGTGGGGCTGGTGGGTTTGTGTTGTGTATTTGTTTTTGAGAAACTGGTGCAGAGAGCGAGAAGTCGTGTCTGGCTGTTGAGATCGGGCGCTTTTTCTCCGTGTGTGGTGTTCGCTTTTGTGAGTTTGGAGAGCGGCCCCGGCTGCTGTTCCCGGCAGAGCACAGTCCTCTTTATCTTGGAAATCTGCCAGCCAGGAAAAAATGCAAATTTGGGTGGATTTTTTCCTTTCTTTTTCTCTGGCTTTTTTTCTTTATTTTTAAAGAAGTAGTGGGAGAGGAGAATTAATAGTTTTTAGAAGGGCTGGTGCATGGCTTAAAGCAACTGGAGCGAAGTCTTTTGTGACTGTGGGCAGTAAAACCACCCTGAAAGGGAGAAACACCCCATCCAAAAGAACTAGTTGCACAACCTTTAAAAAGAGAAGAGGTTCTCTTGTTCCAGAAATCAAGTTCGTACCTGTCGGTGATGCACCAACTGGTGATGGGCCGTTTTTCTTTCCTGGTTTTCTTCCCCCCGCCTTTGAAAATCACGAGAAGCAAAGTGCCCTAGAATATATAAAGAGTGAGGAGAAATACCTTGTTTATAGTGCTTAATTCTGTGTCTCGTAAACTTTGGAGGGTGCCAGTTATTTGAGGATTACTAAATACTCAACAGCTAAGTGATAAACCCAATAGAGATTATTCTCGGTGTGTTATGTCAGCAAGTAACTGTTCCTCTGAGGAGAGCTGCAGGCTCAGTGGCAGGTGAAGGCAAAAGAATTTCTTCAGGAAGCATTAATCCATTGATTGGTCTTTGTTAGTTTCTCCCCACACGTGAGGATAAGCAAGGAGATAAGTCAGAGGTACGAAACGAAGCAGCGTTTGAGAATTGCCAGACACTGGTTTGAAGCAAGAGGTAATAGAGCATCAGGGTATGTTGAGGACCTGCGTGCTTGGTCAAGTGATTGTACCCAGCATCAGAATTGAGAGTAATTCTGGAAGGAAACCTGCCCTAACAAATATATGCAATGCTCTTGAGTGTTAAGACCAAATTCTGCGGATTTTACACGTTCAAATTGCATATGGAATTACACTTAACATTTCAACCTGATTTGCTCTATTACCCAAAAGAGGAGATGTCTAAAAAAAACCCAAGCAAAACAACAAAAGAACAAACCAAAAACCTGGCCAAATTTTGGGTTTGCTAGAAGGATGTCAGAATCTACCTATAAAATCTGATGAGCATAATGTTTGAATGGAAATTCGAATACAACTGTGTCTTTCCCCCAAATTTTAGAATGAGTTCTTTGAATATGGATGAGAGAGAACTGGTTTAGTTACAATACCGTAGTCATTAAGATACAAAAATTGTGCATATTCCAGAGCTAAATGCCATTGGTGGAAGCTGAAGTAGCTCACAGGGCTCAATACCTGCCTCGGTCTCTACCTCCCTGCTCTGATGTTGACCCGCATTAACCACAGTGGAGCTAATCCGGATTTCCACTGAGGTCCCCTGGATGGCCTGTGCCACCGGACCTGGGATAAGTACCCGTGACAGCCGGCACGCCACTTACGCAGGCTGCATTCAACCCGTGTCCCTTCTGTGTGTCGATGCTCGGTGACAGCGCTGCAGTTAAACTGCTTTTTGTCGCCAAATGTTGGTTTTTATCTCTAGTTGTGATCCGTAGCTGCAGCTGTTGTGGGATGGGAGCGTGCTGGGCAGCTCGGTAACTGGAGAAGGTGGCTGCGGTGGCCTCCTCTACCTGATGTCTTGGGTTGCTTTCTGAAAACCGAAGGAAAACTCAGTTCCTTCAGGATGTTGAATTACTCATTTTCACATGAAATGAAAAAGCCCATCTAATACCCCGGGCAGTGTTTACGTGTGGGCTGTGTGTGTGCTGCTGTTCGGTACTGCTGCCCTTTACGTTGTTGTGTACTTTCTGCCCTGTGTATTATTCCATATTCACTTGTGACAGATGTGGACACGCAGTCTTTGTGGATCGCGTAGGGCTTGATCCGGTTACGTGCAGGCAGCCAGTGCCTCTTCAGATGCCCTGCAGTGTAACCTGGCTGCTGCTCCGTGGGAGGAGAGACCTTGCGGGAGTTCCCTGCGAGATGCGCAGGCTGTGCGAGCGAGCACGGGAGCCTCCCAGGAGCAGGCAGCTGCCCGGTGTGCTTGGCTGAGGAGTTCTCAGTGTCCTCTGCCTGCCTGGTGCCAGGCACCACGTCGCAGGTGAAGGACATCTCATGGTCCTGTTACAGTACCGGGGTTGCTGATACGCTGGTCTGTCGTTCCTGTGTTGTTTGACCACTGGTGCAAGTGCAGTTTTCCATGTGAGCATGGGTGTGTGTGTGCAGGTATGTTTTTTATCTAAGGTCTTTGTCTATGCACTTTTTTTTTCTCTCCTTGATAAACGACCGAACTTCTTCTGGATTTGGAAATGAAAATAAATCCGTGCAGCCTTGGCAGCGAATGAAGTTAGAGATATGGAACTTTAGATACTGATAAGGTTCCATTTGGTGAGATATTATCATTAAATAAGTAGTCTTGAATATAGACCTGCTCTTAACTCCAGTGCCTCAGTGTGTGGATGACTAAGAGCAAATCCCAAATCACATCCTTATGGGCGATTTCTGACATGCAGGGAGGGGGAGGTAAAGTGTCAGCAGTCATCCCCTTAATTCGGGCGCTCTGCAAAGTACAGTGAGTCTGTGCAAAACGTTACAAGAGATTAGCATCTCGGCAAAGTGTGTGTGTGTGGTGAGCAAATTGCACGCTGAAGTGATAGTAAATACGAACGTGTTACTTCTTGCATCAAGGGTATATTAAAAGATTTGCAGATAAGTAAGAAATCAAGATCAATGCCCTGGAGACTTTACAATCAGAGTAGTCCGTTGTAATTTATTTGTTAATTTATAGAGAGACTTTCAGGGAGTGTCGCACAATGCCATTACGGTCCTCAGGGCTGACTTTTGCATTCGGGTATCCATGTATCGCTGAAATCACTGGGATATGGTAGCTTTAGCAGCAAGATAGCTGACTAGCCAAACCAGTTCCTTCAGAAGGTGTCCTTATCTCCTGGAGCACAAGCTGCCTTTGCTTAATGGCTCTTCAGAAACAAGCCCAGTGAAAGGTTTACTTCATTTTAGGGAGGATGACAGCACCTTCATGGAATGATTTTGCATAGAAACTGTTGATATTGCTACAGTCTCCTGGAGTAGTCCAGGTTTCGGTCGTATGCGTGCATCGGAGGGTACGGTCACGCTGTGAATGTGAGTCGAGTATCCCAGAAAGAACTAACATACGTTCAAAATTAATAGGCAGAATGTTATGTTATAAGCATTGGTGCTTACAGGTAGGAGAACTTGTGTCAAATCTCTGGTTAGGCTCAGATCGTATTGCAGAAGGGCTCGTGGAATGCAAATGTGGTTGTACTGTCAGAGAAATGCTTTGGCTAGTAGAACTTTAATTGGGGGAGCCAGAATTGACTGTACCCACAAAAGCATCCTCTGGCGGGTCTACATTAGGAGCCCTTGCTGGTATGAGCTGGCTGACAAAGCTTTGTAATTTAGCCTAGTCAAACTGGGGCTGAGGTCTAATTCCGTAAAAAGATGACCTGCTAGCTAGAGTAATTGTTATTTTGGAAATGTGTGAGTTGCTTTAGGAATCTTCTACTGGTGTTTATAATTTCTCAACCCACCATTCTGCTGTTCTGCTCTCCTCGAGCAGCTCCTAGGGAAAACGGCAGTTCTGTCGGTCGTGTCTCAGCTGGCACAGGAACCCCGCTCAGCCCAGCTAGGATTTTGCTAGTTTTAGCAGAAAGAGGAAGTTACTAGGAAAGGCAGCAGACCTTTTATTTGCTCCTCAGTGGAAGGCAGGTTCTCACTCTGTGTTTCCCAGATGTGCTCAGTAGCAGTTGTGGAAGGCGCGTAACCTCTGTTGAACACTTGAGCAGCGGGTAGTCACCTGCCTTGCTCTTGCCTTGAGGTTAGCTTGAGCAATATGTCTTGCTGTAAGAGCAGTTGGAGAGGTTAGTGCAGAATTTGCCTCCCTGGGTCCTAAGCAGAGCTTCACCCAGCGCCCGTGATGGGGGTGATGACCGGGAGCTGTGTGGTGCTGAGGTCTACAGCAGGAGAGCAGGAATAACGATCGGGGTGATGAGGGATTAGCGGTTGGGCTCTCGCCTCTGCACCCTGCAAATGAGGCTGATTCTCTGAGTCCAAGGGACAAGGGTGGGCTAAAAGCTGTGTTGGATTTGACTCATCAGAAGTCCTCCGTTCCTGAGGACTGCTGCTGGTGGCACCTGTCAGCTCTGGAAAGCTCGTGAAATGCGTGACGACATGGGCAGCCAGTGTTATGGATTTATCAGCGTTGTGCAGGTGTGGGTGGAAAGTGTTCAGGTCTTTTTCTTTTTTTTTTTTTTGCCAGGAGTTAATGGTAGACAGTGCAGGAATGCTTGATGTTTTGTGTGGACTCTGGCTGTGGGTGTTCACCTTGGTACAGGACATGCTGACCCTGTTAAATACGTATTGATGAGATGTTCTCCTATGGCCCTTCGTTTCCAGGAACGCTTTATTGGTAGGTGCAGTGTGAAATCTACTTCCATTTCTGCCCATTCAGGTTTTCAATGTGTTACTTCTTGGCTTCCAACTACAACAAACAGGACTGTAATACTTTTTTTAGGGCTGAATTCTGCTGACCTAACCGTATTGAGTAATAGCGTATTTTTTTTAACTCTAGAAATAAGTTACAGAACATTTGGCACAAATAGGGGCAGCAGAAGCCGTTCCTAAAGGAAATGTGGAAAAAAAAAAGATGTACTCCTCTGTACGGAGAAGTTGTACCAAAATAAACTTCTTGCTGAAGCAAGGTTATTTATTAAGAACTATGACGTGTCTTCATGGTTTGTCTTATAAGGGAAACGTGGGTCTCGTGCTTTCTGTGCTTAATAGTATTGTTGAGAGTTACTCACAGGGAAGAAGTGTGAGAAACCCGCTTGTGAGACTGTGTGTTTGAAGAGAAAACCTTTCTGATGACCCGAGTGAAAAGATGAGGCCATGTGGGTTGGCCATTGCGCCAAGAAGGACACATGCTACCACACCGCACCCTTAAAAACTTTTTTTTAAAGACCAGAAGGCATTGCTAGGAGAGAGCAGCACTGGATTTATGTAGCCCGTAAAGGCGTGAGAGTTTTCGTTTTGAAGTTTTAATGCAAAGTGTGTTTTACCCGTTGACAGATCCACGCAAGGCAGATGCAAGGTTCCTCCTCCTGCCGGCGGGTCTTCTCCTGCCCGGCGCATCTTGTGTACATGAGAGTAAACATCTACGTGTTTGCATGCGTGTCGTACTACTAGAGTGCATCGAATCACGGGTGGGATTTGTTTGTTTCAGGGGTTGAGAGGAAAAAAAAACCAACCCACCAAACCCTGGAAAAAAAGAATAACTTCCAGTCCAACTGAAACAAATATGTCAGGGTGGTTCTAGTGAAGTGAAGGGAAAAAAAAAAAAACAAACCAACAAAACGCCAACAACCCCCCCTGTTTTAAGATAATCTGGAAGATTAAATTTGACCGGAGACCATTTCTTTTCTTTTTAAGTTGGGTAAGAAGGAAAATGAAATGCTGTTTGAAATGAAAATTTGCAGGTTTCTTCTGAAAATAGCAGAACACCGCTTGATTTTCTTATGCCTCCCTCCCACTCAATTTTTTTGGTCAAGGCGTGTTTGCTGAGTTTGGCTCAAATTAATGAAGGAACTTCAATTTGCTTCTTCCCCCCATCCTGGAGAGCCTAAGATTTTCATAAATAGTTCTGCTCCCATCTGGTGAATGTTAATAAGTAGAGAAGAGATAAATGCAATCCAAAATGTTTGTGATAACTTTTTTCCATTTTCATGAAATAAAAATAATAACAATAATAAAAACAGTGAAATATAATATTTTTTTTTTTTAAAGCTTGATATCCATTACCTCCCAGGCCTATGTATGTTTGCTGCCTTCACCATACCTTGCAAACCTCCGGCTGGAGGAGCTGGAGGCTTGCAACCTCCTTGCTGGAGGCGCACAAGCAGACGGGCTGGGGCTTTGGGCAGGTGGAGTGAAAGCTGCCGAGCAGTAGCGATGCCCCAAGGGCTGGCAGCACTTCTGTGTGGGTTAAAAGCCGCCTCCTCCGTCTAGTGGTTACCGCTCTGTGTTTCCTTTACCTTGCAGAGGTGCCGCGTGAAGGGTGGGTAGCCTCCCTGGGTGTACCCTGCAGCTCCCTGGAAAAGTGATGGGTTTGACAGCACCCTCCATCCCGAACAACCGAAGAAAAGTAGGACCAGAAAAGGTGGTTTTTCCAGAACCACTCGTAGATGGATGTCGCGCGGCTGAGCGAGACGGCAGGGACCGTGTCAGGCAGGATGTTTTCCAGGGAAGTTGTGGATGGAAGGAGAGGATGTAAACCAGCTGTCTTGATGACAGGATAGTGGTAATTTAGCTCTGGCTTTTATGAGAAGAAAATTATCAGTTTGTGGGAATGGGGTTTGTGCGTGTTTGGTAATCAAAACGCAGTGGCATAATCCCTGTCTTCCCGTCACCAGATTCAGCAGTAAATATGAAGATAACCAGAAGAGCCCTGGAAATCAGCCGCTCTTGGCACTGGGGCGCTGTGAGCTCGCACAGCACTTCCAGATAGGCAAAAGCTTTATTTTACCAGTGGGGAGCCATGGGATTGGAGCGCCTCGCCCCATGCCCAAGCCGGTGATAAACACTGTCTGGAGTTGAAGGTAACCAACATCCTCTGCAGGGCTTATTCGCAAGCTTTGAAACAACACCTCATGCAGAGCATTGTTTCTGCTCTTTCCTGAAGGCCCTTCTGCATGTCCTTCCCTGGGGACACGTCCCTTTGATGGAGGCTGGCCATAGCCTGGGATGAGGTGACCCATGTGGGCATGCATCTGGCTTGGCTCCTGGTAACCGAAGCGTGCTCGGTCCCTGCCAAAGAGTAGGGCTCAGCGTGCCTGGCCCCTTGCTCCGCCGCCCCGGGGGAAGCCCCGGCACCTCCTGAAATAACAGCGGGGTGAGACAGTAGCTGCAAATCAAGGTTGGGTGTGATCAGATGTGAAGTCTGAGTTGTTTCCTAAATCATGCTTTCTCCATAGCTGCAGCACAGTTATGATAGCAGTTTTCATATTGGCAAGGCTAACTTAAAACCCCAAAGCCCAAACAAAAAAAGGCTATGGCTGCTTCTAACTAGGGATATGGATTCACCCCCCACATTGAGGTCTGAGAGACATACATGCCCTTCTGAAAGTTGAATTTGAGTCATGTCCGAGGTAGTAAACATTTCTTCTTGCGTGCTGTGTACTGAAATCCTGCAAAGTACCATTACGGCTGCATGTGCAACTCCCTTTTGCTAAGCATTTCTTTCATATTGGAAATACTGATTTTTTTTTTTTCATTGCATCAATTAATACGTTGCATTGTAGTTAATGATTTTTTTTTTTTAAATCTTAAGTTCAAAATGCTTTTGTAGAACAATCGCGTTGTCTGAAGTTCACTCAGGAGGTACGACTAAGGAAAGAGGCAGGGTTCACGGAAGAAGCTTGTTTTAGCAGTTAGGTCAGTTGTTTCAACAATGCCTGTAGCAAAGAAGTAAGAGGCTGTTTGCACAAATCAGTAACTAGTTCCCATGATTCAGATTGAATCACGTAGTTCAAGTCATTTGAATAAATAAATGACTTCTAGTAAATGAGACAGGCTGTGCAATTAGGATGGCATGCTGCATATTTCATGATATTTATTATGTGGTTTTCAATAGATATGATTAAGTTGGGTTACACTTGGAATGCTAGGTGGCATTTCAACACAGCCACTTAACCGAAGCTTACATTAAAATGAGGTGCACATTTGTTTCGTACAGGTGGAGTTGTGCTGTATCTCCTACACTTACGTTTTCTCATTAATTTCCCGCAAGCAGATGCTCAACAGGGAAAAGGAGACACCTTGCCAGGTGCACCTCTGTTCTCTTTAATCGTAGTGGGGAGTTCTCAAGCAGATGCTTCCCAAACATTTACAGTGTGCTGCAGTCTTTGCTTTTCTTCCTGTCTTCCTGGGCCATCGACTCCAATGGATGTGGCACGACCAGAGATGTGGAGAACTGCTTTTCTCATGGATTGCGTGCTGTCCCTGGTGTTTCCAAGGGGATGTGCTTCGTGGTTCCCCTGCAGCTTCTGCTATTGGGTTGGAACTTGGGACGAGACTGTCATAATTGGGTGTAGAAGACAAGAAAAGGACTTCCTGGCCTTTGTTTCCTAGTGGTGTTATTTTGTAGCTTGTCTTAATTTTAAGTAGCTGGATTACACAATCAAAAAATCCCATGGGGTTTTGGCATTGTGAAAGTAGTATTATAAAAAAGTACAGTCCCTTTACTCTGTCGTGACTGGTTATACCATGCACAAAGCAGTGCTGATTAACTTAAGAAAACAGACCGTAAACTATCAAAGGCAACAAGCACCTTTGGCTGATGGTACATTCTGGGGATATGGAAACTAGGTAGGGTTTGGGAACTACTGGCTGGATGATCATCTGCTCTATTCAGGATAAAATTTTGCTATCGTGTTTCTTCCCAACTTTTTTACTTAATATGACATAAAAGATACATAAGGCACTAAGGATACCTGCTTGATAAAAGAGCTTTAAAAATAATGAAGATACCAGATCTTCAGTTCCAGATAAAATACCATATTGCGTGGGTGATCACCATTCCTTCAGCAAGTGGGAGTTACTGGTTTTCCTACCTGAAGGCATTGGTGGTGAACTCTACACAAACTGTGACTTTGGAAGCTGGGGGGGGAAAAAAATCCTTCTTCATTCCCTGTGATCATTGGGAAGGGAAAGCTGTGGTAAGAGCAGATATTAACTAATGTTCGACAGGCTTGCTCCTTGTGTTAAGTTGGGGCACATGAAGACGGGGAAACAGTCCTGCACAAAGCTAGGGGGAAGATGTCCTCGAGTCCCTGAGCCCCTCACTGGCTGGCGCAACGTTGTTGAGAACTGCGGAACAGAGAGTGCCTTTAGTCCCAAGCTGGTACATGTGTGGAGTGGGGTTGTTCTCCTCCGTTTTTATTGGAGCCTGTTTCTCGTGAGTGGAAACTTGACATTCTCACTTGTTGAACAGGATTCAATTTGTTTTGCTGTTCTTCAGATTAGTTTTGCAGCAAATCCATGCCTTCCCCCTTTAAACAGAAAACCCCAAGCAAAAAAAAGATGAAATCAGAGCAAACCAAACCTTTTTCTTTTTCCTTTTTTTTTTTTTTTTTCCTTTGAAACAGAAGTGTTAGTTGACAAGATCCTGACTCTGGAAGCTGCTGTATCACAGCTAGACCATAATTGAAGCTGTTGGGTCTCCACATGAGTGTGGATTTTGCACCACAGAGCAGCGTGTAGGATGTGGGGTCCTTGGTGTTAGCCGAGAGCTGGGAGGTGGTGAAGTGTGACTTTGTTTGCAGAGCCAGACTAAGGGGGAGAAGTCCCTCTAAAAACCAAGCTGTCGGAAAACCTAGTAGCAGCCACATCTGCCCTCCCTCAGGTACTGATCCAGGTCTTTCCCAGTGGAGACCTGTGGTAATGGGAACGAGGTGATGAGTTATGCCTAGGAAGAGTGTATTTGTTTCGCTCTTCTGGTTCAGTATTTGAATTGTGACTGTATCTGCTCACAGCGAGACTGTCCTTACTGAGGCACGGTGACTGGTGGGGCACTGACCACCGGTGCAGGGGGACCGTTTCGTGTTTGGCTTTCTAATGAAAGCCTCTCTAGCCGGTCCTTGTGTACTTGGACGTGTTGGGGACAGCACAGGCTTCCGTTTGAAGGATCCCTTGTGGAGCAGAGAATCCAGCATTAGAACTGAGCTGGTGTCTGTGAGCAGCACACTGAATGAAGCGCGTGAAGCTTGCAAGGTGGTGTCTGCGCTTTGCCTTTACTGCTGTGGGTGCAGCATCTGGGTAGATACCGATGCTGTTACCGCTGCCCCAGAATTAATGGCACAAGTTCAGTCTTGGAGAGTAGGAGCAGGGACAAGTATTTCACAGCAGATCTGCAAAGGGAAACGTGCAAGTCGTATTTAAGTTTTGTGCTCAGCTTCCATCTACCTGGAAAGGAGGAGAAGTAGTTGAGTTGCAGCAGTTTCGGTTCAGTGTAAAAGGAAAAATGAGATCCCTTCCATTTGTAATTCCTAATTTGACCCCTTGTAATGAGGCTATCTGCAGTACGAGGTGAAGTCAAAACTACAGCATCTTCGGTTACCTTGTAGGATCTGATAATTTCTTAAAACATCTGTGGTAGGATACATGCGCAATTAATGGATCAGTTTGATATTTGTCTTTTTTGTTTGGGATTTGAAAGAATTATCATTGAAATGCTGTCTCATTTTCATCTGGTCTTCAAAAAGTAATTAAGTGTTAAGCAATGGTATTGTCAGTCTGTTTCCTACCTAATAGGCTCTGCAAGGTGCTCTTGTTAATGATTTGATTATTTCAGAGCCGCTCTTGTTCTCGCTTTCCCTCCTTAATGAGGCAGATCCCCTAGGCAGCATCGCTTTATCACAGTTGTCTATGGTAGGTGAACTAATCCAGCACCGTGGAGGTTTGTGTTCGTCAGCGTGTAAGATGCTCCCATCAGTATGTGTGGATAATTCTCCCGGACACTTGCAAGATTTGTCAAGCGCAAAAAAGGAAGGACAGACCCTTTTTCTAAATAAGGGTCATCTTGATTTGAACAGCAGCAGTCTGGTTGCATCAATAAGCACATGGTATTCAGTGAATTAAGAGTAAAAATAGCTAATTAACACTTCCTCTGTTTCTTTTGTGTCTGGTCATTAGTTCCTATGAACCAAATTAATTCTTGATAGCATAGTGCATGGAAGGTGCCAATGCCAAGCTCGGGTCAAGAACTGAATTCTTTGAGGTTCTGGAGAAAAATACTCCCTTTTTTTATTGTATTGCCTGTTCCCAGAGCTGCCTCCGTCTATCACAGAATTAAATATGTGTATACTTGTATGCTCAGCTAGTGTCTGTATTTCATATTTCATCATGTGAACAGAAAATAAGAACCGGTTATGGACACTTGAAAGGAACTTGGGCTCTTTTCTACTGACTGGATCCTGTCCATGAACTAAACTCAAATGCTGTTTCAAAGACTCGGATCGTTTCAGAAATAGCAAACATATGACTTCTGAGTAAACAGACTGGTTATAATAGGCAGGATTAGAAAATGGATTGTTCTGGGCCAACACTGTACTGTCGAGAGTGATGATATCATACTGGTAATCGCACTGTTGGGCTTAATGGCCCATAAACTTTGATAAAAGCTTTTGTAAAATTCTCAGCAATAATTCCCTCCATTGTTAGATTGCCAATGAACATCTTCAGCCCCTGGAATAAATTGCTACCATCAATTGTGTTGTACGTAATGATATAAAATAAGACTTTTGCTCTGGAAGTACAATAACTCAAATGAAGAAAATACTCTCAGCTGAAAACTAATGGGTCAGGTCCACAATTGCTGTAACTACCCGGAACTCTTGCCTGGGTTGGACCAGGGTAGGTTTACACCTGAAGCTGTAGTCCTGTGTGTGGAGAAGAGGTGCCTTTGCATTACCTCTGCCAGGCGCTCGCTAGGTCAGCAGAAATGGGCAATGTCCTTGTAGCTTTTGTATGAAAACAGAAAACCAGTTGAAGTTTACTGTAGTTCTACTCTGTTTTTCCTGTGGTTTTTTAGCATAACAGTTGTTAGAATGTGAACATTAAAAAGGTGCAGTTATTTTTGTAGTCATTCATACGCCATTCTAAAAAAAATCCAGAGGCACTTAAATTTTGTGCGTAATTTACAAGCTGTGTCAATGTACAGTCCCTTTCCTTTTCTCTTTCAAATTGGTTTAACAGCTACTAACTTCCTACCTTTCCTTTTTTTTTCCCCTTCATCCCTTCCACATGGTTGGTTAAATAACAAATTATCAGCCACAGTGTGATGCAAAATGGGCTGTAATCCCACAGCGGGAAGAGGAGGAAGTTCTCTTGCTAGAAAATAAATAGCGCAGGGTATTTAAGAGTGTATTAAGCAGCACAGACTGTTAGACTCCACTGATAATACAGTGATGAGAGCAGGAAAATACTCTAGATGTCATTAGTCCAGCGGTGAATTGCTCCAGCTCTGATATTGTTGGTGATATTCAACATATGTGATGCAGATGCATTGATAACGCAAAGCATAACGAAGAGTTGAGCATGGACTTTCCACTCCTGCAGCATGGGATGCAAAGACGGAGCTGCCTACCTGCTTGTAGGCGGAGTTTCATTTTTATGTTCTAGGGAGGAGGGCTACAGACATGTTCCTGTTGCTAAACAGACACAGGATCTGTCCTCCTAGAGTGTTCGCTTGCCTGTGTTTATTTGCTTAATGATTTTCTTTAGGGGGTGGCAGTAGAGGTAGGAATGTATCCTGCAGAAATAAATTCTCCAGTCTGTACCTATGCAGATTCAGGAGAGCTTTACTCCAGAAAAATAAATCATAGAATCATAGAATGGTTTGGGTTGGGAGGGACCTTAAAGATCATCTAGTTCCAACCCCCCTGCCATGGACAGGGACACCGTCCACTAGATCAGGATGCTCAAAGCCCCATCCAGCCTGGCCTTGAACACATCCAGGGATGGAGCATCTACAACTTCTCTGGGCAACCTCTTCCAGAGTCTTGTCACCCTTGAAGTACAGAACTTCTTCCTTACGTCTAATTTAACTCTACCCCCTTTCAGTTTGAGACTGTTAGCCCTGGTTCTATCACTACACTCCCTGATGAAGAGTCCCTCCCCACCTTTCCCCCAAGGCCCCTTTAAGAACTGGAAGGCTGCTCTAAGTTCTGCCTGGAGCCTCCTCTTCTCCAGGCTGAACAACCCCAGCTCTCTCAGCCTGCCCTCATAGGGGAGGACAGCCCCCGATCATCTTCATAGCCCTCCTCTGGACCCACTCGAGCAAGCCTATGTCCTCCTTATGCTGGGTTCCAGAGCTGGCCACAGGACTCCAGGTGGGGTCTCACAGGAGTGGAGTGGCAGAATTGCCTCCCTCAACCTGCTGGCCGCGTTTCTCTTGATGCAGCCCTTGATTCTTAAACTAATGATCACTACTGACCCCTGTCTGCAGTGAAATTGCTCCATCTCCAGCTTCTTGATGTATTTGGCAGCAGGTGGTAGTGGAATCCAAGGAGGGCCTCCAAGAGAGTCTGGCTGCCCAGCTTCTGAGCGTGCAGCTTTGGAGAAAGCACTGTGGTTACATGCAGAGGAGTTTATGGAAAAGGTAAAACTGCAGAAAGCCGGAGGAGGAAGAAGAAAATCTGGAACTCTTGCTTCTCAATTACAGTAACGCTGCAGCAAGGACCTGCATCTTCTATTGAGGCTTGATCCAGCAAACCGTAGGCATAATATCCCTTTGAAGTTGATGGATATTTTGCCTGCCAGGACTGCAGGATCAGTTTCTTTTATTACTTTATTTGCCTAAGAAAACCCCTCTCATCTACTTTAAAGGGAAAAACTGATATAGAATGCCACCCTGTGTTTTATGAAACCGTGCCAAAAAGTAATTCTGCTGAAACAGAAGGTAAGATTATAAATTACTATCTCATCGCACGGTAGCATGGTGTCAGTGTTACAACCTGGAATGAGTCTTTTCCCTAGGTATGTTCTAAAGTAGAGTCTAGTAAGTACATATTCTGGTAATTGTCCTTCCACTTTCTTCTCCTGAAAGATTATTTTGAAGTATGTTGTTAGATGGGAATTAATATGGGTGAATCCTTTAGGTTGTGTAAAGCGATGAGGCTTCATCATCGCTTTGGCTGGCAAAATTCAGTGGTCTGATGGTTTAGAAGAACGGAGATGTCTCTAGACTTGCTGGAGTGGACTTGGAGTTGAGTGGCACAGTGGGTGTGTTGGAGCCAAAACTTTGACGTGAGAGTTCTTGCAGAGAAGAGTACGTGGATGTGTATACATCTCTCTGAATTATTTAGTGTAGCCCTGAGATGGTATGTTAAGATGCATGATGATATGTTAAGATGCCTCTGGCACTCTTGCTTTACGCTCAAGGAAAAATCCGGTGTTAGCACAGCAACTGCTGTGCCACCCGGCACTGAAGCGGCTCCCCTCTATGTAGCACTTATAAAAGTACATTAGACAGATTTTTAAAGTGCATGTAACTGAAGTGAGAGGAAGAACTTAACACTTGCCGAATGCTACAGTAAAAGGAGAACGTGAATTTGTTCAGAAGTTGAGAAAAGTCCGTAATGGAAATAATTAGCAGTAGCTCTGATTCAGCAAGCTGCTTTGGCAGATGCGTTACGTCGGGTCTCTGCGCAGTCCCTTTGCCATCAGTGGCTCAAGAGCCTTGTTTTACAGGGAGCAAATTTACATTGTGGTTCAAGGGAGTGATGGTTTTGAAAGGCTCAAGTGGCGGTACTTTCACGGGGCGTGACTGGTGAGGCCAGATACTTGACATTTCTCAACAATGAGCCGCAGAAGATAATTGAAATGGAAGTCACGAGTAACTGGAGGTATCGCAAGTTTTGATTCATGGGTGTGAATTTCGGACCAGCGTTCATATTGCATTTGTGCATCGCCTGTATTTGACGGCGAGGAACCGGTGCCTCGACGCCGTGTGCGTACAGTGATGTTTTGCTATTATTAAACCCTAGAGTGGTACACTTTAAACGTTTCTGTACAGTTAAATGTAATTGTTGTAGGGGAGGCAAGAGGCCTAGGAAAGGTTTTAAGCTAGTCTGGACTCAGTAAGACTCTACCTTATCGCTGAAAACCCAGTATTGTGAGGTCAATATCCTCTTTAGGATTTCCTTTTAAAACACGGTGGAGCAGGAAGACCTGTGCTAAAAAATTTACATTTCTTTGTATTCTTAATCCTTATCAGCTCTTAGAGCTGAGTATCAGTGTATTAATGAAACTGTGCTTAGTAAAACAATACTTGGGATTATGAGGAATTACTTATTACTCTCAGTAGCACTGTGTTTGCAAGATTATTATTGATTGCTGTTCTCTTGGTGACCTTTTCCTGCTGTTTTCGTCAGATTGCATAAAACAAAAGCGAAAATGCAGTTTTCTAATTCTTGAAATAAAAGTTAGAAAAATGTTATGCTGTATGCTGGTCCCTTTCCCTGTTGACAGGAATTTCTGGACAGCACCTTTAGTCTTTGAAAGTGTGTTGAAATCGCCATATGGACAAAAATCTGTGTAGGTTCCAAAAGATAATAAAATAAAATTTAAAAAAATTAAAATTCAATAAAAATTTTAAATCTGCATAGGTTCCAATCTAAAGCTGTTTAAAAAACCCGAGTCCCGTGCTTTGCAGCCTGAATGTGTCTCCTCTGCTACTGTTCACCAGTGAGCTATTGCTCGTTGTGAGAAAAAGGAACGCATGGCGCTGGAGGGAGCAGCTCTTCTAATGGTATCTCTGCTCCTGCAAGGTTCCTGTGCGCTCTGGAGCTGGTCCCGAGGATCCACCTAAAGACGGGCAGTGCTCTGAGGATCTTGCATCAGTGACATTAACGTCAGTGATCCTGGGACTGGAAATTGCATGGGGCATCTTTGTAGTGCTGCCCAAAGGATCAGGAAGGCTGGGTTGGTCCCCAAGAAGTCTCTCCGGTAGCTCAGTTTAGTTATGGTACAGATATGCCAGGGGGCTCCAGTGCATGAAAGATCTTCCATGCTTATTGCAGTACCGTATTAAATGAAGAGATTTTTAGTAAAGGTGTTCAGATGTGAAACATGTATGGTAGTTTCCCTGAAACATGATAAAAAGAAGTCAATTTGTAGTCAAAAGCAGAATTTTTAATGACATATTTTGTTGTTTGTATTCAGTGTTTTGAACATACTCCAGCAATAATTAGGCAGTGATTTATCTCTGAAATGTGCATACACCTTTAAAAATGCAGCCTGTCTGCCTGATACCTAATTAATCACTCGCCTCCGATGATAAACTCGATGTTACATGAGGAGTGCTTTCCAGCACTAGCAGCATTTCAAAAAGCTGCTTTCGATGTGTATTAAGAATGCTTTTGGAGACCGAGAGACAGAAAAGCTTACAAGTCTGATGACTGTTTATCTGAAGGGAGTTCCCGCAGGCAGAGGAACTGGGTTCCCTGTTCATAGTGGTTTAACCAGGCAGGGAGTTTATTTGGTCGTCTGTTCCCAAAGACATTGAGGGGGACAGTCTATTTTAATATTCGAAATTAAAGGCAGTGAGATTATACCAGGACACGAAGCCCAGGGACTTGCTTAAAGCACGCGGTGGTAGCTAGTGTTGCTATCTGAAGCCTGAGGATGTTTTCTCCACAACTCAACCTGTGCACAAAGTGACTGATGTCACTTCCCAAAGCTTAGAAAGTTACTTTCTAGGCTCCATGTTCATTGCACCAAATTTATTTATAGTGCTTGGTGCTCCTCGTCGAAGATGCCTGTGTTCCCTCGCTGGGTGTCCTGGCTGTACGCGATGTGGTAGACTAAAAAGAGGGAGCTTGCTTTAGCTGTTGGCTAAGTTTAAACACCAGAGGCTTTTGAAAGTCACGCAAGAAAGTCTTTCGCCTGATAGCATGGTTTCATTTAGAGGGAGGAATAGCAAACATTTACCTGTGCAGCAGGCAGCCGCATGGGCAGCTGTTATCTAAAGCTAACAGTACCTTTACATGCCCAGGTATGGAAGGGGAGAGGGTAAATACCTGCAGCATCGTGCTAGGAAAACACCAGGTCACATTCTGCCCTCAGGTGAACCTTCTGCAGCCCCACCGAAGCGCTGAGGTACTGCAAACAGACTTGGGTCTACAGCCAGGAAAAGCAGCCTTCAAAAGCAGGGATGCCAGTCTGCCAGGTTTGCTCCCAGTCAGGGCTGCCTGGGGCTTGTGGGGAGCAAAAAAAAAAAAAAAAAGTTTTGTCCTTTATGAATCCAAGCCCTTGTAGACAAGGCCTATGCAGTTCTCTTTTGATTACTTTTTGTCAGTTTTGGTACTTATTTCAGGCCACTGTGTAACTCTGAAGAATTCTACATGGAAATCGTAATTAATCTGTTGCAGATAAAGCAGGGGATTTTGGTTCAGTGTTTCAGAATAAGTACTGGAAGAAGTATGGCCAGGAAAAAATGCAGCAAGGAGGAGCTAAAATTACCTGAATTCAAGCGTCAGATCTTCAGCAGGCTCTGGGTTTTGGGAAGGAGTTGGGGGTTGGTTTTGGTTTGGTTTGGGCGGGTTGGACTGACTGTATAGGGATCAGAATAATGGATTTCCCATGAGACGGTCAAAAGAGGATTATAAAATCAGGTTCTGTGTATTACAGATAATTGTCTGCACTGTTATATAGATTTGATCTGCTCTAAGATCCTTCCAGCCCCAAGTAATTGTATGTAATAAAGAAATGACATGCTTCAATTCAGGGTACACAGACTTTTTTTCCCTCTCCAGGCGTTTACTTACCCAGAAAACAAAGGGTGGGTGAAGCCGCAGCAAGATGCGTGTGCTGGGGTCTTAAAAAGTGTTTGTCTCTGCATGTGTAAAAATAATGTCCACAAAATCCAGCGGTTTGGGAAGACGTGTCCGTTGATTGTTAATTGCCGCTGACTTCCCACGGAGCAGGTAGGCACCGGCTGGGGTGGGAGATGCCTCCATGGGAACCCCCCCGCAGGGGTGCTGGGGAGGAAGGGCTCTGCCCGCCCCGCCGTTCCCGGCACTGCTCGCATGTATGCTGGCCCAGCTGCGCGTGCGCTCTTTGGCCCTAGCTTGGCGGCTGGCGTGGTTTGAGTCTCCTCGATAAGCTGGGAGGTTGTGTTTGGGTGAGGCGTGATTCATTGTGCTAAAACTCGGCTAGGCGAGGGATTGCGTAACGTCTTCCTTAGGGTCCTCTTAATTTATCCATCAGTAGAGTTTTCTTGCAAAGTCTGTCAGGGTTTCTAAGTTATGGAGCAATAGAAAAACAGAAAGAGTTGGGGGGGGCGGGGGGAAGAGAAAATAAGAAGCTATTAAGCTTTGAACTACATGTTGTCTACAAACTGCCATGAGCCATGACTGCGTATGTATTAGTTCCCAGCTCTGGGATATGCTGCTTTCATTAATATCGAGAACTAATCTGCAGCCTGTTTTTCTGCAGCGTTACCAGCAACCCTTCTGCTGAATACAAATTAGCTTTTTTCCTGCAGTCCGAATTAACTATGGGTAAAGGTTTGAAGAGGATATTTATGGAGTAGTGGGTTCTGTTTGGGGTGTTTGGGAGGGTGATATTTTTGTTGTTGTTTTTCAGTGATGCTACTTTCTGCAGCATGTTCAGCATAACAGGTGCGATATTTACATCTCCTTTCTCGCTTTCTTTTTTCAAAGTGTTTGATCCCGTAGAGGCTTAGGAGCTCATAGCTTATTTCCATCAAAAGAGAATTTTATACGCTGGCAGAATCTCAGGACAATAGTTAGTTTGCAGATCCTCCATGATTTCTGAAGACAAAAGGGCTTTGTAAGCAAAAACTAGCCCTGCAATATCTGGGAAGCCTGCAAAAGGTGCTGAACAACTTCTGCACTTACCTAAGGTGCCACAAGGATACTTGCAAACCGGCTGCATTGAGCCCGGAAGAAGCGGGGTGGAGACTTCTCCCTGGCCAAGGAAACCAATGCCAATCTTGGGTGTGTTGTGTTTGCTTTATTTTCTCCCAAGACGAGATAGGCTTTGCCCAGCCACTTGCCCATTGCCCTTGCCAGAAGTTTTCGGGTGGCTGAGTGCACGCGGGGCTGATCTGCATCTCTGGATGAAGCTCTGCGGGAAGAAAAAGCAGCTTATAGCTGGGTGGTTTGGGCTTGCTCTCCCCCTGGCAGCGGCAGCGCTGGATAATTCGCTTCCCCCGGGGTATTTGTACCTGCAGCTTTCTTTGGGGTGAGGGGTGGAGAGGGTTGCCTCTTGATGGCTGTCCATCCTGTGATTTGATTCAAAAGGCTCTCCCCCCCCCCCCCCATTATTATTTATTTTTAATTGATTTTTTAATTACGTGCATTGAACAGGCAAGACAAAATCCTCTTGATCTTCATAGTGTTTTGAAAACAAATGACAGAGAAAATGTTCTTCAAGCTTCATTTTGCATCTCGGTCCTGGGCCCCGTTTTATTGGCAATTTAAATCCATTAGAAAGAGAAACAAGTCTCCACAGGTCCTGTTACGTGCCACAGCTTCCCATCTAAATTTGAAGCGTACTCATGCACAAACATTGACTGGACCAGTATTGCTAGTGGCGTTCATGTTAAGTGGATAGTTAAAGGCTTAATGACCCCTTTGAAACCAAGTGCTTGCTTTCTGTCCTGTATTGACAGTGCTATGCAAGGCTGGCAATTGAACTAGTCATTTTTTTTCTTCTCGGTGATTTTTTTAGAACAACTGCTGGCATGGTTGGGCCACTCCATTTCCCACACTGGTTAAAATTGAGCTGTTAGGATAGGGCACACGGCCATGTGCCACCAAAGCCTAGCTCGTTCCTATAACATCCTTGGGGTTTCTTCTCAGATTCAGTGAATGCTCAGGAACTGGCTTTCCTGATCATCATGGCAAGAAGAGAAGTTGCCAGTTGGATGAGAAATTCCTGTGATGCAAAGAAAAATCCCTCAAGCCTGGGACCTACATAGCGTTGAATATTGGTGAACCCAGTCACCAGGAGGTCTGCTTCTGGAGATGGCTGAGAAGTGAAGGCAGGGAGGCCCTAACACGGAGTGTTGCCCCCTGACTTTTTTCGTAGTGGGCTTTTTGTCATATGGCTTAGGATGGACAGAGCAAAAAGTGCTGAGTACCTGGTCTGTGAGCATCTGCGACAAATGGAGTAGTAGTGCGCAGAGATCTAAAATGGATTGAAGGATCAAAAAAGTGGCTGGTTTGAGGTTCAGAAGCAGGACAAATGGCTGGAAGCTTTGGGATGAAGTATGTAGGGATGCTCACTGCTTATGGCACTTGGCAGCAGTTTAACGCAGGAGAGTATGGCACAGGCCAGATGCTCCAGACTTTTGGCGTGGGATTGGCACTTTAATGCTTTTAGTCTCCTGCTCCTACCAGACGAATGTCTGCATCAGCCACTGTCATGGAGGCCTTGGGCCATTGGGTGAACATCTGCAGCTAAACACCGAGGAACTTGAACAAAAGCAAGCAAAGCTTTCGCACCTTGCTATTTGGAGTTTCTCATCCCATTATGAGTTAAATCAATTTAATTTAAAAAGGCAGCTGGTAAAACCAAGAACATTCCAAACTTGGCACGGGCCCTCTTATGCAAGTCTGGGAGTCATAAAAGACTTGGACATGGGATGGAGCACCTTCAGCGAGAGGTCCTGGCTGCAGCCCAGGGCAGCTGCAGGGACACCGCAGTCTTCTCTGCCAGACAGGGGTGTTGCAATATGCAGCCGCCCCTGGGCGCAGGGGGCTCTTCCCTGCTAGTTCCCCTCTTCCATGGAAAACTGTGCTTCCAAAAGCGAAGTCTGACAAGCATTTACCTTCTGGGACCAGTCAGGGAGTCAGATAACCTCTTCTGAGATGCCAGCCTGCAGCCAAGAGGTTGAATACGCGTTTAGATAATGTCAGTCTACTCTGTGGGACGCTTTGGGGACAACTCTTTTTGCAGCATTGAGCATTCCCCAAAGTTGTGAGACCATAACCAAAGGCAAATGCTCGGTGGGTAGACAGCAAGCCTCTCCTCCAAAGCCTTGCTTTGCTCATCCCTCGTGATGTGCAGGGAAGCGGTGCTTCCGGACGAAGCGCAGAGCTGTGCTGTGCCTCCAGGAGATCCTTCTGCCTCTCGCCAAAGAGTTTGCGTGCCGCCTCTTCTTCTGGAGGAGAGCTAGGGAGGGTTGAAGGAACCCTTAGGGAAGGCGGGGGGTGTTACGGGGGTTTTGGCAGGGCTGTAACCACGGAGGCCTGTGCAAGGCGGTTGCTGAAGTCCCAGTTCTGCCTTTGGAAAGCTTGTTGTCATGTCGTGCAGCAGGAGCTCTGCTTACGAAGGAATAACTTTCTGCCCTCGGTTTAGGGGTATGTGCAGTGGGTCTGTACCCTGGGGCGGCTGGTTCTAAGACCAGTAGAGCCACGGTTTCTTTACAGTCCTAAATTAGAGGGTAACTTTTATTTTTCTTCTTAAGCTGTGCAGTTTGGCTGTTTGCAGAGAGGCAGCAAAATGACCGTTGGCTTTCCCACAACAAACCCTTGACCTTCCCCACCATTTAAGCATGAGCAGATTGCCCGCGCTGCGTACGGGGGTGGAGACGGGAGCTGTGGAGTTACATGCACACGTTTGCTAGTAGCTTCTGGCGAGCACTTGGCTGGCAATTGCAAGGCAGCGTTTGGGGTTTTGTTTCCTCCTCTGCACAACGCTGGCTGTAAAACGGTATGATATAAATACATAAAACGATGCTGCAAAACAGTGTTCTACAAGCGATGTCAAAACCATCGCTCTGTACAGCTCGCATCACGTTCAGCTCTCGGGTTCCCTGGGGGTGATGAGTAACGTTTGCTGGTGTGTGTCTGTGCATCCTTCTGTGACCGGCCCAAAGGGCTCTCGTGGTACTTGGCTGCTTCTTTCGAGCTCTCGGTGGTCGTGCGCTGATCTGTCATCTGGTGACGGCTGCAGAAGCTGAAACCTCGTCTGTGCGTGCTGATCACCGAGATGCAGCGTGAAATGGAGTTTTCCCCCCCGTATGCCTCCATGAGTCTCAGAGCTCGGCAGCTTGTGAGCTTTATGTAAGCTGATGGATGCGAAAGGAGTGCTGGGCGCTGTAGGTGCAGGGTAGGGAGAGGGGCGGGGAGGGTGGTTTTAGGGCTGCACACATCTGTTGCCTTCATGCCGTGTTCGCGACAGAGCAGCAGGGGCTTCTTGACACTTCAGATTTTTTTCGGTTCAGTTGCTTCAGTGGCTTTTGTTTTGTACACTACTGTAGTTTCACATTTCTCTGTAAATAATTCACTTGCTGTGCCAGAAATAGGAAGTTTGGAGAAAACACCGAGCCGGCCATCAGGTGTTTGAGAGATGAGCCAATACTTGTGTCAGAGGTGATAAGCTCCGTGAGTTACGCTCCCGCTCAGGTGGAGCGGATGAGCCTTGTGTGGCATGTTGGAGCCAAGCGTGAAAATAACAGGTATGAGTCGCATCCGTGGCACATCTCGAGCCATTACTGCGGAGAATAAACCGGGCAAAACGGTGTCTATATGCTTCTAGTGGCTGTAAGACCTTACGTATTACAGAACATGGTTAAAACAGAGTGAAAATACGCGGCGTGTTACAAATCCAGAGAACTATTGCACGTTTTGCAGTTTGCTAGGCTAAGGTTACATCCCAGGATGGAAAATGTGAGGCTCTGCTTAGCCTACATGTTCTGCAATAACATTTTATCAGCAGGCAAACTCTCATTAAATACACCCCATCGGCTGCGCTCAGGCTGCCAATTTTTTGAGTGGAAACACCGTATTAACTTGGCTGTTCCTCGTAGGTTATTACTCTTGGAAAATTATAACAAAGCGAACAATCCCCAAATCAGCATTTTTCCTTTGTAGCAGCCCATAATTTACAGTACAGTATGGATCTGCGCCTGCCTGGAGAATTCCCCGTCTGCCAGGGCAGGGAACAGCACGCTTTTCTGCGTTTGCCCAAAGAAAGCGTTTGTCTCACGCGTACGCAGCAGTTTGGGCGCACGTGGCCGCTGCGTTTTGCCGTATGTTACGTGCGATGGCTCGTTATCAACTGTCTGACCCCAGATTGCACGCCCTTTTTCGGGCCACGGTTTGTGTCCTGCATGCGAATGACACGAGCTTCCCAGTGCCAAAATAAAGGACGCGATTGTGCCCCTCAAGCCCTCGGATTCCAGCCTGCAGTAACTCATTTGGGGTGAAGACTTTACGAGGGAAAGGAAAAGAAATTCTTCAAATGCTAAATAAAAATCCATCACCAAACTTCTTAAAAAGGAGTTTCAGGATATTCAACTAAGCTTGCCATCTCCTTGCAATCTGGAAATTTTATCCTTGCAGCATCTATAATCATGTACTTAACTGGATAAAGACAGTGCAGGGGTTTCATTTAAATTTTGGAAGCTTTGAGGAAGCAATGTCCTGAATGGCTGTGAAAAGAGTAGAAGATTTTGCTGTTACAGGAAAGGGAGAAGAAACTTTTTTTTTTTTTTTCCCCTGCAAAGTTTTCTTTGTCAAAGTTGAGCGCTGTCCTGCATGTTCATAGGCACAGTCCTCTAAGCAGTTGTTCCCTTTTCGTTTGCATAACTATTGGTGTCAGCAAACGAAAACAAGTTCAAGCTCTTCACTGTGGCAGTTTCTCTTATAAGGAGGGAATGCAAATTCTAAATCGTAGCATGCTGGAGGAGTTCTGAGTCCTGGGGGGGTTGGAAGCAACCCCTAGTGTCCACAGAGGTGTGGTTGGTGGTGCGTTTCTCTATGTATTTACTCACGTGTATCTATGGAAATGTGCGTATATTCGTATTTTCACACATGTGCTGCGTAGAAACCTTCATCGTTTAAAAACATCAACGGTGGTGGTTTTTTTTTTCAAGTGGCCTCAGTCTACCTCGGATTCAGAGATTTCGTGACAATGAGAGGAAGCTGTTCCAGTGCCAGTACTTCTGAGAGTGCCAGCCTCAGACACACAGCCTGTGGATGTAGGTGTATGTTATGAAATTACATAAACTTGGGGAAATAGAGGGATTTTTTTTCTATCCAGGACACATTTTTTTTTTTTTTAATTCCTGCTGAAGCATTTTGTAGAGGCTAGATGGGAGAGTGTGCTTCCCTTCATAACGTTAGAGATGGGAAGAAGGGACAGATATGGTCCGTGTTAGCGTTGTTCATTCCCGTCAGCTCCGGTACGGCCTCTCCCTCTCATATTCAATTCCATTTGACTTAATATTCCGCTTCAAAAGACAGCAATTAGACAAAAGGTCGGTGCTTTGTGCCAGCATCTTTGAAGCCAGCCGTGAGACTCCCATTCCCAGGGGATGAAAGATAATTTCCGAGGCCTAAAATTTCTAGTGCATAAGCAGAGTAAGTGGATGGTTTTGCTAAATGGCTGTCTTTATTAAAAATTGCATTAATTGCCTCTTATGGGTCTATTCCTGTTGATTTTTGCATTATTTTTCTGGTACCCAGCTCAGTCTTTACAGCAGGGAGGTGCAGGGGGTGATGGCTGGGCACCTCGTGCTACTGCCTGGAGAACAGGGTGGAACTGAAGCTGCCAGATCCCTTTTTTCCCCAATTTTTTCTTTTTTTAGAAATCAAGCAGCAAGAATAGCTAGATCCACCCTGCACCCTGGCAGGTGGTGAAATTGTATGGAGTGACCTTTTGGGGACACTGTCATTGCTGTCCTGTGGTCGTGCCATCAGAGTGAAAGGACCTCTTCGGTGGTTTTCTTTTTCTTTTTTTTTTTTTTTTACTTTAAAATACATTCACCAAGATTAGATTCTCCGTTCCAAATTTGTTATTAAGAGTCAGCATATTTGCTGCCTTTGTGGGTGGGCTCTTGAAATCCTGATCTTGCTTCATGTTCTTTGCATAAGGAAGAAGAAACAGTAAAAACACCTCTGGGGGATCATGATAATTGAAACCTAATTCCCAGGTATTTAAGCATATTAAGGTCTGTAAAGACAAGGCCAGAAACTGATGGGAACATCCAAGGTCTTCATACATATTTGTGGGAGGAAAATAGAAGTTCATAGCCTTCAGAATTACTATTTTTTTAAAAATCCAGTCTCCTCATTGTTTCTTGAAAACATAATGCAAGCTGCTGGACTGAATAAGCAGGAGCAGCGCAGGAAATAGGGATTTTGATTTTCAGCCCTACCACTGACTGAGGAAAAAGTTGGTGCTTCTCCATTGAAGATACGTGGGATTACGAAGTGAAGATAAGGTTGGTACTAGTGCAGCGTAACCTGTTAGCCCGCTCCACGGCTGCTGTGCAAAGAGGGAGAGTGGGAAGCTGAGGGAGGAGACAGGGATGTGGCTAAAGGGAAGGTAGATCTTACTTGCTGCTTTTCAGCCGAAAAGGTATCTCTACTTTTCACCTTCCAAAAGAGAAGGCATGTTGTTTAGGTTAGTCACCTAAGCCTTGGCTGTAATGACATGTCAAAAAAAAAAAAAAAAAAATGAGAGAGCACAGTTGTTTCCCCAAGGCTAATTTGAGGAGGTTGATTAATCACCTTTCAAATATGCAGTGATACAATTCAAAATACCCACCCCCAGCAGTTTAATACCAGAAATTATTCTATAGTTAGTACAATATGTATGCAAAATACATCAGCTTGCTTGTAGCACCCCGTTTTGACCTTTCTGGAGAACTTTTCTCTGCTTATAAAAGTGCTTTATGAAATTGAATTTTTTTTCCTTTTTTTTCAACCCTAATCCTGCATTTGCCACACAAAGCTCTGCTTCACTGAGCACAGTTAGGACGGGAGTCAAGTTCAGACACATGCTTCTGAGCCAGGTTGGAGTGGTTGAAGGACCCCTTCTGCCCAGCACTGCCAAGCCCACCAGGGGGTCTTCAGAGGGAACACTGCCTCCTTTTCTGGAATGTGAATCTAACACACCCTCATGTAAGTCACCAAGGCGCTAACTCTGAAACGGGTACGACTGGCATCGGTGTAAGAAGCGTGACAGCTCAGAAAGCCTAGGGAGGCAATTCAGGTTCTTTCGGATGGAGATGTTCAGTCTCAGCCCCAATCCTCAAGTCTTACAGTGGTCTGTGTGAGTTAGAAGCGATCAGCAGTGTTGACAGTTTCCTCCTGGAGTGGCAGTAGAATTAACAGAGCATCAAGGTATGATTAAGCTGAAATGATCGATCTTGGCACATCGTCTGTGCAACCAGCAGTCCGAAGGCTGCAAGAGCTTTTGCTCTGATCTGGAAGAAATGGCCATGCTGATAGGCAGAACTGGGTTTTTAATTAATGAGGAAATCAGGATCTGCTGTGAGTAGTGCCACACCTGAAAGGCATAATCTGACTTTTAGAGCTGAGCTGGGATTGAGTGGGTGATGTTGTAGAGAGTCTGCTTTTATATAAATCTCTGGGGAGTGGCAGGATGGAGGAACCTCTGTCCCATCATCGTTTGACTCATGTTTGCAGTGGATCTCTTATCCTTTGTTTGACAGAGAAGGCATTTGCTAGGCTCGCTGGCCCCCAGGGCTGTGTCTCTTAGCAGTTTTGAAAGCATTTGGGATTCCTGGATCACGTAAGTTGAGGTAGGATTTAAGGTGCTTCGTTTCTTCCGGGAAAAAGGCACAACGTTAGCAATGGAGAGCTACTGGGCAGTTCCAAATGTGCATTGGCTGCTTTGCCTTTAGGGGTGTTCTGGCCCACCCTTCAAAAAGAAAAATTGTTTTTATACCCCTGGCTTTGATGCTGTTAATGGTTTCTCGCTGTCCTGGTGAGTTTCTGGGATTCTCCTGATCTTCTGGGTGGAAGCTGGATGCTTGCCAGCTGCACAGGTTGGTGTGAGCCATTCCCACAGGGCTCTTGCTGAAGCATCAGATATGTCGAGGCTGTTCTAACCTGTTGTTGGGATGTCTCCAAGTTCTCGTAGATAATGTGGTTGAATTCCATACGTTTGTCTTTGGGGAGAGATTTCTGGGTCTCTTCCCACATTTCAAATTGGTACTTGCCTGCATACAGTTAAGTGCCCATGGCCAGCACTGCGGACTGTTGAATCCTTTCTGCATAAGATGCATGGAGGTTTAACACGTAGACCTTGGTTAGAGGAGTAAAGCTATACGTTCTGCTTGAGTTGTCTCATTCCTCGTCATTTGGAAGAGTAAAGAGGGGTTTGGAGGGAGGGTGATCTTTTTGGTGTTTGCTTATTTTTTTTAAGATGCAGTTCCATGGGCAGCTGATGTGAATATGGGATCTGTTAGACATCTCATGCTATCACTGCTTCTCTGTCAGGGAGGTATCTTTAGGCTTTATCAAAATGCCTGCCCTGGGGTCACAGACTCCCTCTAAGGCTGCTTGTGAAGAAAATTACTGTAACCGATCTTTTATGAACGGGGGACGATGAAGTCGGGAGAGACGCTTGTAGTCATCTGGGACAGTTACTGGCTTTTCCTACCTTTCTCTAGAAAAGGTGGATGTTGTAGAACCATCTGCCCTTTTGTGCTGAGGTGGTAGATCTGGTGAGTAACTTGCTGCCTGGCGGGATCATTATGTGCAGTTAGGGGCTATAGTGCTACTGAGCAGATGCTCATTGTCCTGTTTTGTACCGGTAATTGCGTTTCAGCTGAGTATCTTCTTTTGGGTGTGTTGTTCCTGCATGTCATCCTCTTTCTGTTCCTTTAGCCCCTTCCAGGTGGCAGCGTGCTCTGTATTACTAAGCAGCCATGAACTTTCCCTAGACCAAATCTTTGGCTTAAGTATGGGGTGCCTGCTTTAATCTGTGGACTTTGTAGTCTGAACTGAAAGCCAGAAAACAAAAAAGGCTTCAGACAGTGTGGTGGAGGAATGTTTTAGTGGAGACATTTCAGCCCAGCCAGTCATTACTCATCCAAATTCAGCGGTTGCGTTTACCCGTGTGGGAGGGACATTGCAATCCCATACTGTAGAGAGGAAGCACAAATAAGGGATATTGCCCCCAAAAGAAATTTAGATTATTTTCACAGTGAAACTGTGTGTGTGCGCGCTGTTGACCCTGTGGGCTTGCTACTAGCAGGGGATGTGACTTCGACTGTTAACTTCAGCAGAATTTTGGTTAACGGTTCCTGTGCTTAGTTTTAAAATGAAACCACACAACTGTAAAGAAGTGTTTCTGCAGCAGCTTGATGTCCTGCAGTCTCTGTTCCTTTTGCACGCAGAGACTTAACATCCATTCTGCTTCACCTGCACTTTGCTAAACCTTTGGGATTTTAAACACTTTGCAGGTTTGTTTAACATATGTGTCGTCTTGAAGCATTCAAAATTAAGGTAGTGTGTTTTCAAATGTCTTAAGAGATGGAAGGAAGGGTGGAAGTTAGAAGTGTCGTTTTATTAGGAGACCAAACAGACCCCTTTACATTGAAGCCATGATGTACCCAGCAAAAGGTTACAGGTAAGAATGACAGATTAATTAAAGCTAAGATGGAAAAACTTATATATGAAAAAAAAAAAAAAAGAGCAAAAGCTATGATGGACCTGTAGAGCAGACTTCTTTTACTCTTAATGAAGGGCTCTGTCTGATTAATGTAGAAGGCTGGAGTGACTTTTCATCAGAGCTGTGCGTGCCAGGCCATGTCTGAGCAGGAATATATTTTCTTGGTTAATAAACATTTGTTCTTTGCCTGGGGTGCTAAACAACCCTGTTGTTCTGTTCCGCCGTGTGGAACACCTCGGTGAGCTTTAGAAAGGAGACCAAAAAAAATGAACTTGGCTGAGCAGAGCTCCTCGTGTTTATATTAAAAGCTGGAACACGCTCCCCCTCCTCTGCCGTGAACTTCTTGATTGGTGAAACTACTCCCTGCCTTCTCTGAAGAGCTTCAAGTTGAGACAGTCTGCAGCAGCAGCCCTCGCCGCCAGGGTTTCGGCTCTGGGATCTCCTGCAGGAGCAGCGGAGGTGGGAGCCAGCATTTCCTTCCCATCATCTGGTGGCAGAAGGACAAAGTGGCCAGTCTGAAGGGGAGCATCTGCAGCCTCCGTGGAGAAGGGTCTCCAGAAGGAGCCCCTGGGCTCTCCAACCGTGTATTTACACTATATGTGGTTGCGTCTCGCAGGCAAGTGCTGGCCTTGATGGAAGAGCTGTACCGGTGCAAGCGAAGGAGTGAATGTAAACTGACGTATCAGTGTAACTTCATGTGTGGCCAAATCCACTCCAAAAAGTCAAAGCAGATTAGGAAAGCGGAAGGCTGTTTAATGGCGAGCAGATACTTCTGGAGAGCACAGTGTGTGGGTGGTGGTGTAGCAGAAGAGCAGAGTGTGTGCAAAGCTGAGCAAGAATTAACTCTGTATTAAAGCAGCTCTGTTCATTAAAACCTTTATATTCTTGGATTTATTTCGTGGCGCTTAGGGAGGGCTGCTTCTGTTCCTGAGAACAGGGTACTAAGCCAGCTGATACCGCGTATTGGGTTTTTATAATTTTTTTACCAGCACAATTTGCTTGCAAAGTATTTCCTATTGGAAAGGAAAGGGAAGGAGAAATGATGCTACAAGCCCATTACTACTCCACCAACTTTTTTTTTTCATAGTACACTCCTTTATTTCCTAATACACTAATATTATTTCCTAATATTCTCCTTTTAAATGCAGCATGCAGTTTTGACATCTGTTGGGGACTTGTGCTTGTTCATTTTCAGAGACTACAGATCAGTTTGATCCACACTTTTAATTCAGGAGGAAGGCGTGAAAAATTGCTATTACGCAAAACCCAACCAAAATGGTGAGGTTAATGCACTTTATGTATGGCAGAGGCATAAAATGGAGAGCTAATCATATGCTTCTAAAATCAGTGAATCATGTCCACTTAAATTTAATTGTACCTTGTGCCCTGGCCTCTGTAGCAGAGGTTTAGCACTGCTTTGTAGCAGAAATCATATTCAGATAACAGCAGATATCCTAAAATAGGTAAAACCAGTTCACTTGAGAGTTCAACTCCGGTAATGTATTGTCTCTACCAAGAGCACCTTGGCTTTTGTTCGAATGAATAGCATCCTTTATCAGGGATGTATTGTTCATGCAAATTATAATAATAATGTACCTTACCTGCAGAAACACGATCTGATTTCACTTCTAATTGGAAGGTAGCAATTATTCAAGAAAGCCTAAGAACGATGCGGTCCAGCCTGGGTTCTCATCAGACTGGGAAAGCCCCACTGGTTTCCCTGGCAAAGCTATCAAGCCCCAAATCAGCATTTCAATCAAACCCCCTGTCCACTGCAGGATGTGACCTGGCTGGCTGAGCCCTGGGAGGAGATAAGGCTTGGGCAGCGGGATTGCCCTTTCCTGCCCCATCAGCAGCAGCTTCTTAGGGATTCATAGCTTGGGAGAGAAGCCTCGAGGCTTCCCAGCAGGGTTTGAAGCTGCATTCCCCAGGCACAACCATTTCTTGACCTCTCTGGGAGCTGCACAGGACCTGGGGTAGGTGGTTTGGTGGGGTTTCTACTTTATTGGCAGCGCATCTGGAAGCGTTTAGGATGTAGCAGGGGTTTTCCTGGAGGTGCGTGCCCCAGGGTGGCTGCAGAAGGCTGCTGCAGCCATCAGACCTAAGGGAATTCTGCAGTGGGAGAAGTTTCCTCCCTCCCACCCTTAGCACTCCCTGAGGAAGCTCACTTTGGGAATGGCGTTTGGCCAAGAGGGCCATGCTTATTTTAAAAACAACCTGAAAACGAGCCGCCTGGACGTTTTGTTGCTCTTATTTTCTTGTCGCTGCAACTTCTTCAGAAGGGATGGAGGCTTCAGCTCTTGGCTTTGCGCCATCCCCGAGTTAAACATCACTGAGGTCCATGCCATCGGTTGAACGTTCAGCCGTTAAGCCGAAGTTAAGCTAATTGCTGCGCTGATGAAGCAGGAGTTGTCACCACTCCCCCGAGTGGGTTGCCTGGGAGATATTCTTGTCAAGCGATAATAAAGCAACCTCCCGAAAGCGGAGGTAAATCGCTGTGATGGGTGTCATTACATCGAGTTGTTCCGGAACCCCTAACTCGACCACACTCGAGCTGGTAATTGCGCTGGAGCGTGGTTTGCCTTCGTGCAGCTTTCCCAGCGTTTTCCTAAAAACACAGGAATTTGATTTCTACGCATCGGTTTTGCAAGTTGCCTGTTTTCTTGTTTGTTTGTTTAAAAGCAGATGGAGTGAAGCGCGTCGCTGGGTGTTCACGCGTGCAAGGGTTTGAACTGAGCGAGCCCAGCAGGTGTTTGCTCGCGGTTGCTCGCATTCCTGAGCTAAGAAATCTGGCCTGTGGTTCATTAGCACCCCTTGGATCTCTCGGGATGAAAGACACTAGGTAAATAGAGTTACTTTTATAATTGCTCTGCAGTGTAGCATCTTCTGATGCTAAACAAGAGAATGTGCCTAGGAAGGGCCAGGACAATCCCTTTTGCAGCTTCTGCTTTCTTCTTTGCTCTGTGTCGCTGCAGAGCCACTCCGTGAACGCTCCCGGAGAGCTTGAAACCCTGCCTGAAGAAGCTGCTGTTCCGGGCTCGAGGTGGTCATCTTCCCCGTCGTTACACGCTCACGACAGCTTTAAATTCATGCTGGTTTTTCCACAGTTCACTTCACCGGCAGCAGTGCTGGTACGGGCTTTGCTCCTCTTGCACCTTCCCCATCCTGATGTATCCAAGCCCTCCCCTGTCACCACTGTGCTCTGAAATGAATTGCTGCGCTGGCCCCAGTCAGAAATCCTCCCGTTCTGAGACGTGCTGGCCCCGTGCTGCTCCCCGAGCTTGGGTTGGTGTGGTTGGGAGGAGTGCTGCCAGCTGAGGGCTGGAGCAAGCAGGCTGGCAGAGGTGTGCCACCACTCCTCTAATGTTTGCCACCAGTGCTGATGCTGAGCTAGAGCCTCAATAAGGCAGTATTTAAAAAAAGAAAAAGGCAGCTCAGCTCTTTCTGTGGCAGATGTGGAAGTGGGTAAGTGTTCTGATGCCTGAACCCCAGGGAGATGCAGCCTTTCTGCTTGTGCCTCCCTACAGCTGTCCCGCTGCCGCAGCCTTGCTTGGGCCAGGGGTGCTGGGCTCATCCCTGGGGTTTTTTCATGGTGCTCCGTGCTTGCTAAATCGCCCGCCCTGCCTTTGAGCTCCCTCCTGCTCTGTGCACTCCTGGGGAGCGGGGTGCCAGGGACTTGGGGTGCTCGTGAGGAGGTTCTGCTGCAAAGGTTGTACCGCTGGGAGCTTCAGGCCACGTGCCCGGTAGACAATAAACCACCCTGGGTGTCAGAGGAGAGGGGTCTGCATGTGCATCGTCCTTGCATCAGGGGATACCTCTGTATCTGTAACCCAGGACAGCTTTGCAGTTCCAGTGCCCTTTGGACAGTGACTGGTTCCGTACAATAGCGGGGTGCAGTACTGTGTACTGGGGCAGGAGGGTGAGGTAAGAGCCTGTCTCACGCTTGTTTTATTTGGTTTTATTGTTATGACTAGAGAAAGAAAAACTCTAGAATATTTTTAAAGGCAGTGTTTGGAAACTGTCAGCTTTTCCTGTGTACTGAGCTGTGTTTCCACCGCAGAGCTGTGTATTGGCAGGGGCTTTTGGGGCTGAAAGAGGCTTTGGTGACAGGCTCTGAACCAGGAGAGCAGACGATGGGAATTCTTCGCGTTTTGTTACTAGGTCTTCCTTTGATGCAGACCATTGTGGCATCCAAGTTCCGCCGAATCCTCCTGTGAATAGGAATGTAGCACCTCTTTGAGAGCCCCCAGGCTGCCCAGGGCAGTAACAAATATTTGGTGCTCTTACATTGTCAAACATCAGCAAAGGGGCATTCTTCAAACCTTTGCGCACTTGCTTTGCTTTAAGCACGTGAGGAATCCCACTGACACCGAGCGGGCAGCTGAATGTTTGCAGGACAGGTCCTGTAATGAGCCCTCCAGGCATGGCCCTGTGTCACTCATGAGTTCCTTCCTGAAAAAGGGGTCAAGAGACTGGCCCATGCCTTCTCTTTTCAAAGCATACACCACTGCCTTCAGCTGTCCCCTGTTTGCCTTTTCGTAAATATCACTGTATTGAAACAGTGCATTATAGTCCGTGTCATGCATTTGACAGCTGTGTCAAGTTTTATTTCGATTTTTTTAAAACCGTTGAACTCATTGCCGCAGTGTTTACGGGAGTTCAGAGAGCAAGCAGGGGAAATCTGTAGATGAAATATCTGTCAAATGCCATTAAATACAACTACATTCCCCGGTTCCAGACTTTGTTAAGCAGCAGGTTGGTGGAAAACCAAAAAAATGTCATGAGAGGTGTCTTTAGTTCTTCACCATAGTCCTGGCTGCTTTCCTTTGCTTCTGTTACTGCTGGAGCAGGGGACAAGGTGGGGAGGCTCATGGTCCTACTGACCAGAAGGCTGTTATGGTCCTGAGACACGCTGAGCTGGATTTATCTGAACTCTGCACAGGTCACTGGGGATGTGAACAGTGTAGGCTTTGAAGGAGAAAAGAAACCATAGAAGCATCCTTGGAGGTGAACACAGTACTGAATAACACTGGCCTGTTCTCCCCGAGAACCCAGTTTTAGCGTGGTAGTTCATTCAAACACGGAGCTTTTCCTACTCTCAGTGATACTGCGGACATCAGGCAAAGTGGTTTGACATCAGGAGATGGATGATCAAAGCAATTGTTTTTTGAGGACTGGTAAAACGTGGTGATGAATTTCAGTGAATTTCCTTTTACCCCCTAGCAATTTCCAGGGAAAGAACTTGGGCTAATTCTCCAGCCCAGAGCACCACCCCACACAGTAGTCTTCAAATTTTTAAACGTGATTTTTGAATTTTAAAAGGAAGCTCAGTCCAAGTGTGTGAATGCTGTTGTGAGGTTTTCACCACCAGCCAGACATCTGTATGGTTTATAGGATTGTGCCTGCCTTACTCTGCTGATCTGTAAAGTCTTTGAAACAATTAGCCCGTTTTAAGATGTTTTATAGTTAAGCAGGGCATTGCTAAGTGGGCTAGAGGCTATTAACCTGCAGTCCTTCAACTGGCTGAAAGCGATTCCTGCTGATTTGCTGGTGCTGTCTCATGCAGTCTCCTGACCCCTAGATGCTTCTCATAGCTACCATAAATGCCTTCGTAAAGCAGCTCCTTGAAGTTATTCCTGATATTCGCAGGAACAAAAACTCCTGAACCAGTTTCAGTTTTCCTCTTGACAGCCAAATTCAGATGGGCAAAAGACAACCCTGTTGTTGTTTCTGTGCTCTTGCCTTTTAGCCTTCACTGCTTGGGGCTCCAGGAGACCATTTGTAAGGTGATCATGATGTCTCTTCCAGCTAAATCCACTTTCTCGGATGAAAATCTCCATCTTCCACACACTAAAAAAAAAAAAAAAATCTCCAGGACTGATCCTGTGTGGCTTGCTCACATCGAATGTCTCTGCTCATTTTCGAATGAGTGTTAATCGCTCAGGGGAGCTGGGCAAATGCCGCTGTCTCATTTGCAAAATTCAGCAAATGCCTCAAAGAACCAGCAGTGCTGATTCAGAGAGAACGTCCTGTTTGACATCTAGGAGCCTTCTCCGAAGAGGAGGTAGACCCTGCGTTTTGCCTGTGTAGATTTGGTGAACCACAGATTCATGCAGTTAGTGGTGGTAGTAACTGATGATGCAGATGCTGTGGAAATCCTGTGGCAGCACCAAAGCATCTGTGCTAAAGCTGTATGCACTGAAAACCAAGCTGTAGTCATAAAATTAACTTCCCTTTCAATAGTATAGACATGGAGTGTATGGTGGAAGTATTATAGGTTTATTTACTAACAGTGTCCTGCCTGTAGGTGCTCAAAGAACAGCTAGAAGTGCAGAACAGGTGTTTCCTATGGCTGTTCTGGGGAGGCACGGAATAACCTCCGCTCACACAGATGCGAGGAAAGCCAGTGGATGCATGGGTGTGACTTTTGGGATCAGGCCTAGAGCTTTGTAAATCAGCCATCTCCGGTGTATTAATATTTACTTTAGTATAAGGAAATAATACATCTGTGGCATACGATTTATCTCTGTAAAAACTTTTTTTCTTAAAGCATTTGATAAAGATGTAACGAATACAGCTACAGAAGTCCGTGAGAAACCTGAAGTGAGACTTGACTTTCCGTTATGGTCAGACGGATGTGCCGCAGGTTTTGTGTGCTGCTGCTTGTGCCTGTTCCAAAAGCTTCATCTTTTTTTTCTTTAAGCAGTCAAAGTTCACAAATGCTTTGCCCATTCTATAGTGGTGGCATTATGTGCGTGATGAATATGGTAGGAAAATCCGATCTGCTGGGCATGGCATAACCGTGCCGTTGTGTCTTTCACCTGTTAACGTATGTACTTCTGGACACCCAAAAGCCAGGAAGAGGAGTGCCCGGAGCGTTCAGACACACGGCGTGTGCCTGGAGGCGTGGTGCCCTATGATAAGAGGCAGGAGACAATCACTTCCAGTCATCAATGACAGAAATGGCTGTTTTGTACCGTGGCGGTGGAAGAATGTTATTGATGACTTGTGCAATCCAAACATATGACGTCCAGACAGCTGCAGGGCTTCTGTTGTTCTTCCGCGTCCCGATTCCAATCTTGAGTACATGCCAGTTAGGGGAAGTGTTTCATGATCTCCATGTGACAAAAATGCCTCTTTTCTCAGAGCTCAGAGAGCATCTCCTTTGCTTCAGCACAGGAGGGCTGCTCACCTCTCTTGCACTGACCTCCAAAATGACAAATGTCAGATAAACACCGCTTGGAGAAGGCTTCGCTGTTTTGTGAGTGTTCTGAGGATGCAGAGTTTCTGTGGTTCCCATTTATCTTCCTAGGCTCTTTGGAGATAAGTCCTTGTTTTTCTAGAGTGCATTCCCAGAAACTGTCAAAAAAGCGCAGTAGTCCCTGGTTATCGTGAGCTTTCAGATACTGGTTCATGCTGAGGCTGATGAATTAATCTCAAGGACACCTACTCTTTAACTTGTTCAAGGCATTTCAACGCTCTGATGGTATCTGCTAAGTTCATCAAGAGCAAAATAAATAGTGTTAAGTCAATCAGGGCTAATTTATTACTGCAGGAATACAGTTGAGGCATCGGTACCCTGTAGTCTGAAAGCTCTCCTTCCTACTAGACAAACATGAGGCTGTATCCCCAAACCAGTAACTGCGTTTCATGGGTCCACTACGGAATTTATCAAAATGAGAAGATTGTTTACCTGAATTGGAGATAATCTCCAGTGTAGATGGTATCAAGTACGAGAGAAAGACGGCAGTCACACACAAGTAAGGGGTTTCCAAAGCAGAGCAGCAGAGGAATGCAGGTCGAGACCAGGGTGTCACCATGCTGTGACAGTGTTGCCGCACGTGGTGGAACAAACGCAGTTCAAGTCTTAACAGTAGGCACTTGGACGTGCAGCAGTGGTTGGTGATACAGAATGATAAACATCTGACAGGAACAGACTCAAGTCATCTTAGCCTTTCGGATACATCGGTGCTTCTGGTGACTTAGCGTCATGATGGCATCACTAGCATCCTGGCTCGGTTTTAACCTCGTGGCTGGATTAAATGACGTTTGCCATCATCAGAGACAGTGATTATCATGTTTAACCTTATTCCAAAGCAGCAGAAGTAAACCTCTCTCTCAACCTCTCTTTTGTCTGATTATGATGACTAATATTTTTATGACTATTTAACTTTCTGGGAAGTGTATTTTTGAGAAAGGCTGTTTATAAAAGTGAAAAGGTTTGTGCCCAAAGTCATGCCTGGTGAGGATGGGCAGATTTGAAGCTGTTAAGTGTGACTCAATCAGATGTGCAGGTGAGAACCTCTCTGTATCTGCAGTGAACACTGACTAGTGCAGCGTGGTCCGTGTGGCTTTCTCCCTAAATTGAGGGAAATGCAATGCTCTTTCATTTTTCTAAAAATTCCATGAATGGACCCAGAAAAAGCTGTCTAAGTGGAGCCCTATGAGGGAAGAAGGCACGCTAGTCAGGGGCCTTATCCTGAACCAGGGTCCTGTAAGGAACTAGTCAAACTGAGTTCCTTTTCTGATTTATGTACTGTTTGGTGGGTCGAGATACGTCTTCCTCCCTCTCCCGGTCTCTGTAGCTGTCTTTCCCTCCGATATGTACTTCTTCTCTTTGGGAGCATCAACTAAAGCACCCTAGATAAAGATATTTTTGTCTTGATGAAACACACTATTAAATCTCCAGACATTTTGCAGTGAAAGTGTTTGCTGTAACTACTTGTCTTGAAGACCCACTGAGGAGTGAAGAATGTAGGGAATCACTTGGAAATGCGATTGTGTGGCAAAATATTTCCTTCTTTTGCTAATCTTCATCTTTTAAAGTAGGGGCCCGTTAGTGGATGTGCAGTTCTGTGCTAGATAGGAGGGACCAGCTCTTAGGGCTGTTTGAACAAGGTACAAACCTCAGCTGTAATGCATTGATGTGTTTTGCCCTTGCCAACAAGATAAACACAAGCAATTTTTGTTCTAATGCTACCGGATAAATAGTGCTGTCTAACTGTAAATTGCTTTAAGGGGGAATCGATAAGGTGCATCCACTTTTAATAGCCCATTTGCCAGTGTTTTTTGTAAATCTATATATGAAGTTTGGGCATGGATGATCATTGATCATTTTACTTCGCAATACAATGTGTATAACTAATGCCACAACTCAAGGGCACGGGGAGAAGGTCATAAGGTTTTAAAAGGCAGCGACAACTGAGCATGGCAAAGGAAAGCTTATTGTTTTACCGTGCGTTGTAGTTAATCTCAATAGAGGTTTGCTCTGTATAAAATAGCCTTTCTTTTATTGAGTTGTTATGCAGTGGCTTTTACCTCTGAGGATCCACAGAGCACCTTCTTTCTGTCCTTCTTTTACAAATGAAGTTTAGAGGAAAATAAGTCATTGGATCATCAATTTGAGGAAGCACTCCTTGGTAACTGCCTATTTTCCCCACTCTTCCCTTTCAGTGTTCCGCTTTATTACATGCATCTCCGTGGCAAATACAATAGATCAAAAGGTTTTATTTAGACTTGATTTCTTATCTTGGGTTTCTTTTATAACTAGCTGCATCCAGCAATTGCTCTCAGAAAGTACCCCGAGAGTGGTGTCATTTCATCTCTATAAATTGTTGTGGGCACATACAAGTCTAGCTGGACCAAATTTTTCCCATTGTTTGTCTTGGTAGAACATGCCATTGACTTTGGTACCCTATTGAAAGGAAGAATTCCGACTTAAAACTTGATTGCCTATATAGGAAAAGGATTTGTTTCTAAATGCAGGGCTGGGAAGGGAGTGCTTTGGAGGCATTTCTCTGCAGGGTGGACAGTGCTTGGCTGTTCTCAATTTACACGTGCTTAAATTTTGTGTTTCCAAAAATACAGTTTCCATCTATACTGACTGAAATTTTTCTAATATCTGGGGATTTGTGGAATTTAATGAAAAGGCATCTGATTTGTGTGTTTTTGGCTCTATTTTTTTTTTCGTAAGATCTGTTTTCTCAAGAATTTTGCAGTGGGATTTGTGTCTGTGTCCCAAAGCAGATGGATGCAGTTAGATAGGGGAACAGCTTTCCCAAGGACCCGGTGCCGAGTTGTTTTGAGCACATCCCTGTGTCTCGTGCTCGGAAGAGACGGGCCGCTGTTCTCTAGGGGTGTGTCGTGGCACCTCTGCCTCTCGGGAGCTGTGAGGGTACGTTCCACAGTGACCAGTGTGAATGAAGGGGTGAAGGCATCTTAGCTTGCTTCCTTCCCGCTTGATCCCTGCCTTTGCCTGTGGCCCTGTTTGTGTTTATGAGAACTGTGCTTCAGAACAGATGTGATGGGCTTGACCAATTTCACCAGCGCATTAGAAACAAACAGCTTTTTCCTACAACATCTGCGTTGCGCATGTGGTTTTTATTCCTCCCTTTCTTTCGAATGTGTTTGTTATGAACCGGGTGATGAAAGCTTGCTTTTTTGAGCCAGTTCTCAGAGCTGCGTACCTCTCGTAGGGTATCCCGGGGTATGGTTATAACCCCAAATGAGAGCACCGGCGTAGCGTGGAGGGCTGGCTGCCTTAGTCCCAAAATGTGGGCGAGAAATACAAATGATAACTTTTTGTCTTTAAGGAGGAGGCTATTAGAAATAAGTTGTGGACAAGACTTGCATCTAAAGCCAGGTCATCACCTCCGAAGTCCCTGTTACACTGCAGATAGCACAGTGGGACTGCTCTGTCCACGCAGAAGGTTGTGACCAATACGCACACGGCTGTTCAGAAGTCACATTTTCAGTCTTTAGCCCTGGAAACCTGTACCCAGAGCTGACTGGTGTAAAAGCAGACTCATGGGTTCCTGTGAAGTGGTGAAGTGGTTGCCTTTGTTTGAATAAGGCGTATGGCCACCTCAGCCAGGCAGCAGCTCAGGTGGCTTTGATGGCACTCCTTAAAGGAGACCTGGTAGCATTTGGCCATTTATTAGAAGGAAATTAGAACGTTATGTTGCCAAAAAGTGATTACAGACTTCCTTTTTCATAAGGTTTAATTTGAAGAGGTTTTAGAAGAATGGTCTAGAGAGGCTTTTCCTAAATCAAATATGGTATTCTTGTCTCTGCAAATAGATAATTACTTGTCATGTGGCACTCTTACTGTCTTTTGTGTTGTGCCTCCTACTTTTTGGAACAACGTATTGAGGTGACATTGAATTGCCAAGTGTTGTGGGAACTTTGTTCTTAGACTGTGGCCCGTGTTCTCCCTTTAGGGGTTGAATGAAAAAAAAACCCCACAGATGGGGTCAATTTACACATGAATTAAAAAATAAGGAATAAATGAGCAGGAAATAACCACTGTGCTTATATTGCCTTTTAGTCATTTCTGACTCTTTTCCCTTTGCTATTAGTCCCCTGTGATGTCAAGTCTGCTGGGAGTTATTTGGGTTTGGGGCTTTGTTACCCCCTGCCGTGTCCTCTTTGTTAACGCTGCTGACTTTTGAGCCACTGCAGGCAGAGCTACCTAGATAGACCTTGCCACCTCCCTTTGCAGATGGGTAGATGGGATGTTTTGGAAAGTCCTCGTAAAGGATGAGGGAGGTAGTCTGCAGGAGGAGGATTTGGCACAAACTTCTGAGATTCACTTTCATTCTCAAGCACTTGCTGGGCTGTTCCTACGTGGGTCACTCAGCTGTCGCTGCAACATTGCTACCCCTGGGGAGCTGAACCTCATAACCAGCGCTGTCGGCTGGGTGGTCAGAAAAGAAGTGATATAGAAACTGCATAACAGAGCAGAGAGATGTAACAGGTTGGAAAACCCTTTTCCCTAATTACTACCTTGGTTTTTGTACAGCAGTCTCTCTCCTTGTAATGGTTTTGTTCTCTGGTCTGTCGTTTGCTTCCTGCTAACGTCTGCCAGCAGCCTAAATGCACACTCCTGTTGGAAAACAATCAGTTTAGGATTGAGTCCATTTTACTTTTAGTGCTTTTTGCTCACGGAGAACCTCGTAGTGCCTGAAAACATCTGAAGTTCATGGCAAAGCTCCGCTAATGACTTCAAGGTTTCCCTACTAAATTCAAGTGAGGATTACACCTTTTCAGGTAATCTGACTTCTAAGCCCAAAATTTCAAATGGAGAAAGTAGTTTCTATGTTAAATGTCTTTGCAGTGATGGTTTGCAAGTCAGGAAGGCCACCAGGTTTCTTCAATACAGTGCCACCAAAGGAACTTGTAGTACTTTAAGGTGAAATCATGGAACTCTTCAGGCCAGCGGTTCAGAAACACAAGGAGAGAAAGAAGGGAAATTACTGTAAAGATTGATGTCTTTCTTATGGCTTCTTGTAATTGGAGAGACTTCTGATGTAATAACAGAGGATCCTTTCCTAAAATACAAGGTATTCCCGGATATTTACGGGTACTGTGCTTGTAAATGCATTTTCGTTTTCCAGTAAAGACCTGGTCCAAAACTCTGGACTACCCTTTGCAGTTTAGGTTGATCACGAATTCAGATACATAAAATTACAGTTGTAGAAGGTAAAAAGCTTGAATCTAGCTCTTGTCCGCTTGCTGCTTCAGGCATTCTTCAGCGGTGAGGTTACGCTTGCGATTTGGAGGCAGTTGGGTTTGGGGGACGGGGAGGATTCTCCCAAGCTGAGTCTGCAAACTCCTCTCTGTTCTTCTGTGCATCTGCAGGAATCTACTTTTTAAAAACATGTACTTCGGCTTCCTTGAGTATAAACATCTTTTAACGATCCCTCAAAGAAAGACTGAGAATGTTTAAGAAAAAAAAAAATCTAGTTGATGTTTGTGTGGTGCCTTAGCTTCCACACCCAGCAGCAGGCAGATTATTAGGTAGGGCTTTATTAATTAATTAATCATAACTTTTTCAGAATTTGAGTTAAACTGAAGGGGAAGATGTGAATGACCTTGCTGCACCAGCTGGAGAAGGAGGCTCTCATCCTTAGCAAGACATTTTGCATGGTGATTAATTTTTCTAGAGCCCTTTGGACCAGAAACCGCGCTGGAACAGTGGAGTCAGAGGTCTGCAAACACTGTGCATGCCTTAGGGCACGGAGCCCTGGCTGCAGTGCCAGGCGAGTGCTGTGCTCCGCTGGCTCCGTGCGGGGACGTGCCATGCTGGTCCCACCCAGCCCCACGGTGGTCGGCTCACGGCACCTGCGAAATCTTCTGTGGCTGCTCCAGAAGAGATAGGGTAGGTGGCATGTCCTGGCATTGATAGAGAGGACTTTTGTCAAGGCACCTTCCTTCAGCAGCTCACAAGCCCTTGGCCTCTGGCTCTCCTCCTCAAGGAGGAGCCTCATGCTCTTCTTAAGTGTTTTGGCAGGCTGGAGAAGTCATGTTTCTTCTGGGGGGCTTTTGTGAGGCATGACTGGAAGGACAGGGGTCGGGTGTGTTACTAAAGAGGGGCCGAGTCTGATGGGCAGTTTGATCTATCCTGTGTAGACACCTCTCCCCAGCTTACCATCTCTTGCCGTGATGGCTCCATGGTGAGGTAAACCTCCCTTCATTGTTCCTTGCACATCCAGTCTCAAGGCTTCTATTTAAAAATAAAAAAATAGGCTGAATTATGTAATTCAGTTCTGGTTGGCTTGGTGCCTGATCAGATACTGCCGCTCTTCTGCAGCTGGTGGGAAGGTGGTGTAGAGGCACAGAGTCAAAATAAATGTCGTATGGCGTGCCCCAGCTAACCCGCCAGAAATGCTGTCATATGCCCGTGGCCGATCCGAACCTTCTGCGTCCTCCTGTGGGACACTTGCCACAGGGAACCGAGGTGGTTCTGGAAGAGAAAATAACCTGCTGGAAGATCTGCCTGGTTCCTGAGCTGCAAGCCAATGAGATTTTGTGGCAAGTTGGTTCTTGAGCGCAGGCTGAATGGTGAGACCTGGGTGGGGTTCGCCTCTGCCTTCAGAAGTAATCTGAATTTTCTGTGAAGCACCAAAGTGATCTTTGGTTCTTCGATGAAAGAACCAGCCAGTTCTTTGTCAGTCTTGCCTCATCGTGTGGAAAATGAATCTGTCACTGGCATTGTCTAAAAAAAAAAAAATAAAAAATTTGGAAAAATAACCTGAGTTAAGGTTTGTTTCAGAGGTTGTGACGCCCTTTTGTTTTCTGAAGTATCTGGATCTGGTAAAACAAACACCACTAGTGCCAACAAAAATGGGAGAAAAGAGGAGGCGTTTTCCCCTCTGCTCCCCGCTGGTCGCCTTGCCTCCTGCCCTCGTGAGGTTTCCTTCAGCCGTCGTTTCCTGCTGGAAACCTGCCTGCAATGGGCTGGTGGGTGCTGCGGCTTTCCTCTGGCACCGACGCGTGCCCTCGTAAAGCTGCCGGGTCAGGTCAGCCCTCTTCATGACACCTTCCGGGATTTTATCTCCACTAACTTGGACTTGAGAACAAGGACAGAAAGCTGTCTCTGGAACCTGGGTGATGACTATAGAATTGCTATCGTCATCTGGGAGTCGGAGAAGAAGAAACAGCAAAGCTTGCCTGAAAATTGCTCATCGGAAATGAGCAAGAATACCAGATTCTGGAGGGGAAAAAAAAAAGGAAAGCAGAGCTCCTTCTGCCCACGTGATAGTCTGCTTTGGCTGTACGGTACGTGTAATTTTGGCGCTTTAACTAAGCCACAGGAACTGAAGCTGCTGTGAGCGAAAGCCCAGGTGTCTACATCCAAGTCTTGCTCAAGACAGGCAGGAAATGTAAACTGGGAGTGTGTCGGTGTTTGGGTCTAGGTCCATTATCCCCTGCTAGCAAAGCCAGGGCAGGCACGGGGAGGAGATGGGGACCTGCTCCATCGCTTCAGCTGTTTGCTAAAGGAGTGCATGTCTGTGGGTCTCTGCCACAGAGCAATGGAAGCGTGAAACATCTCGGTGAGCTACTGTCCACCCGAAGATTGGTTTTCCCCTGTTTTTTAGAGAACTGCGACCCGAGAAGGCTAAACCTCAGGAACGGGTTTTAACCCTGGCTCTCCCTGGTGACATTATCCACCTGCAGTTCAGCTTAATGATATGAAAAGCAAAAATAAATGAAGAGGAAAATGAAAGCGATGGAAGAGACCCTGCAGTACTCTTCCCCGCTACCCCTACCCTGCGAGCTGAGGAAGCTGTAGGGGTAGCGGCCCGCGAGATACCCACGTTGCTCGTAGGCGAGAGCCACAGCTCCTTTTAAGGGCTCTGTTGTACGTGAAGTGCTTTAATGAACGGTCGGAGGTTTCTGCTGGAAAAGACAAAAAAAAAATTAAGGTCATTCGTACAGTTGAAAAGCAATATATTTTTCTGTTTTACTTAAGGAAAGTTTATATCAGCCTTCATTTTACTGATTATTTCCATATGGACTGACTTTTTGTGCTCAGCTAATGTTAACCTCTCTGAAAACTAAGCAGGTCTTAATTTTCTGAATTACCGTGGCAGAAAATGCACCTCTCTTTGTGTGCACATTAATTAAATTGCATGTTAGCGCAGAGCCTGTAGCGTTTTGGGAGAAATTGCTATAATTGTGCTTGAGAGCAAGTTCCTGAGATCACTGCTGGGCTGTTGCAGTGGGGTGAGGTCAGTACCAACCAGGCACCTTTCCAGCATCCCAGCAAAATCCTCTGCATCTTGATCCTTTAAAAACATTTCCTTTTTTCTGTATTTAGGATACTAATGAGATTTATACCAGAAAATGAATAGAAATATTTACAGTGCCGTTGAAATAATTTGTGGTGTTAATACAAAAGTAAACATTCCCAAGAAAGGATTATATTTTAGAAAGAAATAGCCAGCATGTTCTCCTTGTCCTATCTCCCAACCCGTCACTTGTGTTTGTCTCTCCCAAATGCGGTGGACTCTGCATGTTTATTCAGATTAAATAAAACATACAGCTCTACATCTTTTTCAGATTGGGTCAGAGAGCATAACTGGCTCAATCTGTAAAGCGTAAATGAAAAATATAAATATTTTAACAAGTGAGCAGCTGGTGCATTTTTACTTCTTGCTGCACGCGCTGTTCTTGAGGGGAATGGGAAGGCAAATTGGGCTGGAGGGGAAGGAGAGGTGGTACGTAAAGAGAGACTGAGAAAATGTGTTAAAATAACACATCTTGAGAGAATCTGTTTGGACAGCGGAGATGTACAAAGTTTTGTCCTACTCCATGGCAACTTGGGTACGCAGATCAAACATGTCATCACAGTAACGTCGGGCAGGTGAGCCTTGTGCCAAAAAATGAGAGCGGGAGTGGTGCGAGGGGGCGGGTGAAGACTTGCCTGACCTCTGCTTGCGGAACATCAGCAGCAGGTCTGACAGAGGAGGCAAGAGGACTCAACGCCCACCATGGGCTGCCACTAGTTACAGCTGGAGATTCCGCTTCGTTTTTGGAAGAGTAGGCAGTTACTGATTCTCTGGGGCTTTTGACACAACCGTTACTTACCGGTCATGTAATACGCATTTATTTGCTTTGCTGTGCTCTAGAGGTGGGTCTTGCTCCTCACCTTCCTGTGTTCTGCCAGGTATGACCAGGACATATTACTCCGTGTTGATTGCTGCTTATTTTCCGACATGTTCTAAGATTTGCCTTTCAATTTGGGGGTTTCTTTTCATTTATTTTTGCTTATGTGTCTTGACTCGTTTACACTGTGACAGCGCTGAACACCCAACCATTGACGCAGACTCTGTTATGTCAGAAACTAAAACTGAAGCGTTCGTGTCAGTTTGGTGCTTTAAGACCTTTTTGAGCAACACCAAGAGTCTTAGATCATTTCTAATGCGTCTTGATTGACAGGGCCTCCCCTGAATGGAAATTACAGCTTTAGTTCATGCTGAGGCACCACAGATTTCTCATGGCAGCTTAGCGCGTTCTCAGCTCAGCATCATTCTTGAGCTTGTACCACTCAATAGGTGCCATTATCTTAGCTCCATGAGTCTATCTCAATTGACAGATTAATGACAAATTGTCTGGGTTTGTTCAATTTCATAGTTGAGTTTGGGAATGAAGAAAAGAGACTTCTTAAAATAGTCTTTATTGAAGCTTAACGTCCCCTGCAGCTAGAGAATGTACATGATCTGAAATGGGAAAACCGCCTCTCCGTGACGTTACTTGAGTTAGTGGATTAGTGCAGCTGAAACAGAATTCAATGTGCCCAAATCTGCCTGTGGAAAACTGTGTCTCCACTATCTGCAAGTGAGACAGTCAGGAGGTGAGCTCCTGTTACGTGGATTTCTGGGTTGGTTACGGCAGGAAAAATGCTCTATAGGCAGGTAATGAAGTACGGCCCTGAAGATGCTGTTTGATTGTGGCCGACCCACGGAAGTGCCTTTAAGGAAAGTAGGGAAGAAACATGCTTTGTTCCAGCATGACCCGTAGTCCCAGAGCAAGTGGAAGAGCTGTGGTTTCAGAGACAACTTCCCAAGGTGAATGTTGGAATTGTATTCCCCTTTCCACTCTTCTTCATCTGGCCCATGGCCTGTTGTTCAGGTTGACGTGATCTGAAGAGACCCAGTAGCTAGCTCTGCCCTGGTTTACGTGATGATTTAGTTTCTGGCAGGAGATGGCTGCCTATAGTGTATCGGAGCTCCAGTGGTCTGGAAACGAAGCCAATCATTAACAGGAGCATGAGTTCTCCCTGCGCCGTCCAACAAGAAGGAGAGAGGGGACCAATATGGGAAAGTTACGGGACAGAAGACCTCCTCCTCCCGTTACTCCTTAAAAATGGGTGCTTTTAACCATATTCTTCTGCTCATTTTCCTTGCTGCATTGTGTGCATTTCTGTCCTTTACCAAAACATGTTTGAAAAGGATACCTGGCCATGAGCTCCTCTCAAAGCTTTTCATTAGGTACCATCAATACCTGACCCTAGCTAAATTCCGAGGGGAGAAATATCTGAAGCAGCATTACTATGTTAAAATGTTAAGTAATTAATTACCGGTAACAACTCACTGTTTGCCCCAACAGAAGGCAGAGGAGAAGCAAGCTGGGCACCATGAAAACCTCACAACTACTTTACCAACCTCTCCAGCCCCTTCAACTGGGCAGTGCTGGCACTACGAGGGAGAATATTTGTCTGCTCAGAGAGGGCCAATTCAAGTGGAAGAGGTCTTCACTTGTTCAGTTTTGTGGGTTTCTTTTCTTTCTCCTCAAAAGCATTGTTAATTTAAACAAATTATGAGAAAGAGCAAAAGATAGTTCCATCCTTCTCTGAGATAAACTGAGGTTTTTGGTTTGAGACACACACAACATTCTTGCAACTCCGGAGACTAAGGCAGTTTTTGGACCACGAGTGGTGAACAGGTGGTAGATGTTAAAGAGAGCAAGGAGGGAGCCTGTGGTTAAAGAAGGGTGGGGTGAGGCTGGGACGCTCCTGTCAGGTTCTGAAAGTGGGCTATCATTGTTTAGTCTATGCTGCGTCCAAGAGGCTTGGGTCATTCTTGTGTGACAGAGCAGCTGCTTAGCTCCTTCAAGTAGCAAAGTTAGCAATATAAATCCAGAATATTACGATTTTGTAAGAGCAGTGCCTTGTTTATGTAATTTTTTGGTACTCTTTTTCATATGCTTTGAACAAAGTTCTTTTGGGCAGTGAATCATCAGGGTGTTTTCTCCTGCTTTCCTAGCAGGCTTGCTTCTTATGAATGACTGGTGTCATCTTTTTATAGTAATGCTGCACTTCTGAGCAGTTAATTTTTAGCTGAATGAACCTCAGAGGAGTCAAGAAAGCATCAGAAATTGATAACGGCTTCCAAAATGAGGCGCTTCCCTTACTGCGTGTTCATTGGAAAAATGTTGCCTTTTTTCCCAAGACCTTTTTCAGTAGTTTATCTATCCCGGAAATGAAACCAATCCTTTTGGTTTTTAATCTAAGATAGCATCTTTTGAATTTTTCTTGAGCTTTGGTTCGTTTTCCTGGGATTTATGGTGGCTTGAGTGTTATAAATGGTAGGAACTTTTCAAAAGAATGGGTGATTTGACCCCCTTTATTTAATACTTGACCATGGAGGACACCTTGTTGGCCATGGAGGACACCTTGTTGGCCATGGAGGACACCTTGTTGACCATGCCGCTGTTGACTCCACCCTGCTGCATGGGTGGGGAACTGTCCAGCATCCCCCTGCAGCTGGAGAGGTATCGAGGCCAACCTAGGAATGGGGCAAAATCAATAGTCTTAACAGCAACCATGAAAAGCAATTATTATGTCTGCCTCTTCCTGTTCTTGAGAATGGATGCGTTGGGAGACAGGACACACAAGCTCATCTCCACAAGAAAACTTTTTAAGCTGGTCCCAGCTGCTGCTTCCACTGGTGCCCATTGAAAGTGCAGCCAGCACAGCCTCACCCCCATAAATGAAAACTCAAGGGTGACTCAGATTTGGGGAGGAAGGTGAGAGGCGTGGAGCCGATTGTCTCAGTGGGATGGCTAGTATCGGTGTAGTGGACAGAGATACCTGTCGGCCACTCCCCAGCCTGAGTGGGAGCATTGGAGGGTGATGGAGGCAAATGTGATCCACCGTTGCTTGTGTCCTTCATCGAAATGGTAGTTGTTGCTAAAAGCAGTTCATGGGACTGTGAATATATAGAGTAGCTTTCAATCGCGGTCGGCGCTCTGCATGCGATATCGTTGTCCTGTGTTACCCGAGTCCTTTCTTCTTGTGCTTCCTTCAGTGAATGCAGAAAACTTTCAAGCTTTTGATACCAGCACGTGCAACAAAAGACAGCAAACAAATACGTTTGTATGTGTATTTAAGTGTGTTTTCTGAAGCATGTTTTTTGAGGGCAAACATTGTATACTTGTTAGTGCTGGTCAAAGTCAAATAGAAGATCCTGTATGTACTTGCGAACTCTTTTTTTTTTTTTTTCCATTGTCAGCGCTGTCAAGTGCTGACACTTGACATTTTCTTTAAAGCCCAGTGTCCTGGAAGCAAGTGATTAAATGACAGAATGGTTTAAAAAAAGCCTCACAAACCCAAACAAGCCCACCCAAAACGCTGGGTTTAGTCTTCCAGCTTGTAGAGGTTGTTTTGAAATAAGACATGAATGCTTCCCAGGGCTTAAAATGTAAATTAATACAGCTATATCCACATTTATTATCATACTTTTATTCTTACAAAAGTCCTTTCTGGAAGCCTGTTTACTTTGATTTCTGAAAAGATCTACGTGATTGTAGTAGTCTATTCCAAGATGTAGGGGTTTTTCTTCTGATTAAGCCTGACTTGTGCTAATAATACCTGTATCTATAATTACAAAATGTTTCTTAATCCATATAACGGCCGCAGGTTTCTTCTTAATAGGTTTGAAATTTCCCCATTTGAAATCAGGTTTATTTAATTATAGTTGGATTAGGCATAGGAGTGTGTATTGTGGAGCAGCCTCGGAGGCAGGATTTTTGCCGTGCTTGGTGGTGGCATCGAGCGGGGTGGTGAACCAAGCCCGAGCACAATCTCCAGAACTGGTTATTTCACCATTACAGAGCGCGCGAGCTCCTGTGTAGACTCACTTTTGTGTTGTGTTGCCCGACTCCTGATTTCTCCCAGATCGCTCATGGCTTGATGTTTCAATCAGCTCTGCATATCAGCTCCGATGCACGCTGAGACTGAGATGGCTGGGAAGGGGGATGATTACTGAGGGAGTCCAGCCTGGTCTTGGACTTCTTTTCCCCTATTTTTTTGGCCAGCTCTAGTGCCGCATAGATGAGAGCAGGGCTTGGCAGCCGTTCAAGGCTAATGTGCCAGACTATTTTCCTTTCCCAAATTAAGCATGCTGGTAGCGTGTCTGTGAGAGGTAGCGGCTCCTGGCTCTAGCTCTTGCTGAGTTTGGAAATTGCTGGAAGCCAAGAGCGATTGCGTGCCAGTCAAAACTGGCCTTTGTACCGCAGCATGCCAGCTTGGTTTAGAGCATCCTGGAAATGATGGAGGGCCCTCTTTGAAGGCTCATTTTTAAGATGTTTTACCTTGCCTGTGCTCTGACTTTTCCTCCTCCATTCCCTGTGAACTTCTAAATACTTTCTGTATTTGCTCACTTAATGGTAGCATACTTTTTTTTCTGTCCTGTCATTTCTCTGAAATGAGGGTGCAGACATGATGTTATCTGTCTCTCAACCCAACTGGCTAGTTCAATGAGCGAGAACCACAGCTTCCGCTGGGTCTGGCTCGCTTTCTGCAGGATGCTGAAGAGATTTCATTTCAAAATTCAGGTCCTGGATCTTTCTAATTCTTATGTGCTCATACTTTCCAGCCTTTTAAAAAGTTGTGGTCTCCAAAAAAGCGTTTTTGTAGGCAAGGTGCAAGCTTCAGAAGTATTCTCCGGACTGCTGAGGCTTCATCTGGCTGTCCTTCCCTCCTGTCCCTGTGGAGTGATTCTTGAAGGCTGTGATGCACAAATTCTTGCTGAACCTGGGGTAGCAGCTCAGCAACTCGTGCAGCTGCTCCTGGGATTCCTAGGTGTTTATAGATAACCAGCGGTGCAACTAGCTTAAATCCCAGTCATCAGCTCAAACTTTTAATTACTTTGGCTCTGAACGATGCCCCTTCACTTCTGCTATCCCAGTTAAACCCGTGGCAACTGGAAGCCTCTTGGTGAATGCTAATGCTCCCCCGTTACAGTCCAGGGTGCATGTTCGGATTTGTGGTGCACAGGCTAGTTGTGAATGCTGCGCCTAGCTGATGAAACACATTTCAAGCTCTGCTGCCTTGCCAATTGCATGGTGTAGCTAAAAATCTTCTCTGGTTTTTTTCTTTGCCTTTTAGTTCTGGTTTACTGCTGCCATGGTGTCGATCTGCAGCTGGTTTCTTTTTATTCAAATTAGGTGTATAAATGAAAAGCGTTAGTAAGCGTAGTAGCGCGATCACGTGAATTCTCCCAGCATGGGAGCTCCCTGAGCACTTTTCAGGTTAACAAAGCAAAGTTGCTAAGTCCAGTTGCTATTTTTGTAAGGATTTGTCTATCCGTTCCCATGTTCTGTCCTCAAGCCCGCTGAAGTTTAGTCCAAGTAGAGGCTACCTCTGATGTTTTGGGGTTTTTTTTTCCATGCAAACTTGGTCAGCCTCTTCCGTAGCTATCCGCAAATAAACGTGGGAATCAGATTCTGCTGGATGTACGAGTAGGTCAGCCTCACTGACTTCAGTGGGACTGAAGCAGACAGAAGTCAGCGGAATATCTGCTCTGTGTTTTGCTAAGTTGTTGGCGGAAGGCAGATTTGTATAAGCTCACCAGAGCAGAGACTGTCCTTACGTGAGAAAAATAGCACTTAGTACAACAGACTCTAATTCAGTTTTCTCAGAGGTGCAGCGATACCAAATGTACTAGCCCAGCACTTTAAAGGATAACCTCATCCCTGTCTCTTCGCTCGGATGTGAGGGGGAGATATATTTAGAATAAAGCCATTTCCCCCACTACCACCACACACAAACAAAGCTCGTGCGGTTGTAGAAATACTTGAGGTAACACGTGCAGCTCGTTCCCATGGGTTTGGTAACTGAGGAGAATCGCGGTGGGAACAGCTTGGAAGAACATCTTCAAAGACTGCTGGAGGACCATAGGGCCTTTGCAGTGGGAGCCCTGCCGCAATGGCTTTTAGAAAACCGTGCTGACACTTGCGAGCTGGAGGGAGAATCACCAGGTAGAAAAGAAAAAATTACCACAGGCTTCCCTTACTTCTCCTTCCCTGTGTACCCAAGTTTCCATACTATCCTCCTGGAGACCGTCACCAAAAGGTGAACGAGCTGTGGGCATCTGCAAGGTAAAATTCACATCGCTTCAGGTTTTTTCCCTCTGCTTAGCCCTGTGAGAGGGCCGTAGAGACGCCCTCTGTGAGCTTGATAGCTGCCAAATATGCCGAGTATCACCGGTAACAGTGATGCGGACTCTGAACCAGCCCTCTCTCTTCCCTGAGACACCCTTCCAGGCAAGGGCAGCACAGCTGTCTGAGATGCCGGTGGATGCCCTCCTCCTGCAAACAGCCTGCAGATACTGGCACCATTGCCTCTTACAACAGCTTGGGCGGTACCAAAATGTTAGTATGAGCCAGAAATACTCCTGTGAGCAGAGGATAGACCCATCAAGGGCTGCTTGATTTCTTCCCACGCATCTTCCCAAATCATAAAACAGTCGTTGATTATTTTTCCCTTATTTATACCTCCCCTAGAAGAGCTACGCACAGAAAGCGTACAGATGACACCTACTCGTCCAAGCAGCACCCAAGTTAGGCGCATTGTACACCTCCCCACCTTCATGTTGGCAACCCTCCAAGTCTGTCTTTATTCTGCAGTTTTCTTCAAGGTGAGCGCTTGTATTACATGTAGTATCCCTGTGCGAGCAGCTGAGTTGTGGAAAGGAGATTAGGTCTTGGGCTTTCAGACCCTCACATGCTTCAGCAACCCTGCCCCGGAACTGCAAGATGTCCTTCAGCGTTGGAGCCTGCTCCCCTCAGCACAGTCCAGCTTCCAGCAGCAGAGCTGGGTTAAACTCCCTGCGAACGAACCCACTGTCAAAAGCAGCTTTTGCCAGCTGAAAAGACCGTTAAATGAGGTGCTCGAGGCTTTCAGATGCCTGTGTTCTCAGTACACCGCTGCGTAGCCTCTCTTCAAAAGGCTGTAAGCGTATTACATGCTAATCCCAATTAAATTCAAAATATCCCTGGGTGTTTACCGCTGTTACCCTCTCTTTTTCATTCTTAATTGCATTGCAGCTGAATAACTCTGTATCCACATTGGATTATTCATGAATAGCATATTGAGCTGTAGTCTTTTTAGTTTCACAACAGGGATCTGCTGTTACGGGATTGGTGTAGTCCGAAGCAAGAAACTAATCCGTGCGTTTCGAGTCATTAATCTTGTCATGAGCTAAATAAGAGTTGTTTGGGTTTTTTTTCTATAGGTATGTGGTTTTCCAGTGAGGCGTATAGCTCGTCGAATAAAGCCATGGCAAATAAGATCTATGACCGATCAATATTGATTTTTGAGATTATTTGAACATCTACTTAACGTCTATTATATACTATTATGTACGCTGATGCGTTGGGAGGGAGACAGTGAGACTGTGTAAACCGGCACCAAATCCTTTGGCTGCCAAGCACGGATGTGTGGCAAGGCAGCAGAGCACGGCGTGGGGAGGAAACCCACCTATTTCTACTTGTTTGGTTAAACCTCTAGACCACAAGTTCATCTCTGTACCGCAGTACCACTGGCTGTTGGGTGTCTGCCAAGTGAGCGGTGGCTGCCCTGGGGCTGGTGGTTGGCAGTGCTCGCTGTCGCTGCCTCGTAGGGGCAGAGGGGTGGTCCGCGTTGCCGAGGGCAGGTCCTCCTGGGGTAGCTTCTGCCGCATCGCTTCCTCGCAGTTCTTCCGGAGATAAACCAAATTTCAGTTTCTGCAGCTATTGCAATCTGTCAGGTGCTACACGGGGTTTTTTCTTTCTTTGGGTTTTTTTTTTTTTCTCCTTAAAAGAAAGCCAGCTTGGTCATCTGTTCTTGTAAGTTTTAAGGAAATATTTTCAAGTCTCTTTTATCACCCTATTACCTATGCAACAGGGAGGAGGTGAGAATATGGCCAGTATGGAAAATAAATACCGCAGGTATTTTTATCACGAGGATGGGTCTCCTGGTGGTTTTAATGAGTGGCACACGTTGGACAAGGACAATAAGCGAGTGGGGGGCAGGCTTTGCGGGATAGAAAGAGCTGCTCTTGGGGTGAGTAATATTACAACTGATCAGCTTTGCTTTTCGTTTATGGGTAAGAGTAACCTTTTCTCGTAAACAGGATGGAAATTGAAACTCCCAAGATTCTTGCAAGTCACAGTGCATTTTGGGGCTTGAGGGGGATTTTAGAGGACGAAGATGGTTTTGTTTATTCTTGACTTCTCAGTCCTCAGAGAGGTGGGGTCTCGATGCAGCAGATCTTGCAGAACAGACCTGCTTTCTGGCCCTGGCACCTTCTCATACTGTCATGGGGTTTACTGGAGGCTGTGTGAAGTGGCCATGGGTGGGTAGTGCTAAGAAGAGGCTCTCAAGACAGGATTTGCCCCTTTTCCTCTTTGGTTTGAGGGACAGGGGATGTTCTTTCTGACCTGCTCCAAAGTAAATACAGTGCAATTAGAAGGACGAAGCCACGTGTGCTGGCTCATGCTGGTGTGCATAACCACGTACCTGGATTGCCCAAGCTGCTGAGCTCTCAGGGCTATGGGTTGCTTCGTGGAGGATGGAGGGACTGTGTGAGTCAAAGCTGCTTCAGCTGAGATTGAGGATTGGAAGAAAGGTATTGAGCAGGATTGCGAGGCTGAGGTACACTGTGTGCAGAGACGTCAAATCCAAAGTTCATGTCAGTGGTTTATTTGGATTCAGTAGACTTTTTTTTTTTGCTGAACGTTTAGCACTTCATCTAGGCTTTTCTGGGTTTTTTTTTTTTTTCCTCTCTTCATCATCTCCATTAACTAAGTCCCCTTCTGAAATGTTTCTTGTTGCTCTTCTTTTTGAAAGCACTTTGAATTGAACGGAAGTTGTTTTCTTTCCCCTTTTGTCAACCATGGCTATGTTCCCCCCATCTGACTGGACAAAACCTTTGCTTCCTACCCAAGCCAACCCTGGGTAACCCTGACGCAGCTGTTTGCACGAAAAGCCTGGGATTTTCTTAGTGCAAGCTGAAAGGCACATGCAGGAAAAACTTACTTTTTTTTTTTTTTCTCTCCAGACTAACAAAAACCCACTGGGGAACTGGAAGATTTCCCATTTGGTTTAATTATGGAGGTCTAATGAATTGCAAAATTTAAAGAGGAGGAATAGTTCTTCACATGAACCTTGAGTCTGATTTTTTTATTTTTTTTTTTAAAATGGGGTGGTGGTTCTGTAGCCTAAGCTAGCAGTAAGAGAGAAGACTCTCCAGCGAGAAATGTAGAAAGGTGTATCAGTGTGTGTTACTCTATTAAGCTTTAACCAAAATTAGTCAGAATTACCCAGGGGAGGGTATTTTATATAGAACAGAGCCTTAGTTAAATAACCTCCATTACTTTAATACATTTGCAAGTACAGGGCATGAAAATTTGACATAGGCAGTAGCGTAAGTAGAAGATACAGGCAGTGAGTGAAATGCCAATATAATGTATACATGTATTGAGGAAACTGCTTCCAAGACTGCTTTCACCTCCACAAAGCTGGCTTAGGGAATACCTGTTCCTCCCCCTCCTTCACAGCCCCCTGCTCTAGTTTCCCACCTCCACCCTGTGCCTGTACAACTGTTCATAGGGCTGGAAATCGGGTCTCTGGTCATTTGGTCACTGGAGCTACTTTGTGGTTAAAACAAGAATAGTAAGAATATTTTTATTTTGAGAGTTTGGGGAGAAGCTAGAGGATAGCCTAGTGCGTTCTGTAACCTGCTGGGGAAAATTATTTTAGAACTACAACCAAAATGGGAAATTCTGCACATGGGATGTTAAATCCCATCAGCTGCCACCAAAGTAAGCAAGAACCGAAAGCCTTGGATCTCTCGCAGAGTCCAGCGAGATGGTAGGATATGGGCTGAAACTGGGGGAAGGTTTGCTGGTGGTCTCCTACACTCCTCCTATGTACAAACATAGGCATATAACCTGCACACTGCCCCTTTCTCTCCACGTGCAAAGCATACCAAGCTGAGCATACCCGCAAAACAAGGACAGCCAGATGAAATACAGATTGTTTTTTTTTTTTTTTTTGCACTTTCTTTGGTGTAGCTGCTCTGTGTGCTGCTGCTGGATGGAAGGATTTGGATGTCCCAGTATCCTGTGACCTACTTAACTGGAGTAGCTTATGGTTGCAGGTATTAGAGAAAGGGATTTTAATACCTAGAAGAACATGATGCCGAATACAATGGCCTTTATTAGAACAGCAGTTGTATGTAGTTACAATACATCCCTCTCGTCTGTATACCAGTGTTTTTGTGAAAGCTTGTAGTATGTCCTGCTCTCTCAGTTCTGAGTACCCTTCCACAGCACTTGGTGTTTCTGCAATATCTTCTGCTTTCTGAGGAGATACAGGTTCGTTTGTGCGTTGATACACCTTTTCAGAAACACAGCCAGCAGGCTTTGATGTTGGTTGTTGATGCCTATGGAGAAAGGTCATCTCTAACTGAGTTAGTTTTGTAAAAGAGCTGCAGTTCAAGTGGCTGCTCTCTAAACATGCCGTTTGCCCTCAGTAATGTCAGATTACTGTAGTATCCGTAGCCGTTCCTGTAAAGAGCGTCGAATATAGCTCTATGACAGTAAAATGAATTAAAGGCACACTGCAGAGTTTTCAGAAGGGCTGACTTTACGTATGGTATTTGTGGCAGAGCTTGCCGTAAGCTCTGCACGCCTGCTTTGCCATGTGGACAGCTAGCTAATGCCCTCTCTTGCTGAGAGCATCTTAGATCCACTTTTTCTTCTGTTCTTACTCCACTTTGTGGCTAGCAACAATTTCAGCAGAGCTGAAAGAAGAAAGTGCTTAGGGAGGAATTCTTTACCCCAAAGGCAAGTAACCCCTCTGAGGCTTTGACTGTCATGAGTTTAGCCCTTGTGCCACTTGTCCACATCGCACCCTTGGTGGGACTGTTCTGATGTCAATACCTGGAGTGTTATTTTTGGCACCTTGGTTGCATTTTTATTTAAAACAAATGAACGAAAGCCTCTGCCACACACCGGCATAGCCACATCCTTGATCTTGATCACAGTTGAGGAGCGCTATGGGGAAGGAAACAGAATCGATGAGCGTGATGCGTGTTTTCCTTGCGTGTATTATTTGGTATTATTCACGTCTCTGGCACGAAGGAATGCTGGTTTCGGCCGCAGCAGCTTTCTCTTCTCCAGGCAGTACCTCGTGTCGCTGACACTTGCTTTTGTTTCCGATCATTTCGACTTGACCGTTCGCGCTTCCCTTGCCCTGCCTTCAGAAGAGGCGAAGGTCAGATAGAATCGCCCTTCCCCGTCTCTCGGATGAAAATCTCTCAGCCTGTTAGTTCACGGGGACTCTTTCCAAATCCTTAAAAGGGTTATTGGCAGCGCCGCAGCCGGTGCAAATCAGCGCCGTGCCGTTGCTTCTCAGTGGCCCTCTGCCAGCTGAAGGGCTGGCTCAGGAGCCCAAGAGATTTCTTGTACCTCATTTCACCTTACAGTTGGGTCTGGAAAAGGCTTCAACTCACAACGGAAGAACTCCTGGAAGAAGAGAGGTCCGAAGAATGGGTCTGTTCCGTGCTGTACGTAACTCACAGCCTTTTCTTAAGGCGAGCTAGACCCGAGGTTGCTGCAGTGACAGCGAAGCGAGGCAGCAGCAAGCAGCAGCAGCAGCTCAACTGCCAGGCTTCTGGCTCTTTGGCCATATGTGGGGGATCAGGTGTTCTGCTGCTAACTTGCTCTAGTCCTGTTAGATGCATTAAAAAGGGAAATGAAAAAAAGGCAGGAAAAAGAATTCTTCTTACCCTGGGTTTACGTACACCGAGGGAGTGATTTATGCTGTTGTCCAAACTGAGCTGGGCTTACCCCCTGCCTTTGATGGGGCTTTGCTGTCCCTGGCCCTGGGGTGTCAGATGGGGTGAGCGCTGGGTTTCCAGCCCCTACGGCTGGCCGGATCCACTGCGTGGTGCTTATCAGTCAGCAGGCATCAGCCAGCCCGGCTGGCTCCGCTGCGAGGCAGGCTCACAGGGAGGAAGGGCAAAGAGACCGGCGGGGCTTTAGTACAATAAACCATCCCAGCAAAGCCTTCCAGAGGAGGGTGAGTGAGAGCCTGTCGCGGCTGTCTTTCCCACAGGAAAGGAGAAGGGAGGATACTAACCACCTTGGAAGAATGCGTTTAACAGCTCGCCGGAGCCCGTGCTGCTGACAACTGCAATTGCAGTTCTGCAATCAATACAGTCCCAGAAATTCGGAGTTGCGTGACGAATTGCTTGTGAATGAAAATCTGTCCTAGATGAAGTGATACATTTTCAAGTGAGCGCTGAGTTTAGGAAGGAAAATAGCGATGAATGAAATCCCCCTGTGCTGCTTTGATAGCCTCGTCCTGCTCTCAGCAAGTTACGCCCTGGCCAACGCTGGGAAAGCGTTGAATGAAAGTCTAGCTGGTCTCTGCTATCACCTTAACAGAACCAAGCTTTAGGGTAGTTTGGGGCTGAAGGTGCCGTGAGGCTCTGCCAGCATCCAGTGCCTGCTCCATAGATGTCGAAAGCAGGCTGGAAGGTCCGGGTTGCCGTTAAATTCTGCATTATTCATAAGTGAACCAAGCACACAGAAGTGAAATGGTATTTTAATTACCCCAGGTCTGCTAGTTGGATCAATAGCCCATCTTTCTGTATTTTCTTGTGAACAGGCTCATTTTGCACCACAAAACAATTCTGCTCCCTCAAAGTTTTCTGTTGCTGTTTCCATTTATGGTCTTCCTGTCGTTATTTTCTCCCAGGCTGTTTGGAGAAAAACCTCTGTGACTGCGAGTCCGTAATATACGGTGTCTTCCCTTTATTCTGTCCCTACAAGTTGACTGCAAGCAGCAGCAGAACAGCGGAGGGAACAACTCGTAGCTCTCTCCCATCTTTGCAGAGGTCCCTCCTCCCCCTTTGGGTAACAACGAACAATGGGGGCAAACCAAAACATCACGGTGACACCAAATAAACTCCTTTACTTGACTCGGAGTTTCCGTGCCGCTCAAACAGTCTGGAAGAAGAGATTTGCTGGCCCTTAAGTTCAACCACGCTGCGTGGTAGGGAAATCCCACAAGGTGTGGGGATTTTTCTTCTGGCGAGTCAAAGTTTGCAGAGCTGTGAGTACCTCCTGATGCCACAGGAAGAGCTCCAGACGAGGAAATCTTTAGCCAAAAAATATTTTTTTAAATGCTCCATGAGGGCTTTCCCTGGAGAAGTAAAAGCTGAACGGGGACCTCTTTTTTTTTTATTCTAGATTTTACATTGGCGTAAGCTACTTGGAAGACTTTACAGTGGCATTGAATATATGGTTGGGAATGTATGTATCAAGTAGGGACCCATATTTTACAACAATAATCCTTAGCCCTGAAGCACAAACCATCACTGCATTAGAATTCAGTGTGTTACGGCACAAGAGCTTTAAATGGGAAAAATATTTATAATCTAGGCTTTGTATGAGGACGGGTTTTGACTCTTATTGATGGGAGGAATTTTTTGTTCTGAGCTCCATTTCAGGGTGGCTAGTTGACATTCAGATGGCATCCAGAGCACAGGCAGGTGGCTGCTGCCTGTGTGTTTAATAATAAATGTATATAGCATCCCACCTGCATCACTAGAAAGCCATTTGTGATAGAAGGGTTATTTTAAATATCCGTTCTGATCTCTAACAGTAAATGCTCAGTGGCACACCTACCACAGTGCGTAGAAAAGATGATAAATTACATTAGCAAAAAAAAAAAGCTAGTGAGATAGCTCCGATTTTTTTGTCCTTCATGGATTTTGAAAATTGTTTCTACTTTCAAAAAACCTCCAGAGCTTCATATACCAAGGATTTAAGAACTGCTTCCAGGGATGGTAGTGGCAGTTCATTTGCCTGTGTCTTTACTCTGCTTTGCCAAACGCAGTGCCCTTCCCAGGTTCTTTCAGACCGTTTAATAATAAAGGGGACAGTCGTTCAATGCCTAACTGGCATTGGATGTCCGTCGTGCACCCTGGTATAAATGCCTGCGGAAGAAGACTTAAAAACCCCACAAAATCCTGAAAATTCGATGTGCGATTGGCTTTCTTCCAAGAGCTGGTAGATCTGTTTAAACGTTTTTGTACGTCAAAACGTGAAAGTTTGAAGAAATCGGTAGGAATCTCAAATATCCATGCTAGCACGCGGGCTAATATGAGTGAAGAACCTGGCCACCCTAAAAGTACCCGCAGGCGAAGCAGCCGTCGTGCATGTTAAAGTGAGGCCGTACAGTGCGTCTGACAAAACCGTTCCTGATGTTACCTGCTCCCTCAGTCTGTGCCTGCCCTCACCTTGTGTTCGTAACTGCCACCCCCTCACTGGTACCTGCCGTGTTGTGTAACATCGGAAAAATTTAAAAATAGCCTGACGATTAAAAGGGGTTTGGGGTTTTGTTTTTTTTTTTTTGAAGCCAGACCTGTTGGTCCGGTTCACCGAACGTGGCTGCTGGAACAGTTGTGCTGGTACAGCGGAGGGAGTGGCAGACAGACAACTTTGTGGGGACAAGCAGGGATGGAGGAGCAGCAGGACAGCAGTGAACCAGAACACATGGCTGGTGAAGAGTTCACCTGGAGAGCCACAGCCTTCGCACAGTCTCATTTTCTGCCTCGGCTCCTTCTCCATGGTAGTCCTTGGTTCTCTTTATGAAGACCCTCACCATCCCTTCTGGGGCTACACGTCTGAGCATTCATCTATTTCTAGGCTCTGAGCAGGCTGATCTTGGGGGGTGATCTCTTCTCACATCCTTCCCAGGCCTCTTACCTACAGAGCATCTGAGGAGAGCTATGTACAGGAACCACCATACCCATTTTCATACAAATTAGCCATCAGACTGGGACTTGTGACGAATCTTAAACAGACTTCTCTTTGTCCTGTTGGATGGGTTTGAAAAGAAAATTTATGGTTTTTGAAGTTAGTGCAGTGAATCAGGAGCCGCTTGTCCAGTTTCTGGTGCATAATGTCATGTTGCAACAGGTTTGCGCTGGAGTCGAGAGGCACTGGTACGCCACCGGGCTTCGGCGATGCCCAAACCCTTCCCAGGCGCTTTGCCTGTAAGCGCGTGTATCTTGATGAGTGAAAACCTCCTTTCTTCCCTCCCCTTCCTGAGCCCCCTCCTTTGTAGCTCGAATGCCCCCAAAGCATGTTGAATTAGCATTGAATTTCTGGTATGCAAGCAGAAAGTTCTGAACAAAATACAACCCTACTGTAGGTAGCCTCTGCTCACTTTGCTGCATGTGTTGACGGAGTGTGGGAAAACAGATGGACTGAGCTTTACCAAATGGAATTTGAAAAGCATGTAGGAACGAGTGGCATAGGCAGCAATTAAGACTTTAAACACTGGAGTTGTAGTTAAAGAAGACAACTTCTTTTTTTAAACAAATGCCAAGTTGTTGGGGTTTTTTTTTTCATAATACCACTAGTTGTTAGAACACACTTAAAAGGTGTTTAACTCGCTCCAGCCACTTCATAATGGCATCTTTCCTACTACAAAAACCGGAGGGAATGAGGCAGACTTGCCCACACAAGCTCTTTTTAATTTACGAGTCTGTTGTTTGGTTTTTTGGTTCAGGATCGCACCAGCCGTTCACAGGGCTCGCCGTTTGTGCGCTCTCTTGCAGTCTAACGCCACCATCACGCTGATGGGGGTTTGCACGGTTCTCTGGCAATTTCTAGACTGCTTGTAGCTGAGTCTGGTTAATGACATGAAATGAGATTTCCGTCCCACAGTTCCCCCACTTCTCCCGGCATGGCAGTGCTGGAGCAGGTCTCAGCAGAGGTTCATGAGATTTTTAGGTCAGCGGGTTATTTCACAAACTCTCAGCCTTGGAGGAGGAGAGGCATGTCTCTGCAGTGAGGCCGGTCATCTCCGTAACAAGGTATTAATAACGCTTCCCAGCTGTGATCAATGAGCGCTTTGCCAATACCATCAAATCCAATTGTGATTTGATGCTTCTGTGCCTGGCCCCGCAAAGATACAGGAGAGCGGTGTGCTTGCCCGGTGCCGTGCAGGAGATGGTGATGGCTCCCAGGCTAGAGCACAGAGGTGATGTTTCCTCATCTCGATCATTAACTACAACAGTTTAGCTACTTTTCTCCTGAGGTTGCTTAGAGGTGTTTCTTAGCTGTGAGAACAGTAAGAGGTCCCACTGGCACAGGATGAAAGCAGTGTTTGAGGAGATTAAAGCGTTGGGCTTGGAAAAAAAGCAACGCTTTGAGTTGGGCTAGGGATAAGAACAGGCTTGGAGGGAGAAGCGAAGAAGGCAGGGTCCTCGAAGGGCTGGAGGTAACCATGCTCTGGCAGGCTGAAAAAAAAAAAATCCTGCTTTTTGCGTTGTGCAATATCCTTCTGTTGCAGAATTGGAGATGCTGGATGGGGCTATGGTTTTCCCGTCCTTTGGAGTTCAAGTGTCTTGTTTAACATTCTGGTTGACACCAAGTGGCTTCGGTGAGAAAGCATTTACAGTGGGGAAAATAAACCAACCCCATAATCTTAACCCATGTGGGCCAGTGGTAAGAAAATAAGAACTGATGTCTGATGGAGAACAGCGCAGGCGTGGAAAGTGCTGCATTGTCACCACGTTGAACAAGCAGTCTGCAGATGTACAGCCCACCTCCTTGCCAAGGCTGGTGGTCTTAAGTTTTTACAGCTGACAAACTGTTAAGTTCAATGTGGTTTGAGAAAGAAGTCTTCTCCTTTGGAAGCAGCACCTGGAAGAGTTTCGTACCAGGATATCTTTAGATGGAGGGTGAGCTCCACACACGCTCCCCAGAATCTTTGAGGGGTGTTAGGAGCCCACTGTGCCCCCGTGACTGCCGCCTTGTTCTGGAGGAGAAGAGATAGGCTGAGGCTTCTCGTGGTACCAAGAGCGATGGAAATGGTGAGGGGTTTTTGACGTGGGCTGGCATCAAAAAGGAAGCAGCCTCGTAAACTGCTCCTACCCCGTATTCTTGCTCTTTCATTGAGTGTGCCTATCGTTTACCCCGGAAATCTGGGAAACGTGTTCAGTTTAGTTTTACAAAGTGTGAGCTGTGTTCCAAGGGATTCTGAGCACTTACATCTCTCACTGAAACTTCCAGATGCGTTAGTGTACGTTATTTGTTGATAACTGGGTGTGTGTGGTTTTTGTTGTTTTGCTATTTTGGAGGGGTTTTTTGTTTGGTTGGTTTTTAATTCTCTTTCCTAGAAGTAGATGTGCAAGGCACAGTTGTTAAAGCTTTTCTTTGCGGCTGTCTCAGCTCGATGCTAAGAAGCAGAAGCATTTCAGACTTGTGTTCTCAATTTACCGTGCTCTCAGGAAGCTCCAGCGCGGTGAATAAAAGGTCTGTGGTGACCTTCTGCAGCCCTTCTCCTTGTGATTTCGTATTCAGAAACGTATTTCATGTTTTACGTTTCTGTCCTGTTTCTTGTATTTCCTTGTTCATCATTCTGGTAATATCACTTGGTGAAAAACTGGGATTGGGATTCAGCTTCATTTGGTAGAATTATCCAGGTAAAACAAGAATGGACCCCATGAAAGAGGATACCTTGATGCTGCTTCAGGGGGCTGAGGACAGGAGAAGGAAATGTGCTGGTCAGATAGTTTGAAACAAGAAACTAGAGTAAAAGGTTCTTAAAGTTCATTCATTTTTGGCCAAGTTCCCTAGTTATACAGACTAAAAGGACTCAATGGAGTACATTCTTTTCATTTAAATGAGCGTAGAGGTAAATGCATTCAACTAGAAAAAATTTATTATTAGCCAGTTCAAACCTGTTTTCTTACTTTTTTCCCCTTTTAAAGTTACTTAACTTTAACCGTGTATTGTCAAGAGTGCTCCTTTTAGTGCACTTAAAAGAAATTCCATTCTAAGCAATATGGATGCAAAGCTGCACAAAAACCCCAGACCTTACTGATGAGCTGCTCCCACAAGCCTGGAGCAGGCGTCCCTTTCTCGGAGAGGTCTAATAAATTAGAACATGGAAAGTGTCTGTCTTCTTTTACTTTCCTTACATTAAAATGCTTGCATCAAGAAGGTATGTGTCTTGCTGCAAAGAACGTCTCCTTCTGAGGTCATTTTTTCCAGATTTGCTTATGCCTTCTCTTTGTGGTGACACTCAATCTAAACACTTAGTGCAGTCGTGGTGGGAATACCCCTTCCAGGCTGGAATAAACGGGAAGCCACCATCAAGGTAAACCTTTCTGATAATCATTTGCCAACCCTTGGACTGCACTCAGCTGTGGTAAATGGTTTTGTCTTTATGGAGGATTTCCAACAGGTCCTCCTTCAGAGAAGACAGTCAGATGCAATACTTGGTAATGACACAGGTGAAGTCAAAGTTAGCACTTGGGCAGATTTTATATTCTAGTGTGTTTACTGGTCTGGACCCATTGTTTTTAGGACAGTCGCTTTCTCAGAGCAGCCCTAAGAGCTCTGAGTAGCTCCGAAGGCTTCATTAGCAGCACCAGTCCTTGCTTTTCAATATATAAATGGAGCCCATAGGTGAGAGACTTCAGCAACGTCAGGCGTACACAGGAGTTGGTAGAACAATCTTGTTTCTCAGAAGACTTTACCAGCCAGCGTTTAGGGTGGAAACCCGCCGCAGGCCAAAGACCAAAGCCAACATGCTGTATTGGCTTGGTGCTATTCACCTTCACGGGGACGGGTCTCATCCCCTCCTGGGGACGGGTCTCATCCCCTCCTGGGGACGGGTCTCATCCCCTGCTGGGGACCCCATGACTGCACTTGCATGGGCCAGTCCTGCCTCTGCCACTGAGGTGTCATAAGAGGAGCCATTTACCAGCTGCTGTAGTAGTTCAGCGCTACAGCACGTGCTAGCCAAGCACTAGAAGCTAGTTGGTGTCCTGCAGCTTACACAAGCACTTCTGGCTCCTCTATTTTACCCCCCCACAGGTCTGCGGCGTATCAACCAACTGCCTCACTGTAGGTGCCCTACGAGGTCTTCCAAACCACAGGCTGTGTCGAGGCTTGATTCAGACCTACAGGATGCAGTGACAGGGCTTCTCACCAGCAAGCCTTGGCTTCCTTCCTTTCCTCACCTATTTTTCGTGTAATGGCTTTTATTTCTTTGGAAAGGTTTCTTTTCCCTGTTGAGTAACCTGTCGAGGTCAGTCATTAGGGCTTGCAGGAGTGTGTCAGACCTTGAGTCATATCCGACATTGTTCTCATCTCTTGTTCGATTGTTCATTTCAGGAGCTTTTGGAATCGCTTTATCTTTGTTCGGGCTCGAAAGATATCTGTCCGCTCATATGCGAACCCCATTGTTTGTTTAATGACAGCCTTTCTGGGAACAAAAAAATTAAACAGCCTCTACCCAGATCAAAATTGTTTATGATCACAAGGGCTCCGGAATTGACTCTTCAGCATTCCTAGGAGGATGCTGAAACTGAAGGAAGCAAGCTTAGACTTTTCTTCAAGTCACTTAAATGTAAACTAACGTCACTTTTTCCATCCAGAAAACAATGACTTTTCTACCTCTGAAGATTCTGGCTGAGCTCATGGCTGGTGAATGATTTATGTTGGAGCCTTACTAAAATACAAGTGCAGAATTTGCTTTCACTCAGATTTTTCTATTTTTCCCTCTGGATGTTCATTTTCCCATCCAGGGGCAGCTATTTTAGGAGGAACAGTTTGGGGGAATATCAGGAAGGAGTTATGAAAAGTTAAATCACGATTATTTGCACCGGAAATCTCTTTAAGCGTTATTTTCAACACGTTTATCGCAAGCTCAGTTTTGCATTTCACCAACCTGCTTTTCCCCCTGCCTCCCCTCCTTCCCGGTGCCTTCAAGCAGCCTCCTGGGTCTGGAGTGTCTCTCCTTCCTCTAAAGTTCTTGTTTTCAAACGTATTCTGTGCTCGAGCGAGAAGCAGCATGTTAAGGCCACTAGACCAAAACTGGGGCATTTAATTTTAATTTGTAATGTGTGTGTTTGTGTTGGCCACGTTTTCTGTTCAGTTCTGAGCGCACAGAGCTTGGAGGTCTTTGTCCGTAGAGGCTGTCCCCTTAGCTCCAGTTACAGACCAGTACTTTCCAGTTTGATGTTCCTGTTATATGTGGAAAAATACAGGTGTCGTTTGACTGCGGTAGCAGAGAGCGCTAGCCAGAAAGTTCCCATTTGGTACAAAAGCCGGGGAGCAGGTCTGGGGAGGTGAGTAGCATCGCCGGGGAGGCAGCGCAGCGGGGTGGTCTTCGATGCTGCCTTTTGTGGCCGTGCTTGTGTAGATGGAGCAAGCTGATCAGCCAGAGCAGGAGCTCGCAGCAGATGGGGGGTGCTTGATGGACCGGGAGGAGGTGCGGAGGAGAGGAGAAGCTTGTTGTGGTTTGGGAGAGGAAGATCGGCTGGGACTCTGGATCTAAACCACACCATCTTCCAAATGTGGTACTGAGTGATCTGCTTCTCACTGCTTTCACCTGAAGGGAGAGCGGAGAATGTAAACTGCACAGGTTAGTGTTCTCGTGGCAGTCTGGAGCATCTGGTTTGAGCCTGAGGAATTGTAATTACACGTCTCCGGTGTAGATGCTTTCCTAATGAGTGTGACAGCTTTAGCACACCAACCCTGCCGTATATGCAGTCAAAAAAGGTTAACAACAGGGAGTATCCTTGACTGAGGTGACTTCAGTGAGCAAAAGCCTCTCTGAAGTCCCGAAAGAATGAGGTGTCTGTGCAGAGGGGCGATGTGCTGAAGTGAAAAGGGACGCTACGGCGAGGGGCAGTGCTCTTGCACTTGGCAGCCAGTTGTTTCAGTGCGAAATCTGGGCAGAGGGAAGCACCCCTTCACAGAGCATGCACATTTTTAACTGCTTACTGCTAAAATTTCCTGTATTTCCTCAAAAAGCTGTTTCCTTTCCCCCTGTTTTTACCATGTAGTTCTTTGAACTACCAGGGATGCCTCTGTCTTGGCTCTGGTTGCTCCTGTCGCCGCTCCCCAGGTATGGAGGTGCCGGCGGGGTGCTGCGGCCGGTCCCCGCCGGGGTGCCGCTGGCAGCGCGGTGGGACGCGTTGCCTCGCAGGCGGGGTGGTTGGCAGCCTGTGGCCAGCGCCTGGGTGAAGTCTGCGGGGTGTGCGTCCCGCGGTAGAAGCTTAGACTTGGGCGTGGGGATTTTTTTGTTTGTTTGGTTGGTTTTTTGCACGAAAAGAGGGTCGTCCTGGCTTTGGCTAAGTATACAGCATAGTTTTTCAGGAGGAAAAAAAAGAAGGCATGAAAAATAATTTAAAAAAAAGAGAGAGGAAGAAGTAAGGGAGGAAACAACCAGAGTTTTCAGCTGACATACTGAGCACTCGTCCTCCTATTTCCTTTCCTTCAGGCAGGAACAAGAACTGTCTCTGTTTTTTCTAGGCCATTCAGGAAGTCTTACAGAGCAATAATAGCCCTGTTATCTAATAGTCAAAGTTTATTTAGGCTTTCACTGCTTCCCCTGCCCACTGGAACCCTCCTCCCCCTCACCCCCCTCCCGCAGTTTGCTGGGCTGCTCTAGCCTGAGCTCAATTTGACAGCCAAATGGGGGAGGGAACTGGTGCCTGCATGTCATTTCCATTACACTCACGCATATTTTCATCTGGAAACCTTTTTTTTTCAACCCCCCAAAGAACAACAATAACAACAGGAAAAAAAAAAACCTATGGCAATAAAGCATCCCATTTGTCTTCTCAGCAGTGCTTTGGGGACTCACCGGCGTGAGAGACCCCCGAAGCGTTAGTGCGTGCTGTAATCCAGCAGCACGGATAATTTCGTGCGGTGTCAGCTGAAGAAGTCTTCACCATTAGGGCTGCCCAGAAGTTCTAGATATTAAATGCTGCTTTTGCTTGAGTATATTTCACAGACGGGAGAATCAGATAAGAGCGCTTCTTTATTAATCACTGCAGAAACCATTATCTTTCCTTTCCTCTGCTTTGAAGCATGCTGGCACTATCGCGTTAAACTTTGATTAGGCAGTGGACGATAAAGCCCAGAGGGTGTTTTGGTTGTATTTGCGTAGAAGTTGTCGTTCAAGCGTTTCGGATGCTCGGAAGTAATAGTACATTGAGAAAACATCCGACGTAGGCTGTGCCATATGGTAACGCGTGCAGCGACGCGGCACCGAGGGGAAAAAGCAAACGTTCAAGTATTTTGCCAGCTTCTCTTCAGAGTCTGCTTACTGGACTGGCAGGATGTATGGATCTGAGACAGCAAGGACAAAGTCGGAAGCAATTTGAAGCTGGTTAGCCCACAGTCCTTCCTTCTTCCGAACAAGGCAGCAGGCAGGTTTGGCTCTGAAGGTTGAGGGGGGATTATATGCAATATCCTATACAATATCATACAGAACACTGAGAAGAGCCTCTAGGTTTCTTTTTCAGGAGTGGGGCTTAAAATCTGATGTCACTAATCTGATTTTGTTCATTTTTCTCATCATCCATTTGGTATCTTCAGGCACTGAGAAGGAGGATCTTGGCTGGCGGTGATGCTCACCTTCTGGTGGGCAACTCTGAGACAAGGTTAATCCCTTCCCGAGGTAATTCCCTCATTTTCAGGCAGTGAGCAGCTCAAACACATGTGGCTAGTCACATCAAATGCAGAAAATTTCAGTGCCGTTTCTAAGTGAATCACCAGGTCTTGTTAATTTTAAAAATAAAATCTGAGGGTGTTATTTTGTTAAGGTAATATTACATTATAGAGCAAATTATAGTACAGTGGAACACCTCTGGGCATGTGACATTTACAGTGAGACAGGTAAGTGCATTATAGTGTGATGTACCCGTGTGATTACCACATCAATTGGCACTTGAGAGAAATCTTCCCCTACGTGACATAAGTGAAAGAAAAGGTCTGGTCCACTCCTTTGTGCTAAATCAGAGCCTTTGCAGAGCTACAGTTTCAGCTCCTCTTCTGAAATGCTGATGTTTATTGCTGTGTTGGGTTTATCCTCTGAAAGGACTGTTTGGCAAGTCAAATACTTAAAAGCGTCTAATTCTTCTTTTTCTACAGAGCCAATGAGTTGTTTGGAAGTTTAAATCACATTTCTGAGCTCTCTTTTTTTTTAAAAAAAAAAAAGGAGCTCATGGGATTGTAGCATCTGCTCTGCGGTGTTTCTGTTACAAGTAGTAATCGCCCTGTGGCATTACTCAAGCCCAAGAGTTAGATGTGTACTAAAACAAAAAAATACACACAGACATTTTTCTTTGTATGTTTGTTCCTCCTGTTTTTGTCGAAGATAGTTAGAGCTGAGATTATCAACTGCAAAGTTTCCCCAAGAGTTTTTCTGCTGGATTTCTGTGTCCTGGCACCAAAGTGGGACCGCTGTGTCCAATCAGACAGATGCACGCTCGCTGGCTTCCGTTGGTGGGTGCGAAGTTTAGCCTCATCCCGGGGATGCTGACTGGCCTGGGGTGTTGGTGCTGGCAGGACTTTGTGGGCTCTTCCCGCTTTGCCCTGGCTGGGATTGGAGCAGAAAGCATCCTCTGCAAAAGCAAGCATATATATTTGAACCGGACTGTGTTGATAATGCGTATTCTGCAGTCCAAGCACGCAGCTCTTCAAGGCTCTGCGTAAACACGTGCATCTGCCGTCGGTACCTGCATGCAGAAATTGCATTTGCACGTGACTGCCCCGCCTGCACTCTGCCCGCTGACGTTCCTGGCCCCCCAGCCGCTGTCGCCACCAGCTGCCCTCGGCTTTTGGCCCAGGCTTTGCCCATGAGAGAGTTCGTGAACCTCCGCTTTCTCCTGTGTGTTTCCAAAACCACCTGAAGCATCGGTCCTACAACCACTACAGCCACAGTCGCCAGTGTGTTACTTTTAGAGCTGGTCTTGGCTTGAATGTATCCAACTGAACCCTCTTGTGCTCCTGAGTCATGCCTTAGGACTCTCATAGATGCCTTCTACCCGAGGAGAATAAGGTGAGAGGCATATTTTAGCCATCAGTTGCAAACCCTGTCATTTATTAAAGATGTTTCTCAAGTTAACGAGAGAACATGCTGTCCCCAACGCTCCCAGAGATGCCGTACACTGAATAACTTTCCACATTGCAAGAGGAAAACATAATTCCTGAGGTTGCGTCCCATAGGATGATGTCTGGTGATAACATTTATTCCTTTGGAACTTCTGTTTTTCTGCAGATGGCAGCTGCCATTGATGGAAAAAAATATATTGGTACGGTATCAAACTGCACGCCCACTTAGGACATAACTCATCCCATCTATTACACAAGAATATTGTTAAGTTTCAGATGTCTCCTGGAAGTGGTAGGCTTTGGACTTCGGGGAAGGTTTGGATTAATTTTGCTGAACCAAATACTGAATTTCAGATCCAATGCTGAAATGATATAAAATTCATGTGTTCTTCTTGCTGTGGTTGAGTGACATTAACCACAGCCATCTCCCAAGCATGTCTTCTCATCTCATTGTTTAGAGAACGTAATTTTTAAATGTGAATTAAGACTTCGAATGTCAGCAGTGCTGAGCTGCAGGCAAGAAGTTCTAGCCCTGGGATGTAACCCGTGCAGTGCTGTATGCTGTAGTGAACTCTTGGAGACATCGAGCACAGTATGAACGAGGTAGGTTAAATAAAATGTGTTCTGCTGCTCTTTAGTAGAGTACTTGCCCTGTGCAGGTGTTTCACAGCTGATCAAGTTAGAAGAGCGCTGACAAATGTTTACTTTTTTCCATCTACTCAGAGCATTTAAAAAAAAACCCAACCTAAACCTAAAACTTCCACAGAAATTTTTTGTGGAAATAACTCATCAGATAGAAACTCTAGATTCTAATGTTTGCTTAATGCAAAAAAAACCCCACTTTATTTACAAGGTGGCCTGGGCCACATTTGCCAGCACAGAACCCCTTCTGATGAATCAAGTGTTCTTCCACTTTCATACAGGTCTTTCATTTTCATTTCATGGCCATCTAGAGTCTTATCTCAGAGCAACTGCATTCTAAGCCGCAGTCCAAGAATCCCAGACGTCTGAAATACAGCGCAGAGAATGGTCCTGTGCTTTAACAAACTGATGGGAGTTTAATCGCGGGGTCTAATCTCGTCCTTGGATTAGGACTTGCAAAGCAAGGGTGCGAGTGGGCACTTAGAAGTTTCTCGTGTTATAAACACTCTGCTCTCTCTGAGAGGGAGGGAGCTCTGAGGCCAGAGCTTACAAACCTTGTCACCTGTACTTCATTTCATTTGCTCACTGATGCTCAGAGGACTATTTAAAGCTTCCAAGACAGGTGAGTAAGAGCTTTCACAGCTGAGTAGAACATAAATTCCTTGAACAGTCCCTGAAAATCTGTTCCCTTTTCTGTAACCTGGTTCCCTTTTCTCATCCATCAGCCACGTTTTGCCAAATTGTTTTGATGTTGGTGATTTTTCTTCTCTTCCCTAACAACAGACTTAAGTCTTGAAATAGGACCTGAGATCAGTTATATTGACGAGTATTTTTAACAGTTACAGCGGTGTTCCTTGAATCGCTCGGCGGCGAGCAGGATTGCCGTCACTTGCCATAGTGGCACTACCTTTTCTTAGTGTATTTATTATCTATCACGTGCCTCACGAAAATACTTCTGTTTGAGAAATCCCGCTGCATGTGCAACACTGCAAAGGCCGTCATGAGGATGGTGCATTTCGGATGATTTTACTGATCTAGTGCGTTTTGTTGCTTGTTCGTATGCATTCTTGCCTTGCATTTGCTGCCTCTTAGTACGAGGGTAGTGACAGGAGCTTGATGTTATCCCCTCCCAGACCAAAAAAAAAAAAAACCCTCACTGACCAAATGTTCCTGAAGAGAAGGATGGATGGACAGACCAGTGCAAAGCACTGCGATGTGCCAGTTGTAGGGAAATTCTTCTCTTGTCCCTAGAAAACAAGACTTTAATCTCGGTGTGTTTTCCCCTTCATGGTTAATAATGAGATTAACATTTTTTCTCTTTCTGATTAAAATTCCACCTACTCACGTGGGGACCTGGTACTGAAGCGCTGCTGAGGTGAGTGGTCAGGCTCGTGCTGGTGCCCACAGGATCCAGTGGAGCCAGTCGGCAGAGCCAGCAGCGGGAGGGTATCCGATGTCGGTCGGCATTCAGGGGACAGCAGTATCTGAGGGAGCGCTCCCACCCGGTCCTCTGGCCTTCTGATGCCTCTGAACTTTGTGTTTCCTCTCCTCCCCCACTGTGTACCGAACAGTCAAGGACAGCACTGGACTCTTCCAGCCCCCGAAGGAGCCAACAAGGAGTAATGCGTTCTGTCTCCCTCCAGCTGGGCCGTGCAGCTGGAGAGGCTTTGAAGCCAATGGAGTTTCTTTCCTTTTCTTTTAAGTTAGACTATCTGGAAGAGGGCTGGAATTTCAAAAAAAAGGGAGATGCATCTCATTAAGTGTGAGACTAAAACTGTTTTTGAAAACATTAAAATAATTGTTTGGTGTCTTTTAGGGGCATGGTTTAGTGGTGACTTGGCTGTGCAGGGTGAACAGTTGGACTCAATGGTCTTCAAAAGGCTTCTTCCAAACAAAGTGATTCTGTATTCTTTACTAGAAATGTTTTGTTTGAGCTCATGTTTTACTAAAAAAAAAAAAAAAATACATTAGGGTGTGCACTGTCTTGGAACTGCGTGCAAACTTTTCACTTGAAGAGTCATATTCGTTTGCTTCCAAAATTTCCATGGGTACATTCCTGCAGAGAGTGAAGCATCAAGGAAAGAGCTCCTTGCCTTCCTAGAGTGCCACCCTTAGCTAAGGCTCACCTGGTGCACACAGTTAGTAGAGGAGCCAACAGAGACAGGAAATGCTGGTGTGACAGCCACCCAAACAGGGCGTTTAGGTTTTTCTTGTAGTTACAGTTGAAAGGCTTTTCCTTTTCACTGCCTTTGGTATTGCCACTGCTACGCTTTGCTGATAGGGTTTGGAGGATTTGTTGGTTGTGTCATTTATGTTTTCTACCTGTAAACGAGCAGCAGAACTCGATGGGTACCTCAATGTTACTTTTGAGCACCAAGGACTAGGAGTGGTGGAATTAAAGGAACTTACTCCCTGTTGATGTTCCCCGTGTCTCCTGCGTATGGTATTTCATCACAATAACCCAAGCTGACCTCCCTGCTGGGTTCTCATGACTTCCTTTTCTACTACTGCTGGGCTCCCCTTCCACGTAGCTTGCAGCTGAGAAGGAAGTGGTTTGTTCAGCTTGACTAGGGGTGGAGGAATGGAAGAGCCAACTTCGTGCTGGTGCCCAGGGAGAGAGAGGTTAAAGCTTTGACCCACAGTGCAGTAAGGTCAGTGGCAGGTTTTTCTGATTTGACTCCCTGGAGCCTTTATTCGCTAAATAAGGGGGCTGCGGGGAGACTTGAAAGATTGTCATGTTAAGCTGTGCATTTTTAAAAGCCCGTAAGTTTAGATGTTTTGTTATTACAGTAATAGAAGAAGCTGTCTGTGAGGTCGCATGCAGCAAGGTTTGCACTCATCTTTGGTCTGCATGAGTGAGTTTGAGCGGAGACTGGTTTCTTCATCATCTTCACTGCTTTTTTGCTTGTCGTGGGCAAGATACAGGCGAGTAAACAAAAGCATCCCCTTGCCAAGTGCTCTGCGGTTTTGCGCGCCTTACTGGCTGAGTGCGCCAATGGAGATGCTGAGGGCTGCTGCTTTCAGCAGCTCTTTTGCATCCCTCGGACTCTGTGACTGGTGTTTTTGGAAATGGACACCTTGGAAAATTGAAATAAAGGTGCCTCAGGTTGGGTGCCTAAAAAAAGAAACCTCCCAGATGGTGGTTGCAACTGAAAGTTAAGCTGTATTGTCTATAAATAGGGGAAACAGAAGCAGGAAACTTACAGCCAAGGATCTAGGAAGGAGCTTCAGCCTTAATTGTCTTTGGCTTTTCCAAACCCGTGCAAATCACAGTATGTGTGTTTACGTTCCTGGAAAGAAAACTTTGCTACAGCTACAAAAAGCAGTCTCTTGGTTTTATTTTTCTTCTGGACAATTCTGTTAAAAACAAACAAAAACTTCAGCTACTCAGGTTTTTATATTAATATCAGCTCTTCTTTATTTAAGATTATTCTCTAAATGCTATTATTTGATCCACTGGAAATCTGAAACAGCAAGAAAATCCATGGGCAAATAACCAGCTCCTTTTCATATTTATCTAGCAACTGATTTTTTTCTTTTTTTTTTTTAGCCTTTTGAGCCCTTTGGGTTTGTGTTTGTAGAGGACAGTGCAAAGAACAGTCAATATTTATTCTTGTTAACTGATAAATAACTGGGTGATTCAGGGAAATAGTCAGAATGCCACGGTCATTGCTGACGTCTGAGACAACAACAAGTTTATTGCTCATTAAGTTTTTGCAGGAGTCTGTAATAAAAACCCTAAACAGAGAGAGAGAGCTCCTAACGTAGGGGCTGGGCTTGGAGTACATGTGAGAGAGTTTGCAGTTTCAGAAACCAGGGAAGGGATCGGAGATTCGCAGCTGAGCCTAACCCCCAGCACCACTCGCCAAAAAGGGGTTGCTTTTATAACCTCTGCTGCCTTACAAGGACTGGGCTCAGGATTAATATCCCGGCTTTTTAGTTCTTCATCTAAAAGTCCCCTTCTCGCTTTCATATGGGTTATTCTCTGCGCAGTCACGCGATCAGAAAAGGTGGCATCTTTTGTATTTTTACTGAGTGTATCCTTTGCAAAAGGAAGCTGAGGGAATATTAGAGGAGCTTTTCTTTTTAACTAGCCGAAGCTCCTCAGCCGAGCTCTTGCCACCACCACAATCTCTTGCAGCCTTTCCCAGTTATCGCCCACAGGCGGTACAGGACAGTCTGCTGCCATCTGAAAAGTCTCCTGCTACTTTGAGGTCAACCAGCTGAGCTTCTAGCCTTTGTCGAGCGAATGTTAGAAAGCCAAGCAGGCCTCTGAAAACGCAGGAAAATGCATTACAATGGAAGCTTTGCAGCTCTGTGTTGGAGCAGTATAATGCAGTGCTAGAAGGTGGAGTGGCCTCATTAGAACAGATCCGTGTTTGAAATCAAGCTGCTAACAACTTCGCTGTGCACGTTACAGATGCGTGCCAGACGGTGTATGTTTAGCGTTTCTCTTCTCTTAACAATATTTGTGGTCCATACATTGAAAAAGTAAATCTGTGACTCTTTAGTGCAAAGCGCTCCGGTTGATGTTTCTGTGGTATATTGCTCAGCTTCTGAACAGCTCTGTGTCTGGTACAGGGGAGCGTGATCCTGGTTAAAGAGTGGCTCTGGTCCCCGCCGATAAGCACCTGCTCGTAAAAGTCTCGTTGAAATGGTGTGATATATTTTGAAAGTGTTTCTGTATCTGCAGTAGAGAGTAGAATTGTGATATGCAAAATGACGTCTCATTGCCTTCGTAGGAGCAAACCATTATTCTGGTGGCCACATCTTCTATTGATTACCTTTGCACGTTCGCGTTAAATGTAAACCTCAAGATCTGGCACGGGTTGTGTGGGCAGATGTTTTGTTTTTAATAAAACTCTGCAGGGCTACTAAGTGCTGTTAACAGAGCTCGTATCTCACCTTGTCTCACAGACGAGAGCCATCCAGATGGCATCCCGTGCTCACATCCAGTCTACCATCAGTTTCCACGCTGCTTGTGAATGAGTTTGGAGACGTCCACGTGCCAGGATCTGTCTGCTTCTGTTAGGTGTGAACGCCACCACACGGGCTGGCGAATGTCCTCTAGCACTGGCAGAGGCACGGCTACGTCCTTCCACTGGCATGATTAGATCTTTAATCTGTCAGCCGTATCATGCCTCCATTTAAAGTAAATTGAATTTAAATAAATTCAGAGCAGAGTTTCTTCAACAGAGAGCACAGCGTTCCTATCTGGAGAGTTTATGGTCAGAGGAGTAAGTTGTGCAGGCTTTTGCCCACGTGCGGCTCAGTCAAGGGGAAGCATTGATGCAGGGTTAAAATTGGTGCCTTCCTAATAGAGGCCCTTACAGGGTGGCGGGAGGCTGATGGGGAGAGGCTGTCTAGGGAGTTGGGGACAGCAGTTTTCAAGAGGGAAGCCTGTGGTATAGGGAGGAAATCCCCTGGGGAAGGAGAGAAATGGGAATAGCTTCCGGTCTTGGTTTGGTCTCTTTATGCTTGAATTCTGAACGAGAACTTGAACGGTTTAAAAGGTTTGGCCTCAGACTTTTAGGCAATAATAGGCATGGGCTGTTAGAAAAGCAAAACATCTGTATTTCCTAACGTATTCCAGAGCTACTCGTCTGCGGTCCTTCAGGGGAAACATTGCTTTCTGCAGCGAGGAGGGAGGCGGGTGCTGCTTGGTTCCCATTCCTCATCGTGCGAATGTGCTAATTTCTCTTTCCAGCTCTAAGCCTTACGAACAGCGCTGAGATTTTATCCAAATATATTACTAACAAGTACAGAAACGTTCCTGGAAAATCGCTTGCTGCCTTTAAAATGTCACCTGACTTAATTCATCTGGCGAGGCATTTTCCTAAAGGTTAATGAATACGCTCACTGTCAAAGATGGGTTTGGCAGTGGATTCCAATCTCCCGAAAGGTGGCGAGAAGGAAGAGGGCTCGCCAGGCTCCTGAGAGGTGCCAAGCAGGACGAGGCTCCCCAACCGCCTTTCTCAGTGACCCCTTCCCTGCTGCCGTTGCACCAGCTCTCTGACGTGATCGCGGGGACCGCGGCTGCGAGCTGTGGCTAAACCAAGTTGTTACAGCAGAGCAGGTGCTTTCTCTTTCCAGGTCATCTTCCGCTTTCCTGCTGATGCATCAGGCACACGTGAAGGTTGTTTTTGTGCCAAGGGGCGGGGGTTTGTTCCCAGCATAAACGGGGGGAGTTTGTTTAGGGGTTAGGCGGATGATTTGCATGGGGATTTGGAGGGTTTGCCCAACTCCAAACCTAGAACATAACACAAGGTACTCAGCAAACAGAAGGTTGCTCTCTGGTTCCTCCCAATCTGGAATTCATTGCTTGCACAAGGCTCTGCAGCCTTTCAGTGTCACTGAAACCCTCAGGCTAGGCTTCTAGCACCCCCTGTACAAGACTGGCTTGTGGCTTACCCTACAAACAGAGTAGAGGAAAGGAGTTCAGATTTTAGGATAGGTCACGGGTGTCCTGTCCCTTAAATGCTCATCTTCCCTCTGGGTGGCAAGGAGAAGCTTCCCTGGAGTCCTTTTGCCAGCCTCTTTGCTATTCATTCCCCATCATTATGCAGCTGAGCTACAAAGCTTCCATCATTTCCCCATACAAATATTTAGCTCATTACAATATCTCAGCTGTGGTGCCTAAGTCAAAGCCTTATGCTATCCTTTTTCATAGCTGTAGAATAACAGCAAGAACGTACAATCCCCCCCATCCAGAAGTTGATCAATTGAGACTGAGCCATCAGAGATAAAATAAGAGGATGTGTTCTCTTTGGTTTCCTGGAAATACACTTTTTTCTGGGCATCCAGCAGTCTTTGTACTCAGTACATATTATATTTTTATGCATCTGTCTCCTTCCCTCTTGAAGGAGCTGCTCATGGTGTTTGTCGCGTTCTTTTGGACTTGTGTGACAAGGAAGAAGGAAAGCTGAAATATATATTTCCAGAGAATGACGGTAACATGCGCATCTGGTTTATTATGGTACTGTTTAGAAGGAGGAAATCAGGGGGTGTGAGGCCAGGTTTTGTTTGTGTTGCGTTTTCCTTTGGCTTCTCGGGCCGTATGCAGGCTCAGCCCCAGCCCCTTGAATTGAGCAGGCACCTCTCTGCTGTCCTTACGCTGCTCATGGGGTGGGTGTTGAGCAGTAGCATTATTAGCCGCTGCAACAGGGGAAAGCCTGGGGCGTTATTTGTCCCTGAATTGTTGTGGAGGGAAGTCTAAGAGCCTGGTCTTCCCCATGTTCCAACAAGGTGCAAGATGATTGAGGTGTTGGGACACGCCTAGTATCTGCTGGCTGGCAAGAGATGCACTTGTAAAGCCCAGAGGAGCCTTGGGGTGGGGAGAGTGTCCAGGCGCCCCTGAGCTGAAGAGACTTCTTCCCTTACCAGCGCATCCATTGCCTGTCCTGAGGTACTAGCACAGGCCTGCTCTTCAGAGGGAGGGGTGTCCCTCCGCAGCTTCTGCAGAGATGGGTAGGTGTCTCGGTGGCTCGTCAGGGCACAGAATGTGTTCTGTGGCTTTTCTGTTAAAAAGGAAATTTCATAAGCTCTTTGGTCAGTTGGTGGCCCACGAGGTACGCTGAGCCGGGAGGCGCTGCCTTCCAGTGCTGAAAGGTAGACCGTCCCTAGACCTTCCCTTGGGAAGAGGATTTGCTGCTTTCTCTCGCCATAACACGGAGTATTTTGTTGGTGTTTGTTGTCTAATATCGCTGGCTTGTTTTTAAAGGTCAGGCTTTATGAAAAGCCACTGTACACGTGTGAAGTTTAATGGCACAATGTTCAAATAAGGAGGGGCTGGTCCAGAGGCTTCTCTATGGACTTAAGCATGAGTCTCACTTTTTCTGGTGAAGTTACCATGTCACCCCACAAGGTACTGCTCCTTATGCTTAAAGCGCTGCCGATGCTTCAGCCCTCCCTTTAAGCAACAGGCATGTTATTGCTGCTGCTATGGGAGCCTAATGCATTAATATAGCAATTGCTTCCCCAGCTCAATCACACCTGGTTAAGAACTGTGTGTACTGACCGTCCTCTCTTTTCTGGGAAATCATCAGACCTCACGGCTTATGGTGCTCCTGGTGGTTTGCTTGGAGAGCCCTGTTACGCTCTACCTGTAGTGCATGTTGAAGGTCCCAAGCAGCAAAGAAGCCTTCTTGCCTAATAAATCCTGGAGACCGATCTGGTCAGAAAGTTTATCTCTTAAGTCTCCTTTAGTTGTGAATTGAGTTTTGATTACCTCAAGAACTTTGTATATATGTACATTTCCATTTGTCAGTCATGACATCATGGTCATGAGACTGCAATCCCAACTGGGTTTTGCACGCGCGGACTGTATTTGGTCATACAGATGTTCTCAGCAAACAGTTAGAGATATCTTGTAAGAACATTTGTTGTAATTTGTCTATCTGGGCGTTAGGTTCTTTTTTTTTTCTTTTTTCCCGCTTCCCAGCAAGATAAAAAAAGAGCTGATTTGATGCATGAAAGGAATGTTGGTCCTAAACCAGTTGTTTATTATTTTCTCCAGGCCAGTATGAGAGAGAAAATGCGTTGGGTTAACAGCAGTTGACTGATGTGCAGTCTGTTTTTCTTCAGCGTCTTCAAAATCTCTGAACTTGGATCCAGTTCTTACTGGAAAAAAGAAAAAAAGGGTTAACACCTGTCTCGTAGAATTAAGCTTTTTGGCTCTTCTGGTGAAGGGCAACAAAAGAGGAGGACATTTTTGTTTATAGTTAACATTTTGTTGCCCTTATGCTTTATCAGTACTACTAAGTGAAGGATGACGTGTCTTGAAAGAGTGTAAGGGATTTACTGCAGCAAGAGGTTGGGTTAGAAAATAGAGGGAAAAAATCAGATGTGTGTACAGATTTCATGGATAGTTCTTTAAAATTGCTATTTTAAATTTATTTTCTGTTTGTAGTCTGATTTTGGGATAACTGCTTTAAGAATAGTTGTGTAAGTATATGAGTTCTGTGCTAAGCCATTATGAAGAAAGCAACTCAGGAAAACAATTAGAAGCTGAAACTCATAACAGAGATACATGCTAGTAGTACATCTTACAACCAGCTACTTTAAAAGCAGAACTGTTGGACTCTCTGTGAATGCGTTTTTCCTAGATTAATTGTATTAGAAGCTCGGGAAGGATGCTCAGCTTTGCTATATGGGTGTAACTTGTTACTCGGCGTATATTAAGCGCCCTACTGAAGTCCTCGGGGTCTTGGCTGTGTGGAAGATTAAGTGCAGCTATGAAGCTGTTGTGTGTATGTTTAAATACATGTCTGATGAGGCTCTCGGAGGTTAAGTCTGCCCTTGTTGTTTGGCTTGAGAGAACCGGTTGTGCCTCAGTATGATAATTCACACATTGCAATGGAAGAGTCAAACTGACATGCCGCTGTCTGTAGAGCCCTAACCCTACGGGAGCTCACAGTTACTGCTGTCCTTTGCTGGGTTTTAAGTCATGACAAACTCAAAACAAGCACGTAGCATATAGTATGAGTCCAGCCTAGTCTGCGAATATCATTAGCAGGGCTGGAAAAGATTGTTTTCTTTGATGGCAGTTTTGGTGGTAGTTCTGGAACGGGCATAGTGGCTTTTGATGACATTCTATAGCTCAAACTTTGAAAAAGGATGGAAATAGCACTTGAAGATTTTTTTTGTATGTGCAGATTTAAAAAAGATTTTAATATTGAAGCCTTTTCTACTTCTTTTGCAGTGCACTGTATTGTTTACAAAGAAATAAGATGATCATAAATTTTTGGCAAAGGACTTTCCTGGGGGAAACTGCTTACAATTGAAATGAAAGAAGATCTTCAAAATTGTCACCAAAAGTGGTGCAGCTCTCATCCTGGGCAGATTCTTCTATTTAGGATAATTACATTAATAACAGCAGTCCATTGATTTGGGATTTTAATAGAGTCTTTACATGTCTTTAACAGTCTTTAATGATAAACATGTGCAACAGCTGGAAGTGCATCATAGGTCCTTTTTAAATTACATGGTCCCGAACCACAAACTGCAGTTGGAGACCACAAAGAGGCACAACCTGTCCTCATACTGCAACATCTTACCCTTTCGCTATCCCTATTCCTACATGCTTTTTCTTGTTCCTTGTCTTTATATTAAATCCATCCGGTTTTAATATAAAGAGCATTAACATAAAAGCCTTATTCAGTCTAGAAAACCAAACATATTGGAAATCCTGGTTTATTCATTATCACTTTCAGTGCCTTCCAAAAAGTTATTTGATAGTGAGTGCGGGCGGGGGGGGGGGGGAAGAGAGAAAGGATTTTTATCGTCCTGTATTTTTCATTAAGATTAGGCAGAAAAGATTTCAGCTGAACTTGTAATATACAGGACAGAGGAGAATGCTGTGAAGATCCTCAGGGTACTGCAGAGTGCAGGGAAAGCCTGGAGAATGGTGAGGCCACTTCTGTTTTTCCTTGCAAACGAAAGGTCACGTTTACCAACTTGGAAGTGCTTTGGCAGAGTAAATGATTGCCTGTTCATGAATTCTAGGGCCATTTTGGGAGCGTTTCAATAGGATATGTAGTCTGCTGCCTACAAGTCATTTTTGCATACCGACAGGATGTGAACTTTCGTTTCAACTACATATTTTAAATGGTGCCAGAAAAGTACTTCTTTTGTACAGTAATATGAGTGATGGGGAAAGAGCCTGTGTTTTTGATTTTGGAGGTAACCACCGCAGCCCTGCTAGAAACACTGTGTCTGGGAGCACACACTTCAGCCAAGTTGCTCCTCTGCCCAAACTCTGGAATTTCAAGCAGATTTTCCAGCAAGTTATGGTTTGATCATCTTGGTTGGACACAAGGTAGACATGGCCATTTCAGTGCTTTGCCCCCTTCCAGAAGCAGAGATCTGCCAGAACCCTGGTTCAGGCAGGTCAAACCCACGGAGCCTGGAGAGGATGCTCGGCTGTCAAGTCTGGAAAGGGCTTCTCTTCCTGGTCTAGCAGAAACTGGAGCCTGTTGACCTTCAGGCTACAGTCTGAACCTGTCTAGTGGCAGAGTGGATGCTATGAAGAGACTTGAGTACCATGGCTGGGGGAGGGATTTCGATCATTCAGCTTGTTGCTAATTTTCTAAATTTATGATGCTCTTCTTTTGTAACTGATGATAGGTGCAGTGACCGTTAACAGATGACAGCAAGGTTAGTCTGACCATCAGTTTGACAGCTGCTCAGGATTTCTTTTCAGTCGTTAGGCACTAAAGCTCGCTCACAGAAGGCAACGTGCCGTATTTGCTCACCTAATGGTTGCCAGCATATGAAGGCTGTCCAGCAGGTGACCTGTCCCTCACGACCAGGAGAAACAGATGTGTTTGAATTTATCTCAGCGTTAGTTCAGATGCCTTCCCAGAGTTTGGGGAGAGGGGGAAAGGAAAGCATGAGAGGAGTTACAGCCATAGTGTGAAGGGCGCAGTGGTCCCGGGGTATCTCTTGCCAAACCCCGTGCAGAAACAGGGCATCGGAGCTCTGGGGCACGTCGCTGGCTCTGCAAGTCAAGGACTTGGTAGGTTACTGAAACAGGCCATATCCTTCCTGCTTGAGCAGTTGAACTGAATTAACAATAGTTGTGTGGAGGATAGCTCCAGCAGCTGTACTTAAAGAAGGTTGGGATCCTATGGCCCAAGCTCTTTGATGCAGACTGTGTTTGTATTATTTGTTTAGATACCTCGTTATACAAGGTCTGGGTTTTATTTGTGTTGTTCTGAGGACACCAGAATGAGAAGCCGAAAGTGTAAACACATCTGGAACAGGGATTCCTTGAGGTCCTTGAGTCAACCTGTTAGAACACAGGAAAAAAAAAAAAAAAATCTTGTCTTGACTAACAAGAAGATTTAGAGCCTGCCGTGCAATGCCTCCACGCTTTTCTGGTACTTGACCATGTTCAATACATTTCATTGTGATTTTAGTTTCTTAAGCAGGAAGGAAGTATTCAGCTCTGTTTTTGTAGGCAGAGAGTAAAATCGGATGCTTGACTTCAGTACTGAAGCCCAATTTCTGTATTCATATCCATCATCTGAAATAATTTGAACCCAGCCATCAGCATTTTGCATCTACCCTGGCTTTGTAAAAAGACAGACAACACAATTACCCACAATCAATTTTTCTGACTAAGACAGAGGAGAGAGCAAGTTCATTTCGGACTAGTGTAATTCTGAGATTTTATTTTAAAGGAGCCAGGAGGAAAGCACAGGAATGTTTGCCTCAGTAAATGAAATTTATATCACCTTAGTGGGAAATTGAACTTTGATTCATGAGAGAAAGAGGAAAAAATTCATGTACATGTTCACTTCTTTGGAAGTCATACAGAGCTGTGGGGTTTTTTTTCCTCTTTGCTAATTAAATGCGATTTTGTAATAACCCACCGAACACTGATTTCTCGCTAAGGAGGTGTAACACTGTGAGGTGGTCTCTCTGTCATCTCAAAGTCCAACGTGTTGCCGTTGGAAATTATCATTGCAAATATGAAGTGAAGAGCTCCTGTTGGGCTGGTCCCCGCGCTGTTAGCCCTTCTGAGCAAGGCACAGCCAAAACCACGCTCGCTTTAACCCGTGCTCAGGGGTGGGATGGGAGGAGGCTTTGTCAGGGACAGAGAACAGGATCAGGAGCCATAGAAGCAGCTTTATAACCTGGTTCTCTCTCCGTTTGAGTATTGTTTAATGCTCTGTCGAGCAGCGTCCGAGCCGTATTTTGTTGTACCAAATGGACCCTGGCCAGGATTCAGAGAACAGCTAAGAAACTATAATCAACCATATCCACCATCTTCATATAGCAACGACAGTTTGTGTAGGAGAGAAGGGACAGGCGTGATCGAAGACAGAGCCTGGCATTTAAAGCTTTGGCTGTTAAGACATGACTCTGAAAAACTGGTTTATACCTCTCCGCCCGAGTAGTGCAGATCTGCTGGAAGAGACGACGAGGTGGAAGGTGGACCTGTCCCACCAGCGATCAGTTTGGTAGAAGAATCTCCTCGCTGCCGTAGCTGTTCCCCGTGTGGGAAGGAGAGGATGGAGGGTTTTTTTTCCTGAAGCAGCTGGTTCACTCAAGGCAAGGGAAGATCTCATTGTTTACACAGCGCGGTTCATATTGCGAACACAGACACTTTAAAATAGTCGCGCTCTCTTTCGGTATGTTGTTCATGGAAGGGCTTGCTTTCTGGCACGAAATAAAAGGGAAAGCTGTGAGAAGCAGCTAATTGTTGAAGGAATATTAATAGAGGAATGACAGCTTGGACCCCCCCCCCCCGCTAGGCTAGGTTGCTAAACTGAAAAAGTGGGGCTGAGTGTCTTTATTTGAAGTGCATTATCATTGCTAGTGAGTCACGCGCTCCTATGGAGTTAAAACAGTGCAAATCCTGTTTTTTCAGGTGGTTGTGTAAACGGCTGCGTTTCTGTGTAATTCCGCCACTCCTGGTAAACCCAAGGCAGCGAGGAGAACGGGAATAACCACCCCTTGTCCTCGAACCTCCCCTGGTGAAATTTTACTTTTATTTGAGGAGAGTTAGCGTGAGAGGTTTTCTTCGGGAACAAGGCGTACAAAATAAAGTCACCTTTTTTCCCCTTTATGCCCACCAGACGGATCTGTGAGGCCCCGGAGCAAGTCACTGGCAGGCAGGACGGACTGTTTGGGAGCTAAGAAAAATATTTAAAGGCCGTGTAAATATACAGAGTATCAGTGCATAAACCCTTCCTGGTGACTGGACACTGACTTTCTGTTCATTCCACAACAGACTGAAAATGAGGCATCTGCCTGCAAGAGAAAAAGAAGAGTTGAGGACAGTTTGCTTTTCCTCCCAGAGTTCAAGAACAGCGTTCTCAGGTTTTAGTTTCAATAACCTTTCATCCATAAAATAACTTCTGTGTGCAGAGGTGGGCTCAGCTGTGTGTCTTTGAGGGGAAAAAAAAGCAGGTGGTCTCAGATCGCTTTGAGAAGGAAGGTGGGGTAGCGTGAACACATTGTCTATTGGTTAATAGTTGTTCTCTTCGTTGCGAGTAGCGAGCTGCAAAGCAAGAATAGACAGGTACAAGAAAAATAATTGGGAGCTCTTGCTTTTTCCCAGATGAGTCAGTCTTCCTGAGACTATTACCTTTGCCATTTATGCAGATGAGCAAGAAACAGAACAGAGATTTAAAGAAATAATCTCAAGTTCTCATGGGGGTCAACCGTACTTTGAAAACTGCTTCAGACTGCCCTTGTACAAGTTCCCTAACGCAGTTTTGGCACTGCAAAAAAGCTTAAGTTACCTAATTTTTGAAGGCAGCCCTGGAATTGGGCCATAAAATGTGGCTGTGGATAACCACTGCCTTGCATGTTGTAGGCTATGTCCAGAGACGCTGTCACCAGGAACATTAGAGCATCCGCAGGGAAAACCCCTCCGGTGTTCTTGCCAGCGCTACAGGCAAGAACATGATGTGAAACACTGGGCTGAATCACTGGTGAGCTGAACGGGGCAGTTTCCCATAGCAAGCGATTCAGGGAGATGGGTTTGCTTCGGGGCACAGGTAACTGCGTTTATTGTTCCTGTTACTTACTGTGTGCTGGGTTCTGCCCTGTTCTCCGCAAGTCAGAGGATAGTGTTAAACGAGGGCAGAAGTTGAGCTAATAACCCCAAGCGTGTGACTTGTGGCATCTCCCTCATGCCGTCGTTCAGAGGGATTATTAAGGAAGTAATTCTATACGGAGCATTTTATTTCAACTTTTGTTGTTGTAGCACTGGAAATTGAAAGGGAACTGTACCATACCCCACAGGGAGTTTCACGTTCTGCCCGGTGTAACGTCAGCTATGCCTGCGTACCTTGGAGCCCCTTTGACAATCAGCAGCCTTGGTCAGCTGTGCAGATCAGCTCTCATTTGCTCTGTGTCTGAGGGAGAGCAGAGGTGGGTGGTGAGTCTCGCAAGAGCTCTGCAGGATTTCTGTGCTGTTATTCTCTTCTTGCCCTGCTTGATGCACATCCTGGCCGGTGCCACCCTGGAGAGAAGGGACGTCAGGGTGGTGGGGACGGAGGCGGCGGAGGTGTTGGTGTCCCCAGGGGCACCTGAATGGCTTTAGCATGTATTTCGGAGAGGCCTGAAGAAGCAATAACTTGCTCTGACTTCAGACTTCCCCAGGCTCTGGCATCAAGTGAACCAAAGCTGCTTCACAGTGAACCGAAGTGTCACGCCAGATCCTGTGAGTAATTCCTGCCCAGGCTCGCGCTGGCTGCCCGTGAGCTGTACGGGAACCGTACCAGCAGCAGCAGTGAAATCATGGGTGATACCTGACACGTAGCTCCCTTGTCCCTCTCTGGGCATAATTCTGATTCCTAATGAGACACAACGTATTTACTGAGGACGGGTTTTGTCCTGTCAAGTTCCCAGTGCCACCCTGGGTAGCGGCCAGCAAGGACCGAGCAGGAACGGGAGAGAAGTCGGTGGCTGGGGAAGTCAACAGCATGCCGTGTCCCAGCTGGCTTTGTTACCCTGCTTTCTTCTCATCCCCCAAAATGTACAAAGCAGACTTGAGCGGGTGGCTGATCCAGTGAACGGTCCGTCTGCTGAGCGGGTGCCTGGATGTTCCTCCTGCCTGTGAGGTTTTGCTGCTCGTGGTTTGGGTGTTTCTGTTTACAGCCCTGACAAATCCAGCCCTGCGTTACTGCGTGCTGGTGAGCAGCTCACGGCGCCCACCCCGGCTCTCTGCTGTCTCTGACCCTTCTCTCTTCCCAAACCCCATGTATGTAACTCAGCATGTGAATTTAATTTTTTTTATTATTATTATTATTATTATTGATGTAACACATCTGGGGGATGCCCCGTATGGCCGCAGCTGCTCTGCTCAGCCAGCCCATGGCTTGGGATGGCAGGGCAAGAGCTCCTCCAGCCCGCGGTAGCCTTGACTTCAGCTAACCACCGCACTTGTGCAAGTTTTGTCTTGCTCCGTGATGCTTAGCTGGCCTTTTGCGCCAGCGGCTGAGGTCCAGCCCTGCCTGTCAGGAGCCTGACTCCACCATGAACCAGCAGACGGCTCCTTGCCCCATCATGGCTGGCACCAGCACCTCTTTTCCCAGTAGCTGCCATCAAGAAAGCCGTCTGCCACTAAAAGCGAAGTACATCCTGAACCATGGCTGTCTTGATTTTTGGATATTTTTGCTGTCGTTATTTGTATTTATATATATTTTTATATATATTTGTGTATATATATTGTATTTGTATTTAGTTATTTTTCATTCGGCTCCGAGAACTAAATAATCTAGTAATACTCTAGTCTTTTTTGGTCTGTTCACGAGAGAGTTTTCACTTGTGGCTCCTGGAAATTGGCACTTCACTGTCATGCCTAGCACTTTGTAATATCAAATATTGGCAGGGATTCACTATTAGTGGTCACGGAGGAGATTAAACGCATCCCGAAAGCGGATAAATACGTGTAGACGTTTTAATAAAGCGATAAGGCACAAAGCCCCACACACTAACAAACAATAACTCCCTGTTAGTTATTAAATTCACCCTGGGTAAATTTACTTTGAGCGTGTCACAGCCCTGATTTTCAGCTTGCAAATGGTTTGAGATTACACTGATAGCGAGACAAAAGGATTTTTCTTTTGCGGGTTTCTGGAGGGTGATGTCAGGCAGTGGGAAAGGCAGCGGTGTTGGCTCTGGGATGAGCACAGGGATGCAGGAGCGGTGGCCCCCAGCCCATGCCAACCCTTCCAGGCTGCCGCCCGCGGGCACGCTCCTCACCGCACGCTAAGCTCGTGCCTTCTTCACTCCTGGGCTTTGCTTTTCTACAACGAGACCTTTCTTCTTTTTGCCTTTTTCTCTTGACTATATTGCGAGAGGTGGGGGCAGAGCAGCCTCCTGGCTCGCTGCTTTCTGGCTGCTTGTTTGGACTAAGGCAGAGGGTAGATGTTTAAAAGCGGAGGAAAAGCTGAATCTCAGTGGGAAAACGCCAAGTGAAAAGGTGAGATCAAGAAGACCCCAGGACAAAGAAACGTAGAGAAAGCCTGGGGTGTGTTAGCAGCAGACTGTGGCTGGTCCCAGGAACAGCTCTGCTAGTGATGACGGGGATATTTGTGTTTGCAGAGTTTTGGCACTTCAATACCGTGTCCTAGTTTAGGCGGAGGGATGGGGGTGCTGCCTATCAAAACAAAGGATAAACCAAGATTTGCGAGATCGTCACTTCTCCCTCTTGTTTTTGAGAAGTCGATGCTCATTTGGCCCTCAGAGTAGCCCGTGTTAGGACAGAGTTTATCCTTTCTGGTGTGATTGTTTCCCTGCACGGAGCTGCCAAACTGTGAGTGGTACCCACGTACGTGCTAAACTACAGGATAGTTTGTTAGGGATCATTTTATAACTTTATTTTTCCTCAGTTTGCACATCCCTTTTGAGGAGGAAAGCGAAGGTTGGAAAGCACCGTCTGCTCACGTCGTTATTCTGAACAGTGCCGGCTGCTGTAAACCCTGGTGTGTATTTTTGGAGCAGGGAGGGAGAGGCACCAGGGCGAGGGACAGATGTTGGGACAGGTAGCTGGCTGCGCTCCTTTCCTTCCCCTTCGCCCCTCGTGTACCGTGGATGCACGTCCTGATAATTGCATAAGCAGCCCTATGTGATATCCTCCCTGTCTCCCAGCACTTAAACCAGGGCCCTGAGAACTCTGCAGAAATACGAAGGATTTCATTTCGATGGTGAAGACAGATGCTTTTACTTCGATCCAGGAGAGAACGTAATCCCAGATGCCTTTGGTGGGGATATGAGTGGTCACACAGGCTGCAGAGTGCAGGAAGATATGACTGCCAAAGAAGTTGTTTTGACTGCCGCAGAGAAAATAAAATGCAAAAGCCATTAAGGAAATACAAGGGTGAATTCAAGGCTGCTGCCCACTTAGAGGATAGCTTCTTACTGGAAGGACCGTTTAATCAAAACTCCAGATCAACCGATTATTGAAGTCAGGGAAGTTATTCTCCTTTCTGCCGTAGCTTCACTGCTACAACATATGCGCACGTTCATCTTGAATTTAAGGGATTTTTATAATGCTTTGTGGCCGTGAGACTAACATGCCAAGACTAGTTTTTCTTGTTGCTCATAACTTGTAGAAGTATGATGAATTTGGATTTAATTAACTGGATTGTCTTTAAAGTGTTCTTACTCCGTGCTGTCCATGAGAGAGATGTAAATCTGGAATAATTTTGCCCCAGTCAGTGCCAGTGCTTCTGTTTTGATGTGGATGTAACTAAGAGCAAAATCTGATCATCCCTGAGAAAGCCATCACCTGCCAATTTAAAAGGAAGGCTGGAAGCTCAGTGGAGAATATTATTAATGGTCTGTCCTGCATCTCTCTCAAATTTGCTTTGTTAAGAGGTTAATTCAGTTAACAAAAGGGACCTTTTATTTTGTAATTTTTTTCAATTTATTGAATTTAACAAGGGTTTTCAGAAAGCACAAGAAGAAAAGCGCTGATGCTGGCAAGTCTGGGGCACATGTTTCATTTTATACGTGTGTATGAACTGCCCTCCTCCCTCAGGAAAGAGAACGCCTTCCACTTTTCCACATTCCCCTTTTAACGTAGCTTGATCCTACAGATAAATCACTGCTCCCTGTTTATGTTATCACCGTGGAAAAGTTTGTGAAATCACAGATTTGGCAGCGTGGTTTCACAAACATCCTCGAATAGGAGAGCACCGTCTGGGAAAAGTGGAACGTTTGAGTACAAGTTGCGCTCTCAGCTTAGATGCCTGCAGTATCTGCTGCAACGCCTCCACCCCCCGAGAAAGATGGGAGCAAGACCAATCTGCCAGCACTTATGGTATCATCTTAAAGTCTCTGTGACATTTTTTTATTTCGGCTGTAGCCTGGGCTACTTGTGGCACCGTTAGTATGAAAGTTGGGTTTACCCCCTTTAATTTCTAGCGATGCTTAGACACGGGGACATGAGGGTATTAACTGCCCGTGAGAGCGGTGTCTCGGTGCAGTAGGTGCAGCAGGTCCGTCCCCGGGACACCACAACGGAGACAGAGGCCATCACCCCTGTCAGAGCGAGCAGAGGTGCCAGCGAGTGGCTAGCAAAGGATGCAGAAGTCATTGGCAGGATGTGACATCTGTTGTGCTCCAGGAGCGTGTTGGTGCTTGCTGCTCAGGAGCAGTCAGTAGGGGGGAAAAAAAAAAAATCAAAATCGGTCAGTACCGTCACAGTGAATTTTAAAATGTTTTTGTCACTTGGTCTTGAAAACAGCGTTTTTTCCTCCTGAAATGTGGATTACGTACCACCATGCAAATAATACTTGTAAAGAAAGCCAAAATAATGAACAGGAAATTGCAGTCCTGATCTTTCACTTATCTCCCTCTAATTTGCAACCAGCAATCATGAACCAACTGCTGCATGTGGAAATAGAGCCTTATTGCTCCCCAAGACCTCTCTGACCTTGCCTGAGACAACATTTGCATTTGGCTTACTGAATAAGTTTTGGTTTTCTGATAAATATTTGGTTTGTTCAGGGAAAAAAAAACCCATCAGGTTAATTGTGGTTAATAGTTAGCCAAACAGCGACAGGTAAGTAAACAGAGCTTTACAAACAGGGTGTACAGGAGGCAGCACTGAGCATTTTCTGAGGCATTGCAGGGAGGTATCGGGTACAGCTCATAGAGCCTCAGTGACACAGATATGACTGGGGTTTCTGGTTTGTTTTTTCTTTAAATCATAGTTGCCCTTAAAGTTAACTTGGATTTAAAAGATGAGCCTTCCTTATTTCTCTGCAAAGGGTGTGAATGCCAGAAAGTTGCATTGATTAAGAAGGAAATGAATCAGAGATGAACTCCAAGTTGTGTCAGGCTGGATTTTGCCACCATGAAATGTGTTATATGATACTGGAGACACACAGGAAGTTTAAATGTGCAGTAAAAGGTTCGTGGGCAGGAGAGTATCTGTAGGAAAGTAATTTTTAACGGAATTTCACAAGCTTAAATCTTCACTAAGAGAAACATCAGTTTTCCCATCACTAACCGTTCACAGCATACCCAGGTCAAACTCCTCTTATGGACAGTTTAGAAGGAATAATAAACGCTTCATTTAAAATGTATGCAATGTAACGTGTCATCAGCCCATCGTGATTCTACATGCCTATGGAATAAAATGAGGTCCCTGTATGTTCAAGGAGAGAAGTCACACAGCTATAGAATCCTTAGTCTGCCTTTGAGACCATGTTAAAGTGTTTTGAAGGAGAGGAAAATTAAAGTTAATGAAGTAAATGGAAAATAGTCAGAAGCTTTAGTTGGGTTAGCAAAGATGGGTCCTACTAGGTTGTCTGTCTTGATGAGATCTTTGGGGTTTTGCTTTTGTCTTATTTTAGGGAGATAATTACTTGGACTTCAGAAACCCAAGTAAAATAATGAAATTGGTGGAAGTTACTACGTATCTTGAAAGAGGTGAAGTTTGTTCGAAGAGTTTCGGTTTGGGTGAATTGCTGATTAGTCCTCTTTAGGACTCAATAAATCGTATCAGAAAAGCTTTGGAGACAGGTGTCCTTAAGGATTGTTCTTGGGACATGTCTAACGAAATATTTTCATTAAGGATCTTGACATAGGACATAAGTTTGCCCCAGTGACATTTTACGACAGAGAGCTGAGGGATACTGAGAAGGAGGAGGAAGGTCCAGGTGCCATTTAACTAGAACTGGATGATGCTAAGAAATGGAGTGAAATTTAGATAAAGTTGCACAGAACTGCAAAGTACATACTGACTCTGCTTTAAGCTGGAAGAACAGGGGAGCCCTTGTATATATGCAGAAAATAAGGATACACAGTGCAGAAGGTCCCAGTAGGGATAAAGCGTTAATACCGTTTACAATGTGCTGTGAAGTTCGCTCGAGGAATGCTGTGTACTGTTGTGGTCCGGAGCTTAGTGGAAGATGGATGTTAACTGGAAGAGATATAATAAAAGGAAAATAAGAATAAATATAAGAAAATAAGCCCAGTTTTATGAGACAGGGCTAAGTGAGCCTGGCTAATTGAATAAATCCCATTAATCTGGGACTCGGTGTGTGCATTGGAAAAGATAATACCAAACTGGGGAGCAAGCTACTTCAGAGAGCAATGCTGTGGTAATTTGTTCCAACAGTCTGAAAGATAAAGCCCGAGTTTAAACTGGACGTTTAGAAGCAGATGTCATAAATGTCGGAGGGTTGAAGGTCTCGACCAACCTTCCCAGAGGCTTGATCTGCTGCTCCAGCGTGGGGACCGGCATGGCGCAGCTGAGCCTTACGCAGGGAACCCGTAGGAACATTCTATGACCCAGCAGGTCCCAGTCGATAAATAATTTGCTACTCAGCTATTGCTGATGTCATTCTTTCCTATTCATCTACTAGCCGTTTCTAAGTTAGTCAATCACAGGCAAGTCAGGTCTCATTATAACCCGGATGTTTTTAGGGAAATATGATTTAGGTTGTGTCTCTGTTGAAATCTTTGGCTTTCTGCAAAAGGGGGCTGTGGTATCCTCTGCAGAGGGGATGAATAGTTCTCTGTGTTTGCTTATCTCCCCCCGTTGACTGCAAAGGGTCTAGCAACAGCTCATGTCGCCAAGTCCTTGGAAAGCAACTGTCTGTTGCTTGCTTTTTTCCCGGTGCGGGCGGTTCAGCAAGACCCGGTCAGCAGGAGCGATGCGCTTGGGGCGTGACGTGGGTTTCCTGCCCTTGCAGAGGCAGGGATTGAGCCCGACCGCCAAGGAACTGGTAGGGTTTGTGTATATTTGCAGTACGGTTGGGCTTGATGTTTGTCTTGTGGCTGGCGTAATGATGGATGATCTCTTCCTCTGTCTGCAGCGGAGGAACCGTAATAGTGTAATATTACTGTTAGATCACTGTTGCTGTTATTGTAATGTAATATCACTATTACAGTCCCTTTGGCTCTTCCAGGAGGGGAGATGCCTCAGTAGCTGCCCCTGACCGCTTGAAGTACACATTCATTAAGGCACTCTGTCCTAACGTCAGGTGGTCAGTGGAAGTGTCCATTTTTTGAATCACATGGAGAAATACCTCAGAGTCTTCAGGAGTACGTGTAAGATTGCGAAATCGAAATGTTTCCTGCAATTGGGAGGCTCTCGGAAAGCATATGTTATATGTCAAAGCCCTATCGTAAGCTTAGGCTGTGACTTTTGACCTCTTAGCTCTCTTGTGCAAGACATTCCCAGGCTATTAACTTGCCTTTATTGCTCTGTCATGTATTTGTAGCATGTGTTTAGTAGTAAATATCTCGTCTCATAACAGAACTAAAGAAAATCCTGTGGCTTTCCTCGGAAGATCCCCAAACAAACAAAAAACGTTTCTTTTTTCTTAATCAAGACAGGAACGTGACCCGAGAGGAAGAAACGCTGGCTGAAGAATTCGAGCTTTGTTTTGAGTCATGGTGGTGTGTCATAAAGTACGTTTTCAAGTCGCTGATAAATACACTGACTTCATTTAGGGACGCCCTGTTATATACTAGCGGTAAGAAATAATTACTGCGCTAGCTCGGGTGTTTGTCATAGGGGAACATTAAAAAAGCAGCTGTAATTTCCCCCCGCTCTTTTCTCCCGAGCAACTGGTGAACAAGGAAAGAAGCCTTTCTTGTCGTAACAAGGAAGTAGTTACAGCATCTGGGTTACGGGGTGATAAACTCCGGTGGAAATCCAGACGGCATTGGTTTTCCCTCGCAGCCGTGTACGTGTTCGTATCAGATCTAGCTATAAAAGAGATTGAGTCTGTTCTTTCTGAAACCGTTCCAGCGCGCTTCCTAGCCCGCTGTGTTCTCGGCGTTGGGGTTTTCGTTACACAGTTAGAGAGATGCTTATGCATCTGATCTGGAGCTTTAATTGTTCTGTATAAAATCAAAGCTGATGGCATGCTTTTGTTTAGAATAAGGGAGGAAGAAATGACAGCGGCTCCACGGGGAGACTCGTGTAAGCACGTGCGTGACTGGCAGCGTTTGCTTGTTAAGGGGTCTGTGCGTTAGCACCCCAGACATTTTAGGAGGCCAGTAGGCACTGCGCGTGCCCGGGGACAGCTCGGGAATCGGGGTGCAACGCCTACACCACCTGTCTGCCTTGAGGAACATCTGCCCGGGCTGCTGGAGCAGGGCTTTGGGTGAGCAGCGCTGTGCTGCGAGCTGTACCACCCACCCCAGCCTGGGCTGGAAGGGGCTCCTCTGGGGAAGTGCGTGGCCCTTCAGGGGTGCTGCCTGTCTCCCCAGACCAGGCTGCTGGTCACTGGGAGTTGTTAGTGCTGGCATCAAGTACGGGTTTGTGCAGTCAGAAAATGTCAGCTTCTTTATGCGGGTCAGGACGTGAAGCTTCATGCTGGGAGTGGAAGGCAGAATTAGGATATAGTTACACCACTATTCCTTTTGGCACTGGATTTTAGAGTGAGACAAACTTTTCTCCCCTTTAAGAACTGCAGTCCTTAAGAGAGAAAAAAAAATAGAGAGAGATCAGCTCAAGAGGGTGCAAAGAGCGTATTCAACTATTGCCGATTTCCACGGTTGCACACTAAAGAGTCACCTTGCCCCTGCAGTCCGCTCGTGCATACGTTTCCTGAATAAGAGATGTATTAACATGGGATAAAGAACATTTAGCACCATCTGGCAAAGACAAAGTGCCTATCAATGCCTTTTTGGCAATAAAGCATGCTTTATCTCTGGCCAACCAAACCCTGCAGGAGTGGAGGTGCCACGGTGGGAGGGAGCTGTCACGATGCAGCAGCAGTGGCTCTGCAGGCACGTACCTTCATGGGGAGTATTGCTAGGGTCAGCGAGCAGGGACACCAGCGGCTTGTGATGGTTAAGTGGAGCAGAGCTGGCGTTCTAGCAGCTAAGTTGTTTATTCCCCGCGTTCGCTTGTCTATTTTAAATCATCGTTGGGTATGTGCAGTGTCTTTGTCTATGAAATGAGGATTTATACTTATCTTCCAAGAACTACAAGTTTAGTCTCACTTTTAATTGCTACAAGTAGACGTATAGTGGCTTCAAGAGGCCACTTAATAAATTTTATAGATATAGATACTTAAAAAAAAAATTCTGTGTGTGTGTGTATGCAATGTGGGGGAGAGGGGGGAGGGAAGTGAGCAGAAAGCGTTGCTTTGAAGGCGCTCACAGTACATTTGGAACAGGATTATGCATACCAGTGGCTTCCAGCATTGCTCAATATGCACACACCTACGGTATTTCTAAGGGGAAGCCTGCTTTTCATTATTTACCTTTCATGGGCATGTAAATAGTCCAGGGACTCCCAGGGAGATGCAGAACACAGGTTGAAAAATCAGTGGTGGGGAAGCTCTTTAAATGATGTCTTGGAGTGAATGAGATAAAACACTTTTGCAGTGATAACCACAGAGACCTAATAGCATCCCTCTACTAAAATACAGGCAAAAAATAAGTTTCCAGTGCTCCGTCGCAGAGGTGTGCGTAATTTACTCGCGGCTTTAGAAACCCTGTTACCTCTCCTTAAGTTTTCACATAGTGACCACGGTGAAAAGCTTTCCGTCAAGAGATGGCCTTCCAGCTCTGTGGTTTAGAGATTGATTACTTATAGCCAAGTTTGGATCTTAAAGAGATGAAAATCAAAAAGAATGGAGTCAGACTTTAAGGCAGAGGATTCAAAGCTGGGAGTATTGCCATCAGAGTTTGAGCAACATGATCTTTGCACGGTCACTGATCCAGGCCAACGGAGAATTTCCGCCTCATGAGCTTTTTATTCTTGAAGCGTAAAACATGTTTTACCTTGCTGATTAAAAGCCAGAATTTGAAATAAATGCAATTAAATGGAAAAAGAAGAGCAGACAATTTTGCACGCTTGAAGACAAATGTTATTAGGAGCAGGAGCAGGTAGGGATGCGTTTGCTGTTTGTGAGCATCCCCACAGTTGTGGGTAGGATTAATTCCTCCCGAGACCATAAGCTCAATCCTGAGGTTTCAGAAAGCCAGTACTGCGTTGTGTCCCAACATCCTGCAAGTGCATCGTGTGAAGTGCGGTTGCAAGTGTTGTGGGACTCCTCCTTGGAACCATCGGCTCCAGTGTGCAGAGAGAGAAGCAACGCATGCAAAACTACGTTGGAGTTACTATTGGACTCACATTTTCTTTTCTGGGTTGTGTTAGCAGCACGTTATCTGGAATGGATGCACGCTGACAGAGCTTTTTAATGCAAGGGTAAACTGTATTGCCTTTCACTGGGAGAGTTCAGTAGGGCATAGCAGAAAATTTCCGTAGACTCTTCTGAGACTTTTAATGGAAACTTATTTTGTCACAGCTCTGAAAGCACTCGGTAGTTTCTGTTGTGAGATCCGAGAGCTAAAATGCAAACCCCTTCTATCGGAGGCTGCCTCGTAAAAGCCAACCTGGTGACAGCAGAGACATCCCGTAGCTGTATAACGTATTCAGATCACAAGCTCGATTTTCCCATGGGTTATCTCAACTCCTGCACCAGAACCTTTTGGGAGCTTGTAAGCTGAGTGAAGATGTATGCATCTACCAGCAGCTGTTTTCTGTCCCATTTAAACCCATCTTCTTTCATCTTTTACTGCTGTTCTTTGTAAGGCCGCGTTATGTTCTGCTTAATAATGAGGAGGCTGCTTCAAGGTGCTGCAGCTCAGTGCAACTACGTAAAGTCATTTTCGAGTGAGACAAGCTCTTGAAATGCCCTCGTACAGCGCTGATTATCAACCCAGTAATTTGGTGTCTGGGGCAAAATTTGTGCTCTAGTTCATTCAGGAAGTTCCTTCATGGAGGCATCGTGGGTTTGGAAAATTTACTTCTTGGTGGCAGGATTATTTCCATCCTTGTTTGAGCAGTCCTGATCCATCTTAAAGAGGGGACTTTCAAAAGCCAGTGCTGATGGCCACCTCCCTCTGGTGTGCCATATAGTTTGCGTGCTGAACTCCTACTTTGGAAAATCTCCACCGCAATGCTTTGCCATTGAGGTTTTGTAACGCAGACCTTTCTTTCTAGTCTTGGGAAGAGGATTGTTCTGCTTTATTTTTCTGAGGCTGGCCGTGCGACCCAGGGTTGCACCACAGTCTCCCGTTCAACGCTCCAAAATCTATTTCCTAGGCCAGGAAGAAATAGCTTGATTTTTTCAAGGTGAGTATTTATTTCCAAGTTTTGGGGGGTGAAGATGAAGGCAATGCCAAGCTGCTAAAACACAAAGCTGCTCTGATTGCCGGAGCTAGTAGCATTTCACCGCTTGCGGCTAGGTGATGTACTGGGCTCACCAGGGCTGCTGCAGCTCCTCCACGAAGCGTTGGGTAGCAGCGGAAGACTGGCGACTGCATCAAAGGCAGCCACACAGACCTACGGCTTTTGCAAACTTGCTAGGTGTCGGTTTTCCCAGATAAGGTGGCTCTGGTTTTAGTAAAGGCGTATCAGAAGATAGTGACCCCAGGGAGCAGCTTTGCAATGAAGGGGGAGACTTGGCTCCGTGATGTGCGTATTTGCTCAAAGGGTGACTGTTTTGCCATTTTGGAAACTCTGGGCTGCAGTGGCCAAAGCCAGATCCTTCCGAAGTTAATGTTGGGTGGTGGAAAACTGAGCGTGTTTTATTTTTCAGCTGCGCCTGCCTTGTATCATTTTTTTCTCTGATGTTTTTAATACTCAGTAAAAAGACCTTGAAAGTCCTTAGACCTTGAAAGCGTAAAGATTCAAGCGTGCAAATTCTTACAGTGGTACATCTCAAATCTTAACATTGCTTGCCTTTTATATCTTCCCAGCTTGCTACTCCACCAATTCTTTCTTTCTTTGAATTGCTGTGTAAGAAACGGGCTAGAGAAAAATGTGGCACCTCTGCGTGGTGTATCGGAAGCGTACCAGAATGTGATTTTAATTCTCCTGCTGAAGAAACTTCTCACAACAAAAAATTGAAGGCAAGCAGGCGCCAGGGACATGAAGTTCGGTGGGATTTTTAAGCAGGTGCCGGTTGTATTTTGGAAGGTGGGAGGCGCGCTGGCAGCGTTTGAGTGATTAGCGTGCACGCGGTGCGTGCGCTTGGCAGAGGAGCTGGGGCCACCCTCCTGCAGCACTGCTGAGATGCCCCCCAGCAGTCATCGCGCTGCTGGAGCTTACGCTGGGGTGTTCGCAGCTCTGTTCTCCTCTGTTTTCTTCTAGAAAACAAAAAACACGCCCCTTGCTTTGTGGAGGACGGGACTGAGAGCCGTTCTGCTGCTCGTCAGCACGGGTAGGCAGCGGGACCTGCACCCGCTCTTCCCTCCCGTTTCCCCATGGGTAGGCGATTGCTTCGCTGCCCAGGGACCCAAACTTGTGTGCCGCAGTGAGTTCCCAAAATGGGGTGATAGAGAAAGAGACAAAAATTGGTTATTTCTAGTTAGAGAGTGGAAAAAAGAAGGGAAAAACCTAAAACTCAGTGGTCTGAAAAAAAACCATCCCTCAAAATACTCGGGTGTAGTCTTTTGCAGGAGAAACCTTGCGGAGACGGAGGAGCAGATGGGACCAGGAGTGAATGAGATCAGTTTTACAGTCAGGCTTTCATGTCTCTTGTTTGTGTTTTGCTGCACTAGGAAAAAGTTCCTTTCCCCCCCGCTCCCCTCAAGGCACAGATAAGCACAGTCCAACCGACTGCTCCTGATAACATTTTTACATGCTGTGCTGGGGCTTCGTTTGTAGCTCATTTACCTTTTTTTTTTTTCTTTTTTTTTACAAGGGGACATTTATTCCCCCTTCACTGAACTGATAGAGCAGTTTCTTTCTGGCAACTTTTTCTGCAGGGAGTGGAATGCATTAAAGCAGGTTTGTGGTGGTTATGTAAGGGTGGCTTTTTTTAAAATCCTTATCTGTGTGTCGGCTTCTGGATTTTCATATTTGCGTGGAGGAGGGTGGGGTGTTTGAGAAAACTGCACAGCTCTTTGCCTGCCTCGTTGCTTAGAACAGGTCCATGAGGAAGGCAAAACCAGTACCACCCCTCCAACTTTAGAGACAAGAGAGTCACAGAATCAAGTTTAGCAGTTGCAGTCATCTTCATAAATGATTTTAAACCTCTCACAACTAAACAGCCACAAATTCTGACATTATATGAAACAGTAGCTTGACCTCAGAAAACTGGTACATGATGGCGCATTGGCTTTTGACAAATCTGTATTTTCATTCTTTTCAGGAAAGAAAATAATTTCATTTAGTATGTTTCTTTTATTAGTGTTTTCAGAGATGAGAGAAATAAGGGATCCTCCAAAGCCTGTCCTATTAACAGTTGCTTTACAGGCTTTTGTGCAGACCTCAAATACTTCTTTACACAGCAGCAGAAACGTTTCTTTGAAGGAGCTAGAGGACAAAAAGCAGCAGGAAGTGGAAGAGCTGTTTTGGCAAGGTCAGAGAGAAATAAAACCTGTGCCAGGACCCTATTCTATAACCAATCAAAACAAGAGATAAATCCCCTCATCTCATTTTCTGGGACCCCTGCAAGTGGGCGTTATGATGAGACGCGTCTGAGGGCGTCAGCAGAGGTCTATCCAGTATAACATTCTGTTTCCAGAGTTCAGATTGCAGCATTTCTGGGCTCAGAACTAAGCCATGGAGGAGTAGTTTTGCTGAAGAGGGTGAAAGAGTGTGAGGAAGGCTGCCTGCCTTCCAGCTCAGGTTGCACGGCAGAGGTTAACTGGGCACATCGAGAGATGGAGAGGAAACTTTTTCAGAGTTTGAACGGCATGTAATGTACCGTAACTGTGCATTTCAGTACCTTTTAAAATGTTCAAACTTGTTTACATTTCTTCACAGAACTAAACTTTGACATTAAATGTGGCAGAGATTCCCTGCTGCTAAATACGACCGACTCTAAACGCAGTTCACTTGCTGTAACATGCAACATTTATAGTACCAACGACGAAATTCAGTGTTTTTTCTTCCCAGACTTTTGAAGATAAATTGGTCTCCATCTTCAGAACTTACCAGGTGCTGTTAAATCACTTTGTGGTTTTTCAGTTGTGCTTTCAAAATGTAATTGTAGTTCTCCTCCTTCCAGAAAAAAAGGGCGGTATAAAGTCTATTTACCTCATTTATTCAATTTCACACAGTTAAATTAAGTGAAATAAGAGCTTGATTCAGATCCCCTTGGTTTCAAGAGCAGTCTTTCCACTGAGTTTTAGTCAAGGCTTAAATGAAGCTCAGAAGGCGATCCAGAGCCCATTTACATTTAATATGCTCTTCAGCTATTCCCTTTAAACTTCAATATTATTGGAGGCTTTTCAAAGCCGGCAGCGTGTATTGCCTTGCGTGCTTGTCAACCTGGGCGTTCTTTGTAGTTAGTTGACAGGGCATTCGCTCCATTAGTGCAGCAAACTTGACAGCACCTTTATTGTTTGAAGCATTGAGTGTGGTTTATCTTAGTCCTGTCTGCAGTCTTTGTCTTGTTTTAGCCTCGCTGAGAAGGCGATCTCATTCCTAAGGGACAAGATGTCTCCTGGGGAGTTTTGGGGCGTAGAACCTTCTTCCTTCAACTTTCCAAACTGGAATCCGTAGGAGGCTGGACCTTGCTACAGAGCAGCTTCAGAGGAAGCATCGTGCAGTGGCTGCAGCTGCACGAGCCCAGAGACTTGTTGCAGCATCCCGTGTGGTTGCTGGCAGCACTCGACTTCAGCGGACAGCCGTGCGCAGAAGTAGATGGGGTTATCGTGGAGGTGGGCACGCGTAGTTCAAGGCAGTGAGCAAAACTTGCGCGGTTGCTGTTGTGTTTTCAGCGGTTCTCCAGATATATCGCAGTCTCTAGAGACGTCAGCCCAGTCATCTGGGAGAGCTACATCTATCTGTGTGTGTGCGTATCTCTGTTTATTGGTAAAAAAGTAAGAGTGTGTTGCATTTGTAATAGCAAGCTTCTAGTCTTCTACTTGGAATCAGATGTAAGTGGTTTCTCTTGCACTTTTTGAGTCAGTATGTGAGTGCTCACATAAATTTTACATCTCAAGGGATTCAGAAGTACGTGAACAAGCACCGTGGCTTATTTCAATGCAAGACTTAATATAAATAAAAAACCCCATGTGATTTCTTTTCATTGGAAGGCACAAATGAAAACGCGCAATCACAGCGTCTTAAGAAATCCCATGTGGTAAAACGTTCACAGCACAGTTTAATGACTTTGACTCTCATTTCTCAAATTAACTCATTTTGAAACAATTTTGAACAGTTCTGTGCTGTTGTAACTAGAAGCTGATCCCTCATTTTCACGGGCGCATTTCCTTAGTTTCTTTTTATTGTGCTATAAAACCCCGCTGCTCCGTAGATGATGCCAGAACAAACGTTTTGTCTGACCACAGAGCACAGACTCATGTATCTGTTGTCATCCACTTGTTTTCCCGAATACCCCGGTGTAGATCTTGAGATGCCTCATGCCTGCCACACGTGTCTCCCCAGATTAAAGGCTTGGTGAGCCATGCTCGCTGTTGGACATCTCTTGGCTGCGCTCTACACGGGCTTTTTACACCACTTGCAGCAACGCAGTAATACAAAATTCACCATGGATGCCAAAAACTGCTGTGTTTTCTCTAAGCCATCTCCCAGGGCATGAACCTTGTGTGAATGGGGCTGTGTGACAGCCCTTCTCACGCTCCGGGGCTCTGCCCAGCGGATGCGTGTGGATTTTTTGTGATGGGCGTAGTAGCTATGCCAGTGTGTGAAGCTGAAGGGCAGGACTGCAGCCATGGACTGTTAGCCACAGGCTGTGCTGCCTGGTGGACCCATCCTTGGGGGAAGCCATCGGCAGGCACAGAGCCTGCTGGGACTGACACCAGGGTCTTTTGCCCCTTGCATGGTCTTGTTTGGGGTTGTCTTCCACAGTCCAAGACAAACGTACTTTGGTCAGTATGTGGATTTCACACAGCATAAAAGCCGCTGTCCTGAAATACAAGCGTGGGCAATGCTTTCTCTTGGAGGACCCAGCATAAGTGGGATAGCAGTGGTTCCGTCCAGGGTTACCAACATTCCCCCGACTCTGCCTTTCCCCCCTCCCGATTCCCTCCCCAGCCGTTTCCAAAGTTTCGTTCCTCTCCGAAGCACTCGGTGGTGTTTCCCTGTGCTGTATGCTGCTTGGGTATCTAAGCTGCGCCTGGCGTTTTGACTTCAAGAGGCATGTTTAGCACCGTAGAGCATCCACCTTCAGTCGCTCTGCTGTACGTAGGGAACCACAGGCCTAAAAATGGCAAGCTGGGACGTGAACTCATCACTTTGCCCATCCTGATCTTGATAGATTTGTGGGGCCAAGCTCATCGCTCTGCTCCATCATGCTCACATGGAGAAACTTCTGCAGGGGGCCACCTCAAAGTCAGTGTTGACTTCAAATACCACAGACAGTGTGGCCTGAGTTTCTGTAAAGATAAGTAAAAAGGTGCCTGTGTGGTTTTCTGTACAAAATTTAGTAAGTGGGGTGTATCAAATTTGTAAACTGTTTGTTGTCTTGTGAGTATATCTGTGTGCGAATGTTTGCATAGTGGTCAATAGATATGAAATTTCCTTATTCTTGGGTTTTCTTCACTAAGAAGTCATAGGAACAGCTCATTATTTGTGTTCATCGGTGGTTGCACTTGTGACAGACCTTGCCATAAACCTTGAGCAACATGAAAGCTCTTGGTTTCCTTTATAGCAGCTTCCCCAAAGAGTGCCAGTGGGAGGAACAACCCGGCAGCAGCACTCCGGCTGCTGGTGGGGACATGGAGTCATGGCATCATAGAATGGTTTGTGTTGAAAGGGACCTGCAAAGGTCATCTAATCCAACCACCCCTGCAGTGAGCTGGGACATCTTTAACTAGATCAGGTTGCTCAGAGCCCCGTCCAACCTGGCCTTGAGTGTTTCCAAGGATGGGGCTTCTACCACCTCTCTGGGCAACCTGTTCCGGTGCTTCACCACCCTCACTGGAAAAAATGTCTTCCTTACATCCAATCTAAATCTCCCCTCTTTCAGATAAAAAACATTACACCTGGTCCTATCTCAACAGTATTGAAAGTACTGAAAGACCACAATAAGGTCTTCCTGGAGCCTTTTCTTCGGGCTGAACAACCCCAACTCTCTCAGCCTGTCTTCACAGGAGAGGTGCTCCATCTTGGGACGCTTGACATTCCAGCCATCACTCTCAATAAAGAGCCTGCAAAACTCCAGGCGAAGTCATGCTGCGCTAACCGTTGGCCGTGGAGCAGGGACATGGGCTGACGTGCAGCTTGGCAGAGGGTGGAAGCTGGAGCAGCACGTCCTGGTGCTGTTGGGAGCAGGAGCTGTGCCCAGCAGCACCCGCTTTGCTGGTAGAGGAGAGCCCTCTAGTGCAGAGGCTGCCGCTCTGGGGCGTGCCGGGCCACCCTGGCAATTAATGCCGGCTCCTGCCTCCCCTCGCTCGCATTTTACCGCCGATGCACCCAGGAGCTGCCGTTTTGTTGAGTCAGGGGATGCACTGGTCACCTCTTCTTATCCCCAAGTCCTTTTCAGGGCGATTGCATCCCAGCACTCCGTTTTCTGTCTCGTATGCGTTCTGCAGTCTTTGAGGTAAGACCTTGCCTTTGGCTGGAGTTGGAATAATGTTGTTCAGGCGGCTCATTTTCCTAAATGATAGAAACCAGCCTGTGCAGGTCACCTGTCCTTCTTTGTCTTGAGAACCTGGCAAGGTTTGCGTCATCTGCAGGCATCCTCAGCAGTGATTTGTTGTCTTCTTACAGACCACTGGCAAAGCCACGCGAGGAAAACCGATCAAAAGGGGGCTATCGGTCAGTACCCGGATAGAAACGCTCCCTCCAAAAACTCCCACCTATTATTCACCTTTAGAAACCGACCTTTTCCCAAACGGTACAAAAGTGCAAGGTAACAATTCCTCCTCCTCTGAAATTCTGCTGGTTTTTAAAGGGTGCAGATGTATCCCTCCCACAGCTGCATCCGAAGCTCTTCAGAGGGGAAAGCTCAAACTCTGGGCTAGCCCCCTCTGTCCTTGTAGCTGCTCCAAGTTTACACCAGTGGCGGCAAGAGAAGAGTTTAATCCCCTCACCCAGTTCACGTTGAAGCCGGTTGGAAGGACTGATTTCAGCACATCCCGGTCTGGCCTTAATCTGGAGGATTAATGAAGATACATGTTGAATTAAATAATGGCAACAGAGAAGAAAAATAGAAATATTACTAAATTCTATTGGGGGGGGTCAGAAAGAAGCACCCTAGGGAATTAGTAAGGCTGAATCCCTTGTTGTCAGAGGTCATAATTCAGAAGCAAGTTGTTTTGTGTATGATTTTCTTATTCTTTCAGGTAGAAGGCGCTCACCAGCAATCAACGAAACTTAAAATTAGGTTTAGCAGGAGAAGTTGCTATCATCAAGTAAACAGAAATAAGAAACCATCTGGGAAATCTTTCCCTTAAGGCATAGTCATTTTTCTCTACTACAGCATTAGTTTTGGGTCACTTTTGCTATTACAGTTTCCATCTAAATATTTTTAAGAGCTGTGTCGTTGTTTTGTTCCCAGTTTGTCTAAAAGTTGGAATTAATCTCGGTAAATGCATTACTCTAAACCACACTGTTTGAGGAGGGACTTAGCCCAGCCACACGAGGCTGATTGTCACAGCGTTTCTAATTCAAGTATTTGAATATCTGCAAAATTTACCCTTTTCTGCGGCAGCGTTTCCAGTGTCCGAATGCTGCTGCCGTTAAGCTGAAACGGGACTTTTTAGCCAGGGTACGTGTTTGTAACCACTGCTCTCAAGGGGAAACATCTGCCGGTGTCTGAGCACTCTTTGTACTTCTCACTTGTTTTCTCGCTTTTCCTTTCCTTTTCGTAACTTCCCCCAGCGCATCGCAGCAGATTTGGTTTTCTTTTTGTGTCACATGGACTTTCCTCCCTCTTGAAATTCTTACTCTGTGTGTAAGACACACTCAACCCAGTAATACCAAAATTTCTCCATCACATACCTCTCTGGTGTTGAGGAACTGGTGAATATAAGAAGTATTTAAATGGTTAATCACGTATAACATAACGTCGCTTTCTTTTTCCAGACTCTGGCGTTTCATACCCGGTTTCCTTTAGGGAAAGCACTGCATGGTTCTTTCTCTTCCCATCAGAAGTTAGGTTAGCTGTGATGATGCCTGTCCTAGTCCTTCACTGTAAGCTGAAGTGCCGGTATTTGGATCGTCTGACAGGACTAGCTGCCCTTTTCTGGTTTCCGCAGGAGGTTACGTGGATCTGTTCAGTAGCTCTAAGGGAACGCTTTGAGGTCAGTTAAAAATACCTGACACACAGGATCTGCCCGTATAGCTGATGTCCAGATTAGTGCTTGAATGACACACGGATATTAATTTAATTTCTGAAGCCCCGTTAGGTGAAGGTCGGGGCAGCCTCTGTAAGGGGGCAGCAGTTTTTCTCCTCGGGAGGTGTGTAGAAGCACAGCACCAGGATCCCCCCTGTGTTGTGCAGGGGATGCGAGGGGCAGCATTTGGGGACGATTTTATTGCCCATACAGACCCATGTCAAGCAGTTTTTCTTAAAAAATTATTCCAGTTCACTTGAAAGGTTTTTTTTCCCCCTCCGACTCTGGTGAAGGTGAATTGGCTGTGGACAGCACTGATGGTAGGATGCTGAGTGCTATTATCTCCCCTGGCCTTCAGAGGCAGCTTTGTGTCTGGACCCAGTGCCCAGGAAGGTCCTGCTCTTCCATGAAATACCTAAAAAAAAAAAAAAAAAAAAAATCTAAAGTGAAACTACTGCCATTGAGTGTGGAGAGAGGAATATTTCTAACTGTGCCGGAAGATGAAACAAATATCTCGTCTGCAAGTTTTGCAATATTGTCAATGATGGCTGGAAAACATGCAGAAAAGTATATAAATTTATTATGCCAGGGCATATAGAGTTGTAAGTGATGTCTGAAGCATGGAAACGGACTGGCGTGTCTCAGATTGCCTTTGTGAATTATTATTTTGATGCGTCTGTCAGAGAGACTACCACAGGCTAAGCACGGACAGAAACAGCTGATGATTTGGGGATTGGGGATAATTTGGTTTCAAAGCATTCTCTGGGGTTTTTCTCACGTCTGGGGCAAATATACGTGACGTGATCGTGACTTCGGTAATCAGAGATTTTCTGGGGGAAAGATGAAAACGGATTTCAGTTGTATCAAGGCAAGTGCTGCAGGGACCACTTTGTTTAATCGGAGCTCGTATGGATTTGGGAGAATAGAGTCAGCGTTATGGCTGGATGGATGCTGTCTGCCTCCCTGCCATCACGTGTGGAAAATACCACTTAGGAAATGATTTGGTTTCACTCCACTTCTTTGGGCTGCACAAGACAAAAAGGTGGCCGAGGAGCAGAGGGTTGCAGAGGGTGAACCCATTTGCATCACCTAGAAATACTCCTTTAAGGGCAAGTTTGGGACAGAGAAGGGGAGCAAGCACGTCTGTGAACGGAGAGAGGATTTCAGTATCCAGGGCAGCCAACCCGGCACCTTTCATAAGCAGTAAAATTCAGCGAGTTTGCATCTATCGGTGTAGTGTGTCTTTGTTCAGCTCTTTGATTGGCGCTGTCCTACAGCACCTGATGTTTTGGCTCATTTTAGCAGTATTTGCAGGGGGGTTAGGCTATTGGGATAATACTGTCACTGATGCAAGATCAACATCACTTTGGCATTTAGGGAGTGCAGCGTGTGTGCTAAGAGCTGTATCACATAGAAATAAAATGCTTCACGGTGGTAATCCCATGCTGCTGCCCTGGGCTGCCTCCACGATGCAGGGGTGGTGGCTGGGGCTCTGGGGACCTGGTGGGCCACCCAGGCTGTGGCAGGAGAGCCCCGTGCTCCCAGCAGACAGCACCACTCTCAGCTCTGTGGCAGACGGCAGCCTCCTGGGATGTTCTCTCTGTGTCAAAACTTTCCAGACTGGCTGTATTTTCATTATGTTAGCGTCACAGATAAGAGCAAAGCTTTCATCTGTTAGGCATCAGCCCATGCCTTGAAGTTGAGTTCTGGATCTCAGCTTTTCTGCTCGTCAGGGACATTCTCACCCTGAAGTTTCCTTGGGAAACTTATCTTTTTTTTTTTTTTTTAACTCTCCTTTATAGCTAAAATATGCTGCAGCCGTGTGTAAGTGTCCACATGAGGCATATAATAAATGTGTGGTACGTACTACCACAGCCCTTGGCAGTACCACGCGAGTATCCAAACCCACCACTGACTCCTAAACCTGGACAATACTGGCTTTGCTGCACATTGAAACAAAAGTAAATCATGAATATGTGTGGCATCAAAATCCACCTTTGGAGGGCAGATAGGTCAAGCTCAGTGGAGGTTGAACCATGATATAATCCATCCACTCAAGCATGCACATTCTACTGAAAACTGCAGAGTGAGTCAGGCACCTCGTTGTCTGTGCTTTTGCCTCTGGCCAGAATGGCATCCACGCTGCAGCATTATATACAGGTAATTATAGCATGTATCGTTTCAAAACACAGTTTTCATAAGCAAAGAAACTGTAGGAATAGTGTTATTCATCAGATGAAACTAGGCCCTTTTCTTCTCTTCCCAAACGTTCTCGTTGGAAAGTCATCCAGCACCTTTGCCTGAGTTCAGTAATGCCGCCACAGGGGTTTAGCCGTTTTGTTTGATTTGGGTTTTATTTGCTCAGCATACACTGCTTATGTCCCGGGTTCTCACTTGGTAAATACTGTGTGATGAGGACAGCTTTTTGGATGTACTAAGATCTCTTTGCGGCAAACAAGGATTTGGCCTTGTATCTCCGAACAAACAGAAAGCGGAGCGTGAGGAGGAAAGCTCCTGTCGGGTGGTCTGACTGATGTTAGCCGTACGCTGCTGAGAGCTTAACAGGAGCAACCCCTTTTTTTTGCTCTCTGATCTTGACTAACATCTCATCTACATCTACCGTTTACTGCGTGGAGGGTGTGAGGAGCCTGATGGAGGAGACATGGGTTTGCATGTGGCTTAAAGACACCTTTGGTGGAGAGCCATCAGTCATCTCTGCTCACAGAACAGGGGAATACAGTAGGTCCTGGAGGACCAACCTGAAGCCTCCTTAGAGCTCATTACGTCTGGGTTTCCCTCTGCAGCTTCGCAAGCTGGCGAGCTCCTTCTCTTGACTATTTGCTCCTGCCTCCTCGCTGTCCTCGAAGCTGTTTCCAGTGCAGCGGTTCACCGTAGTGAGCCAAATTAGCGAGCTTCCCTGCGCTAAAAATACCCTCTGTCCATTTATTTATTTATTGTTCTGTATTATTTGTAGCTTGGATCAACTCTTTGGCGTGGTTCACTGAGCGGCCCCATGGGAGAGGGCGAAGCGCAAGAGTAACCATGCCCTCCGCCTGCTCTGTCAGCCTTGACCTAGTAAGCAGTGAAAAAGTCTGCGTTTCTCAAGATGGTCGACCCAGGTTTAGAGCTCCAGCACCTGTCTGATCTCAAGGGAAGCACACTAAAATGTGTGCAGTTTCTCCTAGGGCTCATTTCAGTGAGCTGGACGGTTGCGTTGTACGATCTGACTGGTGCCAAGCTGTCTGGGGTCGATGGTGGGCATGAGTGGCCAGCCCCTGTTAAACTGGCCTCATTTGCTAGCAGTTGCCACTCTGATCCCAAACAGATGTTTGTCTAGATGTATAATGAGGCATAACTGAGGAATGTGACTGACTAGCCTTGTTTTAAACAAGGACAGAGAGTATTCAATCTGTTAGTTCACTGTAGCTCCTTGATGGTGATGACTGTACTGAGAAGTAACACGTTCAGCAAGTGGTTTTGACGATAAGTGTGCTTTTATCACTGCTTATCAAGTTATTTTTCCTACTAATAAAACATGAGTTGTCTGGTAAATCTTCCACAGGTGTTGTCTTACGTTACTAGCTCCGAAGCTTATTTCCAGCTTTGTCGAGAGTCTTTGCTATGGTGTTCCAGTTTGTGACTGGTGCTTATAGGAATTATGGCTCTAAAAAAAGCCTTGTTTCATTTATTATTTTTCCCAAGTTAAAAGAATGCGATTCTTTCAGCGGGTTATCGAAAGCCATGAGGTCACGCTGGGGTTACATTAGAGTGGTGATGAGACAATGTCCTCCTTTTGCTCCCACTGAAGAGCAAAGTTGGGCTGAAGCTCTCCACCGGGAAGGTGGTGTGAAGATTTTCACCACGTTGCCTTCTGCGTTGTTCTCCTTTCCTCTGTATTAGCATAACTCAGAGATGGTTTTATTTCACCTATGTAATCATAGCCCAGGCAACGACTGGGTGAGTACAGGATTTCTAAGGCTTTGTGCGTGGTGGTTTTTCCTTTAAGGCAATTTGCATTTTGCTCTTTCATTGCAATCGAATATAGCGGTGATAACTTCTGTCAGTTCCTCTAGGTTTGGTAAAGCAGAGTAATAGAATTTCAGGTGGGAACTCGTTTTTCTGTCGTGCCATTATAAACATTTGTCATCTCAGTGCTCCTCTGCGTAGCACTGTTTCCTTCCCCAGAAGCAAAGCAGGCTCAGATGGATTTGTGTGCCAAAGCTGAATATGGCAGGAAATCTCCTGAATCTGTCATACTCCCAGTATGCCAGAGTGGCGAGAGACGTGTGAGTCCTGGGGGTTCAGTTTGCTCTTAAAACCTGGACTCGTAGTTTGAGGAGTCCTTCAGGAAGCCCTTGTTCCCTCCCACTGAGCTTACCAGGAGACCCAGCACCCCCAGGAGTATTGTAAATGGGTCCTCAGGGATGTTTGACGGCACTGTATCAATGCCCTCTCCTCAGGAGCTGAGTTACGTGTGTGATACAGAAAACTTAGTGCTACTTATGCACAAAAGTCTTATCTTGGAGTTTTTTATATGACATAAAGGGATGGAGGGTTATTCCAGTTGTTAATTCTGGTACACCTCTGTGCCTGGGTGACGTCTTGTGCTCCCTGCACTGTTGTCAGTAGGGTCATGGAAGATAGCATGTTGTTTCTTAGGAATCTGTGCCGTTGCTCTGCTAACTGTGGTGCTTGTGAAAATAGTGGACAACAACTCTTTCCCCTGAACTTGTTCTTGCTTCCCTTCATGGAGCTTTCTTCTTTCCTCCGCAGTTTGTCAAGGGACAAATAACAAGCTGACCCAGCTGGGACATGTGGAAGACCATTTCACCAGCCTGCAGCGGATGTACAACAACTGCGAGGTGGTACTCAGCAACCTGGAGATTACATACGTGGAGCACAATCGTGACCTGTCTTTCCTGAAGGTTCGTGTTCTTGGCCAACAGAGCCTTCCCTGCTAAAGGAATCTTCCTGCGTTTTGTAAATGCGAAGGATCAGCAATGTATAAAATTCTGTGGTGATCCAAAACGGTAGCTCGCTCATGTCAGAGAAATTGCAGATCACACTCTCAGCACACCTGTCGGCTGCAGGATACGCTCAACCCTACTATACTAAACCAGGTGCTTTGAGAAATAGCTTTTTGAGTACCTGCAACCTATGGGGGCTGCCATGCAGATGGGTTTCTTCGTATTTACAAAATGATTACATCCGTAGCCATTGCCTCGTTCCTCAGAGGTTCCCCACTAGCAGAGACAGGGTGAGGGGTATGGTTCTGCTCCCCTGCTGCCAGACTGCCACCAACAGCATCATCAGTTTAGGTTACATTTTTTAAAGGAGATTTACATGCCTTGGTTTTGGTATGCCTGGTTATCAGGTTAGGAGGTTTTCAAAGAAAGAGGCAGGAGAAGAGGTTGGTTTTGTGACGTAAGTGTGTATCTGGTATCAAGAGCTCTTTGGTTTGAATAAACAGGTCAGTCCTCTGGATTTAGAGAAGGAACCTCCTTGTTACCTCTGAGCTTTCCTCCTCAGGGAACAAAGAAAGGAGAAAAAAGTGGTTAATTATAGTAACAAGCGAGAACATCATAGAAGAGATGTTTCAGACATAGGGGTTACCAATGAGATGGTACAGCCTTTTTTCTTTCCCAAGACAACCTGACCATGGAGCTCAGTGTCCCAAGGAACATAACAAGTCTCTCAGAAATCACTGGTAGTCTTCATAGAATAGAAAACAGCCTAAGTGGTAGTCTGAGGACTTTTAGTTTATGATGATTTTTGTAGGAGATGGAAACACACATTCACAGTGCATCGGGAATTAATCTAAATCCAGGGACAGTGCTTCCCTTGTCTCGTTGTCCTGTAACTAGTGCTGAAGAGAGAGAAGGTTACCTGCTCTTGTCCTCTGCCGAGCACTGGAGGATCCATTAGGGAAGGGACACAGAGAAGAGACTATAAAAGCCTCAATCAGATGCACCTCTGTGCTGCCAGTGGTTGGAGGCTGAGCAGGTATTCAGGGGAAGCATCACACACGCTTGCCCTGTTCTCCTGCGTCCCCTAAGCAGCCCCACTTGCCCTTCCTTGTGGGCAGAACAGGGGTAAGCTGGACCTTTGGAATGACCGCCGGTAGCTGCTCTGAGGGTCAGTTTATACCTGCTTAGACAACAAAGTTTTCCACGTAGTCCCTACTTGTTCTTGGATTTTTTTTTTTTAATGAGATTAAGTGGTTTGTTGTTCCTTTAAATAGAAATACAGTGGACTGGAGGGGTGGGAGGAGGAAAGGAACTCTGTCAAGAGTGGAATGCTGTGGATTAAGCACCTTGTTTCTTCTGTTGTTCTTTCAGACGATACAGGAGGTTGCAGGCTATGTGCTCATCGCACTTAACATGGTGGATGTTATTCCCCTAGAAAACCTCCAGATCATCCGAGGCAATGTGCTGTATGACAACTCTTACGCCCTGGCAGTTTTGTCCAATTACCACATGAATAAAACCCAGGGACTCCGGGAGCTGCCAATGAAGCGGCTGTCAGGTGAGATGAGGGCAAGAGGTGGAGGCAACTGTCAAGCAAACTTCAACTGTTAAGTTATTGGTATCAGGACCTGATTAAGAGCTCCTCTCAAAGTCATATGCCATCAAGTCCTGCTTTAAAAACAAGGATTTGAATGTAGTTTCCCAGTGTCCTGCTTGCTTTCCAGCTAGCCAGCCTTCTTCAAAAGATGAAGAAAGTTCATAATTTCCCATTGCAGAAAGATCCAGAAAATCCAAAGCAGCAACAGTGTGGTGAGATTTATTTGCGTCCTACAAAATGGCAAAGAAGTACCCACTTGTTATTTTGCATTATTTTATTCCAGTGCATACACGTCAGTATTTTCCGGTAAATTCCAGTGGAATCTGGTGCTCTGTGAGTTAGGGTCCTACGCGGTCTCTGTGCACACCGGCAGTGCCGTATCTGCTGAGTGCAGTGGCCTCGGGAGGTGGCACCCGGCAGAAAGCCACGTCTAGTGGCATCTTAGCGGCATCCAACAGCAGCTGACCCTGCCGAACCCGTCAGTCTGATCCTGGCGTTAGTTGCGCCATCAGGAGTGCTGGCACCGTGCAGATTGTCCCTTTCTGTCAGCATAGTGTGACTAAGGCCAGGAAGTAGGTGGTTTTTTCCCTCGCTTTAGATCAGAGACAGAAGATTTAGGCGCTTTGCTTCACTGACCAATTTTTTCCCTTCTGTGGCAGAAATTCTCAATGGAGGTGTTAAAATCAGCAACAACCCCAAACTGTGCAACATGGACACTGTTCTCTGGAATGACATCATTGACACGAGCAAGAAGCCTCTCACGGTGCTTGAATTTGCCAGCAACCTGTCGTCTTGTGAGTATTAACTTACCAAAAATGCCCTGCGCTCCCCCATTTCAGAGGGAACGAACATCCCGTCTTCCGTGTGCTGGGTTTCAGGTCCACCAGCTCCTGCATGCGGGGCCACCAAGCCGTGTTCCAAGGGAAGGCCTTCCACTTCTTCACCACTGGCCTAAGATGTGATTTTTCCTGGTAGTTAGGTCCTTAACTCAGCGTTCAGCGAATTTCTTGAGAAAGCTTCTCTTGGTTTCAGACAGTACCCTACATATGTGTTTCTTCCAAGACAGCTCAGAATACCGTGCGCTTGTTTGCTTTCCAGCAATTTGCTGTTTACAATATAAGGCTCTGGTCTAGAAATCCCATATGGGTACCTTCATGAAGTTACTTCGGGACTTGAAGCCTTTTTAGCACTAAAGCCCAAGCTGAGTGCTGTGAAACTCTGGTGTTTTGGGCTGCGTGGATTATCCTCGCAAAATTAACGATAAACAGGCAGATGAATCTGATGCTTTAGATCAGCAGGGAGATGAGCGTATATTTAAAAGTTTGTGTAGCATAAGCTTTGAGTGGGCTCAGCCTAATCCTTCAGCCTTATGAGTCCCGTGTAAAATCCCCAGTCACTTCATGGAAAGTTTATTTTAATTTCTGAGCATTTCATTTCTGGCACTGTAAATTGGCGGAAAAACATATTTTCTTTATCTTCCTTCCAGTTGCGTAACCGCCTGAGAGCTAATAGCCAACCTCTGTGTTGATGTATTTTTTCTGTAGAGCCCCAGCGTAATCAGGGGGTTGTGAACGAGAGAAGTCAGCCCAGGAGTTTGTCTCTAAACGCCACAGAAATGTTAACCTTTAACTTTTCAACTTCAAAACCAAAAACCCCGAAGTTCTTTGGTCCCACACCAAATGAATCAACTCTTGGACAAGTATTGGCGTTTGTTCAGCTATTGGATGGGGGAGGCAGAGAGAATCGCGTTAGCAGGAACAATCACTCTTGTAGGAAATGCCTCTTAAACGTAGTGAATTCCAGATTCATCTGCTTATTTATGGTTTTAACGACGATCCCATAATCTAAAATAAGTTGTTTCTCTGGGACTTCGCTTGTCATTAAGAGAAAGAAAAAGAACGAAAAGCGTAAGGAGGGAGGGGTGGGAAAGAGCCCGGCACCGAACCTTCAAGGCCAGGCAGGGCGTCCGTCCATCCCGCCGCCTCTCCATCAGTTGTCCACCTGCCCCATAGTCCTACGCCCGTGCTGAAGGAGCGTCTTTGGCAGAGGGTGCGAGGAGGGCACGAAGCAGACAAGTCAGGTTACTTAGTGGTCGGAGTAGCTGGCAGTTGCCCGCGAATCCTGTTGGGTTTGTTTTCTTTTTGGAACCGCGTTGTTCACAAACATCGATTTACATGCGGGCGGTAGCGAGCGGCTGGCACGTGCCCAGCCCCAAGCCGGCGGTGACTTGCCGTTACACGCAGGCTCCAGCAGAAGAGCCAGCCGGGCAGTAGCTGAGATTCCTGTTCCTGGGAAAAATATGCCTCTTTTGTAAGCTAGACCGGCTGGGTGTTGCGCTTGCTTGCTCAGAGGCATGGAGAACTGCACGTAGGAAACCAGAGGTGAACAAAGGATAAAGATTTAAGGTCTGTCTCTTTGAGCGCTGGTGTATAGGTGCTTCCTCCCGTGGTACACTGAGAAGGAAAGCTCAGGTCTGCTTTCTCTGACTCACGTGATGTTGTTGTTGTCCACGTATAGTATATAATACTCTGCTCTCATGTTTTAGGTCCCAAATGTCATCCAAACTGCACGGAAGACCACTGCTGGGGCCCTGGCGAACAGAACTGCCAGACACGTAAGCCTGCAGATTAATTAAGAAATATCTCGTGTGCTCTGAACGTCATAAATTCCTGTCTACCAAAAAACTACTCTATCAAGCACGAATGAGTGACGCCGGTTTCACACCTGTCCTTCTCCGCATCCCTCTGCGCTGGGGCTCCTTGCGGCACGGCACGCCGGGGCTGGAAGTGGCCTGCCTCCCGCTCTGCAGAAGCGCGGTCGCGGGGAGGACAGCCGTGCCCGCTCCCCCCGAGTAGCTCCCTTTCTGGAGAAGAAACCCTGAGGTGGTTTGACTCGGGTCTGGGTTTCCCTGCAGATGTGCTGTTCCTCCAGAGGCAGGAGACTGCAGCTGGCTCCCGTGTTGAAAGCTTTTTTTCTGTCACCCACAATTTTCTCCCATCTGCACCTGAGAACTTTTGCTCTTTTATTTTACCGTACAAGCGAGGACGCAATAGCTGCGTGATGAGTAGTTCGCCTTCCTGCTGTTTCCCGCAGAGCCGTTCTGCAGGCCAGTTAACGATACTTTGATTGATTTCTGCTATTAGGAGCAACAACATAACCCGATGTCTGCCGGTTTTAATTCCTCTCTTTGGGATCCCCGTAGGCTTCTTTTGTAAACACAAAAGGTGTCGCCTTCGCAAGGGTGACCACACTGCGTTCTGTGCTCAGAGGGCCTTTGGAAGGCTCTCAGAAAATGCGTAGCCATTTTTGAATTTTAAGTGGAGATATTTGGCATTGGGAGGATGTTCCGTTTGGCTGCTTGCGCTTTGCTGTAAAATTTTGCATGCAGGACGCTCGCCTGATACTAAGAGAATGACAGAAACATCCATTTAGAAGTTCTTGAGATTTTTTTTCAAGGCTTTATTTTTCCTAAAGTAAAAGTTGAGGAGGAAGACCATCTCGATTTATTTCACTACTTCATTATTTCCTTTTTCTGTCACAAGTGGGGAAATGCCCTGTTTCTGATTCTTTTCTTGTGTAATGTTCAGAGGAAAGGCTGCTGATCTAGGCATAATGCAGATGAAAGCAACATCCTGTCTTTGGTTTTCCATTGCGGATAATCACCTAAACCTAAGTTTCTTGCGTGCAAGTATCAGGCCAAATCCGTACGGCTTTTAGAGCTTAAGGAAAAAGGAACATACAGCTTTTCTCTCTTCATTTACTGTAAGCTTTGGGGTTTTTTAGTCAGTTTTGCAGTTTGGCTCTTAAGGTGGACAGTGGCTGCAACACACGAAGCCCTTCCCAGGGCGGTCTCCGCAGATGAGGCTGCACAGGCGTCCCAGGGGCTTGCAAAACCTCAGGTCTCAGCCTTGCAAGCGTCCGGCATTTGCAGACCCTTGCTGGCTTCAGGGCGATGACCAGGAGTGCATAAAACGAAATCGTTTGCAGGCTCTGGCTCTCCTCTCCAGGCATTTGAGAATCTGGCCAACTGAAAACGTATCCCACATTTCCATATGTGGGAAAGTTGAGGGTGGTGCCTATCTTTCTCCTTCAACAAACGTGGGATAGTCTGTTTGGAATATGAACGTTTGCCTTGGTACGTGTTTCCAGGAGGAAGCTGTAGTCAATAGCTATCAAAGTGATGAGCTGTTTTACTCCCCTGCTGATGCTTATGGAAAAAATGATATCAGAATGCTGTTCGTGTAGAACAATGTGCCTTTTATTCCCGTTCCTAGTTGAGCAGAGGAGTTGCTGTCAGAGAAGCTAATGCACATTGTGGAAATAATCTGTGTCCTTGAAAATATAATATCTAGCTTACAGGCCTACAGGAAAAATGAAATAATACAGTTTGGATACAAAAGCGCGTGATGGGAAAAGATAGAAAATAGGGTTTTTAAAAAATCGTTTTTATGTGCCCTGTAGCAAGCTACATTTTAAAAAAATTTTCTGTTAATGACCAACCATCTCTTTTGGACTTAGGGGAGTTCCTGATGATATTGTAACTCATTTGTGCCGACTGTGAAGGTGCGCACAGCCAAAACGCGCAGGCTGCTATAACGCAGTGGATTACCCATCAGGTTTCTCGGCCGTCTCGTGCCACAGTTTATGGACCAGTAATTTTTTTGTACGGAACAAACAACCTCATTTTGGGTCGCTGGTGCAAACGCATGCTAGCCATTAATCTCTGGGGTTTTTTAATTGTTCTGATTATCATTTTCTCTGCTTTGATATTCAGATGGAGACCATTTCCCGGTTCTCAACAAAACGTTGCAGGCAGCTTTTGATTCCCTGCAAAAAGCTAAATCAAGGCCAGTTCTTCCTCCAAGTTCTTGCACTGGTGCAAACCCCGTGGGAGTTGAGTAATGAAAATAAAATTTGGCCAAGGAGTTGAAGCCTAAAGAAAAATAATGGAATATGCCCATGAAATCAGTTTACTGAGTGGGTTTCCCCTCTCTCTGAAAAATTCAGAAACGTTTTTAGTGCATGGAAGGGATCCTAACACCCCATCAACTACGTATGGTTTCCCATTATAGTGCAGAGTCCTGACAGTTCTCCTGTGGTGGTGGTTTTCCCACAGCTAGCACGAATAATAACAGATCTTCTCAACCAAATGGAACCAGGTCCTTCTCGATTGCCCAACCGCAGATGCAGTGGCTCCACGGAGTTTTTCTTGGTTTAGGTATTGACGCCACAGGGACCTGGATGCTCTTTCTTAAGCAGGACATGGTTTGCTGGCTGGGACCAGAGTGCTTAGCGCCTCGCAAGAGCCAACATAATTAAGGGCTGCACACAAGCCCTTCTCACCACCACTCACACCAGTTCTCACCCTGCCTGAGCTTTGGCTTTATATGAGGACAGAATACACACCCCCTGGGGAAAATCTAGCACAGATCCTGCACCAGACCTTTTCTCCATACTTCTTGATCTCATTGCAGCAAGTACAGCTTGAACATTCTTCATTCGTGATGTTTTTCCTTTTTTCTTGTGTCTTCCAGTAACGAAAGTCATCTGTGCCCAGCAGTGCTCTGGCCGGTGCAGGGGAAAGGTGCCCAGCGACTGCTGCCACAACCAGTGTGCCGCGGGGTGCACGGGGCCTCGGGAGAGCGACTGCCTGGTAATGGTGCTACACCGCCACCGTAATTGCGTAAATCCCTGGCGCGACAAGGCAGGCTTTCAGCTGCATGTCCTCTAGCCTTCTTCCATCCAAGAAGGCCTCTGAGAGATGCTGACCTGGAGGGTGCTCCAGGGCTTCCCTGCACACATGATCAGTGGGAGGGAAGAGGACGTGAATTCACAGCACCTTTAGCTGGTCCTTACTGACTCTGCAGGTGGACCTTCCTAACACATGCCAAACCGGCATTTGTGCCTTCGAGAGCCCACTGAGCTTAAAGTCGCTGCAGGGCAGCTAAGTGCTTGCTGTGGTGTGACTTCCCCCCGTACACAGGTCCCCAGGTCCTCAGCTGCTGCCATGGTGCAGTGGGTTTCCATGCCAGCTCAGCTGTGCCTTGTGCTCCTTAGCGCAAGTCAGTAAAAAACCTTTGTTTACTAAAGCAAGAACTTCAGTAAGGGGAATACGATATGATGGATCTTCACTTTTTTGTTGCATTTCATTGAATTTCAGACGTGAAGTCAAGGTTTCCTTCCCTGGTTTCCACTTGCCACAAAAGCACTGCCTTGGAGGGACCCTGGGGCAGTGGAGGGAGAAGGAGCAAATGGAGCTGCATTAGGGAAAAAACCACGCCATTGCTTTTCTTTCTACAAGAGTTTCAGGGGGTTGGTGCACACTGTGGTTTTAACTCTTCCCCGTGATTGCACCACACTTCATTCTGGCTTAAGTGACACCTGAGTAATTGCCACAGAAACCATCCTGCCTGGGTTTTGTTGTCATTGACTGTTTTCCTGGTCCCCTTAGAAATTGCATGGCTATGATGTTCTTACTGGCTTATAAAGAAGACAGTTACTCTCTCCCATCTGGAAAACCAAGGAAGGAAAAAGGGAAAAGAGAGTGATTATTAATTCAGTGCAGAATTAGATTGGAAGAACCAACTTGTCCTTCATAAATTCCTGCTAAACTGTTCATTATGTGCAGTCAAATATAATGGCTTCAGATTAACATTTAGCCAGAGAAGTCAGTAACCAGCAAGAAAGGACTTGATTTTGATTGAGGTTATTAAAAAGTGGCCAGGAAAAATACCGTTTGTCTTGTTCTGGTTACTGCTTGTAGGGAAAATTCTTTTAAGGTATGCAGATTCGCTCCTGTTCCCACGTGAATCCCAGCAGCTCTACGCCAGAGTGCCAAGATTCCCTGTTCAGAACAAGAAAACCTCATGTTCTCTCTTTTTTTTTTTTTTAAATATTACTCGATTGCCCAACCTGGATCAACCTTTCGCCTTCAAAGCATGAGGGGCCATCCCTGTAGCTGCTTGGGGTTTCCATTAGAGCTAAGCAGGAAACAGATGAGCCCGTCAGGGTGTTTTTAAAGAGCTCGTGTCAAACCATTGTCGCTTCCTAAGGAGAAGGTAGTTTAATGGGTGCTGTTGTTCAATGACAGGCATGCCGCAAGTTTCGGGATGATGCTACGTGCAAGGATACATGTCCCCCATTGGTCCTGTATAACCCCACCACGTACCAGATGGATGTGAACCCCGATGGAAAGTACAGCTTTGGAGCCACTTGTGTGAGGGAATGTCCACGTAAGTTCATTTCAGGTTGCAGCAGCAGAGGGTTGGAAAGAGGTGGGAAGGGACTTGTGTCACCTCTCTGTATCATCTCCGTGTCATGGCCAGGTGAAAGCACTTTCTTGTTCTCCTCAGCTTCTGTGGGATCTGGGAACAGGTCACAAAAATGACAGAATAGCTGGCAACAAAGACAGCCTCTTCAAACTGTCTTCAACCATCACCTTCCCTGATATGTTACCATTAAATTTTGACTTCTGAAGATTTTTCTCTTGATGGGGGGGGGAAACATCTCATGAGAATCATCTAAACAACAGCCATATGGGATCAATCCTGTGGATTACCAAAGCAGTATCAACTCTTAACTGTTCCATAATTAGGACTGGTAGAAAGTCATTGGTTTCAACACCCTCTCTCAAGGCCTGTGATCATTGCTGCTTCTACAGATGCTTGCTTTTTCTTTCAAGCTGCTCCGTGTTCATGTTTTTTTAACCCACCAAGACTTAAATGTAAGAGAGGATTTAGCATACAGAACTGGCACCGCTTTCTGAGGTTGACCGTTGCCCTGCCTGGCCCTAAGCCTGGAAGAGTGTGTTGAAGTGAGGGATCAGAAGTGCCATGTATTGATCCTGATTACGTCACTGCTGCACAGCCTGACCTTGGCAATGTTGTTTTATCCTTCTGTGACTGTTTCCCCTCTTTGTAAAATGGTGATAGCACTGTGTGTTCATCTACCTTCAAAGGATGCTTGTGAGAACTCATGATTAATGCCTGCCCTTTGCTAAGTATGCCAGAAGTTCAAAACCCCTTTTTCTTCCTAGTACTAAAGTGCCTGTTAAGCCCCCGATGCACCCCTCTTGTATTTCAATGACCTTTCTATCCTCGTTTTTTCCAGACAACTACGTGGTGACAGACCACGGCTCCTGCGTGCGCTCGTGCAACACTGATACTTATGAAGTGGAAGAAAACGGTGTTCGGAAGTGTAAAAAGTGTGATGGGCTATGCAGCAAAGGTATAAAAAGCGTGGGATAAGGTGGTAGGGCTTTCAGATGATAGGTAACTTATTAGAAAAAATACACAGAGTTCTGACCTTGATTAAATGCGAATTCAATGTAAATACTCAGTGATAGTTTGGAGATCTGGTTTGATGAGGAAACGTGGCTGTGGAGCATGCTTTCCAGCTGGGATACAGCACAAGTACAGCAGATAAACTGTGCAGCATGTGCACGCGTATCTTGCACGTCAGCCTTCTACTTCGTTTGTCCTTGCTAGTATTCCATCAAGGGGAATAAAATGAAAACAGGGCAAAAAGAGAGAAGGACATGTGGCAGAGCCTGTGCGCAGAGATGCTCAGACCAGAGCTGCACAGCCGAGCAAGCAGAAAGCTGTTATCCTGCGGTGCTTTCTGAAAAGCAAAAGTAGACAAAAGCTCTATGAAACTCATCTTACGGTGGTAGGTTTGACCATATGGAAATACTTCCTGGGCTAACAGCATCTCCGTGTTTATTCCCTTCCATGTGATTGGGCTTCGCTCTTCTCCCCCCCTAACTTTTGCATCTCTCTCTTTAACAGTGTGCAACGGCATCGGAATAGGTGAACTTAAAGGAATCCTCTCCATAAACGCCACAAACATCGACTCCTTCAAAAACTGTACCAAGATCAACGGGGACGTCAGCATTCTCCCCGTTGCGTTTCTAGGGTGAGTTGCCTGCTGGTTGTTTAGCACTGGAGGAGAAGGGCTTAGGGAGTAATTCAGGCTGAGCCATTCTTTTCCCAATTTGATGTTCTGTTTGTTTCAGTGATGCCTTCACGAAGACCCTACCCTTGGACCCCAAGAAGTTGGACGTCTTCAAAACAGTCAAAGAAATATCAGGTTAGCAGTGAGCTTTAAGCTGAGGTGTTCTCTGACTGGTACTGCCAAAAACACAGATGGAGAGGAGGGCAAGTTTTTAAGGGTGCGAAGAGAAATGCAAGCTAACTGTTTCTGACTCTGAGCTACCAGGGGTCACTCTTCACAGAGCTGGTGAGCAGCGCCTCGCCAGCGTTACACCCACGTAACCCATACTGGTCTCCCATCCCAAGCGTGTGGTTTGGCCAGATGACCCCTTCTGCTGAACTGTCAACCCTAGCGAAGAGTAAAAGTAGAGGAGATCCTCAGCCACCCAAGAAGTGTGTGGTGATGCAGCTAAAAAAAGCCAAGTGTGTTTCTATTTGTGGAGAACCTTTCAGCAGGTCCTTAGGGAAGCGTGCTCAGTGGGTTGCATCATTCTCGTGGAGACACCCGCTCCAGCCCGCAGAGCTCTTCCTTGGGATGAACGTGTCTTCACAAGCACGAGGTGGCCAGCGGGGCACTCAGCTGCCGCCTTGCACCAAGTATCAATTAAAAGTAATTGTGTTCAGCCCATTATAAAATGAGTGTAACATCAGAGCTGTGTCCACAGACGTGACTCCAGTTGCCCATTTCTTTCTCTCTTTTACCTGTCTGGTTCCCTCAGGGTAGCAATGACTAACTCCAGAGCCTGCAATTTCCCAAATTTGCCCCCTCCTGAACGCCTTGGCTGAACAGGGAAATCTGCTTGCCTTCGCAAATCCACTCCGAGCAGTGTCTGTTCTGCTTTGTTTCTGCTTTCTCTTCAGTTCTCCTGTTCCCCACGGGCAGCTCACGAACGGGACGGAGCGATGCCTTCCTCCCTCAGCGCTGGAGCCCGCAGCCTCTCAGCCGGGGTATCTGCTGGCGAGAGCCGTAATCACTAGTGGCTCACTGTGGCAGCGGCAACCCGCTGACACATTCATCTCTTGCGCTCCTAAGCCCTCGTGGTGGGCTAAGGAGTAAACTGTTTATAAAATGGGGTTTAAAAATATCTCCCTGCTCCCTAAAATGTCATGTTTCGCTTTGAGATTCTCGGATAAGCATAGGGCAAGCACAAGCGCCTTCTCCCAGTGCAGGAAGAGCTCAAGGAGAAGGTTCTGCTGCCAATACTGAGCGCGGTTTTATTATTATTATTATTATTATTTAATCTTCTTTTCTTCTTTTCAGGATTTTTGTTGATTCAGGCCTGGCCCGATAATGCTACTGATCTCTACGCTTTCGAAAATCTGGAGATTATACGAGGCAGAACCAAGCAACAGTAAGTAAATCATGTGCCAGGGCAACCTGGAAAGAGCCTCTGTTTAGAGCTGCACACCAAGGTAGTAGGTGGTGTGAGACTCGGCTGTCTCACAACTGGTGTAAAATGGGAAAAACCTTGCCAGGAGTTGAGCGCTGTCCTTGTAACAGTAGATAACGTGCCCCGGGGAGGATGAGACCCTCAGCTCTGTGCTGCATGTGGAGGGCTGCCCTGAGCCTGCGCTCAGGACCGGCGTCTCCCCCACCAACCAGCCTGGAAGCACAAGCAGGACAGAGAGTGCTCTTTGTGGTCTGCGGCGAGTTACAGTGTGATCAGAAGCACTCTGGGCTTTGAGGCAGTTGGGCATGGAGGTCGTGGCTGCCAGGCGATACAGACAGCAGCAGTGCATCCAGTGCCCCCCTGGGCTTACCCCAAGAGGAAGGATGGCTTGGTGGAGCAGCACAGATAGCTGCGTTGCCTACAACTGTTGTTGCACATCATTTACTTGACAGACCGCACGTCTCCTGCTAGTTTTAGCTTAAAAAGCCCACGCAAAACCAGATATGGGTGTTGCGGTTGTTTTACAGAAGGCATGTCATGTACCAGGCGTTAAGTTTAGAGAGCTGAGAGGCATCTTGCTTGAACAAAATTCAGTTCACAGCCACACGCATGTGAAAACCCAAGGAAAAATGTGCCGAGTAAAACCCTGCTCGCTAATTCTCTTTCTTCCTTGTGTTTCGTTTTTGTCTGTCTCCATTTTAGTGGCCAGTATTCCCTTGCCGTTGTTAACTTGAAAATACAGTCCTTAGGGCTGCGCTCCCTCAAGGAGATAAGTGATGGAGATGTTGCCGTTATGAAGAACAAGAACCTCTGCTACGCAGACACCATGGACTGGCGCAGCCTGTTTGCAACTCAGAGCCAGAAAACAAAGATTATACAGAACAGAAATAAAAATGAGTGTGGTAAGTTAGCGCTGCCTTGCTGCTCCCCACGGAAGTTTGTGCTGAAGTGCAGGAGTAATTGGAGCAAGGCTTTTCTCTTTCTGTTCCCCGGCTGCAAAATTCGTCGGTGATACTGCGTTAATGAAGGTGGCGGGGGGAAAGTGGGACTTTTTTTCCCACTGAGGATGTGGACTTCAGATGGGAAGGAGCTGCTTCACTGCTATGGGCATAGTGAAGCCCCGTGGGTTGAAGGACACAGGAGCTAACTCCAAGCACTGGACGTTTTTGACAAGGTTGAAGCTGTTCAGTCATGGTGCTGTGGACTGCAGTGGTCCCTGGGCCAAAATCTGATTATGAATTTGTTGTGTTTGGGAAATTGATTATAGAATCACAGAATAGTTTGCGTTAGAAAAGACCTTCAAAGTTCATGTAGTCCAACCCCCCTGCCGTGGACGAGGACGGCCGATGAGGTTGCTCAAAGCCTCGTCCAACCTGATCTTGAACAGTCCCAGGGAGGAGGCGTCCGCAGCTCCTCTGGGCAGCCTGTTCCAGTGTCTCACCATCCATCATAGCTATTTCTGCCTTATACCTAATCTAAATCTCCCCTCTTTCAGTTTAAAACTGTTGCCCCTTGTCCTGTCACTACAGGCCTTGGTAAAAAGCCCCCTTTAAATATCGAAAGGCTGCTACAAGGTCTCCCCAGAGCCTTCTCTCCTCCAGGCTGAACAACCCCAACTCTCTCAGCCTGGTTTAACTTTATTATACAACTGTTAAGCTGTCGCAGAGGAACTCGTTCTTATTTCGAAAGGCCAGAAGTCACTCTTAATTTCAGGCTTCGGGAATGAAGAGAACTGTGATTATTCTCCTTGCACACTACCAGGACATCTGCTTTGGAACAGGTTGGAGAAACTGTCTGGTCAGGACGGAGTCACTGGCAGTGCTGCGTTTGCCTTCTTTCCTGCCTGGACATTCATGGCTTTTCTTGTCTCTCCTTCTCTCCCAGCTGCTGCCAGGCACGTGTGTGACCCGCTGTGCTCGGATGTGGGCTGCTGGGGCCCCGGACCCTTCCACTGCTTTTCCTGCAGGTTTTTCGATCGCCAGAAGGAGTGTGTGAAACAGTGCAACATCCTGCAAGGGTGAGGAGTCTGAGGCGTGCTTGTGGTTTTGGTGATGATTTGGGGGTTTTGGTTTTTAAAACAGGTGGTAGCTGGATAGAAAGCAAAAAACAGGGTCTCTGGTCGCATGGGATTTCACCGGCTTTGCAGAAGTGTGTGAGGCACCTCTCCTTCCCTGTTCGGCATTGCTTAGGAGTTTGTTCCTGCCATGGTGACTGCTGAGAAGACATCCCCTTCAGCCCAAGAGGAGCCTCTCCGGAGGCCCAAGGAGGCTCAGCCTTGGGCTTCCTTCCCATAAGAAATAAAGGCGCTTAAAGTCTCGGTGAAAACCCAGGCTACGCCTGTCCTGGTGAGCACACTGGGCAAGAGCCGGCGTCGTTTGCCGTCACCAGCCGCTCGGTCGCTCCCGGAGCCAGGGCTTCCCTGCTCAGCAGGCAGCTGTAACCCAACGGGGCTCTCGCGTTGCTCAGCTGAGCAGCTCGCCCTCGCAGTTTGCAAAGTTGCGGTCAAGGGAGAGTGAACTTTCACGTGAAAAGCCCTGGGAGCAGCAATTCCAGGCAAAGCTATTGCTTCAGCCTCGCTCAGGCCGAGGAAAACATATCGCTGCCTGCGTGTCAGGGCTGGGTTATTCGCTCAGGTGATGTAGGCAGGAAAGGTACTTCTAGCACGGAAAACTACAGGAACCTTTTGATCAACCTTTCCAAGTCTGACTTGTAAAAATCGTGAGTCTTAAGCAAGTACGTGACAGCGTGCTGACGCCCCTGATGTTTGTGTTTCTCTATCAACTTGCAGTTCAGCAGCTGTCTGCTTTTTGTAAGTCGAATTCCCTCCAGCAACTCTGATGACCCGAAGGGCAAATCTGGGCATTTTGGTGTCAAATGATGGGTAGATTTGCTTTAATTAATAACACCATTACTTGGAGTGGAACAGCTTTATTGTTACTGAAACCATCTGTTCCCAACTTTCGTGTTTTAATGATTCATTGTGTGTTGTAGGGAGGACGTGAATTTAATTATCAGGGCATTGCTGTTTAACTTTCTTAATTATTATATTTGGAGCCTTGGAGTCACTTGAACTGTTTTTGCTGATCTCTTTGCATCCCTACCATTTAAAAGCCTTTGGAAATTGTTGCAAATATTCTGTGTCGTTAGCTTAAAAGGGCAAGTAAACTAATCTGTAGTGTGCAATCTGGAGTGCCACGTGTTTCACAGTCAACCAAATTTCCCTTACTCTTACCTTCCCCTGGTTGCACTGAGCAAGTGCTACTGGTGTAGCCGGGAGGGTCCCCCTGTGCCTCCTCCTGTCTCAGTATCATCATCCCCATCTAATGAGACTGGAAAAATCAGGAAAAGGAGAGACAACCACAATTTATCACTCGCTAATCAGCCTGGGTTTTAATTACTTCTCTGTTTTCTCTTTTTTTTGTTGTTGTTTTCCAGAGAGCCAAGAGAATTTGAAAAGGACTCCAAGTGCCTCCCCTGCCACCCCGAGTGCCTGGTGCAAAATTCCACTGCGTACAACGCAACCTGCACTGGACCTGTAAGAGCAGCTGCAGCTTAGCAAACCTGCGCCCCAGACCGTGTATTAATACGTATTTCCCGCGTGGAGATACTCCTGGGGTCTCATTCACCCTGCTCCAAGACGGAGCGGAGATGGGTGGGCTTAGAAGTCAAGACTGTGGGGCAGGAGGGTGTTATTTTTCTTTCGTGTCACCCGTCATAAGTGTAATCCACAGTTACGGGTATTGTAGGGCCCTTCTTCTCCGTGGCTTTCTACGGGGGGGCAGAAAAAGGACTTCAATATGTGACGGTGCGGTAATTTGGCAAACGTTTGAGGAACATGTGGCTGCTGAGCTGCCAAGTTGGCATGAACAAATTAAATTCCCTTATTCAGAGAGAAAAAAGTGTTTAAAATGGGGGGTTAAAACAGTAGTTTCTTGGCGTTTTTTAAAAACCATTATAAAATTGCGATCAAAACCAAATGTTTACTGAAAAATATGCAGGAAGCAGTTTTTACTTAAAGCCATGTTCCCACCTCTAACTAGGTTACAGCAAACAGCTAGGTTGAAGTAAGGCAGGTGTAAATTATGTTCAAAGAAAGGCAATCGAAACAATACAGTTGGATTTTTGAACTTGTTTGAATATTCCAGATTCATACAAAAGCTCTTTCTGTGAAAGTCAATGCAGTGTTGTCTTGCTAGTCATCCAGAGTCTCCCTCAGTTTTGCTCTTCTTTAATTTTGAGAACAGTCTTTTGTGTTACAAAATGTCCACTTTGAGGTACAAAATTATTTTGTTTTAGTCAGATCAAACTCATATCTTAATTGTAAAACTCTAATACGCTTTTCTTTTTTTTTTTTTTGTAACTTAAATCAAATCTCCTGCTTCCACCACAGAATCCTCCTCTGTGCTGTTTAACCCGACTCTTTAAACACCTCTTGCCATCCCCTGCAGCCCCTGAGTGTTCGACCCTTGTGGATCGTCGGTCTGAAGCGTCACTGCTCAGTAATGCAAAGCGCTTCCATCCTCCTCCTAGCTTAGACCCCCGTGGCTTCAGGGATGTTACTAACGTTACAAGCTTCTGCCGGTGGTGACCGTCTCCGTGTTCCATATTTGCCCACCATCTAGTAATCAGTCTATTACAGTGGCCCTTAGACGTGACAGTAATTAAAGTAATATTCCTATAGCGTGTCTTGCTGTAGTCCCACTGAAACCAGTCCTGTAGGTCTGGTCTGGTTTTTCTCTGTAGTAGAATTCGACCCAGAATTGCTGGCTCCCCTGCTTTAAAATATTTAGGGCATTCCTGGTGCTGTTACAGTCTGAATAAAAATAGTTCTGCTAAAAATGGCCAAAGGCAATGCCTTTAAACACAAACTAAGTGCTTTTCAAAGTAAAAAAAAAACCGCATGGACTCCTTGGGTTCCCTCCATTACCCCCTGCTTCTCCCTCACAGGGGAGAGAACCCGTGCTGAGAAGCCAGGAAAAGAATGGTTTGAGGCCAGTGTGTCAGGGAGGCATCAGCAGATCTAGGTCCATCGTTTTAAATCGTGCGATGGTGGGTTTCACCAGGCGGCAGGCAGGCTCTCTGCTTTTCGGCTTACCCCCGTCAAGGTGTCATTAAGTTATTTAAATGAAAACTGCAAGCTTTCCAACCAGACAGAAGGCAGGGGGAAAAAAGCAGCAACACTGAAAGTCAAGAAAAATGTTAGCTTTGAACATCAGGGACTACCTTTTGTACAGCCCATCCTGCAAGAGCAACTACTTGCAAGAATATCAGGTAGCAAGGTCATAAAACCAGATGATGATGGAAACTTCCAGCAGTGGGAGGCATTTAGATTTATCCTCCAAATTTCTTCCTGAGTAGGTGGATATAAGGGCATTATAAACAAGCTGATTCTCTTTGCAGGGCCCCGACAATTGCATGAAGTGTGCCCATTTTATAGATGGCCCCCACTGCGTGAAATCCTGCCCGGCGGGGGTCCTGGGCGAGAATGACACCCTGGTCTGGAAGTATGCGGACGGAAATGCTGTTTGCCAGCTCTGCCATCCAAACTGTACCCGGGGGTGAGTAAAACCTTGGACTGAATGGAGACGGGGGAAAAGAAAGAGGGGAGCAGCCCATCTCGAGCTCTTTCTCTTCCTGACGGTCCCATTTCAAAGCACCAAGAAGAAGACATGAGAAGGGAGTGAGAGAGGTCAGGAGTAGTGTAATGTAAGCAGAGCGCAGCAGACGTTGTAAATAGAAGTTCAGTGACACTTCATCTTTACTCAGAAGGCAAAAAAAAAAAAAAAAAAACCAGGAAAATGTTTTAGGGGGGTTGAAACAGGTTTGTTTGTTGATTTAAATAGGAAACTTCCTGGAATTTTACAGAACTCACCCAGCAGTGATGCACGGTTTTTTTTCCCCACCTGGCTTGCTGCTGAGTCCCCTGGTTTTGGGAGGAACATCAGTGACATCTGGTGGATGCTGGGCTCTCGGGGCCCGTTCTTCTCTGTACGTTTCATTTTTTAGGAGGGAAATCCCAGTGGGGTACCACAGTGAATTTCTTTTTTTCCTTCTTTCCGTATGCTAGCACTTGGTATGAGTTTGGAGCCTCGCTTGCCTCCTGAGTGGGGCTTCATTAACGGGCATCCCAGTAAACCCAATCTGCGTGAACCATTTTTGTCCTCGTTTGGGGGCACAGTTAAACTGCCACCTGTAACGAGCCGTGAACTGAACTGTAGTTAACTTACCTGACAACAAGTAACAACTGTCTCCTCTCCTGGTTTCCGACCTGCAAAGGACACGGGATGCACAGTAAAACGCTTTAGATTTTGAGACTTGGTTGTTGGACTATGATGCTTCCCGAGAAAAAAGCAGCCCATGCTTGGTGTCTTTTCCTTCAAAGGCCCCTACCCTACCCTGCAGGTCAGTCTGATCCCAAACCCTTCTGCAATATGCCTGTAATGCGTGTTGCAAGTTAGAAGTTACAACATGCTCAGACCAACCATCATCCCATTGTATATTAGCCAATTCAACTACCAGGTTACTAAAGAGCAGGGTGCCCCGGCCCCCACCGTCGTGGAGAAAAGGAGAAGAAGGGTTAAAGCAGCAAGCCCTTCCTAGCGCTTGTAGTGAGTTCAGTGCTCTGCTTTTCCAGTGGTAGAGGTAACAGCCACGTGGGTTTGCCTCTGTGTTTTGTGACAGTCGCAGGCAAGGCTCACCCACCTGAGAACAGATGATCTCAGTGGAAAAAGGGATCTTAATAACTTCGCATTTTAGTAATGACCTTAGTAGTCTCTGATACCAACTGGCCACAGTGAGCCAATACCCTTCTTCTAACTGGCCACGTGGAACTGCGGCTGGTTACTGGAACTGCATATTGGGAAACCACACGTGAACAAGGCTTTCCACCGTGCGGCCTCGGTAGCGAGATCAAACACTAGACTCAAAGGAACGCACACTTGGAGAAGATAACCTGCCAGGCGCGGGTGTAAGGACGAGCCATGCAGTGGCTCTTTCTCACAAACAAGTCCTCAGAGCAGACTTCATCAGGAAAGTCAGTTCCTGCCTGGCGTTGGCAGTAGGTGGGTATACCACAGGTTCTGGCAGGTGATGGGGACAGGGTAAGGAGGCGTTTGTAAAACTGGCGGTACCCAACATATAGTGTGTTTGTCCCTGTGTTATTAAGGCAGAACAGAAAAAGTATCGATTTCATCTCTTACACTGCGGACGTGCTCAATGGCCCTGTTCAGGTTGCTGCCCAAATGTGGCAGAAGAAATAGGCTGAATTGCTGAAGGGCCCAAGAGAGCTAGAAGAAGGTGGTGTTACTATTTTTTCTTTACAGATGGGACATCTGAGGCCAATGGCATTGATGAGTAGGGAGCCGGTGTCGGAGGCATAATCTGGGAACGTGCAGTCTGGCACAGCATTGTCCCCGTGAAGGCAATCAATCAGTAATGCCATTTACTTCTCTTCACGCCTTTCCCTCATTGTGCTGCGGAAATGGGATCTGTTCAGCAGTGGGTGGAAAACATCTGTCTCTCGGAGTTTTTGCATCCTTAGAAACCACATTCTCAGCGATTTCTGCATGACAAGAAACAATAACTTTATTTCTGTCCCTGTCCAATTTCACGGCTAGAGCCCACAAAAATCTTATCAGCGTGATTAAGTGCGCTGACTTCAGTAGTCACGCAAGTAAGGGTTTCCAGGACCTGGCTCCATTTTCCTTACTTGGAGGAGCTGCAAGTAAAGAGGACTTCTCTTCCCTGCTGAACTTTGTCAGGAACTTTGTTCTTCAGGTGTGCTTACTGGTAGTGCATCACTTCTTTTGCAGCACTGTGAAGAGTCTGGTCTACTCTCGTTTGCTTTGAGTCCATTTTTCAGCCTTCGTAAGGAAACACAGCGGGGGAAGCTTTCTCCTGCTCAGCCCAAAATACCCCTTCTCTATCATTTCTCCTGTACTCTCGTGGGGATTTTGCTCTGCCTCTAGTACAGCTGAGAAAATACACTCTGATAAAGAGACCAACACCCCAAGAGCCCTGGAATTGCCCCATTTATACCTCTAGCAACTAACGACACGCACCAGCTTAATTAATCTGCTCAGCATCGAAGGAGTTGGTTTTCCCTTGCCACTCTCCCAGAGTGCAGGGAGGATTCAGCCACAGCTACTGGGGTGGAAGAGCAAGGAGGAGGGAAGCCACCACTGTAGTTGATAGCACGGACTGACGCGTCCTGCCTCTGAGGTCGATACGAACGCTACATGTCTTGCCAATCTTCATGTCAAATGCTGGAGGATTTGGGGAGGGGGCGGTTGGGGGGGAGCGGTCGGCGGCAAGACAGCAGCCAGGAGGTCCGAGAGGGAAGGTTGCAGCAGCACAGCACAAAGGTGATGCCTCCATCGCACTCTGAAGGTTAATGAGAAAGAAAGGGCAGAGGAAATTCCTGTAAGGCTTTGTAAAGCCCGATGGTTTTCCATTTCTCTTATGACTGTGGAGTAACTTAGGCTGCTGTAGTGTGAGTCCCCTCTGAAAGGCCGTAAATCATAGTAACCTGGCTGGGCTACATCACATTAGGAAGTATGGGTCGAGGAGAAAGCTGTTAAAATGTTGATGGATTTGGGAAATAAATAGCTGTGTCTGCACTAGGACAAGTAACATTTACGTGCATAGATGAAGTGCTGCGTTCAGGAGGCAGTAGTTTTCAGGGACGGTACACAGCACTAATTTTCCAGTAAGTAGAGAAATAGATTCCATCTGATATATCCATAAGATCTTGAGGCAGTTCGTAACACGAGGTCACATTTCTCATTTTGGTTTCTGTAAGCAGAAGAAGAACGATTCAGGAATGGAAAAAGGGATTGTTTGGATTCCATAAAACCTGGGTTACTTCTGTTAGGTGTCATCATAAAATTCCGCATTAAGAAAGATGTTATATTTAGTCTCAGATGGATATTCGTCTTAGGCTTTGTTTCTTCTTGGACTTGGGAAATGAATCAGAAAATCACATAGGATTTGAAAAGCACAAGCTGCTCGGTCATTTTCTTCCCAAACACCTTTTTGCTTTATCCCACCAGACTTGATATTGATGGATTTGTGTGGGAAAAAGTTTTAAAAAAGAAGGAGACGGATGAAAATATATACCTCTCCTGCTTCTGCTTTCTGGTACAGGAAAATAATTGGTCGGTCATTCCTCAGACTGTAGATACTATCCCCTCAGCCATTGTTTTTGCTGTTAGGAAGCGCGTGGAGGACTTGCCATCGTAAAGTAGTGTGGCAAACCAGGATTGTTAGGGAGTGGTAGTTTGAGGGACCACAGCCACCTTCTGAAATAAAGTGAGGTCTTTTAATTTCACATCCTTACCAGGAGAAGCTGTACGTGCTTTGTTGCATTAGCACGTAGAAATTCATATCCAGGTGGTAGAGTGTGACGGGGTGAGGTCTTGGGTCCTAGATGAGCCTTCTGTTGCGCACCCAAAGAGAGAAGCCCAGCGCGAAGAGAGATTTGTCTCCTGTGACCGTAAGCAAGCTCGTGGTTCTGCTCTGCACATGCAGCTTCTCAGTGCTTAGTTACACAACTGAGCAAACAAACTGAGCTGGAGGCAGGCAGGGAATGCTAACAAAGCTGGGCACCCGGGATCCGGGAACCGCTACGCACAGCGCTTCCAGCGTGTCCAGAGCACCAGGATGCACATTCTTGCATGGGAGCCCAGTGAACTCACAAGACCTTCCAGATGCTGCATCCTGGAGCACTGTGTTGGCCCAGAAGCAAATACACAAGGGAAGAGCAGAGTAATGAAAACAAACAAACAAATGAAAGCCCCATAAAATGAGTAGTTGCTTCACCTCTCCCTCCCCCAGACCTAGATCAAGTTAGAGATAAGATCTGCAACTCCACCTGCCATTTTGACATTTTTCTGGTGCCTCCTCTCAGCGAGAGGGAATTCAGAGCAGTTCTCCTGGCACAGGCTCACTCTGTACCCGCTACTTGACCTCCTCCGGAGCTGTTTTGGGATGATCCATTTTCTTGAAGTCAGCGCAGGGAGCGGATACCACAAACTGGACTTTTCTCCTTGCTGTGCTCTGTTTTTCCGAGGTGATGTAACCCTCTCTGTAATGCTCTCCTTCCTCAGTAGACGCCACAAAGACCACATTTCCCATGAAGATCATACCTCCTGTAGCCCAGCAGCACTTAGGGAATGCATGGTGCCTCTCACACTCGTTAGACCGTCAAGTGAATGCAGTCACTGTGTTTTCATCAGTGCTGGTTTTTGCACTGGTCTGCCAAAATGAATTTTAGGCATTTCAAACTCATATGGAGGGTGAATGACTTGCTAGTAGAGTTTCTGGCTCTCTGGATGACGGTTGTTAGATTACCAGGATCGTTAAGACCTTAGGTTCCGAAAGAAAAATATCATGGACACATACTAAACAGACTGTGGCCAAAGGGAGTGCTGTCAAATCCTGCTTCCTGATGGGGTAATGTATCTGCTACCCAAGTTTTCTATTACCATAGTCTGGAAAATGTAATCTTGTACTTACCAGGAAACAAGGATTATGCAGGAGCGTCTGCTGGGACACGTTTCCATGTGGCTTTCTGCCCTTGTGCAGGGGAGAGGCTACTTCTGCCCTCCTCCGTGGTCAGCCCTGAGCTCCTGCGCTGACACGGATGTCCACGCAGAGCCAGATCCGTTTGAATTTTGTGCACCTATGTCCTCCCCCCATTCAACCACGTGGTGGAAACATTTAAAAATGTTCTTTAAACTGAGTCTGCAGCATAAATGTGCCTCTAGATAAAAGATTCTGGAGCAATGCCATTGACTGACATTCAATAGAGTGCCTCACTATTGTAAATTCCTTGGGCTGCGCTGAAACGCAGTCTTTTCAATCAGTAGCACTCTTCTGAGCTGGAATTAGAGAAGTATGCGTGCCAGAGCTAATATGTTTGTAACGTTCATTTGTTTTTACAGGTGCAAAGGGCCAGGTCTCGAAGGCTGTCCGAATGGGTGAGTGTTTCATCTGCTACAATTAGCAACAGAGCTGGAAAGAATGCGTGTGTGTTTACATTTCCACGCTGGACACTGCGAGGCTGGGACTAAAGTTAAGTCTTCAGCGCTGTACAGGGAAGTGACAGATTAGATCGGGCTCCGACCTGTAAAAATGACTTAAAGAACTGAGAAATATTCCTACTGGCACAAGACTCCAAAACCTCGTTCTGCTTAGCTTATTCGTCGAGGTGAGACCTGGGATCTGTTCCTGGAGAACAAAAGGAGGAGCTGGAAAAAGAAAAGATAAAGGGCTAGTGTCAGAGAGAGATGTTTAGGATGGGTATGGTTACCTGCGTTCCAGGGAGGTCCTCTCAGAGACCCAGGGAGTCTTTTCCAGCCCTGCGGGCAGTACACCTCCAACCACTCTGTGCACCGATGGACGTTCATTCTCACACTAGATCTTCCGTTGCACTGTTCCGCCTCATGACTTGCTCAAGGTCATGCAACAAGCAAACGGGCTTCTCTGACTAAGACAGAGGGATTTAGTTTCTGGCCACAAAGTCATGCTGTGGCAAGACAAATTCAGCCTAGGCGTACTGTTAAACTGTGACTCTATTTCACAGTGATCCCTGGGGCAACTTAGGAAGGGCTGTGATGGATCTGTAAGTACAGACTGAAAAACAACCTTGGAAAACAGGCTTTTGACTTAAATTTGAAATGAGCCAGGCTCCAGTCAATAAAGAGGCAGCAATCTGTACGTTCAACATGGATGGTTCACACGTTATCTGGCCTCAGATATTTGGACTTGGGGAGGAGGGCCGACAGTCAGAATTTCACTGTGACCTTTACAGCGTGGCTCCCCCAGTAATGGTGAGATGCCACCTTCATTGCTGGCATCACAACTGCGTGTGCCTTCTTGGTCTCACCTTCTCACCACGTACTTCGTGTTTCTGATGGCGTACAGGCTGCCTGCGGCTGGCACATACAGGCTGATTTGATGCTCACGCGCTTGGTGTGTTTGTCAGAGGGAGGAGAAATCTCCTCACTTAAGCTATGAGGATCAGCTCCTATTGCAAGTTTGACAGAAGAGCGAAGACTTTGAACAGGTTACTAGATGAGGAACTTAAAAATACAGATGCCCAAGATATCCAAAGTGTCCAGCAGGTTTGAAAGGATGTCCAGAGTGTGTCTTTGGTCAAAACCTAAGGCTACATGCAACCTCTAGGGTTTTTTAAAATCTTACCCCTAAGCGTTTTTCTTCTCTTTCTACGTCCCCTCCTGTCTTGCAGCTCCAAAATCCCGTCTATCGCGGCGGGTGTTGTCGGAGGTCTCCTGTGCCTGGTGGTGGTCGGCTTGGGCATCGGCCTTTACTTGCGGAGGCGCCACATCGTCAGGAAGCGGACCCTGCGCCGGCTGCTGCAGGAGAGGGAGGTGAGCACCGCCGGCACAGCCGCGGCTCCGGCTGCTTTATCTGGGGCAACGGGTGCTGGCCTCCGTCTACCAGAGGGTTAAAGCACCGTGCATCTGCCTCGTAACAACTTCTGGTTTGAGTGAGAACAGAACTAATTGTGTTCCGTGATGGCCAAGCCCTTGGGTTTGGCAAACACGGCGCAGTGTACACCTAATGCCTTCTCACTTAGTCTCAAGACTGAGCCCTCTGGATATAATTTTCAAAAGCTTTAGGGGATTGGGATGTCTAAATCCAAAGGAAAATCATCGAGGTTGTTTACTCAGAAAAAACGACGCCTTCAGGGCGAGGTACGACGTGTTTGCTGATCCGTACCACCTTGCCGTGTAGACCCTCAGCCTCAAATCAATTTTCCCTCCAACAAGCCTTGAGGATGCTGTGGCAACTTGGGCACCTTTAAAAATTTTACCCCCTTGATCAGGGATATGCCTGGTCCTGCAAAAAGAGTGAGAGAGGAAGGAGAGGAGGGAAGGGAATTGAGGAAGTGTTTGTGTCTTGTCGTTGGTTTGTTTTTAGCACAAAAAGCCCCCACAAAGCCATCAGAGCAAACGGTTCACCCTGTTGGGCATGGACGAGGTTTCTGCGCTGCTTTTTGGTTTCTGCATGTGTCTGTGTGCGTTACAGCATCCCCCTCTGGGTACCTCACATACAAAATGGCAAAATTCTTTATCCTGGATTAAAGCTGCTGCTTTATGGTTAGCCCCCTTCTCTTTCTAGTCCAAACCTAGCAAACAATTAGCAAATTGTATTTAGCGTTCTGCTAAAAGCCCGGTTGCAGCTTCCTCCTCTGCTTGCTGGCTTGCAGAGTCAGCTGCTAAAATCCTTAAAAAAAAAAAAAAGCAAGCTGTCCTGTGGTTAAATGCCCTGCCTAACAATATTTTACATACCACTGTGTTCTACGGTTATGATAGTAGAGTTCAGTTTGTGCTCAGCTCGTACTGTACCCTCTGGGCTCCTCAAAACGAGGATATTTCATCACGACAGAAAGGTTGCTAAAATCTCATTGTATCTAACTAAATATGGGTTTATTCAAAGGAAAGGAAAAAGAAAAGGCACTGAGGGGAAAAAGCTGTCTTACGCGTCGAAAGAGTGTTAAAGATCTCTGTTTGGAGGGAGTAATTGCTGTTTGCAGTAAGGCTTAGATCAAATTTTGAAAATATCGGTAGTCAGTTCAACACCTCCTTTTTCACTGAGGCGAGAACCAGCGTTTCAGGTGCTGTTGGTAAACCCTGCAGCCGGGGGAAGCCACTGGTACCGTGGAAATTTCATCCAGCCAAACAAGAGCAGACCTGAAAGATTGCAGGTGATTCTTGCCCATTACTTAAAACATTTTATAGTTTATTTGCAACTGTTAAAAAAGTATTCTTGAGCATCTGTGGTAATTACATTGTTCTTCATGCCGCGTGTTTTAAGGCTTTGAAGTCGAAGCCTTCATTTGAACAGTAGCATTCCTTCACTCTCCAAAACGGCCGTCACCACTCCGGGACCGAATTTACCTCTGAAATTTGGAGCAACTCTAGATATTGATTGCTCTCAGTCAAAGTGGAGCTGTCCTCCTGTAAACTTCAGGTGGAAGGGGTTTATTTACTTCCCCAAAGCGTGCTGCTTGCTGTCCTCCTAGACTGTACATCCTTCTAACATCATCTTTGTGCACCAGCTTGTCGAACCACTGACACCCAGCGGGGAGGCACCAAACCAGGCTCATCTGAGAATTTTAAAGGAAACAGAATTTAAAAAGGTCAAGGTTTTAGGCTCCGGAGCTTTTGGCACTGTCTATAAGGTAAGATCACCATGTTTCTCTTCCCCTTTTCATCTTGGTCCCTCTTGCAGAAGCCACCCAAGTAAAGCATGAGCTGGGAGCTGTGACCATTTGTAGATTTTTTTTTTTTAACTGTTATATTGAGTGGTAGAGAGATGAGTCTCTCGTCATTAGTCGTGTTATGAACGGTTGGACTCGATGACCTTAAAGATCTCTTCCAACCAGATGATTCTATGAATCAGGTAACATGGGAAGTTTTACGTAAGGTGTTGCCAAAGCCATGCTGCTGAACTTGGAGAACAAAGATCTCAAGTGTAAAAACTGGCACAGCCAAATACACCCTTCTGTGAATATTAAGAAAAAAAGAAATTCACTTTGCTCAGCTCACTGCTACGCTATTTTTCTGTGTAGTCTGGAGTCTTTATAATTGTCAATCACTCTTTCATTAGAACTGACTCAGATGTGTGGAAGTGTCTGCACACCTTCAGTTGTGTAGGTCCACAAGGTTTCTCTTGGTGTTTGTTTATCTCGGCATTTCCTCACCACCTTCCACTTTTCTGTGCGCCTCCTTTTATTCAGGCTACGTGTTTCAGGCTTTGCAGTAGTACTGAAACATAACCTGTGGATTCATAGAACTCTTCATAAAGCTCTATATTCTGAAGCAGGCTTCCAGCTGTGGCTAGGAACTTCAGGGGCACAAATCACATTGACCTCTGAAAATGTGCACCGACTTCGGTGGATTCTTCAGCCGAGTGTCCTCGCAGAGCCATGCCATTCACCTGCCATCTAAATGGCCTCCGGATACTATAGATGTAGAGCACTGAACCAGTTGGTTTAGGACTGGAGTATTTGTGCAGTATAGATGCCATCTTATTTTCATGAAAAAATGCCCATGCTTCTCATCCCAGGATTTTAAATTGGAATTGGCAAGGTTTTGCACATGCCGTTGCAGTGATGCGCTAATTGATTAGATTTCCAACTGCAAAAGTTGCTCTTTATGCATCTCTTGGGCTAGTTATACAGGGACGGTAATGAACGTGGGTTTTCAAAAAAATACAGTAGAGGTGACTGAAGAAGAAATACCACTCACTCCATTAACAGCATTTTAACGCCCACAAGACACATTTTTTGCATATTTTTATCGTATGCCGTGTCTTCCCATTGCTCAGAATATTTAAGTCTACTCGGAAGATGCAAAATGTATATGTGAGAATTAACCAGTTAGATATAAGACTGAGTAACTCTTTGTACTTCTTTTTGGTAGGGACTTTGGATCCCAGAAGGGGAGAAGGTTAAAATTCCTGTTGCTATTAAAGAGTTGAGAGAGGCTACATCACCGAAAGCCAACAAGGAAATACTTGATGTAAGTTTTCGTGTTTGTTTTGGCAAGTTGTCAGTGGTCTGTGGATTTTCTTCTGTAACAACTAAATGGATTTCAGGATTTTGGGTGGGAAGAAATATTTTGCACCCCAAACTGAATTCTTCATCTAGAAGTACTGGGCTTTGCAGCCCAGTCCGTGAAGTGCTTTTGTGTCTCCTATGAACCCCGTGCTCGCAGTCCAAGTACTGGTGTTATACTCATGGGTAGCACCTAAGGAGAGGTCAGGACCATACATTTACAGCTAATTCTGTTTTCTTTATTCTGATGTTTCAGACCTTAAACTGTGGCATTCATTGCTATTACAGCGGTACAACTAAAGCAAATAACAAGATCTTTGAATCCTGGCACTGCAGATTGTCATAAGTTAATTGCTTGGTTCCATAGGATTAAATTAATTATAAATCCAAAAGAAAAAAAAAAATCCCAGCTGTCTGATTTCTCTGCCATGAACAGCAAGAAATTATCTCGCTTCTGTCCTGGTACATCCCAAATGGACCTGTGAAGTGCAGGTCCTGGGACAGCCTGTTTGCCTGGAAGTGATGGTGCTGTTAGTTAATCAAACGCACCAATCCTTCAACCATGGAAGAAAACGGTAGAATTTGGGGTTTTGGTAGGAACTGAACCACTTTCGCAGGAAATTTACTTTAAAAAAAAAAAAAAATCCAGCTTTGGCCAGCAAATGACACCTCAGGTAGGAGGGCCCATCTCAAGTGGTTCAAGCTGGCAAAGATGTTAACAAAAAGCCAAGTCTCGTAGTGAGAAGTGTCCGGACGAATGGCTGCGAACAAACCACCGCCCGTGCTACTGATGCTAATAAGGCACACTGGATTTTTCCAATCACCCTGCATAAACCGTGTTATTCCCGTATATTACTTCAACAGATCGTGTGTTATACCGTAGCGTTTGGTACGTGTGTTGCAGCAATGCGAAAGCATAGGTGGTCCCTCTCAGAATCCATACATGCAGCAATATCCATCCTGATTTTAGTTCAGGTCGACTCCAGACCAGCCCTTCCCCAGGCCCCTGACCTGTGTGGCCCCGGTCCCTGCCCCTCGCCTGCCTGCGGGCAAGCTGCCGTCCCTCCCTTCGCTGGCGCTCCCCGCATCGAGGAGCTGGCAAAGCTGCTGCTCAGCTGCCTGCCCTGAGCTCTGCCCCTCATTTCCCTCTTGGCGGTGACGCGGAGCGCAGCAGTCTTCGCAAAGGATGCTTTGGACCTAACGGCATTAAGTTCCTGTCTGCTGAAGGAAGGGTTAATGACTAAGCCTACAGTACTGCATCCTGTCTTCAGCAGATCAAGACCGACGCACGACAGGGCAGTAGATGCAGGGACTGTGTGCTCTTCTGTGTTATCACGGAATGTTCAAAGAAGTTATCTTTTCCTTTGAATTGGGACACTTAAAAAGCTCTTGCTTTTTTCAGTCCTGCTCGTTTTTTAGCTTATTTGGTTGGTGGAATTCTTTCTGTATTTCAGAAGAAAATTTAAAAAATACACCACCAGTGAAAGAAGTCGGAGGGATGGCTCCAAAAGCTCCTCCCAAAGCAGGTTTTTGCTACACAACCAACTTTTCAAGGTCACTGAAACCTCAGAGATAATAATGTCCAATTAAAGATGATTTGTCTTACAGAAACACGCGAGGTGTAGAGCAAGCACAGCAGCTTTAGCTCATGTAATCCAGGCGAGCTCTTGCTGGCTTTATTAGGGTAGCTCTAATGCAGAAGATTGTTGTTGAATACCAAGCATACTTGGAGCAGGTCAGAGCGTACCGCAGAGATTTCCAAGACAAACAGTTGAAACAAAGGCCCACTCTAATGTCTCGGGCTACTTAGAGGGACTCACAACTGCACAATAGCTCCCTTCTGCTCCCGGCGAGGAGGCAGTGCCCCGCTTTACTCTACAGTATCAAATGGGATAGGCAGCATCGATGCTTGGAGGCTCTCTGAAAGCTGCGCCGCCCGTACACCCACCCCGCTCTCTCGGCGTCCCGGTTGTGAGCCCCCAGGTCAGCCCCGCAAGGGGTGCGTTGCAGGTGGGCAGTGGGAACAGCTCCAGCTCTCCAGATTTCCACCCCCCGCCCCACCACCGCGATGAATATGATTCGGATCTGAATCCCGACAGGAAGCAAGGCTGCGAACAGACGCCTTTCGTTGGTACGGCCGCTTCGTTTGGAAGCCTAGGGAGCTTTAGCAAGTTTCGGTCTCGCCTTACCTCTGAGCATTTTATAGCGGATTCCGAAGGTTCCCTAAAAAACGCTGCCACAAGTATCCACCTAATTGAATAGCACATTGTGTTCTTGCTTCATCGTTCCTCGGGCTAGCCTACAGAATCAGCGTTAGCCTCGACAGAGAGTCGTTTTTCAGTGCCCTGCTCGCACCCTGCAGTAGGTTGAGGAGCCCACGGCCAGTTCAGCTGGAGACGTTCTTTAACCTGGCTGCCTGCAGACCACTTGAATCCCAGAGGCTCCAAAACAAGGATACCAAACGCGGAATTAGCACCTCAGAAGAAAACGGCGTTACATCATGTTTTGCTTAGGCTGGCACGGCAAACCACAATAGCAAGGCCAGAAAATATTGCTTAAGAATTAGGGTTGCTTATTTCTTGAACGTCATTGCTTTAATAACTTTGTTTAATAGTTCTTACCAGCTCCACAGCTATGTGACGTCTGTGGAAAGCTTGTTAGATGAGTAAAGTGTTATGGTATTTCATTTCCTAAGCTCTTAGAAAGTGCAGATTTGCTCCTTTCCCTGCCACAGTAATGGCCTGACTCGTGTTTTAGGCTTTGGGGGTGCTGCTAGCCTAGGGTTGAATTGCCAAGGGATGATTAGTTGGTGTCACTCCAGATGCTGAGTTAAGATGCTGACCTAAAAGCTCGCTGCATGGAAAAATTCCCATTTATTTCCCATTGTGTTGGTTTTCAGTCAAAAGTGAAATACTGTAAGTCAGACACAAAGTTAATCTTAAAAAACACAACTTCAGCTCTGACTTTTCCCCCTTGCTGGAATCCGTCCTTTGAGCTCGCACTCGACAGTGGATGTCAGTGTAAATATAGACCTCAGATGTAAAACCGTAAGGAGTTTTTGCACACTGAAGCCATTAAGGCAGGGGGTTTTACCCTGTGGCGACGTTACCGGATGTATTCGGTGTGGCTGGAGTGTACTGCACCAGCTCGGAAGGGGCCTCCTCCATCCTACAGAAAAGCAAAGGGAGAGGAGGAGGGACTTTGGGTACCTTAGAGAGGTGCCTAAAGGTGAACCCAGGCTTGATAGAAGAGTTTTTCACGTACGTATGAAACTCAAACCTAAAATTCCAGTTGACCAAAGGGTTTATTATATTCAGGCCCTCACATTGTAGGTACCTTCCTGGTATCGTTTGCATTGCTTATGGGTCTAAAACAGCTTGTCCAATTGCGGACAGTATTTTCACCAGCGTTGCTTGAAGTCAAGTACTGAGACTTCTAAAGAGGTGAACTGATTATTAACCTGTTTGGTTTGACGTGGACTGAAGAACAACATGGTCAAAGAAGCCTGGTCTCTTAAAAAGTCAAGCTGTCGGTCCCGTCCTAGATGACAACTTTGGACTTTCTGAATGGGTACTGACCCTGACCGAGGGACAGAGGTCTCAAATTAGGTGCTCTAAATTATGAAATCTCATCAGCTTCCAGTTCAAGTTCTATTTATTAATTCTCCTGGGTCGGTCAGTTTTCTCCTCAGGATTTTACGTCTCATGTTTGCTTGTCGTACCAGCAGTGGGAGACTGACTCTTCTGCAGTACCTCAGCGATGCTTTTGTGTTCAAAATCTGGACTTTGCACCGAGCAGAAGGAACTTGGTCCAGAGAGTGGGAAATACAAGTGTTTTGTGTGTGATACGGGGCACAGAGTTCACATAGAGTGTTTTGGCAACCTCTTGAGTGACCAGCGTACTTTTCACTGCCTCCAAACATTTCTGTCATGCCAAAGGGAGTGTTTCACGTTGCTTTTTGTTCCTTTCTTCTCAGGAAGCTTACGTGATGGCTAGTGTTGACAATCCTCATGTGTGCCGCCTGTTGGGCATCTGCCTCACCTCTACTGTTCAGCTCATCACACAGCTGATGCCTTACGGCTGCCTCCTTGACTACATCCGAGAGCACAAGGACAACATCGGCTCCCAGTACCTTCTCAACTGGTGTGTGCAGATTGCAAAGGTAAGTGGACGGGCACACCTCCGGAGCAGCTGAAACTCACACTAACCCGAAGATCTGACAGCGTGTAATGTATTTATTTACTTAACCTGTCTCTGTAAACCTTTCTCGTTCACCACGTGGTTCCTAGATACCTTATATGCCACAGTAGGTGGTTACCTTATCTTAAACAACTTACCGTTGTCAAGCTGCTGAGTAAACCTTAACTATTCTTCAAAATGTTCCTAGACAGCGTAAAGTTATCACCAAGACATTTATGTCCAAACCAAACACCCAGTAATGAAATGATAATGTGATGCCACAAAGCTGCGGTGGGGAAGGGAGCAGCATTTGGCAATGCCCACACCAAAATGCTGCTTCCGTCAGCGGATTTCTTTGGGCTGCACCGCGGGGAAAACAGTGACATTGTTGAATACGCCTTCCTGCGTGCCTCGGAGAATTCCAGGCAGAAATCTCTGAGGCCTGGGGCTCGAAACTGCTGATTAATAAATCCCAGCTCCATCCTGGCGCAGGCTGGCTGTGACCGAAAGACATCCCCCAGGGCTGCTCTGTAATTTGTATGCTTTGGGTTGGTGCCTGTAATCTAGTGGCAGTTGCCGCAGTGCCAAATAAAAGGCTCATTATCACTCCTGGCACTGTTTGCCGAAGGGAAGAGCAGCCAAGGAGACCGAGGGACAGCCTGGAGCCCTTCGCAGCAGTGCGCTGGGTTTGGAAGGTGGTTAGCCGTTCGCAAGCGCGAAGAATAGAGCAAAACCAGCAGAGAAAGAGCTGCAGCTTGCTGGAGTTTTACCGTGTGACAGGGCAGCATCCGCAGAGCCCGGCTGCTTTACCGCTGCTTACGCCGGGCATGCCGCTCTGCGAGTTAACCGCACGCTTACAGCCGTATCAGTCCCTTGAGAGCTTGGGTACGTCCCAGGCGTGCCTGGCTGTGGTTTGCTTTCAGGAAACACGCTGAGGACCTCAGAAACGTACCCACCGAAAGTATACAGAGCCCATTCTTCATCTCGGTGTGTGTACTTCTTTACAGCGCAGTCCACAGCAAATGAATTTTAATTTATGTGTCCACCGGGGCTGTGAACTGCCTTTTTCTGACACTTTGGCTCTCTTGGTGAAAATCGGTTACTGCTCAGTCCTGGTGTCAGTCCTTTTGGAGGATGAGCCAGAGGCCACATTTCCCTCCTCCTCCTCCTTGTTAATTTTTAAGGTGGCAAAATGAGTCGCCAAGTTGCTCCTTGGGGCACGGCTTGCCCGAAAGGTCGCCATTCACAGTTGTTAGCTTCCGTTTGATTTTTTTATGGCGGTTCAGCATGCGCCCATAGCAACCTCTACCCTCCCCAGCGATGCCTGACCTTCAGCGTACTCCTTTGTGCTGCTTTGTGCTGAAGTTCTCCTCAAGGCGCTTGTAAATCACGCGTACGGCTTTTTCCCACCAATGTGTCTGGTGTTACTGCTCTGATAAAGTCACGCCAAATTCTTGGACATGCTCTGACTCTTTAAAGATGTACTTTCAGAGGGGGAAAAAAATTGGAAGAAATATGTTTATGTCTGGTAACTAACCAGCAGGAGGCAAGTTCCCTAGGAAGCTTATTTTTGTTTCTGCTTTCACAGCTTTGAAATAAGTTTTCTTTGTGTCTTTGACAAACTTTATCTTTCACCGAGGTATGGAGTCCTGTCTTTCAGACAAGATGTTAGGACAGAGCACAGACGTATCCATGTGCAGAGACACCGTGAAGTTACTCTTTGAAGACATTGGTCTCGTGCTCAATGATGAGAAATGGCCTAAACCCCAGCCTGCACACCATTAAAGATCTGCTGAACTTTCTAGACGAGCAGTTCAATGTCTTTGGTGTATGGTTATGCACGTGCACAAGTCTTCTAGCCACCAGCGGCTAAAACAGCTTAGTGTGAAACGGATTCTCTGCCTTTCAGCAGCTTTGTGTCTTAATAACCCTCTGCAGCAAGACGTGTTTATCAGGAAATTTTTTGTCCTACTGGAGCTAGATTATGTGATTTATTTTTTTTTTTTAAGACAGTCTGTTTTCTGTCGGCAGCTCAAGGTTTTTTGTTTCAAGAGCTCTGCTCGCTAAAGAGCTATTTGTGTAATTAAATGTACGCTCGTAGTGGCACTGTGCCAGTTTGTTTGGGTGGTTTGTTTTGGCAACATCAGCAGCGCATGGGTGAAGTTCTGCCGAGGGACTTGGGTGGAGAATTCGATGGTGGTCCAGGTTAGCAGTGGGCTTAGGAAGGGGGTGGAGGCTGGAAGGGAATTATTCCCTCCAGTGCTCTGTCATCACATTAACATGATCATTTTGCTGTTAACTGTGTAGGTTAGAAGTGCTTTTATATTAATCCTCTTTTCTTTAAGATACAAGCGTTTAAGCTACTGCCAGCAGAAACCTCTGCGCTGGGAGTAATTGTGGTTTTTAGAAAAGATCTTGCAGGAAACTTAGAAATCATGAACTTTTTGATTCCAGCGTGAGACTGGTGTTGAGGGAAAGGGGAATAATCTCTGTGGTCAGAAACACAGCTGTTAGATTTATGCTTTAGAAGTCACACCGGCACGATTTGTTGTATTCTTCCTCGAGAGGCAGTTGTACTACAAAAGCACGTACGCTATGGTGAACCCAGTCTAATCACGGGAGGCAGTGAAGCTGGAAGAACTTGCCTTTTCAAAGAGGACTTGAAAATAGATGCAACTCTGAGCTCAGCCATCAAATGAATTTTTTTTCCCCTTTTTTCAGCTTTGCAATGGGGTGCCTCGTTGTTAGCAGGGAGAAGGCAGAATATGCTGTACTAAGACGCGGTGTCAGCAACTTGGAATGATTCATGTCTAAATACTCTCCGTAGGGTTGGCCTGTGTGCGTACGGAAAGTGATAGTTAAACTCTGTACTGTGCTCTCCTGAAGTCAATGGGGTTGCAGAAGCGCAGCTGAAAGAAGAGTTTGTCCCCTTCTTTGAACGTTCTATGCTGATTTTGTGTTTCTTGAACTAAATCTCAAAGGAACTGCATCCCCTGCGACATATACTTGCTACTGTCTCTTTTTTTCCTTGATCACTCCACCAATGCATGGCCCACAAAAAGGTTCCTGGAGAGTAATAGTTACTTCTCACGTAGCTGTGCAAGCGCTTGCAATAGCATCCTGTAAATTGAAACAGCCCACCTTTTTCTGAAGGTGGGATAGGTTCCCACGCCTTTATGGTGGTGCGCGTAGAGTTACCACAGAGCAGCTGAAGTTCGGTAGCTCCTTTGCGTGTCCAAGCCCAGAGCGCGTCCTGCCTACCAACGAGCGGTCTGTCGTATTGCAGGGAATGAACTATTTGGAGGAACGTCGCCTGGTGCACCGTGACCTCGCTGCCAGGAATGTCCTCGTTAAGACTCCTCAGCACGTGAAAATCACGGACTTTGGGCTGGCAAAGCTGCTCGGCGCTGACGAGAAGGAGTATCACGCCGAGGGAGGCAAGGTAAAGCGCGTCAGAGAATGAACCGCTGTGCGTTCCTCAGTGCTTGTGCTTGCGCATGAGCCTTAAACGCAGGGCAGAAAAAGAGAGTGAGTTTTTCCAAGTGCTCAGCTGCTGTCTCAGTGTGCTGCCTTTGAAGCCTGTGGGAGTCCTCTGAAATCCGCCGGAGCAGCATCAGGCCGGTGGGACTGCAGTGGGAGCGGAGGTAGCAGCGCAGTGAATGCTTTTGAAATTCCCACCCAGAACGTCTGGGAAAAAGCAAGATCATTAAAAAAACATTGAGGGGGGGGAAAAAAAAAAAAAGCACAGCTGAATTCATCAGTGTAGCCAACACCAATAACACTGTGCACTTAATGAAGAGAGAAGAGAAAGGGAATGCTGTATATTTATAGCAGAAGAAAGACCTGTCAGACTTGGTTCAACATGCCTTCGTGTTGTACTGCGTGCTGATGGAGGGAGTGTGTCCTGCTGGGAAATTAAAGAGAAGCTGCTTGCAAATATTGCGGCGACCATAAACGGAAACCACATGAGTGCAAATCAGTCTTTGTCATACAGTCTGAGATTGCATTAGTGTCCTCTTACAACAGAAGGTTAAAAAAATAGTCATTTGACTATTAAAAATATTGTAGAACTGTTTTGTAAGAGGTATTTCTAACATGTCTCATATTTCACAAGTTCCCAGGTTCAACATAATAAATGAAAATAATAATAAGGGACTCAAAACTTGCCTGCTCTACCACTCAGATGGTTGTTTGTTGACTGTTTTGTTTTCCCTTCTGCAACCAAACTAGTGCTTTAAACACCACCTGGTGGTAAATATCGCTGATAAAATTTGGGTCAGCCTCTCAAGGCTTGTTTGTGAATTTTCCTAGGTTCCCATTAAATGGATGGCCTTGGAGTCAATTTTACACCGGATTTACACTCATCAAAGCGATGTCTGGAGTTATGGTGAGTCTAAAACCAGTTATAATTATTGCAAATGGGTTGGAAAATTGCAGGATTCACTAGTGACTCTACACAGACCTCTTCCTGTTACGAGAAGACTGAGAAATTAAACAGACAATGGGCCCAAATCACCTATTCAATAAATTGAAATTCCCACGAAATTGCATGGTAGTGAGGTATAAGATGTTTTGCGGAATATGCTTGCAGATGATGAGCCCTTCCCTGAAAGGGGCTGCTGGTAGGAAACTCTGTTCTTGTTGCTGAAGTTGTGCTGATGCTTTTCTTCAGCAACTTCCCGTGAAATAGAGCTGGGCTGACAATAAAGCCACATAACTAGAGGGAGGACTTAAACCCATCAACCACTCTGTCGATCAGCGCAGCTCTGCTGCGGCTTAAAACGTTTGTGCTGCCATGGTATTGAGAGCGTTAAAGGAGAAGCGAGGTGACGACATCCTTAGAGAATTCATTTTATATTTGGTGCAGTTCATAAGCCAGCTTGAAATACAGAGGAGTGGAAAGGAAACTTTCCAAAGCAACTTATTCCAAGTTTTCCACTCCATGGGCTCTTATCTTTCTGAAAAAATACTTAATGCGCATGGACTGATTCTGCGTCCTTTTAGAAAAAGTGGAGCCTCTGGTCCTCTCGATCCATTTATGTATCTTGGCATCCAAAATCATGTTTTGTATCCTAAGCTACCAGACAATCACAACAGCCACACGCACGAGTATGTGGGACGTCAGCAAACGACACTGAGGCAGCTGGTTTACACATCTTTCAAAAACTGTTCTTGTTCGTCTCCAAAGAGATTGTTTTGAAAGAAAAATACAACTTCCATTTTTAAGACCACTCGCGGGGTTGGAGTCAGGAGGCTGTAACCTGCATTTCCTTCCTGTGGGGCTGGGAAGTTTTTGGAAGTTTTTTGAGATATTAGCTGAGATGAAAGAAAAACAAAGGCAAAATGCTCCCAAAGACCCAAAAAGGAAATTAGGGTGATTTCAACCTGTTTTATTAATTTGCCTCTCTTGAAAATCTTGGCAGAGATGGTTTTCCTCGATGGGGCTCTCGCAGTGCCTCTAGAAAAGCCCTCTCCGCTCACCCCCTCCCTGCCCCCCGGCCAAGCACCCCAGCTCCCGGCAAAGCCCCTCTGACGGTCTTTTGTTCCCACCCTGCAGGTGTGACAGTCTGGGAGCTGATGACGTTTGGGTCCAAGCCGTACGACGGGATCCCTGCCAGTGAGATCTCCTCGGTCTTGGAGAAGGGCGAGCGTTTGCCCCAACCCCCCATCTGTACCATCGACGTCTACATGATCATGGTCAAATGTGAGTTCGCCTTTGGGGTTGTGGGTGCTCACCTCAGCTGAATTAACTAGCACGGTTGCCTTCGTTATGTCGCGTCTGTAGATGCTGTGTTCTTGGTGATCAGACAGAAACAGGGTTATGTGGAAAGCGTGGTGACAGCAGCCTGTCTTCCTGCACCTTGAGCATGGAATATGGTTTCATTAGTCATTAATTCAGCCAGCTCATGTTTTTTTCACCGTCCACACCACTGACTGATATTGTCCATTATTTTAAACTGATATTGTCAGGCAGTATAAATTAGCATAACCCTACCCACTCGACCACATACTCTGGTTTTGTACGTCTAGAAAATAAAATTAACCCTGCCTTCTCCTCAGGGCTCCCCTTTAGTTCAGTAATACGCCTCCCCCCGCAGTCACACGCATGGACTACGCGCTCCTTTCACTAAAGGAGTGCTGGGAGCGCAGGCACCGCCGTAACGGCAGAGGCACACGAGGTACATTTCGTCCTCATTTTTGGATGACCCCTTTGGGGCACACAGCTGCTGCAGTAAGCTAGCAGAAGAGCTGAGGGTCTCCGAAGCACTTTCCGGCCATTTTTGTGGCACATCAAAGGGCTTCCGTACCCCAAACCCCTATTCCATGTGTATCAGCTGCTAAAATGTCAGATTATTACCTGGCTTCTCGCACATCTGTAGGCTGTGACTGCCCTTCCCTGCTTGCTACCCTGAGGATGCTGATAAGCAGCCCACTAGGTGGCATTTAAGACCTTCTCACTGGAGTGACACGTACCTGTTCCCGAAATAGGAGCCACGCTACCGTGACCACCCCGTAGCGCAGCACTTCTGGGGAACCCCGCAGTGCCCACATGTTGCTTTGCTGGGACAGGCACCACAAAGGGTGAGCCTCGTCCTCAGCAGGGCAAGCAGGAAGCAGATGTGTGCAGATCCAGATGTGTGCACCTAGCCTGGCAGGTGCCCAGACCCAAAACCAGTGTCCTAGAAACCCATCCTCGGAGGTGCTGAGCCCTACTGACGCCTCAGCCCATTGCTTTCCTGAGGGCCAGTCCAGCTGCAGAAAGGAGGCATTTTTCCAGGACGTTCCTACTCAGGTACCTGTTGCTTTTAGAACACAACCCGTGGGGTGTCCCCATCCCCTTTCACAGCGTTACACTGAATTTAAACGCAGGAGCGTGAGGATCTGGGGTGAGAGCCTTCCTTCCGTCCCAGGACTCAGTCGCACCGCTGTCACTCCGCCGATCACCCCACGTTTGCACGCCCTTGTTGAAGCTGTGACATTTTGTCTAAAGGAATTCAGGATTCCCAGTCGTCTCTTCTACAAGCAGAGAGTATAAACTGAAATGTGCAAAGTTATTGGACAATGGGTTTTATTTTTTTTATTATTTAAGAAGCAGTGTTTAAACATATGCAACTCGGAGCTAAATTCAGAACTAGTAGATGCTACTTCTGCAATAGCGGCAAACTCCCCAATGCTCCACTTTGTCCAGGAACGAGAAAGATTTCTTCTTGAATTAGCAGGGGATCATATTTCTGGCGTGGTAAAAAGTCACTGGCAATGGTGAGATTTTGTCTAATGCAGATTTCAGATGGCATATTATCACTTCATTTCTCCATTACTGTGGCTAGGCTGTTTCTTGTTAGCTCCTCCAGACACACTAAGCGTGACCTTTATTATTTTTAATATTAAACACAAGAGTCTCTACATGAGCTCATCTGTTAGTTGGTAACAGAAAGTGTGGGTTTCCTAAGTAATAGCACATGTAAAACCACCAGTATCTACATTCAAAATCTCTTCTAGCATTGATCCACTAAGCTGCAGGACTTGTTTTTGTTCAAGTTCACGTACTAATTAAGTACAGCTTAGCTATGGTTAATCATTCAAAATGTCCCCAGTGAGGATGTTTGGAATTTTAGAAGACATCTGGTACAGAGGGCAGCTCCTGTTTTAGGCTGTCCAGGATTTCATGAAGGAGTGCAGCGACTAGACGGGCAGATCCCTGCACCTCTGCAGGCACCTGCTGAAGTTAATTTGCTTCCCCTCCTTAAACACCTTTCTCAGAGCAGCCAAATTTGGACCGATCCAGGCTGGCCACCCGTTTGCTATCCTCAGGACTCATGCTTTAGGCGGGACCTGCCTGCCCAAGTGGAGATAGACCAGCGGGAGAAGAGACAGGCTCAGCCTGGAGCTTTTCCGACTGGCATTATATTACCCGCCTTCACTCTTCCCAAACGGCCAAGATGTGCGTTTTAAATGCTGAAACTCACACCAGTGACTGGTGAATGAACTTTTTATGGTGGTCCCTGACAGGTAAATCCTTAACAGCATGTATGAGCCGGTTCTTTTCACTCTTACATTTTATTTTAAGCTCTGTGTTTGATCACCAGAACAACTTTATCTGTGGCTTTCCCTGTCGTTTCTGCAGGCTGGATGATCGATGCAGACAGCCGTCCCAAGTTTCGTGAACTGATAGCGGAGTTCTCAAAAATGGCCCGTGACCCCCCACGCTATCTTGTTATACAGGTACTGAACCCAGTGGTAGGAAGACGTCTGATGGGCATTTAATATGAGACCCAAAATGATGAGTAATGCATATGAAAACATATAATATGGATAATTTAAGGCCAGATTTGTCATTGCTTTCCAGGTCTTAACACATTCAGCTACGACCACAAACAGAATTTCAAGAGCAGTCTCTATTTCCTTAGTACTGGTCCCAGTCTAGGACCAGTAACAGCCCATACTGCAGTCCCGAGAGAAGAACAGTCTGATCCTCTTAAAAATGCAGCTCTTTTACTGCAGCATGGACAGAGATTGCAGGCTCAAGTTCCCTAAACTCTGGGTACATTTGATTAAACTCACAGATCAAAATTTTGTATCTTGAGCCTCTTGCTAAACGACTTTGTCTCTCAGAGAATGGGGTAATGAGGGCTTGAAGGGAGTCTGCGCGTCCTCTCTCACGCCAGCTTGTCTCACAGGGAGATGATAGGATGCACTTGCCCAGCCCCACGGACTCCAAGTTTTATCGCACCCTGATGGAGGAGGAGGACATGGAAGATATAGTGGACGCGGATGAGTATCTTGTGCCACACCAGGGCTTTTTCAACAGCCCTTCAACATCCCGCACTCCCCTCCTGAGTTCACTGGTAAGAACCTATTCCTCTGTGGAAACATAACAAGCAATTTTAAGAGTGAACTGCTTCTCATAATGTCTGTATTTTCTTTCTCTCTCTTTTTAAGAGTGCTACTAGCAACAGCTCTGCTACAACCTGCATCGACAGGAACGGGGTAAGTGGGATGACCTTTAAAAGTGGAGCAGCTTCTCCTAGGTGGATCAACTTCTACAAAACAGTCCCTTTAATATTGATTTTCTCTGCTTCCAACCTAGCAGGGACACCCTGTGAGGGAAGACAGCTTTGTCCAGAGGTATAGCTCAGACCCAACAGGTGCCTTCTTGGAGGACAGCATAGATGACGGCTTCCTGCCAGCCCCAGGTGGGTACCTCTCCCATGTTTCCGTCCCACAGCCACTCATTCACAAGCTGTTTTGTTGCAAATATAATTGTCATGCTTCCTTTTCTGTAGAAAGGAATCGATCCAAATGCTTCCTACCTGTTTTTGCTCGGTAAATGGGAGCGGAGTTGTGTGCACATAGCCTTTTCCTAGGCTTTATCTGGCTGCTTCTCATTTCAGTTCCTTCACCAGCCAGGGTCCTCACGTTTGCCGTGTATGCCATCTGGCTAGGGAGTTTGTATGTGTCGTCGTGTGTTTAAAGCTTTCTACTTGGGAAAATATCCTCTAAAGAACAGCTTTCACCCCATAAACCATTTCAGCAGTATAAACAGCTTTCAGGTGTTGATATACAGAAGGCAGCTCACGTGAGGTTTCGCATGGACTTAGAGCTTCGGCGGTCAGAGAGCCAAGCCAGTGAGCACTGAGAGAGGTGCTGCTGGGTTATGCAGTTACGATGCTTTGTGCCCTTAACAAGTCCCAACCAACCCTTCCAAGAATACGCCACAGCTAAAAAGGGTGAAAGACACTGCAAGGGCTGGCAGTGAAGTGAAACGTGGAGCCTCTGGTACTGCCAGTCCTGTATTTTCTAGGCATTTTTCTCATCTCTAAACATTTTTCCGGCAGCTAAGCTCCCAGCCCTCAATTTCAGAACAGTATCTGAGACATAGCCACCCACACATCACTGAAACCAGCAGTCTCACTGTCTCATGGTCTACGCCATCCTTCTGCTGCTTTGCGAACTGAATTCCTGAAGGTCCGTTTGGTGCCACGGCAGGTCCCTGCCGTTGGCTCTGTTCTGCTCCAGGAAGTTCAGTGAGATGCTGTGCACAAAGAGCAAGTGGCAGCTGGCTTGAAACTACACCTCAAGTGCTGCAAATGGCTGCATTAGTTCTGTGTCTTCATTTTCATTCCTTCTCATTTTTATTTTCTTTTTATTCCAGAGTATGTAAACCAGTTGGCGCCCAAGAAAGCATCGGCCTCGGCAGTCCAGAATCCAATCTACAACAACTTCTCTCTCACGGCAAACTCAAAGGTCCCCACGGACTCCAGTTACCAGAATTCACACAGCACAGCTGTGGACAACCCCGAGTATCTCAACACCAACCAGTCGCCGCTGGCCAAGACGGTCTTCGAGAGCTCCCCTTACTGGATCCAGGCGGGCAACCACCAAATAAATCTGGACAATCCTGACTACCAGCAGGACTTCTTACCGAAGGAAACCAAACCTAACGGTCTCTTGAAAGTTCCTGCGGCAGAAAACCCAGAGTACTTGAGGGTAGCAGCACCAAAAAGTGAATACATTGAAGCCTCGGCATGACCATAGAGAATTTCCTCTTGCAGCGAGTCAAGCCAGACGCTCGGTGAACTCCCTTGGCTGCTGCAAGAACGGACTCTTGCGTAGAGCCAACAGCAACTGCAATGCATGAATAAGCACCCCTTTTCTGTTCAGCATGGGAGCTGAAACTGCAAAGCCTGTCTGATGGTAGTCTGGGTGTTTTCTTGCCCGTTTCCACGTAATAACTGAGGCCCATAGCCTGCACTCAGATGCATGTTGGGATGGAGCAGGACCTTCCTGGACAGAAGAAACACAGATGCATTCCTTCAATTTTCAAACGGTAGCACGGTAAGAAGCCACTCTGGGATGAACTTGAGAGCTGTACACATTGTACAGTCAAATTCCTTTCTACAGTCTGTATTTTTATAAATGTTTTCTACCAGAATTTTTGGATCTTTTACGAGATCAGTTGCTTGTACTGCTGGTCTGCTACGTGGTGCTCAGATCACCAGCAGGGGGGAAAAAAAAATTGTTACTCAATAGTTTCCCAAAATTCCTGGAACAGAAACAGTTAAGAAACTAGTTATTCCAAGCCAGCGGATTTTTACCGATTGGCTCCACAGACCGCCTCTTGGCACAAAGAGACGTGCATCTGGGGGACGTATGGGAGATTGTGCCCAGGGCAGTATGGAGTGGATCGCTCCGGGGAAAACTAGCACAAGGAGCAAAACTGGCAGGACGCATCACCTACTGACCACTACTGCTGAAAACTGACAGGAGGAACTCACCTCGGAGTCACCGGGACACGGTTATAAAGTGCTCGCTGGTCTGTTTTCTGACGGTCAGACACAAGACGTTTTTTCTGATCCCTTATGCAGCTGTCAAATTGTCAAAACGCCTTTCTTCTTCCACAAAACTGTTAAAGATGTTGCCGTAACTGAAAAATGAAGTGTCAAATAATGTTTAACAGACTTTAATTAAACGTCACAGAAATGCAAATGGTGCCAAATGGGAGCATTCACAACACAGACTGGAAAAACTATATTAGATTAAACTTGACTAGGGCAAGAAACACAGGTAGCTCTAGCCAAGCAGTTTTATTTCCCTTCTTAAAGGAGCTCAGAGCAGCAATAATTTTCCCTTGTACATTTGGCAAAGACAAGGGGTATATCAGTGTTACGCTTTACTCACTTCAAGGCGGAATACTGCCAAGTGCTGCACCACGCTGGGGCAGAGCCTGGGGCTGGCTGCCTGACCCTATGGGGTTACATATCCTGGCAATGCAGGGGGAGCACTGAGAATGAATTGAGGAAAGGCAGAATGATGTGGCGTGATGGAAAATATATCCCTCTTCTGAAACACAGGGCTGCCTATTGCTTCTTTAAAATAGCCAGCATCATCTTCTGTTAGCAGCGTGGAATAGGCAGGCAAGGCAAGGCTAAGATTTGAGCCTGATGGTGTAAATCAATCACAACAGCAAAAGCAGCTGCTCTTTCCAGGGACCCATGATGCAGGACTTCAGATTCTTCCGTCAGTAACATTTCTTAGGAATGTAGGAGGAGTCAAGTGCCTGAAGTGTGAATTCAGTGAGTAATTTAGACGCATCCCACCAGCTTGGCAGAGCTATTTTAGTCAAACCACTAGATGGGAAAGCAGATGCACGTTGGTGGTTTGGGTACAAAGGCCCCTAACCTAGCTGACCACTGGCAGCTTGCCTGAGGGTACCGTAAGCAACTGGAGTTGCAGAGGATATGTAATCTCTTTTAAGCAGCAAGACGTAGTCAAATACGTGCCGCCGCTGTGTTTTGAATATATCGGTATGTGTTTCAGTTCAAGTAGCGCATCTGGAGTCCAGCAGCAAATCCTCAGAACACTGTTTTTACAGATCTATCGAGGAAAGAAGAATGGTCTTGTGAAATGACCCCTTTTATAAGGAGCATGGGGTAAAAAGCATCAGTAGCTTGCGTGCGTGCAGTAGCTCATCAGCCATGCTGCAGTCTAGGATAAAGCAATATATTGGGTCGAAATCCAGTGATCGTCCTGTTTGGGACACGTGTGTCACCGTGACCGAGCCCCAGGCACAGTGGCATAGAGGATGCAATCTCTGACTTCAATTATTGCTTATAAAGCTAACCAAAATTCAGTTCCCACGTCCAATTAGTGGCAGATTTCTCCTTGCATTCCTGAGAGCAGATTTGTTGTGTTGCTCTCACAAGCGTGCAACATGTACGCACAGGCAGCGCTGCTTTTCTCCACCCACCACCCTGGGAGGGTAATGTGCATAAACCCAAAAAAAGATCTGAACAGAAATCACAGATAATTTTCAATTTGCTAAATCTGTTATGTCTCCAGGCAGAACACTGGAGAATCACGTAGTGCACGTTCTCCCACAGAACCTTCCCGACGCTATCGCACAAAGGCATTTAGTGATGGGTTTTTTTGGTTTAATCTGTTAGCTAAAACAAGAAAGCCACTAAGAAGTAGCAATATGTGTCACCAGCATTATGTAGCCTCAAAATTATTTAATAGAGCTTGGTGTGGTTGCCCTTTTAAAACGATTTAGGAGGGATTCAGTAGCGACTCGTTGCTAGAAGCAAGGAGATTCATCTAAAGATGAAGCAGTGTAAGTTTGAAAGAGCATCACTTTTTGAACATTCTGGTTTTGATAAGAAAAGCAGGAAGATGCAGGACCACCAGCTCTCGATGCAACGCACAGATTCCAGATTGGTGGCAGCAGCTATATTACAAAGTCGTTCTGGTAAATAAGTATCCTGTAAGCCAGGATTTGTAGTTTGGCAGCTCAGTAATGATTCAAAAACCAACAACAAAAAAAAATAAAAACCGGGCAGCGTGCTGTGCAGTGCACGGCGGCGCAGAGCGGATGGGACCGTGCCGCTGTCAGTGCAGGCAAGGGTGCTGCTCGTAGGGTAACAGACATTAGCAACGTACCGAATGATTTCCACTGAGATGGGAAAAAAAAAAAAAAATCAATAAGCAGCTGAAATGGTCTGATTTTCCCCCTGCAGCTCACTGCCCGTTTAACAGCCAGGAGCCCCTTGCACTTCACAGCCGCTCGAAAAGGTGGACACGGTTAGGCAGCGTAAATCAGCATCCCGAAACAACGTGACGGTTCTACCGCCGTCTCTGGGGAGGCGTGGGTAGAAAATGCTGGTTTTTAAAACACAGCTAAACAGGGAAATGTCGCGGGCCACAGCCGCTTGTAAAGGCTAACAGAGTCTTGCCAATCGAGAAAATGAAACTGTCCCTTTTTACTGTGTTCCTCGCGGCCGGCAAAATCAAAGCACTCATGAGTTAGTGCTTAGCCTTTCGTAATCACAAAGCGGCAGTTACTGTGGAACGGCTTTTGCAGTAATAACTTAAGACCTAATAACTGCTCAGGATATGAAAATGTCAGGTAAGAGTCTTCATCTCGCTTCGATGTTTCGCAGTGATCCGCGTACGGTGTCGGTGCACTTCCTGTGGGCTTTGCGTTGGTTTCTTCTGCTGCAACAGGGCGTTGGCTTGGGAGCTTTCCTTCTGGTTGCAGTTGGTCTTGTCAGGTAAATCCACCCACGAGGCCGGGGGCTCTCTTTTGTTTCCAGCTGGCAGACAACAAGGCAGTGAATTTTCTCGAGAGAGAGCAGCTGGAACTAGGTGGTGGTTTCTGAACGGCCGCAGGGTAATGCCCTGTCGCACCAGCGTCACCATCAGATAGCCACGTGGAACCCTGGCATTAGAAAACACGCTCCGGTGGATTATTTGAAAGGAAGGGACTTGTGTAGGGGGGTAACGCCTGGGAGGGGGTGCAGCCAGCCAACCCAGACCCAAGACAGCCACTGAATTTGCCCAGGGACATCACTGAGGCCATTGACTGGTCCTGCAGGTATGGGTGGGAATAGACACGTGTCTCTTGTCACTGCTACCAGCTTGAAGCAAAGCTTGCAGAGATGGCTTCTACGAAACCCAACGTACGCAGCATTCGGGCTATGGGGTGAATCTCTCCTCTTCCCTAAGGGACACAGTTAGGGCTACAACCATGTCACGGGAGCCCAAACAGCTTGACGAGGTCCCACCACAAGGTGCCTGGGATGTCCTCGGTCTGTCTGGGGGTGCTCCAGGGTGCCAAGGAGAAACTTTGCATTTCCAGGCAAGCGCTCATTTTTCAGATTCAGGGTGCAACATCTTCTGTTAGTACAACCGCTGCCTCTCCGAACGAGCAGCTGTGGTACTCTGGCTTTTGTTCCCTCCGCGTTTCCCTGTGAGAAAACACCTGAATCAGGACCAAGTGTGAAAATGTACCTGTGTTCCCCTTCCTGATGGAAACCGTATACTCATGATATGTCAAACTCCGTGTATAACACTAAGCAAGAATGCTTTGTAATGTTTTATCACCACTGGTTCAAATTTTTATACTGGGATCTCATTTTCTAGCCTTTTTTTTTTTTTTTTTTGGTAAGTGTTATCTCTTTGTTCTGACACACAACTTTTAAGAAGCCTTTTTAAAATAATTTTTAAAAAATAGAAAAAAATTTATACGGAAGAAAAATACGACACCTTCAAGTAGCTTGTCAAATGGGCTGCATTAGGACCAAAGATGTTACGTCTTGTTTTCTTGCTTTAAAAGAATAGGGTATTGATCACCACTTCCACAGCCTCTCACTACAGGGAAAAGCTACAGATCTCCGCTTTTTGTTGGGGCTGGGCCAGACCTCCACCGCACCAAGAGGGCTTGACAAGAGGGTGAGGCCTGTCCATAGAAAACCAAACCAAGTATCAGGACCAGGTATCACCTCAGGGCCAGACCCACAACCTCGGCTCTGTTTCGACTCAGTACCTACTCAACGCCATAGCTAAACAGGGACACAGTCAAGGAAAAAAGAAACAAATACATGATGTTTTGCCTCGGTGTCAGGAAAAAAGACAATGATGGGAAGATGAGGCATGATGAGAGAACTGCTTTTTATGTGAGGAAGTGTGTAGGCAGGCAGTGAGACTCTAAACCAGTAACACTTGTGGTTACGTATTACTTTAATTATGCGGGGGAGTTGAAATCACAGTGCTTCACTTGCTGCCGCGCATCCTGCCTCTGTTCAACGTGGTGTGTTTTGGCACATCACCTGTATTACCACGGCCACGTGGACTGGGAGCTGAGGGTTGGTCAGAGGCGCTGCATGCAACCTCTCCTCTTATACAGGGAGAGAAGAGTGCAGTGATAGTAGCCCATACTACAGTTAGCGGTCAAGCAAACCCTCTGTAGCATCCGAAAAAGGGTTTCTCAAGGAAAAACTGGTAACTGGAGACCTAGCTGGCAGAAGAGATGCCACGTGTTGCACCACCGAAGTCAGCAGACAAAACGCCTCCAGCCAGCATTCAAAGCTGCGGCTCCGCCAGCTCTGCTCTCGTCCTGTTACGTGGTGCAGATGGGGCTGTTGGTCGCACAACATCGTGGGCCTTGTGGTCTCTGTACCTCTCGCCTTGAAGTAGTGGGGTTTTCTACGTCATCTCTGATTTTCACCTTACTAAACGCCTCTAACAGCTGGACTGGTTGAAGGTGGTGTTCCTGTGTAGCTGACAACGGTACGTGGTTTCCAGTTGCGCTGGAATTGATCTAGACCCCCTTCTCGTTACCTCTCACGAGCTGGCTGGAGAGTGTGCATTTGCAGCCACCACCAATGGTATCCTCATACTTTATGGAAGGGAAGGTAGTTGTCTGCAGTGGTAGGAGGCTTGGCTCACGTACCTAGCTTGCTTCTTCAATGCTCCATTCTTAATATCGTTCCCCTTGAAATTAATGGGATGTTTTAACTTGATTACACTGAGACTACAAAATGCGGCAAATGTTGAGTGATTTTTGAAAATCCCTCGCAATAATCAGAGATCCTATGGATCCACTGCCCGGTTCAGGCTGCTTTGTACTGATGCAATCAACCGAGTATGAGGTACAATGTCTTGGTTTTAATCAACTGTCAAGCAATATATATCCATAGATGCAGACGGTACCCTCACAGCATTGTAAAGTTACTCAACTATGAAGCACTATTTGTACAATAAGAAACTCTTGACTTTTTTATGGTTTAATGGTTTATACTGTTGATCAAAATTGTTTGTATATTGAGCGATAAAAATGAGGTGTATATTATTCTTTTTAATTGTTTTTAATTTTTGGAGAACTTTTATTGTAATATACTGTGTATTCGGGGGGAAGAAAAATCAGTGACTAGCTTGTAGGGTTTGTAGCCAGAGAAGAACTCGCGTTAAGGGTTCTTTATTGATGGAGTTAGATTTTTTTTTTTTTTTCTTTCTGGTAAAAGTCGTCACCTTGGGGATTTATCCAGAGCTTAGTGAAGCTAATAACAGCACCCTTTCCTCTCTCCAAGACTCTTTGGCTCTCTGCATGCACAATGCTGGAGTTTCATAATGTGAGCAATAATACAGCTAACACGACCGTTGGAAGTGCAATATGAAAGCCCGGGTGCTGCTTATCAGGGCGCTAATAAAAGCTGCTCTTTCGAATTGCATGACAGGTTATCACTTCACTTTTGTGGTAATAGCAGAAGCAGAGCCAAAACAAGCCCTCAGGAGCGTAGCCGTGCGGCGTAGGAAGCCATACCGCTGGCCATTTCCAAATTGCACAGCTCTGAGCTCTTCAACAGCAACACAGGACTCCCCCGTAAGGAAAGGCAAAGTGAAATCTTGACCAGAGTCACACTGGTGACTGGAACTGTTGTACTGCGCTAGGGAGAAGGAGGAGCTCTGTTAGCAAAGCCAGCCAGCTGAAGCCTCGGCATCCCGTGAGCATTGGTGTTTCATTACCCACCTGGTGGGACGTGTAGCAGACAAAGATTAGAGGAATTACAGGGTCCTCAACACAAGAACAAAATGCACTGGGTTGAGCAGACAGTAAAGAGAGGAGCTGGAACAGTACACATTCAGCCTGGATAAGTCCCCAGTAGCACAATTAGTAAATTAAATCATTTTTGTGTTTATAGATGAACTTTGTACTCAGAAAAAAAAAAAAAAACCAAACCAAACTACAGCACCTTTCTCATTTTCATCCTTCCATCCAGTCCCTTCCAATACATAGGCTGCATGTTTTACCACCTCAACCTATTTTATGCAGAAATGACGTAGTCTTAATCTTCATATTACTGGTTCTCAGAAATGTCTAATGCGTATTAATGCATGATATTTTTATTTTAATAAAAGTAATTAAATAAATCCTTGCTCTTTTGGCATATGATTCCCCACACACACCTCACCCCTTTTAGTGATCAGCTGGCTTGGGAAGTTTCTATGTAACTTATACTGATATTATGAAGAATAATAATTAGTAGTATTATCGAGGATACTGAAATACATGCTGTATGTCCATACACCTCCTCTGTGAGGATCAGAAAACAACTTACCGATTTATGAGACAGGAAACTGCTGTGCTCCGTATTTCACGGATAGGATAACAGAGGCAGAACCATACCTCGGTACTTATCCCAGAGAGGTGAGGACCCTGATGGGGCTGAACCCTACTGTCAAAGCACCGCAAGAGAGGAGCTATAATGGTGTACGTATAGAAAAGCACAGGCGTTTGGGAAGGACGAGCATTCAGAAATCGCAGAGCTCAGTGTGGCCAACTTCAAATAAAAAGTGACAAAGTGTGCAAGGGGAGAAGACAGCCAAAGAAACATAGCTGCATTTTAACCCCCTGCCTGCCTGCACAGGATAGCGTAGGTTAAGGTAAGATAAAGAAAATCGCTGTTTGAAGATAAGAGAGGAATACAACTGTCTTCCACATGCTCCGTCGTTACTGATGGCAGCACTGAGCGAGCATCACCCTTTGGTGCTCCTGAGCTCCACCCAGGAAAGCAACAGCCTCTAGGGAACTAAATCTAAATACACGGTAATTACATCAAATCAGGTAAGAAATTTCCAAGGCGCCCAATAAAAGAGCCAACATACTCTTAAGGAGATCCACAGCCATAGCTGGACCACCTACCGTGGCCCCTGGGACAAACCTACGTGCCTAGTGCTGCACTGAACATGGAAGGGCTTCACCACCGCGCTCTGGGGCCGTCACGTTTCAGCAGGAGCTGGTCACCGATGGCCTTGCTCCTTCCAGTCCTAAGGCTGCTGACTGGGGCAACAATTCTGCAGCAGCATTTTGACAAGGGGTGTTTGTACCCAACATGAGTCCGGCAAGAAAGAGGCACCTTGCAATTGCCAAAGGCGGGTGCTGGGAACTGCAGAGAAGATGATTCCGTCTTCTCAAAGTTGCGTCACGTTTGCTGGCAGAGGGAGGCTCAGCTCCTGTGTCAGCGCTCGCCTGAGTGAGATCCACAGCAGTGCCCCAGGAGGGGGGTCACTGGCCCGGCAGCTCCCTAGGGACGCATCCTGCTCAGGGTGCTCAGCGGCGTGGCTGGTCTTGCTCCCCACGTCCCTGCCCATGGGATGAGGTGGCCGGCTTGGAGCCCACCTGTGGGCGTGTATAAATGGGGCAGTAAAGTCCCCGTCCCACAACGCGGATAACTGTTGCTGCTCAGCTGAGAGAGGAGCTGGGGTTACAGAGCAGGTGGTCCTTTAACTGGTTTGTTGGGAATGGAAATCTCTCTAATAAGCACCATCTGTGTGAAGTTTAAAATCAGAGCTCCTGTCGCAGAAAGTCTTTTACTTTAAAACCTGTTTTCTTTCTGAAGAAAGCAGAAGGAATGTTATTTAAGGCACATGTTAACCCCAGAGCCCGCCGCCTTCAGCGAGTTACAGCCCCGTGAAACTGAACTCGCTCAGAAATAGCGCAGTAAGTGTTTGTCGATTTTATCTGCTGCCATATAGGCTGGTCGGCACTTTCTTTTCTCTCTTTTTCTGTGGGGCGCACAGACTTGGGGATTGCGTTAGACTTCACTGGACACTGTCGCTCTCAGATAGGAGCGATGATGATACGAGAGATGGTTATTCTTGTCTCGCAGACAGCTTTTATTGAGCAGTATTTGTGCTGGCACTCACTTAACAAGCCAAAGTACAGCTCATAAGGGTCACAGCTGGCTGTAGAGGTTTCCATCTAGCCCTTGGAGCTCGTTAAATCATCAAAAGCAAAGGACCTGCCTGTGAGCTTAATGCTCGTGGGTAAGGAATACAGCAACGCATGACCTCCACCACTGCCCATGGGGACCAAGCCACGCTGGGTCCAACCACGCTGGGTCAGGCATAGATGTGACCGGGATGCAGCTCCGACACAGCACGGTGGTGAGGGCCTCCGGGCACAGCGCTCTCCCCGGTGGCCAGACCTGCCATGGGGCAACCGTAGAAACCACGTACAGCTATTTAAGATTTCTGAAAGGAAACCAAGCTTGCAAAGTGTGCATAATTTCTAGTGCCCAGACCCGGGTCTCGGTGCTTACGGCCCAGCCAACAAGACTACTGCAGTTACCCTTGCTTCTGAGAGCAGCAGAAGGAAAGCTCGTAGTGCCCTCTCTTGGAAGAGAAAAAAAAAATCAGCCCCCAACACTGCTTTAAAATAGATCTCCCAGCAAACAGAGGAGAAAAAACAAGCTTGCACAGGCGATTTATTTTCCAGTCCTTTTGGAGTACAGGTTCATGGTCCCTTTAACTCGACCTAAGTACGGGCTGCTGCTGGAAAGGGCTGCTGCGGTGATCCGATGGAAAATTAATCCTTCTCTTTGGCAGTTTAGTCTCAGCAGACTCGCAATGCAATTGCCCGCACAACAGCGCTGACATCTGACGTGGCAACGTACATTCGAAGGACACAACTGTACCCCTTGGTGACAAGTGTACGAGTGACAGGATCGTGACAAGGGTGACGTCCTCCTGCCCTCGGAAGCTTTGTGAGCGTTACTGAACTCTGTTCCCCAACGCTCGGGTTGTTATCGGGTTTCTTCATGTCTTGCAAGAAAAACAACGTTGCGCAGATGATGCCGTGAAGAGTCTTTAAATAATGCAGATAGGCTGTATCAGGACAAAGAGATTCAGATTTATTTTTGGTTAATATATTTTTGGTTAATTGTATTTGGCTAACGCAATTCTAGTACTCATTTATTGGTTCAGAATTCAGTGGAGATTCTGCCTAATCAATCTGGCCACTCTCTGTTTTGCTGTGGATAATGCTACTGGAATAGACCTGTAAATAGGCGAGGCTCTGAATTGTTCTTGGGTTTTGGGTGCTAGGCCAACAAGACGTAACTTCCATCAGACAGCAGTTGTGCCAGCGGGCAAAAGTATCTAATGCCTGTGTGCCAAAAGCTGAGATCTTTGGGAGCTTATCTTCTTTTTGGGTTCACAGGTGGGCCTCCACGGCACATCTCTGTAAGTGATATGTAACATAAGGAGCGCGCACACGGCTACCCTCCTCCTGAAAGGCAGTCTGCTTTCTCCCCAGTTTCATATCAAAGCAGAACCACGCCACTAACCCTGCCAAGGAAGTCTTTGTATCCCACCAGGACCTTCTCCCACCACAGGGTAGCCAGCAGCAAGGTGTGCCTTCATGGTTACATGATGGTCAGGCTGCCTCCGATGGGCACTTGGAACCAACTCAAAAAGGCAGGCAGGCAGGCAGGCACCAGGAAATTCCTTGGAGAAACAGAGGTCTATACGTATTTAAACAAAATGGGATTGGGCAATAGTTACTGGAGGTAACGCGGAGCCCAGATAAGCATCTTGACAGAGTCCTAATTGCATTGGCTTGCTAAAGCTTCCCTTCAAGAGGAGCTGGTTCAGACCAATAGGTCACTTCTCCCAGGGGGACAACGCTCACTGGGAAGGTTAAAATCATTTGGTGACAGCCGAGCCCCTTGAAATGTAGGCAGCTGGGCCAGCTCGGAGGATTTCCACCAGACTGGTTTGCAGGGGGAAGCCAGAGCAAGGACAACAGGAGGATCTAGGCGGCACTAGCCAAAGTAATCCTGGAGAGACCTCCTTGGTGCCCCTGGCTGCTCCATGGCATGTGACACAAGTTTAGCCTCACAAGAACCCTGGGAGGTAGGAAAGTATGTTACAAACATAATTTTTAATTTTTTTTTTTTTTTTTAAATTTAAAAAGAATGAGCTAAAGAGACACAACCTGGGCTGGTGTGGGATGGGCTAACGGGAGAGAGCAAACAGGTGCTGGTGTGACTGCACAAGGGCTGTCAGGACGGAAGAATTACATTTTTTTTTTAAGGACAGAAAGAAAACTTGGAGGAGGTATGCGCTAAGAAAAGACATGTCCAAGGCTGGTTGACTGGCTTGGGAATTCTGGCATTTTCTTTAAAATAAATCTGCGTTTGCTGAGTGACCAAACACACACGTGCACACACAGAGCATTTTATTTCCTGAGTTTTTAACTGAACCCCTTTATACCTGTTATTTTGTTTCACGACAAAGGTTTGAGCCTTCTGGAGATGTTTTGGACATGATTGGGCAGATTTGCTCTTTGGATGGTCTTTTGGACTTCTTTCTTTAGTGGAGGAGGATGCAGCAAGTGCCCTCCTGGGTAGTGCTGCAGGAAGAGAAGTGCTAGTAGGTCCTGCCTGGAAGTGGGGAGGAGAAGCATGGACAGTAAGAAGAGACAGTTCAGAGGAAGTACCCATAGAAGTCAGTCTTTAGGCCCATGTTTAAGACTTCAGCTGAGGAGACAGCAGACTTTTATATAGCTCCTTCAACAAAGAGTCAGGGCAATTTCACAAGCATTAGCTCTATAGCTGAACCACATGCAGGTTGCGGGCTGTTTTGTATGCTGCGTGTTTCTTAGCAAGATTTCTTAGGTACTCACCTCACTTAGGTCCCTTTGAAATCAGCCTCTCAGATTTTGCAAGGAAAGGAAGTGCCTTCTACAAGCGTGCCTTCTACCAAGAGAAGCTGGGGACGTGGTCATCTGGTCTAACCTTTCCATGCAAAGAGGTTTGCTTGGCAGGTAGAACAGGGCACAGGCACATCATATATATTCTCCGGCAGGATGTGGTTTCCTATTTTACATGCTTATTGGCTGCTTACATAGAGAAGGTATTACCTCAAAGAGTTCTTAATGGGCATTTCACCCTCCATGCTGGGTTACGGAGTATTGAGGTTATTGAAAATGATCGCTCAGAAAACCTTCTTGGGTGAGACTGCTATTCTATTAATATCTATTTCAAACTAATTTAATGACCATAACTTAAATTTGTGCTTTCTCACAGAAAGAAACACCAAAAAATTACCCAGAGACTGTCGGAAAATAAATAGTTTCATTATAAACCAAATTACCCCAAGAGCATGGATGTCTTCTTTCTCACACACTTTCCTTGAGCACCTGCTTTCAGCCACTGATATTTTGCTATATAGACCTTTGGTCTGACGATACCCAGCTGGAATGTTAATAATACTGATGGAAACTAGAGGGCAAACTCATCTCCGGCCACTCTTGAAAGACTTTTGGCAGGTCACTCGCGTTCACCAAGCAGAAGAGTGATTCTCTGTTGCTGGGACTGCTTCAGCTCTCCAGTGAGTATGACGCAATGGGGTCCGACTGGAGCCCTGCTGATTTACACCCACTGAGCCAGCGGTGCTTTTTATCAGTTTGCAAATTTATGGCTTGTCCTCTACTATGTTGACCATGACTTTTGCCTTGAAGTATCTAATAGGGACACTCTTTATATTGAAAACATAAATACACAGGGAGCGACTGCTTACCCACAGGTGGTGAGACATCAGTGCTCGATAAACTTGTAGTGATAATTTACAATATAATTGCAAGAAAAAGGGGGAGAATTATTAATGTGGTATAAATGCCTTCCCTGCAACATCATATTACTCTGTAATAAATATTTTAACACAGGTTGGGCTAAAGAGGCTTCTTGGCTGTGAATTTGCTCTTTGCTGGGGAAATGTTTTGGGTTTTCATTGTGCAGGGAGCTTGTACCTTTAGAAAATTCTCACTCTGTGCCTTGCTCAGCGCAGTCTCTCTCAGTAACAATGCTGGTTTGGTCTGATGATGGGTTTCTGTCATAGTGCTCCGGATGTTTTTTTATAGGGAAGGTGCATTTCACCATATGGAGAAGCAAAGCAAGCAAAAAAAGCAACAAGTCCAATGGTTGCTATTTGCATCTTCTCAAGGTATACTCATGGCTCAGCTATAAACACATTGTGGAAACACCCCAAAACGTATTTTCACCAATATAACCTATTTCATAAACCTACTTCTCTTAGATATACAAAATTTTCCAGTACTACAGTGGTCTACCTTAATGAAAGCTTAATAAATTAGGCACATCAAGATTGCTGGCAGAATAACAATAGCTAATTTTTTTGAATATGAAAATATACCAACTCGTGTGATGGAGACTGCTGTTTGCCTTTTTCCATCCTCCAGTTCCTGTGGAAGCATATATGGTAGATAAAGACTGACATAATGGGTTTAGGGAAGAGCAAGTTTCTTTATTGAAACAGCAGAAAGCTCTGAGAATTACTCAAAGCCTGTTGCTGCTGCTGAGCTTTAAATAAGATGCACTAGTGCAGACTGTTTAGCACTTGGATCTTTACCTAAATATTGTCATTTTGTATGGGACTTCATGGAAAGGTTTTGTCAAACTTGCCAGTGGCAAAGCTGCTGTCACATCTTTTCAATCTCGCAAGGGCAGGATGTATTACGCTAAGCAGAGCGTCACTGCGGGTTGCCTCTGTAGATGAGTTGGTGTCACAGCTCTTGTTCAATAAGCTTCGTTTCCTGGGTTGCAAAGTTACGTTTCTGTTGCTTGTTGAGTCAAGGAGGAACTCTGATGGACTTTAATGTTACAAACAGATGTTCTTCCACTCGGCCCACAGAGGTGTTTGCTGGCAGTGTGCAAGGTGGCACTTGAGCCCAGCCGCCTCCTGCATGGGCAGGCACCCTGGGCAGGGCTGGTCCATGGCACGGAGGGCTAACAAAAGGCAGCAGCAGGCACACTGACAAAGCAGAGCAGGTAAACTCACCTCTGAAAAGCTGCCATCAAACTGGTTTCACAGCAAACCACTTCAGTGCAGCATGCAAAACAAAGCAGCTGTCAGAAATGCCACCTTCATAATCATCAGCGTTTAGCATTTGAAAAAAAAAAAAAAGAAAAAGGAAAAAAGAAAGAAGGCTTTTCATCTTCAAAGTCCTTTACAAACATTCACTAATTAACCTTCCCATGTCTCAGAATTGCAGCTATCGTGGGAAGGGCCTCAGGGGAAACAGCAGGGAAGTTTCTACATACCCCTTGAAGCTGGTGGTGGAAGGGTAGATTCCTTTCTTCTTCCCCTTTTAACTCACCACTGAATGCAAAGCACTTCTATAAATACTTCAAATAGCACTAACAGTGCTACTGAAAGGTGAATCTGTGTATACAACTGTGTAAAAAGTTATGCATCCTTTCTGTCCCTCTTAAGTCTTTAAGACATGACTGACGGCACACCAGCTCTCTCTGCTGGAGTGAACTTCTCTAGGTGGGGCTGCAAAGACTTGCCTACATGATTAACTCTGCAAAGCAGTCCTGCAGAAGCTCATGAGCATGAGCAAAGCCAGAATGAGTGTAAATTGGCACTTTGGACCACCGCCCTTGTTGGCATTGACAGGCCGTCACGCACAGGTAGGTCCTTTGGCCCTGCTGTGGTTCCTACTCGCTTTATCCTGGGCATCCTTACATCCTGGGGAGGCTACAGCATGCCCCAGGAAGCCTCACCGCAGCCGAGTTTGCTGCTATGCCACTGATAAGAGCATCCACTATTTGTCCGTGTTATAAAAACTGAGTTTAACTCACTAGCTGATGATTGTAATCCAGAAGGTAGAACTGTAGTAAAATCTGTATTTTTCAATGACACGATTCTGTATATATTTCTTCTTAGATTTATGGACATCAAAAATACTGTATGACATAATGTGAATTCCTTTATGAAAGCTCAGAGCAATAGACTTCTAAGTGGTTGGGTCTCTTTTAGAATGGGATTTTGAAGAACCAGATCACTTAGGACCCAATTCTTCCAAGTACACATCCACTTAGACATTTAGACAGTGTCCTAGCAGACGGATTGCCCTCTGACTCCCGCCGCTTTCAAAATGCGGTCCTGATGAATTTAGGGAAACTTTTCTTTACTCTTTTCTCATAAACTTTCTTAAGCTGTTATAGGAAAGTGGTCATAAAGTTTAGTTTTCCATCATTGGCTACAGTAAAAAGAAATACTGAGTAATGTGTTCATAGGAGGCATTTCTTCTTGCTTCGAACTAAACTCTAGACGATTTCTGACTTTCTCATAGATTTTGTGGTCTGATGCAGTTGTGACTGCTTTAGTGTCACACAACTTTGCTGAAGACCGTATTACTTAGATCATTTCAAATGCAAAATTTTAAAGGCTCTGCCATGACAGAGTCCCTGCATGAGTTCAGTTTTTTGGGCTTCTGTGGTGACCACCATGACAGAGTGACAAAAACAATTCTAAGCAGGCACCGCCAACAATTAAACAAGAGTAGAGGGATTTGCTGTTTACTGGTCCAGTTGCAACTTTTACCAGTTTCAGCGGTTTGTCAGCCAAGGGAAACTGCAAGCAGAAAACTAAATCCATAAAGTTGCAGGTGAGTAACTTTTCTTCAAGCAAGGTTTGCCAACAGCGCTGGAAGCAAAGCAGAGCTTTCCAAACGGGGTCGGACCTTTTCAGTTTTGTTGTGTGGAAACGGTTGCAAGACACACTCTAAAACACCGAACGGGCTACGATAAATGGGATTTTTCTCTTTAACTTTCCTGTGGGAAGAAGGGTACATCTGTTGATATAGATCTGCTTTTATGCAGGCCTGCGCAGAGGGACCTCAAAGTCTATTATATTCACTTTCTGAAAAGTTTTCACTGGAGCTTTTGTCTCAGCTTCACATAAGGCAACCTTCACAGCTCTCACTTCTTTAAGGCATATAGCTGTCGTTTGTTTCCATCATACAAAAGATTTCCTCATCTTTCAGGGAAAATTTGGCACCAACAAGTTCAAAGAGGGCTTGAGTTCATGTCGCGCAGCTGAAGGGCACCTACTTACCCCTTATAAACCCACACCGTCCCCTCCTCCTGCAAAGCTCCGCGGGACTCCTGAAGCTTCTAGGCTACCAGCGCTTAGCCCGTCTAAGTTTTGATCCACTGTTTCAAAACTGCAGAGCTGTTCTTTCCAAAAGTTTGTGGCTGTACCAAAGATTGCATTGATTTTCCCCTGTGTGACAAGGAGCAAAGCACAGCAAAGTTCGGAGCCTCGTCTTCACTCTTTCCTCTAAGCGATTAAGCGTTTTGCTATCAGACATACGTTAGCACAAGCACTGTGTGTTTCCTACTGACTCAACAGCTTGCAGAACCTCACATCTACATTATGATTTTGAGGTTTTGGGGATTTTTTTGAAAGCCTCTTCTTCCCTGTTTTGGCCTTTCTGCCAGTCCTTGAAGTGGTAGGTGAACGCTCACTGTCCTCAGAGCTGCCACCCGTTTATCAGCAGCAAACCACGCACTGGACACAGCTACGTACTGCAAAGACAGACCACTCAGGAAGCGAAGGACTTCAGGGAAAAAATCAAATCAGTGCTAATTCTGAAAAAAAATAAAGGTTCAATAGTAGGAGATGAGGCTAGATAAGCTTCTTAAGAGCTTACTACTTTAATCTATTGAGGACATTTTATCAGGGTATTTACCAATAGCTGGAAATCACAAAGCATTTCCTTTTTGTTTTTTCTAAACCCTCCATCTGTTTATATTCAAAACCAGACATGGAAAGAAAGAGAAATATTCACAGAGAGATCTGGAAACCCCGCAGAATTGGTAAGGACCAGGATGGATTTCTAAATTAGGGTTTGCTGAAAGCCATCTTCTGGCAACTAATGTATGTGAAGTAGATGGATGGATTCAGTTTAATTGTTGGAATACGACGGTGACATCACCAAAATGTTGGATCTAATCATCAGGAAGACAGGTCTGCCTGTTTATCCTAGGAATTAGCCCTCAGAGACCTTAGTAACCACAGAAGCTTGCAATGTCTGATTGTACCTGAACATGAAAGATTTCAGCCTCTGGAGCTACCAGAATATAACTTCCTGTGAGCATCAGGATCAATACATGAGCATGAGAATATACCCATTATGCCTAAATAGAGGGCAGGAATGGAGGCATCAATCCATTCCTTCCTTTTCCCCTTCCCGCAACAGCTTTTGGCTCAGAAATATCTGAAGTGGTGCAAGGAAACGCTTCTGGTGAGAGGACTGTACCCCTCCTCCCCATCCCACTTTCAGGCTTGGGCTGCTAAATCTACAGCACTCATACCAGCAACACGTCTGGTCTTCTTGTCCCACTTGACACCTCCCCTGCCTCATCACATCTCAAACAGCTTGGTATAACCCTAAAACCCACCTTCTGCCTCCATTATCTTAGACCTTAAGCAAGAAGCACCTCTCTGGGAATGTCCCTCAGGCTTTTCATTTTTCTCTCTCTCCACTCTCAGCACTCATTTGTGTTACATGACCTCCTGGCCAAGACCAAGGAGCTTTTCCTGGCCAAAGCTAGGAAAAGGTTGGGGCTTTTTTTCTTTTGTTTTTATTCCTTCACATCCTCAGTCTACTTGCTGTTTAGGCCACAATCACTTTTCTCTCCTCATGGGGTCCTGTACCCTCTTCCCACCTTCCCTTCATCTCCTCAAACCACCCCACAGCTCTTTGGCTTCACATTCCTTCCTGTTCTCTGACCCCAGTCCTGTGCTCTTTCACGTTACTACGTGGCCCCGACTAGAGCCATATGCTCTTTGGGGGGGGGGCAGATCTGGCACAGCTACAAGGGAGTGTGCACTCTCCTGAGGAGGAAGATCTCAAAACCAAAGCCCATAGCTACCTCCATCCTGTCAGCCACTGAATAGGCTATGCTGGTGCTCCCTTCTCCTCTCAGGGCTGCTTTGTTTGCAAGATTTTTTTTTTTTTTTCCCATGGAAAGCTGATAGCTTAACTTACTTAATGAAGCACTCTGCAGTCTGATGACCGTGATTTATTCTGCTTCCCAAGTGGTTTAATTCTACGTGGTTATCCTTGATTTGTCAAAGAGGAACAGTAATTGGAACAGGAATCACAGCGGCTGCTTTAGATCAGATTATGCACGAATTCCCCACAGTATTCAGTGGGCCACAGTTTTTCTCTTTTCTGGCTGTATTTTTTTTTTTTTCTTCAGAGTCTGCCAAAAGTGCTTATTTTTTTTTTGAAATTTCCAGAAAAAATAGCTCAGCAGTTTGAAACATGAATGTTGTGGCAGAGGAGAAGGGAAGGATGGAAAGCATCTTGTGAGCAGAACAATCTCATGCTCTTAACATTCCTAAAAAACAAAGCAGTTAGCCACTGAAATCGGCTTTCTTCAGCATCTGTGCTTTTAGGTATCACAAGCAAAACTGATTCTGAGTGAGCAGATACTTCTGCTATGCTAGTAGGCTGTGCACATCAGAAACCGTTCACTGCACCAGACTGGATGCAACCCTCCCTGGGCTGTGAAGTCTGGCCAGTTGCTGTCAGGACATGGAGAGCTATCGGGAAACCTCCATTCTTTGCAAGGCAAAGAGATCCTCCCAGCACTTCATCAAGGTAGAGGCTGATTCAGAGATGCCCCCCATGAATATGTGATATCATATATGTGAGATTTTAGATACTGTGCAGAATCTAAAAGAGGTCTTCCATCACACCTTGCTACTGAGGGGGCTCTCTGAGCAGAAACTTCACCCTCGGACCAAGTCAAGTGAGATATGACTGCTCATTAAAGCCTGAACATCTTAGGGTGCTTTTTCATGTGAGATGTAAGTGAGATGAACTGGACTATCAGAAAACTATTTTTGTTCAGGTTTGGTTGGTTCACCAAAGTAGAGCCCTAATTACGTTCATGCTCAAATAGTTAAAGATTGAGCTGATACAAGCCCAGTATTTCATAGATGTCTAATGTAGGAAGTACCAGTGTGAGTCAACATGCTACACCTGACAACCACGGAATGCTTTCAATTCGAAAAATACTGTGAGGAATTCAAGGCGGCTTATATACTGGTTTTCTATATTGCCAGATTGCACTTGGTCTTCAAATGAGTGCAGCAGAGAAGGAAAGAAGGATGAAAGGAGCATTTCCTCAACTTTTCAAACTGCACCTAGAAGAGGCATCTACACTGAGAGTAGCCTCAGTGCTTTGTGATCTAATAAGTGTGTCATTGCTAGCATGAAATCATTTTGATGCAAAGCCTTCAATATCCTGTCATCTCATGTATTTCTAAGCCTCCGGAAAACATTTCCTGACCCTCTCCCAATCCACAGACCTGTAGCTCCCCTAAACCTTGGTCCTTGTATATGTGGGACTTTTACTATCCCAGGATCTCCCATCCTCAGCTTTGCCAAGTACCAAAGAAAAGATTAACGTCTCTTCTGGCTCTCCTTGGCTCCAGGTATTTCCAATAACTCCATCTGTGTTCTAGTTATCCCACAGTGTCTAAACCTTCACCTTTTCTAAAGTATGGACTTGGTAGTATTCACGATAGGAAAATGAACATGGCTGAAGAGCTCAGACACTACAGCAAATGGCAGTGCAGGGACATGAGCACGTGAAATTTTGGAATAATGGGAAATATAGGATGCATATATTTACACCTTGCTAAAAACAAGATGTTGGTCAATGTTAAGATGTCTGTCTAGCACGTGGTATCTTCGTAAGATTAACACCACACGCTCAAATGGTAGTAATGTCACCGAAAAGGGCATTGCCCTTCGCTGTGACAAAGGGTTCCCAAGGACCCCTGAGAAATTGCACGGCTTTTGACCAACGCTATAATAGACTATGTCTAGGCGACACAGTTGAACTTCGGCAAGATTTGTATCCAAACTCAGATCCACTCATCTTTAGGTTAGAAAATGCTCAGAACAAAAGAAGAGTGAACGACAAAATGTGCTGTGATCGGACACCTTTTATTAGTTTGAGCACGACACTGCCATTCATCGAGTTAGAACACATTGGGCACCAGGAAACATCCGCTTGAATACTGGGTGTATGAAAAATAGAATTTAAAAATTTGGCAAGCAGAACGTATCTGACAATTCTGTTAAAATATAAATCTTAAGTTTTGCTCCTCCTGTACTTAAGTGAACTCCTGACTTGAAGACAGATGTAGTGAATATGTGTATTCCCTAGTACCCTCTATAACCAGTAAGTCAATTCAGTCTGGGCTCGAACACAAAATCTATTCCCAGATGATGTGCCTGTGACTGTTTTGCATCCTGAGGCACTTGGCAAGAAACCTGACAAACAAGGTTAAACTCAAAAAAGACTCAAAATACCTGAGGCAGTGGGTTTAGAAGCCTTGATCAACTGGAAAAGAAGGAAGCATTTCTTTCTTCAGGGAAAGAAAGAAAGAACAAAGAGAGGTCATTTAAGCAATGCAAACTCAACTCAGATACCAATAATAATAATAAAAACCCAACATTGACAAAACGGGAACCAGTAGGCAGAAAATACCACATCATTAATGTTGTCAGTAGACCCAAAATAGCACAGGAATGAATTTCCACTGAACGCAAAGAAAAATCCAGGGATGGCATAGACTGTGAACTCTGAGCAGTCACCACCGATAGTTTTTGGTATTGTCGAGCCATAAAGGTTCTTCTAAAGGTAATGTGGTATCTGATAAGAGAGAGAGTACGACTGATGTCAATCTTTTCAACTACAGACAGATTTTTTGGAGAATAAATATCCATTCTCCAGCACAACAAATCCACAATGGTTTTTTGTCAATGTGTCTAAGGAAAGGCCAGGCCACCGCAAAAGGCCAAGCTGCTTTTCTTGTTACACCAACGACCTTCAGCTTTGACACTGGGTGAGACGGCAGCATCACAAGGATGTCAGTGTGCCCATTCAGCTCGCTCTTGAGGTTACTACTGGGTCGCTGCCTGGTGTGGAGTTAATTAATACCGTCAAGATACTATGCATAAAAGGCACATCTTAACTATCATGAAGTTAACTTATCTTTTATTTAGAGGAGGAGCAATATATATGAGTTTCAATGAAAGATGCTTCTGTCGGTATACTGAAACATTAATAAAAGCCAAAATACCTACAGATAAGGACTGAGGCGATTGAACAGAATTTGGAACAGAGAGAAAAGCAAGCCAGGATGTCTTTTAAAACATGCTGTAATTCAAAGTTAAGGTCTCCACTAGCTGCAGAAATTGCTGTGTAACGCTCTTTGCTTTGCATTACTTAGCAAAACGGATGCACAGAGGTCCATTTTAGCCACAGAAATCTGATGAATTGGTAAAACCTAGAAGCAAAGACAGAAGTCTTGGAAAAAAGTCTTAGTACATCAAAATATGTTAAAACTTCTGTCTCCAATTCTTTCTCACAGTACTTTCACTGTCGGTGAAATCAAGAAAGCAGCCATAGATGTAAAATGGTTTTTTGTTATTCAGCTGGTCTTGCACAGAATCTTCTGTGCTGATTTCAAGATAAAAATACTGCTGTTTGAATTTTAGTCACGTGAGCTCAAAAAAAGCTATACAGCTAGGAAAGCACAAACTAGGTCCTAACTCACTTTACTTTTCACTGAGAGAATTGTTTATTTAAATCCCAGCCAAAAAGATTCTACAAGTAACAGGCAAGTTTTAATCACTGGTGATGACAATTAAGCCAGGAAAAAAACCAGTTCTTAAATACCATGTTGAGTTTTCCGGATTTGCAAATTGTCAGCGTTCTCTTGTTACAAAACCTTCCTCCCTTCTCTGCAACACTCCTGTTACAAAAGGTGTTCAGTTTATGGTCCGATAAATAGGGATGCTTACCCTGTTCATTAGCTCCTGATATGAAGAAGCAGACCATGTTCTCCAGACAATGTGCTGCTGGGTGTTGACTAAATCTCCACCCATCTTCGAGACAATGTGAGCTTAGCTAGCTGTAGCATAGGCTACCTCATGGTCTGGAGTGCAGTAACAAGCACCCTGGATAGAGAAAACAGGGATCACATCACTGCATATTAACTTTTCTCCATTGGGGTGCTTGAATTTAGAGATTAAAAGGCTTTTTCTTAAATTTTAACCTTATTCATTAATGGGAAAGGGCTTGTTTTTAATACAATAAGAAGAATACCCAAAGGTTAAAGCAAGCCCTGTGCATAAATCCTTCCATTTGTAGAGAAATAATACGTCCTATAAACATTAAGCCTTTGAGAATTTTATTGTTGATGATCAGTGAGATCTTCTGAGGCATCACTAGCAGAAGAGCTAATCAACTCTGTCCTTTAGCTAATTAAGATACCATGTCATCTCTCTTGACAAGAGCAAAGTTTTGCTGTTATTTTCTCTAAGCAAAAAACCCCCTTGTTGAACTCTTCCTAGATACAAGATGAATGATCGCCTTGGGTAACACTTCAAAGCCTCGGGCATTAGAAGGCAAAGATGCTGACCTTATGGCTGCTGCTGCCTCTTTTCAAAAATCAAGCAGACACAGTTAAGACATTTAGGTCACTGTGCCTCAGGGTCCAGCTCTATTTCATCCCCAAGCATACACTGCGCAGGATTCTTAAGACTCTGTAAACTAGAGTAGACATATATAAGATATTTCAGGCATTCTGCTTGCCTCAGATGCAGAAAAATAGTGATTTTTTTTCCTTTCGCAATAACAGCAGAAGTCTGCTTAAGAACAAAGAATTCACAAATCCCTTCTGCCCCCTCCCTCACCTGACCCTTATCGCCCACTATCTACTGCCACTCCTCAGAGGGGCAGGTCAATGCATGTGTACTCCTGCACCTCTACTCAGAAGGGTAAGAAGGGCATTTGCGGTCACTGCTGCTTGACACCAGATTAATAGCCAAGAGATTAACGTGGAATAAAGCTAGAACTCATTCAAACTTAATTCCCTTTGCTTCTGAAGCTTTCTCAGAAAACACACTTTCCTCAGAACAGCTTCTTCCTTCCCTCTTACTCCGTGCCTTTTCTAAACAGCGTACCATAGCAGATGCCAGGGTTTCTGTTAAAGGGGGGAAATCTTGTTGTAATGGGTCTTCTGCTGTCAGACAGCGAGAGTCAGGACGCAGTGGGGACAGTATGCCGGTCACTGAGTGGGAAAGGGAAACATTTTTGCCCCAGTCCGTGGGGCATCCCAGACCCACTTCTTGTGTAGGGGGTTTCCGCCTGCCTTCCCCTCATGAAAGGAGGCGTGAAGCCCAGGCTGAGCCCCAGGACTCGTGTTTGATGCAGAGATCCCAAGACTCCTGTCCTTGGAGGAGTGCTGCTGCAGAAGAGGGATTCAAAGCGATGTGGGTGTTGCAATTGGGAAAGCATATGGGGGAAGGAAGCCCCAGCACCACACCATAAGGCTCCTGGTTGCCACATCCCCAGGTGGGGCGAGAAAAGCAACGTCCTGTTCGTTGATCCATCAGCAAATCTCTGGGCATCAGTTCAGACTGGGTTGAGGTGCCTGGGGGATGAGGACCCAGGAGGGACGTTGTGTTTGCGCAGACACTTGTTCTCTGCGCTGCACAGAAAGCACTCCTAAACTGGATGGCAGAGAGCTGTGTTGGTAACACCAGCCAAAAGTTTGCCTCACCAGTGGTAGCAACCAGTAAAGCCTCGCCACTCCGAGGCTATCAGCGGTGCTCAGAGCCACCACTTGGGGTAGGTGGCCCCAGCAGCTGAGCAGAGCACTACGTTTCCCAGTTTGTAGGAAACTCCTGTATTACGTCTCACGCCTCAGTCTCCACAACTGGCAGACAAAACCCCAAAGCTTCTCTGATGAATGCGTGGTCTGCGGTAGCTGTCAAGCACTGCCCTTTTCTGCCGCAGCGTTTGAGTCCTGATTGAAACCAGCACTGGCGCGATCTTTACATACAGATCCTTTACTGGGGAGAGCTCTTACAAACCGAGCAGGACTGAAGTGACGGTGTGAAGGCAGGTTTTACATTCCCAGCTTCACAAGAGAATAAGGGTCATAGACCACGTGGCTGGGGAATACAAATGAGTAAATGACAACTTTGGAAGCCTTTATCATCTCTGCCCTGGTTAATTTTGGGCTTAAGCATATTTCTGCGATATTTCTTCTGGTTCTGGAGGCCTTCAGAATTCCGACAGCCTGCCCTCATGTCGTCTTGCCCTTCAGATTCTTGTATGTTTGGTCTTTCACATTAAGGTTGTGTTCTGTCTTATCCTCCGTTTTCTCTTCCACAATAATCTAAGAATGTCCTTCCAGGCTATGTGCAATTAGTCTGATTTCTGCCAACCAGGCTGCCAGCTCGACCAGCCTCCTGAAGTTACTGGGATTTTACGATACACACCAGATTTAGTTCTCTACAGCCCTCCCACTGTCCTTAATTACATCTTGTTCTCCACGTATCATTATTCCTTAACTGGCCCCAAATTAAAGTCAGTTTAAAAAAATATTTAGTTGCGTTCCTTTCTTACTTGTGGTTGTCTGACATGCATATTAAACAAAAGACACCTTATAATAGCCTTGTATATTGGAACCTTGGAACTGAAAATTATCTGCAAAGATAATAACAGTCAACCCTGCTGTGTTCCTGGTCTTAATTTAATAGAATAACGGCAATGCAAGCCTGGTAAGGACCTCCTGGGATCACACAGTCATTCTTCCTCTCTGAAGGATGGGGCTATTATACCTAGACCGCGTCTAATAATTTGTCTAGCTTGATCTCAGAACCGTTCCATGAACACTTCTCCTCTGTGTAGCACACTTAGGCGCTGCACCACAGATAATTCCTTAACACCAAACCCCAAAGTATCTCCAATGCAAACTCACTGAGTTCATCACAGGCTATTTTGCAAGGGGTTTTGGAAACAAATTACCACCGTTTCTTTCAACAGGCCTTTGAATACTGGGTTATTATTACATCTTACTCCTTGTCTTCTCTTTCCTGCCGAACAAAGCCATTTCCTTCAATCTTTTCTCAAACATGGCTTTGGCTCTTGTTTTTTGGCCACGTTTTATTTACCTCCTACCTTTTCAACTTCCCTCCTCTGGACTCCTCGCAGTTCGGCAACACTTCAGAGGTTGTGGTGCCCAAAACTGTTCAGTGCCAGCGTTGGCACCCCAGGGCCAAGCAGGGAAGGATAATTACCTTGCATATGTCACCTACAACCCTTCTGTCAGCTCCACACAGCATGAGGTTTGCTTACTTTTGTAACAGGATTATATCACGACAATTTCATTTGTCATGGCTCCGTGAGAGCAAACAGATCTTTTCATTCCCTATTTTATAATTTATTTTGTAATTTCCCTTTCCCAAGGATAAGTTCTTGTATCTCAGTATCCCTTGTCGGTTTTGGGTCTTTGGTGCTGTTTCTTAATGTGGTTCTGAATTTTGATCCTGTGTCCCAAAGAGCTTGTAATCCCCCCTAGCCTCACATTGTTTGAAAACTTGTGTGTCTCGTGATTCAAGTTGTTAATGAAAATCATGACTAGAAATATGATTTCTGCAGAGCCCTGCTTTTAATGCCTTCTCAGTTTATCTTCAAACCATGTGAGCGTGTGCTCACTGCACCGTGACTCTGGGTAGGTACACATTTCTTTTGTTTCCTTAAGAGCATGTTAGGTGGGAACATGCCAAAAGCCTTAGTAGAGTCAAGACGTGTCTACAGCTTCTCCTTTATCCAGGAGAAGAACAAATCATCCTGCCAAAGAAGTAAACAAGGTTAATTTGACATGATGTATTCTTGATAAATCTACTCCCGCTGTTTTTATTATCTTATTAGTCTCTAGGTACTTATAGATCACTGCTTTAATATTTTAGTCTATGTATCTTTCAGGATAACACAGACAGACCTGTTATCTCCCTGAACCTTCCTTTTCCTCTTTTGAAGAATGGGTTCTGTGGGTTTTCCTCTAGATCCCAACAAACTTTCTCCTACGCTGTTACCAAACAGTGATCATGGTTCAGACACCATTTCAGTTTCTTAACTATTCCAGGGTAAATTCCACCAGGCCACTTTAATAGATACAAAACATTTAATATTTTCCAACCTTTTCTTTCCTTACCCAGAGTCATACAGCTGTGCTCTTGTAAATAATTGCTTTAGGCATTTCCTCACCATTCATGCCATGACTGAAGCAAAGACATCATTTAGTATCTTTGCTGTCTCATTGTAGTCCATTATTTGCGATCCTACCCTATTAAGGGACAGGCCTGAATTTTACTTCGCCTTTTTCTGCCCTCAGAGTGTTTGTACAATCATCATTTCACATTAACTTTTATCGTTCTCAATGGTAGCAAGTCTTCGGGTACCTTATCTTTCTAGGCTAAACCATACACTTCTGGACTACTTATCTTCTACTCAGCTTTAGCCATATGTCCTTGTTCCTAATTTGTAAATAAATCCTTTTTTAATATTCAAGACTTTAAAGGGCTTCTGCTGCAGCTATTCCTTCTTCTTACGCTGATTCCTTTCTCCTTCATAGCACAATAATCTTCTGTTGTGTCTGTGCAGCTTCTTTCAGTAATTGCTATCTCTCCTGCACTTCTTCATCCTTAAATTATCTTCCCAAGAGAATCTACTTATAAATTCTCTGAGTTTATCAGTCTGCTTTACCAAAGCCCATTATCCCTATTTTGTTTCTCTCACGTTGTCCTTTTCTTAAAATAGCGAACTATAATCAATAGCTTTGCAATCGTTTCCTCCCCCTCAGCCCCTGGAATCTCTCGTTTTTACAGAAGTTGGGCCAGTGTGTTAGGAAACCCCTGTGTCTGACAGCTACTGTCGTCTCTGGTCAAACAAAAGATATGAAAAAGCAAAGCATGTCCTGGTTGAGCCTGGATACAATACTTGTACTGCTTGATAAGGGTCAGCGTTACTCCAGAAATGTGCAAAGATGATCCGCTTAATTCTGACGTGATGTGCCAACCGAGATGCAACACACACGCAGAGAAATGTTAATGCGTTTTGTTACTTAAGGAAATCTGAACCAGTCAATGCAGTTACCCCAGCAGAGTTTAGGTTTTCTAAGGCGTTACCAATCACCACTCACATTATTCAAGCACACCAACTTCTGTACTGTATGACTTCTTCTTAGCATCTTCATAACTGGGGAGGGAAATCCATACTGGTATTCTTCAGCCTTATGGTGAACGGCATCTGGCCCCACAGTGATGAAGGGACCATACACCAATGAATTAATTCCTCTATTGTGTGACCCAAAATGCTCTTCAAAGCTAGACTGTCTGAGAAAAAAAGGGAGCACTCACCACATAAATTCCTTACCTGTTGAGGTTAGGAAAAATCTAAATATGGCACTACTAGTAGTCAGAATGACAGATTTTACATGGCTTCCAGGAGGACATCGCTTTCATATTTCAGCTGTCTTCTCGTTATTGTTAGACCTGGAAGCTCAATGCTGGATGATGGAAATATTTGTACAGTTAAACACCAGGAGAGAGCTATGGAAATAAAAACACATGTCAGGAAACTGTCTGAATGGGGAAATCACTTCAGACAGAAATCTCCCTTCAAGCCATAAAATGGAAAGCTGCCTAGATCCATTCTTTTCTAACTTTACTCTCTCTTATCTGTCAGCCCAGTAATTTGGCTCGTCATTCCCCTGGCAGAATTTTAAGCAGGTTTAGATGCCTGCTCCCCGTCCTCATGTAAATACCACATGGGCAGAACTGTTAATGACAATTAGACTTTAAAAACCTGCTGGAGGAAATCTCGCTCAGGAGCTCAGTGAATGTTATCACCATCTCGCTTGCCAATATGCCTCCCCCAGTAGGAATTTTATGAAGGGAAAAAACCCAACTATGCTCTCTTAATCACCGGCTACTAGAGGCTGTCAATGAATAAGGAGAAGCTCTTCCAGGTCCCCTGAGACCACTGTCCTTCCCAGAGGCACAAGAGTATGAGAATCTTGGTTTACTGGTTCACAAACAATCACATTATAGCATTTTCCCCCCCCCCCAAGATGTTTACTGAGGTCTTTCTGAAAAGCCTCACTGAAAGGCTCCTCCAGAACCCTCCTCCTTTGATAGCTAAGCCCCCTTTTTTGTTGTCTTTAGCCTGCATTTCATCATGTGCAACATATAATCATTTTGTTCAGATGCAGGTTTGGTCCTCAATCATTCTGTCTCCTCCCTAGTATAGATACAGCTCTATATCTCCCTCGTATTATGAACAGCAGCTATACATCATTACTGTCTTCATTCTGCCATAAAACCCCAGAGCGATCTAGGCTTTCCTCATAAAGCAGAGACTCCATTTCCATTCTCTGCATCTGCTCCGATTTTAATGGATCTTTTTTGGGCATGGCTGACCAGCTCTACTGCAAGCAGACTTGTTATGACCTTGCACTGTGGTCAATACACCCTTACCCCTACTGAAATTGCCAACCCCAAATTCACAGCTGCCCATTTCTATCACTTCAGTCTTCTACTGCAACATTCTGATCATTCTGCAAAATTAAGTGTTTTTTCTCCTTATTTTCTGTACAAACATTGTTAATACAAATGTCCATTAGGATCAGTCCCAAATCCACTCCTCTATTAACCTTACCATCAACTCTATTACCTTCCCTCTAGCCCCATGCATCTCTTTTGACAGCAGCATGTTGTTGCCCCCCCTTCTGCTGGATCCTTGCTTACTGTATAATAATCGTATTAACCTGCTCTTGGGCCTCATGGGAAATTACCAGTTACGCTATTGCAGCTGTACAAATGAGTGGCAGCTACCCTACGTCCTTTAGCTACAGAACTGCTTTTCTCAACAAAGAACAGTAGTGAGATTCTGCACTGTAAACGATGTGTTGCAAACCCACATTGTATTTTTTCCCATTTATCTCCATCTCCTCTATTAATCTTTTCTTCAACATTTGTACTAAATCTTTGCACCCTACTGAGGTCATACTAATGGCTGGTAATGGAGGCTTCATCATTTCTCTATTCCTTAAACAGGTCCTATACATGCCCTTCTCCAACCACATGGTATTGGCTGATTTGATAACTACACAGATAAATATCGCTAAGGGAATTTCAGCTTCCTTTGTTAACTTTTATAGTCCCCGTTAAACTGGGTATTAAATAATTTAAGTTTTGTTTCAACCCAAACACAGAATCTGGTAATTTGTCCTTCACTCTTCACTTGTTCCCATCACCCTGTTTCACTGCCACATTCGGTAGCCACTGTGTTACTGAAAACTAGCCAAATTATTAATTTTGCTTTCCACTAGACCTAGATTGCCCCCAACTTTCTCCTTACCTTATTAAAAAAAACCAACAATATCTTTTTTCTTTGCTCTTTCTTACTTACATAGCTAAAGGGATTTTACCGCTGATACAGCAGCAGTTGATTTCTTTTACAAGATCTTAGTCACCTTAATTTTGGGAACTCTGACTTTTCTCCTCATCCTTTCTGACAAAGCAGGGCTTTTTTTAGCGTTGCAAATCAGAACTTGGAGACCAAGAAGAATTCAAAAGATCAGATCTTCCAAGCGCACTTGGCAGAATGGGTTTTTAGTTAACATGGACTATTTCAGTTACTAATGGAAAAAACAGAGCTGCTGCTTTTTCTGTCTCTCCCTCTGCACAACCTCAAGGTGCAGAAACTGGGGGAAAAGTGATGCTAATGGTGCAAACTCTACACCCCGCAGGGTGTGGAAGGGGTGAGCTGCACAACCTTGTACCTTATAACGTGGGAGCAAGACTTCATTAGGCTGTGACCCCCTTGGTCATCACTGCTCTTCTATAAAAACACACCAGGTCCTCATGCTCTTCCCCACAAGGATAAAAGAGGGATGTGTTATACCTAAATCAAGAGACAGGTACCCACATGGAGGCGGTTCCTGTAGAAGGGCTGATAGGAAATTTTCCACAAGAAAGAGGTTCTGCTTTGGCCTTTCACTTAAGGCGAAAAACATGCTTATCCTTTTGTTGGCCCCCGCCTATCTCCTTATGCTGCAATTTCAGTTCAGGCTTGGATCTAAAGCACCAGGTGAGACAGTTTCTGCTTCCATGACCAAGGTTGGGGCATGGACTCCACAGTAAGGGATGAAAACAGCATCAAGGCTCTCCACAGCATCAGGCAATGCGCAGCATGTTTCCACCAGCAGAAGTTCATCTAGAAATTTTATATTTCTAGTAAAGTGCATGAGCAGTATACATGAGAAGGACAGAACCCTGTTGAGTACTGAATGCTCCAAAAACATCTTAGTAAATTGGTTTCTGATCCAGGCTTCTGAAAATCACATGCACTTCAGAAAAGCTCGCCACAGTTTGCAGAAACATAACATACACCAGAAAATGAGACTTTCTATGCTTCTACAAATGCAGCAGTCCCAAAGGCTCTCAGAGCAATTAGTGGTAATCAACCGAGATACACAAGTAGGTTTGGCTCTTCTTTCACCTTGGATGCTTTTCTGATGCAGGTTTCCAGCTAAATGTATGAGCCATCAGCCTTTTTAGCGCTGGTGACAAGCCAGGTATCTTCAGGGCCCTTCTGGGAGAGAGATGCACCTAAAAAAGGGTGCTGTAGCATGGTTATCTGGACAAGCCAATAGGTATCAAATGCATGGGAGCCCAGGGATCCAAAATACCATGCTGCCATGGAGGGCAGCGGGAAAGAACGGGGTTGTTCGTTGGGCCCATTTCTCCCCTTGCGCCATGACCCAGGAAGCCACACTGCATTGAGGTATTGTACCTGTGCAAGTTCTGATTTATCAGCAAGGCTGCAGAGGCGTGCATCACAGCACTCGCGGAAACAACCGCAGAGATGGCTGCCTGAGGAGACAGGTCTTCTGGGTGGTGTTCAAAATCTGGTCAGACAAATGTGTCGGGAACAGCCCTGACCTCTTGCAGCCAGCAGGTGGGTGAGAAGTTTGTTTGTCCTCCCTCTCAGCCCTGGTGTTGCTAATTCTGAAGGATGATGACTACAAACAGTGACAGGCAGGGGATGGCACAGCCTGTGTTAGACACTTCTGTGCCATTTCACCACTATCACTATCCAGGTTGCGCTATCTTGAGCAATACTTTCTCTATTTGCGCTTTCAGTGTCAGGGTAGAGATAAGCTAGCTGCCTCATTTGAAGTCCGGGAGATCTTCCTCCATTCCCTTTAGTAGGAGCAGCACAGCACTTCACTAATCATTGATGGCTTTATCTTGGTCTTGTCTTCCTTGCACTTGTTTCCCCTTGTATCTCTTCTCCCTCTTGCACTGTTGTAGTTCACTCCTGTTCGGCAAAAGCTATAAAGATACACTAGAGGTGCTTGTGTTTTGTGTGTTTAGTCACCCAAAAAACCATTATCCCACCCTGTCCTGATATGGTAAAAAACCCCTGAAGATAGAACCCAAACCTGTGGACTTGTGAGCACGTTTTGAAGAACACAAGCGCCCTAATCAAACATGGAATGAACAGGACTGAGGTCATCCAGTGCATTGCAGTACCATGCCCATTACTTCTGGTGAATCCTGGGCCTGGGTCTTTCACCTATCCTTACCTCAAGGTAGTGACTAGGGCTGCTTTCTAAGGCACAGACATAGTGTCATTCAAAGGATTTCGGAAGAACTAAGAGAATAAGATGTAGCAGAGTAAAGTCAACTTTGAACATCCAGCTTGCAACAGCTTCCTTAGGCAAAGGAAATCCTCTCATGCAACACTGTTTTTCCTGCTCCTTTTTACAGATACTGGCCAGCCACAGCTATCCTAGAAGTATCCATCTTTCACTTCTGTTCCTCCTGATCCCTGCCTTTGGGAAGATTACATTTCTTTTCTCCTAACAGAACTTTTCTTTTCCTGGGCTTACAAACCTTGTCAGGGTTGAAAATAGCTCCTTTGAAAATCCAACCCTGGGCCAGTGATTATTAAGGGTATGTTTTAGCAACAGCGAGCTGGTTCCTTTTCCATCATAGACACCAAAGACCTGTAAGAACATTTGAAGACATCTTTGCATGATTTCATTATTAGTTGTGTTCCTCAGGATGTGCAAATCAAAAAACACTGGGATTAAGGGGATGAGGAACATAAATGTTTGATCCTAACAAAATCCATTCTTTAAGCACGGGCTGAAGTGCAGTAACTGCTGCTTGGGTTCATTTATTAGCGTGCGCTCATCAAAACAAGTGCAACAGACTTGATGACACTGCTTTTTCTGCTACAAGACCAAATATAAGAACAGAAAATAAGAAGAGAACTATATTAGATGGAGTTATTATTAAAACATTTATTCGGTGGTTGAGTAGCAAAGTGTCTTCTCAGATTCACATAAATCTCTGAGATCTTAAATAGCAAGATTATACTACAATAGAGATCCACTATTTACAGCAGCCAGAGAAATTAATTTCTGAAAAGCAATATAACAGTAACGTACCACACAAACCCATTTGTGCTTACATGTCATTATACTCCACCTGAAGCCAAACTGAACACAGGACTGAACGTGGTCCAAAGCCTGTAAGTCTTTTGTAATTAAAATGCAAAACCCGATCCTGCAGATTTTACTTCATCATATCATGTCGGTTACAAGAAGCAGCCCCCCGGAGTTTATTAGGTCTAAGCGGTTTTAAAGCATTTAGTTGCAGCATACAATAACAGTCAATGATGGAGAAAAACAGAAATTAGGAAGTACAGCTGATGGGAGGGGATAGTTAACGGTGAGGAGGGAATTAGGAAGTCCTTATAGGTCTATGATAGTGCTAGAGGAGAAAAAGGCTGGCTCCAGAGCACAGAGGATGCAGCATAGACAAAGCACAGCCTGAAGAGGGGAGGACCAGAGAGAGAGCCAGAAACAGTCAGTGTGAAATACGTCACTCGTTGAATAAAGGTAGGATCCTTGATTTGCAGTGGGTATAAACTGCCCCATCTCCACTGACCTGCTGTCCTAATTAACGCCAACTGAGAAATTGCCGTACCTTGTTTTTCCTCAGGTAAATACTGAAGAAAGCAGCGTGCAGCCCTGCTCTCCCTTACATATCCCATTAGCAGGGTCCGTTCCTGAAGCTCTTGCTTCTCTCAGTTAATTTCAGCTGAATCTCATGGTTGTGTATTTATAAATAAAATTAAATCAATGCGGGCTGCTACACTGGTTTCCCAGAATTTACAAGGCACTTTACCATGGGTGCTGAAGTCGCATACTCATCATCTTGTCTCCACAGAACAAAACATGGACGAGGCTGTTGCTTGCACATACCTGGAGCCGTTGCACGTGAAAATAAATGAGCGCTATTATACTGCAATATGAATGAACGCAGCTGCTGAAGGAACCATTAAACCTGTCACATCTAGAGCTTCCGACAGTCCTGATGGTGGCTCCCGCTCATTCTGCAAGCCGCATCACATTGCAATATGATGTAGCTCTCATGCATACAGTGTGAAGGGCAGCTGTGTGCTAGCCCTGCGAAGGGTTGGCTCTGTGGTATACACTGCTCTTTCCCTCCTCGTTAGTTAGGATAATTTGCTACGCCTACTGGGACTCAAACAGCAAAATACATAGGAAAGCCCAGTATCATTAATGGTTTATGCATGGATTATGACTATTTAATCCTGGCCCAAAAAGTAACAGATACTTTATTTTACTGTTTAAAAAACTGGCACTAGCCCCATCGGGAGCACAGCATCAGCCACTGAAGGATGGAGAGAGGATTAGAGCGAAGGAAAGGCCAGAGAAGTAAAAGAGAGCGGTTTCCTGAATTCCTCCTGTGTAAAGAATGATTAGCCCAGCAATCTGTTACGCAAATAAGTTCCCGATTGACATGAAGAAACCGATATCTAAGTAGGAATCGGGCCTTGGTGAGACAATCAATCACTGCAATTTCACCTCCATCACAGGAAGGGGAAGGGCAGGTTTTGGCTCAATCACCTTGCTGCAGGGCTGCACGTTTGCCAGCGCTGCAGAAGGCAGGTTACACGAGCGCATACCTGGAGCAGGAAGAAAGGATGAGGGCTCACTGCTTGCAGTGGCATTTTGACCTATTCTGGATGAAAGCGCCCATGAAATTGTTATTGCAGCAGGGAAGACCTCCTGCCCTGTTCTGCTGCAAATGGGACATGTGAATTGATTCTTGCTTAAAACTTACATTAAAAGGTGTCACCGCACTCAGCCCAACCGTTTTCCTCCTCCTTTATCCATGATTCCGACTCAGACTGTGGGAGCTCTGTGTGTAGCAAGGGTAAAGGAGCAAAAGGAAAGCCTAGACTTCTTTAGAACTCTGTCCCACCCGCTAAGAACAAAAGGCCTTGCATGCTTGAGACTAAACATAGCACATTGCAACCAATGTGAAGAACGAATGGAGCCAAGTGCCTCAGAGAGCTCAGGTCCACAGGCACGGCAGGCTGTTAAACACAGCAGCGTGCAGAAACCGAACGGCACCATGAGGCCATGGGCAAGAGATGCAAACCCACCACTCCCCGACCCACCGCTCCGGAGGAAGAGAAGGACCAGCTCTTGCAAGGTGCCAGGGAGCTCCTTCACGCCTCATCTGAAGCTTGGAGCACATACCAGTTGGTATGATCTTGCTTTTACATCCCCACCATTTTGACTGAAGAGAGTAGAAGGTGGAAGAACGCAGAAGCCAGACACATTTGTATGAAAGGCTTAATTCTGATCTTCGTTATGGGGACGTAATTGCACCATCGCAGCTGGTCTTCGCTGAGGGAAGGAAACCATTGGAGATGAAAACATGCCCTTTGCAAAGCAGAATGTCTACACAGAGACAAGTAATTTTTAAAAATGTTCTAAATTTATCCTTTCAGGCGCCACAACAGAGCACAGAAGACTTCCCCATTTAAGAGGAAATCATGCATAAAGTGATTTTCTTAAATGATGACAGAACAGGGTATTTTCTGGATGATTGTGTACTTTTTGAGTGGATGGTAATTTTCACTTCCAGAGCAACTAGGAGGTACCTCTTGTCAGACAAGCTGTTTGGAATTTGTGCTTTGTCATCAGCTCAATTTCTAAAAATAAATAAAATTAAGCAAGCACTGCCTAAAATCCATATCCTGCCACAAAATATTGGACATGTCCCATTTATTCACTTCTCTTGCTACAACCAACCATAAACTGAAGCCAATGCTGGGACAGGCATCACCTATAGTTAACCTTACACATTGAATATGTATTGTGATAGCAATAAAATTACTCAGTGCATAAAACTAAAGATCAATAAGTCTGCACAGTGTCCAGATCTTGAATTAATAGTTTATGGTCTGGCGGACTGACAATTGCTAGCAAAAAGTGATGGCATAGCTGGGAGTAAATATTTAATGGGATAACAAGGTTTCCCGTGGCCGTGTTTTTACGCAGTACTGTGTGCTGTGTTTGGCTGGATTGCAAGCTTTGTGCCACCTGTTTCTACACAAGCGTGTTCCAGCACGCAGTAAGAATTCATGAAGGCTACAAGATCGACGGCATCCACCATTTATTTGTGAAGAGAGAAGATTTATCCTTCTTTACTGCACCATGCCCTTTCCTCTGCAGCTCTTCTCCTAGCTTTAGATGGAGGCGTCTATTAAACGACGGGCTCAATCTGCGTTGACACGGTGCCCTGGCATTCAGCATGCGATCTCCTCCCTCACGCCGACCCTCCAGCACCCATCGCTGCGCTCCTGCCCCACCCGCCCGCGCCCGGCCCCGCGCCCGGAGCGGGAACTCAGGCGGGGGACGACGAGCTGCGGCCGCCGGCCCCCGCCAGTGCTGGGGAGGGTTTGGGTGTATTTTTTCCCTTTTTTTTTTAACATGCTTTGGCTTGGGGAGGGGGTTCAAGTAGGCAGAGCTGTGCACACAGCCAGCGCGGCCACTGTGAGCCGGCAGGCGGACAACAGCCCCCGGGGGCGGGACGAGGGAAGGGGGCCGCCCCCTCCCCTTCTCCCCGGGAGCGGCCTCCCTTCGCCGGCTGAGGGGCGGCCGCCGCTGCCACCTGCCCGCTCCCGGCTGGGCAGCAGCCCAGGGCCGCCTCCCACCCCTCGGGGCGGGCACTGGGGCTGCAGCCAGCGCCTCCCTCCCGCCGCGGCTGGCCGAGGGTCGGCGCGCTGGGCCCGAGGAGTGCCGGCGGATGAGCGCGGCCCGGCGGCGGCTGCGGATGACCCGGGCGAAGGCGGTGGTGGCATACTGCCTGCTGCTGGGGCTGTCCTTCCCCCTCCTGCTGCTGCTGCCACTGCTCTGAGATGCGCCGGGCGACGGCTCGTCTGCGCCGCGGGGGGACGGGCAGGAGGAGCCGGCGGGAGCCCCGCTCCGCCACCCGGCGTGTGGCCGGCGGCAGCAGCAGCAGCCCGAGGGACTGACGCCCCGGCGAGGGACGATGCCTCTCCCTGCGGGGCGGCCCGGCCGCGGCCCCGACCGCGCTCTGCCCCTGCGGGTGTGATGCCGCCGCCGCGCTCGCCGCTCTCCCTCCCCGGCTGACAGGGACGCCTGGCAGAGCCGCGGCGGCGCAGCTCCCCTTTCGCCTTCCCAAGTCGGGCTTCGGCGGCTCGGGGACGGGGACGGCGGCGCCTCTGCCCTGAGGCGGCTCAGATGGGCCAGCGGCCGCGGGCACTGCCACCGCAGTCCCCTCAGCGCGGGGCCGGCGGGTCGCGCCTCGCCTCCCTCCCTGACCCAGCCCTTGCCCCAGAGCCGCGGAGCCGCCGCGGACCCTCCGCCTCCGCGCCCGGCGGGCGGCGGCTGTAGCCGGGGGCAGCCGCCGGCCGCGGCGCTCGCGTTCCTGCAAACCCGCCGCTCTGCGGGGCGGAGTGTGTCCCCGCCGGCTTGCCGTGCGGGGAGGCGGGCCGGGGGCCGGCTGAGATGGGAGAGAGCATGTCCAAGAGGCTGAAGTTGCAGCTGGGCGGCGAGGCGGAGATGGAGGAGCGGGCTTTCGCCAACCCCTACCCCGACTACCAGCCCCACGGAGCCGGAGCCGCGGCCGCCCCGAGCGCGGCGGACGTCCAGCGGAACAAGGCGCTGCTCCCGCCGGAGGAGGAGTCCCTCCCCTTCGGCGCCGACGGGAAGGTGAGTCCCGGGCGGCGGGCGAGCGCGCAGGCGGGGGCCGCGTCCCGGCCCCTGGGGCCCTGCCTCACCCGCGGGGCGCTCCCTCCGCGCAGGGCCGGTCCCGTGGCGCGGGCGGCCGCGGGCGCTGCCCCGGGGCGACCTCCGGCGGGACCCTGGGCCCAGCCGCGGCCTCCGGCGGCGCGGTGGGGCGGACCGCGGCCTGTCCGCGCCGCTGCGGAGCGTTGTGCCGCCTCTTGCCCGCCGGCCCCCCTCGGGGCGGGCCGCCGGGCCGTTGGCGCGCGGGCGGCGTGGCGGAGGCAGCGGCCTCCCGGTGCTGCTGAGGGCAGCGGCGGGCGGGGTGAGCCGAGGGAATGAGCGGGAGCTCAGCCCGGGCGCACGGCGTGGAGTCGGTGGAAGTGACTGCCGCAAGCCGTTGATTTTCCCCCTGAATGCGAGTGAACACGGTGCGGGGCCTGGAGGTAGAGCTGCGTGTGCTGCAGTTACCGCGGTGGTTCTGCCGCACCGCTGACAAGTTACTCGAGTTTCACCGGAGAAAGCACACACGGAAGGAAGATGGGCACGCGTGTAGAAAAGACGATTTTCTCCTCAAGTGACAGCAACGCTGAGGCTTGAGGCGATGCTGGACCGTTCTCTCCGAGGCATGTGTTTATTGCCATACACACATTTATAGATTGGGGTGCACCCTGATAGGCAGCTGGCCGTTGGTTTGGGCCAGCAGGTGGTCTGCCTGGTGGCACTGGTTGCAGGAGGTTTGCAGTCTTCCTGCTCTGCTTGTCTCCTTGACACCGTGTGCTGCTGGTTGAGGAGCTGTGTGCGTTTTAGGCTTTAAGCACAGAAGCTGCTCTGGCCTGTTACCATGCAGGCTGGCTTAAGCTGCAGAAGAAATACCAGAATATGGACCTTCTGTCATTCTAGCCCCCGAGCAGCCTCATCTGTCAATAGTGTGCTGCTTCGTCATCTTTTGGATGAAAAACACTGTGTGGTGACACTGCTAGAAGCATAGATGTGCTGGGTGGGAAGTTAACTTTCCTAACGCACTTGACTGGACACAGAGGTGAATAGAGCAGAGCCTTTTATCTCGCCTCTTGTATTTTTCTGCTTGTGGCAACAAAGAATTACCTTGACTTACTGATAGGATGAGACGAGGACAGTGATGCCCAGCGGTGAGAGCAGTGTTCTTCTGAGGATGAGCAGAACAGCATCAGCTCACCATGAGAGTGAGGCAATGAAAGGTTGCAACTGAGGTTTATGATGTTAGTGTGGCTGAGCAGAGCGCACAAAAGGGAATACTTTGAGGGATTGGTGTCTTACTGCTACAACTACTGGCATCTGTCAAAAGCACAACTCGGCGCTTGGAAAGGATTAAAAAGCAAGGGTAGGTTTGGAAGTTAAATCCCCGGTAGTATATTCAGCGCAGGTAAAACTTATTTTTTGTGTGAAAGAGAACGGTGATTTCTTTGTTCTTTTGTATCTGGCTCAGGATGTAAAAACCATCCAAGCGTAATGAGTTAAAGTATGAAGGCAGAGAGGAGGTGGCAGAACAGCTATAGCTGTACGTTGTTGTTAAATCGGTAAAAAACATACCAAGCACTTTCTTCTAAGGCCTTCTGTAGGCCTGTCATCCTTCGTATGTAGCTGCTTCAGATCCCACGCTTCATGTCCATTTTTTCTAAAGAGAAAATAAGCCTTCATTTACTACCGATCTATGTCGACTACAGCTTTCCAAAGTGAGAACTGATTTCGGAGGATGGTGAACTTCCTTAAAAAAATTTGTTTTAGAGAATACTAGCTGTACTGCAGAAGAGTTCAACTCTAATTTACTTCAGATTTAATTCTTGAATGAATCCACATTCAGAGATGTTGTTCTGTGGCAGAGCTGAAATGAGTTCGTTGAGACTTTCTAGCTCTGGATTCACATGAGGAATGTCTGCTCTCCTCTGCTGTAGGTGAGTATGCTATTTTGCAGCGGGTGCAAATGTTTTTTTCCCAGCATCCCTGGTGGATGACATTCCTTGTTACCATGTGGCAGTTGGCAGCTCTTTGTGCAGCTTTGTTCAGAAAATATCTTTGAGCACCTCATCAGCTGTGCATTTGATAAAAGGTGGTGTCTGGGCTTTGTTATGTTGGAAAGTATGAAGCTACTCTGGAAGAAAAATGATCTTCTGTACTGTATTAAAGTGACGTAAATCCAGCAGCTTTCAGTGGTGTTTGAATTGTTTCAAGTCTCTGCATTTCATAGAAGGTGTATGCAAGTGTACATTTTCTTTTGTATATGCATCTGCAAAATCTGAGGAATTGCCCTATGTATTTCTAGGCTAGAACATAGCTATGAGTCTGTGTATCTGTATGTATATTCTTTGCAGCATTCGCATATTGACAATGCTAGTACTATCCTGACTTTTATGAGACTTCATAATGAGTATTTTGGGGTGCTTTTGTTGCTGTGTTTGGGTTTTGGTTTGTGGTTTGGGTGATTTTTGTTTGGTTGGTTGGTCGGTTGGGTGTTTTTTGCATTTAACAGGCTCCAGTCCCATCAGAGACCTGCCTAAAGAGCCTGTCTTTGCCTGCCTAAAGCCCCAGTAAAGACAAAAGGACTTAACGTAGGTTAGGAAGCCTGTTCTGCAAACTGCTGTTCCCTAAAAATGCGAGCAGCTTTCAGAAGCCCTCAGTGCTCTGCATCATTTCTTCCTCCCTGGATTGCTGTGTGGAGCAGTGAGCACTGAGTGACTCATGTAATGACAGCTAGAGGTGTGGGGCTCTGCCGTTGTCATGGAAGGCAATGCATTATTAATCCCTCCATTTGATTTCAGAAGCTGCCATCTAAAATTCATTTGGCTGAGGAAAGGACAAGAAGCCCTTCAAGTCGTCTGAAGTGTGAGACAATTGGGACAAAGTGCTGCGTGTGTTTGTATGCATAAGGTACAGTTCAGGAAGCTAGAAGGTATGGGAGCAGGAGAAGAGAAGACAAAGTTTAGGGCTGCTTATTTGCCTTCTTAAAAATAGTCACAGTAAACACTGTAGTTATCTAGGTGGGCTCTGCTCATACAGCTGAAATTCACTTTCTCTTCTGTGGACTACTTTCAAGTATTGTGGACTTGAATTGCTTCTGTAACTTGTCTAAGAAATCTGAAGGTAATAATTCACCAGACAGCATTAATTCTAGATTAATAAGAAACATAATTTTAAACTTCTTTGTTTAAAAAATGACATATCTTGTAGCCCTCTTCCTTTTGATATGGATCCCATAGTGATACTTTAGCCTGAAAACATACCTATAGATGTTATGTCAGAGTGTTCCAAAAGCTTTCAAAATGGAAACGTAAATGGTGAGGGAGGCAGAGAAACTAATAGCTGTAGACTCAGAACAAAGCATGTTCTCTAGTTCATTGGAAAATAGTTTTTTTCTGTTAAGTTTAATTTACTTTTTAATTCACTGTAATTGTTTATTCTGGGCAGGATTAATATTTGAAAAGCAGACGTTCTTCTGATAGTTTCTTCTGCATTGTAGGGAACTCTAGTTATATGTTCATCTATGCTCAAATGTGGCGATATCAGACCGTGGGCCTGTGCAGGGTGCGAACCAAAGACTAACTTGTATAAGCAGTGTTGTGCTTTGCTTTTCCACCTGAACTGGAGCAGAGGCAACCTGGAGCTGTGATTAATGTCGAGACTTGGTGACACTGTGTTGCCCATTAGCTGTGGGTGGGGAACCAAGAATGGGGAGGTCTGCACAGGCTTGCGTAAGGCAGCGGCAGCCAGTTGTCCTGGCTCAGAAACTGTTTATCCAAACCTTCATATGGTAGAGAGGTACAAAGCTGTAAAGGCTTTCCTGGGAAGGGGAAGGGTGAGGAGAGCTTGCTGCTAAGGGGTAGTCAGTCTGCAAGTCAGAAGAAACTTACCAAGAAAGAATTTGCCTAAAAAATAAATTACTGTTTGGGCATCCTAGTGATCTATCCATAAAGCCTGAATACAATTTTGGTGCTGTCAAAGTCTCCCCTGCGGTTCCACAACAAATCCAAATTTAGGGCTGGGATGTGTTAATGTCTTAATGCCAAGGATGCTTTTCTTCCACACACAAAATGCACATCAGCTTGCCTAGGCACAGGGTTGCTTCCACCTTGCCCTGGATGAGCAGGTAACATCAGCCTGCCTTTGGTTCCCAAGTCACTGGCCCGCAGATGGTGTGAAGGTGACTCCCAAATGACACCTGACTGTGCTATGGGTGTAGGCACAGAGCTGTGGTGGCTCTGAGGACAGTGGGCAGTTGGGGTTGATATTGGTGGGTCACCCATGGAGCCAGGTCCTTGAACAAGCCTGTTTTAATGTTTTAAGAATATTAGTAAAAGGAGGTGTGTTCTGATGAATGTATACAGTGTACTTAATTAGGCTTTGCAGGGAACTCCTTACAGGGAACATGCTTTAAAGCTAATGATGCTTATTTGCAAAGATTGTTTATATTTACTTAGATTATCTTTTGGGTGATTTAGTGGTGTTTAGTTTCCTGGTGCTTTCTCAATCTCCTGTTAGTTCTGATAATTCCTTTATATGGCTTTTCAGTCTTCCTCCTCCTTTAAAATATATATTTTTAAAATGTATCTAAAGTTTTTTTGTCATTGCCTCAGTCTTCATTCCCCTCCCTGTGGTATTTCTTCTGTTTGTTGAGTTGTCTCACTCGGCATTTTAGTTGTCTCGCTGGGAGCAGCAAGTTGTCTCTGTTCTGGGACTGATTCTGCAACCATTTACGCTAGTGGGAATCACACCACTCATTGCACTGGAGACAAAATTGATCTCCAGAGTCAGTAAATATTTCTTCCCAGTTTTTTTTGCCAGAGATGTAGGATCGGGTGGCTGTGTTTCTTGAATTGCCACTTTTTTAGCCATTTCCTGACACCCTGTCTCAGGTGCGTGCTATTTTCGTAGAGGATTATGAGCACTGCAAATCGTGTTTGTGTTGAAGGGAAGTTTGTTTTGATTTTTGTGAGTTTTGGTCAAAACTGAGTCTGAGAATCAGCTTATTGTACTTCACTGTCCATTACTGACTCATGGCAGTTGGTGTCCTCAGCCTGAGAGGAAGAACTGCTGCTCCTTTCCTACTGCATACATCAGCTTAGCGCTTTTCTGATGCTTTTATATTGAAAACCTCTCCTGCTATTCAGGGCAACACTTTAACCATGTGGCTAAGCCTATTTGCTTTTAGTCAACTAGTTCTGAATGAAGATACTTTTTAAAATCAAACCCCAAGTTCTTATTAAATTGTCCCCCATCCATCTGTTCTTCATTGATTTCTAGTTTTATCTTGCAGACCTGTGTGTAAACAAGTTGTTACTCTGGCTAGCTGCATGGGCAGGTACAATAACAGTACCCATTTGCTGGGAAAAATAAATTATATTTGGGGTCTAACTGCTCAACACTGATATGCTCTCAAGTTCAATATGTGGACTATACCTGCTCTCTGTACATCAAAATAATTTAGTATCGGTAGAGATTTTAAGGTTTTTTCCAACCTGTGGACCGCCTAAAAATGTCCTAACTAGAGCAGAGACCTCTGTGTAGGGAGTGACTTTAAATCATACTCACAGGAGACTTTTATTGTCCTTGCTTTCAAGAAGTAGCGTAGTGCCGTTAGGCTACCTAGAGGACCAGTGATTTTCACTATTGCTCTTTTGCTTTATCAGCCTCCATTTCCCCAAACAAAGGCTAATGTTCCTCAGTGTCTGTTAATCATGTTTATTTTTGTTACCAATAATCTGAAGCTTTTCGATGACTTTATGATGATCTAAAAATTTAGGCTTTTGTTTTTGTTTTTTGTTGTTTTGTTTTGTTTTTTTTTAACCTAATCACCAGTGAGATAGCTCCTATTACACACAAATGCATTAGAGGCACAGTCTCATTATTTCTTACATGCTTTCAAAAATTAATTCTTTCTGTAACTTGAATGGATCGCCTTTTAATGCTGTTTTTCATGCCCTCATTTCCTCTGAGGTAGGGTGATGCCCGCATTTAGAGCCTGTTAAGTTGGCATTTGTAGCAGTGTTACAGTTTGCCGACAGCCTTCCCTGTCCCTTCTTTTTTTCCCGTCCCTTTCTTTTTTTTCTTTCTTTATTTCCATACATATCACATGTATAGCACTAGGTGTCCGATCACTGTAAAACAGAGCAGGGTGTTCTGCAGACACCAGTGTTTCAAATCACTGATTAAGCATGTGGTTTTGCAGAACCAGCATTTGTTTTCTGGCAGGACCTAACCGAGTAGTAGCAGAGAGCTGTGTCTAACTGTTTCAGAGGCTGGGTGATGAGGTTTCTTAGTATCTAGTATTTTCAGAGAAGGAATAAAGCTTGCTCTTGGAGCTGTAACAGTCTTTTGACAAAGTCAGACTTGGTTTTCTGTGCAAAAAGGTGGGTCACTTCCTAGCTGACCGTGCTGTATGCGGGATGTTACTGCCATTTCTTCTGGTCTGCTCTTGCAGTAGCTCTGTGGAGGTGAGCGTGAGAGCGCATCCTGCTTCAATAAGTCTGTGCTCCAGCGCATAGGTGTGAAACCTGGCTGACTCCCTTACAGTCAGTGGCAAAGTTTCCAGTGATTTCACTATGGTCAGGATTTCTTATTTCACTAGAGCTGTGCGTCATCACCCACCCTGTTCTCCCTTACCAGTGCCTGTCATGTCCCTCGCGCAGTCTTCTATGCCAGTTTGGTTTTTGAAGGAGTCCTTTCTACAGTGCCAATTGGAGCTGTGTGTTCTTCTCTGTGAAAGGCACTTTGGCTGAAAGAAAACCCAGCACCGTGTTACGGATCTCAGTTCTGCAAAGCACCAAAAACAAAGACACTTTTCTCTGAAATATCTCTCTTAACCTGAGTCAAATTGAGGTGAGATGAAATAAAAGCATTTTGCTTGTTCAGTCGGTAGCACTGTGTGTATACGCTGTTTGCTGCTTCTGCACCATCAGTCACTTCCTTCTTCAGTCTAGTTTTGCACATAGCATCAGTCCCCCAAGGCTGATGAAGTAAAATAGAGTTAATAGCAAGATGGTTGTTTGGGGAGCTGATGGTGGCAAGAAAGACTGGTATGCTGGCAGCTTGCAAAGAAGCTGAGCTCAGGGCTCTGTTGTCCTGCTGTGAGTCGGCACAAGTTACTTGTCATAGATAAGTCACGATGCAAATAAATACTGAGTGGTGTTTTCGAAAAACGCATCAGTATCTAAATGTCTTTGACAAAGGCAAATGAGAGAACTCACCCCGTGTCTGTCAAACCAGAGTATTCTGACCACAAAAGGAGTGCCATGAGGTCTCAGGGTTGCATTGTCATACTTATGTAAGCACTGTGATAAACTGGTCCAAATGAGCATGCAGGACTTTTAAGTTACAGCTTCTCTTACCTACCAGAAATCATGACATGAAACATACATAGCAGCTGCTTATTACTTAAAGCTGCTCTTGGTGCTGGTTTGTCTTAAAGCCGCGGCTGTAAAGCTGGATGTGGCTGTAATGGAGAGGTGGGTCAGTAGGAATTGGTGTTACGGTACTATCAGCTGCAAGTGAAATGTGCATTTCTTTTAGGAGAGTTTTATTTGCATCATGGTGTGTTTTTTGTAATGTGCGTGTAGTTTTAGTGCTGGATTTACAAAAGACGATTTAAGTTCTTCTTGGGAGTGCTACAAATGAAAGAAATCAGGGGAAATGGGTGTGTCTGACAAGGACAGCATAGTCTGGGCACCATGTCATTAGTGACGATGGTTAGATATATGCTTACATTCCTTACGTTTTTGTTGTCTTTGAAAGGCTTTGGATTGGGATGTAGCTTTGCATACCGCCTCGCTGCAGTGGAAAAAGTAATATGGTTCAAATAAATCACAAAACAATTAATTTGCAAAACGAACATATTTTTATTTTTCTGCAGTACTTTTGTTTCATGCCAATAATGAGCCTTTCTTGTTACCGTAATCAGTGTGGTGCAGGGTTTCCTTGGGTGTAGTGGGGAATGAGCTCTCATTTTTTGTGTTTCGCTGATGCAAAACCTGAGCAGTGGTTGGGATGATAGTGGTTGTTCTTCCTGCAGCAGCAGAGGAGTAATGCAGCACTCGAATTCCTGGAGAGAGCCTTCTCTAGTTACTGTTCAGATACTGTTATTATGAAGTCTGTTGTGAACCAGGAGTAAATCATAGAATGACAGAATGCTTCAGGTTGGGAGGGACCTTAAAGATCACCTGTTCCAACCCCCCTGCCATGGGCAGGGACATCTTCCTCTAGATCAGGATGCTCAAAGCTCCATCCAGCCTGGCCTTGAACACATGCAGGGATGGAGCATCCACAACTTCCCTGGGCAACCTGTTCCTGTGTCTCACCACCCTCACAGTAATGAATTTCTTCCTTATATCTAATCTAAATTGACCCTCTTTCAGTTTGAAACCGTTAACCTCATGTCCTGTCACTACATGCCCTTATAAAAAGTCCCTCTCCAGCTTTCCTGTAAGGCCCCATTTAGGTAACCGGAAGGCTGCTATAAGATCTCCCCGGGGCCTTCTCTTCTCCAGGCTGAACAACCCCATCTCTCTCACCCTGTCCTCACATAGGAGAGGTGCTCCAGCCCCCTGGTTATCTTTGTGGTCCTCCTCTGGCCCTGCTCGAGCAATCTATGCCCTTCTTATACTGGGTTCCCAGAGCTGAACGCAGTACTCCAGGTGGGGTCTCGCCAGAGTGGAGCAGAGGGACGGATGCCTCCCTCAACCTGCTGGCCACCCTTCTTTTGATGTGGCCCAGGATGTGATTGGCTTTCTGGGCTGCGAGTGCACATTGCCAGCTTGTATTCAGTTTTTCATCCACCAACAACCCCAAGTCCTTCTCTGCAGGGCTGCTTTCAATCCACCCATCACCCAGCCTGTGTATTTGTGCTTGGCATCGCCCCGACCCATGCAGGTGATGCTGGATATCAGAGGTCAGGCTTCCTGGTTTTTGTTCATCCCTACAGGAATAGCAAGTCACCTGCAGAAGAGACTGAATGCCAGCTGGAAGCATCCTCATGAAATGAATATGCTTCTCATGAAAATCAATCTGTGCTCAACTCAAATTAGTGTGCTTTACGCTCGGCTGTAATGCTGCTGTAAGATTCCTTGAAGGAGGTTTATAGATCTTCAAAAGCCACCAATCAAAAAAAAAAACAAAAAAGAAGGGGCAGTGGTGGAGGAGTAGGTAGCTGGCGAAAACTTCGTTGCCACTCATAACCTATTCACACTGGCATAAGCTTGGGAGTAGCTTTGTTTGGGCTAATAAATAATCATAATAATAACAAAAAATTCCTTTCATCTGTTCCTTTCAGAGCACGGAATCAAGATAGGTAAGTCACAATTCCCATTTTGGAGAGGGGGATATGCCAACCTGAGCTGAGTTATTTGTGCGGAACCGAGGTTTCAAAGCAGCACCTGGGTGTCCTGATGTCCTAGTACTGCCCTCCTGCCTCTAAGTAATTTGAGCTGGTGTTTAATAAAAAGTACCCTGATTTGGGAACAGCAGGTGTATAGTCAGAACAAAAAGATAACCAGCTTGTGATGTGTAGTAGGTAAATAAACGGGTAGTCTGAAACCTGAGTTCAGACAAGCTGAGCGCTATGCCTGGATGCATCCGCGTGGATATCCTCACGCTGTTTCACCATATGCCTTAGCATTTGCATTGCTGCCTTTTGGAGGAGAGAAGCCCTGCCCTCGGGAAAGCTTTTGCTTTGTGTCGAGACTGAACTAGCCAAAAGCGGGGTGAGGGCTGTTTGTGTGTAGTACGGTTTCCTAACAAAAAGATGCTTAACACCACATTAAGGCCAAAGGATAATAGACATCAGTGCTTACTGTGGTTGCAATTTCTAGAGTTACTGGAGAAGGTTAAGGGGGCTCTAGATCCTTCCTAGAGTGGTATGTGTGTGACCTGAGATATAATTGGCATAATTTCCTTCTCCCTTCCTATCCTACCGTTATAAAAAGGATTTGAACCATTGACCCTGGAGACTTCTGACGTGTCTGAGGACTCGGGTAATTCCTGTTACCTTTCTGATTTGTGAAGCTGTTGAATGGATGTTTGAGTTCACTGGTTTTTATTTGAAGTTCTACTCTGAACAGAAGTACAAAGTGTGGTGTATTTTGAGTAATCGGTTGTGTGGTGGCATCCAGGATCCATCATTTATCTGAGCTCTTCCCTTTTGGGATCTGTTGTAATCAAACAAGAACTTAGCTTCTGAATGAGCTAACTTTCCTTTAATAGAAAAAACATAAATGAGGGTGTGTTTAACATCAATCTAAGCCTTGACTGATCTGATTTGTTCCAGCTGCTATCTGGGAGCAGGCTGGGGAAGCAAGAGGTGGAGGGAGATCAAGCACTGTTCAGAAAACAGGAACTTATTCTCAGTGTAAGCTGACTAGTAGCCAAATTGCATAATGCCATTTTTCTGGTGACCACTGCATTGTGGCTCTTGGCTGGGGAGATGGGGAAGCTCTGCTGGCTTCCGTGTTTCTAGAAGGTTTCTCTTCTGGCTGTTCCTGGATGTGGATAGCAAGTGATGTATGCCTAGGGCTTTCTGTAGCTGGTGGAAAACATATTCAGGAAATATTTTTGCGTGGCACAAGGCTTGTGTACCTCATTATTTTGTCAGAATGATGCAATTTTCTGATAATGATAAAGCTTTTCCTATAGCCCAGGAACGGAGGAGGTTTTTTGTCCCTTCTTCTGTAGCTCTGTAGTAGATAAATTGTGCTGTAAGTAAACCTAACCCTTAAGCTCTATTTAAAAATATAAAATAGTTTTAAATAAATGTGTTAATAGGAAAAGCTGATCAATAAGTGATACTGTTTAATAATTAAAGAAAAAAACCAAACATTTTTGATTGTGGTTCCTGATGCTCCCACTCAAATGCGGAATTGTCCTGTGAAGGGACTTCATGAATACTCTTTCTCATAGAAATTAATAGGGTGATAAATTCTAGTTAATTGACTATTTCCACATTCCATAGGCTTAAGGGAGTAAGCAGTAACGTATCTCCCCATGCAGTGCACTTAATGAGAGAGAAATGTTGGCAACACTGGAGTATCCTCTGTTACTTTTCATATATCGGATCTTTGTAAACTTTTCTTGGTTAAGAGTCAGATCAAGCAATGTGTAAAATCAAAAATTGGTTCCTTCACCTTCAGCATAAGCTGAAGCTGCTAAGCTACGTTTACTTGTCCTCTTTGTGTCTAGCTCTTTCTTTCAGGTTGTTCTGTAATATGTTACTGCGTTTAACAGCCTCCTCTCATGATAAAGCATGTCAATCCTGTTTTGTGGAGAGGAGAGAGCAAGAAGCAGGAGGAAGAACACTTAGGCGACTTGCCTTCTGTGGGGTGATCACAAACCGGAACATCGAAAAAAGGATTGGATTTAAGAAGAAAATACGAATACATCATGGATGATGTGGTTGAGCACATGGTTAAAGATGATGGCTTGACTTTGACTCGATTGTCACAAATATGAGCATTTACTACCCTTTAGCTATTTCCTGCTCTGTAGTGCCACAGAGGCTGTGCAGGGACCTTGTGATGAAAGCAAGCACCTATAACTCGGGGCTTCACTGTGGGTTCACTGCGCTGTGTTCATCCGTAATGTGGTCTTGGCACCAGGACCTTGTGAGGAGTACTGGCCCATGGAGTGGCAGCAGATGGTTGTCTTCTGTTCCCCTTTTACTCAGCTCGGAGAAGCTTTGCTTATGGTATTAAGAGCCTGAAATAAGAGGCAGCATCTAATTACATACTGTCACAGTGACCATAGCTGCTCTTCGTGTAACTTAAAAACTATCTGGGGATGCTTTAGTCTGCTGTAGATATTAGTAACTTATTCTAATCTTAATCAGAGTGCGTTACATGGGACACACTTAAGATGAACCACCTTGACTTTGCTGATTCCTCTATGTAGTATTTATTCCCTAGTTACTTTTGTTTGGTTGGGTTTGTTTGGTTGGGTTTGTTTGGTTTTTGGGGTTTTTGTTGTTGTTTTTCCTGAACAAGAAAGTGGAACAGAGTTGGCATTCTTGGTTTCTTTCCTTTTCTGACTCACTGCCTTTCTCCTGTCTCCTGTTTTCAGGTCAGTGCTCGGTTCTCAAAACGGATCCAGGCAAAAATCAAGGACCTTCTGCAGCAAATGGAGGAAGGGCTGAAGACAGCAGATCCACATGACTGCTCTGCTTATACTGGCTGGACTGGTGAGAAAGTTAGAATTTGAGTGAAGTGTGTTTGTTAAAGGATGTAATAGGGTTTATTCACAGTTCTGATATTCCCACAGGAGTGGCAGAAATACTCTGATACGGGCATTTGTGTCAGTTGGTTTCTTTTAGCTCTGGACCCTTGGACTTCAATTGACTTCAGCAGACAAAGTTACAGAGAGATAATTTGCTTTTGTCTGTGGAGATCTTTGTCTTGCAAAAGGAGTGGCTTTTCTAAGGCTGCTCTTTCTTTTGACTTACCTCTTGTTTCTTTAAGGTTTTCTTAAAATGAGTTATTTTCACCTTTTCCTCTTCAACTGACTATTAGTTAGCAGTTGTCTAATAGTAACATCTTTTAATCTTTGGGTAGGGGGAAGGTGAGGGAAAGGTGTTCTGTGCCCAGGAGCTTGGAGCCTTAAAATCTGGACTGTGGATGGTTTGACTGTGCTAGTTCTGTCTGTACAAAAATGGTAAAATGAACATGTGAGGAGGGGGAGTATGGAGGAGGGCTTGCAAGATTGTGAAGTCCGTGAAGATAAACAGGCATGTGCAAGCGCTGGTTATTGCTAGGCACCATCGTTCATTGAGCATCCCATCACTAGTGCTGTCCAAATGTGAATGAGCCCTTCTCATCCTTTAGGCAGAGCCTGCAGTTGTCAAGCCTTATGCGGCCACTGGTCTTCAAGCTGCCAAAACACTTTTCCATCTAAGCCTCTTAAGTGTCACTTTGCTATTACAATGGCATGTTCTATTCCTGCTCTGTCTAGCTCATGCTTCAGGCATACTTATGCTTTTAGCACAGCATGTTCGAAGCGTGCCCTGAGGAGATCTATTCTTTCTTTTATCTTCATGAGGGGGAGCAGCTTGGAAAAACTTTTCGGGCTTCTCCCATGGTTAGGCTTAATTCTGGCAATGAAAGGGTAAAATTTCTTTGCTTTCTCCTTGATGTTTCGGGACAGATGGTGCTGTGGGTGGATGGGTGGGGACGTTTTAGACCACTCAGACTTAAATGGTAGATGTGTTTCAAGGTCTGAAAGTGAGCAGCTGTTAAGTGATTGCGGAAGATCTCCAGTGGTGGGCTTTCTCATGCTGACAAGCTCCCGGGGAGCTGTCTTTTGACACTGCCTGTGACTGACAGCTGAGGTTATGGCTGATAAACCAGAGCATGCTGAAAATGAGTCATAAGCTAAAAGTAACACAGCCATCCTTAGCTGAAACAAGAAGATAGACGAACAAGTGGCGCAGGCTAATGAGAGTGGGGTTTTTCCATCCTGCAGAAGGATCGCCAGCTACATATACTCCAAGTTGTAAACTTCTCTCAGTGCTTCTGTGGAAGTGACTCTCTATAAAAATATTTAAATAATATGGCTTTAAAAATACTTAGTACAAATACTTTCTCCCCAGATTTTCTCCTTGCAGCATTTTGCTGGTGTGCCAATCAGAAGGTAAAAGCAGTGCTGCAAACAGCTGCCCTGGTTGTTATGTACCAAGTCAAGACAAATCTTCTTGTCCGTGCAGTCCTGAGCATTGGCTTATACTTTGTGAAACACCTTTAAAACCTTGGAGCGTATAGTGTTGGCACATAACAATCATAGGACTCATGTTAGCGTCCATCTAACCTATACAAGTATGCTTTGTATGTGCCAGGCATCTTGGAGGAGCCATTATAAGGGTGCTGCACAAGGAAGGATTGGATGAGCTGGGCCTCATGGCTGCTTTTCTGATCACCTTTGATCAAGCCCAGAAATCTACACATTGATTACAACATAAAAAAGGGTTACACATATCCCAGTAAATAGCCCACAAGTTCCTGTGCCTCTGAACTGGGCAAACCAAGCTCTTGGACTCATCTAGAAAGACCTGTTCAAAGCCAGTCCAGAGAACATCTGAGAATGTACCAGCACTCTTGTGGAGCTCTTCTTCTTGTCCTGCTCAGCTAGCCTCTCTGTGGAGCTAAGTGAGCCTCGTGTGTACTCAGCTTTAGGTGTGGCTCACGAGAGTGCTCTCCCTGTTCTGGAATGAATTTGAGATGCAGGGGGATCTGGAGGTAAATGTTTTGCTTCTGCACACCTATGCTTAAAATTGGCCAATAAACATCCACTTAGATGGATTTGTTCCACTTTCTTCAGTCTTTGTTGTTGCAATTTTAAAGGTCTGGTTTTGTTTTGTTTTCATGGAAAACTGTGTAATGCATTTAATGGAGTGGAGCTTCATAGTACCTTCAGGCATTCTCTGAGGGCTTGCTTGCTTTCTGGTTTTACAAACCAGCTTAACTTGCAGAAGCTCATAATCTTATGAAATACATTTAAGGGTTATAAAGAACTTGGGAAGTTAAATCAAAAAAACTAATCAAAAATACCTCTTTTCAAATCAAATGGAAAGTAAGTCATTTCTTGCAGATAATCGTACAGTCAATGTACTTGGTCATACACATGCTTGTTAGTCCAAGTTTCCAAGTCTTCCGTGATTTCTTCACCAAGCATTGGTGCCTGTGTCATGAATTGTCTTCATTCTCTGCAAATTGTGAGTCTACCATTGGGCTTCAATCTATTTTTTTTTTTCTTCTTGAGACAGTCCCAAGTGAAATGTAATCAAAATAGATGCCTTCTCTTCGCATAACCTAGGACCCTTGACTGATATGTTTTAATTGCCCAGATACCTGTTCACATTTGAGTTACTGGTTCAGAGGCACTAAAGAGGGGAATATGATGTACTTAGAAGGGAAGGTAAATGCAACTTTCTCTCTTTCATGTGGTCGTTCCAGGTATTGCCCTCTTATATCTGCAGCTGTACCGCGTCACGAAAAACCAGAGCCATTTGCAGCGATCTCTTGATTATGTGAAGAGAATCCTTCGCAATCTGAATGGCAGAAGAGTTACTTTCCTCTGTGGTGATGCTGGGCCACTGGCAGTGGGTGCAGTGGTTTATCACAAGCTGAAAAATGAGAGTGAATCTAAAGAATGTGTTGCCAGGTAAGTGATCGATGGTGGCAAAAGCCATGCCCTTAATTTGTAGAGAACGTTCGCTCAGTAATGTTAACAAGTGGAGCCACTTTCTCTCCTGATATATTTTCAGTAGGAGAATTCAAAATCGGCTTTATTAAAGCTGGCTTACACTTGATTCGTACTTAGCAGTTATCTTGAGTTCTTTATCGCTGTAAGGACAGGATGTCCTGGGCCTATCTGTAGTGCATACACGTTTTGATTTTGTCACATTGAAGTGACATTTAACAAAAGCTGCACGCTTGTCATCGGCAATATGTAGTGCTTTTGCAGTATGTGATGCTTCCCGTAAAGAGAGGGTCTTAACTGGAGATTCATTACAAAACATGTATGCTGCAGGGATCTGGAAACATCCAGACAGAAACATGGAACATCAGATTGATATGGATCAAAGATTTAATAAAACAAAGAATTTACTGAACTGTCACGTTAAGGGCTTTAATTAGGTCAGAGCGTATGAAGGGTAGCCTGGAAAAAATTCCAGCCCCTTCTCGAAGTGATGTAAATGTAACAAAGGTCTTGAGAAATCCCATTTAGATGTAGAGCTTCCTTGGAGAACTGACTGTCCCTTTGCTGGTACGGAACTGATGGCTGTCCTGGAAGCACTGGAGCTCTGCAGGGTTTGCATTTGGCACCAGCAATCCACCTGCTAGCAGTCCAACAGCATACCTTAGGCTGCCAGAATTTGCAGACTACCCTTATGTCCTCATCTCCTTTTGGTATATATTCGGAAATATAACTGGTGTCTTTCTAATCCAGAATCCTAGTGTGATGAATCTCTGCTGCTGTTCCTGAAAGAATATCTCAGTTTTGAAACAGGTGATAGGTTTGAGTTTTTTTGCTTTTAGAACTGGCAGTAAACTTGAGCATGTCATTTTGGATGCAGCTAGGAAAACAGTGTTGCTGTAAGGTGTGAAGCACTAGTATAGCAAAATGAGATTAGCAATAATTTAGTCTTGCCGCTCCTTGGAAAGTCATTTCTAGGAAGAGGGCTGAAAAGGAGGTTAGTTTGATTATTTGTTTCTTTTCTTCCTTTTTTGTTCACAAATACATTCATGACACCAGCTGAGTGGTACATTATAGGTGTCAAAATGTAATCAATGATTGTACTTTTAACTATATACCTTGTAGCTGTCTGGTTGTATGATTTGAATAATAGAACTTAACAGTGGACTGTTTAAAAGGAAATAATTTAATTCTAAGTCTGAAGCATAGTTCCAAGAAAGGAATGATAACATAAAACTCTTTCTTTTTGGTGAGTGTCTTTTCTCTGGTATTAAGCAGTGACAGCATAAACAAGCCATTGGGTCAGTGGTTTTTCTCTGGCATGATATTAATGCAAACATTTCTGCCGAGTAATAGCAGCTGGGGGAATCTGGGATTTGGTCCTAATCCAGGTTTTCTTGCCCCCTTCCCCAATTTAATGGTCATCTCCATGGTTTCATCTAATTGCCAGTTTAATCACAAAAGATAGGAAGAGACAGGGAGTGGACAGGAAAACAGGTCGCACTGCTCCACCTCGATGCTCTTGCAGACTGGTGGATTAATAGCAGGGGGGCTCTTTGGAGCAAATGAGAGCTGTGAGGGCCATCCCAAGGGTTTTTTCTCACTGCTAAAGGCCAGCAAAACACTCGTGCCTAATAGCAGTGCCCATTTAAAAATTGAGCTGCTAAACATTTAAGACAACGTGTTGTCTAGGAGGGGGAGAGTTGAATGGTGGTATTGGGTTTTCTTGGGGTTATTCCTCTTCCAAGCCCTGCCCTGCACCCATACATCTGTTTGTCTGTGCAAAAACCTGGCAGTTGCACTAAAACTCACCTGGCTCTGGCTCCGAGTCCGTCAGGGATGGCAGGCACGCAGAGCTCCTGTGTGTAAACCTGGCAGCCAGCTGAGCCGGGGGTGACTGAAGGGAAGTGGTGGGGCTTCGGCACTTGTTTCGCTTCTGGTTTGGTTACAGCTTGTACAATACACCATCCACTGTGGTCTCCAGAGAAGATGCTCTCTCTCCCTACCGTCCATCCTTGTCTGATGCAGGTTGTTGCAGCTCCAGAGGACAGTTATAAGCCCAGATGCTGAACTTCCAGATGAGCTGCTTTATGGCAGAGCAGGTTACCTGTATGCCTTGCTGTACCTGAATACTGAAATCGGTCCGGACACTGTCCCACAGTCTGTGGTCAAAGAGGTAAGATATTTTTATCTCTCCAGTGCCACAACATCAGTGAGGTTGCACTGGAATCACTCCTTTGCATAATTCAAGGGATTAAAAGAGGAGAGCAACCTAGAACTGGGAACTCACTCTCTGTCCCTCCCGTCTCTTCCTCCTTTCCCTGCTGCCCAGCTGGAACTGAGAGAGGCCAGTGCAGGTGGGTCCATGGCTGGCCATGGAAGTGGATCTAATATGTAACTACTTTTGAAGCACGTGAGGGTGAGAAATTGTTACAAAGAACCTTAAGACAGGCGTGTGGAAATGTTTTAAGTGAAAAGAAGGAGAATTCAGTGTGGAGAGGATGCACAACTGTTCTGCAGATACCAGAAGCAGAGAAGTCAGGCCTGGAAAAGAGTGATGAGAAATATATATATATATATATTAAATTCCTACTCTTAAAAATATGATTCCATCATTTAGGAAGAATTTCATTTTTACTTCAACACTGAAGTCCAATTGAATTGAATATTGTGGTCCTATCACTTTGTGTTGTGGCTTATTCTTCAATGTGGTTTTAGTCGTGACAAAGCAAAACCCTCTGAACCAAAGGGAGCAAGACAGACAGAAGGGGTGTGTTCTCTTTCTTAGGTAATAGATGCTATTATTGAATCGGGGAAAAACTTCTCAAAGGAGGAGCGGAAAACAGACCGTTGTCCTCTGTTGTACCAGTGGCACAGGAAGCAATATGTTGGAGCAGCCCATGGAGTGGCTGGGATCTATTACATGCTCATGCAGGTAAGAGTGTCTTCTGTGGGCTGGGAAACACCAGTGATTTCTTGTTATGCATCAGTGGATCTTACCTTCCGCTTTCATACATGCACAGTGTCGTTCTGGGTCAGGGGCTCACAATTTGGAGTTAGACACTGCAGCACAGAACTGTGCAGAGGTGCTAGCTCAGGCTCTGGTGGCAGAAGAAAACCGTGACTGAGATATCCTTGATAAAATTAACCCTTGAGTTGTGGTTCAGAGCACCAGCATTCCAGGAGCTGAGGTTTTCTATTCTCAACCGAGACAGGGAGGTGCCTTCCCTCATCCTCATATTTACTTCTGGTACCTGCAGTTAGACCACCTAAATAGTCACTTACCATCCATCACTCTTCAAGTTTTTGCTATTTTTAAATGAGTGCACTGCTGGTGCCTCTTGCCCTCCATGCCCTTCCTCTCTTCTCCTGTGACTTTTTCTTTTCCCACCATCTTCAAGCTTTTGGAATACTACCCTTAATCAGACACTAGTCTTCAGTATGCTTTTATTCTTGAGATGTTCTTCCTCTTCCTTATCATCACTATCTCTCCCCCAAAAATCCGATGTTTCTTAGTGCAGTTATGACTCCTGCTCTCCTCTTTCTGTTGTCCTGAGTGAGATTCCTCTCTTCTCTGCACCTCCTCTTTCCCACATTAAATCTGTTCCCCCCTGCCCTGAGATTCTCCAGTAGGAATATAATGTTTTTCAAAACAAACTTGTTATTTCTGCTATACAGTCTGGAAAAGGAGCCTTAAGATTCATTGTAGAAGATGGCCATAGAGCTGCAAAATTTGTATTGTACCTGTTTCTGGTTTTTAAAGGTGCTGCCAGTCTGTGCATCTTTGTAAATGTTAATTTTCTTACCTGCTCATGCAGAAGGACTTGCCTTCAGGCAACTGGAAGGACTGTACGTCCTTGCAGTCCGAAGCTGTGTACAGATGCTCACTGCAGAAGTGACTGAGCTGGCATTTGGTGTTGCCACTGCTCAACCATTCCTCCTATGCAAAAGATGCTGTGACTTCCCCCCATCTGTTTCAGATTAGCTCACACCACTTCCACCAGCAGCTCAGAGTAAAGTGGCTGACTTTGCTGTGAAGTGGCTACTGCTCTGCTATGTGGGGGCTTGTCTTGACCTCACTACAGCCATTTTCTTCAGTGTCCATCTCACTGGGGCCTCAGACTGTTCTGATTTACTGTGCCCTTATCTTCACTTCCTGCCTGCTTCAACAAGGTGAAGCCTTCTGGCTCCCTTGACTTCCTAGCTTCCATTTTCCTCCCCTGACTCTTCTGGATTTTCTGAGAAACATCTGTTCCTTTAAAGAGACCTCTTTAAAGACTCCATCCTTCATTTACTATTCAAGAAATAATTGTACGGGGCTTTTTGGTTTAAGCAGAAGCTACTCTGTCTACATGTTGAAATGGTAACTATCTCTTCCTTTACATATAATTGCTGCTTTTAAGAATTACCACAAAGCCATTGTTTATGCAGCATTAGATTACTGTCTTTTCACTGTACATTAAATATTGTGAGTCATGCAGAGTTGAGTCATCACTGCAGAAAAAGATGGCATATGGGCGTCCATCCTTTCCCCATCCTTCCCACGCCAAATTACAGAATTCTTCTGTATTTTCAGCATTCAGGAGATGGTTTGTTAAGTGGTTGTTTGATAACAAAAAAAAGACCGTCCAATATAGCACCTGAGATGTCAGGGTCACTGATCATCATTTCTGTACAACACTTTTATGAGGAAACATGTATTGCTGCATTTATTTTCAGAAGACTACTGGAAGAATAAGAGCTTAGCAGTGTTAAATAACTCATCCAGGAGGTAGAGGGGGAATTCTGAAGTGCTAGCTAGGGAATCTCTAATCCTAGCCCCTTACACTAACCTTGAGGAAAAAATGTCTGTTTGCATGTCATTGCTCTTGGCCAGAGAGTCGGGACACAAACCTGTAGCTCACTTTTTTGTTGTTGGAATTAGGTGCTGGGAACCTCAGCAGTCTGGGCAAAGAACTTACCTTGTACTCAGATGGTCTCAGAAGCACAAGTTGAGAAGGCGGTTTGTAAAGACCTCTGTTCTTCTTGGGTTTACCTCCTGAGGACAGCTGTGCTGGGCAGGTCTTGCCTTGCACAGCTCAAGACTGAAGGCATTTATTGCTGGTGCCCATGTGCTTTGCCTTCTGCTGCAGGGGTGCAGCATGAAATCAGAGCTCTGAAACAAAGCTTCCCCCAGAGCCTCCCCACTTGACAGGGCAGCATCTGAGTGAGGGCTGATCAGCTCTGGGGTATTCTTCACAATGTGTTCGGGTACACTTCTGATGAGCAGCGTGAAGGTCTCTGTTCCACCCAGAAAAGTGCAGAGGTGGAGTTTGCTTGAGGGACCTGGGACGTAGAAGTCTGGCAAAGCTTTCCTGGCTGAAGTGAAATAGAGGCTTTTGGCTTTCTTAGGGAACTGAAAATACAGCTACCGTAAGTCTTCCTGCATTTGGCTCTCCATCGTAGCAGTGTGCTCACCTATTGAATGCAAATGTGCTGAGCTGGTGGGAAACACTGAAACTGTATGACATCGAGTCAGCAACAAAGAGAAGTATTTAAAAGAATAAGCTCAGTTATTAGACTTCTGTAGGCTCCAGTTTCTGCAGTTGTTTCCACAGCTTGCAGAAATTCCAGAAATCATTTAGACCGTGTAAAAATAGAGACCTCTGTGATGAAAATACTGAAAAATGGTGGAGGAGGGAATGCCAACAAAGAACAACTGCAGACCCAACAGACAGTCGGCTTCTAAATCTTTACTTACAAGGAGCGCACAGGTTGATGGATATATTCTCCTTTTGGCAAGGATGTAAACTAAATAGAGGAATCGAGAAAGAAAATTCAGAAGAGCAAACTAAGGATGAGTTTGTAGTACAAACAGCTACCTGGAGAAGTAACCGTTGCTTCTGAAATTGGAAATGCAGATTTATAGCCCATAGCTTCAGGGAGTTTTGATGATGAGGGAAGCCTTTAACCTTCATTAACCTTTACCAGGTATGACTCTACATACAGTCTTCTTCATTTATTGGGAAATGGGACAGGTTTGTCTACAGTAGTTATTTTTAAAACAAGATGTTTAACCCATTGTGTTTTAAGTGTGTATTATGAGCAATGTAGCTTTAAAACTATCTTGCTCTTTTAAGTGTTCTCTCTATTTTAAGGTGTAAAGAGAGGTGGAGTCTTGAAATCCATATTCTGGTCCCAGTTCTTCCATAGTCTTTCTGTGTCACCTTCAGTAAAACTTGCTGCCCCAATTTCTTTGTCTCTACAGTAGCTGTAAAAATGCTCCTCACAAGGGTATTGTAAGCAGACATTAATTAAAACTGTATGAAGTGATTCAAAGTATTTGGATCAAGGGCATGTATGTAGGATACTTGAAAATAGATCATGGAATAAGTGTTAATACCCACCTTGTTACTACTGTTTATGGTTTTGGTCGTGTGTTCTTTTTTTAATCTTTTCTTCAGCCAATTGCAAACGTGGACCAGGAGACCTTGGCAGAGCTGGTGAAGCCAAGCATTGACTATGTGCGTCATAAAAAATTCAGATCTGGGAATTATCCATCATCACTGAGCAATGAGACCGACAGACTGGTTCACTGGTGCCATGGTGCCCCGGGGGTCATCCACATGCTCATGCAAGCTTATAAGGTGAACCATTCTGTGTTCATATACACCTCTATTTGCACGGAGTGACCTGAATGCAGGCCAGTTAGATTGTAAGGCTTGTATTTTACATCTTTCTAGATCTAGACCTTCAAACCAGTACCCTAGGCTAGGCACCTAAAACTCTCAAAATACATACATAGGTATGGTTGTAAAGAGGAAATAAGTGGGTAAAATTGCTTCTCGGGGTGCTTCAGGCTTTCTGGGAAAGGGGCCATGTATTTAAACAATTTGAGATCAGAGTCCTGGGTGTGAGAACATTGACCTAAATTCTTTGAATCTTCATCCTAAGAGTTTGAAGAATTATGTTGGTTTTCAGAAGCCTTGGTTCATGTGTCTTGCCAAAGAATGTCTTCTGTAAATTACTCCATTATTAAGATACGGCTCTTCAGAACTTAACATCAGAGCAAAGATCTCAGGCCCCTTCTAGGGCATAAATATAACTGCTGAGCTGCCACAAGCCTACTGTTTGCTCTTCTCCATCCTTAACTAGGTTTGCTAACTCTCTTGTGTTGTACACTTCTGATTTGCATGGCGTTTGAAAGTATGCCATTTAATTAAATCTATGCAAATTGATTCTTGCTTTTGACAGCCCTCCTTGGCAGATTCCCTGGTCGACCTCTGGGTGGGCTGATGAAAAGCAGGTTTGGTTTATGGAATAATTACTCATGCTCCTACCTGAAATATGAACTCTAAATCTCTTACAGCATTGCTGAATGTAGCATCAGTCACAGTTGCTTTTTCTTTGGACTGTGGTAGGAGGTCGACTTAACACTGCAGAGTTCTTTTTTTTATTATTTTTATTTTTTCCCCCTTCTTTGTCATGCAGTGCTTCCCCCAGCACAAAATGTTTTGCAGGAGGTAAGAGGGATAGGACAAAGTTCTGTTCAGCAATCTCCTTTCTGGCCTCTTTCTGTAAGTTGATGGGGGATATGGCACTTTTCTTTTACTCTTCATATTTTGCTTTTTGAAGAAGTGATAAGAAAAATGGGTGAACGTTTTGCTGCTATGCTTTCATACCAAGCACAGGGCACTTGTGGTAACAGACAGCAGTGTTTGTCCTGGAAATCAAATGCTGTTGCCAGGCCTTAATTCAAGATGTTATAGCTCAGTCGCAGACAAACGCTGGTCAGAGAGAGCGACTTTCTTCATCAGGCTTGTAGATTTAAGAATCTTCCATGTTAATTGCTTCTATTACCTTATTAAATAGCCTGGCAGGGGATGCTGCCTTTAAAGGACTAAGCCTACTGTAGTGCATCAGTCAGTTTGGGGTATTTTTATCTTGTCGATCTGTAGGGTGACTTAGGCAAAAGGGAGCAAAAAAGTCTGGTAGTGTTCAGCTAAATTACTTGCTTGTGGTTTCTGCTCTCTTGATGGGCACTCTCTGTCCAAAATGCACTTTGCTTGCAATAAACTTTGCAAAATTGGTCCTTTGCCCAAACTGGCTAGTGCTTCTGAGTATTTCCCATAGAAATACTACCCAAGGTAATGAACTGTTCCTGCTTGTACAGAGAAAAGAGCCCTGTGCTATGCAAAGAGATATTCTTGTGCGTTTTTAACATAGAGGTGAAGGCAGACGATGAGTAACCAGGAAGAATTACTCAGGAGGACCAGGAGCTTGCCCTTTAGGACCAGATTTGATAGCCAGTATTCTGTGTTATGTTTCTTGGAAGCAAGGATTAATTACATTTCTGTGTTTCAAATCAAATTATGTTGTGGTTTGGAAATGGAGGGGAGAAGCAAAAAAGGGCCACGTGCCCTTCAAATAGATGACAAGAATTGTGGAACCAAGGGCCTTTCTATCGAGGTCCTGATTTCAGAAACAAAAACTTGAAGTTCCTTCTTTTTCCATGCAGGGAAAGGAGAAAAAACTTATTAAGGAAAGAAAGACAAGTCTATGATGAATGGATTATTAAAATCCAAAATACATTTTATATGGAAAAACCCCACACCAACAGCAGAATATCTCTCAGGTCCAGCTTCCTTTTGTCTTTATCAGTACTTCAGTTTATGTGTGTTTGTTTTTATTCCACAGACTTTTAAAGAGGATAAATACTTGAAAGATGCTATGGATTGTAGCGATGTCATCTGGCAGAGAGGTTTGTTGAGAAAAGGATACGGGATCTGCCATGGTACTGCTGGCAATGGCTACTCCTTCTTGTCGCTCTATAATCTAACTCAGGACAAAAAGTACCTCTACCGAGCTTGCAAGGTGAGCGCTGCAACATCCCAAGAAATTACTGTTCCCTTTCACATCCTAACGCCTGTGCAGGAGTAAACGGTGATTGCAGTAGGCTGTGGTGTGCTAGAGCTGGAGCTGGCTGGCTCTGCGGCTGGGTGGGACAACAGGGTCCCGTCACGTGCTCCCCTTTATTCACACTTTGACTGGATGACTTCACCCACTGTCTTAATAAGCAAAGTGAAACACAGAAATGTTCTGTAAGGGGGGAGGAACTAAACAGACATTCAGAAGCAAATAAAGAGTCTGAAAATCAGCCTGCCTGAACAATAACAAGCTAATGGTGCTAATTATTCCATTGAGACATCCACTGTTGTCCTCAGCTCCTCAAGCGATACTGTTTGTAGTCTTTTGTAATTATTTGTTTTCAGACTAGTGTCTGTTTGGGGCTTCCAGAGCTCTGAATTGCAGTGATTAAATTGCTCACTCAGATTTTGTCATTAATACAAATTGCAGAGAATGACACACTGAGAATTTTTCCACTGGAATTGTCCAGGTTCTGCTAGCAGTTACCAAAGGAGAAGGCTTTTTCTGCCTCTCTTTCCTCAGCTTTAAGGTCCCTTCCAACCCAAACCATTTTATAATTCTATGATGTTATCTCGTGAGACTTTTGTTTTATTTGGGTTTTGTTTGTTTTGGCTTTTTTTCAGCTAAGTTTGCTGATACTACATCTCATATTGCGTACATAGCCATTTAGCTGAGGCCTTATAAAAAGTCTTGCAGTGGGAAATCTGATGACTTTTTTCTTAGGAGCTTTTAGGTGAGCACTGGCCATATGTAAAGCTTGTATAGTCATCTCCACTGCGGATGTGTGAGCCACAGCACCAAGCAGGCATTGCTGTTGGCACAGCTATCGGGCTCCCCCTGTCATCCTCCACCCTAGTACATCTTCTTTGGCTTTTGCAGCATTGGCAACTCCTGTCAGTGCTGCATTTCTGGCCTAAGAGAGCCCTGATGTTGTCCGTACCAAAGTAGAGAAAAGCAAGCCTATCTATTTCAGAGCCAAAAAAGGAAGAGTCTGAGTTAGGTACCTGAAATCCCTTTGAGAGCAAAGATGTGGCACAGTGGTCAAAGATTGTTTGCTGGAGGTGCCCAGCAAAGTCAGGTCTGGCAGCATATTTGCAGCCATTCTGCATTTTAGCATCACCAGCATTCAGTCGGGCTCTTCGGGCTCTTGCAGGGGAAATCTTGAAACAGGCAAAGGAATTTGCTTGTCTGACATTCTTGAAATAGAACCGTAGAATGCTTAGGGTTGGAAGGGACCTTCAAAGGTCATCTAGTCCAACCCTCCCCAAATCTTTTCTTTTTGAGACAGAGCATGTGGGGAAACAAGTGCGCAGTTATGTGGTACCTAATGGAATGTAACTGAGAGAACTAGATGGTTTCCCTCCCAGGGGTGTTTGCTCATGCTGAAAACACGCGGCCCAGAGGAAGCAGTCTGGCCAGGAATCCTTGGTTACCTCTCAGGAGCCATGCAACTGTTTCACAAATGAGCCAGAAGAGCTTGAAAGGCCACGGCTCATAGAGACCCCTGGTTTGTGCTTCTCACTTTCAGCTTCGCAGCTTTTCTCCAGCATTATCAGACAGGCTCCCAGGAGGCTGAGCCCTCCTAGCTGGCCTGCCTGTGAGGGGAGAGAGGGGCTGGGGCATCCTGGGCTCTAGGCAACAGAGGGCATTGGAGCCCCATGCTGTGGTTAAAGCACTGCTGATGGCAAGCATGCCGTCTATGTGACAAACACCAGCAGATACCTTCCTGCTAGAAGATTTTTTTTTTTTTTTTTTCCCCCTTGGTTTGACAAAGATATTAGTGTGGGTTACTGGATCTGTGAGTTGTGCTGGAGCTATGAACTTGTAAACGACGGTTGTGCTTCAGTAGCCTGGGGTGGGTTTTTTTAATTTCTGCTGCAGTTCCCAGGCTGGCGGTAATAATAAAGGCTGGTATGCAGTAAGATGTGGAGGTTGCAAGAACTGATTGTACTTTAGAAACATGTCATAAGCATGTTCAGTCTTCACAGAGAAGGCAAGATTACAGGAAGAATTAAACCTTGGTTTGAAGATTTATACCCGTGAGGGACCCAAAAATGTTTCATCACTTCTCTCTGGACCACAGCGTTTGTGTTTGTGGGTTTTTTGCTGTGCACACCCCTACCAAGAAAACAAAAATCCAGTCCCCAGTAAGCATTTAAACAGAACAGAGAGAGGGGAAGAAAGGAGGAGATACCACCCTTTATCCTCCTGTTGAACAGGTTGATGGCTCGGGGGGCATGCTTACACCCCATGTAGCTCCAGCACTACAGCTGGGCCACCCTCTAGTTAGCAGGATGATCTGTTTGCTAGCGGGTTGCCCACACTGCAGGGGGAACGGGAAGAGAGCTCTCAGTTCTTTGCTTTGCAGGGATCTTTGCACTGTATTGTGCATAAGCAGTGGTTTGCTTCCACGGACAGAGGTGACACGGGAACTTGTGGCCCCCTGTATGCTCTGGGGAGCCATAAAGGAGAGATAGATGGTCGCTATTAAATCGACCCAGATGTGGTTCATAAGTCGTGTATGTCTCATGCAGCTACTGCAGCAGTGTTGATCACGGTTAACTCATTTTAATGGTATTCCATCTTCTGCAACAAAATACTGATGACCCTAATTGTCTAACTGTATTTATAACGATCTTTCGTAGGGCTTGGGGAGAGCAAATACATAAAACTAAGTAATGGCAGCTAGAGATTTAATAATTGGTGCATAGAAGTGAAATAAAACCAAAAGGCAATTAACAACCCTAAATCCTGAGCATGTGGATAAATTAAGAAACTGATATTATAGTATTAGAAAGATTTTGCCCTTGAAACTGAATACATCTGTTCTCGCAGCATTTTTCATTGATATGTAGCAGGGTTGATTTACAGAAAACAGAGGTTAAGTACAGCCCACCTAATTACATTGTTGTGAAACTGAAACGGGCTGTGGAAATAACACATTCTGGAACCCAACTGCAGCCTTGTCACGGCTGAAGCGGGGCAAATTGATCTCAGACAGTGATTTCTGTGTTGTGTCTCTGCTTTTTTTTTTTACTGCACTATTTTACATTTAGTCCCTATTAAAGATATGCAGATAATAATTTTTAAAAAAATCTATTTTTCAATGTTTTCCCCAGTTTGCTGAATGGTGTTTGGAGTATGGTGCACATGGATGTCGTATTCCTGACCGACCTTATTCTCTCTTTGAAGGTAAAGTGATGGTGTTGAAAATGGTATTGTATTACACAGGAAAGAAGGGCAACCTTGCAGCTTTGGCACGTGCTTAGGAGTTGGGAGGTCTTTGGTGGGTTCCTCTGCTATTAAAAATAGACCCACCCCCTGCCACCATCTCTGCCTAAAAGAAGGCGGGGGTCGGGAGGGGAGGGAAGAGGACAGCAGAAAATCATTCACTGTCATGACTCTCACATTTGGTTAAAGTCGGTGCCACTGCTACTCTTGAGTAAAATTCTGCTATGCTGCTGCCTCTTGGCTTAAATCAAACAGAAGTCTGGGCAGCAGCTTTGTGGCAGGTCTTGTTGCAGAGGGACTGGGCAGAGGCGCAGCTGCGGGTAGGGGTTTTAAAGTAGCTGTTGGCTTGTCAGAACTAGCCCTTCTCTGCTGCAGTACTAAAGCAAGGAAAAGCTAGTTTAAGTATGAACCCAAATCACTTGAACAGAAAAGAAATGCAGTTCCTGGGGGCCTTTCTGTTAAGTTCAGGGATGTTCCTAAGTACTTTCGTAGAGCTTTGTATTTCTCTATTCCCCGCCTCATCCTTATGTTTTAGAAACGCAGTAGCAAGGAGTCACAGACCCAGGTAGCTGCTGCCTCATGAACAATGAGCCTAGTGTGCCACCTCTCAGAAATAAGTGAAATTACAGCAGACCAAATGGGATCGTCTTTCTTACAAACCAATCCAGGGTGTGAACACAAGAGAGCAGTAGTTATACGCATCCTTTCTAAATATAGACTATTGTCTTAATGGTTCGGGGAGAGAAGTGTAAGCGTTCTTACTCCTGAGAGCTGCCTTGCATGGGCTTGTAGAGGGGAGAAGCAGACCGTTGTAGAAGAGCTTTGAAATTTGTTGAGAAGGTGAAGTAGTGCCAACAATAGGATGATTTGTGCTTTAATGCTGACATACAGCTTTTATTGTAGTTTTTTAATGTCAGCTACTTTCTTTTTGAGACAAAAAAGTCTTATTTGGGGGGCGGGTAGCCAAAACTGTGCAGGAAATTGTCCAATTCTGCATGTTTGTGAACACTTTCAGCGTTGCATGTTCAGAAGCTGCATGTACATCTTACAGGATTGACTCAATTGTTTTGTTTGCATCAGATGCTGCATTTCAGTTCATTTCTAACCTCCCACCGCCACCACGTACACTTCCTTTGTACATGCTTAGCTGGTGATAAAATAGGATTTTAGCTTGATTGCAAAACTGAGCTTGTATTCGTACGCTCTCCTGCTGCAGGGTGCCCCTGTGGTCTGTCACCCTGAGTTTAATTAGGTGATGCTGGATGACCTGTTCATGAATAGCAAACAAACAAATCTGAACATCACAAATATAATGAAGGTTTGCTTTAGTTGTTTTGGTTTTTTTTTAAAACCAGTGAAATGACGAGCAAGAACTGCTCAAATTCTGAGGGACAGTCCAAATCAGGATTTAGTTTTTCGTAATTGAGGTAGCATTGAGGTTGTGCAGCTGAAAAGATGGTAGCAGAGAAATCGTGGTTCTTGCCTTTGATCTCTCCAAGTGAAACTGTTCACCTGTTCAAAAAAGATCTAGTGAGGAGGTGTTCAAACAGGCGCTGCTGCCTTTGCTGGCAGCTGTGCTATTTTAATGTTGAAGATGCACAATGATCTCTTTCTCATTACGTTTTAGGCATGGCTGGAGCTATTCACTTCCTCTCAGATATTTCAGTACCGGAGACTTCGCAGTTTCCAGCGTTTGAACTTGGACCTCAAAGGAGGGAAATCAAAGTGGAACAGGACAGCTAAAAGGTCATTTTGAAAGGAAACTGATGCCAAAACAGATGAGACTGTTTAGTGCCTCTGATACTGAACCAACTCAACCCTGAAACAATAGATGGATAAACCCCTTTTCGTCCCGCCCCAAAGGACCACGAAGTCATTAGAGCATGAATGGGAGAAGCCACATTTAAATTCTGTTACAGTGACACCTTCAGATGTAGGACAAGAGAAGTCAAGTTTTGAACTTCCTCTCTTCCAACGTATTTGTCTCCTTCAGGTCTTCGACATGCTCTGCATGTTTCTTGGTGTTGTGTGTGGATTCGAGTCTTTTCTTGTTAGCAAAAAGCTGGTCTCTGTGTGAATCTCCGTCCTGTACCTCTGTGCATGACACACAATAGCAGTGTTGCTTTCTGCAGCGTGCTTACCCAGAGATCCACCTTGTGCCAGAGAGTTCACTGCAGGACAGTGCCCGGCTTCACTCACTGGTGAGCTGGCAGCTTTAAAGAGCTGGAAAACGTTTTTATGTTCACATTCTTCTGCATTTTTCTCCACGGTCCCTAGAAGCTAAGGTGGTAGAGATCAGCCTTTTTTGATGAAGAGGTGTGAGGCCACCTTAGAGAAGCTGGAAGAGACCTAACTTGTCTTTTGCTGCTGTTGCAGGAGGTTTTTTGAAAGAGAGGCTCCCTTTGCTACCTGCACCTGGTCAGTGTGTTAGGCACTTACAGCAGGGTGGAGATGCTTGTCCCCACCTCTGCAAACCCTATCCCATGGCAGGAGCTTAAACTGCAGGTGGAGTCACCTGTACTAACCTCCCACTGCCACCAGCAGCAGGGCAGGGACAGTATAGCTGTGCTTCTCCTCTCCTGTACGTGGATCTGTAATAAACCTGTCCTGCAGCATCTAGTGTACGAATGAGCAAGGGAGGGCATCGGGGTGGTTTCTCATGCTGGTAACTCAGGATGACTGTCACTTCCGAACCAAGGCAGTGGTCTGTTCTGGGCTCTTCCCTCCTGCTTCCAGCTCTGCTGCACTTAGGCCGTTTAATGACAGGAGCGATAAATACCAGCTGCTTGGGGCGGATGGAGAATATTAATGAGTAATATGGAACTGTTGCTGAAGGCTGTAATTTAAGTTTATTTCATCTTAAAATCCAAACAGAAAAAGCCCTTTGCCCTTCGTTTTAGTTGTGCTGCTTGTGCTTTGCTTCCCCTTGTAGTGTGGTGGCGTTGTGAAATAGTAGACCTGCCTCCAGGTGCTCCTGAGGATCAGGCTCTCGGTTTGGGAGGAGAAGTGGGACATGCTCCAAGTATACTTAGAGCAGGCTTATGGCTTCCAGATAGCAGGAGCTCTTACTGCAGGAGAAAGGTGAGTCTAGCACGCTCCCACTTGCTCGAGCTCTGTTGTCATCCTTCCCCCAGGTCTCGCTGTGCTTTGTCATTCCAGGTGCTTATTTTAATTGGTATCTTCTGTCGGGTGTGAGTGTGACAGACGGCAGAGAGCTTGACCTTTCAGGCGCACATCAGGATATAAGTGACCCGGGGGCCAGCTGCTGAGCACCAGTGTTTGAGGTCAGGCTTGGACATGCATCATGGTTGGTCCTGCATAAATCTCTGAATGGTAGCAGGAGACTTCCTTGAACTTCAAAGTGTCTGTGGCCAAATCTGTTGGGATCCGTGAGCTGATGACAGGAGGCAATGGAGAGAGTGTACCAGCAGAGGTATCTCACATGAGATGTTCCTCTGTGGCAAGCATGCTAAGGTCTAACTGTCTTTCTTCAGCCTGTGGATCACTGATCCTGCCCGGAGATAAGCCAGGGAGGAAACTTGTCCAGGAGTTCTAACAAAGGAGGTAAATGGCAGCTCTGTTCCTTTTTCACATCATGCCTGCTCCTTTTTTCCCTCCCTTCTGCTACAACTGCAGAGCAGGTGCAGTGAAGGGGCTTCCAGCTTTGCAGGAACAGCCTGCAAACACAGAACAGAACCACTGGGCTCCCCAGCAAATCCCCAGCATGTCTTGTACTGACCACTTAACTAGGGCGTCAACAGGCAGGTTTGTCCATTCAGGGATTACACACATATCAGCCCTCTTGGCTGCTGGGCTTGGAATGGCACCTGTGGGAGCGGATTTCAGCTGGCTGGAGTGAAGGGGCATTAAAACTTGCTGGTTTAAAAAAAAATACGTAGGTATATACACACACTTAGAACAGCTTAATACTGAGCAGATCTCCAAGATGCTTGAGTGCACCCGTCAAAATAATGAGCACGTCAGCTACCAGCTCGCTCTGTACCATAGCCAGCCGCCTGCTGCGAGGGGCCTGGCACCATCTTTCTCTGCAGAATCCTCTTGGAATTGAGCAAGAGTGGAAACATAATGTATTGAGTCAGGAAGCATCTGACAGCGCGTCTGCCTCGTCTTCCTGACGTGATTTTCCCCGTGGCTCCTCCCTTCTGTTCGTCACAGCGCTGTGGTAGCTGGGTGTCCCGTTAGGAAAGGATACTGCGTGAAGGGGAAAAAGTGCGTTTCACCAAGGCTTTGTTTTCAGAAATCACATCAGACTAAAAATGTGGAAAAATGTCTTAATATTCCTTGGTTTGCTTTGTCCATGCGTAATAGTCCCTCTGTTGCAAAAAGCAGTAGTGTTAAAAATGGAGATGCTCCTTGGGCAGAAAAAGAGGAAAAAAAAAAAAGCTGATGTTTTGTTCTTTGGCTTTATTAGTAAAGGTCAAGCTATGTGGTGGTAACCTGTGTGATTCTTTCTGGATTTTTTTTTTCCCTGTTGTACTCCTTCCCTCCCTCCAGCACTGCATGGTGATAGCTGCCAGACTGCTGAACTGCCTCCCAATCGCAGAGTCCCACTAGTTCATGCAGGATGAAACACATGGTGGAGAGGGGGCAGATCACTTTTTTTTTTTAACCCTCCCTTCTTACTGGCATGGCAGCCTCTTTCCTGCTGCCTCTCCCTGGTGATTCAAGTACCTTGCTTAGTGCAAAGCGTTGCTTTCCTTCCTGGTCACACAGGGCCTGGTGAACAGTTGGCAGCTAAAGCCTGACTCATTTTTAAGAAAGCACGTGTATGAAATCTCTGTCCAGCTGACTAACATCTGTTTTCCAGCTTTAAGATGATGTTCTTCTCCAGCCAGGCTTTATCAGAAGGAAGCTTGGAGTATGCTGTAAGCAAGAGGCAGTATTTCTGTTTCACAAAAGTACCACTCATGGCCGCCCCTGAGAGCAACTGCTGCTCTTTTGAATTAATGCGTTATTTCTGGCCTGTAGGGAGGGAGCTGAAGGGAATCTGCACAAATGAATGTGCTGGGGCTGTTCTAGCACAACAGTTCTCTGTTACATCAAACTAGGGTAGGAGGTGGGAGGAAGCACGTGTGCAGCATTCTTCCTGAGCCCTGTCCCATCAGGGGTGTGGGGGGGTGTTGATGTAGGAGTCTTTTTCCTGGTCAAATTGTTCACTTTTCCCCCATTTGTTGTCGCTGGTTTCATGTCGACTCATAGGCTTAAGAACCCAGTCTCAGCACGGCAGAGCCGCTGTGATTTGCATACAGGGAGCAGGAGTGACCTGTCTTCAGGCCAGTGCTTCCCTTCCGCAGCTACACGTGGCTGCTGTCAATCCAGCTGTGGCTGTTAGATAAGCTCAGGTCAGGCAGCAGGCAACAGCCACAGAACAGACGTACACCCGTCCTTGTGACTTCTCTCGCTACATACAGCCAGCACAGCACTTTTGTGCAGCTGAGGAGCTGCCTCCAGCAGTTTATATACATATAAAACTAACCCATGGTGGGGGGCTTGTGGGTTTTTTCATGTAGGGAAGAGCGAGCAGCAGCTCCTTTGTGTACCACAGTCTGAAGAGCCCGCTGGAAAAATGTAGACCCAGCTGTTCATTTACACA